>OW203765.1:11372003-12687923 GCA_934045905.1 Leuctra nigra
TCAGGTTTGTGATGCATATATGCCTTTTTATTAGAGTAATGTTTGCTGTTCTTGGCAACACGTAGAATTTCCTTCAACTTCAGGTCTTGATTTGAGAATATTTAGGTGCAAGGAAGTAAAATCATCTAATATGTTATTTTCACAGTTCTTTTCTGCGTAGATTAGGTCCAACTGATGTGTCCTAACTTATCTGATGAGCGAGAAGTATTTGCTGAACTGAACCCTTCCAAATGAAAATGTGTAGCTTTTTGGTTGAAAAGTCACGTGATATACAGCCACCTTAAGGATGAACCAGCTCCAGCTCAACTACCAACATTTTTTTATAACCAATATTATGTTGTTCCTAATAGTACTATCTACAATATAAGATCAAAAGGTATACCTACCGACCTAATATTACTTTTAAACGATTTCAAAGTTTGAGATTTTTACATGGCACTTATTTGAGAACGAATGTATTTTTCTAAAAAAATTGTAATTTATTTTTATCCGCACCAGCAATTTCAACAGAAAACTATTGATATACTTCGACTATTATTGAATGTATTGAAAACTTAAACTACTCTTGTCACCGACTTAATTTCTGAGATAATGATAATTTTAAATGTTTAAAAATCTTGATATATGGCCATTCAAGACCAAAGCATATCACATGACTTTATTTCTCTACATCCGATCAAAAAAATAGTAACCTATGAGTACACTTTCATCGTTCATGTTGAGTTGTCCAAAACGAATTATAAAGGAAATTCACTGCATACTGGAGCTTATCAATATTTTCAATCAATATTAGTTGATTTTGCAGTGATTTATAAATAATAAAAAATCTCGTGTATAAGTACGCTTGTGAAGACTGTCAAACCCAAATGCAGTTATTTTAAATGTTATACATTCATAACAGTGGATATAATTAATATCTCAACATTTCGTTGGAAAGAGGAAGAAAGAGCGCATGTTTTGATGACAACATTGTGTCAGGTTTGTGATGCATATATGCAATTTTATTTGAGTAAAATTAGCTGTTCTTGGCTGCCCGTAGGATTTCCTTCAACTTCAGGTCTTGATTTGATAATATTTAGGTGCAAGGAAGTAAAATCATTTTCAAAGTTATTTTTGCAGTTCTTTTCTGCAAAGATTAGTTCCAACAGATGTGTCCTAACTTCTAAACTGAACCCTTCCAAGTGAAAATGTGTAGCATTTTGGTTGAAAAAGTCACGTGATATGTTTTGGTCTTAAGGTGATACTAGCGCTCGGCCGTTTTAGAAAATTGAGAGAGAAAAATTGTTTAGTAAGTAAGTGTAACTTTTAAAAGCTGTTCACATGATCAGTCTGATTGGATATTAGTAGCAAATTTTCATTTTTGATTATTGCATCGTTAATTAGGCGCCGGTTATTCAGCAAAACCGCACAAAAACCAGAAATTTGCGATACGATTGGAGACCAAACCCGTTAACCAATTGATCTCAAATTTTAATCATGATTAGATGAAAGACAAACTTAGGGCTATCACTTGGCACATTTTTGAAATACGGCGCCCAGGGAGACAAGAAAATAGCTCATTTTTCACCAATACCCCACTAATTATTACTAATAAACGAAACAAAAAATTAAAAATGTACCAAGGGATAACCCTAAGTTTGTCTTTTATCTAATCATGATTAAAATTTCAAATAATGTGGTCTACCCATTTCGTCTCCAATCGTATCGCAAAAAGTGTCTACAAAAAGCAGCAAAATCGCTCGCGCTTGCAGCACCTTAAGCGAATGTAGTGAGTGTTACGACGGGATTGCACTTTCTCTGTCATTTTTTGTCACCACCATGGACACAGCGATTATCAAAACGTTCCAAAAGGTTTTGCATAGAGGTAAGAAGGGTTTTCCTGCATTAACCAAGACACACTGATTATCAGAGTGAAACATCGGGAGTATCAAACGCTTAGTCCAACGCACGAAAAGTGGACTCTCCCTCACCCCTCGTGCGGACAAATGGACGACATCTTTTTTGAAAGAGGTGCGTATTCGAAGAGAGACTTTTAACAACAGGAGAATGTGATGTATAGGAAGGGGGGGGGGGGGGTTGTTACAGTTAAAATTTTGAGATCATTGAATAGGACGGAAAAAGATAGAACGATTGGGTATACATATTTAAAAATAAGACACATAAACAACAGTGAATTGTTTTTTTTTGAAACGCGTTCCCCCTTCAGTCAAAATTTTGTATTTTTTCATACAGGTAATTGTAAAAATCTTTGAATATTGAAAAACTATCCACGTCACCTTGGAAGTTATAAAATATGGTGAAGCAAATTATTGTATACTTACATAGTTACCAAATGGCCAGCTTGTAGAGTTTGGATTCCACTTCAAAATATATTTATTCAAAATATAACATTCTAGAAAAAAAAATAGAAATAAGAACAAAATAGAAAAAGACAAAGACAAATAGACAAATAGAGAATCAACAAATAATTGAAAGAGAATATCTTGGATGTGTTTGTTTCGGAATCTGGGTGAATGAGCCAAGGGAAGACTGGGACAATATTTGTATAATAGACATCTGCATGAATTACAGGATTGGCCTGAGCTTCAGGATTCTGATCTTGCTTTGTGTCTTCATTTGAAATCGTGTTCCGTGTGTCTTAGTTGCGAAATCACCTGGTCCATGAGGTGTTCGTTCTCCTCGGCTTGATCCTCGGCTCATTGCTTTAGTCTTGTGCTCGAGCGTGGATGCCTCTGCCTATTCGCGTTTAAAACCTGGTTAGGTAGCAGCACTTGTCCTGTGTAGGATAGACAAGGTGTATAGAAGTAGTGTGTAGTGTTTTCGGGTTAGATCAGCCTGCATTGACGATTCATGAACTTATTTCAGATATTATATCAAAACAATATAATACAAGTCTTACGAGAGTAAAATAAGTTCTCTGCTTTGAAATGTTCCCCACACACTAACATCCTTTACTATAATACGCTTAAAAGAGAAGAACGTCGTCCCCGTAGCAACGTGGCTGAAAATTTGGTTCTTTATACAAATCTTGAATTTTCCACCGATCAAGTTAAATAATTATGGGACTTGATTTATAGTAACACTTTCGCGACATTCTGTTCAGTATTTACCGAGTGATTCGTGAAAAACATCGCTTTTTCTGACCTCTTAATTTTAAACGTTAATAGACAACATCATAAATTATCTAGTTAGCTCTGTTTTTCAAAAAATTTCATATGCAGTACCGTGATCCAAGTATCTATTATGGTTTTTCAACAATGGATCATAACCATAATAGATACTTGGATCACGGTACTGCATATGAAATTTTTTGAAAAGCAGAGCTAATAGACCATGAGCCAGCCGTAGTGGACCCTCCCCCCCCCCTGCTCCATGAGATCTGAAAGTGGTTTTGGGTACCTCAAGGTACGCACATTACACTTTCACTTGTTTGACATCTGCCCGGTGGTGGAACAACCCCCCAGGGGGGCGCAAAGGGTGATTTTTGGGGTATTTTGTCACACGTTTTATTTTTTTGTGGGCTAACGGGACATGATAATTACAATCAGTTTGCATATTTGAATGAAGGTTGACATAAGTAATTATATCCATATTTGTTTGTAAGGGCAATACCCTTAAATCAAAATTTTGGATTTTTTGGAAGTCGGGGGGGAATTACCCAAAAATGTTTTTTTGGTAGTCAATCGATTCGTATTTAAAAGTTGTTCATGAATGTATTCCATCAATTTTGCAAAATTTTGTGTTTACAACCTGTTTTAACGGGATTAAGTGTCTTTTATGGGTTTATAATGTTAAATATTTGATTTTTTGGGGGGTCAAAAGCTAAAATTGTATCAAATGTTTTTCAACATTATTAATTGGTATGACATAAGTCAATATATTTATATATTTTTGTTGAAGTGAAACCATTATTTATAAAATTTTGACAATATTAACTTTTTTAATGGTAATTTTCAAAAATTTTGTAAACATTTTAAAAATAGTGGGTTTGCATTAACAAAAATATGTAAATATATTAACGTATGCTATACCAATTAATAATATTGAAAAAAAAATTATAAAATTTTACTTTTGACCCTAAAAAAAATCAAATATTTACCATTATAAGCCCATAAAAGACACTTAATCCCGTTAAAACAGGTTGTAAACACAAAATTTTGCAAAATTGATTGAATACATTCATGAACAACTTTTAAATACGAATCGATTGAATACCAAAAAAACATTTGTGGGTAATTCCCCCCTAACTTCCAAAAAATCCAAAATTTTGATTTAAGGGTATTGCCCTTACAAACAAATATGGATATATTTACTTTTGTCAACCTTCATTCAAATATGCAAACTGATTGTAATTATCATGTCCCGTTAGCCCACAAAAAAATAAAACGTGTGACAAAATACCCCAAAAGTCACCCTTTGCGCCCCCCTGGGGGGTTGTTCCACCACCGGGCAGATGTCAAACAAGTGAAAGTGTAATGTGCGTACCTTGAGGTACCCAAAACCACTTTCAGACCTCATGGAGCAGGGGGGGGGGAGGGTCCACTACGGCTGGCTCATGGTCTATAACTAGATAATTTATGATGTTGTCTATTTCAATAGACCGATTTAAAAATTATCTAGGTGGCTCTGATTTTCATAAAATTTCACATGCAGTTTGCTTTTCCATATATTTGTTGGTGTTTCTATCCATTGTTGTAAAACACCAATAGATATATGGAAAACCAAACTGCATGTGAATTTTTTTGTAAATCAGAGCCACCTAGATAATTTTTAAATCGGTATATTGAGCGGTGAAAATAAATTTAGTAGGCAGTGAAACTAATTTTCACAAATCGACCTGAACAATATTTTGGCCATGGAATCCGGACTTCGGAAGATGCGTTACGATTCGCGTCTATAAACATCGCGAATTTAACACCATTTTCAACGAAACTTGACTTTTCCTGTACATAATTTCAAGCGAACTGACAAGCAAAAAGTTTCGTTTGAATCCGATAAGTATTTAGAGAGATATTAAATAGAAACAAAATTGTCATTAAAATAGTCAATTTCTTCAAAACTTTCCAAGTGTAGGAAGCCGTGAAACCATTTGGCAGTGAAGAAAATAATGGAATTTCCACTGGAGACCTTGACTAGAATCACGGCAAACCAACATTTTCATGTGAATAAATGCTGACTCTTTTGTGGTGGGTTATGCGGGGGGGGGGGGGGGGGGGGGGACACAAGGGAACTTTTCTGTCCAGAGTGTATTTTATTGTTACCTTTTGATATTGGACCTAATTTCCAATACTACGTCTCTCATTTGATATGACTATATAAACAAATATCAAGCTAGCAAGAATATACATTTTGTGCTGACTTCACAACTTAACATTTTATCAAAAGATTTTAGTTGGTACACCTACATAATATTGTATTGTTCATTGATGTTTTCATGTGTGCAGAGAATATGCGAACGATTAAATAATCAGGATAAGTTATAAAGTGGAAACATGCATAACATTTTATATAGTAAATTGCGTAATTTCTTAAGATTACATAAAAAGTGACGAACTTCGATTAAATCTCGATACCACTTTTCGTTCATCATAATTGCAAATCAAATCATATTCCATTTTATTATCAATCTCGCCTATTTGTTTTAATTCAGTCTCAAATATATATTCTTATCTTGGACACACCCCCCCCCCCCCCCCCCCTCCCGTGATGGACAAGGCCAGTCGGTTGCGGAGAAGAATACCCTATAGACTATGATGTAACATCTCCTGACATGATAATTAAATTGTAAACAGATTTCAATTAAATAAAATTTTTGAATCTGAATTAGATCATCATGTTGGATACATTTTATTCTGTAGTGTTTCAAATATTATAAAAATCATTTTAATTCTATATACCATGCAACTGTAGTTTTTGTTTTTATTCTTCATTGAGTCGTATCTGTTCATATTTTTTTATCATGCTTAAAATGTTTTAATAATATTGAGTTATTCACGATATACTTAAATATTTTCAAAACATTTACAATGTACGTTTACTAATATCTATTTAAAAGTATAAAGTGGTGAATTTAGTGTCATTTAGCATATTTATGACGTAATTTAGCATATTTATGACGTTATTTCCGGTATAGGTAATAAGAAAACAAAATAGTTTTATATAGTTGATACTTCATGAACGACCATCTGAATTCATAATCCCTATATTTCCGTAAAATCGGTCATGCCGTTTGTAATATATGACGTCACTTCCGGTTTCATTTAGTGGTTCCTGCCGCCATTTCCGGTACCGTTAATTTGTTTATTCATTTTTCACAATTGATATTTCAAATAAATAGCAGAATGAATACGCAGGAGCTAGTTCAGTTGGAATCGGTACAGGCGTTGTAGATATATGACGTCACTTCCGGTTTCAGGAATGGCGGCCGAGAACACTGCAACCTTGAATTTATAAATTATATTGTCTATGTTACAATGTAAGTTAATTATGTATGTATTTTTTGTATAATTTGTTGAAATAAGTTAAATATTGCGTATTTACGACGTCACTTCCGGTTTAGAAAATAAGAAAATAATTTTTTTTTATTGATACTTCATAAAGATGACTATCTTAATCGAATGGCGCTAATTTCGTTCTAATCGGCCCAGACGTTTTTGAGATATGACGTCACTTCCGGTTTAAAAATGGCGGCACAAAAAATTACAAGAGGCAAGGTATCATCAGACGCCAAAAGTGCACATGTGGTAAAAGTTTCAGGTTGATCGGTTCAGCCGTTTAGGCTGTGGCGGTGATAGCAACGTTTCCAGATATCTGAATCATCATCATCATCATCATCAGATAGCTTTTAAAAGAGGTGTAATTTCACTGTTTTCACGGCCCTCTAGCTCGCAAAAGGCATAACCTGTTGTTCCCAAATTTGGTATATGGGGTGGGGTGGGCCATAGCTCGAAATTAAGATATATTGCAACAATGTGAGATTTTTCAATTTTGAGATCCAGTAGGCCGAAAATGCCATGTTGTTGTTTACAGTAAAAGTGGTTGGTCTGTTCCTCAGTTTATTAGGCATTTACGGTATGTTGAGTGACTGTGAGTGTATAGTACGACTTGGCTGGGTGGAGCGACCGCTCCACTAGATATTTTGACAAAGTTTCCACATCTAGTTCAGCCTTTTGCTGACAGAATATGCTAGTGTAAATCACTGAAACTGCTTTACCCTCTAAATTGCATCAACTTGTTTTACGATCGAAGACACTGCTGACACGATATTCTCCATATGGCAGTGATAGATAATATATAAGTACCTTGATTTTTAGAGATGTTTGCTTTCGTTACCACGGCTACCTAATTCTTCTTGCATCGTTTTATAAATAATTATATTTATTTCATTATTTTCAGAACAATAATTTGATATTCAACAGGTATCTGTCACTTGCCAGATTACAAAACTAAGATTAAAGATGTGCTGGGATTAAAATTTGGTGATTGACGGTTCCTACTGCATAGGTATTTGTAGACGGAAGTATTTACACCTATATTAATAATATTTATTTTGCTAATTTGTAAAATTTGAGTAACTTAGTAAGGTTGCTGAGCTGGTCAAAGACCTCAAAACATTTGTTATTGAAAATACCAAAATGTGTTACTTATTCCAACATTGGGTGGTCCAAAAACCCGTCTAAAGGGCGAGACTCTACTGTGATTAAACTAATGCACTCATCGGGTTGAAACTTTCACAATATATGAATAACATTATAAGGCTTGATACGTGAAAGTATCAAAAACATTACCTTCTTCGGACAAAAGGTACAGCTGTTCGAATTTGGATGTAGAAAAACATTTAATACTGCGCTCAATTCTATCAACACCCCCCCCCCCCCCCCCCCATGACGCAATGGCCATAATTCACTGCTGAAAAAAATATGTCCTTGTTGAAGTTCCTTGGTTTTGAAATCAATTCGCAGGGCTCCCAGATGTCCTATATGTCCTATAAATCCTATATTTTGGGAGTTGGAAATAAAGGTCCTATAATTCCTATATTTCCAGCAAGTGTCCTATAAAAATGCCAATTATGTATAATTTTGTTAATAATATTAATCATTGAAAATGAGAGATTTTATTTGCCGAATAAGAATTATAGTCCAGAGTCTAAAGCCAAAGAAAGGACCTAACCCCCCACTAATTGCAACATTAGAGTATTTTATATCGTTGGATTCAGAAAAAATAACTGTATAACATACTAAAAGTCTACCAAAATCAAAACAGGGTGGCTGCCTCTGATTAGTCCATTAGTGAAAAACAATTGGATGCGATTATTAATTTACAGAGTAATGTAAATACATCGAATATGGTATCGAATGAAAGCTCTTTTCAAGTAGAGTTCAGAAAAAAATATTACAAAATTCAAAATTTTTACCAATGTCAAATATGCTCTAAAGTACCCCGAATGGCCTCTATAGAGGCATGCGAATTAAAATGGCTGCCTTAGTCGCAACCGAAGAGCTACTGACGTGCTTTTGGTGTCATTTGATTAAGAATACAATCTTGTATATCCTATCAAAAGTCTACAAAAATCAAAATAGTGCTAATGATAATATTTTGAGAATTAGTAAATAAGAAAATTAAACAAAATTATATAGTGCAGTAGCAAAGTAATTAAACAATGAATTTTATGATTAAGTGTTCAGTTCTTGCAAATATCTCATTTGTACCCTCCTGAACATTTTGGAAGAGAAGATATTTGAATCGACCCTGTATTTTAAAGATGGCGGACAATGATCAATGCGGCCACTGCAATTACAATATCGCAGCTCCCGTTGATACGATTTTAATTATTTTCTTTTATATTGAAGCTGAATAATGTCTTAATCTTTTTTGTAATAAGTATTATTATCATATCTCGAACAGTTGAAAAGTTACATTACAAATTACTGATACTTTTGGATTTTCGTTCAAAATGTTTTAAGCCTATTTATATTGTTGTGTGTATGTCCACGCGAAACATTTTTCAATGACGATACTCTGGACATTTTATTAGATTTCATATGATATATAATTTGTGGGGTATCAAGTCAACAGGAGCTGAGAAAATGGGTTTTTAGAACATGAATCTACCCTTGAGATGGTAAATTCATATTCACACTTTAGAGTGTGGGACCCATTCGATGGGGGATTTTGTTTATTTACACTAAGAAATCAATTTTGAAACGTTTTAAGATGATGCAAACATCCAGGGGGAAAAGCCCCTCCTGGCGCTCATGCTAACGCCAGCTACTCTTCCACTTCTTACGAAGGTCATCGGTAACGACGTCTTCGTGCCACACCGAGTAGGCAGTAGACAGCATGGCATCTACTCGCTGCTTCACTTGAACATCTCTCGACGGACGGACATTGTCGTCACGTCTACGAGTTGACAACGTCACTACTCACTAGTGCCTTAGTATATTAATAATATATTTAATATATTATATTAAAATAATATATACACAACAGACGACGCGCACCAACGACGTTTAATGGGCATACTTTAGACGCCGAAGCCCTTCAGTCCATTTGATTGTGGAAAGTGTCCATTATTACATTATTATTGCTATACATTATTAAGTACTTCAATACATTAGGATCAATGGAACGAATTTTATAGTGTCTTTAAGTTGAGCCTAAAAGCATAATATCATTTCTAAGTTTTATTACACACAATATTTTCAAAAAGTGAAATTATCACACACTAATTCTGCTTTTAAGCTCAGCTTCAAAGTACCATAACTTTTGTTCTATTTATTAAATTTAATGCAATTTTTACAACAATGATGGCAATATATAGTGCATAATATTTAAAATTTTCAGCTAGTTATCATGTGTAGTTTTAAATAAACAGCGTCCCAAACAATGCACGTTTTCTGGACGCGCCCTATTTGAGCTCCGTATAATCGATTTTTCGACAACCAAATTCGAACAACTGTATCTTTTTTGTCAGATAAGTAATTATTTTGAAACTTTCACACATTAAACCTTAGTATGTTGTTTATATTATATGAATTTTTCAGCCAGATGTATGCAGTAGTTTCGTCACAACGATGTCTCGCCCATTGTGCGTTTTTTCAGAGCTGGTATTATAAATTTCTTGGTATAGTAGATAAGTAATTACAATAGCCGATGGATTCAATGACAGGAAAGTAGACTCTTATGTAACAATATGTCATCTGTTCCGAGGGTAATATTAGTAGAGTACCTTATTAAAATTTGTATCTGAGGGAAATTATGAAACGTGCCAAAACAAGAAGGTTGCCAATAAGATCTAACCCAGTCATCCACAGTGCAAGTTTAGAGGGTTGTACAATGAGCCAACTTGCTCAAACCGTACTTACTACTATCTAATGGAACCTAGTATGGAGGCTAGAGAGCCTAGGCTCTCTAATGGAGGCTATAGTATCATTGTTGAAGGCTTCACTCTCAGTGAGGAAATATACGGAGTCCGCTATGCGACGATGATCGTTGATGGTGACAGCATAGCGTTTATAAGAGGATCTTGGAGGCGAGACCTTCCACGGTCTTTACACTGGTAGACATGCCAGAGGCACTCTTCAGGGAGGTGTGTCAAGTGTTTTTGATGGACTTAAGACTTAAGAGAACCGAGGAAGAGAGACGGCAGCTGTAGAGCAGAGTCGAAGCGCCAATGGCCAATGGACGGAAGAGCGACGATGGCTCCTGACAGCATCTAACTGTGGTGGTATTTGCAGCATGCGACCACAACAGGTTGTGGTTGACTGTCAAAAGGATGTTGAGAGCTGCATACAGAGGCGATAGTGGGGAAAACGTCACGATGATGACGCTATTGCCGAGTTGACCAGCACTACAGGAGTCACTGTAGAGAAGTGTGGATTGTTTGTGGATCCCCGAATAACATATTTGGGCGCTAGGAAAGGCGCTACGTGCCTGTAAGATAAGATACCTAACCACTTGGAAAGTGGACAGAAAGACACTGAATATCGGCGGCATTAAAACCAAGAACAGTCACTATGTTCAAGTACAAGGCAACTTCATATCACGAACATAATGTATTGTATGTATAATCATACATTGTATAGATGATATAATGTATGGACGCCGCTTGGGCTGAAAGTTGAGAACATCCTTCGAAATTACCACTTTTGGCAGACAGAGAACGAGCCGCATCGCACAAAGTTCTGCCTGAACTGTATGCATCCTGAGCTCGTGGATCCTCGGCAGATGAGAACTTTGCCGATCAGGAAATCAAACTTGAAGCCAGAGAGGAACAAACGGCCAGAAAGCAGAGAAATCTAACCAGCATTCTGAACACTTGAGTACACTTACAATGCTTGAACAGAGATTCTATCTTGTTTCATTTTGTATTCTGTAAGTCTTTTTCTTCAAGCTGATTTGTCATCATCCAGTCACGACATGGATGGAGAGCTGAGCTAAGGTGGAGGTTACTGTTTCTGAGGAGGGCATTGTCCCATCAGACATTGGGTAGAAACATTATATGATGATGAATTGATGATGAGAAGAAAGAGGGAGAGAGGGATGAGAAAAATTGAGGTGCTAGTCATGGATGAAGATTCCCCGATAATTTAGTTGATAAAACCAAATTTAATGAAAATTTTCATTCCATAATAATTTTTTATATGTCGTAGGTACTGATGCAATAATACATCGTAATCGTAGTACTCTGATGCCTGATGATATAAAGGTACATCTAAATAATCTGGTTCAGGTCCTGGGAAACAACATCATTCGAAAACTTGCTGGCACGATTTGGGGAGCCAATACGTTTACATTGAGGATATCGTCACTTGCGCTGGTGTATTCTGCGGCAGAGTACTGTGCGCCTCACCTGTTTGGGTCAACAGTCATCATACTAAAACTCTGGACTCAAAACTGAACATCACCAGACATCGAGAACATCGAGATCGACTCCCCTTCAATGGCTCCCAGTTCTCGGCAATATTCCGCCACCTCATCTGCGATGACAAGGTGCCACGGTCAAGCATGGGAGAAGTGCCTGACAAATCCAGAAATCTATTTACAAATTTACCACCGCAACAGAGAGGCAAATACTCAAATCCAGGCATCTCCCTGGAAATTGGCCAATGCTATGTCAGAGAGGAGATTTGACGTTGACGCTGCGTGGACAGAAGAGTGATCTTCAGATAATCCTGACGTCCACGCATTGGTTCAAGATCCCATCATCGAGCAGCCTGGATTCGAGCTTCCTCGGAGTAAAGCCCTTCGAGCCTTCCTCGGGGTCTCTATTGAATAGGCTGAGGACTGGGCACGGACGATGCGGGCAGATGATGCACAAGTGGGGCCTGAGAGTCTCCGGAGTGTGATTGTGGACACCCTGTGCAATCTGCGTTCCACATCGCCACTGAGTGTCTACTACGCAGATTCACAGGATCTCTTCGAGACATCTGCGATCTCACTCCGGAGGCTCTCAGGTGGCTTGAAGACCTGAATGTGCGGCTATAGAAGCGTCTGCCATAACAGCAATATTTTTATGTTTTACATTGATTTGTAATTATGAATATTATGTCCTTAGATTTGTGTTTATATTACCAATTTTTGTAACTTGTAATAGTAATAAACCGTGCGAAATAAAAAGGACACTGTTATTATGGGCTATTGTTTAGGAAGAAATTATTGTCAAAAAAATGTAAATACAAAACTGTTAGTAACATTTTTTTGTTTAAACGAAACAATTACTAATTTTATCTAAATTTTATTAAAAGTGTGACTGATGACACTCAGTAAACTCGTCTTAATCTGATCTTCTTATTTACACAAAAATATTAACATTCTTCATCATCATTTTCCCGCAAAGATAATGATCTACCATTATTAGATGCGTCAATATAGCTAATTGATTAAATCATATCATTTTTATTAATTGTTAATTAAGTCCAAAAATATTAGTGATATTAATTTCATAATTTTTCATATGTTGAATAATAATTAAATACACCGTATTTGTTGAATGAAAGAATAAAAACTCATTGGTGTTACTAAAAAATAAATATTACAGTTTTCATAAATTGAAATTGAAATGTAATTTTAAGCAATTTCCCATTAGTTTACGTGTTTAGATTTTATCAGAGCGTAATCAGCGAATTTTTCTGAATAAGGAACGTTAAAAACAAACCCCGTACGATTTGTTCCAAATTTGACTGAATTTTTATCACTTCATCAAAACTGAAAATCTAGTTTGAAAGTAAAATGTGATTTCTCCCCCCACCTCCTCTACCTCTAGCGCCATGGTAACCTTCACCTTGACAACCCATGACGTCTATACACAGTCAAAGCCCTTAGATATAATATTTAATAAATACATAGACTCTTCTTGATTGTTTAGGTAGGCTCTGACTGATTGTAAAATATTTCTTTGTTTGGTCTGAATGATCAAGTATTTTGCAAATTATTTAATATGTGGACACTCATTTAATAAGTGCATTGTATATAAATCTTCTTGCAACTCAGGAGAATAGAACTATCAGTCTAGATACCAGTAATGTGTTGGAAATATCAATAACGAAGGTAATGAAATCTCCATGTGATATATGCCTGTAAGTTTCACGGCTTGGGCAATGAAATTAACCCAGCTTCTTTACCGACTTATTGTTGTTCAAGTAGTTGCAAAGTTATTCACCAATTTGAAAACGCCGTCGCCGACATAATACTCTTAAATATTGTAATTCCCAATTTTATTCAAAATGTACCATGAACGGACAAAGGTAAAATCATACCTACCAATCTATACATTTTGACGGAGTTTGATGATTTAACTTCGATGTTATGAGATTTGTTTTTGATGTTCCGAGGGCCATCATATTTCTTCCCCTTTTTTAAGAAAATCGTTGAAATTCTACATTATTTAGAAAATTTCATTCTTCACCTTAATATGCCAAGAAATTCAAACTCTTCTTTTCATTAGGACTTTCACAAATTCTTTTATTTTGATACAGTTGTACAATATTTCGGTATAATTCAATAACCTTCATCAGTTAAAGTACAAATTAATAAAAAAGCAAAAACATGAAATAAACATTCGGCTAATCTAGGTAACTCATGTTCAAAGAAGTAAATAAAAGCAAAGAACCTATAGAAATTTTAACGAAATACATAACAACCTTGGAAAAAGAAATAATAGATAGAGGAAAGATAACTTGTTGCATTTTCTCTTCCATATGAAATAACTTGGATGGCTAATTATGCCTAAACCCTGTTTCCTAAAACATGCCATCGTAGCAGATTCTTTAATTTTTCTCTTTCCCTATTGCTTTTCTTTCCAAATCTACTCACTTTTATTCCAATCTATTTTGTGCATATTAATAAACGCATGATCTTTACTCTAGTGAAAGTCCAATGAAAAGAAGAGTTTGAATCATATTCAAGTTCAAGAGCTGAAGTGATTTAATGCCAAGAAATAGTAGGCAAGCTGAACTATAATTTCCGAGATATCTCACTTCAAAATATTGCTTTTAGTCTCTCTAGGATAATAATGGCGGCCGTGCAAAAATTATTCTCGTACCACCTCAAAATGGTTTGAGACTGACATCCCGACAAAAGATTTTTGTAAAACAAAAACTGGAATGCAGTGTATCAGATGCTCTAAGTATTTTTAAAAATTGAAACATACATGTTCATGAACGATTTAATGAGATATGAGGGTTTTAGTGAAAATAACTTGGCAACACTGTTTGAAAGAGAGGGCTCTGAGATCAGATGTCTGGCAGGTGGGATTTGAGAGAACTGAGAACTACAACATCAATGTTGCCACTTACTACAGAATCCTCAGCCTTCTACAGAACACTCATGTTTTTTTTTTAATAAGACTGGGATAAATGTGAGTGTATCTCCTTTATTTCTATATTAATCATTGGTTTCTGGCAAATGGTGTATTCCAGGGCTGGAGTCCTCAAGCGCACGGCATGAAATGTGCCGCCAATGCTGAAGACTGCACATGGCCGCCCAAGGACTACCAATTCTACCCCAACATGGGCTACTACAAATACTACGTCATGCCACTGGACTGGACAGGCATGGTGCGAGCAAGAGGGAGCACATCTCGCTATCGTCAACTCAGAGAAAGAAGCAATCATCATGCGGGATATCTATGAGAAAGTTGGCAGTCCTGGTTATGGGTATACATGGATTGGAGTACGTGAAGGACCGCATAGGCACTACTTCACAATCTTTGGCAAGTCGATCGTTCATTGTCAAACTGCTTTTTAATTGGTGTACCATTCTTGAATTACGGTATAAAATCTTATAGAGTCGTTTTATCATTGCCTTCCGCTCTATAAGGGATTCGTGACTGCTATAGCTGCAGCACTGAATGCTTTCGCCGATGTCTGAGGCCGCACTGCAAGACAAGATTCTGGCAATATAAAGACATATTTATTATTTATTTAGTTTTTATTGCCATCGGTCTGTCCACATAAGTATTTGTAATACGGCAACATCAAAAGCATATTGTTGTGCTGCGCCAGGTTTCTCTGCAATCTGTTCAAATGTGAGACGATCGCAGCCGGACGCGTGAAGAATTTGATCTTGGTCTGTACATAAGAACGGGTCGGCATTCTTTGTCCCTAGACATCGACGACAGGCTCGCAAATCCCATATAGAGCGGAAGTCAATAGTTTTATTTGATGTTTGTTCCAGTAATAACATCTCTATACCTACTAACTATTTAAGGTGACACACTGCTGGAAACTGGGTTCGACCGTTGGGTTGGAATCGAGCCGAACAACTATGAAAGGGACTCTGGAGTCATGTTCTTCTGTAAAGAAGGAGGTCTTGGAGATGGGCCTAGCGAACAATCTTTCTCCTTCATATGTGAAATAGAGCTCAGGTATTAGATGTATTTATTCTCCACTAATGGGCCAGAAAGCTATCACTTATGTCGTTTTAAAATGACATCATTGTAATTGTTCACAGCGAGGTCGAGAAACGCAGGAAATGGCTGCTCGAGTCTAGATTCTAGAAGATTCAAACCGGAATATTCCATTTCTCATGTCAATTGAATCTACGTTTTCATTTAGTAGTTATATTGTATCTTTATGTTCATAAATGTCATAAATTCTCAAAAAATATTCCTCTAATCCTTTTAGTAGTATGGATGATAATTCAGTGATCTTGTCAACTAGAAAATTGTAATTTGTCAAAATAATTATAGATATTATTGTCAGCTTTCATGTAAATTTAAAAATCAATACTTTTATACAAATATAATAATTAACCACAAAAAGCTAAACAGAGAATGAATAAAACAAACGTTATACATGGTTATACATAGTAGGTACAATATAATCTTACTTATAGTTACCCAGTTCTGTCTGTCTGTGTGTCAGGAACGCCTGCGCGCGCATCCTCTCAATTTCGCGCGCACACTCTCTATGTTGTATTTAAAATTAAAATGGTCGACGTTCGTTACATTGCCCAAATCATGTCCAAAATACATCTTCTGCTCTTTGTTCATAAATAAATAACTGAAACTTACCTAAATGGCAATCCTTATCCCATTGTGTTTATAAGAAATGTATTTTAACACAGAATAACTGTCCAAATCTTTACATTACATTGAAAATGGCACTATTTTGTATTTAAAATGGTTGCCTTTCATTGCCAATCGTGTCTAAAAATACGTATTTTGCCTTCACAAAGTAAAGAAATAACCATAACTTACCTAAAACGTAATCCTTATCCCTTTGAGTGTGTAAAAAATCTACTATAACACATAATAACCGTTCAAAAGAGACATTACATAGAAAACTTCTTCACGCCAAGAAACGTCAAAGTGTAATTTTTATAAATTTTTCATTTCCTCTGTATTTTAGAGGGCCATGAAAACCAAACAAAGCCGATAGATTTTAACATTGTCCTCAAGATACAATTATTTGCAAATGATCAAACGTATTATTTTCTTCCTACATTTAATCAACACGGCTCTGTAACCCTCAAACCAACTAACCGACGAAGTTTTTAAATAATGTTGTTAGATTAATCATTTTCAGTCGTTTCTTATTTCGTAGAGTGGTCTGTATTGAGTCATGTATTGACAACGAATTCATGTTGCTGTTGATAAAGTTTGAAGCACCAATGTTTAAGTTTTACATTGTCAACTGAATATCTATACCTTAATTAGAGGTAGATGGGCTGAAGTCCATTTCAATATTCTTGAAGTGAGCTCAGAGAAACGTATTTCTGACATCAACCAATCATTTGTAATGGTGACATGAGTTATTGTAAGAGAATACTTCAATATAACGTTAATTTGTTAACATCAGTGAAACGGTATTTGATAGAGCTTGATTACAATCCAAAATTGTTCACCGCAAAATCAAACAAATTTACTTCCGCCCTACATCTGAGGAACGTATATAATGAAACCGTAGATACCATGTAATAATAGCATAGCATCACAAATGAAGAAAAGGTCGTGGGCATCAGGTCACGGTATCAACGTAATGTATGTATATAACATATTTTTTACGGCGCATACATTGTTTTTCTTCGTGTTTTTACTAAGTACGAATACTCTGGCGTAAGGGAATGTAGGTTTCTTTGGAAAACTTCCATGGAGTCAGGATGATATGAAGGGATGTGTGTTGTGAAAAATATCCGACCGCCCCGGTTCGGTCGGATATTTTTCACAACACACATCCCTCTGGTGTAAATTTGGAAACTTATATGAAATTGTTTCACCATAATAGGTATGATCAAATTGCTTTTCTTCGTTTCTCATTTGTTAACGTATTCTGTTAAGATTGGGTCATCAACGACGTCAAGTGTATTAACGACGCACACTCTGCTGACAAATATTGCTGTCGTTTTATATTTACGCATACCTCACTGGTGCACATTGGTCATGTTTTATATGACGGGACCCTCTAGTAATAATAATGATCTTTATTCCTTTTTCCAAAATACAATGGGTAAAGTAAATTAATTAATTTTTTATGGACTTTTACATTCACTAGGCATCAGTCATTATGGCATCACGGCGACCACCAAAGAACTATTTATTTATACTTATAAGTCAATCAGTGTTTAAGGTTTAACCCCCGCTTTGAAGGACTATATTCATGCAGGGAAATTAAAGATAATTTTAAATATTCCAGACATGTGTGAACATAAAACATGTTTCAATATTCAACTTTATAATGGGTTATAAGGCCTTAGACTTCTTGTTGTATTGATATCTAATATCGAAATGGGCTATGATTGTGAGAATTAATTTGACTTTTCATCGTAATTTCTCTGTCATATCTGCAAAATAAACGTCATGCAATCCAGCAGCAGCAAAAGTTCTGTATTGTTTAGAGCTAGAAATGGCGGATGAAACACAATTTTCCTACCTGAAAGTAGACGTATTAACAAGATTGCATCCCATTCACAAGACACAGAAGCAGTGTCAAAATGATTGATCTAAGCTTCACCACTTTTAAATATTCTATATCTTATTTATTAATTTCAACAGATCTCTTATGAAATTCAATGAGAGAACAAAAACCAACTGACATCCAATTCAGCCACCTAGATCGTACAGTCAGGGTCTCATGAAGTTACAGAATGCATTGTTTATATTTTTCACTTATTAAACATGTTTTGATAGATTTTGGAAAGATAAACATCTTTTACATAAACTAGGAAAACGCTCTGTGTAACGCGTTGATGAGCGAGCACGGACACGCGCAACACCTCGAACCGAAATTATGTCTATCGAAAATATCATTAAAAGCCAATAATTCTTGAAATTCGTCAGACTTGTAGCTATAAAAATCTCCAAATATTCCTAAAGTATTAGTCCCAATAGCCATGCAAAGGTTTAAGTTGATCGATTGAACCTTTATGATTAAAATAATGTTCCTGGTTAATATTCAAAAATCATAGGATCTATATAAAAAAATATACCTGGGACCACTCATATGATAAAAGTGTGTGTACTTACACAATATTAGATCGATCTGTTGAACGGTCATATCAGTTTCAGACGTTTGAAAGTTGCTCTAACTACCTTGGAACTATAAAGAGTCGAAGTAGCCGTGATCAACATTTTTGAGTAATTTGACAGCCAACACGCAAAATGTCCGTAAAATGTCAATAACGTTTGGATTTAAACACAGATAAGTCTGAAAATGTACAAATATACAGATAATGTTGGTACCAATGACCACGTGAAGTTTTAAGTTGATCGCTCAATCGGTTCTAGTTTAAGTTTCAAAAATCATATGAAAGATTTTTTTAAATTTTAACCAATGGGAGGATTTGGCTGAAATTTTTTATGATTGGGTACAATGTTGGTTGCAATGACTTTGCTAAATTTAAATTGATCGGAGCAACCAATCGAAAGATAATTTTTTTTAAACTTGAACCAATCACAGGAGCCCGTTCAAAAACGATCCCAGGGACCGCATAGATTACGTTAGCATATGTGCAAAGTTTCAGATCGATTGAATGTGCGGTTTAACTTGGGCTGTGCGGACAAAAAAAAAAAAAAAAAACAAACACACAGAGAAAGTGCCATAAGAGTACCGTGGTGACGCTCGCTACGCTCGCTCAATTACATATTATTTTGATATTGTTGAGATGTTTAAATAGGTATATTAACCATAAGAGTAATAGTTGTATGCTAGATAGAAATTTTGGTACTAAATAGGTTTATACAACGTTGCCATGTACTCAAATCTGTCAGTGAATGACTATGCAAGAGCCCATTGCATCACAAATTGTCTTTTACTGCAATAAATACTCCGTCAACTATATATTTTCTTTTGATCATTACTTAGGTTAGTGATTCAAGTTTCCAAAAAACAGTTTTTCCACCCAACTTTTGTTACAGATTTCCCTAAATCAGTTACAATGTTGTAGAATTTTAGGTGCTCCCATAAGACACTGTGTTTAAACCATGTACTTTAAACATCAATTAAATAAAAAAGCGCTCGTCGGGATTAATTTTTATGGTTTTATATTACGCATTATAGCATAATTAATAGGAAAATGTATTAAAATCTTATGTTTTTGTTAGCTGCCGAAACGCTGGTTCATCCTTAATAATTAATTAATATCAAGAAGAATCATATTACTTTGTGATCGTATTTTCAGTAATTGATACTGGTTTTATCTTGAACATTAGGAAAAAAACGATCTCCCATAAACTTGATTTGAAAGGTCAAATGAATTCAAGTAAAGTTCGTTCACGTTTAGAATATCAAGACGTAATGGCGGCCGTGTACTACTGTAGTCTAGTGAATAATTGTATATCTACTCATGTAAATATCAATAATCAAAAAATATGTATAAGACCACTGTAGATAAAAATTAATAAATTGTATTGAATTATTCTAATATTTCCTTCTTTAAAATTGTGTATTTCAAATAATTGAGCGAGCGTAGCGAGCGTCACCACGGTACTCTTATGGCACTTTCTCTGTGTGTATATTGTTGTTTTTTTGTTTTTTTGTCCGCAAAGCCCAGGTTTAACCGCACATACAATCGATCTGAAACTTTGCACATATGCTAACGTAATCTATGAGGTCCCTGGGATCGTTTTTGAATGGGCTCATTTTGATTGGTTCAAATTTAAAAAAAAATCTCTTTCGATTTGTTGTTCCGATCAATTTAAAATTTTGACAAGTCATTGCAACCAACATTTTACCCAATCATACAAAGTTTCAGCCAAATCCTCCCATTGGTTAAAATTTAAAAAAAACTTTCATATGATTTTTTAAATTTAAACTAGAACCGATTGAGCGATCAACTTAAAACTTCGCGTGGTCATTGGTGCCAACATTATCTGCATTTTTTACATTTTTTAGACTTATCTGTGTTTAAATCCAAAAGTTATTGACATTTTACGGACATTTTGCGTGTTGGCTGTAAAATTACTCAAAAATGTTGATCACGGCTACTTCGACTCTTTATATAGTTCCAAGGTAGTTAGAGCAACTTTCAAACGTATGAAACTGATATGACCGTTCAACAGATCGATCTAATATTGTGCTCACACACTTTTATCATATGAGTGGTCCCAGGTATATTTTTTTTATATAGATCCTATGATTTTTTAATATTAACAAGGAACATTTTAATCATAAAGGTTCAATCGATCAACTTAAACCTTTGCATGGTTATTAGGACTAATACTTCAGGAATATTTGGAGATTTTTATACCTACAAGTCCGACGAATTTTAAGAATTATTGGCTTTTAATGATATTTTCGATAGACATAATTACGGTTCGAGGTGTTGCGCGTGTCCGTGCTCGCTCATCAACGCTTTACACAGAGCGTTTTCCTAGTTACACTTATCCTATTTATTAACTTTATTTGTAATACTATGTTATTTGTTTCTTGCAATTTCTGGAACTCCATGAACTTAATAATTTCCTTGAAAGTAATTTATTTATTGTAATTTGTGATCATACATGAAGCTGCTGCAAGCGCAAACGATTTTGTCGCGTGTTGCATATCTTTTTTTTTTGGATATGATTGGAGACAAAGTGGGTTGGCGAAATGATTTGAAATTTTATTCATGAATAGATAAAAGACAAACCTAGGGCTATCACTTGGTACATTTAAAAATTTTGCTTTGTTATTAGTAATAATAATTGGTAGTTGATTTTTAGTGAAAAATAGTCTCGATTTTCTATGTCGCGCTGGGTGCCGTATGACATTTAATTTTAAAAATGTGCCAAGTGATAACCCTAAGTTTGTCTTTTATCTTATCATGATTAAAATTTGAGATCAATTGGATCACGGATACGGTCTCCAATCGTATCGGAAATTACATAGTTTTGCGCGGTTTTGTTGAATAACCGGAGCCAAATTAACAAGGCATTAAGCAAAAATAAAAAAGTGCTACTAATATACAATCAGACTGATGTAGAATACCTGTCAAAGTTACACTCCATGTTATGAAACAATTTTTCTCTCTCAACGTGCCAAAACAACGGAGCGCTTGCACCACCTTAACCACAGATAGCTACAAATCAATATCTTGTGGAGCGGTCGCTCCACCCAGCCAAGTCGTACAGTGCGCACACTACTACACAACATACCGTTAAAATGCCCATAAAACGACTGAGAAGCTGACTGACACTTTTACTGTAAGCATCAACATGGCGTTTTTCAACACGGCATCAAGAGTCTTCTTTTAATTAGTTCTCGGTGCTTTAATTTTTTTTATTTCAATGTATAAGATTCAATATTTGGAAATTTCAATGAATTTGCCCCCCCTTTTTTGATATGACTACTTTTCAGTGCTGATCTTTTAGTTTGTCTCTTATTTTTTTTTAATTAAGGAGACTTGGTTGCTTTTTTATACTGAGAGTTTATTTCTGGGATCCTTACTACACGTGCCTGGAGGAAGACGCCGCTGCGTTGCTAGGCAACGACCAATGAAACACAAGAAGAGGTTCATAGCATTGCGCAAGCGCGGCGGGGAAGTCCGGTGATGATAATGAATGAAGAGGATGTGAATTGAGAGAAGTTATCTCGCGATTAATCCACGTAGAACCTAACCTATTTCGTGATCGTAGTGAGACTAGAGAGTGTGAGTCGGTGAATGTGGCGTGTGCGAAGAGTGATTCTAGATGAGAAGGTTTGTAGAAGTAGAGGGCAGTGTTGTCGAGACGGAACAGTCCAAATAAAATCAGAAATAGGTATCTCATATGTCAGTAAGTATCATGGGTGTCCGCAGGATTTCGGCCAGCTGGGAGCAGGGCAAGGAAAACAATATTTCTCGGGTTAAGGGGGTGTAGGACCCTCACCCTGCACCGCAGAGCGTTTTTTGGTTTTTTGGAATTTATGAAATCAATTTTCTTTATTTTTTGACTACAAAATGAAACTATACGTAAAACACCAGATAAATGTTAAGTTTTCCGGTCATCCAGGGGGGGAGGGAGAGGCAAGCACCTCCTGCCCCTCCCTGTGGACGCCCATGGTAAGTAGGGTAGCTAACCCTTCTTACCAGGGACCCGAACCGGAACCGGAACCGGAACCGGAACCTAGAACCGGTATGAACCTTTATTCTTTCGGAACCAGAACCGGAACCGCTTTACTTGTTTCTTAAATAACCGGAACCGGAACCCGAACCTTTATAATCAATAAGGTTCTTAAAGGTTCTTAAAGGTTCTTTAAGGTTCCTTTTTTTAATAAAAAAAATCATGTATATCACTTGGATATAATATTATTCACAAAGTAGTATAAAGTTTATTTTTTGATAACATTTCCAAAATATATTTTTTGTAGAAATTTTTAATTCTTGATAAGAAATAATAATTCTTCATTATGAAAACGCTGCTCGAGTTTTCAATTTTTGAATCCGACTACTGCGATGAGAACTGCATTGCCGACAATTTGAATATGATAGTTCAGGAAAAATGAATGTTTACGTTGTCTTATGGAGAAAATTGCAGCCACTATACTGTCTCCTCTGATATTTACTCTGCGCACCATCCTGTGAATTTTATACAGACACCATGCCTACACCGGTGCTTGCATTCATAGGAAAATCAAAATCCTATAATTCCATTAAATTTGACATTGGTAATACTGAAGTTTTATAATATAGTTTGATTTAAAATTTTAGAACCGGAACCGGAACCCGGAACCTTTATGCAGGAACCGGAACCGGAACCGAACCATTAAGAATATTTGTTTCAGAACCGGAACCGGAACCCGAACCTTTATAAAATAAAATTGTGGAACCGGAACTGGAACCCGAACCTTTATTCATAAAGGTTCGGGTTCCCTGCTTCTTACCTCTATGATAGTAGGTACTTTTACCAAGTTCTAGAGGCAACTGTTTTTTCACGAAGCTTACTTTTTTCAGTAAAATACCGTGATTTCAGTAGGTATATTTTGTGTAAAATGCAGTTGCAGTAGGTAGGCACACTCAACAAAACATAAAACGGTATTGAAACAAAACAGATTTGTGCTTGTCAGGTTGCAATTGTTATAATCAATTAAATCAAAGCACATCTGCTAGAGGTGGATGATGAGTTTGCAGAGACTTCATCGGATCAAGCCATCAAATCTTTTTCAGTTGATCCATTTCTTTCGAATGCCGTTTTATCTCTTGTTGAGGGTACATATCAACGTATAGTACAATATATGTACTAGTACACTAATATTTGAATAATACGAAATATTTCGTACAATTCCTACATATTTGTAACAAGTGTTGAATTCAGACTTTCTTTACGGAGGGGGGGGGGGGGGGGGGGGGGGCTCTCGAAAATTCCAGGGGTAAAAATCAAGTCTATAGGCTATAGAAGATAATTTGGAGTTTGGGGAAGCGCCCCCAGTTCATTTTTTTCCTCTGGGTCATTCAAAAAATGCGATTTTGGGGGCAATGTGCATGCAAAATGGGCATCAAGCATGTGTTTTGATATGAAATAAAAAAATCACACTTTTTGCTTCAATATAAAAAAAGCATATTATATTTTTTTGGGGTAATAGCAGGTTATTGCACAGTCATTTCTCCTTCAGTAGTAGGTAGGACATAATTAATTATCATATTGTAATATTATTACTTTCGTTCCTACATCATTTAGGTAAATAATTTACCTGACTGCTCACGAAAATATTTAAAATGCCTACCTATATGATTTTCTAAACCTGTTGATTAACATTTTCAATGTTGATTAAAATTTTGCCCAAGGGAGGCGACGAACTACTTGCGAAGCCCCCCTCAACAACCCCCCCCCCCCCCCCCCCACACACACAAAAAGTGGTTCCTGAATTCAACACTGTATTGGAAAGTCATAGGCTATATGACTGCCGGTCAGGTGGGCTCTGTCAACTGCAATGTTATTGAATTACTAGCTGACCTGCCCGGCGTTGCTCGTGCCTGAGGGGGGGGGGGGGGGCACATGAGAGTAGAAAATTCGGGAGATTGTATCGTGAGTTTTGTTACACCTGATAATGTCAAAAAGTGAAATTATGTCTCGTACTACCTGACTTTAAGCTGATTCCTTCAATTAGGGGTGGTTTAGGGGAGGGGGTGAGTAACCTGAAATGTTGGCAGTTTGACGAAGTACACGTGTGCAAAATTTTATTCCGGAGTGTCAAATTATTTTTTTTAATTGGGGTGATTTTTTTCAATTAGGGGTTTTTTGGGGGAGGAAGTAAGTACCCTACGATATGCGCAGGCTCAGTTAGAATCACCATAACAAATTTGGTAGCGATCGGTCAAAGGGTGTAGAAATGTATGAAGACATACATACATACAGACAGACAGACAGACAGACATACATTCTACTTTATAGGTATAGATTAATTAATAATTAATCACCTCCAAAATAATCAAGCTTTGTACATATAGATACATAGACTAGCCTAGCGTTTTCCTAGTCTTTTCTCGACCTTGGAACGAAATGCGTAAATAAACAGTGGAACAATATCTGCAAATTCCATCAAGAAATTTGACAAAATATTTTTAAACACGCATAAAATATCCGTAAAATGCCAATAACTTTTCAAAATAACGACGGATAAGTCCTTCAAAAACGCATATTTTGTTGGTTTCGATGACCATGTAAAATTTGAAGTTGATCGGTTAATAGGTTCCAGTGTCTAGTGTTAAAAGTGTTTAAGAGTTAAAATAGTATGTTGACCCGCAGTTATAGCATCACACATTGTTTTACATTTTTTATTTTTATTTTGTCTTGGGCTTAACGTCGCACTGTTCTGCAGCGAGGCTAATGGCGACGGATGAATGATTATGAGGATGATTGGGAGATGATGGTGAAGAGTAGGTAAGGATGGAAGGTGGGAAGGAGGTGGTCGTGGCCCATTAGTAGGGTACCTTCCCAGCATTTGCCTGTCGACTGAGGGAAATTCACGAAAACACCCCAGTCAGGAAGGACGGCCGCGGGAATTGAACCCGGGCCTCCGGAATACAAGTTCAGAGCGTTACCTCTCAGCCAACCTGTTCCGTCATTTGCTTTACATTATGTTTTACATATCGAAGTATGTAACAAAGCAACCAATGTGCAGTGCAGTAGTATTTTAACAGTTTGCCCTGCTTGTGTGAGTCAGAAGATAAAGACAATGCAATGAGTGACCTTGAGCCTGCAGGAAACATGCAGTCAGCTGAGAGATTAGTATTTATCAGAAACTATGGAAGCTGCGTGCACTTTGGTCCTTCGGTCAGAGACATCCTGACCTTTATAGAGCGCGTTCATCTTTGCCTGTCTTATACTCTTATTGGAGGAATTCCAAGTAGATATTTATCAACGTTTTAACTATAAATTACGCGATAAATTCGGTATACCTCAGAGGTAGAAGGCCAGAAGTCAATTTTAATTCCTCTTTAGGTGAGTTCATACACCACGATTTCATATATTTAAATAGGGAAGGTTCCTTAATTTTTCTTTAGAATAATTAAAAACTATATGAAAAATAATAAATACCAACACTTGTTTCACTTTTCTAGTCCTTCGTTTTCTTTATCAAATCTCGCATTGAATCTACTACCATTCAGGCGGGAAAAACAGCGTTTGTCAACATTAAAACAAGTGACGTAGACAGCAATGTTATTTGCGACCAGAGCCATCATGATTATACATTGTATTTATGTGATTAAATACCAACATGTGACGTCAGTTGTCCCTTAGGCCGTTCTTGGCCTCAGTAAATTCAGTAGTTTTATTCGGATTTAGAATGAAGATTACTTTATTACTATTTATCGCACGAGATGATTTTTTTTATTATCGAGATCAGAAACTTGTAAATTTTTATAAATCCATGTTTTTATTACATTATAAACTCTAAGAATCTTCCCTATTGGTGACATTAGTCATTGTGTGAGAGAATATTTAAATACAATTTTGATTGTTGACATCAGTGAAATGGTAATTGATCGGACTTGATTACAACATTACAAAAGAGTGCATAGAAAAATCAAGAAAATTGATGTCCTTCGAGATACAAAATTTTATCGTAAATTCGTAATGTACAGGTATAAAGGTATATATATAGTATATTGGTATAAATAAAAATAAATTTTACATTTGGAATTATGTATAGCGCAATTAAAGATTTTCGCCTTCTTTTAAGGTATCAAAATGTAAAGAAATAATGCTTATTAATGTATTACATTTGGGGGTATTGCTCCCTTGCAATTACACTTACCTTTATTGACGTCCGTTTCCAAGAAAACTGTCACACAAGCTCGCAATTTTCAACGCTAACAGCGTTTTTCTGGTGATATTGAGCATGTGTTGATAACCCCATCAAGGTGATTCCGAATAAAAAAAATCGTTTAAAAATATTGTACCTAGTCTGTACAACAACGAAATAAAAGAGTAAAACTAAAAATTCTATACATAGGTATGTATACATACATAGGTATATAATATTATATATTTTACATTTTTTAAATCAGAAACATAATTATAAATATATACCTAATCAAAAAATATCGTTTCGTTTTTCAGCATCGTTGTTCAGGGTATCACCCATCACATCACATCACACATCACAATTTTTCTGTATAGATATGTAGATAAATTGGATTTCTGGCACCTAACTGTACAATTTATAAACACGATGCGCCAAGCATTTTTTTCTTTTTAAAATAATGTTTTGACTTTATTAATTTTTTGTATCACTATCATTCAGATTTCTTCTTTTGTTTTCATTTATAATTTGAAGAGACTTGTTCGTTATTTTTACCTGAGTGTTTTTTTTTTTACGGGGATCACATAAATCATTAAATTGCTTGCATCACCGCAACCCATCCCTACTATCATAAAACGGGAACACCGCCTTATTACTTACCTGTGCCAATAATGTTAACTATTAATTTCTGATTAATTGCCCCTACCAAAGACAAAAGTACAGCGGAGTTAAACTATAAATATAATCAATTTTCCGGTAAAACCAAAGGAGCGATCTTATCATAAATCAAATAACAGGGGAAAATAAAAATACTGGGTCCGTTACTTTCGTTGACCTGAAACGATAGAAAAGAACCGAGTTTCGTTGCCATCCCCATAGGTTCAAATGAAACGTTCGCTTATCTCTTTTCTCTGCAGGTCTGTCTCTCATGTCATTTGGGTCTTGACGCCTTTCAAATACGCCATCAGCTACAGAATCATTCCGGAAGAACATCCTTACAGCCATCCCCATAGGTTCAAATGAAACGTTCGCTTATCTCTTTTCTCTGCAGGTCTGTCTCTCATGTCATTTGGGTCTTGACGCCTTTCAAATACGCCATCAGCTACAGAATCATTCCGGAAGAACATCCTTACAGCCATCCCCATAGGTTCAAATGAAACGTTCGCTTATCTCTTTTCTCTGCAGGTCTGTCTCTCATGTCATTTGGGTCTTGACGCCTTTCAAATACGCCATCAGCTACAGAATCATTCCGGAAGAACATCCTTACAGCCATCCCCATAGGTTCAAATGAAACGTTCGCTTATCTCTTTTCTCTGCAGGTCTGTCTCTCATGTCATTTGGGTCTTGACGCCTTTCAAATACGCCATCAGCTACAGAATCATTCCGGAAGAACATCCTTACAGCCATCCCCATAGGTTCAAATGAAACGTTCGCTTATCTCTTTTCTCTGCAGGTCTGTCTCTCATGTCATTTGGGTCTTGACGCCTTTCAAATACGCCATCAGCTACAGAATCATTCCGGAAGAACATCCTTACAGCCATCCCCATAGGTTCAAATGAAACGTTCGCTTATCTCTTTTCTCTGCAGGTCTGTCTCTCATGTCATTTGGGTCTTGACGCCTTTCAAATACGCCATCAGCTACAGAATCATTCCGGAAGAACATCCTTACAGCTCTTGGTTGAAGCTACAACATGCCTCTTCTGTATCATTACACCGACGAAGCTGGGATGAAGGGGATCTACAGTAAAGGAATGATTGAAGCAAGTGGATCGAACAACCTCGCCGGTCTAGGAGTGTATTTCACGGAGATGAAGCCGCCTCCTGTGAATACAGCAGAAGTCATCTCAATTAACAACTACGGGACGTCCTGGAATGTCGACAAGGTTTTGAAGTGGTTCAAGTTTCAGCTACACGAGTTACCAACTGGAACGGTAAAACTTACAAACATTGGCGACAGAAATGTTTGGATGTGTCCTGTCAATGTCCCAATTAAACGTAAAGGTAAATCATTTTAACCCATAGTAATCATTTTATAAAATTTAACAGTTACTTTGAGTGATCATTTAAGGAATGTCTATGGCTGCTATAGCAACCAAAGGCTATTGGCAATATAATCATGTCCATTGGCATCTGCAGGATTTCTGCCAAGGGGGAGGGGGGGAGCAAGGAAAGGAAAAAATCCCCTGGTTAAGGGGGGAGGGTGGGCGTGTCTTCCCCCCCCCCCTACCGCGCAGAGCGTATTATTGTTTTTGGACACTTTGAAATCAATTTTGTGACGTTAAGAGGTGAATTTAGTTGAAATTTTCATTTTTTTTTAAATGTGATACTCTGGGAGGGGTGGAGGGCCTGCCATACTTTGAGTGATCCTTAAATGAATGTAATTGTTTGCTGGATGCTATTGGTAATCATGTCCCTGGGCGTCCGTAGGATTTATGCCAGTTGGGGAGAGGGGTCAAGGAATGGAAAAAATCCCCGTATTAAGGGAAGTAAGGGGGGCGCCCTTCCTCCCCACCTAGCTCCGCAGGGCATGTTTTTGTTTTTGACACTTCAAAATAAGTTTTTAGAGTATTTTTGTTTACAAGATAAAAGTACCTAAACGTACCACAAAATACTTATATTTTCCTGTCATCCAGGGAGACAAGCGAACACTCGTTCGCTTACGGTCGCAGCTCCCCGACGCAGAGTTCTGTACCACTACACCAACGAGAGGGGTAAGAACGGAATCCTTGCTTCTGGCGTCATCAAAGCTGTCAGACCGCACGGTGGTCAAGGCATTGGTGCAACAATGCCGGTAGCAGTGTATTTCACAGGATTGCCACCGAGTGCGGTCAAGGAAGACCTTCTATTCAACATGTACGGAACAAGAGACACATCTAAACAAGACCTCGCGGATAAGATGAAGTTCTGGTTCAAGTTCTATGAAGAAGACATTCCGAATGTTGAGAAGAGATCCACGCTCCAGAACAGGAACGAGTGGATCTGCAGACAAGATGTGCCAATTAATCTGTCGACTTGTCCTGGAAACAAGCCGAGGGCTTCTAATTCGAACTACCTACGACACTTGCCAGCTGGCACTGGTCACGGTTCCGGTGGACAGAGAGGTGGTACTTCCACGCCCTATGTGCACCCGCCAAGGGCTTCAAATTCGAACTACCCACAACATTTGCCATCAGCCTCTGCACGCGGATCAGGAGTTGGTGGTCAGAGAGATAATTGTAATATATTGTAAATTGTCCTACCCAAAGGCTGTCATTATAGAATTTATGAGATAAATTGAGGTGTCTCTTGATGCTATCTTATGGCGGCCTAGTCAATTTGCCACAATTTTTATAGTCTAATAATGAAGAACGAAGGTTTTTGTATGTAGCTTGCAGAAAATAAATCTCGTAGACATTTATCACATGTATATAGTGTGATTAGTGTGCTAGTGTGATATAGTGTTAAACATGTATATAGTTTTAGTCGGTATAAGAAGGCATGGAAGGATGTATTGACATTACTACAATAGATAATAATCAATAATGATAATGATGATAATGATTAGATTAGATAATAATAATGATAATGATAATAGGTAATGATAATGATTAGATTAGCCTACATAAAGGACAGGAGGCCGATAAAACTCCGGGAATGTCCAACTGACCTGACCGAGTTAAAAATAATAATTTTTAAACTGCATTGTTGTGACTTATCTATAGATAAAATTATCTCGATAATTATTTTTTTTTATCAATTATTAAATAATTGGTTATCTCTATCTTTATCTACTTAGATTAAAAATATTGTTATCTATTGGAAAATATCTAGATATAAAATTCAAAATTCAAAATGCATTTGTGTACAATGAACATGCACGAACCTCAAATGTCAGATGATGAGAAAGAAAAATAATCTCCGTTTATGCGCATTTGTTGGCTTGTTTTGACGGCCACATTTTTCTAAAAACTCAAGTTCCGAATTTAAGATTCGAACATAATCAGCATACCAGGCATACCTCGGGGGGGGCACTGCCCCCCCCCCCCCCCGAGGTATGCATGTGCCCTCCCCGGCACAAATACCTATTCAAAATACTTTCAAAAAAATATGTGAAAAAAACACGTAAAAATAGACGGATCATGTCTAAAACCTTCCAAAACGGTTAGAATTGAATTAAAATTCCAAAAATTTTCCGGGGCTGTGCGCCCCGGACATGTATATTCTAATAAGTTTAATAAATTTACCTCTTCTTAAATCTCTTGGACCATTTTTTGGATATTTTGCAATTTATAATTCCCCAAAATAGCTATACACTGTGATTCAAAATTGTACCTAAACAAATGACCTTGATCAAAAATTTTCTCGGGGGCTAAGCCCCCGAACCCCCTGTTTTTCACTGTGACCTATCAAAGTATATTACGTATAATAATTGCTTTGTGCTTTGTTCAACTACAAGCATATTCATAAATTAACTCTCCCCCCCCCCCCCCCCCCCCCCAACACCAATATCCAAAAAGTACCAAAAAAATATGCCACCCCCAACTATTCAAGTGCCCCTCCCGAGAAAAATGTCTGGATTCAACACTGAACATAATTATTATGGAACATTAGTAGTATTTGGGTAAAAAATCTATTATCTATTACAATTATCTAGATAACTATTGTGTATCTTTATCTATTATCTGGAAGATTTCTTGGAAATATATCTATTAACTATTATCTTATCTAGATAAGTTTGTGCAGGTTATCTTTATCTAGATAAAAAATAAAATTATCTATTTGCATTGGTATATAATCTGACAGAAGTAAGGTTAGGTACTAGGTATAAGCAGTAAAATGTCCAATTTCATGTACCTAGCATTTTTAACCTATTATTGATTAAATGCGGATCAATACTTATCTAGTGGAGCGGTCGCTCCACTCAGCCAAGTCGTACCGTACACTCACAGTCACTCAACATACCGTAAATGCCTATATAAACTGAGGAGCAGACCAACTACTTTTACTGTAAGCAACTACATAGCATTTTCGGCCTACTGGAACTCAACAATGGTCTAGAGGAGCGGTCGCTCCACCCAGCCAAGTCGTACTGTACACTTACACTCACTCAACATACCGTAAATGCCTAATAAACTGAGGAGCAGACCAAACACTTTTACTGTAAGCAATAACATGGCATTTTCGGCCTACTGGATCTCAAAATTAGGAAATCTCACATTGTTGCGAAATATCTTAATTTCGAGCTATGGCCCACCTGCCAACATATACCAAATTTGGGAACAACAAGTTATGCCATTTGCGAGCTAGAGGGCCGTGAAAACAGTGAAATTACACCCCTTTTTAAAAGACGTATCTTCTTCAGATGATATCAGGGAACGTTGCTATCACCGCCACAGCCTAAACGGCTTTACCGATTGATCTGGAATTTTTACCACATGTGCACTTTTGGCGTCTGAGGTGCCTTTTTATGAAACCAACCGGAAGTCGCCATTTTGAAACCGGAAGTGACGTCATATCTCAAAAACGACTTGATTGATCGGAATGAATCTAGCGCCAAATGATTCAGACGGTCATCTTTATGGAATATCAAAGTAAAAGTAGCAATATACTTTCACCGAAACCGGAAATGACGTCATAAAAATAAAGAATTATACTTTAATACCTCTTACTACAATAACTACATTATTCAGAAGGCTTATAATGATACAAAACATTTATAGAAATAAATTCTAGGTAGCAGTAATTTCAGCCGCCATTTTGAAATCAGGTAGTGACGCCATAACTCGAAAACGGCTGGACCGATTGGAACGATGCTTTCGCAATTCCTCATGGTATATCACTTTAAACTTATATTTAGCATCAAACACAATTTTTCTTAGTAACTAATTCGGAAATGGCGTATTTTTTTAAAAGGAATTAGTCATTGTTGTTCCGATGTGTGTTACAAGTTGTGTAAATAAACTAAAAAAAATTAGTGATATCCCCATAAAAAAACATTCCGTGTAAAAATACCAGCCAAGTCTCATCAACTATAAAAAAATAGAAGAAATCTAAAAATTCTGCACTGAAAAGTAGTGATATCAAAAAATGGGTCAAGTCAAAACTTAATTTTAAAAACCAAAATATACTTGGCGCATCGTTTTTAAGGGCATTTTAGGTATATTATATATGCTTAGGTACATTTAATTTTTGGCATATGCTTCTTACTATTTATATATACGATGCGCCAAGTATATTTTGGTTTTAAAATTAAGTTTTGACTTGGCCCATTTTTTGATATCACTACTTTTCAGTGCTGAATTTTTAGATTTCTTCTATTTCTTATAGTTGATGAGACTTGGCTGGTATTTTTACACGGAGTGTTTTTTTATGGGGTTAGTATTATGTGAATCTAGAACGATTTCTTTTTGTGCCATGAGTTTTCTTAGCCATTGCCTGCAAACTATATAATGGATGTTGCATTTTCTTGTATTTTTGTCTTATAGATTACTTCAGCTCTCTGCCACCTGTTCAATGTAACAAACTGTAGAAAAATAAATATACCTATTCAACATATAATATAATTTATTAATTCGTTATAATCCCCGTCTTAAATGAAACAGTAGATTTATAATCCTAGAATGATATAAAAATAAATAAATGAGAATACGCAATAATCTTTTGTAAAAGTAATTGAGCGAGCAAAGAGATAGCGTCTCTTTTTTCTCTCTTTTGTAAAAGAGTACAGTTCAATTGCGTATTCAGGGGTGGCCGGGGGGGGGCTATGCCCTCCCCCCTTCGAAATCAGGGTTTCATCTCAAAAAAATAAGCACATTTAAAATAACATGTAAAAAAACGAAAAAATAGACGGATCATGTCAAAAACCTTCCAAAAAGGTTAAAATATAGAGTTAAAATTCAAAAAAAATCCAAAAGTCCAATAAGTTTAAATTTACTTGTTCTTAAATCTCTAAGACCAATTTTTGGATATATTGCAATTTATAATTCCCAAAAATAGCTGCACTGTGATTCAAAATTGCATCTAAACGAATGACCTTGTTCAAATATTTTATTTATCCCTGTTTTCCACTGTGACTTTTCAACATATTATAGCGTTTTCCACTGGCCGCACTGGTGCTGCACTGGGTTGCACCGTCGGTTGCACTGAGAGCGGGTGTCGTTTTCCACTGGGAAATCCAGTGTGCACTGGAGTGGTTTTTTCGTTTTCCACTGGCAAAGTTGCACGCTCTGAGGGCACATTTTTAGCACTGAGAAAATTCTCAGTGCAAGCCATTGCACTCGAATTCCAAGATGGACGCTTGAAAATTGGTTGCTGTTTAGAACCTATTTGAATCTTCAAATAACAGTGATAGACTAATTGACCATCAATGGATGATCTAAAACGAATTCTATGAATTCATTGCTATTTTTAGGTTATGTTAGCACTGGAATTATCCTTGTTTTCCACTTGGGTGAACTTTTTGTCGCACTAGAGCAGAGCATGACGTCACAGAGCAATTCTTTGCTCTCATTCAGTGCATGCCAGAGGAAAACGCTATTAATAATGTCCGGCCCCTTCCCGAAATTTCGTCCTGATTTCGCCCTTAGTACAGTTTAATTTGTTTTTCTACACCACTCCCAAGACCTAAATTATTCATTTTCATTAGAAAAAAGGTATCAAGGTATCATTAAATACCTATAAGTAGTTTTTCTCGAGTTTCATGAATAATGTATACAATTTGGACAATATGCACAACTTGAATCAAATTATAGATGCATTGCTTTCAAGTGTTCAAGTATATCATCGGCTGTTGACTCTTGGCCCGTGGTAAGGGGGGGGGGGGGGGGGGGCACCACACATGCCTGGAATCATCATTACCGTCTACGAATATTTATTGATGTTTTCGCGGGAATCCCCGGTGTAATAATCGCTAACATGCATTTTGAAGCGTTGCTGTTGTACAGTAGCCACAACTACTCATATAAAATCATTCACTCAAACATTTATCTAAATCATTAGTTCCTTATCTGTACTATTATCAAGACTGCTCTCAATGAGGATTCATCTATTTTTTAAATCAGTACTCACCTAGATAGTAATCCAATAGATATATTAGGTCACGATCAATTAAATGATCTATAAAAGTCTAATGGAATAAAACACACACAGCCAAAGAAAGAAACTAGAACAAAGCTTGGCTTTATAAGTCTAGCCTCTCAGAAGGGTGTCTGTAAAATCCTAGCCTCTCAGAAGGGTCTCTGTAAAATCTAACATCCAGGAAGAGTAGTATTATAACACCTGTTTTCAAGGACAAACTTACACCCTCTTGTCTTAACCAAACCATAGACACACCCCCTCAGGATCTAGACCAACCAAGGAGCTCTAGCCTCCAGAAAGGACCTCTAATATTACCTAGCCTCCTGGAAGGGTGTTGCAAAACACCTGTTTACAAGACCGAGCATTCACCCCTGTGTCTGACCTAGTTCCTAGACACACCCCCATTCTAGGCCAAGTTCAACCAAGGCCAAACAAAGGCACATGTAACATATTCCATTAGTATCAAAATACCGAACAATTACAAGTGTAATTATCCAGAGCCTATTACTTCACATTATACTTTAATTGTTCAAACAAAAACAATCATTATCTATAGTTCATGATTTCCTTAGAGAAATGAACAAACTTAATTACTATTATTCCACTAGTTTTATATTCCAATAATAATTATTAATTTTAGCTCATAAATTCCATAGAGAACAATGAGAAACCCTAGTTTATATTCTACAAAACGTCCTAGGGAAAACATTCCACTAGTACAACAAAATACTGAACAAAGCAAAGTATAATTATCCAGAGTCCACTATTTCATATTATATTTTGTCTGTTCAAACAAAAACAACTTACTTTATATTCCAATTTAATAAGCTAAATAAAAACCCCGAATAGCAAATTAAGTTTGTATAACTTTACATTGTCGACTCATTCTATAATTTGTCATTCAACCAAAAATAATAAATATTTTAAGCCATTACTAAAAGGCCATGTAGTTTAGTAAAATATCAAAGAATCATTTAGTATTAATCAGTTCAATTATACTTTGTGTACTAGAGGCTCTGCACAATTCTTCCTATGTCTACAAGACAATCTAATGGACAATAAACATTTAGGTATAAATATTTGTCAAACCTGTCCAATATAGATTACCATTTATTAACCAATCTACACCATGGTTACACTAATTATCTTGTCCAATAAGACTATTAATTGAACTATTATATTAGTTTATGTGTGTTTTAATTTTAGTATATTCTAGATATCTTCTAGTTAGTTTAAAATCATAAATACAAGTTTAATAATCAAACAACACATGAATTGTATAACTTCATAATCCCATCAATCTAATCATCATTCAAATCTAATTTTACTATTATCCAAAATTTTGCACAATAATAGAAACTTCTAAAAGAACAACCTAACACCAATCAGGAAGTGTAAGAATGAACACCTGTAGTCAAGGACAAAGCTTACCCCTTTGTCTAGCCACCCCTCTATGACATCACCTCCTCAAGGACAAGGAGAATCTATATAAGCTCATCTCTCCCCTTCATTCAGGGCAGTCTGATTCTAGCTCTTGACGTGTTCACACCTCTTTGGTTCAGAATTATACATTGTGCACAGCGAATTGTGAAAAACAGATTTATTGTGTTTTAATCGAAAATAAACATTCAATTTAACTTCTACATAAATATATTGTGTTTTTAAATAAGTTTAAAATTAATAATATTATTTACGTGTGTTTATAGAGTTCCTATAATTTTATTGATCAAAGTATATTTTTAAACATTTATATAACTTCAGACAGTGTTTTCAATTTTAAAGTGTTTATAATATTCAGTGTCGTGTTTTATAAACTTGAACAAAAATTCGTTTTAAATAATAAACAGTGTTTAAACGGATACCAAAGGATTACTAATTTCCAAGGATTACCCTGTCATCGAGGTGAGCCAATCTTGGTAAATACAATTCCTTCAAACCTTTCCCTATAAATTAAATTCCATATAAGACTCATTCATAACCTAAAAAGAAATACTTGAATAATCATTTCAGAGATCAAGTTTTCATTTTACTAATTTCATTCATTAGAAGACAAGGTTCTTATCTAAATTCACTTATTCAATCAAGAGATATTAGTTGGTAGTAAACGACCATTTATTATCCAATCAATAACTATTCAGAGAGTATCTACAGAACTTTATTTTATCTCAGATATTTCATTCAATTAAAAATAAGATTTCTATTATTCAATTCGAAGACTTCTACGATCATAAGAGATCAATTTTCATAAAGAGAGATCTTTGCTCATAAACGACTCATCACTTCGAGATCTGCCTTTTATTCGAACGATTCTGCTCTTACACGGTTTCACAACCTGTACCCCAGCGCCTTCATTCCAAGGTAACATCTTGACAAATCAAATCTTACCCCTTTCATTCGTATTTTTATATTAACATAAACGGTTTTGTCTGTCTTCCACAATAGATAGACTGGTGTCAGAAGTCCTGATTAAACTAGTTAAATTCATTACATTCTCCGCTCTAAAGGCCGATATTACAAATGGTGTCAGAAGAGGGATCCTCTTATTGATACCTTATCAGCTACGTTATTATTCGGTATAATAAGTCGAAAGAGTAGAAAAGTTAACCCCATTGTTTGAAAGTCTTCTATAAAACCCAACAACCATGCCAGGAAGTTCAGATGAAGATGAGAAAGACGCTAGCGTAGTTAGTAACACCGGCGCAGAGCGTGCTGTTACTCCTACAATTGATGGAGGAGAAGGATCCTCCAATCCAATAATAATCCCAGAATCAAGTTCAATCAAAACCCCAGTTATTACCCCAAGAACTACCTCAGATTCTGATAAGAAACCTAATGTAGGTAGTCTCCTCCCACTCGTTCCCTCATTCTCTGGAATCTCAGGTACCATATCATCCATTGATTTTGTCAAAGCTATTAATGAAGCTGGAAAATTGGGATATTGGGATGATCCCACGAAAGTAGCAATTCTCAAATTGCGCTTAATTGGTCCAGCTGCGGACTATTTGAAAAGTAACCCTGAACTTGGTAAAAGTTCTTGGAAGGAGGTCAGTAAAGCCCTTATCGATTGGTATAAACCCGAAACCATCTCTGATGATTTGCTTCAGAGCTATTACAAAACTTGCCAGAAACCCGGAGAATTGGCTAAAGAATACCTGACTAGATTGAAATTGGCTGGACTTTTGGCTATCAAAGCTAAAGGTTTGAAGCCCGAGGAAGTTATAATCACTCGTGAGTTGATCAATCGTAGTCTTGTTCGTGTCTTCGTCAATGGTTTGCGCGTGGAAAGCGGCAGTTCCCTCATCGGATTGCAGAAACCTAAAACAATTGAAAAAGCATTAGAACTGGCTATGGAACTGGAACAACAAAAGGTTAACAGAACCAAAGTCAACGTGGTACAACCCAAGATAAGCGAAGATTTCAATGATTCAACACCACCTTCCAACAAGGAACGGCAATTGAATTCAAACGCCATTCAACAACGTCCTGCTCGACAAAACTTTGGACCCAGAAAAGTTCTTCATGATCAAAGTTTCAGGAACAACTCAAATCAATCAAATCGTCCTATAAACAATCGCCCCTCTAATTATCAAAATTATCAAAATCAACCAAGAGGAATAGCAAATCAGTACACTAGATACGATTCAAACAACAATATCTTTTGTAACTATTGCAAATCCCAATTTCATTCAATCGAGGAATGTGTTCTACGTCAGAGGAACAATGAACGCAGAGGCATCTCTAATAACTACCATAACAATGGTCCTCAAAGGAACTACAATCCAAATCAAAACAACAATCAACCTCGCCAAGGAAACCGACAATACCCCCAACCCAACTATCATACATATCCTCCTCCTCAATACAACCAACAACAAAATCAACAACCATATATTCCCCAATCCCAAGTCTTGCCTCCTAATTCTCTCCTCACAGGAGCTGTAAGTGGCCCCCAAGTTGACCCTCAACACAATCTTGGACGATATCATAAGGATCTGAATCATATCAACCCCCAAGTCCAACAATGGAATCAAACTCAGGATCAACAAGTTCCACCAAGTGTTCCACAGAACCCACCAGCAAAAACCTATGCTGAAGTCACTGCAGCAAATGGCAATGGTGCAGTAAATGGGTCACAACAATCCAATGAATATAAGAAGAAAGCTATGGGGTTTCGCAACATGCCAGGAACCTCCTCGGATTAACACAAGATCGATTAATCAATTCCCTGCTACTTCTTACAAACAGAAGTTATTACATGCAGGAAAAGGATAAACCCACTGTACATAGTTATGTAATAAACCCCCACAATTCCGAGAAAATTCCCTATTTGATGCTATTTGACAGTGGAGCCCAAGTAAGCTTGATCCACGAAAATATCGTTAAAAGAGCGAATGTTCCCATATATCAGTTTGAACGTCCAATATTTTCTGTAACAGGAAATTTATTGCCCATACTAGGTTATGCTATATTAGATATACAATTAGGTAGAGATCAGTATCCTTTTAATTTCGTCATATGTGAAGACAGTCTCGACACTGGAGATTTCGCAGGTTTAATTGGATATGATTTCATTGCTAATTATAATTTAATTTTAGACACCAAAAACAGGTGTATACATGAAGAAGAAAATGTTATTCCCTATGCCAACAGTACTGTGAGCAGTGATCAGTTACTAGGCATAGTAGAATACCCCTTAAAAAGTAGAGTTAGTACTAGTAATAAGTCCATTCAAGTAGACTTAGATCAAGATCTTAGTATTGAATGTAACAATACAGAAGGTCAACAAGCAAAGAATTTAAAATCCCATGATTCTAATCAGTCTAGAATGAAAGGAAATCAGTTGGAGTTTTCATATTCTACCCCTGTAAATAATGTAAATAATCATTCATATCAATATGAGTCTGATCAAACTCATGTTGTGTCCATTCCTCCTACTTCAAATACATTCAAGTTAATGGAGGTTAAGTGTAATATATTTTTATCTCATAATAATATTTCCCTTGCACATAACGTGTCAAGAGACATGAAACCAATGAGTGAAATTAGCTTAGAATTTCAAAATCGTTATGGCAACGTTGAAAGATTAAGAGAAGCAATTCATCACAAGGATCAAAGAGTAGCATCTCTCCAAGAAAAAGAACGTTTTATCTTCTACATGATAACAAAAGAACGTTTCAATGAGAAAACAACTCTACCTCGTATAGAAGAAGCTTTGATTGGTCTAAAAAGATTGTGCATATACCACGGAGTCACACAACTAGCACTTCCAGCAATAGGAAGTGGACTAGGTGGCATCCCATGGAAATATGTAAGACCTATTTTGATTCAAGCATTTCAGGACACAAATGTACAGATAACAGTGTGTCACTGGCCAATCTATCCAGGCCCCTCAATGGTTTCAACTACTAACCTAGATAATAAGATTATTAACTGGAATTTCATGACCCAATCTCCTCAATTACTGAAAGAAGACAAAGAAGAATCTAACGTATCAAAGTGGCCACTTCAATACCTAGAAGACTCTCAAATACCCTCTTCAGTAATGGGAAATAGTAAAATAGAAGATTCTATCATGATGAAGAAGATGTACACCTCTCCACCAGTGATAAATCCCTATGGTCAAAATAACTCAAACCCTCAAATCAAAAGGAAGGTATCTTTTGATTTTGATTCTAATACTTGTAATATATATCTAATTGATAAACCTATGAAACCTACTTCTCTAGCTAGGAAGGCAGGTCGTTTTCATCCTTACAAGACTCCAAAAGAGCTTCTTCAACCCAATCAGCCTCAAAAAGAGCCTCCATACTCTAATAAGTCTCAACAAGAGCCTCCCTATCCTAATCAGTCTCAAAAAGAGCCTCCTTACTCTAATAAGTCTCCAAGAGAGCCTCCTCATCCTAATCAGTCTCAAGAAGAGCCTCCTTACTCCATTAAGCCTCCAAACGAGCCTCCAAATCCGGATAATAAGCCTCTAAATGAGCCTCCATACTTCAATAAGTCTTCAAGAAAGCTCCAATATTATGATCAACCTCTAAATGAGCCCCAATACTTTAATCAGCCTCCAAGAGAGCCTCCCCAATATAATCAGTCTCCAAGTGAGCCTCCCTATCCTAATTATAAGTCTTCAAGAGAGCCCAAATGTCCTGATAAAAATCCACGTAAGTCATCTCGTCTTGCCAAAAGTGTAAATCATACCCCAAATAATCAAAATTTGACAAATCCTGATCCAACTTGCACTATTGAAAGTGACAAATCAAGATACGAACCACAGAAAGTTCAAGTACGAACAATCAAAGGTCAAATAATTCCACCAAACACAGAGATGTTTGTCAAAGTGAAACAAAAACGTCTACTCGATAGAAAGAGTGATCCAAATGACAAGAAAACTATGTTATTTAAACCACTTGACGTCCTACCACTAGGTATCAGAGCTGCAGATGCTCTCTACACAGAAAGTGAAGACTTACTATTGAAAATCCTAGTTGTCAACATATCTAATGTCAATGCCGAAATTACAGAAAATACTCTGTTAGGACATCTAGAACAATGCAACTGTGAAGATGAAAATGAACTTTCACCACACGATACTACTAATGAATATCCTCTACTAGTTGCAGCCATAGACAACTATTCTACCACCCATGGATCAAATATACCCAAAGATCAAGAAAGACTAAGAGAAAGATTTACTATCCTACATGAAAAGTGCAAACTTGGAAGTCTACCTCCAGAAGAATATCATGCAGTAAAAGACTTGATACAAGAGTATGCAAATATCTTCTACCTAGAAGGCGATGAAATTGGATATTGCCCTCTAATCGAACACCGCATCACCATAAATAAAGATGTCAAACCAATAAAACAAGCTCCATATCGCCTACCTCATTATCAAAGAGAAATTTTGGACAAATTAATCCAAGAACACCTAGATCAAGGCATAATTGAACATTCTAGGAGTGCCTGGTCTTCGCCTTGCTTACTCGTGAGCAAACGAACACAACCCGGAGAACCAAATGAATACCGGTTAGTCATTGATTTTCGAAAAACTAACATGCATATTGTCCAAGAGTCTACACCTTGTCCCAGAATATCAGATGTTCTTGATTTGTTAGGAGGAGCAAAGTACTTCTCAGCAATTGATCTGCATGGAGCTTTTAATAACATTCCTATAGCAGCAGAAGATAGACACATTACAGCTTTTTGTACGGCTACCAACCTTTATCAATTTTGTCGTTCTCCCTTTGGTCTCTGTACTAGTCCGGCAAATTTCCAACGCCTCATCAACTACGTACTCCAAGACGTCTTGAATAAAGACTGCGTCGGATATCTGGACGACATCGTAGTCTTCTCTGAAACAATCGAAGAACATGTTAAAAAGTTGAAACTCATCTTTGAAAGGCTAGAAAAAGCCGGTTTGAAACTCAAACCCTCCAAATGTACATTCCTCAATCAAGAAGTTGTCTTCTTAGGACATTCTATCTCTAGACATGGTATTGGAACTAATCCTCGACTTATCGAGTCAGTCAAAAACTTTCCTCAACCAAAAACTGTTGGACATGTACGAACTTTCATTGGACTGACTTCATACTACAGAAAATATGTCAAAAACTATGCAGACATTGTCCAACCATTAAATGAACTTACCCGCAAACATGCCAGATTCCACTGGTCGGATCAGCACACTCAAGCATTCAATACTCTGAAAAATTTATTATGTACTGCCCCAATACTCGCATTTCCTCGATTTGACATGCCCTTTATTCTTACTACAGATGCAAGCGGTATCGGAATAGGTGCTATTCTTTCCCAAAACATAAATGGAGAAGAAAAACCTATTGCCTATGCAAGCCGGAAATTAAAACCAGCCGAAGGTAACTATCAAGTAACCGAACTAGAGCTTTTAGCATTGGTATATGGAGTTCGTCAGTTCCACGTTTACCTAGCTGGCAAACATTTTCTCGCCCAATCGGATCATCGTGCTCTACAATATCTTCTCAAATTACCCAGTCATAGTTCTCGTCTCACTAAATGGACCCTGTTTCTAAGTCAATATTCATTTGATTTGAAATATGTCCCAGGAAGTAAAATTCCCCATGTTGATAGTCTCTCTCGAATTCCCCACAATGATGATGATCCAACAATTCAAATGTCTAGTTCTGAAATCTGTAAGTTCCCACCAGAAATCGAAAATTCAACTTTCTTTACTAATGATACAACAAATCCCCCAGAAGAAATCAAGCCAATAAAAGCTAAGAAGAAAGAAAAACCTCCCCGAAACAAGAAATTTCAAGAAATTGAAAATCAACTCAAACTAAATGAAAATGTTTGTTCCCAAGAAGATTCACCCATCACAGACCCACAAGGAAATTATCTACAATTGAATCTCTTAAGAGAAGAATTACCATTCGAACCAATAATGGACAGATTCTACATTAAGAAATTACAAAGATCTGATCCTGAATTATCACCTCTCATCAAGAAACTCTTAGTAAATAATTCTTGTGATCCATTGTACTCACTTGACGATGATGAACTTCTCTACAAGATCCGAATTCCCCCAGAACGCCATGATCGCCTTGTGATTCCTAAAACAATGCAAAATCAAATAATGAACACATTCCACTCATTACCAGGCTTTGCAGCACATTCTGGAATCCATAGGACTCAACAATTACTAAAATCTAGAGTCTATTGGAAAGGAATGTTCCATGATATAGAAGAATTCATCAAGCACTGTGTAAGCTGTCAATCATCAAAACGTCCAGTCACTAAAGACCGACCTCCATTACAAAGATTCTCTGAGCTCACTGGGCCCGGTATTAGATACAGTATCGATATAATGGGTCCACTCAAAACAACAAAGAAACAAAATCGCTATATCCTAAGCATGGTAGATCATTTCTCAAAATGGGTTATTTTAGTAGCCCTACACAGTCAAACTGCCCAAGCAGTAGCCACCGCACTTGTAGATCACCTAATAGCCGAACATTCAACGCCACTCGAGTTAGTAAGCGACCGAGGTGGAAATTTCACATCTCATCTCTTCAATGAAGTGTGTAAACTATTGTCAATCAAGCACATCTGCACCTCAAGCTATCATGCATCAAGTAATATGATTGAACGTTATCATCGTACAATACGAGCAATGCTTAGTCACTATGCTCATGAAAAAGATTGGGATCTATTGTTAGGGATGATACAATTTGCCTTACGTACCAACATTTCTTCATCCAGTGGTGAAAGTCCCTTCTTCCTAACCCATGGACGTGATCCCATACTGCCCTATGAATCAGTCCTCACCCCGAGTCGAGCCTCGAAAGACGAACCTAGAAGCGAATTCACACAACGATTATTATCACGACTTCAACAAGCTTTCAAACTCGCCAGGGAAACTCTCAAAAAGAATGTGGAAGTCAGAGAAGAATATTACAACAGAAAATCAAAAGATATACAATACGCCCCAGGAGATCTAGTGTTTGTACACACTCCTGTCTATGACAAAATGAGTGGGCGTAAATTCAGCAAATATTATAGCAAAGGACCAAGTAGAATAATCTCTGCTAAATCCAAAGTAAATTTTGAAATTCAAGATTTACAAACAGGAAAAATACAAACAGTACATAGTGCTCGACTAAAAGCGTTTAAAACATTTCATCCCGACCAATATGATGGGAATCTAAATCTCATAGATGATGAACACAAAGACAAGGAAGACAAAGAAAACATAACCTCTCAAGATAACCTCGCAGCATCCTACTCAGAATGGCCATACGATATCTCAGACTTCGAAGACGAAGACATTATAATTATTAAACCTACAAATGATACTCAAAATCAAAATATTCACCCGAAATCACAACAAAATTTCATTCCGAAATCCGGAGCGACGGCGTCAACATCTACCAGCCATCTTGGTTCCCTCCCCTCCTCCCCTTCCAGTCATTCCAGCCAATCATCAAACTCGGAGAGCGAGGATGCAGAACCCAAGGAAGCTGCTGCCGAAGGTCAAGATCGTAAAATTCACCACGCTGAGTTGCGCACGCCGACAACTTCACCCTCGAAGAATAGGAATGGAATGTCTGAAAGTGAAGCAAATACGAGTTGGTTTACCCCAAAATCCACGAATCTCAACAATGAGCAAGCTTCACAAAATATAACAGACATCAGCAATGCAACTCACCTCATTGCGTCCACCCCGTTACAAACCACTGGCGCTAGTAGTAGTTCAGTAGATCCAATAGACATCAGCGACACGTTCGTGGAAGCACCGAGTTCGAACACGGAAACAGCTGTTCAGGATGACGACGCGCGCATCTCTCGCGCCAAACACGAAGAAACTCCGAGTATGAGCGAAGACAGCTTACTCTCACAGAATATCACCGCGGACCCATCAATAAGTTATGATTCAATTACTTCAGACGATGATACCGCCACACCTCCATATTCGCGTGCCACAACAAGCCAGTATAACCTACGAGATCTAATGCTGTTTAATTATGCAAACAAACCTCCTTCAGACGGAAGATTCACGCAAAAGCCCAAAGACTCCGATTCAGAATAAATTTCGAAAGATTTTATCTCATCGACGTTCTAATTCAATCAATTTGTTTATTCAAACAAACCTTCAAATATTCCAATAATTCTCTCTCTCTCTCTCTCTCTCTCTTGTATAACTCGCAATTTATGTTTAGACAATTAATATTCCATTCAGTCGTTTATAATATTCCATTGGGTCGACACAGTCTCCACTCGAAACAGTCGTAAATATTTATGAATCGAGCGATCGGTCTAAGTAAGCATCTCTCTTATATATCATCATAATTGGATAATAATAATGGTCATTCTCCACGGAGATGTTTCTTTTATGTAATAAATTTAGATATTTATTTATATCGTTATTCTATACTTATAAACATATTCATGACATCGATCTTGTCTTGTTTTGACATCCCTAACTAATACATAACTTAATTATTGATCAAGTTCAAATCCCATCAAGATTTCAATTACTTCTCACGCAAATCATTTTGTCTATAACACCAACTTAACTTCATGTTTCAGATCCAAGCCAACCAACCCATCCTATTGTGTTTGCCATGACTACACCAAACTGTACAACAAGTGTTTAAAGAAGACATCAACATGTAACTGTTTTCTCGCAGATGTCCGGACAACAATACCCGAAAACTACCTGCAATAACAAAGGACAAGAGAAGCCGACAGAACGTCCACCCCATCAGAGAGAGCTGGAATACCTCGTTTCCTACCCACTTTCATTTGGCAGCAATGCCAAATATATTAATATGATAAGATCGCCTATTTTTAATCCATCTCCAATTCAGCAAAATTACACATATCTCCCGGACGATCCAGGTTATCAGTACTACCCTAGCCAGTCGACTTTCGATTTTACTACACACAACGTACAACGCGTATTTAGCAAAAAAGAAATGGGTGAATTACCATCAGTTCTAATTAACACCTGGTATATCCGTGATTTATACCATCGCCTCTTGATAGTAGCACTTGACCGACGTCGTAATGACCCATATGCAATTCCATCCCTACCGGAGCTCTACATGAGACGGCGCTACAACTGTGTCCAGGCTGCATTCAGCCGCACATACGGTCGCCAAGTCGACGTCGCAGACCTGTCGTTCAATGTTTCCCAGATGCAGCCGAAACCAAGAAATTGTGGACACATGGCGTTCCACAATTGCTAACCTACCGTTAGCCATATCACACGAGAGCCCCACCATCACTCGACTTCCACCACACGACACCGTTCGACACCTTCACGCTACTACCTGGCCGTCTCTATCTGCGAGACCACCAGAGCTAGAAACCGAGTCGTCCCTCTACCGACCCGGTCTCTACAGCACTTCAACGACACTACAGAAACCACGTGAAGAATTCAACACATCAAATATCGTAAATAATGATTTCATTCATGATTTCATAATTTTCTTTTCGTTCAGTCTTGGTCTTGAAGACCATAGTCTGAACTTCCCGTTGTTGAGCCGTCTTGTACAGTAGCCACAACTACTCATATAAAATCATTCACTCAAACATTTATCTAAATCATTAGTTCCTTATCTGTACTATTATCAAGACTGCTCTCAATGAGGATTCATCTATTTTTTAAATCAGTACTCACCCAGATAGTAATCCAATAGATATATTAGGTCACGATCAATTAAATGATCTATAAAAGTCTAATGGAATAAAACACACACAGCCAAAGAAAGAAACTAGAACAAAGCTTGGCTTTATAAGTCTAGCCTCTCAGAAGGGTGTCTGTAAAATCCTAGCCTCTCAGAAGGGTCTCTGTAAAATCTAACATCCAGGAAGAGTAGTATTATAACACCTGTTTTCAAGGACAAACTTACACCCTCTTGTCTTAACCAAACCATAGACACACCCCCTCAGGATCTAGACCAACCAAGGAGCTCTAGCCTCCAGAAAGGACCTCTAATATTACCTAGCCTCCTGGAAGGGTGTTGCAAAACACCTGTTTACAAGACCGAGCATTCACCCCTGTGTCTGACCTAGTTCCTAGACACACCCCCATTCTAGGCCAAGTTCAACCAAGGCCAAACAAAGGCACATGTAACATATTCCATTAGTATCAAAATACCGAACAATTACAAGTGTAATTATCCAGAGCCTATTACTTCACATTATACTTTAATTGTTCAAACAAAAACAATCATTATCTATAGTTCATGATTTCCTTAGAGAAATGAACAAACTTAATTACTATTATTCCACTAGTTTTATATTCCAATAATAATTATTAATTTTAGCTCATAAATTCCATAGAGAACAATGAGAAACCCTAGTTTATATTCTACAAAACGTCCTAGGGAAAACATTCCACTAGTACAACAAAATACTGAACAAAGCAAAGTATAATTATCCAGAGTCCACTATTTCATATTATATTTTGTCTGTTCAAACAAAAACAACTTACTTTATATTCCAATTTAATAAGCTAAATAAAAACCCCGAATAGCAAATTAAGTTTGTATAACTTTACATTGTCGACTCATTCTATAATTTGTCATTCAACCAAAAATAATAAATATTTTAAGCCATTACTAAAAGGCCATGTAGTTTAGTAAAATATCAAAGAATCATTTAGTATTAATCAGTTCAATTATACTTTGTGTACTAGAGGCTCTGCACAATTCTTCCTATGTCTACAAGACAATCTAATGGACAATAAACATTTAGGTATAAATATTTGTCAAACCTGTCCAATATAGATTACCATTTATTAACCAATCTACACCATGGTTACACTAATTATCTTGTCCAATAAGACTATTAATTGAACTATTATATTAGTTTATGTGTGTTTTAATTTTAGTATATTCTAGATATCTTCTAGTTAGTTTAAAATCATAAATACAAGTTTAATAATCAAACAACACATGAATTGTATAACTTCATAATCCCATCAATCTAATCATCATTCAAATCTAATTTTACTATTATCCAAAATTTTGCACAATAATAGAAACTTCTAAAAGAACAACCTAACACCAATCAGGAAGTGTAAGAATGAACACCTGTAGTCAAGGACAAAGCTTACCCCTTTGTCTAGCCACCCCTCTATGACATCACCTCCTCAAGGACAAGGAGAATCTATATAAGCTCATCTCTCCCCTTCATTCAGGGCAGTCTGATTCTAGCTCTTGACGTGTTCACACCTCTTTGGTTCAGAATTATACATTGTGCACAGCGAATTGTGAAAAACAGATTTATTGTGTTTTAATCGAAAATAAACATTCAATTTAACTTCTACATAAATATATTGTGTTTTTAAATAAGTTTAAAATTAATAATATTATTTACGTGTGTTTATAGAGTTCCTATAATTTTATTGATCAAAGTATATTTTTAAACATTTATATAACTTCAGACAGTGTTTTCAATTTTAAAGTGTTTATAATATTCAGTGTCGTGTTTTATAAACTTGAACAAAAATTCGTTTTAAATAATAAACAGTGTTTAAACGGATACCAAAGGATTACTAATTTCCAAGGATTACCCTGTCATCGAGGTGAGCCAATCTTGGTAAATACAATTCCTTCAAACCTTTCCCTATAAATTAAATTCCATATAAGACTCATTCATAACCTAAAAAGAAATACTTGAATAATCATTTCAGAGATCAAGTTTTCATTTTACTAATTTCATTCATTAGAAGACAAGGTTCTTATCTAAATTCACTTATTCAATCAAGAGATATTAGTTGGTAGTAAACGACCATTTATTATCCAATCAATAACTATTCAGAGAGTATCTACAGAACTTTATTTTATCTCAGATATTTCATTCAATTAAAAATAAGATTTCTATTATTCAATTCGAAGACTTCTACGATCATAAGAGATCAATTTTCATAAAGAGAGATCTTTGCTCATAAACGACTCATCACTTCGAGATCTGCCTTTTATTCGAACGATTCTGCTCTTACACGGTTTCACAACCTGTACCCCAGCGCCTTCATTCCAAGGTAACATCTTGACAAATCAAATCTTACCCCTTTCATTCGTATTTTTATATTAACATAAACGGTTTTGTCTGTCTTCCACAATAGATAGACTGGTGTCAGAAGTCCTGATTAAACTAGTTAAATTCATTACATTCTCCGCTCTAAAGGCCGATATTACAGCTGTTCGATTGCAACACTGGAAGAGCGAGCGAGAGAGCAGATCAGACGCCAGACGGTGAAGAAGAGAGCATATTGTGACGACGCCGGATCAGGCAGAAGTATAGTCACAGGCACAGGTGTCTCGGTGTGAATAGATCTCGGAATAGATCCAAATAATTGGACTATCTACCATCATTTTGTCTGCAGGTATGTGCTTATTGAATCCTATTCCTGATTGTATATGGGTTTGTTGTGATGAGCCGTGCTGTTGCTGTTAAAACAGCTTGTCTAGCTAGTGAGTGCGAGTGAGAGGAGAGGATAGAGAGAGTGAGAGAAATGGAGAGAGTGCAGTGTCCTTGAACGTGACTTCTGGCATGCAGTGAACACGCAGCAGTCAGCTGTGCGATTGTTATTAATAGATTTCTTGTCGAGCCTGGCTGGAAGCAAAGTCACAAGGCGACGACTTGTGTCAAATCCGTGGGTGCCCGAAAAATAATATTGCAACAAGTGGTCGAATTGGAAACCATGAGGGATGATATGATATATTGGTACAAAGAAGCATTTGCACCAGGTCAATGGGTGGGGGGAGAGATTCCCCCCCCCCCTCCGCCCCCCCCCCCCCCAGTACCTACCAAGCGTGTTCGGGCGCAAAGCCCCAGAACATTTTTCAATTTCAGAAATGATTTTGGCGCGTTTCTCCCCTTTTTTACCCTCCCCACTCCCCCCCCCCCAACAAATGGACGCTAAACAGAGGCTCAATTTGGAAAATTCTCTGCATAATGATGTTATTTGAATTACAAACGAACGATGTATTTAAATCTCGCACTGGGGATGGTGCAGTGGACAAATTAGCAAGGGGGGGATCATTGGATCATGTATCAGTATTTCTATGATCGGATGATACATCTTCTTCAGTCAATCCATTTCTTTTGAATACCGTTATATCTTTTGTTGAGTGTACCTATCTAATTGAATTTATACGAATTAAAGAATAACTAAACATTAGGTAGGTACCAGTCGGTAGGTATACCTATATTGTTTTCTATTCATACGTTCTTAACTGATTGGGATGGAAATTTTTTAAATAAGAGACAATTTTGGTCTTAATGACCATGTAAAATATGAGTTTGATCACATTTATTGAAGATCATTTTCATTTTTCAACCTATCAGGAGATTTTTATTTAAATTTTAACCAATGAATTGGTTTCCAAAAAATTTGGGTCTGCAAACAGCAAACAGAAAAACAGAAACTGCAGAACAGAAACTGCAAACAGAAAAGGTTGTCTCTACATGTGTGCAATATTTCAGATCGATCGGTGAAACGGTGCCACTTCTATTGCTCCAGGTAGCAGCAGCAAAAAAAAAGAGTTCCGTGTCAAAAGAGTCGAAAGGAGTCGTTTGCTCAATTAATTTCACATTCTCACACTGAGTGGTGCCCCCTAAAGAACCAAGTGGTGCAGGCCTTTACCGGCCCAGCCACCCGGCAGTTACGCCACTGTAGTGTTTGTCAATGAGGCGTCAATATCAAGATCAAGATGCACGGTCAAAGTTCATCTTCGCGTAACAACGCTGCTAAATCAAATATATCGTTCTTCGAACCACTGACTGGTATGATTCAAAGATGTATTATTATTATTATCTCCATTCTCTCTGCAGGTCCAGTATTTTGCTTCTTGACGTCTGTCAAACCAACAGTAAGATAATTGACAAATACAGAATCGTTCCAGAGCACATTCTGACAGCGATCTCTTGGTCGAAGCGTCAACATGACTGTTCTCTATCATTACACGGACGAAGCTGGGATGAAGGGGATCTACAGCAAAGGAATGATTGAGTCCAGCGGATCGAGCGGCATCGATGGTCCAGGTGTTTACTTCACGGAGATGAAGCCGCCTCCTGTGAATTCAGCAGAAAGCATAGCCCTCAACAACTACGGGCAGTTCTTGTCGACTGTGGATAGGGTCAGGAGGTGGTTCAAGTTTCAGCTAAAAGAGTTACCGCGTGGGACGGTCAAACTTACCAACGTCGGCGACAGGAATATTTGGAAGTGTCCAGTTGATGTGCCAGTTAAAGGTGAGTACTGGTTTGCTGACCTTTGCAACATGTATTTAGTCCAGTCATCCAATCAGTTAAATAATAGTATTTTGATCATAGACCATCGATTTTTTTTTGTCTGGGGCTTAACGTCGCACTGTTCTGTAGCGAGGCTAATGGCGACGGATGAATGATTATGATGATGATTGGGAGATGATGGTGAAGAGTAGGAAAGGATGGAAGGTGGGAAGGAGGCGGTCGTGGCCTATTAGTAGGGTCCCTTCCCAGCATTTGCCTGTCAACTGAGGGAAAACCACGAAAAAACCCCAGTCAGGAAGGACGGCCGCGGGAATCGAACCCAGGCCTCCGGAATACAAGTTCAGAGCGTAAACCACTCACCCAACCTGTTCCGTAAGACCATCGATATTTCTACTTTAGATTTTTTTAAATGTTCAAATCCGCTAGCGGGTCACATCGAAATACGTGTATTTTAAAAAATGTGTTCAATTTGATTTCCGTTGTGCTGATATCCCTACATACCAAACGCGTAGGAAGGAATGGGGGATTATCTCAACCTCCCTCCTGCAGTCTGAACCCATACTCATTATTAAAGCGTCCCAGAATATCTTTTAAATTGTTTAAATTCAAAATACTGGCCTGTCTGGCATGAACTGAGGGCTTCGCCCCCAAGCCCCCTTTCGGGGTTCGCAGTTCCTCCTCCCCCTCTCCCAATTATGAATGTAGTTCGTACGTGTCTGTATCATATACGCATACTAATACATATTAAATCAAATAATTCAAGCACACTTTTATCTAAAAACCAATATCAAACAAAATAAACAGAAGTGGCCCCAAAACGGATCTCTGAGGTAGAGATGGAGAAAATATCGATATATCGATATATATCGATATCAAAAAAATATCGAAATATCGATACCTGAATATATTGAATATCGATATATTGAAATATCGAGATATCGATATATTGAAATATTGAAATATCAATATATTGAAATATTGAAATATCGAAATATCGATATATTGAAATATCGAAATATTGAAATATCGATATATTGAAATATCGATATATTGAAGCCTTACCGTAGGGATGGAGAAAATATCGATATATCGATATATATCGATATCAAAAAAATATCGAAATATCGATATCTGAATATATTGAATATCGATATATTGAAATATCGAAATATCGATATATCGATATATGGAAATATTGAAATGTCAATATATTGAAATATCGAAATATCGAAATATCGAAATATCGATATATTGAAATATCGAAATATTGAAATAACGATATATTGAAATATAGATATATTGAAGCCTTACCGCATGATACAATTATGTTCTTAATTGAAGTTTATACCTACTATGGCAAAATAATTCATATTTGCAGTGCAGCGTTTACAAGATTTATGGACAATTTCTCAGATTATTCACATTTTCTTTCTTATCTGGCCGGTGACCCTATATTTTGGAACGGCTGTGTTATTTCTTTTTAAATTTTCTTTTGAAATTCCTATCAGTTTTAGGAGCAATTTAATACATTCATACGATATATCAATATTTCCATACCTATACATCTAAATATTATTTCCATATCAATATTTCGATATTTCGATATTTCAATATAACGATATATCGATATATCGATACTACGATATATCGATATTTCGATATTTCGATATTTCAATATTTCAATATATCGATATATCGAAGTATCGATATATCGATATATATCGATATATAAATGATATCGATAGTCGATATCAAAATCCAAGTTCGCTCCATTCCTTCCTTACCGCATGATACAATTATGTTCTTAATTGAAGTTTATACCTACTATGGCAAAATAATTCATATTTGCAGTGCAGCGTTTACAAGATTTATGGACAATTTCTCAGATTATTCACATTTTCTTTCTTATCTGGCCGGTGACCCTATATTTTGAAACGGCTGTGTTATTTCTTTTTACATTTTCTTTTGAAATTCCTAGCAGTTTTAGGAGCAATTTAAGAGGGCTTGGTAGTGAGCGTGGCCTAGAAGAGTTTTTTAATCGATTTTTATCAATATCTTTTCCAGTGTAATTGTTAACAAAATAGGGCTATGGACGTGAATTCAGAACAGTTCGATACATCGATATATCGATATATATCGATATTTAAATGATATCGATAGTCGATATCAAAATCCAAGTTCGCTCCATCCCTACTCTGAGGTACACATCATCAACCAAATACTTCTCCTTCAACTTTTCTATCTCTTTTTTTCCCCACATTCAAATATTGATGTTGGCCACATTAATGTTTTTTTTGTAACGACCTTCTTATATGAATGTTCGTCTGTCTTTAATTCTCACCGACTGTTTGTTAAGCGGTTTTAGTATTTTGGTGGTGACGATGCTGAAAAATGACAGGCCATGCCATCAAACCTTTATGTTGCCTTTTGATTTGGGCGAGGATTTGGCAAAATGTTAATAATTCTCATGTTACATTCATTCGCTCATGTTTGCAGGTCGCCGACGAAGAGTTCTGTACCACTACACAGATAAGAAGGGTAAGGACGGAATCCTTGCTTCTGGCATCATCAAAGCTGTCAGACCGCACGGTGGTCAAGGCATAGGTGCAACAATGCCAGTAGCGGTGTATTTCACAGGACTACCTCCAAGTGCGGTCAAGGAAGACCTTCTATTCAACATGTACGGCACAAGAGACACATCTAAACAAGACCTCATGGAAAAGACAAAGTTCTGGTTCAAGTTCTATGAAGAAGACATTCCGAATGTTGAGAAGAGAAAAACTCTCAAAAACAGAAACGAGTGGATCTGCAGAGAAGATGTGCCAATACATCTGTCGAAGTGTCCTGGCAGCATGGCTGGTCGAGGACATAGGCCACCTTTACCCTCGCACAAGGCTCCGAGTTCGAACTCCCCACGTCTCCCGCCAACCGGCAAAGTACACGGATCTGGTGGACAGAGAAGTGGCATCCCTGCGGTCAATGTGCTCCCGTCAAGGGCTCCAAGCTTGAGCACTCCGCGTACTCTGCCAACCGGCAATGGATATGGGCACGGAGCTGGTACCCCAGCGTCCAATATGTTCCCGTCAATGGTTCCAAGCCCTAGCACACCACTTCTATCGCAACCTGCAGTCACCGGGACCCGCATCTCAACCATACCCATTTACACGCCCGTGGATCCGCAGCCCTCAACCAACGTGCAGCAACCGGGCTGCCTCGAACGCTTATTCTCGTGTATTTTTGGATGCTGTTTCTAAGAGCAAGTCATGTGAAGGGAGCAGTGGAAGAACAATACAAAGTCAATTATTGAAGAAAATGAGATAGACATGTTATGTGCTATAGGCGTTGGTCTTTCAAACATGCTCTCGGTTTGTGCGTATTATACTGACTTTTCAGACTTTACTGACTTTGTAATATTTTTTTTGTATTTTTATTCATAAAATATATTCGCCAAGCCCTCCTTCCTCTTTCCATACATATACGTAAGTATATGTCCCCCTCCACCCTACAGTTATAACGGAGAAGTAGTTTGAATTTTTTTGGGGGTTGTGAATGGAGGGTTTGGACTATGGTTTGGTGAACTTGTTTCCAAGACCGTATACACCACAAAGTACTTGGTGAATATATAGAATCTAGTGGAGCGGTCGCTCCACCCAGCCAAGTCGTACTATACACTCACAGTCACTCAACATACCGTTACTGCATAATAAATAAACTGAGGAGCCAGACCAACCACTTTTACTGTAAGCAACAACATAGCATTTTCGGCCTACTGGATCTCAAAAATGGGAAATATCACATTGTTGAGAAATATTTTAATTTTGAGCTATGGCCCGCCCTACCAAATATTCCAAGTGTACCAACAATAGGTTATACCATTTGCAAGCTAGAGGGCCGTGAAAATCGTGAAATTACATCACTTTTCTTCTTCTTCTTTTTCTTCTTCTTCTTCTTCTTCTTCTTCTTCTTCTTCTTCTTCTTCTTCTTCTTCTTCTTCTTCTTCTTCTTCTTCTTCTTCTTCTTCTTCTTCTTCTACTTCTTCTTCTTCTTCTTCTTCTTCTTCTTCTTCTTCTTCTTCTTCTTTAGATGATATCAGGAAACACCGCTATCACCGCCACAGCCTAAACGGCTGAACCGATCGATCTGAAATTTTTACCACATGTGCACTTTTGGCGTCTGAGGTGCATTTTTATAAAACCAACCGGAAGCCGCAATTTTGAAACCGGAAGTGACGTCATATCTTGAAACCGGCTAAACCGATCGGAACGAAACTAGCTCAAAAGTCTAAAAAGAAATGTACTATTACCGAAACCGGAAATGACGTCATCAAAATGAAGAATAAGACTTTAATCACATCTTACTACAATAACTATTTTACATATTCAGAAATCTTATAATGATACAAAACATTTATATAAATAAATTCTAGGTGGCAGTGATTTCAGGCGCCATTTTGCTAACCGGAAGTGATGCCATATCTCGAAAACGGCTGGACCTATTGGAACGAATCTCTCGCTTTTCTACATGGAATATCACTTTAAGCATATTTTGGTACAAAACGCATCTTTTCTTAGTAACCAAATTGGAAATGGCTTATTTTTTAAAGGAATTAGTCATATCTTCGTAATATGTATTACAAGTTGTTTAAATAAACTAAAAAAATTAGTGATATCCCCATAAAAAAACACTCCGTGTAAAAATACCAGCCAAGTCTCTTCAACTATAAAAAAATTGAAGAAATCTAAAAATTCAGCACTGAAAAGGAGTGATATCAAAAAATGGGCCAAGTCAAAACTTAATTTTAAAAACTAAAATATACTTGGCGCATCGTTTTTTACGGAATTATAGGGTAGATATATTTTATGTACATCACACATCGGGCCTATACTTCTAAGCGATCTATATGCACGATGCGCCAAGTATATTTTGGTTTTTAAAATTAAGTTTTGACTTGGCCCATTTTTTGATATCACTCCTTTTCAGTGCTGAATTTTTAGATTTCTTCTATTTTTTTATAGGAATCCTGCTCGTGACGTCACAGTGGTAGAAAAATGGAGGCTGCTATGGTAGGGGAAATGTGTCAAAGTTCTAAATAATTATAATAAATCATATTTATCTTATGAATATTTAACTTGAACATGTGTAAAGATAAATATTGCGTATTATTATTAGCTTGTACTTACTTAAATATCTTTCTTTCACAAGTAATCACTCAAAATATGAGATTTGGATTGCCGCTGTCAGATTTGTTTTTCCCTATACTTTTGTATAGGTTACTATGGCAACCTTTTCTCACGCAGGATGCCTATAGTTGAAGAGACTTGGCTGGTATTTTTACACGGAGTGTTTTTTTATGGTAAGACTTGACTTGCGTGCAGTACTGCGACCGCGACACCGGCCACATGGATAATAAAAATTACCTTTCAAACTACTTGGCGCTCTTTCTGCAGTCTTTTCAATTTTCATCCTAGAGGTTGGCAGACATGCTATTTCACACTCTCAGCTGTTTGGCTCACTGACAGAAATGTCATAAATCGTACTGTACTTGTTTCTGTCAGTGAATGTCAAATAACTTCTATAAATATTTTAAGTTCTGTGTGCCCAGTTTAAGTTGTACTGGGTGTTTATAATTACAGTACACTTGCTCATTCAGTGTCACTTATTTAAGAGTGTTCAGATTATTAATATTGTTCCAATGAATCAGTAATTGCGGGCCAAGGACAATGGGAGCAAGGTTGGTTTTTGCATGTCTTCTTGTGTTCAATGTTCATTCTCACACCATTCAGCGTAATTGAAATGTTTGTTTAACCAGGGTAAATAGAAGATAGTTTCGTGTTCTTATCATCACCGGAACAGCGTCTTCAAGCACCAAATGTTCCGAAGCAAAAGCTGGTTTGGCGGCGGCCTCTGGAAACCAAAGAATCCACATTCTTTGGAACATCTCAAGTAAGAATCATGAAGATCTTTCAATAAGTAACCACCACGGTGTGCTCTGGCTTCTAACTCATGTTCTTCTTGCAGATATTTGTATAATGTATTGTCCAAGAATCAAACCGTGTCCGACAATAATCGAGGACTACTTGTTGAAACGCTTCGATCAATTGCAGAAATACTCATTTGGGGAGATCAAAATGACAGCAGTGTCTTTGAGTAAGTTATTTTCTGTATTATTTTCTAGCCCCACAAGGTTTAATTGTAGGTAGGTAGTTGCCTAGCTTAGAATTTTTACCTACTACTGTGGGTGCAATCAAAATCAATACCTAATCAATAATCTTTGAATTGTTCTGTTCTGACCTTACGTATTATGGTAATCAACATTTCTTGTTGGTATTGAGCTGTGTCAGTGTCAGTTATATTATTATTAGATGGTCATAATTTAAGAAAATAACTTATAAAGTAGTAGTACCATACCTTTTTAAGTTTTACAACGAAGAAATGTTGATTTTTAATTGAATAAATGTTGCATTTCATTAAAACAATACCTTGTTGCCATTCTGTTGCAGCTTCTTCCTGGAGAAGAACATGCTCTCATTCTTTCTGAAGATAATGAAGCAGAAATGTGGCAGCTATGTTTGCGTCCAGCTCCTTCAAACGCTCAACATTTTGTTCGAGAACATCCGGAACGAAACGTCGCTTTGTAAGTATCAACCTATGTCGTTCAGTATTCAGATGGATAGAACATTCTGGACTTGCCCTCCAGATTTCTAAGTGATACAGTCTGTTCTCCAGTCGATTGACACACATTTTAATGGTGTTGTTGACCAATAGCATGTAATAGAACTTTTTCTGCTTCCACCTGAGGTTCAGTTGAGATATAAGTATGTCCTTTGTTTTGTACATTTTAGTAGTTTACCTAGTTACTACTGAGCATTATTATGTCTAAAGTCTGCATCCACGGGAATAATTGCGCTGTTCCCCTATCATAACATACGTAGAACCTGGGGAAACGCTTCATTTTTCTGGATCTTAGGTAGTACCTACCACGTCCACAACTCATCCATTTTTTATTTATATTTTGTACATAAAACTTCATCTAGGTAAGGTTGACCTCCTAGGTACTCCCGAGTGACATTTTTGAACTGGAGTTATTTAGTAATCATTGGACTAGGTACATCATTTTCTATCTCTGCTCTTTAGAATACCCTAAGTCAACATTTAGTAGGTAGGTGCACCCGCGGTCAGAAAAATTTGACGGTTAACTGCAAAGTTAAAGCTCGAATTACCGTCAATATATTTGTTGAACGGAGAAATAGTACCTAATAGTACCTGAGAAATAGTACCTAAGTTAAAACTTGTGCTTACGCTGTGACTTGTCAAAGCAGAGAATCAAACAGTCAGTTGGGTCATGTGTGCGTGTGGTATTTGACTGTTCACATCCCATCTGCACATGTGACTTGACTCATGGTTGTGTCTGTTTGCAGACTACCTGTTGAGCAACAACCACGTCAACTCCATCATCGTGCACAAGTTCGACTTCTCTGACGAGGAAGTGATGGCGTACTACATCTCCTTCCTCAAGACTCTGTCGCTGAAACTCAACGCCCACACCATACACTTCTTCTACAACGAGCACACCAACGACTTCCCGCTATACACGGAGGCCATCAAGTTCTTCAACCATTCCGAGAGCATGGTGAGTCTTTACACTTTGTTCAAACACAATGAAGCAGAAATGTGGTGCAGTGTTTGCTGCTCAAAAGTCATAACACAAAAACTAAATTTAATTGTTTTTCTATTTCTTTTACTCTTTGTTCCTGTTAACTTTTTTAGGTATGTACCTACTAGGTACACCTACTTTGTTTTTGTAAAATAGCAAACAGTAAAGAAGAGTGAAAATGCATTCGAAAGTAGACATGTATTATTAAACGCTGTTGATCTCAACACTAGGTAGTATTGTTTTAAATTCCTACCTATTTTAAAAAAATTACTGAAGTTTGGAAGTTTAGAGATTAAATCATGTGTTTTTGTATAAAATGACCCAAGAAAATATGCTCATTAAAATTAACTCATAAAATGAAAATTGTAAGGTCATTATTCTCAGTCCACATCATGTCATTACTCTTTAGATGTCAAAATTTTATTATTTTAGGTAGGTATATCAAATTATGATATATGATGATAGTCATATATCATCACATATGACACATATATCTATCATTGATATGACAATGATAGTAAATCGAATGCTAGTCGTAGGTAGGTGGGTACCTACCTAATTATTTTTATATTTATTATTAAATTGATTTTGTAATTTTTATAGTTGTTAGCCTCCTACCTACCCACTTTTTTGTATTTGCCAAGCATGTAAGTGTTTGAATGTGACACAAAGGTGTGATGTGTGTGCAGGTGCGCATCGCGGTGCGCACGTTGACGCTGAACGTGTACCGCGTGGAGGACAAGTCCATGATCCAGTTCATCCGCGCCAAAACCGCGGCTCCGTACTTCTCCAACCTCGTCTGGTTCATCGGCAACCACATCCTGGAGCTGGACGCTTGCGTGCGCAACGACGCCGAGTGAGTACAACATTGTCCTGTTCCCCGCGTCGCGTATTCTCTAGTTGAAACCAATAGACAACATCATAAGCTAGCAGAGCACTCTGGCGGGAGAAATATCGGCGTGCATTGCCGCCTACTGGGTACCTTGTTCAATCCAACTGACAGTCTCTACGCATAGTCTGTATCCATCTCATATCGTGAGGTATTCAATTCTGTACGGCATTGACTAAATGGAAATTATTTGAACAGCTTATTCTTAGATGTAAACAAATCCATTAATTACAAATAATATATAATATCGGGACATTTCCATGTCAATTTATTAGGGTGAATTTCCTTTTGAATTACGCTCCTCAGCCAATGAGAGTCGAGCATTCTGCTATGGAGCTGTAGACTGTAGGTTAGTCTTGCCCCAAGTGCACGTCCATGTTATGGTTTCCGCGAAGTAGGTTAAGGTTTGTCATGTTGTCTATTGCGAAAATGTTCGACTATGCAAAATGAAGTACTACCTACCTACCTAATAACTTTTGGATTTTCAATGTTATATTAGCTGAATCCATTGTACCCGCACATGTAATTCTGCATGTAAACATTTTTAACCAACTCGATAATAGGCAACCAGAAGCAGAAGGCCCGAAGTCCATTTTATCAATTTTCAATTGCACCATTATAGAATTCTGAATTCAACTTCTATCAATTGAATTACTGAAGTCCTACACAAAAGTTTTTTGAAATAGGTAAGTTCGCTTCTAAAGTGACTTATGTCACCAACAAATAAGATTGGCTGAAGGCAGAATAACTAGTTTTTGAGCTCACCTAGAATAATCTAAATTGACTTCGGGCATTCTGCTTCTAAGGTACACCCAACCCAACAAAAGATAAAACGGTATTTGAAAGAAACGGAGCATCTTATTTCTTAATTCCTAGCCTAATTATACTGTCTGCGCACTACAGACTTGTTATATTTCTCCATCTTGTGTAGGTAGGTCCAGTACACTCCCCAAATCATAAAACAATTGCTCAAATATTTACTGACTGAAAAATATTACCTAGCCTTCTCCTTGTCTCACTCTATAGACAAGGCCTTATTTCCTTGATGACAAAGATCAGTGTCAAATCATTAAGATTTGTTTTCACTTTGGCCGAGTGAACTTGTGTAGTCCGCCATTTGCTTCCTACCGACGTTGTAACGATGTTGTCTGCTTAGCCACCAGAGCCAGAACCGGCTGTCGGACCTGGTGGCCGAGTGTACTCGTGTAGTCTGTCATTTGCTTCCTACCGACGTTGTAACGATGTTGTCTGCTCAGCCACCAGAGCCAAAACCGTCTGTCGGACCTGGTGGCCGAGTGTACTCTTGTAGTCTGTCATTTGCTTCCTACCGACGTTGTAACGATGTGGTCTGCTCAGCCACCAGAGCCAGAACCGTCTGTCGGACCTGGTGGCCGAGTGTACTCGTGTAGTCTGTCGTTTGCTTCCTACCGACGTTGTAACGATGTTGTCTGCTTAGCCACCAGAGCCAGAACCGTCTGTCGGACCTGGTGGCCGAGTGTACTCGTGTAGTCAGTCATTTGCTTCCTACCGACGTTGTAACGATGTTGTCTGCTTAGCCACCAGAGCCAGAACCGGCTGTCGGACCTGGTGGCCGAGTGTACTCGTGTAGTCTGTCGTTTGCTTCCTACCGACGTTGTAACGATGTGGTCTGCTCAGCCACCAGAGCCTGAACCGGCTGTCAGACCTGGTGGCCGAGTGTACTCGTGTAGTCTGTCATTTGCTTCCTACCGACGTTGTAACGATTTTGTTTGCTCAGCCACCAGAGCCAGAACCGGCTGTCGGACCTTGTGGTCGAGTGTACTCGTGTAGTCCGTCGTTTGCTTCCTACCGACGTTGTAACGATGTTGTCTGCTTAGCCACCAGAGCCAGAACCGGCTGTCGGACCTGGTGGCCGAGTGTACTCGTGTAGTCTGTCGTTTGCTTCCTACCGACGTTGTAACGATGTTGTCTGCTTAGCCACCAGAGCCAGAACCGGCTGTCGGACCTGGTGGCCGAGCACCTGGACCACCTGCACTACCTGAACGACATCCTGTGCCTGAACATCGCGGACCTGAACCAGGTGCTGAGCGAGCACCTGCTGAACAAGCTGTTCATCCCGTTGTATATCTACTCGCTGACCAAGCGGCGCCAGCTGTCCTTGCTAGAGGTAGGCTTACATGTAAGTGCAGGTAACTGTCCCGGGGCCGCCCGATGATCCAGTCACACCGACGCCCCAATCTGCGGTTGAACCGATGTGTGGCCAAACTGGATGAACTCTCGCTACACAAGATTTCACACAAGGATGGTTTTGAATTGAGTCTTAAAGGAGAACAAAATACGTTAAATACGAGAAGTATGCAATGTAATATTTATTTCTATGAATTTTAGTGAAAACCGCATATTTTTAAAAAAAATCCTGATTTTTTTATGATTTATTTCATGTAGCGCGCAACGAATATTCATCTCATGCGTGACGTACGTGGTGCGCGGCCATGTGTTCTGAGTCATGAGTCGCAGCGCGGCCGAGCACATGGCTATAAACAAAATCAAGTGTGACACTCATCTGTTCTTTACGCAACACACATGCAGTTCGTGTCCAACACGAGACGTAGAAACACTTCTGTGTCTCATATTGTGCATTTATTTTGTGAACTAATTTCTAATACGCTAACTGCATTATTCTTGCTGTGAACCGTTCACTATACAAAAGGATAATGAGTAGAGACAACTATATTACCGCATCAGTTTGAACCAGAATATGCATAGACTGATCTAGACAGTGTTGTTTTAGTGGACGAGAACGATATCACTGTTCAGATTATATTCGGGACGAAAAGATATAATAATTTATGGTGTAAACGTGGAATGTGCAAACCAATGCCGAGTGATTTTGAATGTTTGTGTTCTCTGGAAAGTGAAACATTGGTACGGTTAGACGGCAATTTGATTATGTCACTAAAAACCCCTTTTTATTATTTTAATTATTTTGCAAGTAGGTACTGTACTTACTGTTTCTGTTCCATCCACACATTTTCAAGTTCGTTTTGAAAATACATTTTAATTTGTTGAAAGTAGTGCGTGAAAAAAATTGCCTTTGGGTTGATTGCCCTTCATAGTCTGAGATCGCTAGTGTAATTTATGACCTGCTTCACACGTGGTCGTCACCCCTAGCATAGCCCCCTCGACTCCACCTCTCAGTTTTTACGAGTGCCCCACATTCACGGCACAATCTAAACAGGGTGGACAAACAGCACCAAAATACAAAATAAAATAAATGTTTAGTAGTTATCACTGTCACTGTCATTTTCACTGTCGGTTTGGAGTCCTCATTATCTGATGCTTCTTCTTCTGGGTCCAGTCTAAACTAAACATCCAAATCTTGCGTTCACTTTCCGATAGCTGAGGTGATCTATTTTTATTTGGGTTGCGGGATGATACCCGACCGAGGCACTTACTTTTCTGTATTATTAAAACCCTAAAACGAACACTGAGTCATTATTAAATCGGATTATACTAATATTATATATTTGAATTACACTTTCTTCACATCCTGACTCAGTGACTGCAGGAACTCGACTGATTTTCATGTGACGAAAAAACTTACGCCTACAACTCATAAACATATCAGCATAGAGGATATCAGGGCCTCTTGGGTGCATTGCTTGGGTGAGGCGTCAAATTCCTGAGAGCTACGCATGCAAGTTTCTCAAGTGTGTAATGATCTCATCTAAATTTATTACCTACAAGCATTTTTATGTTTAACTCGTAAAACATTCTGAAGATGGAATAATGAAACTAAAATAACGCAACCAATGTCGAGTGATTTTGAGTGTTTGTTGAGTGAATGTTTGTGTCGTCGGGAAAGTGAGACAATTGGCTAGGTAAGACGGTAATAGAATGCGTATCTATAAACCCATCTATGTGAACGTGATAATTTAATCATTTATATCATAAGATCAATCAGTTTGTATAACACTAATACTTTGAGACGAAGGAAGCTTTGAATGAGCTTTGGATTTAGCTTTCAAAACAGTGAATCGTTTCGGCGCTTTCTTTCTATTAGGGAATCAGTGTTCACGGCGATGGCGTGCATGCCTTTTCCTTACTATTACAGCTGTAAACAAGACACTTTGGCATTATGAAATAGTATGATACTATTATTAGATCTTTAAATTGCATTGTACATCATAAGTTAGTGCATGAATGAATATAGACTGACTTGCATGCATGCATACGAACTCACGCGGCACCCATATAACCAATGCATTGCCACCCGTGCGACGCCCCAGTGACGTCATCGTTCTCGTAGCGTTGCGTAAGAACGTCTGCCAAGGTGTGTTACGATTTTTTTTCATAACCAACAAGCATGTCTATGTTATATGAACACATACAACATTCTGACACTGAAATATCACTAAACTTATTTTGTTCTCCTTTAATAAATTCGGGAATGTCTAACCATTGACATCTGCTCTATGAATCCTTTTAACTGAATCCTTTCGTCAATGTTGAAGGCTGCAATTTAACACCAAATTATCTTTTAATAAAGACATTATTACTAGAGATGGACTGATACCGATACCGGTTCTCGCGATACCCTATTCCTACTATGTGATACCTACTATTCTTCCCCCCTTACCGATACTTTCAAAAATTTCCCGCCTAATGTTGTGTGATTCTGATTGGCCGTCATCACTGACGGCCTTGGTTGAGGTTCTGCTAGACCAATCAGAGACAGGGAATATTCAAGGGCAAAAGATGACGGCTTGCGTCTTGGCTTTTGACGCACCCCCAGCCATGTTTGGGTGGTTTTGTAAACAAAGGAAATAATGAATTACTTTATATTACTGCAATGAAGTGTGATGTAAAAGTGAATGTTCCGTGAATAATGATCCAATCAAAAAGCATGTTAAAAGTTTGCTGAGAGAAATGGAAATATCGCGGCATCTGCTTGACAACAACTTGGATTGACTGGCAGAAACGTAAAGAAGATCGTGTGAAAAAACGATTTAAATAAAAATAAAATAAAATATGTGTTGATGGATGATAATGTTTCAATAAAAGACACACTATTCATGTTTCCCCCAACTTAAGATAACACCTTAGTAGGCCATTCAATGTCAAGTACTCAAAGGACCTGTCACTAAACTCAAGTGTAAAATAGATAGAAGTATAGTCAGGTTCTGACAAATGACTGTTCTTTTTCCCATCCCCAAGGCTTATTTTCGCATTCAAAGTGTTTTTCAAAAACAGACTTCCAAAAACTGGGGTGTTGTTTATAATCAGGGGCGGCCTATATTCAAGTAAATACGGTAGTAGGTACCTAGTTCTCACTGAAAGTTGGTTTGTATTTGACTTGTTTAATGTTTGTTTGATTAAATAAATACTAGCCATGTCAAAACGCAAAACAAGTGAAGTATGGGACCACTTTATCATTAAACAACCTACAGGTGATGATTAATAAATTAAACATTTTAAAATTAATAATAACAGTCAACAATAAAATAGTATCGGTATCGGAAAAGTATTGGTATCGGTTGTTGGTATCGGCATCGGTATCGGTATCGGAAAAATATGGTATCGGTCCATCTCTAATTATTACTTATGTTTGCAATTAGATCATGTAACATTTTATATACGACTAAATCAGAAGCATATTGTTGTACTGTGTCATGCATGGTTCCCTGCTACCTGGTGAAATGTAAGACGATCTCAGCCGAACGCGTGAAGAATTTTACCTTGGTCTCTATAACGTAAGAACGAGGAGGCATGCTTTGTCAGAATACATCGACTACAGGCTTGTGAATCCTAAACAAATATTCATTTGTCAATGGTCTGACTAAACTTTTGTTTAGACCTTTTCAGATATCTCTGGCAGTTTGGTTGTAAGTAGGTACCTATCTTTTCAAGTTTTACAACGCTACACGTCCATAGATTTCTGGAAAAAACAAACTACGAAATATTTTCTGAGACAATCACTAAAGTAGGAACAATGAAAGGTTTAGGGGAGCGGAATGCAGGTCCGGGGGAAATGTATTTATTTCAAGAATAAATATGGTGCCTTTCTACACAATTTGTACACAATTTTAAGCCAATTTTTAACGCCCATTAAAAATAAGTGCAAAAAGAGTGAGGTGAGGGGACACATCCGCCCTTGTCTGCCCCCCAAAATAAGCACTGTTTGTAACAGTAAAAATAGTAGGTGGCTCATCATTCATCAAATGTACAAAATATGATGTTAAAATATATTTTATGAATACCTACCTACCTACCTAGGTACCCAACTAAGATTGATGCAAATCTAATATATCATCATGATAAGTTATATTTGACATCTTCCCAACATGACAATTCTTTTGGCCACACATCGGTCGTGACTCATAAAGCGGAAGGGTCATCCTATGTGTGTTCGACATGCCCTACTCTACTCCCTGAAGGTGTGACATCATTAACGGGTGGTCCCTCGTCCTCATCCGTTTGCCTGCAATGGAACCCTTCACTCTTCATCACCCAACTATCTCTCCACTACGCATGCCGCATTGCATTTTACTGTCAGCAGAGTGAATGGAAATCACAGCCTTGTAAACCTAAGATGAATAGTGTATTCACTGAACGCATTTAACATTGGGCCGAATGTAGATGATTTTGGGCGGCGAGTTTGATTCTCTTTCGATCGCAGCGATAGTCTGCGCTGCGGTCAAAGTTTCAACTAGGAAATTTTATTCTAATTTCTCATTCAAAATGCCATTTTGCGGAACATATTTTGAATTATTATTATATTATTATTTAAATATAACAACTCTGGCTTAATAAATGCATCAACAAAGGGTAATGAGATAATAAAGGCTTAACACTATGTAGTTCTTCCATATGCCGCCAGGATCGTGTCGTTCACAAGACAATTCAAGGTCAAATTTTAAATCTCAAAAAATGTTACACGTTTTTGCGTGAAATGGATACACTATTCATTTTTGTATGCAATACAAGGCTGTGATTTCCATTCGCTCTGCTGTCACCACAGATTTCTCAAGGCCGTTGGTGGAAGAAAATTTAAATATCTATATGTTTCTAGATTCAAGGCAATGTTTTATTTGGAACTTTTAAAAGAACAAAAGAAATAGGTTGATATAATAAAAAAAAAAAAAAAAAAATTAAGGCGTTTTCGACTAGCCGCACTAGGTTTGAAATTAAATTAGCATATAGTTTTGTATGGTGACATCATTTCAGTGCAGCTCCAGCTCGGCACCAGTGCGGCCAGCCGAAAACGCCATTAGAAAACTTTAAAATGTCAACTCAATTATGACATTTTTTATGTTCAATTGTTATAATAAACTAATTAGGTAGGTACCTACCTGTAACCTAGGTAGTACATTTTTTTCATCGTAATCTACCTACAGACAAAATTGATTGTGAAATCCAGCATCTGCGAACGGGATGTGCAAAAACAATTGTAGGTACTAGAGGTCAGTTAGGGTACCCGGGTACAAACCGGGTACGCCATTACCCGGGTACCTACTAATGGCGGGTACCCGGGTATCAAAAAAATTAAAAATTTAGGTTTATACTTTATTATAATTTTTTGCATTAGCTGCCACTTAATCACCAGCTGCGTTGTTTATAGTTATGTAGGTAAACTGAATTTAATATTTATTCATATTTCCCAAATCTCAATAATCCCAACTAATACTTGGTTTGTAAATTCATTGTTTGTAATTACTAATTTCATCAGAATGCTGGTGAAGGATTGATGATGGAGGGTATGCAGGCAAGATATACCTTGTTTTCAACCTTCAATTGTATGGACGTTGTGTATCTCTCCCCAAGGACACGGATAATGCGGCAGGCTCAGTGCAAAAAATTTCAATGCATTTTACGGGTATTTAGGTATATTTATTACTTGGGTAATTAAAGCGGGTACCCGGGTACAAAATATTACCCGAATCTGACCTCTAGTAGGTACCGTAGTGTATTAATTTTTAAATCTAATTTTTTAGGCCGGGTAGGACCAACTTTGGATAAAGTTAACTATCTGTCGATGGTTAGCGTGAATTAGTGAATACCTACTATTGGCTGTGGCATTCGCGCCAACTGGATTATATTTGGATATTTGCCCACAAACTATCGATAGTCAGCTAATCCAATGTTGGACCTACCCGGCCCAACTGTTATTCCATTGACTTATGCAATTTAAATAGCAACTCACCTGCTCATGCATTGAATGGGCATGTGCTGAAACTTCATCTGTCTCGGCTTTAAAACAGAAGGCCTGTTCGTTGAGCTGCTCTGAGTTACTCCAACCCTATACTTCCTGAAGGCTGACAAACACAATCACCCGTCCCAAGCAGCTTGGAGCAGCTTGACGAACAAACTTAAGTTTCTCTTCCATCTTCGAAGTAGACAACTAAATCATTTATTGCAGTTAGATTTGGAATAAAGATTTCTTCATAAAGTTCGTTCACAATAAGAATATCACTGACGTTTTAGACGATCACGTCGTTCATTGGTCAGTCACTTGAACACTGCCCTGTCAATGGCAAGACTTTCTTCTTTGTATTATTGAAATTGTATAAATTATGTCAAATACACAATTTTTAATAGTAGTAAAATTATAAATATTCAATAAGATTGATTTATTTTTATCTACAGCCGTATTATACACATTTTTTGATTATTATATTGATGTTTACATGTTTAGGTTTACGTTCACTTGACTACCGTAGTACACGCCGCCATTACGGGTTGCTATTCTAATCGTGAATGAACTTTATTAGGTATTATCTTTCTTGACAGCTATCACACAATTTCTTTTTGCAACAAGATCAAATTGATGTTTACCATTAAATACCCAATTCATTCTATATTCCGTATTTCCCGTTACTTAGGATAGCAACAAGATTGAGTTTTAGAGTGTACATTGATATTCAATTGCAATTCTCTTCCAGTCAATAGCACAAAGTATCGTCTTCAAAGGGCCAGATTCTCCAGATTCTATAACTTCAAAAAGGAAGCAAATCTGTCAGAAATTGAAGTTTGCAATTTAATTCTAAAAAATTATATATTTAATTGAATTTACCTATAAAGATTGCTAGACGTTTTATGCTAAAAATGGAAAATAGTTGTAGAATTAGGACCCCGGTCTTTGTTTTCCTGCTCGCTAAACACAAGATGTAGGTCTAGTCGAAAACAATTACGATTACAGAATCGAAACATCATCAATTTAAAAACTTGTGCAAATAACAGAACAGACTTTCAGTAGGTACGTAACTAGGTAGGTACTACCTAACCATCCACATTTTTATTGTTTAGTAGGAGTAGACTGAGGTTACGGAAAGATTGTTGAGACACGTTGGATTGGTTTTATAATTTATTAATCGTGACTTGGCCTACCGCTCAGCACAATAATACTTATCCCCTTGGACTAGACCCGGCTATGACAATTCAACATCGCACACCAGAGAGAAACAGATCTAGGTAGAAGGTCGAAGTATTTGAGTAGAGAAGGATTTAAATAATACAGGATTAATTACAAAGTTTCCTAGTTTTAACTCAGAATGAAGTGAGCGTTCTTACACATTATAACCGACTATGTGGCGCTTCCCAATGCATTCACCGACAAAGAACCAGCAGGCGATTTCCATCGTGATCATCGTGTTCAGCCAAGCTTCCTTTACGGTTACCTTCGTCCATCGGCCCTTGACGAAGCCTCCAAGGATGCCCGACATGCCACGCGCAATCTCGGGAATGTCACCTGGAGACGGTGGAGTCAGTTCTACCTTGGCGTATTTCAGAAACAGGTTCCAGCGAGGTTTCCCTTCCTTCATAGCGGTTTCCATGAGAAGAGGGATCTTGCCGGAGAGGCTCTGCACTGCTTTTGCCATGTTTTGATGACAAGTCGACGAGGTCGTTCGGTTACAAGATATTTATGCTATGAAAACTATTTTCACCCCTATTTAGGAGCAAATCTTGACGAATTTGCCCTTAAATCCTCTTCTCAGCTTACCAAAGTCAGACAAAACTATTTTTAGAGAGAATCAGCTGGTTTAAAATGGCGGCCGTCAGGGCAGGCAACATGAAAACTGAAATTCCCTAAACCAAACATTCAAATAAAACGCGACAAGTAGAGAAAGTGTACCTTCCCTCATTTATATTAGTATTTATTTATTTTTTGTATTAAATCAGTATTTTATTTTTAATAATCAATTATTTATTATTAAGAGGGCTTGGTAGTGAGCGTGGCCTTGACGAGTTTTTTAATCGATTTTTATCAATATCTTTTTCCAGGGTAATTGTTAACAAAATAGGGCTATGGACGTGAATTCAGAACAGTTCAATGAAAATAATTTCATAGTTTGGAATAAGCTATTAGTTTTATTGTGTCCAACAGGTGTTTAGAACCCGAAAATTACTAAATTTTCGGGTTCTAAACACCTGTAGGACAAAGTAAATCAAATAAACCATTACAAGCTATGGAATTATTTTCATTGAACTGTTCTGAATTCACGTCCATAGCCCTATTTTGTTAACAATTACACTGGGAAAAGATATTGATAAAAATCGATTTAAAAACTCTTCAAGGTCAAACTCACTACCCAGCCGTCTTAAAGGATTTATTTATTTTGCTCTGAAGATTAAAAAATATGATGAAAGGACCTAGTATCTTTGGAAAGGACAAGACAAGAGAGAAGGACTACCTAAGGAGAGAGGAAATCGAAAGTTACTTACAGGCTGTTCAATTTACGCTTACAACGCCGTTAGGGTGTAAAAGCAGCACCATCCAGACCTTACATCTGAATTTACACTCTGCCAACCTAAACTCTCCAAATAAAATCCGCTAACTTGAATGTGCCACCTAGTTCTAGCTGATTTTCATTTTGTTGTGTTGGTTCTAGCGTAGTACATCATTTTCGTTGCCATCTTCACCACCATAATCATTGTACAGAAGATTTGAACAAACTGTACATTTCCCTTAATTTTGAATTTTAACTTTTCTGAAAATATTGAAAATTACTAACATTCGAAAATAAGAGAAATGTGACTTATTTCTTTGATAACTGAGAAAAACTCAATATGTGTTCACATTTTACTGTTGATTAAGTATACCTACTGTTAAACCACTGCTCTACTAAGATGGTACTAAAAAAATCAGATATTTGCGATATTTTTCAAGCATAATAGACTAATATTGCCGCACACTTTTGTACTTTATGACTAAAAGTGTTAAATATGATTATTTTATGATAAACTAGTTGACCAGCCCAGCGTTGCTGGTGCTGGTAGGGGGGGGGCACATAAAAGCAGAAAATCCGGGAGATAATTTCACACTTGTCACTTGACAATATGCTGACGGCGCTCTCGCAATTCAGACTGACCCGTCACGGGCGCAGATCCTGTTCTGTATTCTATTTGTCTCTCGATGTTTCTGGAATGTTCTGGGCCCGCGTGGAACATGTTCATGCGTGTTGTCTACCTCGCACGCGGTGTGACGCAATACTTCCGCTAATTCCTTCCAGACGCTGGGTAAGCTTTTGATGACGTCGGCGAATTCTGAAGTGTACGCGTCTTTAGTTTATTGCTTCGCGTCAGCTAATTCTTGGAATGCGTGTGCTGTTTAAAGAATTCAATGATCGGGGTGTGCAATTAGGGTGTTTAGGGTGAAGGGGTGGTCAGAGGGATGGGGGAGTTTTTCTATGTTGTCCGTAGAGTTCTGAAGGGTAAGTGTGTAAAATTTGGTTGAGATCGGTCAAAGGGTATTATTGGAGTTGGTGAAGAGCATACAGACAGACATTCTACCTTAGGTATTATAGAAGAAGACAATATACACTTTGAGGTTGTACCAGATGTCATAAAGTACTCCAGTGTGTGGCATTATTCGACACTAAAAGTACTAGAGAATGCGCATATATCAGTAAGATGGCCGCTCACGCGAGTACAATCCCAGCGCGTGCGTACTTTTACATCTAAGTGATTGACATCTAAGTGACTTGTATGTATACAAGTCACTTAGATGTCAATCGTAACGAGTTCAGTAAAAAGTTATAAATACATCACAAAATAACAGAAATTGATGCTTACCTCAGTGTCAACAATCAAATACAATTGGCATATTTCATTACAGCACACATTCATTCAAATTCTTGTAAAAACGAGTTGTCTATTCACCAAAAGCAGCATTTGACAGATTGCAATTGTTTGAACGAGGTGTCAAGAAAAATGTGTGTTCAAAAGGCCGTGAGAAAAACAATTTGCATCTGTCAAATGGTGATTTTTGGTGAATAGACATCTCGTTTTCACAAGAATTTGAATGAATGTGTGCTGTAATGAAATATGCCGATTGTATTTGATTGTTGACACTAAGGTATTCATCAATTTCTGTTATTTCGCAATGTAATTATACTGAAAACCACTTACCAACCACTTTTTGTATTTTATACTTTTACTGAACTCGTTACGATTGACATCTAAGTGACTTGCCTGAACGCGCTCTGTGCGCATGAGCACAAGTACTCGTGGTATAGATGTTAACTTTTTCCCCTAGGTGGCGTTTTGAAACTTTTAGTGTCGAATAGTCCAGTACATTTGAAATGGTTGCTTATGTCTGATTTCTTAAAATTCTGATACTGTGAAGACAAAATAAAAAAAATATAACTTTGAAGAAGTTGCATTTCTCGGATTCTTACACAAGCCTCTTAAGGGAAGTGGTTTTGAACATGTAATATCAATAACATATGGATTGAAGTGTGTTACCCTTGAGTATGTGTTACTGTGCTGAGCAATGTTTGTAGCAAGGAATGTTGCTAATGATTGTGTTATGTTGCAGGACACTAAGCCGCACGTGGCGAGCGTCGTGGCTCTGTTCCTGCTGTCCCAGGTATTCCTGATCCTCACTCACAAGCCACTCGTCCGAGTACTGGCGTGGATCATTCTCAGCGGCGACGCAGACGTCTTCGACTCGGGCGCCTCCGAGAAGCTGGCCTCGTACCGGCAAGCTCAGGTACAGATACAGAGGGAATGGAAGATTAACATTCTCTTACTAGAGTTAACAATTCAGAAATTATCTCGATGGATCTTGTTTCTAAAATGCACATGCAGTTTGGTTGTCCGGAATACCTATGTCAATGGACATTTTACAAAAATTGTTAGCACACAATTTTATACCTGCAGGATAATAAATCTGTATTTGAAAGATTTTGTAAACAAGAGTCACCCAAATAATTTTTGAATTGGTATATAATTATCCAATACCCTTACCTAATATCGTGTTTTTTCACGCTAAGACCACTGTAAACCAAGATAAGACGGTCCACGGTAGTCCGGGCCTAGTCCGAATTTAATATTAATTTTAATGTAACGTGACTGGTGCTACGGCGGTCTTACCTGCGGGCTAGATCCCTAGCTTGCTTTGGCGGATCGCGCTAAGACCTTTTTATATTAATTCAGACCTAAGGAATTGTGTTAGATCTTGGTCTTACACTAAGACGGTCTTAGTTTTAGACCGTTTTAGTGAAATAGATTTTATTAGGTAAGGGTCCAGAGTTATTGAGTGTAACATAAATTCGTGAAATATGGTAATAACTTAAATTTTTTGTTTTCTTAAAAAACACAGACACACTGTCAAGTAAAAGCGGAGAGCTGAGTGAAGAGCAGCTCTCTCATTGGCCGACAGCTGTAATGGGACGTTACTTGCCTGTCTTATATTCCATCATGATCAAAAATGCAGAGAGTTACTTGACAGTGTGTCCTGTGTTTAAGCCAACGAAGGATATTATATGTTTCAAACAACATGCTAATAAATGTGTTTTCCCTCAGTCATGTAAGAGGCAAATGCTGGGAAGGTTCCCTACTAATAGGCTGCGACCGCTCCTTCCAGCCATCCATCCTTACCTGTTCTTCAACGTCATCATAATTATTCATCCGTTGCCATTAGACAAGTTATTCATCTAATTTCTTTAGTTGTCATACTGAATTATAGGTATAGTGTATACTATATTTTAATATGCCCTCACACAGGGTCTCTGTGACCCCATGAGGAATATTCTTCTTTAATATTTATAAATATTTGTTATAATTTGTAGTGATGTGGATTTTACCGTAAATTTTTTTCTCCGGTAATTTACCGGTAAATTTACCGTCAAGCGGTAAATTTTTTTATTTTTGTCTAAATCAGGAATCGTGCTATTGGCTCTTGAAATAATTGTTTTAAAAGTGTTTTGGGGGTGCCAAATGTGTATTAAGTGATCAGGAAATGAAGGGAATGCCGTGGTTCTTCCAAGTGATTTCTTTTTGCATCGTTTGGTCTTCACACTCCAAAATTTAATAAAATGTAATAATTGCACATAATTAAAGCTCAATAAATTAAATAATGCCATAATGGAGAACGTTACTGCCCCTGTTACACTCTCAAAACGTTGTTTATTATTATAATTAACAATATTTATTTACCTATCGAATTTAACGTTTTGAAGATGTACAATGTACCTACATCAAGTCATAAGCTATAATATTATCTGCAAGTTTTGTTTCCACATAAATTATATGGGTGTAGACATATCCAACAATACACTTTGAAGAACCATTTGCTTCCCCTTATCTTCCCCAGGTCTTTTACAGTCATTTCCAAGTTGCAATTTAAATAATACCTTTATTTAAAACAAATCATAAAAAATTTGCATTTTTGTTTATACTTTGAATATTTGCACACTTCTCTGCTATGAAACCAAAGAAAATATATGAAGAAACACTTCTAGGGAAATCAAGTACAATTTAACAAGTACTCTAACTACAGAAAATGAAGATAAAATTAAATAAAATAATAGATAAAATTAAGTTAGTATTCATGAAATAAAATGAACATTTTCTGCATATTTCTACCTACAAAATCGACATTGGTCAACATTTCACTTTGGTATAGGTAATTAAAAAAACATTACAATTTCAAATTCATAAAACTTATGTATGAACACCTACAAATCAAAATGGACTACATTTCACTTTACTGTGAGGTCTGCTTGATATCCCTGAAAGTATTTCCCTACTATGTCCTTGGTTTCACATCGGAGAATGTGTGCAATAGGTACCTACATTGGTTAATGCAACATTTTAATGATATTCACTAGATCCCTCACCTTCTCATTTAAAGTGTAAATTTCACTGTTTTCTTGACCTATGCACTTGGCTGATTCCATAGAATATAATGATGATAATTTTGAAAATTTTACCATGGTAAAATTTATTTGGTAAATTTACGGTAAATTTACCTGACCGTAAATTTACCGACTCACATCACTAATAATTTGTACTTTATATGTGAATTGAAGAATAAAATACTTATAAAGTGAATTTTAATTGAATTGATGGTTGTTTGCTTCAGGCGCAGAGCATGCTGAACGTGAAGCCCGGCTTCGCGGCGCCGACGGAGACGCTGGAGAAGTCTCTGCAGACCAACACGTCGAGCCACGACAGCGACGAGGACTCCAGCCAATCGCAGAGCTCCGAGCAGCTGACTCCGCCCTCCGACTCCATCCACGCGGCGGAGGAGGGCGTCGGCAACCTCAACATCACCGACGAGGAGAAGGAGCAGCGACTGGCGCTTGGTAATGTCCTCCTTCGTATGACAAGCTGGACGAGAATGTTCTTCCCGCCAACTCGGATCACTTTGCCATTGCCACTGGAAATAATGCTTACATTACATTACAAAATAGCAGTGGATGACCAAAAAATGCAGTGAACTGTAAAGATATGAAGGAATTTAGTTTGAACTTTAAACAATTCTAATAAAATGGCAATATTATGTATGTTCGCCTGTCACAACTTTTCAGTTAATTCTCCATGAAAATCTCCATGCATTTTTATGAGAGTATTTACACTAGGAAAACGCTCTGGGTAACGCGTTGATGAGCGAGCACGGATACGCGCAACACCTCGAACCGAAATTCTGTCTATCGAAAATGTCATTAAAAGCCAATCATTCTAGAATTTCGTCACAGACTTGTATAAAAATCTCAAAAAATTCCTAAAATATTGGTCCAAATAACCATGCAAAGCTTTAGGTTGATAGACTGAACCTTTATGATTGAACGGTTCCGTGTGAATTTTCAAAAATCCCAGGATCTCCTTCAAAAAATATACCTGGGGCCACTCATATGATATAAGTGTGTCTACACAATATCAGATCGACTGTTGAACGGTCATTATCAGTTTCATATGCGTTTGAAAGTTTCTGTTCTAACTACCTTGCCTTGAACTGAAGAGTCGAAGTCGCCGTGAATTTGACAGCCAACACGCAAAATGTCCGTAAAATGTCAATAACTTTTGGATTTAAACACAGATTAGTATGAAAATTTAAAAAAATGCAGATAATGTTGGTCCCAACCATCATGCGAAGTTATAAGTTGATCGTTCAATCGGTTCTAGTTTAAATGTCAAAAAACACAGAAAAGATGGTTTTAAATTTTAACCAATGGGAGGATTTGGCTGAAACTTTTTATGATTGGGTACAATGTTGGTTGAAATGACGATGCTAAATTTCAAATTAATGGGATCTACTAATCTAAAGATATTTTTTTTTAAATTTGAACCAATCAGGGGATTTAAAAAAAAATTAGGGTCAGCAAATCTCATATTTGGTCTGGACATGTGTGCAAAATTTCAGTTTGATCGAATAAACGGTGCAATCTGTATACAAGCAGACGGCAGACAAAAAAAACAAAAAAAAAAACAGAGGTACGTGCCAAAAGAGCCAAAAGGAGACGCTCGCTTCGCTTGCTCAATAATTCAGGAGCTTCATCACAATCTCCAACGATTTCCTTGAAGTAGATCGTGTTGTTGCTTTAGTTGTTGTTTGAACATGTTGTTATTATTTCCAGAAGTCCCGCCGCCTCCGCTGGCAGCCGCGGCGCCGCACGAACCCTCGCTCAACTCGCGGCCGTTCCTCGAGCACGTGTTCGCTACCCTGCAGTGCTCGGACAACGACTACGCGGCGCTGTTCGCGCTCTGTCTGCTCTATGCGCTCGGACACAACCAAGGTGCGATGTCAGTCGATACGTTCACACAACGCTCTTAGCATTCTTCCTTTAGAAGACAGTTAGGTAGTTTCATGCCTACATACGGAAGGCAATGATTAGCTAATTACTGATTGAATAATTTGAAAACAAAACCAGTGCAGGCTTCGAGAATATTCATTTAATTTTTATAAGGATTTGCTGCACTTTCTTATAAGATTTATTTGGTGTGTTTTGATATGATTTTGAAATAACGTTGGTAGAACATAACGTGACAACAGTTGCCACTCGGTGTTGCTAGTGACTGCATGGTTATAATAAAACAGAGTAGTTAATGTACCGGGAGTGTATGATAAAACTCCTACTCTGGACTCTATATAAAACTCGACACTATATAAAAACACGAATTAAAACATGAAGAGCAATATTTCGGCAGTACTTCGACCTACTTCAAGCCAACTGCATGGTTGTTGTTATTAATGTGCTGCAATGTTTTCTTTTCATGCTTGGCTGGACCCCTTAGACGGTATGACACTCACACGCACTTATTCACATACCTAGCTCATACACACAGATCAGGAGAGACAACATGAACTCATATCATAAGCTGTGTGACCGAATTAAAATTCTTTCCCGGTTTTTATTGTCGCCTTGCGGCCATCCTTCGTAACTTAGTATTTGCATGGTTCTCTCAGTCATTAGGCAATGCTGGGATGTTCTTTCATGATAAACCACTACTACCGGCTCTTTTCCACCATCCCTTCGTACCTATACTTCATCCCCCATACTATCTGCATAATTATTCTAGATTTCAAACTCTATTTAACAGTGCAACATTAAAAACAACTCGTATGAGAGCTACCTCATGTGCCTCACTAATTTCATTGGTTTTTGATAGAATGCAGTTATTATTATAAACTTGTACGAATGTTGTTCCAGGAGTGAACGAGGAGCTGCTGGACGAGGTGTTGTTCTCGGGCGCGACGGCCGACGCCAAGCACTGGTACAACATCGTGCTGGTTGAGAAACTCATCAAGATCATCTCCAGCTCCTGTCAGTCCAGTGAGTCATCGTCATTTTCTCACCGCATGCCTCGGTTCAACGCAGACAATACATGACACATGAGATGACATTCAGTCTGCTTGTCATAACTTAACACGTCTGTCTTGAAGAAACTTGAAATGGCGACTGTTTAGTCAGTAAAAAATTGTGTGTTTTATTCTCATTATTGTCCTTCTAAATAAATAATCGTTCAATCATCGGAAGCGCAGGAATCGTTTAAAGGAATCTATAGTTATCTGAATTGTGAAATATTTTAAATATCCCACTCCTTGGCAAAGTAAAAATTTTCGTACAATTTTGTTTAATCTTCAATGTATTATTTTCAAATTGAATTACTTTCCATTGTGGAGAAGTTGTAATTGATTGCTGATGACCCCATAATGTTTTAATTTAAACCCCATTTCACGAAAGTGTGGTTTGTACTTGTGGAGACTCATGTTGTTGTGTTTGCAGACTGCCGCATCAGGTTGGTGACACTGGAGCTCAGCATCCGGCTGCTGATGAAGCTGGTCATGGCCGACGGTCAGAGCTACCTCATGGACGCTCATTTGGCCGCCGTGGAGCAGGCCAAGGAGGAGAGCACAGCTCTCTTGAGGAACTTCTACAAGGTCCGTACTCGTTGTTTGTTACAGATCAACTCCCACACTAAATCCCAACATCCTACTGCAATCTCAGGCCCAGTCTCTGTAGCTTCTGACAAAGTTCTTGCCAGCGTTAGCTAGAAGTTGATATTCAATAGAAATGTAGGACTTTCAAGAATCAAGAACTTTTGAGAGAGTTACATACAAAGACCAGGGGGCTTATTCTTGAAAAAGTTATCACGTCATAACTCCAAGTTATGATGTCATAAGGAAGTTTGTCCTATCTCTCACCATGTTAATATTATGACTTTCTTATGAGTCATTACTTATGACGTGATAACTATTTCAAGAATAACCATCCAGGCCTCACTCCACTGGAATTTTCCATAAAACCCATTTTATTTAGCCACCTTCTGTGTTTATTGTACCTTTATTTATTGCTATTTTTAATCTTTATTTCAACATTATGTCCCGTGTTAGATTTTAGAGTAAAACCGGCATAATATAAGATATACCGTCTTATATTACTTCTACGTCTTATGTTATCTTGCTATCTAGTACCTATCTGTTTTATTGCACACTGCATGGATCTGTTGTACTACTCAGATGTCCTTCATCTTCCACGTGATTACAATAAATGATTAGGTGTACCTAGGGATGGCACCCGGTAAAATTTACCGGTAAATTAAGGTAAATTTACCGGTAAATTTACCAATTATTAATTTACCGGTAAAAAAAATTGTAAATTTTGTTTTTATGATCCTTTTGAATGTATGAATGGAGATATCACAATTTAAGTAATAACTAGAAGTAAACTTCAGTGTGACAACATTATAGTAGTTAATAATTTAAGTTGATTTTTAGTTGTCCTCAATCATTCAAAATGGCAATTCCTACGATTACTTCCAATGTCGGATCTTTGTTCTGGTTTGCTTGTTTAGCAGACACAGCATAGCGATTGAAACTTGATCAAATTGGATGGTCGACAATTCCTCTTATGGGAGAAAAGAACATGTATAGCATTCTAGATTGGTCGAATCAATGCTATTCTGCCGTAAGTTATTTCGATCAGCTATCAAATCATCCCTTATCAAAATGCAGTAATGTCAATATTAACAATTAACATTGATTAGATGTATTGTTATTGTCCTGACCACTGACTGACTGGTAATCTTTGTAAATGGGTCAAATAATAAGGTAGGGTAATTTTTGTATTGGGTATAGTCATATTTTGGTATCCGCCATCGTTTTTCAAAATTTACCGCTGACCGGTAAATTTACCGGTAAATTTTACCGGTAAATTTACCGATTTTTTCAGAACCGGTACAAGTGCCATCCCTAGGTGTACCATCATATAGGGATGATATAGTCCAAGATATCGATTAAGGATGAACCTTCATTAGGGCATCTCCGACAGATATCTTTGAAAATCGTTTTATTTGTTCCTAATACTAGTATTGTCTACGATGAGAGACCTTAATATTAGTACCTCACCGGCTTAAATTTTAAATTAAATGTGTTTGAAGTTGGAGATTTTAACATGGGCTCAGATGGGAGACGCGAGAAAACTTACACATTTTGATCATTTATTTTCTTTCTGCCCGACAGATTTTTTTAGAAAACTGATTATATGTTCTTTGAATGGTAATCAAGCCATTGAAATCGTTAAAAACATATGTCACCGACTTTATTACTGAGATATTTAGATAATAGAAGGTAATTTTACCGAAAAATAAGGAGATATTTGACCATGATTCACGCCACTTCTTCAACCTGGCAACATTGACATTATGAATAGTCAATCTACCAACTTCGTGTAAAAACATTATTTACTCTAAAACACATGGAGATATTGTTAATTTACCTCTTCAACTGTTATAGATATCTAAATAAAGTGTCCTATAGTAGCAAAATATAATAATTTTTCCAAAAAACCAAAAATTAAGACATTTAGCAAGGCGTAAACATATTTTCTTTTATACAATATCATGAGACCATGTCTGAGAAATCTAGGTGGCTACTTTTAGTGCTTTGTTTAATTTTGATCTGTCAGTTGCAATGTCATAAGAGCTTCTGCAATAAATATACACAAGGATGTAAAAGTGGACGCTAGATAAATGATTTGATTTTGCTTAGGTAACATTGTGAATTGGATTGGGATTCAATCCTGTTAATACCTTTGATGCACGTCTCTACGTTCAGGTATGAAATGTGTGTGTTTCATCCGCCATTTCTGACTAAAACAAAACAAACTCCTTGCTAATGCTGGATTGCATTACTCTTATTTCACTGTTGAAAAGTCAAATTAATAACTACAATAATAATTAATAACTCATCTCAATATTAAATATCTGTTCTACCAAAAGTCTAAAGCCTCAAAACACGTTATAAGGTTGGATATCAATTATCAAGGTACTATGTTTTATGTGAACACTGAACATACAACGAGAATATTTAAAATTGAAGTAAATTTTAGTGTATGAAGATAGTCATTCAAAGCAAAGGTCAAACCTTAAATGATTTCATTTTTTTTTAGTGATGATTTGGTTGGGTGATAAATCGGAAAGCAGAAAATCGATTTTTGGTAAAACCATATCAAATTTGCCATGCATTTTATCAAATTTAAGGAAAATTTCCTCACAATGACGCAATCTTGAAAATCAGTCAGGGAGAATTGATTAACTGATTAATCAAAACACAGAAAGTCAATGTAAAAATCGTTTAAATTGCAAGCAAAAAATTGATTTTGATTAAAAGTGAATCGAATCTTGCTCAACTTGGAAAATTTCAATCTCACACAGCCCACAGGTTTATGATTATTATTAAATGATTATAAATCGGTAGAATCTTGTTCACCTCCAAAAGTATGAAATGAATGACATAACATTGTTGTGTTGCAGAGCGAGGAGATCTTCCTGGACATGTTCGAGGACGAGTACAACGACATGGCCAAGCGGCCTCTCAACGTGGAGTTCCTGACGATGGACTCCAACGTGCTCCTGCCGCCGACCGGCACGCCAATGACCGGCATTGAGTTCGGCAAGCGCCTGCCGTGCGGCGAGGTGGAGCGTGCGCGACGCGCCATCAGGGTGTTCTTCCAGGTGCGCGGGCTGGCGCTCACGCTGCGCGCCGAGCCCGAGCAGCAGCTGCCGCTCACCAACCCGCAGGCGTGCGTCCAGGTCGACAACGTTCTGGACCTCAGTGAGTTGAACAACATCTCACTTCTTTTTATACATTATTGACAAACTTTCTTAGTCTGTGCTGCCTGCATTTATACAGAGAGCATAGATAAGGGAATAGCTTGTCGGTCGTATACAGACAAAGGACGCCATCTTGTAACAAGGTAATTGATCAATTTCGTCTTACGTTTTACTAGATTACAGGGAATTGTTACACAACAACAATGCTTCCTAAATGATTGCATTTTAATATATTGACGTGATCAGGGGGCTTATTCTCGAAAAAGTTATCACGTCATAACTCCCAAGTTATGATTCATAAGGAGGTTTGTCCTATCTCGCACCATGTTAATATTATGACTTTTTTATGATTCATAAGTTATGATGTGATAACTTTTTCGAGAATAAGCCCCCTGATTGTAAACAGATAGAATATGTTCAGCTCTGCCACTATAGTAGTAGGAGCATATTACCCTGTTCACACTGAGGATTCGATCATGATCTAAAATCTCAATGAATTGCAATCGAACATGTTTGTGAACACACACAACTCAATCAAACTCCATCATGGTCCAAAACTCGATTGTGTTGTAATAACATGATCAACATTTGAATCATGATCTTAAGTAAAGGTCAAACAAAAGAAACTACAGTAAACCCTCGTTATTTCGAACTCGGATAATTCGAATTTGAGGTTAATTCGAACTATCTGGGTGGTCCCAGTGGCCAGAATAGGGTTTTCTATGTTATTTCATTTTGATAATTCGAATTTTAGGTTATTTCGAAATTCGAATTGAATTAAAGTCCCAGCCCATGTATTTACTTGGATAAAATTGCTTTAATTGAAATTTTTCTTCAAAAGTGTGGGTTTGTATAAAATTCATAACGCGTGATATATTACGCGCAATAACTTGGAGCCAGCGCCATGCGCCGCAGGCAGAATAGGGGGGTGCGCCGCAGCGGACTGCTCAGAGCATAGCTCGCGCACAAGCGCGGCGTGGCTCGGCTATCCTCGTATTTTAGATCGGGTGCGTCCGCCTCGGCTATCCTCGTGTGTTCGATCGGGTGCGTCCGCCTCTAGACTTACTGACGACGTGGCGACTGGCGGCATTTCACCCCTCACGCCTCGAGCTAGACTAGCTAGCCTAAACAAACAAGTGTGGCTGTGTCAAAGTTTCGTAAACAAGTTTTGACGATGGCTCCGAAGAAATACCACGAACTAAAATTAAGTGAGAAGGTGGCGCTTCTAAAAGAAGTAGATTCAATAATATGCACCTTGGCTTCCTTTTCCCCAATCCCCTCATCCTTTAAAAAAAAAAAAAAAAAAAAAAAAAAAAAAATTTAATTCGAATTTTTTTAATTCGAATTGCAATTTTTTGGGTCCCTTTGAGTTCGAATTAACGAGGGTTTACTGTATTAACTTTAAAGCAAAGAATTTAAAATAATCATGTTCTAATAGGCCATTTAAGAAAGTAAAGATACATCTGTTGGTGAAGTGTGGTACTAATGTTGTCAGGCTTAAACGCAAGCGCAGTGCGCACTTCAAAGGACTCGGCGTGACGTCATCCCACCCACAGCCTTCTCGAAAACAACACGTAAATATGACAGACACTAAACAGAACTAGTCACTACACACTAGACGGCTGTGGACCTGTCAGGCTTTATCGCATGCGCTTTGACTTTCTTAAATGGCCTATTTGCATGTTACAAGCATTTGAAAGTTCAACTTCTTACTTGCCGCCATTTTGATTACGTTTTTAATTGAACTGCAACACGATTGAAACTCAGTTTGAAAAGTGTGTCACCACTCCAGTCACTTTAGCATTTGACCCCAAACTAATTATTTCTAAAAATGTTTTTTGACGATATTATTGAGGTCTACTGACATAACTCATAAACGAAAGTTTACCAAATTTTGGGACGCCATTTTGTTTTTATCAAGTGTTTTGTCAAAATCATCATTTAATTTTTCACTTTAAAATTTGAAGGAAATTTTTACTTTAAATATTATTTTATTTTTTTGCAATGTTTTGTGCAACTCACAAAAAATAATCAGCTTGATCGCATTCATTTTTATCCAATCATATCCATTTAAATACAAAATCACCAATTTTATTAAAACTGCTCTATAAGAGTCGTTATTTAAATTATCGACTTCATTTTTGCACTGAAATATTCCTAACTTGATACACTATGACATATAAAAACTTTACCAAAATCGGCTTAATATAACCATTTTTCCCAAAAAACATTTCGACATACATTGAAAAAAAAATTGATTCCGCATTCAATTTGAGATTTAAAGCACATGCTAATCGAAAATAAAAATAAAAATTAACTGTTTTGATCCGTTAAACATAGTTAATGAATAAAAAAAATTACAGAAATTTTTTAGCAGCCATTTTGTTTTTACAGATAATTTTGTGGAAATCTCGTATTAATTTTTATTTTAATAATGTTTGAACTTCCGGTTAATTTATTACGTGATTAATTATTGTTGAAAATATACACAATCGAGAAAAAATAATTTTTGCCATTCGACACTAAAAGTACCAAGAGATTGCGCTGATATCAGTAAGATGGCCGCTCACGCGAGTACAGTCCCAGTGCGCGTGCGTACTTTTACATACAAGTCACTTAGATGTCAATCGTAACGAGTTCAGTAAAAAGTTATAAATACATTGCGAAATAACAGAAATTGATGCTAACCTCAGTGTCAACAATCAAATACAATTGGCATATTTCATTACAGCACACATTCATTCAAATTCTTGTGAAAACGAGTTGTCTTTTCACCAAAAACCACTGTTTGACAGATTGCAATTGTTTGAACGAGGCGTCAAGAAAAATGTGTTTTCAGAAGGCCGTGAGAAAAGCAATTGCAACTGTCAAATGGTGATTTTTGGTGTATAGACATCTCGTTTTCACAAGAATTTGAATGAATGTGTGCTGTAATTAAATATGCCGACTGTATTTGATTGTTGACACTGAGGTAAGCATCAATTTCTGTTATTTCGCGATGAAATTAAAACTTTTGCTGAACTCGTTATACGATTGACATGTAAGTGACACATATAAGTGACTTGCCTGCTCGCGCCCTGTGCGCATGAGCAGAAGTACTCGTGGTTGAGATGTTAATTTTTTCCGCTAAGTGGCGTCTTGCAACTTTTAGTGACGAATTGCGTTTGTTATTTGACAGATAATTTCCATTTTGCAAATAACCTCAAATAAATCAAAACGGCTCTAAAACGACAGCCGTTTGAGCTATTGGCACAAAATTTTCAGAACTTGTGCATCATGTGATGATGTGATGCATTATGACATATTAAAAATTTACTTAAATGTAACGATTGTAAAATAAACTATAAAATAGAGAAGGTCGTTTAAAAATTTGATAATTATGTGCCGTAAAATCTGTAAAATCAAATGGCTGTCCAAAAATTGGTAAACTTTCGTTCATAAAGTTACTTAGGTGGACCATAATAAAATGTCATTTATTTAAAGCGTCGCAGTTATATCGGTGTTAAAAATTTGCAGTAAAATTCGAAAACATTAATAATTATCATATTTCTTAAACGACCTTCTTTAGTTTATAGTTTATTTCACAATCGTTAGATTTAAGTAAATTTTTAATATGTCATAATGCACCACGTGATGCACAAGTTCTGAAAATATTGTGCCAATAGCTCAAACGGCTGTCGTTTTAGAGCCGTTTTGATTGATTTGAGGTTATTTGCAAAAAGGAAATTATCTGCCAAATAACAAACGCAATGGCGTAAATTATTTTTTCTCGATTGTGTATATTTTCAACAATAATTAATCACGTAATAAATTAACCGGAAGTTCAAACATTATTAAAATATAATTAATACGTGATTTCCACAAAATTATCTGTAAAAACAAAATGGCAGCTCAAAAATATCTCTATTTTTTTTTATTCATTAACTATGTTTAACGTATCAAAACAGTTAATTTTCATTTTAATTTTCAATTAGCATGTGCTTTAAATCTCAAATTGAATGTGGAATCAAATTTTTTTTCAATGTATGTCGAAATGTTTTTTGGGAAAAATGGTTATATTAAGCTGATTTTGGTAAACTTTTTATATGTCATAGTGTATCAAATGAGGAATATTTCAGTGCAAAAATGAAGTCGATAACTTAAATAACAACTCTTATAGAGCAGTTTTAATAAAATTGATGATTTTGTATTTAAATGGATATGATTGGATAACAATGAATGCGATCAAGCTGATTATTTTTTGTGAGTTGCACAAAACATTGCAAAAAAATAAAATAATGTTTAAAGTAAAAATTTCCTTCAAATTTTAAAGTGAAAAATAAAATGATGATTTTGACAAAACACTTGATAAAAACAAAATGGCGTCCCAAAATTTGGTAAACTTTCGTTTATGAGTTATGTGGGTAGACCTCAATAATATCGTCAAAAACATTTTTGGAAGTTATTAGTTTGGGGTTAGACCCTTTTTTAAAGTAAAATGACTGGAGTACACCTAACATCAAGTGAATTTCAACGATTGTATCCTCATATTTTGTATCTACAATGAGCTATGGGAATAGCCTCTACATAAAAGACTACTTTTATTGGGGAATTTTTGTAAAGTTGTTAAAAAGTGACTTTGGAGCACACGACTAAGCCGTGACTCTGTTTCCAGACAACAGCGACCTGATAGCGTGCACGGTGGTTGACAAGGAGGGGCACAAGATCAGGAGGTTCCTGGTGATCGACGTGATCCAACTGATCCTCGTGGAGCCCGACACGCGCCGCCTCGGCTGGGGCGTCGCCAAGTTCGTCGGCTTCCTGCAAGACATCGAAGTCACCGGCGACAAGGTATTGCTCTCACAGGAGCGTCGCACGCTTTTACATTCACATCAGCATCACACTTAGCATAGGAATCTAGAGAGCCTTATTTTAGACAGACCCACAGGGGTACAGTGTGCAAAATCTCAATCAATTCTATTTTACCAACATGTCAAACATGTGGTCTACTTTTTACCCTACAAAAAATTACGTTTACTTATAATTTTGACACCACCAAAGTGAGGTTTTCTTTCACCACCAGACTTCCTCAGAGAGAGAGAGAGAGAGAGATCTTGCAGGGGATGGTTTTTATCCCTCAGGGTTCCCACGGAGCCTGTTAAGTCCCGTAACTCACTTGTTCAACAATTTATTACATAAGCAAAGCAATATAATTCGCACATTTCTAAATGTGGGAACTTTTGAAACCCGGTCCTCCTTTTCTCTTGTATTCTTATTTGCTCTTATTAAACCAGCGCTGATAAAAATGTTCTTCTTCAGGACGACTCTCGGTGTCTTCACATCACGATACACCGGCCGCTGTCCACCGGCACCGCTAACCGTGTGCCGCTCCTTTCATCCCGCTTCATCTTCGACGACCACATCCGCTGCATGGCGGCCAAGCAGAGGTGAGCGGCGTTTCACTTGCCGTTATATTCAGAATATACGTGATGCTGAGCTGAGGGAATGCGTTGAGATCTGTGGAGTGGAAATCCAATCGTATTTGTAATAAAAACATGGAGGTCATTTTGAGGGTTAAAACTCTGGAAGCCTAGCATGCTAAATGGTTTATTATTGTGTTTTGAGAGGCAAAGGTTCCCAACTAATTCTCTCGCATATCTTGTTCTTTATCGTCTAATCACAAAGGCAAATCGAAGCTGTCAGGTCATCGATTAATATAATTTTATTGGCAGTGTAAAAAGTATGGTGTCTATGAGTTATTGTGAAGATAGATTTTAACTCAAACTGTTGATTGAAACATTTCTCCTCATTTGACCTAAAGGTTTAGGTTTATCAGACCTAAAAAATATGTATTTTGTTTTATTTTTATTTAACATTTTCCATAAAGAATTATAACCATTTTTACCTGCAATTCGACTGTTTTACTTGGACATAAAATTGCCATATTTGTATGTTTAGTGTTTACCTACTCATTCGCTGATAACATTGGAATACATTCTCATCTCTCCCTGGGTGTATTTCAGACTGACGAAGGGTCGGATCAAGGCCCGTCAGAAGAAGATGCACCAGATCGCTCGGCTTCTGGACCTGCCGAGCAGCTGTGCCTCGCCGCCCGTGTACAACCTCATCGGACTGAGACAAGATGGCGCCGGCAGCTCTCGTGAGTGCAGGGCAACTAAATGATTACCCGGCTGCATGAACGCGATCGGAACATAACATGTATTAGAACTTACTTTATACCAATCATTACAAGTGTACATACAACTTAACATAAAACATGATTCAAAGGGCTGCATAATGATTAATAAATGTGTGTGATTTATATTATTTATTCTTGCTTGTAAATTAATTAGATACATAATTACAATCTACAAAAATAGGATGATTCCAAAACTGATCTCTGTGGGCCAAATTTTGCTTGATCATGGGTATGATCTGTTATGTTATTGTGCAGAAAGAAAAAACTCATTTATTTTGTATCTTTTTCTAAGAAATCGCATGAAGTCAGAATTACTGTTTTTTAGCTAACCTTGACAATCATTGAAATGGACTACAGGCCTTCTGCGTGTAAGGTGCACTTTTGTCACAACAAAAAATGATCTCACAATAAATCTGATTTACTGAAAAATTGTATCATCATAATTCGGTCCAATCGATCTCCTTGTCTCACTCTAATATGTGATTTCTCATTAGAATGATAAAAAGCTTTGATTGTTACGGAACATGAACAGCAGTCATTCAAATTTGTTCATCGAAGATTTTTCACTTGGCCAAGTGTACCTACTTGTGATAACGGACGTAATGCGCGCAGGTATCCGCACGCTGCACCACCGTCCGCTGTTCACCGTGAGCAAGGTGCCGGGCTTTGCGGCCGCCATGAGACGAGAGAGCCTTCCGTCGGCCATCACTCGAGGTCAGCTGACGTCCCCCGCCAAGCGCCGGTCGGACTCGCAAGGTATGTGGCGTGAATGCTACAAACGTACTCGTTGCAGGAGTTTATACATGACTAGGGGTGTGCAAATAGTGGTTTTTGCTGTGACTAAACATAGTTTTATGGACATTTATTAAATATTGAATCAAATGTCACCTAGTTGGCAGACAATAAAATTATTTTTCTGCCTAATACCTAATTAAAATTCCGATTCCGACAATAAAGGATGGCACAAGGTTCTAGGAACCAACAGTTTTTTAGATCCTGCTGTTTTGCAATTTGATTAAAATATTTATTGTAAAAAAAAGGTTTAAGGCCGATGCGATACGGAGACGGATACGATGTTTAGGTTTGACATATTCACTCTGGCTGTTCACAATCGGACGCGGACGGACGACGACTTTAACATTGTATCCGTCTCCGTCGTCCGTCCGCGTCATCTGTCTGCGTCAATTGTGCATCGACCTTTAGAAGTTGCAGGATTATTTTAAACATTTTCAGATTAATCCTTGAGAATACGAACTTCAAATTTTTGAATACTACATTTTTATTAATGTTATATTTGTACTCCTATAGGTAAAAACCTATTCGGCAGTTGGCAATTTCCAATTATACATGTGCTGCATTTTTGTATTAGGTACTGTGCTCTACTTCCTTTGCCCAGGAGAATGGTGAATTCATTAGAAATGTTACTATCATCAGATTTGTATTACACGCTGTCATCTCGTCAAATCAAAGACATCTAATTGATGAGTTGATTGCTTTTGCTTCAGATCGGCACCAGCAGGGGGCAGTGAGGTCGCGTGATCCGTCGCCCAGGATGCCGCGACCACGGAGCGAGGAGATTCCACTGGAAGACATGAAGGTGAGCTGCTTCATCGTGGTCACAGCTCATCTTCTTTTGTAGAGAGAGACTTCCTAATCAGGGTGCCTATTCTCTAATCGAAACCGCATGCGAAAATGTTGGGACTATGCGAAATGAAGTGGAATCTTTTGTTTTCTCCATGATAAAGTAGCTGAATCCATTGTGCAGTGGCTCATTTGCACATGGTGAATATTTCAATTTTCAACGAATTCGAGTATAGGCCTCCAGGATCGGATGTTCTTGGGCCAACGGGGTATTACCGTATTAACTCGTGTATAAGACACAATTATATGTCAATATTTTGATTCTGTAAACAACCCTGCGTCTTATACACACATACCAAGCTTTTTTCACAGTAAATCCAAGGTGGATGTTTGTAAACAGAGCTGTGGTAGACTGCCACGTGTTGTCTATCTCTGCCTTTCCCTCTCACTCGGTCTGGACTACTCATACTGTGTCTAGACACAACACTACAGTAAACCCTCGTTAATTCGAATTCAAGGGGACCCAAAAAATCCCAGTTCAAATTAAAAAAGTTCGAAATATTAAAAAAATAATTTTTTTTTTTTTTTTTTTTTAGTACATACCTATTGATTTGATATAACGCGATGTTGATTCATTATTTTTTGCCTTCAATAGCTAACTCGCACTATATACGCGGCCAAATGCTTTCAAAATGTTGAATGAAGTTTGAATATTCCCGCCTAAAGTGTTCCAGGGTAGGCTAACCTGTACACTAAAGAGACTAGACCTACACTTCCCCCACCCCAACACAACAGAGAGCAGTTTGACTACTCTCTTTGTGACGTGACGCTATTGGAAACATTGGAAATGTGTAGTTTGAGTTTGTTTTTTCGAAGTTTGTTCGCGATTATTTTGTCAATCCTTTTGCAAAGTTCGAATTAAAACAACTGTATGCAAGTTATAACATGGGCTGGGACCAAAATTCAGTTCGAATTTCGAAATAACCTAAAATTCGATTTATCAAAATTATTTAACATTGTAAAGCCTATACTGAACACTGGGACCATCCACCTAGTTCGAATTTACCCCTAAATTCGAATTATTGAAGTTCGAAATAATGGGGGTTTACTTAACATATTACATTTGTGCAATAAAATGTTAACCCTTGCATTTAGATCAGGAGACAAAATATATGTTTACGTCTGAAAAACATTGCTCTGACAGGCATAAAATAGACTAAACACTGTTGAATGGCGATCTTAAAGGAAGGGGAGGAGAGGAGTTGGGTTTGTTTTGGAATGCAGAGGAAAGGCAGGTGCGTGCTTGTTAGAGCAAACAACAGCTTCTGGGAAGAGACTCGCCTCCCCCCTTTCCCAGAAGCAGGACATTACTGTTTGTTTACAACAAGTTGGCAGTGATTTTCATTCAAATAGCTCAAGTTAGCTGGAAAACCAACATTTAGATGGATATCATGTATACAAACACACACTGTTTTTTAGGGCTGTGCAAGTCTCGAAAGTTCTCGAATCTCGAATATGAAACTCCATCTCGATCTCGATCATTTGTTTAAATTACCATCTCGAATTTTCAAGTCTCGAGTATATCAACTAAGAGCCATCAAAATTTCCAATTTTGTGTTATTTTAACATGACTACGTACGCTAACTTTCTTTGTAACGTCCATAAATGTGATTTGTATTGTTTTATATATACCTAAAGCAGACAGTTCTGCATACTTATCAAATGTTATTCTTGTGTGGCTGGACAATTTCCATTGTGTTTCTCTTCCACCAAAAAAAATATTTTTAAAAAAGTATAATCTTGCTCGAATATTCTCGATCTCGAAGATAAAATATCTCGCTCGACTTTTATGAAATAATCTCGATCTCGCTCGACATGAAAAATTTCAATCTCGCACAGCCCTACTGTTTTTCATCATTTACTGCGTCTTATACACGCATGCTAAGTGTTTTCTTAAAATAGACTTCTCAAAACAAGGGTGCGTCTTATACACGAGTGTGTCTTATACATGAGTTAATACGGTACACCCTTCAGAATATCAGCTTCTACAAAGACTCACATAGGTTTATTTATTCAGATTTGTAGGTATATATTTGTTCTATGCAAGATTTAAAACTAGAACAAATTGTTTAGTTTAGTTTTGTTTATTTTCCCAATGTTACATATACCTAATTAAATAATATAAAATAAAATAATAAAATATTGGGAAAATGATTTTAGACAGTGGCCCCTCAAACAGCAGAAAATCATGCAATACAGCAGGGCTGCCGCCATATACAAATTAATATCCTTTTAAAAAGCATGAAAAATCCGTAAAAATCCGTATGCCCATAAAAACCTTTAAAATGATGTAAAACTCCCATATTTCAAGCATCAACTGGGCCACTTGACAGATAAGCTATTGAATTCCTCACGCAACATGGGACGTGAGGGCAGGGGATTGGGTTCTGGACTGACAGCTGTGGATAGAATGGTCATTTTGAATTCATAATTATAAATATCTTTCTCCCGTTTCCAACACAATATTCATAATGCGCATAATAAAACTGCAAAACTATAAGCACACACAAAACTGAGGGATGCAATCACTAATCAGGTCATTAACCCACAACCAGCTGCACCCTCCTTCCTAGTCACTCAAGGCATTGCTCAAGGTCGACCAGTTTCCCCACCCCCCTTCCTCCCTCTCCAATCACTCGCAACCATTCACCCTAGTATAGCTAGCCTACTTACACAAAATGATGTTTTGAAATAATCACTGCACTGAAAATTGTTGGACAGGAAACGAAAATATCTTGTCAAACTATACATTTTCGTAATAAATTTTAAATATTATCTCCTTCAACAGAGAAAATGTGGTTCAACCATGAATCACCAATATCCTTTAATGTATCAACAAATCCGTGTGTCTGTTTTTGTACTCATAAATCCGTAAAAACGGATAATATCCGTAAAAACGGCAGCCCTGCAATACAGTCTTTTTTTTTACTATATGAACTCTCACCAGATGGAGCCACAGTCAGTTGTTCTGCTAGGCCGAGAAAGTCATCATTGCGCCCTCACCTTGCAATGTTGTCTTTCTCGGCCTAACAGAACAACTGACGGTGTCTCGGTCTGTAGAGAGTTCAAACATAGGAAAAACGAACTGTAGGTATTTCAATAGGTACCTAAATGTTTTTTTTTAAAAATGGTTGAAAAAAGGAAAACATTATTTTTAATGCAATGATTCTTCAAACAAACCCCTAAAAAAGCTCAAATAAATGCAATTATCATTTTAATGGTATTAAAATTAATTAGGTCCTAATTAACATTTTTTACAGCAGCTCTTCCAAACCTCAAAAAAAGTTCATAAAATCATGTTTCAATAAGACCCATGTTTTGTTGCAGAACAAGGGTCGCAACGGAGCACGATCCGATGGCCTGGTGCGTCCGTCCTTCCCCGCACTGTACCCCACCCTCTCCCCCAGCCCCGCGCCTCCCGCACCCACCCCCGAGGTCCCCGCTCCGCAGCCACCCCCCGTGGAGACCTCCTTCACGACGCAGGCCGAGGAGAAGAGATCTCGTCGTAGAGGAGTTATAGAAACCATCTGAGTTGATATAATGTTGTTCTGATCAGAGTTTAATATGAGAGTTACATAATAAAACAAACGGCTTACAATTACATCCTGCTTGAATTTGGGCCGGTTTTTGTACCTCTTGCTAAAGTTCTTGATAGCTAGCTAACGGATGAAGTTCGCAAGCACCTAATTTTACATTGATTTCATGCTCTTAACACTGTCAAGAAGTTGAAAGACGTTTGCTAACGCTATCAATAACTTTATCCGGTAGCTAACTTGAGCAAGTGGTAGGTACAAATACCGACCCTTAATTACTTATTATTACCAAATAAATCCTTCTTTACAATAGGTAATGTGTAACAAATTTATTGTAATTAGATTGATATTTCCATTATACTCTCAAATGAGGTCACCACTTGTGTATCTCCCTATATTTATTTAGATCAACTTATAATCTCGCATTCGCGACACGAAAAGTTTGTTGATGTTGACCATTCCTTTTAAAATAATGCCGCCATTTTCACTATTTCACTGCCCTCTAAACTCGAGTTCGACTCGATTGTTTTATTCTATATACCTTGGTTTGTCAACAAATCTGTTTCAATTTTTCGTTTTTTCGTTAAATGAATGTAATTTTTGCAACATTTATTGAAGCATATCGAACATGAAAGTCTTGGAGCTATATAGTGGAATTGGAGGAATGCACTACGCTTTGAAAGGTAATGTGAAACGCAAGATAGAACAAACTCTTCTTAGCTCATAAAGCAAAGTAGTAAGTTGCGTACCATGTGGACGCTGTGGGTAGTTTGACAGATCTCATTTAGGTTAGGTGGCGGTTACACACTTTTATTAGTGTCAATGCTCTTTGGCACTTCGCTGTGCTGGTGATATATTCTGTTACTGTATTCTGTTATATTCTGTTGTATGTTACCTACTGCGTATACTTTGCCTCGTCGTAACGAATTAAATTTTCACTGCCAACCCAACTCGAACGACGATGATAAAACCTACAGTTTACTCGTTTCTGAATGCTTCTGATTGGTTCCTTAAACCGTTTGTTACAGAAAGCGGAATAGAAAAGAGCGTTGTGGCAGCAGTTGACATCAACACTGTTGCCAATGAAGTCTACAGCCACAATTTTCCCGACACGAAACTGCTTCAGCGCAACATCGAGTCTTTCACCGCCAAGGAAATCAACGACATGGAAGTGGAAATGATCACGATGAGTCCACCTTGCCAGCCATTCACTCGAGTCGGTCTACAGAAAGACACGAAGGACGATCGTTCCAAGTCCTTCATGCACATATTGAAGATCCTTCCGGAACTGAATAAAGGTGTCAAGTACATTGTGATCGAGAACGTGAAGGGATTCGAGGTGTCTGAGACGCGTGGACATCTGGTGCTGGCTTTGAAACGGGCTAATTTCATCTGGCAGGAGTTCATTGTGTGTCCTTCGCAGTTCATGATTCCGAACACTCGACACCGGTACTACCTCATTGCCAAACGTACTCCGCTCAAGTTTGTGTTCCCCACAGAAGCCAAACCGGTAAGCAAGCAATGAAAAACCTATTTAGGGAACTCAAGAAGAACATCCTTTGATAGTGTATTTGATAACCATGGTTAAGAGCTCTTATTAGTTTTATGAACTGCTATTTTAGGGAACTTCAAATAAGAATAAAATTAAGAGTCAATCAAACAAACTTCCAAGTTTCTTATCCCAAATGCATCATTGTTTGGACATTTGGCTACTTACTTGCCGGTGCTGTCCCTAACCGAACTAACATATTCTGCGGATCTGTCCAAAGCAGAGCAGGATTGCTGTACCATTCAAACAACAAATCAAAACAATTTACAAAATGTTTGCAATTTACCAATTTCAAATCAAATTTAATGTGTTGCTTGTGTTTCAACCCCAAAATTTGGTAGGTACATAATTCAGAATTAAAAAGACTTCTACCTAGTAGGTTGTAGGTTCATTTTCCTGTGAGTGATATTAATGTTGTTTTGCTTTTGGTCCGCCAGATGCTGAAGCTGCCATACCCCGAGCACTGCACCACTCACCAACTAGTCAAAGAATTATACACGAAGCTGATGTCTCACTACCAACCGATGAACCCCAAGAAGGGCGAGGACAGTTGCCGCCAGCTGAAGACGGAGCTTGGCTTGGCCACGACGGACATCGGCGACGGCTATCTCCTCCCCGACAACGTGCTCGGGAAGCGCGCTTGGCTCCTCGACATCGTCACGCCCGAGTCCCGCCGCTCCTGCTGCTTCACCAAGGCTTACGGTCACTACACCGAGGGAACCGGCTCGGTCATCTCCAACGAGACTCCGAGCAAGATTGCAGAGGTCTTCGAGAAGAGCAAGGAACTTGAGGAGGATAATCCAGAGAGGCTGGAGCTGTTGAAGAGCTTGAAGCTGCGGTACTTTACGCCGCGCGAAGTGGCGACGTTGATGCAGTTTCGCACCGAGTCCTTCGGCTTCCCGGAGAACGTCACGACGAAGCAGAAGTATCGGCTGCTTGGAAACAGCGTCAATGTCTTTGTAGTGTCGCGACTGATGATTCTGCTTGTTGCTGGCGATGAATATAAAGATCCTGTCTAGACACTCTACGAATAGCTGGCGATTCTCTGGGCTTCATTCACTGGCAGGCTTTTAAATTTAGGAAAAGAGGACTTCAAACGACTGTTTTTACTTGGTTTCAGAGCACAGTAAATGATGCAGTTACCTAATGTATTATTTGAAGAGTTTGCTTACTGCCTGCATATTACATATTCTATTTAATAATAGAAATTTAATAGATGAACAAAGAATCTACTAAGAACCACGCAATTCACGATTCATGAGGCAACGTTGTCAAATCCTCTATCTACTATATTGAACATTTTGCTCTTTCAGGGTTGACACTATACCAACACTAACAGATAGTCAATTAGTTGAAACTGCCAAGTATTTATGCATCACTTGAAATCTAATTCAACTGCGGTCCTGTAGAAACAGGTTCTGTAGAAATAACTCATTTCTCAGCTTGTGCCAATTTGAATGGGAACCTTGAGCATAGTCTTGTTGTTATAAGCATGGTGCCAGTGAATAGAATGCCAGAGAATTGGTGTATGAAAGACTGATCTTTGTTTACCCACCATGGGACGCTCGCTCCCCTCTCGATTAATTTTGTAATCAACCAATTTTAAGTACAATAAGTTTCATTCAAATATGATCTCTTATCAGTAGTATCATGAAAAGAACTTTTGAGTTTAATTTTTAATAAGTCTGCAGCAAGCTTCATAAACCGTAAAATGTTGCCGTACTATTTTTTAATCAATTATCAAATACATACATAGGTAATCGTTTGTCGTTTTAAATAATGTTGTACCCTCCCAAGTAGGATTTACAAGTTGAAGAACAGATCTGTTGCATTTAAATGATCAAACATACGTAACTTTTTCATAATGTTTGCTCTTATTTTGAGCACACCTGAACAAGTGTGTCAAGCAATTGCGAGAATTAACGGGGAGGCAAGTTGATTTTGATGTCGCAGTAGATTGTTAAAAGAAGTGGTTAATGTTTAGGAAGGAGTGAGAAGGATGGCTGTGCACCTTTGTGTCCTGAGAAAAGTAAATGAAAGCGAAGGAAATCGTTAAAATCAAAATACAACATGAAGGTAATAAAAATACTTGATTTATGTGAATAAGAGTACTACATGAATCTTTTACCAATTACGCAAATCCTTAAGATTATTTGTAATTGTATTTAAAAATAAAGTTTAATTCTACGTAAACCTAGGATATAAATCAATTTCAATACTGTATGTACCAACACTCCTTCATCCATATGAATGATAAATTTCTAGAAGAATTTCCAGAATACCTCAAAAAGTGGTGATCATTTTTCTCTTTTCAATCTTACACTAAACAAAGCTATTCACAAAACACCGGGAATCAAAAAGCAACAGAACTTTAGTTGTACTTTTCACAAGGGATGGACAAATTTCGAAACAATCGACATGTCATATCATATCTGACTTTTTGGCTTGAAACAGTTTTCACATTAGAGGTATATCGAACAAATCGCTTGTCATTGGATTCCATTTTATATTAACATATCGTTGACTCCAGTGGTTACAGATATTTATTTACAACCGGATATATAAAACACAAAATATGCAAAACCTCTTTATTGAGCCTTGCAAAGATTGCATCCGTGCTCTACATCACAATAATGTCGTTTTCGGCTGGCCGCACTGGGGTTGCACTGAGTTCTTGATCGTGACGTCATGTCGTAACCTGTTTATGCCCTAGTGCTGCCCCCAGTGCGGTCTCAGCCGAATACGAATGATATGTTTTGATTTTGTGTTTTGACACTGACAGCTATTTTTAAATGGCAACAGAAGAAATTGAGCTCCCGAGTGTTTTAAAGGAAAACCTCCAGTTACAACATCAATTTTGTTTTTCGCGCCGCCATTTTGTCGGAGTGCGGCGGAGTGGAGGGGGCAACTCTACCAAATATTTCCGAGCAAGAAATAGTGCACTGAGTGCGCACCCAGTGTGCACCACTTCCCAGTCGAATACAAAAACATTGCCCCAGAGCAACTCGCACTGCCAGTCGAACACGTCACTTGCACTCAGTGCAGCTCAGTGCAACCCCAGTGCGGCCAGCCGAAAACGACATAAGTCACACACTGGAATTAGTGAAAACAATAGACCTAGCACAATCCTACTTTGAAAGTGGTACCTATTTAGGTACAGTTGAGAGATTATGCCACGAAATTGTAAGATTAATTCTGGCCCTTCATCATACATAAAAATTGGTTTCGAAATGAAAGAAAAATTGTATATTTGTCCATCCCTGCTTCCGAGTACTAACATCTGATCAGAACTTCAGAAGGGAATAAATAAGATATTCAACCCAATGTCTCGAGTTCTTGAGGCAATGTGATCTTCTTGGCTGCCGCAAACTTCTTGAGAGCCATGTACTTGCTGTGAAGCCCCTCGATGTCTTCTCTCATGCGATTGTTCTCCTCCTGCATTGCTTCCATGTCGCGATACTCCTGAGATTTCTCCGTCTCCAACTCGTCTTTCTGCTCGATGCGTTTGATGCGGCAACTGAAGAACAAAATATATCATCTTTATTTGTACCTAGGTAACTTTGGAGGTATGTATTTTTTAAGACAGCTGCGTAGTGAGTGTGTCTTTTAAGGCTTTCTAAACCACTTCTAGGTTATCACTACCTAGCTGTTGTATAAATGTATACATTATTTATGAATATTGCATCTACAAAGTAGGCTGCCTAAACATCACATGTGGGGCAAGAGAAAAGAAAACTAATAATAAGTTAAAGTAATAATCAATCCAGTTTACGCCTAATTATCTACTTGCAGGCGCGTAGGAACTTCATTTTGAGTGTGGGGGTCAAAATTATCGGGATCAATGAATGTGAGAAAAAGTAGTCGCCGTTACAAAGGGGGCTGGGGGGGCCGCAACCCAAATTGCCCCGCAGGGCCTTTTTTGAATTTTTGATACAAAATAATCGAATTTGCAGCTATTTTTGCATACTTTTCAAAGAAATGTACAATGTGTGAATATTCTGTGGAAACTTTAGAAATATAACTTGTAGCTGTTTGTTTTAAGAGAATACCCATTGGCCTCGCAGGGAATTTTTTAGGTTTTTGATACAAAAGAATCGAGCTTAAAGTTTTTTTGGCTTATTTTTCAAAGAAATTGAAAATGTATGAAATGCAATATTCTGTGGAAACTTTAGACAAATGCAGACTGTAATATAATCTGTACCTAACTATTTGTTTTTATAGAATCCCCATTGGCCCCGCAGGGAATTTTTTGAGTTTTTGATACAAAATAATCAAATTTGACGCTATTTTGGCATCCTTTTCAAAGAAATTTTAAATGTGTGATATGTAATATTCTTGGGAAACTTTAGACAAAATGCATTATAATCTGTACATTTTGTTATTCGATAAAATCCCTAAAGAGAATCGATTATGAATCGATTTTGGAATTCCTTTAAAAACGGTTGCAATAAGCAATAAGAAAAATTTGTAAGTACCGGTGGCGCAAAAAAAACGCACAATGGGCGAGACATCGCTGTGACGCGGCTACTGCATACATCTGGCTGAAAACTTCACATAATCTAAACAACATACTAAGGTTTAATGTGTGAAAGTTTCAAAAACATTACTTTTGTGGGAAAAAAGTTACAGCTGCTCGAATTTGGTTGTCGAAAAATCGCTTATACGGAGCTCGAATTGGGCGCGTTTAACGGCAGGGACGCTGTTTCTTCAAAACTGTATACGAAATCAATCTGAAAATTTTAAATTTTAAACGTAATATGTTGCTATCATTCATGTTCAAATTTCAATACATTGGGATCAATGGACTGAAAGATCTGGTGCCTTCAAGTTGAGCCTAAAAGCAGAATATCATTTCTAGGTTTTATTACGCACGATAATTTCAAAAAGTGTAATTATCCTACGCTAATTCTGCTTTTTATCTCCAGTTCAAGGTACCATAATTTTCGTTCATTTAATTCAAATTTATTGATATTTTTACACCATTGATGGCAATATATATTGCGTCAAATTTGAAAATTTCAGCTTGTTATCATGCGAAGTTTTAAATTAACAGCGTTCCAACCAATGCACGTATTCTAGACGCGCCCTATTCGAGCTCCGTATAGGGTCATTCCAGGGGATCACACTCACCTCTTGACCTCGACCGACCCAGATTTTGATGAAACTTGGTACACTTGCTTAAATTAGTGATGTAAGTAATCCAATTTTTTTTGTTTTTTTTACTCAAAGGGTTCAAAAGTTATAGAGGGTTGAAATTTGGGGCTTTTTCACCCCCGCGCGGCTGGTCGCTATCATTTTAATTAATTGTGAGGGTTGTATGAGAGCTACAGAGCTCCAAAAAAATGCATTTGAAAGGTAAGAACATGATCTACATGAATATGTATTTTAACTTGACACTTTGTTGACTGGTATTTAATTATGATTTTTCCCATCTACATTTTCAAAAACAACCCTAGGGGAAAAACTTATTTTTTTGGGGGGTTGATTTTTTTTTAAATTACAAAACATATGCATGACTATGTGTGCCAAATTTCAGGACTGGCCCTCCAGAACTTTTTTTTATATATGTATTTTTAGAGAGAATCATCAGTTTTGAAGCATCGTTCACCTGCAATATGACAAACTTATAGGATACTTTCTTCCTGTAAAATTAACCCATAAAAAACACTCCGTGTAAAAATACCAGCCAAGTCTCTTCAACTAAAAAAAAAATAGAAGAAATCTAAAAATTCAGCACTGAAAAGTAGTGATATCAAAAAAAGGCCAAGTCAAAACTTTTAAAAATTACTTGGCGCATCGTGCATATAAATAGTATAGAAGTAGGTCGGTAATCAAATATACTCATCTATACATTAAATATATCTATAATCCCATAGAAAAACGATGCGCCAAGTAATTTTTAAAAGTTTTGACTTGGCCTTTTTTTGATATCACTACTTTTCAGTGCTGAATTTTTAGATTTCTTCTATTTTTTTTTTAGTTGAAGAGACTTGGCTGGTATTTTTACACGGAGTGTTTTTTATGGGATATCATTCCTTTTTTCAGTTTATTCTTACAATTTGTAGCATATATTGTGGAACCAAAGACTATAATTCCTTTAAAAAAATACGCCTTTTTGATTTGGTTGCTAAGAAAAGTTGTGCTTGTTACTATGTATATGCCATAAATGATATGCTATAAAGTATAGCGCAAGTTTCGTTCCAATCGGTCCAGCCGTTCTCGAGTTATGGCATCACTTCCGGTTTTCAAAATGGCGGCTGACTTCACTGCCACCTAAAATTTGTGTCTTTAAATGCTATGTAACATTATAAGCCTTCTGAATATGTAGTTATTGTTATAAGAGATGATTTCATTCAAATTTGGCATTTTTATGACGTCATTTCCGGTTTCGGTAAAAGTACATTTCTATTTTGACTATTGATATTTCATTGAGAAGACCATCCGAATCGTTTGGCGCTAGTTTCGTCCCAATTGGTCCATCAGTTTTTAAGATATGACGTCACTTCCGGTTTCAAAATGGTGGCACAAAAAATTCGTAAGGACAAGGTATCATCAGACGCCAAAAGTGCATATATGGTAAAAATTTCAGATCGATCGGCTCAGCCGTTTAGGCTGTGGCGCTGTCAACAGTGTTTCCTGATATCATCAGAATCATCATCTTCAGAATCAGAAAGTGGTGTAATTTTACACATTTCACGGCCCTCTAGCACGAAAATGACATACCCTATTGTTCCCAAATTCGGTATATGGGGTGGGGTGGGCCATAGCTCGAAATTAAGATATTTTGCAACAATGTGAGATTTTCCAATTTTAAGATCCAGTAGGCCGAAAATGCCATGTTGTTGCTTACAGTAAAAGTGGTTGGTCTGCTCCTCAGTTTATTAGGCATTTACGGTATGTTGAGTGAGTGTGAGTGTACGGTACGACTTGGCTGGGTGGAGCGACCGCTCCACTAGATTAAAATGGTTCTAGGTGACTTCTAGTTCTTTACCTTACTGCAGCAAATGATTTCTAAGCCCTGTAGTTACATTGCTTGTGTTTTCAGCTGACAATACGTATGTTCGGCCGGTTGCAGTAGTTGGGTCAGCTAATGATAAAACTTCATCGAGATGCACTTGTAGCTGGTCTGGTTTAGTGGGGTAGAAGTAAGAAGGTGCTGGTCCATGGGGGTGGAGGAAACTAACTTTCAGTTCACTTGTGCTAGATAGTTTTTGCAAAACACATGCAAGCCACCAGTCTCCGTCACAAAACTATGTTCATCGTCAAAGGCAAATGTGTAGGTTTGAATGTCAATCACGCAATCTTCATCACTATCCTCACTGGCATTTACTTGATCTTCTTCCTCAGCAACATATACAGTGTTTGATTCATCAGACAGAGAAAATGGTTTCACATTCAAAGATGCTAGTGGAAGAAATGCATGGAAACCTCAAGGAGTTAAACCGTTCTTTCAGTACAGCACAAGAAAATCTTTGTCAACTTATGTCATCATCAAAAAGTCTTTCAACTCTTCAACAGAATGGCATTTCTTTGCTACGTGGCATGGAAAGTGGCCTTGTGACGGAACAATAAAATGTAATTTGGCAAGGGCAAGCTTACAGAAGCCATGTGATGATCAGATAATGACTCCGATTGACTTATACACCAGTGGGCAGCATAAAATATATGGACCGTTACATTTGCATTTGTATCGGATGAAGAAATACAAGAAAATGCTGCTGTACTGAAAGAACGGTTTAACTCCTTAAAATAACTATCACTGGAACACAATGTTTCCATGCATTTCTTCCATAGTCACTGGCATCTTTGAATGTGAAACCATTTTCTCTGTCTGATGAATCAAACACTATATGTTGCTGAGGAAGAAGATCAAGTAAATGCCAGTGAGGATAGTGATGAAGATTGCGTGATTGACATTCAAACCCACACATTTGCCTTTGACGATGAACATAGTTTTGTGACGGAGACTGGTGGCTTGCATGTGTTTTGCAAAAACTATCTAGCACAAGTGAACTGAAAGTTAGTTTCCTCCACCCCCATGGACCAGCACCTTCTTACTTCTACCCCACTAAACCAGACCAGCTACAAGTGCATCTCGATGAAGTTTTATCATTGGCTGACCCAACTACTGCAACCGGCCGAACATACGTATTGTCAGCTGAAAACACAAGCAATGTAACTACAGGGCTTAGAAATCATTTGCAGCAGTAAGGTAAAGAACTAGAAGTCACCTAGAACCATTTTAATTAATTTTACAGGAAGAAAGTATCCTATAAGTTGTCATATTGCAGGTGAACGATGCTTCAAAACTGATGATTCTCACTAAAAATACATATATAAAAAAAGTTCTGGAGGGCCAGTCCTGAAATTTGGCACAGATAGTCATGCATATGTTTTGTAATTTAAAAAAAAAAATCAACCCCAAAAAAAATAAGTTTTTCCCCTAGGGTCGTTTTTGAAAATGTAGATGGGAAAAATCATAATTAAATTACCAGTCATTAAAATACATATTCATGTAGATCATGTTCTTACCTTTCAAATGCATTTTTTTGGAGCTCTGTAGCTCTCATACAACCCTCACAATTAATTAAAATGATAGCGACCAGCCGCGCGGGGGTGAAAAAGCCCCAAATTTCAACCCTCTATAACTTTTGAACCCTTTGAGTAAAAAAAACAAAAAAAAATTGGATTACTTACATCACTAATCTAAACAAGTGTACCAAGTTTCATCAAAATCTGGGTCGGTCGAGGTCAAAATGTATTTTATTTGAGTGAAATTCCCTGGAATGACCCTATAATCAATTTTTCGACAACCAAGTTCGAACTGCTGTAACTTTTGTCACGCAAAAGTAATGTTGTTGAAACTTTCACATATTAAATCTTAGTATGTTGTTTATATTATGTGAAATTATCAGCCCGATTTATGAAGTAGTTTATTCACAGCAATGTCTCCCCTATTGTGCGTTTTTTTTTGCGCCACCCGGTATATGTTTTGGTATCATAGTTTAACGTTTAATTACTAATTATTAAATTGATTCCCCCCCCACCCTTCCTACGAGCCTGTCTACTTGGAATGGACAGTTCTTTGGAATTACTACGCATACAAACCCTTATTTCATAATCGCAATTGATTAAATTTAAACCTAACAGATATTGATCAACTCTTCTACAAGGATACGCTCACTTTCCAGCCATCTTCAGCCCGTAATTTACAAGGAGCTTGGCATTTCGTACAATAGAGGTCACTTTAGGGCCATTCCACGGTCACTTACATTACATTCACAACAAATTATGTGCACATTACAGGGTTTTACAGAAAATTGATAGGACGAATTTCAGAACAAAAAATATGGCTGGAACAACCATCAAAAACTGTTAATTTACAATGTGTTTGATAACTGATAGAATATTTTAATATTGCCAATATTAAATCATATTCAGTGGTCACTTACATTACACTAAAAGTGCAGTGCTTTTTTGGATGTTATCAAGAACATAAAACTCTCTTCTTGTAGAGTAGAAAAAAAATCAAAAACTATATGAACATTTTTAGAATAAGTTAGTAAACAATGTATAAAAATTTGAAATTGATAAGTGAATAAATGAAGTTTCTATCCCCCTTTCTATCGGTCACTTACATTACTTGCCAGAGTCACTTACATTACACGTGTGATTTAACATGGGATTCTCCATAAGACATGATATTTTTTAATAATTATCCATAATTTCAATATATTTTGCGATACCCATTCAAAATATGTTTTTTAATTGTAGATACATATGTAGAGTAAATTTACATGACAAATAATTGTAATTAATTAATTATTTGTAATTAATTAAAATTAATTATAATAATAATCTTCCTCCCGGTTCCAAGAGTTGGGTCGGGGGGTGGCGAAGCCACCATTACTAGGGCCCGGACTCCTAAGCTAGCTGGCCAGGCTTGGCTCTTCCTCTTCGTTCTTCTTCTCTACCAGTTTTTTCCACTTCTTCCTGTCTTCCCACCACCTTCCTTCTTCCACTTCTTCCCACTTCTCCAGTCTCTCTTGTACATCTTCTGCTACCAGCTCTCTCCACTTTTCCCTCGGTCTTCCAACTCTCCTTTTATCACTTCTCGCAGCTTCGAACTCCCGACGCGGTATTCTCTCACTCTGCATTCTCTTCATGTGGCCAAACCACCGTAGCCGCTCTCTCCCCATTTTAAATGCCAACCTCTCTACCTTCAAGTCTCCTCTAATCTTTTCACTCCTGATCTTGTCCATCTTAGTTACTCCTTGTATGCTTCGTAAAAATTTCATTTCTGCTGCCTGCAACTGGCTCTCCTCCTTTCCTCCAATCGCCCACGTTACGGAACCATAGGTGAGTATTGGCAGGAAATAGCTTTTGAAAAGGAGTATCTTGCATTTCTGGGGGAACTGCTCATTCCAAAGAAGTTTCCTGACTAACTGGAAAAATGTGTAAGCCTGTTGTACTCTTGATGTTATCTCTCTTCCTATTTTTCCATCCTTAGTTAGCCAGCTCCCCAGATACTTAAACTCTCCTCTCTCCGCCAGTTCCAAGCCCCGTAGCCTGATCTTCACATTTCTTGTTGCCTTCCTCTCCACTACTAGTGTCTCACTCTTTTCCTGACTTATTCGCATACCGTATTCTTCAGTCATCTGGCTCCATCTATCAATCTTTTCTTGAACACATTCGCTGGTTCCTCCCCACACTACGATATCATCTGCATATACCAGTGTATTCGTCTCCTGGTCTTCGCTTGGTTCTACTTTTCTCAGCAGCTCATCCATGACAATGACAAATAGTGTCGGGGAAAGAACGCTGCCCTGTCGAAGTCCTTCCTTCACCTCAAACCATCCTGACTTCCCCTCCACTGTTTGTACACAGCTCTCGTTCTTCTCATATGTGCTCTTGATTCTCTCAATCAGACCCAATCCCACCCCCTTCCGCTTCAGACATTCCCATACTTTCTTCCTTGGTAGGCGATCGTAGGCCTTTTCCAAGTCTAGAAAAACCATGTACAGTTTTTCTCCACTCTCCCACTTTCTCTCCATGACTTGTCGGATAGTGAATATTGGATCAATGGTTGATCTACCTGGCCTGAACCCATATTGTTCCTCCCTGAGCTTTTCCTCTACTACTTCTTTCAGTCTAAATTCCACCACTTTTTCGAATACTTTGGCACACTGACACATCAAAGTAATTCCCCTGTAGTTGCTGCACTTCTTCCTGTCACCCTTTTTGTAGATCGGTACAATCACTCCCTTTCTCCAATCGTCCGGTATGGTCCTCTGTTTCCATGCCGCACTCATTACTCGAAACAACCATCTTTTTCCAATTTCCCCAGCAGCTCTTACCATCTCCACTGTTATCTCATCTATTCCGGGTGATCGACCATTCTTCATCTCGTTTAGCGCTTTCTCCACTTCTCCCTCTCTCAAAGCACACTCCTCCTCTTCCTCGTTCTCACTCTGTAGTATTCTACTACTTTCTGGTAGTGCCACTCCATCAACATTCAGTAGTTCCTTGAAGTACTCTTTCCACAGTGCCTGTACTTCTACTGGGTCATTGATCAATCCTCCGCAAGCATCCACCATGCATGCCTGTCCAACTTTTCTTGTCCTCTTTTCCTTTATTATGCCATAAAGCATCTTTTTATTGCCTTCAAAATCCGTTTCTAGTTTACCAGCAAGTTCTTCCATGGACTTCTTCTTTTCTTCTTCTACTGTCTCTCTTACTCGTATTTTCCACCTTCGGTATTCGGCCTTGTTGAGGGTAGATCTATCGGCCTCGTACGTCTGCCAGGCGGTTCTCTTCTGATGCACTGCTTCTCGGACTATTTCATTCCACCATGGTGTTTCCTTCTTCTTGCTTTTCCCACTTGATCGCCCACAGACTTCCTCTGCACAGTCAACAAATACCTTCTTAAATGCTTGCCATTCCACTTCCACCAGTCCAACCTCTCCTCTTCTCTCTTTACTAGCTATCTTCTCTCTAAACTCTTGTTGTACTGTACCGTGTTGCAGCTTCCACACTCTTATTCTGCCATTCTTTTTGCTTCTCTTCTTGGTTGGTCTATCTTTTTTGAAGTTAAACTTTCCCACTAGAAGTCTATGGTCGCTATCTAGAGCCACTGAAGGGATAACCTCAACATCCTCCAAGAATCTCCGTAACTCATTCCCCACACATATGAAATCTATAACGGACTCGGTCGCCTCTTCGCCGTGTCCATATCGTGTAATCTTCTTTCTTTTTTCCTTCTGAAACATACTGTTTCCCACTTGCAGTCCGCTTCTTCCACACATTTCTAACATCTTCTCTCCATCTACATTCCTCTTTCCCCATCCATGGTGCCCCATGACCCCTTCAACTCCTGTCCTGTCCTCCCCAATCTGCGCATTAAAATCCCCCATCACTATTATGGCATTGGATGTGATGTTGCTCTCCAGCTCCTGGATGAAGATCTCCTTCTCCGCTGCTGGCCGTCCTGTCTGTGGCGCATACACTTGTATTATGTCGATTTTCATCTTGTTCTTCATTAAGAGGCTAGCTTTGATGCTTCTTTCACTATGGTTTTCCACTTCAACAATTAACTCCTTCAGACTCGGGCCAACCATAAACCCCACTCCATTTCTTCCCGCAATCCCCCCTGACCAGAATAGCTTATATCCTCCTCTACAATCCTTCTCGCCCACTCCTTTCCACTTTGTTTCACTGATGCCCAAAATCTCTATTCTTCTTTCCTCCATCATGTCTATTATCTCTTCAATTTTACCATTTAATGTCACGATGTTCAGTGTACCAATCTTAATCGCATCACCCTTCCTCCTCTTCTTCATCGACTGTTTTCTTCTGTTCTCCTTTCCTACTATCTTTCCCACTCTGTCAGGTCCTACGCTGGCTTCCCCCACACCACTCGACTCCAAAAACCCACTGCCTTTTGCCTATCAGTTTTCTCCTCAATGGTCTTTCGCAAGCTGGTTCCAATGCTTTGGTGCCACTCCCATCTCCTTTCTTCAAGTTTGGCTCTCATTCCACTTATGTGCCACACCCCTGTTTCGTGGCATAAGTCCCTGAGTTTAGCATTAACCTCTCTGGGCCATATGCCACGAGATGTCAGCATCCCTGACAAGAACAGTTTTGCTTCTGGGCCAAACTTTCTCTCGGCTGCTCTTATCAAGTGCCGGGTATCCTCTAGTATCTCTGTCATATCCTTCCCATCCCTCATGTCCCTATTCCCAACAAACAGCACAACATTCTTCGGTGTATCCCGGATTACATATTTCTCCACTTCCTCTGCCAGGCCCCTTGTGCTGATTCCGGGGAATGTGTCCGCTCGGAAATCATCCTCGCCGCAGAAACCAGTACCTGTTCCTCCACTGATGTCACCGATCAGCAGGGCCTTGATGCTGCTGCATCCAGCGTCGCATGGTGTTACTTGCTCCTGTTGGATGCTCATCGCGGCCGGGATCTCTCCGGGAAATGTGTCCGCTCGGAAATCATCCTCGCCGCAGAAACCAGTACCTGTTCCTCCACTGATGTCACTGATCAGCAGGGCCTTGATGCAGCTGCGTCCAGTGTGGCATGGTGTTACTTGCTCCTGTTGGATGCTCATCGCGGCCGGGATCTCTCCGGGGAATGTGTCCGCTTGGAAATCATCCTCGCAGAAACCAGTACCTGTTCCTCCACTGATGGCACCGATCGGCAGGGCCCTGATGCTGCTGCATCCAGCGTCGCATGGTGTTACTTGCTCCTGTTGGATGCTCATCGCGGCCGGGATCTCTCCGGGGAATGTGTCCGCTCGGAAATCATCCTCGCCGCAGAAACCAGTACCTGTTCCTCCACTGATGTCACCGATGTCACTCATCGCGGCCGGGATCTCTCCGGGGAATGTGTCCGCTCGGAAATCATCCTCGCCGCAGAAACCAGTACCTGTTCCTCCACTGATGTCACCGATCAGCAGGGCCTTGATGCAGCTGCGTCCAGAGTGGCATGGTGTTACTTGCTCCTGTTGGATGCTCTCATCTTGTGTCATGTCTTTCTGGTCCGCTGAGTACAACTCCACTATATTGACCTGCGTCACATTCGGGATCTCTTCTATGTTGTTTTCCACCTCTTCCGTCTGTGTCACGTTCAGACTCTCTTCAGCGTTGTTCTCCACTTCTTCTGTCTGCATCGCGGCCGGGATCGTGATCCTGTAGTCTTTTGTCATCCATTGTTTTAGTTCTTCGTACTTCTCTTCCATCTCAAGGAGCCTTTTCTTGGTCCCATCTAACTGGCCTGCCACATTTCTACATGATTTCATGATTCTCTTCACAATACCTTTGTACTCTTTCCTCATCTGATGTTCTCTGTAGATCTTTATTCCTATTTTGTATCTACCTATCACTCCTTTTCCCATTTGGGAAGCACCTTTCCCGCCTGCACCACTGAGCACTTCCTTTTGCCTAATTTCTTTGCCATTACTCTCACCACCCATGTCAGATTGCTTTGCACATTGGTCCACTTCTTCATTATCACACTTCTTCACTTCTTCTTCATTCACTTCTTCTTCTTCATTAACACTGGTAACTCCATTCACCTCACTGCCTTTTTCTTGCATGCTGCTCTTCCTAACCTCACTTCTACAGCCACATTCCCAGCCACTCTTTTCACCATCCTTGTAGCCTGACTTCTTCGCTCCCACACAACGAAAATGGTACCAAACCTGGCACAACTCGCACCTCAACCCTCCAATCACTCCAATATTGCACAAAGGGCACTTATATCCTCTTTTCACTACTTTTTTGACTGCCTGCCCTGAACTCACACACACTTCGTCCGCCATCTTTTTTTGTGAAAATTAAAAATAATTAATTTTAAGAATTTTAACTTGCCATTTTTTATTTTTATGTACCTAAGTGACTTTCTAATGTGTTAGCTACAACAAAAGTGTGGTTTATATTGGATTTATAGTGGTCACTTACATTACATTCGGTCACTTACATTACCTACATTGCATACGGTCACTTACATTACCATGTTACAAACCAAAAAAATTATGACAAAATATAAATTTTCTATTACTTCAAAATATTAAATAAATATATAAGATGATGAAGGAAGAGAATTAAAATTTTGAAATTTTTCAAACAATATATGAGCAATTTACAAGAAAAACTGTCAATTCGGTCACTTACATTACAGGCTTTACATAGTTTTAGAAAAAAAATTATTTTTCTCAGAAAAATTTAATTTGAGACTGTTTAAACTAAGTAAACATACCTATACTTCAAAGTTTACTACCATAGAAAAAAAAATACGGTGCGATTCTGCATCCAATATTAAGGATGCTATCAAGTCTTTCATAATATGATGAAAAAATAGAGATTTACAAATAATGAAATTATGATATTTGGAGGGAAATATCTCACCATGTGGCAATAGGAAAGTAACAAAACCAGTTTACCAACTTTATGTCAAACACATATAATAAGCAGGAAAAAAAACTATTTGAAAAAAAAATGTTTTTATTTTTTTTTAAATTCCCTTCCTACATGGAATGGCCCTTTAGTTGAATTGCCTTCATTCCACGCAACAGACATGTAACATGACAATCAGACTTAAAAGAACACTCACAATTCCACAAGACAGATCAATAATCTATAAATGTTTCCTATTATTGGTCAATTTAGGCCGATGATCTCTATTTCACTGCATATACCTATCCTAATAAATAAAAAGTTAAGGTACGTTGACAGCTTGACATTCGACGCTCGACGCTCAGCGCTAGCGCTGAAAGATGAACATGGTTTATATTTGACCTTGAACGCCAGCGCTTGGCGTTGGCCAATCAGGAGGCTCAACGTCGAGCGCCGAGCGCCAAACGTCGAACGAACGCCGAGCTGTAAACGTACCTTTATGCATTCTCTACAATGGAATGCTCAATCATACTATTGTATTGTACCTACTCTCAACTGTCAACCCGTTGTTGTGACAGGTGATTTGACATTCTCGGTGGGATGTGATTTAGGTAGGTAGGTAGGTATCTATCTGAATAAATCAAAATATTTAAGAGTATGGAAAATGACAAACCTAGCAGCGTATCCCCTGTTCTTTAATGTCCTCCTGCGTTGTTTCATGCGCACGATTTCATCCCGAGTCAGACCCCGCAGTTTCAGCTGGCGATTGAGATCCCGGACAGATATGGACACCAACTCATCATCACTGATGTCAACAACAGGACTCGGAGACAACGGTTCCTAAAATACCAGAGAAACTAGTTCAATCCAATGCAGTGACCTTATTGCTGACGCCACCTGCTCAGTATTAGTTAGTAGAAATTAGATACATTTCAATGAAATACAGCAGAATCCACAGGTGTTGAAGGCCAACTGTCAAGAATATTAAATACCTGATTTATATGGCCGCCTTTCCTGTCACTTTTTCTCCCATCCGACGGCATTTTAGAGCACTTACTGATATTATTTTAATGTGTATTATAGACGAACCAACAGACGCAATAGAATTTATGCCGAGTCATTCTAAACTATTCACCACAGAGAAGGCCTTTCGACGTCAACAAACCGCCATGTTTTATCTCAGTTCGTGGGCGTGGCCAAATAACCGGTCCGTGGTATTGAATACGATCATCTAAAGGCTCTGATCAAAGCCTTCTGTAACTTATTTGCTTGTTTATGGCGGATTTTTCAAATTGATTCATGGAACTGCAATCATTTCAAAATTAACGTGTATATATCTTCACTAACTACCTCAATATGTCAGCAATAGACCGAGAAGAATTTCGAAATGGAATGACCGAAATTGCGCAGCGATCCATCACTCTTGTGGATCCCTATGGTGAGTTAAAATTAAATGATCTAATTTCCAAAAAACATTTGAAATTTATCATCACTTTCATCACTCGATAGATCGAGTGAGATGCTGCCAGTGGATCCTCAAGCTCGCGAGCATTCCCGAGGATACCATCCAGAGCGCAAAGCTGCGCAACGATTACATTCAGCTGCTGAGGATCATGGTTCGTAGCAAGTTCTTGCACGGCATGTTCCTGCGTCTACCACCGGATGGCTGCTTGATCCCCATCGCTGAAGCACTTGTAAGTCTGCCTATTATGATTCAATCCTCTCAAAGGTCGTTCGTTTATTGTAAATGTAAACATCTCAAGAAATGACCTGTAGTACCTACTACCTAAACTACCTATATTTCAAAAGTTATTATTAAAATTTTTTCCTCTTTTTAACCGGAAATATCACAAATTAAGAGAAATTAAAGTAGGTAGTACCTAAATTAGAGACATTTCGCTTTGATCTAATGCACAAACCACATTTTCCCAACAAACTTCCGTTCAGAATATTGGCTTTCAGAAAACGTTACTACCTATCTCACGTACATCTAATTTGTAATAAACAAACTGTTTCACAAGGAAAACGTTAAGGGAAAGGATCAGAGCTACTATTTAACGTATTTTCAAGATTGTGACCGCCTTGTTGAAGAAAAGACTACTAGATGTTAAAGTGACAAGGTTGTAGAGAATTTATTGCTCTTTCGGAAGCATAGACCACTTTTGTGATGTTATCTCCTTTACAAGTAGATTTCAATTCCAGAATTTTGCTAGAAATTCTGCTTACGTAATATATGCGACTTTCATGCAAAACATACTCAGATAACATATTAAAATAAAAGACTCCATGCTTTCTAACTGACTCGTGTTATTGTTAAGATAATATCTGTAAGTGATTCCTAAGCTGTTATTAAATAAATAAATAAAAATAAATAAAGAGCAATATATTCTCTACAACTCTATCGCTTCAACATATTCTATCTTCAACGAGACAGTCACCAACTTGAAAACGGCGGACAAAGCCGGAGGGCAAATCGGTGGTGTTTGACCATGTTTCAACGCTGCTTGTTGTCAGGGCAACGAGACGGCGCGCAGTTTCCCGCACTTGCCCCGCGCTGGCCCCATCGCCCCGATCATCACGCACAAGTCTCCCGACGGCCAGGCCTCCATCTCGATCAAGTGCATCCCGGGAGGAGGAGTTTTCTGTTACATGTCCGTCTCGCAAGAAGATTAACACTCACAATACTGGGTTCAAATATTACCATGTTATTCAGAGAAAAAGTTTAACAATCACGATTAAATCAAAGGATTAAGCCTAATTAAACCATACCTTGACAAATAAAGCCCGTCTGTTTATCTACATCAATATATAATAATACCTACATTAACTTTTTTTCACATAGAACTAGAAAATAACAATAAGTCCATCGATTTATCATTGCCAAAGTAAGCCATGTTTTATGGCTCAGTTTAAGGTCACGGAAAAAAGTAAGCTTATATTCACAAATATTATGTCTTCTCATTTTTCAATATTTCAATATATCAGCAATCAGCATTGATGTGCATAAGATTGCAAGAAGAAAATAAGTTAAGCAATAGTATATAATACAAAACAAGATTTAAGTTGATTACAATGTTTAAAATCTTGAAAAACTACAATTAAAACTACGCCAGCTGCTAAAAGCCAAGAGATAACAAGTCTAATCGAAAGAGATGAGTTCTTCGGTGGATTGCGAGTCGGAGGGGCGCTGCTGGTTTCCAGGCTGTTGCGGTTGTCCGTTCTGAGGCAAGTATCCTCCGGGGGGCCCCATTAGACCCGGTCCCAGGCCCATTGTCAGGCCCTGCATTTGCCCTGTAAGACCTTGCATTTGACTTGGGGGGCCCTGCATTTGATTAGGACCTTGCATTTGACCAGGAGGTCCTGGCATTTGACCAGGAGGGCCCTGCATTTGACCAGGTGGGCCTTGCATTTGGCCAGGTGGGCCCTGCATTTGATTAGGACCTTGCATTTGGCCGGGAGGGCCTTGCATTTGACCAGGAGGGCCCTGCATTTGATTAGGGGGGCCTTGCATTTGGCCAGGTGGGCCCTGCATTTGCCCAAGAGGGCCTTGCATTTGATTAGGGCCATGCATTTGACCTGGCGGGCCCTGCATTTGCCCAGAAGGGCCTTGCATTTGATGTGGACCTTGCATTTGACCAGGGGGGCCTTGCATTTGACCAGGAGAGCCTTGCATTTGTCCAGGGGGTACTTGAATTTGACCAGGACCTTGCATTTGCCTGGGAAGGCCTTGCATTTGGCCAGGGGGGCCTTGCATTTGGCCAGCATGCATTTGAGCAGGAAGGGACTGCCGAGTGTTGCCTAGCATTTGACCAGGCATCTGCGGGATGGCTTGCCTGGGCCCGTTGGCTGCCTGCATCGGGCCCTGCTGGCCCATCTGTCCCCCCCACACGTCGGGGCCCTGCATCTGCGGAGGGAGGCTCTGCCGCTGCCCCATCATCTGGCCCTGGTAGCGAGGGAAGTCCTGATAGCCGGGGGGTGGTCCGGGGGGCCCGCTCGGCCCCTGGAACGGGGGGTAGTGCACGGGGGAGTTGTCGGCGTACGACTGCGGCGGCATCGAGTAGCCCATGGACTGCTGCGGCATGGAATAGCTGGCGGGCTGCTGCGGCATCAAATACTGCAGCCGTTGCTGCTCCTGCCGCATCTGCATCTCACGCTCTTGAGCCTGAAAACAGTAGGACACATTCGTTGATCAATGATTCGGGTCTGTACACTTTGTTGTCAACAGAGTACACCGGGTGACCCAAAACTAACACACAATGGGTGAAATACTGCTGTCATCAAATTACTACACTTATCTGGCTAAGAATCATACCTAGGTGTGTTATGTTTCAAGAACATTACCTTAATGAATGAGATACATCTGTATGAAATTGGTCATTGAAACTTCTATTAAGAAAATACTGATCTTCGAATTGCGCTTCCTTGAAGTTGAAAGGAAACCAATGACTAGTAAAAGCATCTTGCTTAGCTAAAAATAGAATAGGGCCCATTTGTACTACGTCCCGATAAAGCTAGCGTCATGATTTATCGGTGGTAGCCTAGGCAACAACCAATGTAACACAGCCATCTAGACAGCTGAAGTCCACTAGCTAGGCTGGAGTGAATTTTATCTTTTGCCTCATATTTGATATTTTTTCAGAAACTAGAGTGTAAAAAGATACTCTGGTTTTCTTCAGAGCCTTTAAGTTGTACCTCAATTTTAAGGCCACCTTTAAGTTATCGTCAACGAGACCGACCCAATACATTATAGATATTTGTGGTACATCCTTCACCATAAACCACCGTCCTGCTAACGTTACGGAGTAAACCGAGGCAATATACCTGAATGCTCATGAGGGCGACCTCGCGCTGGTACTGCAGATACTCGTTCTTCTGCTTGCGCATGATCCCCAGCTTCTGGTGCATCTGCGCCTGCCTCAGGCGCTCGTTCTCCTCGGCCTGGAGGCGCAGCTTCTCGGCGTGTTCGTCGCGCAGCGCATCCAGAGCCGCGCGCGCATCCTTCACCTGCGCCAGCTTGTCCTGCAGGCCTTCGTAGTACACTGAAACAATACGCTCATTAGCAGGCAGTCGGGTTATAAATAATATAGTACCTTTTACGACGATCAACAAAGATAGATAAATAATAATAAATAATAATATATAACTTCGCTTTCACATTAACAAATGCCTCTGATCATCATAACACATAATATCTAGTTTCTGATACCTATTTATTTTGATACTTTCTTTCAAATCTTTTAGGCACTACCCCTTAAAGATAGGGAATATCCAGTTCATTTTGTATTAAACTTACGACATCCAATCAGAAGCAAGCAAATGATTGAATTAGTTGAATTTAATCCAACAATAGTTTAGATAAACCTTCCAAAGTTTCTGATAGTACTAATACTGGTCCTAATTAGAGTTGGACAAACCTCATATTGTTTAACCGAACCGAACCTCAACCCGAACTCTTGCGGGTTGCTTTTTTACCTGCATAAATCATAAAACAATTACAACAAACTCGAGGCAGAAAGTGTTTGTAAACGTGGCCGTACCTCTGCTGTCGTCCTGCTGCCCGATGTAGCGCAACAGCTGCGAATGCATCGTGGTGATGGTCATAAACAGCGTCTGCACGGAGCTGTCGTTGGTGATGCTCCGGCCGCGGCTCGAGTTGGACTTCATGCGGTTCACGAAGATCTCCACCTGGGTGCGCAGAGCCGCGACAAACTCCTCCAGTTGAGGGTCAGCCACTCCCGTCTCCCGCTACAAACAATACATCCAAATCACACACTCTGCTTTTTATAACTTGTTTCTCGGCTGTAAAGAGGGATGTTTTCTGAATGAATGTTGATTGTTGATTGATTGTTTGTGCTTTCGAAAATTTATTCAATGTTTTCAGACTTTAAATAAAGAGTCCTTAATGACTAATCATCCCAGAATAATAGTTTTTTGTTTGTCTACATCCTAGTATAATGTATACTTTCCATATTTCACATTTCAAATTAATTCTATAACTAGAGAGAGTTCTTTATTAATGTTGATTAATGATTTTATATTGAAATTTAATTAGTTTATATACGTACACTTTCTTTAGATCTTGATTATCTTTCTGTAGACTCTGATATTACAAGGCATCCTTTGTTCCACTTTTAAGACTTGGTAAAGTGTAGTGAGAAACATTATCATAAGACAGTTGTTTTGACAAAATTCCTACCTGGTTTTCCGCTTTAAAGCTGGGCTAGCCAAAAAAAGTTAACAATTAATATAAACATGGATGGACGGTGTTAAAGAAAAGATTAAAATGTTATTGTTAAGATCATTAAATACAAATCTACGACTCAAAATATTTGTCTCGGCAAATCCAGGAAGCTTATTACATTGTAGATTATGTTTCTCCAGAAAAAACATTAATTTTATTGTTGCACTCCGCTTTAAATGTTTGTTTGTGAATTTCTTCATCCAGTTTGTTACAATTCTAATCCAGCAATTATCATGAAGAAAAGATTTGTCTGATTTTTAGTGATAAATTCAATCAAGTAGCAAGGTAAGTGTTTTAACTCAACATGCTTTCAAACGAAAGTATTGAAGAGGAAATATCTCAAGCCATTTTATCATCTATCATTAGAGAGGGTACACCGGCTCTCCAATCTTTGTTTCTTGGCAACATTACCGCAGAGTAGATAAAGTTTCCTATTAATGTTTATTTTATATTGACAAAAATAGTTAATTCTAGACTAGGTAGTGAAAGAAATATATTTTAATTACGTTTTAACTGAATTGTAGGTACCTATCTAAATTAATTCTTGTTTTCCATCATGTGGTAGAAGGAAACACCGCATGAATTGTTTCAAACACTCAATGAGACAGAAGATAATCCTGGTTGCTAGGTTTCAATTGTTAGCATAGTGATGTTTACTTTGTTTTCCATTGCCCAGCACAAATCTCAATGCTGACATTGTATCTAGGTAGGTACAACTTTATTTTCCTACTCTAAATATTGAAACTAGATTTTAATTTTTATTCAAAGATCCACTTCAAGAATTATTATTGTAAAACAGCATATACCTACTTTTATTGTAAGTTGATACCAGTTGAAATGTATAAAATTATTCTACTACCTACTCATATGTTGTTTTCCTAAAGATTAATCAGTCCAGAGGACAGACGAATCAACAAAAAGTCAAAGGTAGATCGCAAATTATTGCAGCCCAAGAAAAATCTTTGTGTACAATGAACTCTATTTGTTGCTGGCAAACTAATCTGGCAAAAATAAATAATAATAATAATCTATCTGCTGGTTTCAATTTAATGGGTCAGGGGATTTAATGGGAAATAAATCTGAACGAAAATTCCGGTTATATTGTCATGTAGGTACACTCCCCCAAATAATAAACGGTACCCGAAAGAAAATTAATTGACTGATTAAGGTTTATTTATTTATTTATTTTATTCAGCAGTATAGTGCACAATCATTGTTTGCATAAACATTGTCATAATATGAGAAAAAATAGTACATACTTATAGTGGCATATAGGTTTGATGGCATCATCCCATGAAGTCAGTGCTAACGCATTATCTAACTCTTTTAGGTGAGTTCTGATTTCATTGATAATAACAAGGATTGATTGTCAAGGAACCGGCCCAGCAGCCAATATGTTTTGTACCAAGTACCGTTTATTATTTGGGGGAGTGTACCTAACACTATAGAAACATATTTATGTGTCAAAAACTGTATTTCACAAATTCTTATGCCTGAATTAGGTACACGGTACAATTTCTTGAACAACTTCTGTGTCACATTCACACTTTTAATACAATTTTGTGTTTACATGAAGCAACTTCTTGTCATAGAACTTGAGCTCAACTTTTATAATCATTTAGAACATGTTCTAATTTCTATAAAGAAATGTGACACAGAAGTGTGGCACAGAGTTCACCCTCCAAGTGCCACTGATGATTTCTTCAACACTTCAAATGGTATTTCTAGTGCCGTTGCTGATTTTTTCAGACACTTTGTAAATTTGGGGCCCTAAATTTTATTTAATGGCGCACGGAGTATTTTGTTGGTGGATTTGTGTATTTGTGTATTTCAATAGTGGATCAATTGTTGAGCTGGATCAGACGATAAAATTATTTAAGAAGGCCGTGAAACAGGATTCATAAAGATCGCGGTGAAATCTCGCCTATTGTTAACATGTGTGCAATTGCGCATGCGCATCAACTGAAATCGACGTATCTTTTATTCTATTGCAGATAATTGTTTGATTATTGTTTTGGTATATCTCAGCATTCTAAATAATATGTATTTTCATAAAAACTATTATGGTCTTTGGTGATTATTTTGTGCAAATAATTTGGCAAAATCCTTTTTTATTTGAAATAAAATGTTATACTATAAATTATATTTTTAATCAATTGATATTTTGAAAAAAATTTAAATGTCATGCACTCATATGATTTTTTAGAGTCTTCTGAAACTTTTGAAACCGATCCCAATATTTTTGAACAATTATTTCATCTTCAAATTAATTTTCCCAATTATGCTTCTCCACATCCACATTTCTGCTAAATAGAGCTGGCACTAGCCTATACACTTTTTAGCCTTGACACTTGTAGGGTTAAACAAGAAGTTGCTCCGTGAAAATTGGGCTTTTGTTCTAATTTCTATCCAGAAATGTGACACAGAAGTTGTTCAAGAAATCGTACCGTGTAAATCAGGTTTTAAGCCCCATTTACACGGTGCTACTTGAACGGTCTAGAGCAGGGCTGCCGCCATATAAAAATTAAAATCCTTGTGTGAAGCATGAAAAATCCGTAGAAATCCGTAGTTCTATCAAAAACCATAAAAACACAGCAAATCACGGTTTCCAGATCTCAAGTGGCCACTTGAAGTAGATAAACACATGGAGAACATGACAGGAGGGGTGGGGGAGGGCTGGGAATGGTCTGACAGCTATGAATGGGAATCGAAGATCATAAAGTGTCCACACGTCATAAATGCGTCGACTACGCCATTGTTATCTTTGACAACGAAATTGGTCATCTGTGCACTGGTTTCCCGGCTCGCGCATTTTTTACGTGGTATTGAGTGATCTTGTGTCTGCGTAATCTTTAATCCCACCCGACACAATTGATCAATCTTTATTACACACTTTACAGAAAGCGTCACTATCTTTCTTCGCCTTCCTAACCCAAGGAAGTTCACTTTCCCACTCGCATTTGTATGTTTGCTGCCAACGTGTGTTCATTTTAACTCACGCAAAAGGCGAAAAGAAGCAGGTCAATAACCCAACGCGAGCGACGAACAAGTGGCACAGCTGGCAGAGAGAGACAAACAAGTGACTGCCTTCAGGCGCTTCAAGGTCGACCGCTTTCTCCCCCATCCCCATCAGCCACACTCAACTAATCACACAACCACACTTCACTAGTATAGCTAAACCACCTACAATAAACGCCATTCACACCCTCGCCTCGTCTACACGCTATACTTAAGTATATGTTTAAATACAGTTGGTACTTAAATACACCGTGTAGACGATCGAAACATAGTTAAATAGGGTCTATACTTAAGTACATTTCGGGACCCTACATAAGTACTGTAGTTAACGTAGTTCACGAGATATCACGAGATTTCAATGGATGCCATCTCGCGCGGGAAGCAAAGCGGTCATATGAATTTTAACATGTCTTGCAAAAGAGCAATAATTATGCGGAAAACTAGATAATTCTATTCTTCTACAGAAATAAAACACTAACATACAAGTGCGTAAATGCATGAAGATATGAAAAAACTAAATATATCCATGACTGAAATACGATACACTTTTTAGGTTAATGGCGCCACAGTGCCTTCTCGTTTTTTCACGAGAAATTCTATATATAGAAGGCAGTAGTGAGAGTTCATACTTTTATCACCAGGTAGCGTTCATTTCATTTTCCATTCTCTTTGATGATAGTTAAATCATTGGTTAAATATACCGTGTAGACGATCCAAGTATATTTAAGTATAGTTGGTGTTTAAATAGGTATGTTTAAAATTTAAATACAGCGCGAAGACAAGGCATTACAAGCTATCCACTCTCCCGCACATTATCAACTTCTCAAACTATACTGAATACTTAGAAATATGCCATCCAAACTGACAAATTGCTAATTTTATTAGACCAGCTAGGAAATCCGTAGTTTTAGACTCAATTCCGTGAATCCTAATCTGACCCCAAATATCCGTAGGAACGGATAAATTCCGTAGGAACGGCAGCCCTGGTCTAGAACAACTTGTGTGTCACATTCCCATTTTTCATACAATTTTGTTACACGACGCAACTTTCTGTCACAGAACTTAAGTTCTAATTTCCATTCAAGAAGTGTGACACAGAAATGTGGTAGGTAGAGAAGTTGTACAAGAAGTTGCACCGTGTAAATGGGGCTTTAGTGTAATTTCAAAAAATGTGATGCATTCTTGGTTTCATCACGACAGTACTGAGAAAAATAATTAATAAAGCAAATCTGATTATTGTGTTACAAACCAGCATGTGGAAAACGCAAGAATCTAGAATAGAAACATCTAGATGCAATCAACAGTTTTCTCACCATAGTGCGCGGCGTGGAGTTGATCATTGGAGAGGCCAGATTGGTTGGAGCGGAGGGTTGCTGACTTTGCGGACTGGTGTTTAGCTCTCGGTCCCGCTTCTCCCAGTACTTGCGGTTCATGTAGCGGGCCAACTCAGGGTCCTCCTCATCAGGCGCGGGCATCGCGGGGCTCGCGCTTCGCTCATTCTTCTGCAACAGTCCAATCAAATCCGTTGTCCAAAATGTTTCCTAACGTTGGTGTAACTAACTATGTACTAAGCTATAACAACACAATTCTCTTCACCTTTATTTACGTGTAAGGCATGTTGATGAAAATCACTCTAGATTCTTCTTTAGAACGCTTCTTTTAAGATATCACAGCAACAGCTTCAGTTTATTACATTACATCTAAAGCAAAAATCTCTTCTGAAGTTATAATATGTAACATTAAGTATTAGATAATACTTCTCTCAAACCGGAGATAAAAGATAGTAAAATAGTTAAAAGAATGCAGATTTTTTGTTTCCCACCAGCTTTGGCATCACATTATCAAATGATGCCAAGCCAGAGCATCCTCTGTGTACAAATGTCAAAGTAGTGAGCTGAGATCCCATGACCAAATCCCTTTATCAGTGTATCTCTTATCTCAGTGAGGTTATCTTGTCTACCTGCGCTTGTTTACAACCTGGTTGAAGACCAATAATCTCATCTTCAATTACTTCCTCATTTAAAAGTGATTTTTTTTATCAATTCAGTACAGAACAAACCCATTTACTCCATCTTAGCAAAATATAAAAAACATTTTGAGTCATTACAAAAATACATCGATTTGCCTCCATTTATAAGCTAAATCTGAACATTGAACATTGAACACATACGTATTTTTTGGTATGCCAATGTACTGAGTACTTTTAGGGTCAAAGCCCTCAAAAAATCAAAATTTTGGTTACCTACCAGACCTTAATGTTAATTAACTTTTCCACGTTCAACTCAGAAGCTTCGTCTCTTTTAAGATTTGTAGACTTATTAGACTTTTAGAAATCTCGGTATGGTCATTTAAGGGCAGAAAGTTCAAAATTTTGACTCCAAAAAGGCACAATGACAAAAACAATTTCTTTTATTTTTCAACCTATTATGGTAAACCATTGCTAGTACTCGAGAAAGTTTTTTTTTCACCAATAATAGATCTCATGAAACCTTTTTATGGACTCCGACTGCGCGGTCGGATATTTTTGTTACTTACTGACCAACTATGATACATAAAACACTTGATAATTAATAAGCATGTATATGTAGTGTATAGAACTTAATATATCAATCGTGCAGTGCGAAATTATCAGTGTTAATTGAAATTAATACTTAAATTGATAATTTTGGAAAAATACCTGCTTTTTGGGAAATAGAACCCAAAATATTCATCTGGTGAGAAAGTTGTAAGAAGATGTTTTCTTCCTTATATTATTACGCAACTTTTATTCCCTTACAAAATTTCTGTATCTCTAACCGTTTGGATACAAATAATTATAAATTATTTTCCACCCCCGTCACCCCCCTGCAACCCCCGACGCGTATTCGGCTTTGGCACCAACGCGATTTAGATACTCTAGGACCCAAGGAACAATAATTTCATGGTGCCCACATATCTAACTAAAAGCTCCACGGGAATACGTTTTGATACTGGACTAACATACCATCTCCAGAAATCTCTTAGGACATCCCATACTAAACTCGTAAAATTACATTTAATACTTGACTGATTGGGCATACAATATGTAAAATTTAATATTAAGTTGGTCTTGATCACCATGAAAAATTTGAACTTAATGTGAACATTTTTATTGTTGACCAATCAGAAGACATTATTTAAACTTAAACCAATTAGAGGATTTGGCCTTCGTACTGCATCCGATTTTATGCGCTAGCTCGAAAATGCTTTCATTTTACTGTAATTTGTGGATAGCTTGGCTGCTCTACAGGCCTTGCCTTGGAACAGAAGCTTAAAGAAGGCAGGGATGACAATTAGTATACATTTTTCAAGATTATGGAATAAAATGACCTTAAAATGACAAAACTTTTGAAAATAACGACAGATTAGACTGAAAATTGGCAAAAATATCTAAAATGTTGGTACCAATGACCACGCGAAGTTTCAAGTTGATCGGTCAATCTGTTCTAGTTTAAATTACAAAAATCACTGCAAAAATGGTTTCAAATTTGAACCAATGGGAGGATTTGGCTGAAATTTATTATGATTGGGTAAATTGTTGGTTGAAATGACTTCGCTAAATTTTAAATTGATCGGAACAACCAATCGAAAGATAATTTTTTTTAAATTTGAACCAATCACAGGAGCCCGTTCAAAAACGATCCCAGGGACCTCATAGATTACGTTAGTATGTGTACAAAATTTCAGATCGATTGCTTGAGCGGTTTGACCTGGGCTGTGACCACACAAAAAAAAAAAAAAACACACAGAGAAAGTGCCATAAGAGTACCGTGGTGACGCTCGCTACGCTCGCTCAATTAATTAGCATTTTTGCTTTTACACTTGAGTTGGTGATGATATTATCTTTGAGATATATCCAGTCAAGAAATGCAACAATGGAATAAAATGCTGAAACATTAAAACACATCTAAGATCGGGTTTTAATTTCAGTTTGTGTGAGAGTAAATCGCCGCAAGAAGATGCATCACAATGAGAAAGTAAAGATCCTGATGCCCAAGGGCACGACGCCGACCAAGGCTTACGGACTCCTCGACATCGTCTCGCAACTTAGAAGGAACTCGCAGGATGTTCCTGACAAAGTGGTTTCCACCGAGCAGGCCCACGAGGTACCCGAGATCGACGACAAAGATCAAACCAAATCACCGGAAACTTTGAGCCAGGAAGAGATACCAGCATCTCCAGTAAAAGAAACAGAACAAACGATGTCTTCAGCTCAAGGTAAAATGGATGCAGCCACCAGGACTAGTGAGCCCGTAGCCCACTTGTCTAGATCCACTGGTATTATACCAGTGGATCAGGCGTCTCCTCTAGAGGCCCAAACACCGATGCCAACAACCCAAGAGCATGTGAACGGAGCGGAATTGCCCCAGTCTCCAGCCCAAACACCCGAGCTGGGCAAATATGGGCCAGTGGCGCAAATAGAAGCCCCGAGAGGGCCTATACGAATTCTGTCGTCAATGATGCCAGGTCTGGTGCAAATACCCAAGAACAAAATACCGTCGACAACACAAATAAGAATGCTGATGCCCCACAAACCAATGTCTTCGCAGAATGCTGTGAAGTCGAAAGCTGAAGTAACAAAATCTACGGTTCAAATACCAAGTATTCCACCTGAAGTAAAAATACTGGCTTCTAATATCCAAGCACCATCAGCTTCAAGCATTGCACCACAAAGATCATCAGTGCCAGTGACAAATAATGGCATACGAATTATGGCATTCAAAAAGTCACCAATAGGGACAATTTTAAAACAGCTAAAAACAAATCCAGTGCAAATACCAACAACATCAACTTCAATCTACAAATCAACAGCTCAAGTGAAAATACTGTCAATCCAGAATCCACCTTTTACAACCAAAACTAATGAAGTGGCTGAACAACGAATGGATGCAACAATACCAATGACAACACCGCCTAAACGAATTCCGGATGAGCTGAATTACGATGCGAAATCCCCAGCTGTTGACGAGTCGAGCCCGCATCCGTTATCACGCTGGATTCCCAAGACTTGGCCGCCTGCATTTGACAGCCCATCCAAGAAGGTTCCGCCCTCACTTGCCAGCTCTGACAAGTTAGTACAAGCCGACTTGGTGAAAAACCAGGCATCAAATCATTCTCAGGCCTACCGCTACAACACCTTAAAACCAATTACGACTATCAGCCCAAATTCATATGTCTACATTCAAAGCAAATCAGCCAACACACCAAATACAATCATATTCGGGGATGCCAAAAACAGCACCGCAAGTCCGAAAGAGAATACAATGTCAGGTGCTACAAATACTAATAAACTTGGCCTTGAAAAAAATAACGATAATGTAAATTCTATTATTGAAGGTGGCGGCATAAACACGAGTGAAAGCATACCTGAAGATGACAATGATCTCATGGAGAAAGATAAGACACCAGAGGCATTGGACGAAGTTGAGAGACAAGACACAGTTAACACAGCTGCGGCTTTGAACCTGAATCGAGAGCAGAATACACATTCCCTGTTGGAAAACAGCGGTGTTGACCTGAGCCACAGGTCACCGGTCTCCAAGAGCGCTGGAGATTGCATTCCGCCCGAGAACAACGTAACAGATCCAGCACGTCCCGGTGACCCACAGCAGAACCCGGCAGAACATCCGTCGCCAATGAGTCAAGAAGAGTTGTCCATGATACATCTAGTACGATGTCCCAGGCGGCCGTTGTTGACTGTGCCGCAGATAAACACGGATCTGCTCCTCTACATGGCTCAAGAGCGAGAGAGGGCTGCCAAACGCAAGGCTGAGTACAACTATAGCTTCACAGTTTCCCGTCGGCAAGACGGTTTACTTGAAGAGTTTGGGAGTAATGCACGGGCTCTTCAAACGGCGACGCAGAAACCAGAACCACGTTCGAATCATCTGACAAATCTGCAGACTAACTCAGACACAATGAATTACCAACAACGGAATGAATCACAGTATAGTTCACCAGTTTCAAATACTGATGATCATATTCAAACAACAATTTGTGATAGTCGAATCATATCTGAAACTGAAACAAGACCGGATGTAGTTAATGGTCTCGAAATGTATAATAATCAAGAAAACAATGCAAAGATTTTGCTTTCTTGTCCAACTAACTTGGAGATAATGCATTATCAGCAAAGATACAATGCTCTCAGAAACATCGCTGCAGAAGCAAACTGCAATTCAAAAGTCATGTGGAGCAATAGAGATTTGATGACAATGAACATGAAAACAAATCAATATGGAGCTGAAAGTGCGGCAATTATGGACAAAAGAGAAGCAGCGCCTCATTTGACAAACTCTACAATGTCGCAGAATTTCTCAGCTTCAAATGAAGAACAAAGAATTAAGACAATGGAGTCATGGCTGCAAACCAACAAAAATAAATTAATTGACCACCAGTTGAATGTCGATGCTGTCAAGACCTGTAATGCTGGATTCACCAACAATGTACCAGTTCCTCAGAACAACCAATATAATTCCAAACAAAATCACACTGCTGAAAATAGTATCGTACCACATCAAAACTTCGACAACTCGATGCCAGACAGACTAGGTTGCCCTGAAATGAATAATATTCTAAAATTACATATCCCGAAACCTCAGTCGGTCACAGATCAGACCGAACTGTCGCGCTCGATGCTCGCAAACTCACAATACTTGAACTGTCCAGGAGAGGTGATTAACTTCGACGTCCAACCCAACGGTTCGCTTCGTCTCGCTCAAAGCTCCGACAGTTCGATGAACACCGCTGACAATTACAACGCATCGATCGGCAATGCTCCTGGAAATGTGATGCAAGAAGAAAGGGTCATCTACCCCGGACAACAAGACCAGAATCTTATACATCCATCGCTTATTCCAAATCAAAACCATCTGGAATCGAGTCAGCAAGAAGGCATGATTCCGCATACAAATTCACAATTGATGAATTACAACTGGAGTCCATATACTGGCATGCACTTTGGATCCCAGTATATGCCGCGAGGTTACATGGGAAGCGCCTTTCATCCAGTTAACAGCATTTCTTCAAGTAAAAGCGCAGTGCGATGGGAAAGACTTAGTCGCCCGGAAAGAACTGATTCTCCCCTGCCACATCTGTTTACGACTGCTCAAGAACAAATGACAAGGAAACTTGAGTCACATCTGCAAGAGAGCTCAGTGCAGCAAATCAACTCGGAAAGTGCGGACCAGCAGCTGCAGAATACCACTGATCAGAACTTGGGCCCCGGACAAAAGTATTTTTCCAGAGCAGATCTGGATCAAGCAACTAATTACATTCCTCAGGGTCAAAATCAGTCTGAAGTTGGAGGAGCAGAATTAGTAAACCGTTCAGGAACAATCTCTAAAGCACGGGGAGCATCAAAGGGAACGGAATCGAATCTGTCAAAAAAACCAACATCACAAGCAAATGTGGCCTTCAATGATGAAGAAAGGAATGGTGTTGTTGGCAACAACTGCAGTGTTCCATGGGACTTAGGTTGTCCAGTTTACCAGCCGCCTGAAAATACAAATATTAACAACATCGCTCCAATCCGAAAGACACCTGAAACAACACCAAAGAAGAGGCCGCCCCCACAGAATAAACAACAGCCGAGAAAGAAGCTCAAGTCCTGCATGAAAGACGGCACAAACGTTGAACCGCTCAACCAACGCACAACAAACCCTGTCAAACGCAAATCACCTTCAGTGCACTTCAACAGTACAATTAAATGCAGGGAAATTCCAGCTGTGGAGTGTTCGAGTGATGTGCAAAGTCCGAAGAAAGGTGTGACTATTGAGCGATTGCCACCGGCTAAGGCGTCCAACATGGAGAAAGTAAGTCAAATGATGAGTGTTCCGGATAGCACAGAGAGCGGGAAAAGCTGGACGCTTACCGGACGTCCATCTGTGAGTATCACTCGGCTGGAGAAACCACGCGACCGACACCTTCTGACCGAGCCTGACGACGAAGAATCAAGCTTTCGCTGCAACCTGTGTGACCGGCAGTTCCCAAGCGCGACCGAGCTGGCGCGACATCGCGAGGACTGGCACCGCGTCACCAGCGACGCGCAACTTGCCATTCCCGTCGTGGACATCGGCAGCGCGGACGTGCTCGCGAGGCTGGCCGCCATCGGAGTGACTCAGTACGTGCCCTTGGCGAGGATGAACCGAGGGGGGGACAACTTCGGGATTCCCATGGTCGTCGATGTCAACGGGAAGAGGGTCAACGCGATGGGTCAAGGGTTGGGGGCGTCCAAATATCTCCCACTGGGGAACGTCAGCAAGTTGCCATAGATAGAGAAGCCTGCCTCGTCATGACGAAAAATTGTGTTTGTTTAAAAGGGTATTGTGTTTAAAAATTTTGTGTTTCTTTGTAATATTTTGCATGAGATTGAATTTTGATTTAATTGTATGCCTTGCAAATATCCATGTAACTATCAACTGATATTAGTCATTAAACATAATATTAATAAACAAGAAAGTGTAAATTAGTTCTTAGTCCGTTTACATGCGAGTGATCTTCAATTTATAGTGTGTGTTTAAAATTAGGTGCCTAAACTAAAATTATAAGAATGTGCTCTCATAACGTTTGCTCATAAGTTTGTGGTTACATTAAATCCTGACCAAAATGATTACAGAATATATTTGTTTCAACCGTGCACAAATTTTGTGATCACAATTTATTTACCATCATTGGCTATCTTGAGACACAGTAGCCTTTAACAGAACTGCCATTATGGGATTGTCCCAAAATATATCACAAAGAAGTGAATCTTTCCAAGAAACCCCCATGCATTATGCCAAGTATACACGACACATTCGATCGAATTGGATGCGTGGATTTTAATGTTAAATTGTTCAAGGCCACACATGCGCGATGTGTATGCGCGTGAAATAACATTATAGAGATGGGTTCTAAAATCCAAGCTCACATCCAATGTTCGAGTTGGATGTGTCTTGTGTACTGGGCTTTAGTCAGGTACACAAAGGTAGGTAATTTAAACAATTTCAATAATACAAAGAAAAAAGTCTTGCCATTGACAGGGCAGTGTTCATGTGAACGACCAATGGATGACGTGATTGACTAAAACGTAAGAAATATTTTAACAGTGAACGAACTTTAGCACATCTCACAGGAGGCCAATTCTTGAAAAAACAAGTTTTGAAATCGTTTAAATGTTTTTATTGTACCTACCTATAAAACTTGAAAAATTTAGCAGAGAATGCCTAGCTGTTACCTAATTATTTCATGTTTCACAAACAACGAAAACATTAATTGTAAAAGTGTATGAATCAGTCGCCACTCGCCAGTTCTTTCTTTGTATGCAGAACAAAGTTCATTTTAAATGTTTTCTTACAAATTCTTTGTCTCATGATGGCCGATGGCGATGGTAAATCTATTGTAATCCACAAAACATGTGCACTGTTGTATTAGGTAGAACATTTATTAAAATTGATTATTATAAATTATAATGCAAAATCTATGACCAAAGAGTTTCTTTTCCCACAAATAATTCATGTCTAGAAATCACTTTATGATGATCAAATGATCAAAGCCCGCAATTACGTCAACTTCAACTTTATGTCTATGCTTACCGTCATCGGTGGAGAGTGTGACTTGGATCTGTTGGCCGCTCCTATGATGGCCGACGTGTTCCGCTTCTTCGCCTTCTCCTTCTCCTCCGCTTCGGACTGCGACAAAGCGAGCGCCAGTTGAAGTTCCTCTTCCTCTCGAAGCTCTTCTTCCGACTTGCGTGGAGGAGCCTGAACATCAGACATCATTTCAACATCACAGAGTTATCAGAAGTTCAACGTTTGAACGTAAAGAGCTGCTAACAACTAGGTACACTAGTTACGCTGAATAGAAGAAGACATACGGTAAACACAGCTAAACATTCATGTCAATATGTTTGCAAGAGAAAGTAGCATCAATTAGGACCTCCACCATATTTAAGATCATCACCATCTCATAAAGGTAGGTACTACTACTAGTGCAGGTTCAAGTGTAGAAAAAAGGCTTTCCGCTCGATTGGAGTGCCGAAATTGATTTTTTCATAATTATCGATTGTTTACATCATTCTTAAAATTACCTGACGTGCCTTCAATTTTTTTGATGGCCATCTTGGAAAATATGGCGGAAAACGTAAATTTTAAAAATTATTTAATTGTTGGTAGAGGAAAGGTTGAAAAATTATGAAATAATTCACTGAAACAAACTCAAATATGGGGACTTGAAAAAAAAATACGCCGTGAATGAATTTTATTTTTTTATTGTTGGAATTGACCAATCACGTTTCTGTGTTTTTTTGCTCTCAATTTATGTTGAAACGCGTGGACTTAGACTAAAATATGTGGAATTAAAATTTGTAGACAATTTCATTTTGAACAATATGCGTTTTAAAAAAAATTATGTATTTTTTTAAAAAATAAATTTTAATTTAAAAATTTTGTAAATTTTTTTGTTTACGGCGTATTTTTTTTCAAGTCACTATATTTGAGTTAGTTTTAGTGAAATATTTCATAATTTTTCAATCTTTCCTCTACCAACAATTAAATAATTTGTAAAATTTACGTTTTTCGCTCGTTTTCCGCCATATTTTCCAAGATGGCTACCAAAAAAATTGAAGGCACGTCAGGTAATATTAAGAATGATGTAAACAATCGATAATTATGAAAAAATCAATTTCGGCACTCCAATCGAGCGGAATTACATTTGCTCCCCTACTATACCTAGAAATGAAGTATGTTGATGTGATTTGTAGAAAATATACCTATTGCTCTTCCTGCATCGTTGACCACTTTTTTAATTTAAATCTCTTAAGTTATAAGAGGTATAGTAGTACATTATCTACTACAATTTAGAAGGACCACTAAATAAGATGTTCATAAATGATGAACTCTTGTGGAAGCCACTTGTCACAGCACAGTGTTTGAATGTAAATGTCGACCTAAAACAGCTCAATAAGTTCAAACAACTTGAATACCAACACCAAGTTATTAGATACCTACCAAGGTACTAAATGGTCAATGATGCGTCAAGAGCAATTCAATCTCAACAACTTGATCATTTCGATATCTAGATCGAATTCTCTCCGATATGACAGTGACGATCCCATAAATGTGACAATGTCAGTTTCAATGTCGCACCCTCCCCTTAACCAAGAACAGTTTCAATTAATGATTATGGCAAGGGTTGTTACTTCACACTAATGTTTAAATCAAAGTCCATCTATAAGTGTGGCAATCACATTAATGTCTCTCATGAATAAAGTGAACATTCATAAAATTTTCCATCAAAATCCACTTCTCTACTCTACGTTAAGGGTTCCTTCCTACAGAAGTGGGTCTCTTGATAACGGCATGTCGGCTGTCACTTGGCGCTGCGGCTATCCTGGTGTTGCTGATCCTGGTCCGAGAACTCGAACCTCGGACCTCGGGACCTGTGGATCTAGCTCGGCTGTCACTTGGCGCTGCGACTATCCTGGTGCTGCTAAGCCTGGTCCGGGAAGTTTGACCTCGGACCCCGGGACCTGCGGATCTAGCTCGCTCCCGCCGTCGTGCTTCCTCTTCCCTGTCCAGTCGGCTTTGCCGTCCGTTGTTGCTCATGTCTCATGTCACTTGCATCTCACTTGTTTAGAAACCAATGCCACTTGGTTGCCATATTCCACTGCATAATTACGCACCTTGCATTCTATCAACCTTGATCTAACATCACTTCAAGCTAGATATTAGGTCTGTTTGTTTACCCTGCCAAAATCAGCCTCATTGCCTATTTTGGCAGGTTTTTGTAGCCAAAACCTGCCACTTTCTACACATGGTTCTGATGATGTGTAGGATGTGGCAAGTTGTGGTGGTAAATTTTAAAATGCAGAAATGTTTTACTATGACAGTGAATTTTGTTCATAGGATAAAATATTTATTTGCAGTAATATTGCTTCCTATTTTAATAGCCTTACAGGTCAACCACAAAAGCGTTTGTTTTGTAAGACTATTTTTGACTGTTTGCGGTAACTCTGCCCACTTTTGGCTCTACCACAGACTACCAAGAGCTGCCATATAGCAGGTTTTGGCAGGGTAAACGAACAGACCTGTTGCATGCATAATAGTAGAAAAAAGTAGGTCTAGATTCTGCTAAGACTATCAGACTATTAATTACTATCAATATATTTGCTTTCCCGACTGCTGGGGCTGCAACATCGTAGTTACGCCAGTGACAGCCAGACAGATTGGAATTGCTACGTTAGCTTAGCGGTAGAGCACTGGAGCGACAATTCAGGGGGTAAAACCTTGTCAATGTGCAGTTGGTATTTTAGTAAGATGACTATCCACTAGCAGCTGAGATATGTGACAGTAACTGACCTGAGTCTGTTGAGCCAGCGAACTGGCGAGATACTCGGCAGGCAGTTGCTCTCCGTTGCCTTCCATCTTGCTTCCACTCACCATCGGCCTGCGGAAACCAAGCGCATTAGCAACTCAAAAGGCAGAGAGATCAAAGCATTAAACAAGTAGAATTTAACTGGCCTCAATTTTAATAAGAATTAACTCTGGTGTAATAAAACATCATATGACACCCCTGTAGCATACCTCCTACATTCCATAATATCATACCTACAGCTGTAACTTGTGTGTGTTGAACGTCTAGTCATTATCATGGCTTACTTTACTACACTAACTCTTCAGACATAGAAATTAGTCAATAGGAGGCCTTATAACATCATGCAAGGAGGGGTGTGTGTCTGTTACGTAACATAATACTACCTAAGTATTTTAATTTATTTACTTACTCATTCATCATGTAACATCTTCCTCCCATCTAACACAATGTTGGCTTTCAAATGGACATTATAGGCTTCAAAATGAAAATTGGAATAATAACATTCTATCACTTGATAAGCTGAGTAAGTTTCAAACAGAATACATCTCAAATTGAATGTTTGTGTTGTCAGCAGGAGTTCAAATCCAGTATTTCTTGCTTCCTATTGAATTGTCTTGACTAAACTCTACTGAAAAATCTTGCAAGCTGTTTAACGCTGTTCTGCAAACGCTTTGGCGACAGAAGAATGATTATGATAATGACTATGATGATGATGAAGACTAGGAACGATGGATGGTGGAAAGAAGGTGGTTGTAGCCTTGTAGAGAACCTTTCCAGAACCTCTCCACTGAGGGAAACCATATATACAATTTCTGTCAAGAATACGGCTGTGGGATTGAAACCCACAACCTTGGAATACAATCTAGAGCGGTTTATTTATGATCAAACTTAGCGTAGTAGAACGTTAAAAAGTTAGCTTACAATATTCTTGGATAAACAGTTAATAAAGTAAGGAATGGCGAAACTTTACGCTTTAGATTACATTGACGCGAAAAATGTGAGAATATAAGAATATCTTACGAAGTGAACGGAACGTTGTATTGTGAAGTGTTTTACCATAAGTCAAATTAGATAAAGTTAATGTCCAAGTTTGATTGTAGACGACGCTTTACTCTCTGAACCAACTTAGGGTTGGTTTGGACTCCCATTTTCGAGATCGTTCGAGTGCTCAAATCGAGGGTGACGTCAAAGTGAAGTCATACCCAACTTAATATCATTCAATCTGCCAAATCAATGTAGGTCGTGAATCTCTCCTGGACATGCTAGTAATGTACGGTCATGTGACTCACTTGTTGAGCATGTCATGGCAAGCCTCGCAGACGCGCACCTCCTTCTCGATACCGAACTTGGGCAGCGTGGAGGTCTTGGCGGAGCACTGGCCGCAGAACACTTGTCCGCAGGCGCGACAGTGGTGCTTGCGCTGCATCATGCTGAACGCCACGCGGCACCGATGACACACCTCGCCGTCGGCCCACTCGGGGGCGGTGTCGGCGGAGAACATGGCGTCGCTCTCTTTCAACACCGGGAACTTGTAGTTCTCAGCCTTCATGATGTTCACGGTGTCCTAGGCAGACATCAGTGTGGCGATTCATTCATTCGGTCAATCTCAAACCAAAAACTAAAAATGTAAAATATTACATATAATTCTCTACATAAATACCTACCTACGTATAAGTTACTTGCCCACCTACGTAAGGTTCTAATTTGCGTGTCTATCTTACACACAGACTCCCACACTCAATACTGATTGAAATCTAGGCATGCAAAACGGGACATTTAGTTGAATAATAACCTGTATTGAGCTCAGCAATAGTGTTAGTTACGATTTACGAATCTATAGACATGAAACTCCAAGATGTAACTTAGGTAGTGGAAATTCGGACACATAATTTATTTCTTGTTTTGAAAATTGTCACATGAGGGCTAATCGTAACCAACGTAACTAACGCTATTATGAACTATACTTCTGTAGTACCTAATGTCTTTCCATGTGATACGAACACATATAATATTGTAACATTTATATTGTACTATGTGGGGATTAGCAAGAAATTTTCATATTGATCATTCATCCCTAAATGAAACCGCACAATAAAAACGGAAGGCACAAATCTGTAGTTCTACTTGTCTCAGTAGGTAATCATTCTAGTTGATTCTAGTTGCTTATTCTAGAAGCGAGCGGGCGCTCTAAAGTGGATCCATGGCTATGTCACAAAGTGATGAATAAACTATGTTTACCTGGTCTACCTAATTGTAATTGCTCAATAAATTGATTGCCAAGTTGTGTTTTCATTATCAGCAGTTTAGGTAATAGACTACCTAGATCTAGGATTAAATTCTAGTTTCTGTTCTGCTTATCAGACAGTTTTATGGAGCAAAAGTAGCCAGGAGGGATATTCTAAATTTCCTTGTCGTCTCGTTTCACTTGATACGGTCTCACTGTACTAGGTATCTATTTAACATTATATTTTATATATATACTATATTAATATTGCACTCGTGGGATATTTCCGTTGACAATAAAGTAGGTACCTATGTATTAATAATAACTAGGAAAACGTTTATTGTAACGCGTTGATAAGCGAGCACTGATACGCGCTATACTATAATACCACATGCAACACTTGAAATACATTGTAATATAACGAATATTTTACTCTGTCAAAGGACCCCTGTCTCTCATTTGAATCAAAGGAAAACAACCTTTTTCTTAATGGTTGGGAGCTGGCTGGTCATTAGTGGAGGGGCGGAGTGGTCAGGAAGTGACTTGGGTAATAAACTCAGCAGGGTGCCGCGCGGCAATGGGTAGTAAATAAAAATAATCAACTTTTTGATTTGAATATTGCTGAAAAAACATTCCAGGTCGAAATTAAAATGATATTAGTGTATGTTCAAAATTTCAGCTCGATTGGTCAATCGGTGCGGAAAATATGGTGCGAACAAAAAAACAAAAAAAACGAACAGAGAAAGAGGCATAAGAGTCCCGTAGTAACGCTCGCTACGGTCGCTTGCTTAATATTTAATGGCAGTGACGCCGTATCAATTGATACGAGACGACAAGGGAATTTAGAATAACTCCCCAGGTGTTAATTTGGTAAGATTATTGTCAATCGATTGTGAAGCTAAATACTCACATCGATTGGGAACCCTGATGGGTAGTTAGCAAAATGAGGCTTTGGAATACTAACTCACTTTCTCGTAAAAGAAAGAGAGTTTTTCGTTAATCACCCTCCTAACAACTTACCTATGTTCATTACAAAACAATGTGTACTAGTGTTGGGGCGTTGAAAATTTTCTGAAAATTTTCAATGACTCCTGAAAATTTTCAAAAATAAATTTAAAATTTTCCTGCTTATTGGTAATGCAAGTGACTATAGAATTTCAGTCCTTGGTGTTGTACTACTGCATGGGTAGAGAATATAGATCAGCATCATGGATAGGAAATTCAATGGTTTTATTTATTACTGTGGATAGGTTACTTATAGCCAAGTCGTACAGTGCGCAAAATCCCACACAACATACCGTTGAAATACATAACTCAAATATAGGTAATAAGACTGAGAAGCTGACGAACACTTTTACTGTACCTACCTAAGCAAAATAGCATGGCATTTTCGGCCTACTGGATTTAAAAATGGGAAAATCTCACATTGTTGCGAAATTTTATTTCGAGCTATGGCCCACCCCACCCCATGCTCGAAATTGGGGAATAATAGGTTATGCCCTTTGCGAGCTAGAGGGCCGTGAAAACAATGAAATTACACCCTTTCATTTTCCTCGGACTAGATCAGTAAACGTTGCGTCACGGCCACAGCCTAACCGGCTGAACCGATCGATCTGAAATTGTTACCACATGTGCACTTTTGGCGTCTGATGTGCCTTTTGTCATGACTGGTTTGATGCCGCCATTTTGAAACCGGAAGTGACATCATATCTCAAAAACGGCTAGGCCGATCGAAACGAAATGTACCTACGTCAAACGATTCAGAAGGGTAGCTTTATGGAATATCGTTAGTGAAATATCCTATCAATCAATAGATCATGGATAGGATCTCTACACACTGTATAATTACCCATACATTTAAATAGAAGTCAAATACAGGCTGAATACTTAAATACAATGATTTACATATATAAATAAATATGCATTACGTTCAAAAGTAGAATATTTGCAGTTTTTTTAAAAATTTTAAGGTATTTTCAAGGAAATTTTCAATACCTTGAAAATTTTTAAAAAACTGCAAATATTTTACTTTTGAACATAATGCGTATTTATATATATATATGTAAATCATTGTATTTAAGTATTCAGCCTGTATTTGACTTATTTGAAATAAGTCATTTGAAACATGTATTTAAAAAAAAAAAATCATGAAAATTTGCAACACTACCTAAAACCACTAGTGCAAAACTACTCTCTTAACTTTAATTTAACTCTCGGCTGGAATCCTCATACACAAACTTCTCCGTTATTCTTCAGACTCCGTGTGCAAGATTATAGTATACGGAAAAAAGTTTTTTGTGACGTACCTGGACAGCTCTGTACTTGGGACTGTTCCTAAACGCGTACGCCCAAGCCTGTATCAATTCGAGTACTTTGTTCTTCACGTTATCGTCGGGCGACGACTTCACCAGATCTCGCAACTGTTCCATATAAGCCTTCGTACCGATTTCATCGTGAATCAAATTGCCGCAGTTCTTGACGCAAGATTCGAGTACAAGCAATCCGAACAGGGCTATATGCGGATTAGGATTGTAGAGTTTCTTCTTTATGGCGGCTAATGCGTATTTCGGCCTAAAATAATGGGGCTAGTGTTAAAAAAGTAGGACAATGTTCTACACTGAAAGCTTCGAAGCCATTATTGCCTTCAAATAGCTGCATACGATTTGATTTATTTAGCAATGCAGTGAACAACTTGTGCCAATTCTCCATACAAAATGAATAAAATTAAAAACTACAAATCGATTCACGAAGAAAATATGTAACTTACTGGCAATCTGCTTGACGAATTTGATCACAGATTTGAAGAATTGTTGGCCAGTCAGGCTCCAGGCGTAGATTACTAGTAGCTTTGTCTGAGAAAAAATTAATAAAAAAGCAAGGTCAAGAACTTTTGACTCAGAAGGTGAACATTTTTGACAAGTTATGACCTATGCACAGTGGCAGATGGCATTTAGATAAGTAGGAGCGGCTTACCCAACAACTTGTCAAAGTTTGCAGTTGTGCGGAACATGTTAAAATCGATGACCTAGATAGTGTGTACTGAACTTGCAATGGAATATTATCTTTGAGCTATGATTTCCTCGCTTGTAATTTGTCAGCTGCTTATGAATCATGAACATTAAACCGCTGTCTAGTAGTCTGACAGTGACATCACCAAAGACCACAATCAGTGGAATCCATCTTGAAAGTTGAACAGCCAATCGCAACGGCCCTTCATTTCACTGCCTTCTTGACTTATCTTTGAATTTAACCGCGCCAAATGAGAGATAATTTCATATATTTCGTGCATTACTACAAGTGTTTAATATGGTTTAATCTAGTTTAATTTCATGTTGCAAATGGAATGGAAATTAAAGGATTTTGGGCTTTGGCACCTTGGCAGTGAGTTAAAATGATAATGAATACATAGAAATACGCACCATAAAAATATCAACAAATATTCTTATCAATAAATTTTAATTTACGTATTAATATAGTAGGTATTATACAATTTAACGTAAATTAATAATCACAATGTTATCTTCATGGTAATATAATAATTATGTACACTTCTATAATAAAAGGCACATTAGGTACATACATTTCTCAATGATCATTATTCCAGCAAAAATATTTATCTTATGAACACCAGTCCTTATTAAAGTTAAAATAAATCATTTTCTTCCAGAAAATTACAATTTATTGAGCGAGCGAAGCGAGCGACTACATTTGGCTCTTTTAGCACGGACCTCTGTTTTTTGTTTTTTTTTTGTTTTTGTTTTTGTTTTTGTATGCTAAAGGAAGCAATAGAAGTCGCACCGTTTCACCGATCGACCTGAAATTTTGCACACATGTAAAGACAACCTTCTCTGTTTGCAGACCCAATTTTTTTTTGAAATCCATCCATTGGTTCATTGTTAAAATAAGTATCTCCTGATAGCCTAAAAAATGAAAATGGTCTTCGAGAAATGTGATCAAACTCATATTTAGCATGGTCAGTAAGACCAACAATGTCACTTATTTTACCAATTTTCAGCCGAATCTGTCAAGAAAGTATGCACTTATTGACATTTTTAATAGCTGTCAGAAATGAAACATTGAAAATGAATGTCTTTCCAATGCAACTGAATCTGATTTGCTTTAGGTACAAGAGTGTTTTGATGGTATGTACACTTTTTTAGTGAAAAGCAGATATTTTTATGTGTATTGAGTTGATCAAATTTGAATAATTCAATTTGGATCATAGTTTCCAACAAATCATTTCGAGTTTTTAAGGACCTTGATTGTCTTTTCGTCAATTCGTAGTTCTGATGGCCGTGCCTCCCGTGTTTCTACTTGTCTGATTTTGCATCCAGGAGGGATTAGAAACATAAGCTCACATTTCAATAATATCATTGAGTGGCGTTTGTTCTCTTCTAGCGTTCACACGTCATTCCAAATCTCTCCTGCATTGTGCTTCTTTTCGTTGATAATTTTGGCAATTTGGTGTACTTTGTGAAGGTATTAGTAAAATTGAATCGCTTTTAAAGCATAGATATTAGGTATCTACAGTTTTTGTCCAGGGGATTGATTATTTCAAATTATTTTCTTCTTGGAAACGTTGGATTTATTCCGTTTCTGAGCTTCTGTCTAGCCTGACATTTCCTTGAAGGTTAGGTATATCTCGGATTACACATTAATGGTGGTCATACAATGACACATTGTTTTATATTGATTCAGTGGATCGTAGTTTGCTTTCAGTTTGACTTAAAATAATGTTTTCTGTGTGTTAACGAACGCATATTCGGTTAATGTTTGCGCACGTGTCGTGCTCGCTCATTCAACGCGTTACACAGAGCGTTTTCCTAGTAATATAATTATTAGGCAGACTAAACAATAAATTAATAATACATTGATGTTATTGTCTGTTCGCTGTAACAAGGTTAAACCACGGTATTTTGAGGTTAAACACGACTAGTCAGCACTGTTCTGTTTGAAAGCTGACTGCGTTGATGGCTGGCGGCTTCCGTTGGGTTGTCTCTGGCGTTGACGTTGAGGCCGTTGAAGTCGTTGAATCTCCGTAGGAAAACACCAAACCTGCAGGTCAAAGGTCAACGTCTTTGTTATCATTGTAAACACATGATAACACACATGACATGAGTATTATTCGTCAACAGACAGATAAAAGAAGCTGACGTGTCAGTGGAACACAAAGGACAGGCACACTTTAATAATTTTGTAATTTCGGAAGTATTTTTATTTGTGTAAAAGTCCGGAGAAGTCCAGAATATTGCGAACAGATGGGCGAAAACTTTATTACTAGGTACCCCGTATTCATGCACCTTGTTTACTTCTGTTAAGATGTTGGGATGGGAGATATTTAATTAATTGAGTCCGTCAGAAACCAATAAGGTTAATGCCATTGGTAATGTACATTCCTCGCGTTATCTCCATAGAATCTCTTTTATTTTAGTATGCTAATTATTTATTTAATTTTAAAAAAAATACTAGTCTATTCCATAAATTATTTAAACCCTTCATTATAATGAAGACCTCTGAAAACTTAAGTGTCTTTTAATAAAAGGTCCCCCGCCCTCCCCCCCCCCCCCCCCCCATCAGCACAGTCAACAAATTAAAAAATGTATCTTTCAGTCCCTTGAGTTATTTTGTTTCATATCGATATGCAATAGATTGAAATTTTTACCCGCTCACTTTTTAACTCACTAGTCAAGTCTTCCCACATTTCATGCAATTGGACTCCAGTTTAGTGATGAATATCCATAAGCTTTTTTTAAATGTGGTCGAAATACATATTTTCGAATCAACAACATAGTACCTATATGTTGGTTAAACACCCTATTTTTACAATAAAAAGTGTAAATTTTCATTCAGAAATATGAAATTTTAATTCAGTATATACTGAATTAAAATTTCATATATTTCATATTTAATTTTATTATTTAATATTATTATTTAATTATTTAATATTATTATTTAATATTACTATTATTTAAAATATTTTTATATTTTTATATTTTTATTAATATTTAATATTTAATATTATTATTTAATATTTCATATTTAATAAAATAGAATCATTCATCATTCATCATTCATCATCATACATCAGTCGACAGGAACTAGGTCTTTTCACCACCATCTTCCATCCACATGGTAAAGCAGTTTACAATATCCTTGCAGTCCATGAGTCATTTTGTCAGCACTTTTCAGCACTTTCTCCGCCAAAATGATAAATCCGTTCAAAACTGCAAGGATATTGTAAACTGCTTTACCATGTGGATGGAAGATGGTGGTGAAAAGACCTAGTTCCTGTCGACTGATGTATGATGATCCATAGCCAACTGACAATTTTCGTGGATGAAAACACCACATCGTGTTTTCATCCACGAAATGTCAGTTGGCTATGGATGATGAATGATGAATGATTTTATTGTAACCATGGCAACATCATTGATGGTCGATAAAAATGGCATCACTCGACAGGAACACTGTTTTCACGCCAAAATGTCAAACTTTATTTGATTTCATACAGTGGTGTAGTCAAGGGTATACGCGGGTATACGCCGTACCAAAAAAAAGGAGTTTTGCTGAAGAGTGAAGACGTCAGGAATACTTAAAATGTTTGTGGTGTTTTACGCCTAGTTTCATTTCGTAAGCAAAATACGCAAAAAAGTTATTTCGAAGTTTCAAAAAACCAACAAACGCCCTGCGGGGCAAGGTGGTACCATGCCCTCCACCACCCCATATGTGTCAAATTATAAAATATACTTATACCGGGTGGCGCAAAAAAAATCCCCCTGATTGAGAGGTCACTATATCGAAACGATTATAGATAGGATTCTGAAATTTGTACACATATTAGAAAACATACCAAAATTTAATATGTTCAAGTTTCAAAAACTTTACTATTGTAGGAAAAAAGTTACAGCTGTTCAAATTTGGTTGGCAATAAATTGATTGCGGAGCTCAAATAGCGCGCGACGAGAAAACTTCCAATGGCCGGAACGCTGTTTCTTCAAAACTACGTACGATATCAAGCTGAAAATTTCAAATTATATTGAAAATATATTAAGGTCGTTTGTGTAAAAATTTCAGTCAATTAGAATGAATGTAACGAAAATTATGGAATCCTGAAGTTAAGCGTAAAATCAGAAAATGAAGATTATTTCTTAACTTTTATTACACACGTTATAAAAGTGATTATTTTCCCACTATTCGGTTTCCAAGCTCAACTTCAAGGTTCCATAATTTTCGTTCCATTAATTCAAATTGATTGAAATTTTTACACAATCGATCTTAACCTATTTTGAATATAATTTGACATTTTCAGCTTGATATCGTACGTAATTTTGAAGAAACAGCGTCCCGGTCATTGGAAGTTTTCTCGACGCGCGCTATTTGAGCTCCGTTTAATCAATTTTTTGACAACCAAATTTGAACAGCTGTAACTTTTTTCCTACAATAGTAATGTTTTTGAAACTTGCACATATTAAATTTTGGTATGTTTTCTAATATGTGTACAAATTTCAGAATCCTATCTATAATCGTTTCGATGTAGTGACCTCTCAATCAGGGGGATTTTTTTTTGCGCCTCGCGGTATGTTTTTTGGTTTTTGGACACTAAATGTGAAATCAATTTTGAGACGTTATGAGGCGTATTATACGTATTATAATAATTCGCCGGGTGCGAATATTTTTCTGGCAAAGACTTCGTAAATGGGAGAAAAAATTATTTTTATAAAATTCCAGTGTTAACTTTTTTAAAGTGAAATAAATGGTTGATCTAACTAGAGTATGTTTTCAAATGTCAATCACGATAGTTCTGTGATGAAATTGGGATCGTGAAACCCCTCTAGAGTAAAATTTTTTCGATTGTTTAATTCGAAATAGAGCATATTTACTGTTAATATATCCTTCAATTTACTGATGTAATGGCTGTCAGAACACAGTATGTATATTATACTTCTAAATCAGAGTTCTATTTGTATAAATAAGTAAGTTATTAGATTTTTTGTCAGAGTCAATTTACGTCCCATTTACGAAGTCTTTGCCAGAAAAATTCTCGCGCCCTGCGAGGCTGGTATGGGGGGCACGTCCCCCACAACCCCCTTATAGCGTACGTTTCGAATCTAAATTTAGAAATGGCGCTCGCCACTCTCCTAGCGGCCACTGGGTGAACCGCGAAATTGTGGACAAGAGTTCTGAAAATAATGGCCGCCACGTTGTGTTCTTATGGCCATTGCCGCAGTGATTTTCGTCATTATTTAGACAAATGTGCGTTGGGTTTGATAAGTTCGAGATTCCCGAGCCCATATAAACATATTGTGAAGTGAGAAACGTTGTGTTAGGCCGTTTAGGAGCCATGGATTTAACTGAATCAGTTAAAGAAAACTGCGCCTATTTGTGCAACAACTGCTGTGCTAACGGCACTTGCAACAGTGAATTTCTCGTTATTATTTTAGAAATCATGTATGCAAATGTTGTATTTGACCCAAAGAAACATATTTTAAAGTGAGGAAAGTGAGTTAGGTCGTGTGTGAACCGAGGATTTACCGAAATCATGTTAAAAATGACAGGCCGATTTGTCACGTAAACGTCAGTGGGCGTATTTTGAATTGCGTACTTTTTTGTAATAATAACATACAATAAAACTCAAAGATATACTGAATGATGATATTAAACATTATTTATTACACAATTACATTGATAAACATCCATTAATCACGATTTATTCCATTTTACCTATGCCGATTCCCAGCTGTCACTTGTATTTTATCTGCCATACTACAATATCAAATCATGCCAGGAATTGTCTCTAGTACTGCTCTAAGGTCAAGTATAATGAGTTAATGCAAAATAGCACTTCTTTAGGGCCAAGTTTAATGACCACAATGTCAGAATTAACTTCGTTTTATACAGTTAACCAAATGGGCATGTGACAAGAATGTCCGTACTTTTGACTGGATTCGCGCGCACCCAGAGCTGTGACGTCACGACCAGGCTATTCGAAACGTACGCTATTAAAATGTTCCTTGCCTTGCCCCCCCCCCCCCCCCCCTCCCCCGGCAGAAATCCTGCGGACGCCCATGGTAGCGTATACCCCCAAAAAATATTAGGACTACACAACTGATTTCATATTTATAAACTAAAATGTACAATCTTGAGTGTGAAAAAGTGTGTTACATGTTGTTTCATGCACATTCCCTTCCAAGTCGAAGCCCCGCCCCCGAGACAACACGACACACACCTCGCACGGACGACAGACAACACAGACTACATCTGCAGCAGGTGATCCATGTCGGGCGTGCTCGGAGACCCCAGCGAGACGGGTGAGTTGGGTGTCTGCGGTGAGTTGAGCGGCGTGGGCGAGGAGCAACTCACCGTGCGGCGCAGATACATGCCATCTGCGCAACACAACGCGCCGAGGACAACACATCAAGCAACATACACAGTAGGGGGAACAGTACGGGGCCCTGCCGCAATCCACTTTATACACAATATACAGTATTGGTCCCAGTATAAAGACCTGTGGAACACCTTTTCATATATACAATAAAAAGTAAATTGGTCACAATATGGTGCCTGGTGGTACTCCACTCATAGGGCTGCGCATTAAGGACATCATGCTTAAAATTGGTTATTTTGGCACCCTTCCCCTCACCCTCAACCTCACCCTCCGCTCTTTTTCGATCCCCTTCCCCCCCCCCCCCACCCCAACTCAGTGTCACATATTGGTGCACCCCATGCCCCCTCCCCCTGAAGCGTGACGTCCTTTAAGCATAGCCCACATATATAAGTGATTCCAATCCAATACGGAGCTCTGTAATATAGTCATGGAAGTATATTCGGTAAACGCTTCTTCTCCCTTTCAATGCAATTACGTTAATTAAGGCTCCTCCCCCTCGACCCGTAACAGTGGCAAAGTTGTTTGAATGTGGTGGGGGGTGTGAGGAGCTTTTACCAAATTTTCATGACTGTACTCCATCTTAATTCACATCTTCATGCAATACTATAACAAAGATTGTCCAATATAGTACCACAGGGTTCACAATAAACACCCTCATGCAAGAAATTGAACCATTACTTATGAAGGGTACAGGGAAAGAACGCTATGATGAGTCCATTTATTGAAAAATTATTTTTATGATACCCTCGATTTTTTGAAAATATTGCCACGGACTTAAAAAACGTGATTGAAATATCGATTTGTATGGAAGATAGATACAAGTTTTAAGACGGCTGGGTAGTGAGTTTGACCTTAAAGAGTTTTTTAATCGATTTTTATAAATATCTTGTACCAATGTAATTGTTAACAAAATAGGGCTATGTACGCGTATTCAGAACTGTTCAATGAAAATAATATCATAGTTTGGAATAAGTTCTTAGTTTTATTTTGTCCAACAGATGTTTAGTGCCATAATTTTACTAATTTTCGGGTACTAAACATCTGTTGGACAAAGTAAATTTAATCCCAGAAAAAACACTCCGTGTAAAAATACCAGCCAAGTCTCTTTAACTATAAAAAAAATAGAAGAAATCTAAAAATTCAGCACTGAAAAGGAGTGATATCAAAAAAGGAGCCAAGTCAACGAATTTTCCAAATTTTAATCGTACCATTGAAATAAAAATATCAACCCCCGAGAAATACTTAAAAAAAGGACTTGGCGCATCGTTTTTTTAAAGACACTTTTCTATCCTAAAAGTATAGGAAGAACTCTACAAGTATATTTTCCTGAGTATATCACATTCATTATCGACGAATCATACTACGTTTTAATATAACTAGTACTCTTACCTACTGGCAGTTTTGGTATTTTGTCAATATTCAGAGGAAATAAACGGATAAACGAATAACGAATAAACGGAAGCGGCCTAGTCTATTCGTTATTGCCACTATTTCTAGGGTCATATTAATCAATCATACTTCTCAATATCGTGACTGAGGGAAATAGCGAAAGCGCTCATTACAAGAAGGCCGTCAATGAGATTTGTATAAGTGACTAGTGCACTGAGCCATGCTGCTCAAATAATTACTGACTAGATTTTTATCTAAAGTAATACGTTATGTAATTTATGAATTTTTTTGGTATAAAATGTTAATTAATAGCAATTAATTACACGGCGAGAAGGTTCAAAGTATAATGCTGTAGTAGGTATGTTGATGTACCCACAAAACTATAGGTACCTACCAATCACAAACACAACTGTTCTGTATTTATTGCTTGTAAGACAATGCTATGTTTCTTTGCGTACTTATATTTAAATTTAAAATATTTTACAGAATGTTCAATATTTAATTTGAAAGTTTTGTCCCAATTTTTCTAGGCATTTCTGAACTACGTAGTATGTGAGTGGCATAAGCTTAAGAATAGAAAAATGTCTTTAAAAAAACGATGCGCCAAGTCCTTTTTTTAAGTATTTCTCGGGGGTTGATATTTTTATTTTAATGGTACGATTAAAATTTGGAAAATTCGTTGACTTGGCTCCTTTTTTGATATCACTCCTTTTCAGTGCTGAATTTTTAGATTTCTTCTATTTTTTTTTATAGTTAAAGAGACTTGGCTGGTATTTTTACACGGAGTGTTTTTTCTGGGATATCACTTCTTTTGTTAGTTTATTCATACAGCTTGTAGCACATGTCCGAGCAGGGACTAATTTCTTTAAAAAAATACGCCTCAACCGATTTGGTTACTATGAAAAGTTGCGTTTGGTAAGATGAAAATGATTATCCAAGAAGAATAGCTTAAGTTTCGTTATAATCGATCCAGCCGTTTTCGATACATGACGTCACTTCCGGTTTTGAAATAGCGGCCGAATTCCGGTATAGGTAATAAGAAAACAATCTAGTTTTATCTAGTTGATACCTTCATGAACGACCATCTGAATTCCTAATCCCTATATTTCCGTAAAATCGGTCATGCCGTTTGTAATATATGACGTCACTTCCGGTTTCATTTAGTGGTTCCTGCCGCCATTTCCGGTACCATTAATTTATTTATTCATTTTTCACAACTGATTTTTCAAATAAATAGCAGAATGAATACGCAGGAGCTAGTTCAGTTGCAATCGGTACAGGCGTTTTAGATATATGACGTCACTTCCGGTTTCAGGAATGGCGGCCGAGAACACTGCTACATACTCAAGGCTGCTACCTTGAATATATAAATTGTATTGTCTATGTTACAATGTAAGTTAATTATGTACGTATTTTAAGAGTCGACAGGACTCGCAGAAAATTTCGATTCCGATGTGAAAAAAATCTTAGAAATGCATGAAAGTGCATTAGCTCTGGGTTGTACGTGACATTTGTGACATTTAATCGTGTGTTGCATGTTGCATATACTGCTGTGAAGTAAGTTATTTTAATTCAAATATTGAAAACCACAAAAAGCCATAAAAAGGCGGCCCCTACTTTTTTCTTAACGGCTTGACCGATTGTTTTCAAAATTTAACAGCATAGAGATAAAGAGTAAATCTGTGCCTCTAGTGATCCAAAAAAATTATAAAAAATGTTTTTTCTCGTTTTGAGGAAGTGCTAACATGGGCAATATATTAGTCTTTTTGGCACCACTGCCCTGAAAATTCTAAACAAAAAATTACACTTTTGGCTCACTAGAGGCACAGATTTATTATTTATCTATAATCTGTGAAAATTTGAAGACAATCGGTAAAGCCGTTTAGAAAAAAGTAAGGGCCGCCTTTTTGTGCTTCATAAAACATGGATTTCATCAAGTACCGTAGACTCTTAAGTATAATTTTTTTGAAATAAGTTAAATATTGCGTATTTATGACGTCACTTCCGGTTTAGAAAATAAGAAAATAATATTTTTTTTATTGATACTTCATATAGATGACCATCTAAATCGAATGGTGCAAACTTCGTTCCGATCGGTCCAGCCGTTTTCTAGATATGACGTCACATCCGGTTTCAATATGGCGGCACAAAAAATTCGTAAGGGCAAGGTATCATCAGACGCCAAAAGTGCACATGGGGTAAAAATTTCAGATCGATTAGTTCAGCCGTTTAGGCTGTGGCGGTGATAGCAACGTTTCCTGATATCTTCAGAATCAGAAAGTGGTGTAATTTCACTGTTTTCTCGGCCCTCTAGCTCGCAAACGGCATAACATATTGTTCCCTAATTTGGTATATGTAGTGGGGTGGGCCATAGCTCGAAATTAAGATATATCGCAACAATGTGAGATTTTCCAATTTTAAGATCCAGTAGGCCGAAAATGCCATGTTGTTGCTTACAGTAAAAGTGTTTGGTCTGCTCCTCAGTTTATTAGGCATTTACGGTATGTTGAGTGACTGTGAGTGTATAGTACGACTTGGCTGGGTGGAGCGACCGCTCCACTAGATAATTACAAGCTATGGAATTATTTTCATTGAACTGTTCTGAATGCGCGAACATAGCCCTATTTTGTTAACAATCACATTGGTAAAAGATATTGATAAAAATCGATTAAAAAATCGTCAAGGCCACGCTCACTACCAAGCCCTCTTAACACAAAACCTCGTTTATCTCAGTTTCATGCGAATGTGACTTATAGCGTTATTTCCCTGTACCCTTCAAATCTATCTCGGATCGGCGAGTACAGTCACTTGGAAGAGTCAATAGTCTCTGTCCTTGTCTGGCTCACCTGGATGCGTGCTAGTCAGATCGTCTTGTATCTTGTAGAACTCGGTCAACTCTCTCGCACTGCACAGTGGCGTGTCCACTTGGTACGTGTTGTTGAAGCGGCTGTAGTCCACCTCGTATCCTTGTCGCTCCTTGCTGTACTCCACCATGGGCTCGAACCGATGGCCCCAGAGCATCTCGCTGGGAAGGTACGAGGAGCGCGCCTGCGTCGTCTGTCCGGTAGACTCGATGGTGCCTGTGGAGGTATACAGTGACGTCAGTGAGAGGCCCGAGATGAGGCGCGGCAGAGGGTGAGGATCAAGTGAAAAGGCTTTCAAAATAGGGTAAAGAAAGAAAATTGCAAGGAAAACGTGTGAATGCTCATAAAACAGGGTTGATAAATAAAAATTGCAAAGAAACGAGTGAAAAGTCTAGGCAAATTAATAAAAAAAAACTTTAAAGACCCGTCAACGTAAAGTTCTGGAACAATTAATTGTTTGCGGCACGCCGCACCTGTACAGGAACATGGGGTTCAAACCCTGAACTCGTATATATAGCTCTCTTTCTCCAGATTGTGGTGGGTCCTTTGTTCGTACAATTTCAAATCTTACTTCTCTTCAGTCCATCCAGACAAATCTTAAAGTAGGACAATTGAACATGAGGAGACTTCGGGCCTTTGATTCGTTCAGCTATAAAACGGCAAATGAAAACTATTTTGAACTGTTGGAGTACATAGAGTAGTACTACATAAAATAGGGACCATTATGCATCCTTGTCTGACAGGCATCCGAATATCTTAATTAATTTCGTAGCTGGTGTCAATCATTATGGGGTGTTCAACTGCTATGGGGATAGAGTTAGCAACCTCACCCTCTAGAATGACGACGACCTCCATGCGGCTGTCCCTCTCGACGAGGTCCGCGGCGGAGTATCTGTAGAACGGACTGGAGCTGTCGATGCGATGGACAATGGTCATCGGCCAGATGAAGAAGAGATTCTCGGTGCCTCCGTCGGTGCCCACCTGTAGCTCGATCTGGCACTGTGGGATCACCTCGCCCTCCTTGGTGGTGCGAGATCGGATGAGAAGCGCGCGCACGCTAGATCCTGACAACAAACAATTATCTTGAAGTCTCGTATTTTACAATATGAGATTATACATTCTTTAATAAATTAAGGTCATTGGTAAATGAAAAAAATTGCCTTTACATCGATATTCTAGTCTCTTTGAAACCCTTGAAAATAGTTTTTTTTGTCGCTTTAAAAAGGACTATTGACGAAATTTTCATAAAAAAATTTAGAATTTTACCAAATTTTCTTAGTCTTAATTACATTGTTTGTAAATGCATAATATAAAATAGCGTAATAGGTAATTTGAACTAAATTCGTTTTTATATCAGTACTTCAGAGGTAGAAGCCCTGATGTTCATTTCAATGATTCTTGTTGAGGTGATCTCAAAAACCAGTAATTCTGCCTTCATCCAATCATATTTGTAATGGTGACATTATGGTCATTGTCTAAGAGAATCTAGTGGAGCGGTCGCTCCACGCCAGCCAAGTCGTACGGCGCGCGCACACACTCATTTAAAAAGGCTGGAGCAAACCCACTTTTACTGTAAGCATCAAAGTGGCATTTTCGGCCTACTGGATCTTAAAATTGGAAAATCTCACATTGTTGCGATATATCTTAATTTCGAGCTATGGCCCACCCTACAACATATACCAAATTTGGGAACAATAGGTTACGCCCTTTGCGCGCTAGAGGACCGTGAAAACAGTGTTTTAGGGCGGTTTTCATAATAATAATAATCTCAGTAGTAGTAGTAGTAGTAGTCTCCTGGAATTTTAATCCGGTAAACAGGCCACAGCCTAAACGGCTGAACCGATTGATCCCACATTTTTACCACGTGTGCACTTTTGGCGTCTGATTTAACCTTCACCCCATGAATTTTTTGTGCCGCCATTTTGAAACCGGAAGTGACGTCATATCTCGTCAACAGCTGGACTGATTGGAACGAAAATTGCGCCAAACGATCCAGACGGTCATCTATATGCATGATCAGTAGCAAAAGACTAAACATTATGTTAAAGAAACCGGAAATGACGTAATGAAATTTGAAATACATCGATTGGCTTTTTGGCAACAAAGGTTGATCCGATTATTTTGATATTTATGTAACGTATGTACTTTTGACGTCTAATGTGACTTGTTATAAAACCAACCGGAAGCCGCCATTTTGAAACCGGAAGTGACATCATATCTCAATAACGGCTAAATAGATTTCAACGAAACCAGCGCAATACAATTTAGACTGTCAACTTTATGTATTATCATCAATAATATTTGCAGTTTCCCATACCTAAACCGGAAATGACGTCACACATTTTAATAATCTTACAAATTTTTATTTTGATGCAATAAATATACTATTTGAGACAGCTTATAAAATTGTAATCATGTTTCAAATATACTTCAAGGGGTCAGAGATTTCAGCAGCCATTTTTAAACCGGAAGTAACGTCATATCTCAAAAACTGGTAGACAAATCGGTATGAAACTAGCGCCAAACGATTCGGAAGGATATCTCTATGGAATATGAACAGTGCAAATAGAATTTTCCTATTTATGAGACCGGAAATGACGTCATTCAAATGTATAAATTATTATAATTCCCTCCTATACAATAAATACATATTCAGAAAGCTTAAAATGATACACATCATTTATAGAAATAAATTCTATGTGGCATTGCAGAAAGTTCAGCAGCCATTTTGAAAACCGAAGTGTTTCCATATCTCGGAACTGGGTTGACTGATTGGAATGAAACCTTTGCTATTCTTCGTGAAAGATCATTTAAAGCAATTATTTAGGACCATACGCTGCTATTCATTAGTGGTAACGAAATTGTAAAGGGTGATGATTTTTTAAAAGAATTTAGTAATTGTTCATTTCATATGTGTCACAAGTTGTTAGAATAAACTAAAAAAAGGAGTGATATCCCCATAAAAAACACTTCGTGTAAAAATACCAGCCAAGTCTCTTCTACTAAAAAAAATATATGAAATCTAAAAATTCTGCACTGAAAAGTAATAATATCAAAAAATTTGCCAAGTCAAAACTTTATTTGAAAATCAAAAAATACTTGGCGCATCGATTTTTTAGGGCATTTTAGGTATACTATATGTTTGTATATTTTATGTATATTTTAAATCTGGCCTATACTTCTAAGCTATTAATATACACGATGCGCCAAGTATTTTTTGATTTTCAAATAAAGTTTTGACTTGGCAAATTTTTTGATATTATTACTTTTCAGTGCAGAATTTTTAGATTTCATATATTTTTTTTTAGTAGAAGAGACTTGGCTGGTATTTTTACACGAAGTGTTTTTTATGGGGATATACTTCATTACTGTATTTGTTGACCTCAGTCAAATTGCAAATTCATCGTTCCAAATTGTTGAGCGCAAAATCGATAAAAGGACTTCCGGCCTTCTACCTGTAAAGCCCGATTTACATGGAACAATTTCTTGAACAACTTCTGTGTCACATTCCCAGTTTTCACACAATTTTGCATTTACACGAAGCAACTTTCTGTGTGATAAAGACTGTGCCAAAGACTGTGACACAGAAGTTGTTCCATAAATGTGACCGTGTAAATCGGGCTTAAGGTACAAATATTTTTTTCTCTGGAAACACATAGTTGTAAGCATTCCCGTGGCGCGGCCAACAACTGACCAATCACGCTCAACAACATGACTCTGCCCCAGCAACAGGTATGTCCTCACCTATGATGTGACTCTTCCTCATGTCACCGACCCTGAACATGAGACAGAGGTCGCCGTCGCGCTGACATATCACAGCGTTGCGACTGAACAGCAGCGTCTGCGTCCTCCTCTTAGGCCGCGTCATCTTGGCGAACACGATGCCGACCATGAAGGCCTGGATCATCACGCCCGTGATGCTCTGCAGACACATCACGAAGATCGCCTCCGGACACTCCTCGGTCGTGCTGCAATCAACCACCAGCGTTAATGCGACAAGAAGATGAGGCACCAAGATGAAAAGTACAGCTGACTTGACCAATTTAGACAGGGCAGTGTAAAGATATAAGACGGATATTGTAGAGGAAAATTTGAATCATTTGGAAGCAGGAAGAAGTTGAGATGAAGGATATGGGAAAAGGGAAACCACAATTGAGGGGTCGCGTCGATAAAACAACCAACTAACCGGTTTGGCTAACTGAGATACTTTGATGACAAACATCTAGTGGAGCGGTCGCTCCACCCAGCCAAGTCGTACCGTACACTCACACTCACTCAACATACCGTAAATGCCTAATAAACTGAGGAGCAGACCAACCACTTTTACTGTAAGCAACAACATGGCATTTTCGGCCTACTGGATCTTAAAATTGGAAAATCTCACATTGTTGCAAAATATCTTAATTTCGAGCTATGGCCCACCCCACCCCATATACCGAATTTGGGAACAATAGGGTATGTCATTTTCGTGCTAGAGGGCCGTGAAATATGTAAAATTACACCACTTTCTGATTCTGAAGATGATGATTCTGATGATATCAGGAAACACTGTTGACAGCGCCACAGCCTAAACGGCTGAGCCGATCGATCTGAAATTTTTACCATATATGCACTTTTGGCGTCTGATGATACCTTGTCCTTACGAATTTTTTGTGCCACCATTTTGAAACCGGAAGTGACGTCATATCTTAAAAACTGATGGACCAATTGGGACGAAACTAGCGCCAAACGATTCGGATGGTCTTCTCAATGAAATATCAATAGTCAAAATAGAAATGTACTTTTACCGAAACCGGAAATGACGTCATAAAAATGCCAAATTTGAATGAAATCATCTCTTATAACAATAACTACATATTCAGAAGGCTTATAATGTTACATAGCATTTAAAGACACAAATTTTAGGTGGCAGTGAAGTCAGCCGCCATTTTGAAAACCGGAAGTGATGCCATAACTCGAGAACGGCTGGACCGATTGGAACGAAACTTGCGCTATACTTTATAGCATATCATTTATGGCATATACATAGTAACAAGCACAACTTTTCTTAGCAACCAAATCAAAAAGGCGTATTTTTTTAAAGGAATTATAGTCTTTGGTTCCACAATATATGCTACAAATTGTAAGAATAAACTGAAAAAAGGAATGATATCCCATAAAAAACACTCCGTGTAAAAATACCAGCCAAGTCTCTTCAACTAAAAAAAAAATAGAAGAAATCTAAAAATTCAGCACTGAAAAGTAGTGATATCAAAAAAAGGCCAAGTCAAAACTTTTAAAAATTACTTGGCGCATCGTTTTTCTATGGGATTATAGATATATTTTATGTATAGATGAGTATATTTGATTACCGACCTACTTCTATACTATTTATATGCACGATGCGCCAAGTAATTTTTAAAAGTTTTGACTTGGCCTTTTTTTGATATCACTACTTTTCAGTGCTGAATTTTTAGATTTCTTCTATTTTTTTTTTAGTTGAAGAGACTTGGCTGGTATTTTTACACGGAGTGTTTTTTATGGGTTCCTATTACAGTAGGACAACTAGACATTTAATTCGGTTCATTATGGAAGGAATACAGGCTTTAACTGTCAGGACTTGTTTACTTTATGCATGTAGTAAACACACTGAACTGAACGCATGGCTTGATATGCGACTCTAAATCAGCTATCTACCATACGCTGGTTTATCGAGCGGACTTTAAGTTATATTTCCACAAATGGGTGTTGTTGGGCTTTATGGTGGGAATACCAATACAGCATTCATGAAAGAAAGAAGCAGATGCGAATTTAAGAGTAAGTGCTTGGGATACTTGTTCAAGGAAATTCTTGGAAGATTGTGGGCAGAGGGAGATAACGAGAGAAAGTTTTGTAGGAAGACGAAGAAGTGGACGCAACTGACATGTCCATGCCAGTTGATTTGGGGGAGTCCGAACCTTGTCCTCGTGTCTTCCGACTACGTCTATGTGGACTCACCTGCGACTGCCGTAGCCGATGGTGTGCTGCGTCTCGATGCTGAACAGGAAGCACGAGGTGAAGTCGTGGATGGCGACGATGCAGGGCTTCCAGTCGGTGTCGTCGAGCTGGTGTTCCGGCTCGAAGTCGCCGTGCGTGAAGGCGATCAGCCACCTGTAAGAGCAGCAAGTTGTTAGCAGGCGATCAGCCACCTGTAGGAGCAACAAGTTGTTAGCAGGCGATCAGACACCTGTAGGAGCAACAAGTTGTTAGCAGGCGATCAGACACCTGTAAGAGCAACAAGTTGTTAGCAGGCGATCAGACACCTGTAGGAGCAACAAGTTGTTAGCAGGCGATCAGACACCTGTAGGAGCAGCAAGTTGTTAGCAGGCGATCAGACACCTGTAGGAGCAACAAGTTGTTAGCAGGCGATCAGACACCTGTAAGAGCAACAAGTTGTTAGCAGGCGATCAGACACCTGTAGGAGCAACAAGTTGTTAGCAGGCGATCAAACACCTGTAGGAGCAGCAAGTTGTTAGTAGGCGATCAGCCACCTATAGGAGCAACAAGTTGTTAGCAGGCGATCAGCCACCTGTAGGAGCAGCAAGTTGTTAGCAGGCGATCAGCCACCTGTAGGAGCAACAAGTTGTTAGCAGGCGATCAGACACCTGTAGGAGCAACAAGTTGTTAGCAGGCGATCAGCCACCTGTAGGAGCAACAGATTGTTAGCAGGCGATCAGCCACCTGTAGGAGCAACAAGTTGTTAGCAGGCGATCAGCCACCTGTAAGAGCAACAAGTTGTTAGCAGGCGATCAGCCACCTGTAGGAGCAACAAGTTGATAGCAGGCGATCAGCCACCTGTAGGAGCAACAAGTTGTTAGCAGGCGATCAGACACCTGTAGGAGCAACAAGTTGTTAGCAGGCGATCAGCCACCTGTAAGAGCAACAAGTTGTTAGCAGGCGATCAGCCACCTGTAGGAGCAACAAGTTGTTAGCAGGCGATCAGCCACCTGTAGGAGCAACAAGTTGATAGCAGGCGATCAGCCACCTGTAAGAGCAACAAGTTGTTAGCAGGCGATCAGCCACCTGTAAGAGCAACAAGTTGTTAGCAGGCGATCAGACACCTGTAAGAGCAACAAATTGTTAGCAGGCGATCAGACACCTGTAGGAGCAACAAGTTGTTAGCAGGCGATCAGCCACCTGTAAGAGCAACAATTTGTTAGCAGGCGATCAGCCACCTGTAGGAGCAGCAAGTTGTTAGCAGGCGATCAGCCACCCGTAAGAGCAGCAAGTTGTTAGCAGGCGATCAGACACCTGTAGGAGCAACAAGTTGTTAGCAGGCGATCAGCCACCTGTAAGAGCAACAAGTTGTTAGCAAGCGATCAGCCACCTGTAAGAGCAACAAGTTGTTAGCAGGCGATCAGACACCTATAGGAGCAACAAGTTGTTAGCAGGCGATCAGCCACCTGTAGGAGCAACAAGTTGTTAGCAGGCGATCAGACACCTGTAGGAGCAACAAGTTGATAGCAGGCGATCAGCCACCTGTAGGAGCAACAAGTTGTTAGCAGGCGATCAGACACCTGTAGGAGCAACAAGTTGTTAGCAGGCGATCAGACACCAGTAGGAGCAACAAGTTGTTAGCAGGCGATCAGACACCTGTAGGAGCAACAAGTTGTTAGCAGGCGATCAGACACCTGTAGGAGCAACAAGTTGTTAGCAGGCGATCAGCCACCTGTAGGAGCAACAAGTTGTTAGCAGGCGATCATACACCTGTAGGAGCAACAAGTTGTTAGCAGGCGATCAGACACCTGGAGGAGCAACAAGTTGTTAGCAGGCGATCAGACACCTGTAGGAGCAACAAGTTGTTAGCAGGCGATCAGCCACCTGTAAGAGCAACAAGTTGTTAGCAGGCGATCAGCCACCTGTACGAGCAACAAGTTGTTAGCAGGCGATCAGCCACCTGTAGGAGCAGCAAGTTGTTAGCAGGCGATCAGCCACCCGTAAGAGCAGCAAGTTGTTAGCAGGCGATCAGACACCTGTAGGAGCAACAAGTTGTTAGCAGGCGATCAGCCACCTGTAAGAGCAACAAGTTGTTAGCAGGCGATCAGCCACCTGTAAGAGCAACAAGTTGTTAGCAGGCGATCAGCCACCTGTAAGAGCAACAAGTTGTTAGCAGGCGATCAGACACCTATAGGAGCAACAAGTTGTTAGCAGGCGATCAGCCACCTGTAGGAGCAACAAGTTGTCAGCAGGCGATCAGACACCTGTAGGAGCAACAAGTTGTTAGCAGGCGATCAGCCACCTGTAAGAGCAACAAGTTGTTAGCAGGCGATCAGCCACCTGTACGAGCAACAAGTTGTTAGCAGGCGATCAGCCACCTGTAGGAGCAGCAAGTTGTTAGCAGGCGATCAGCCACCCGTAAGAGCAGCAAGTTGTTAGCAGGCGATCAGACACCTGTAGGAGCAACAAGTTGTTAGCAGGCGATCAGACACCAGTAGGAGCAACAAGTTGTTAGCAGGCGATCAGACACCTGTAGGAGCAACAAGTTGTTAGCAGGCGATCAGCCACCTGTAGGAGCAGCAAGTTGTTAGCAGGCGATCAGCCACCTGTAAGAGCAACAAGTTGTTAGCAGGCGATCAGACACCTGTAAGAGCAACAAGTTGTTAGCAGGCGATCAGCCACCTGTAGGAGCAGCAAGTTGTTAGCAGGCGATCAGACACCTGTAGGAGCAACAAGTTGTTAGCAGGCGATCAGCCACCTGTAAGAGCAACAATTTGTTAGCAGGCGATCAGCCACCTGTAGGAGCAGCAAGTTGTTAGCAGGCGATCAGCCACCCGTAAGAGCAGCAAGTTGTTAGCAGGCGATCAGACACCTGTAGGAGCAACAAGTTGTTAGCAGGCGATCAGCCACCTGTAAGAGCAACAAGTTGTTAGCAAGCGATCAGCCACCTGTAAGAGCAACAAGTTGTTAGCAGGCGATCAGACACCTATAGGAGCAACAAGTTGTTAGCAGGCGATCAGCCACCTGTAGGAGCAACAAGTTGTTAGCAGGCGATCAGACACCTGTAGGAGCAACAAGTTGATAGCAGGCGATCAGCCACCTGTAGGAGCAACAAGTTGTTAGCAGGCGATCAGACACCTGTAGGAGCAACAAGTTGTTAGCAGGCGATCAGACACCAGTAGGAGCAACAAGTTGTTAGCAGGCGATCAGACACCTGTAGGAGCAACAAGTTGTTAGCAGGCGATCAGACACCTGTAGGAGCAACAAGTTGTTAGCAGGCGATCAGCCACCTGTAGGAGCAACAAGTTGTTAGCAGGCGATCATACACCTGTAGGAGCAACAAGTTGTTAGCAGGCGATCAGACACCTGGAGGAGCAACAAGTTGTTAGCAGGCGATCAGACACCTGTAGGAGCAACAAGTTGTTAGCAGGCGATCAGCCACCTGTAAGAGCAACAAGTTGTTAGCAGGCGATCAGCCACCTGTACGAGCAACAAGTTGTTAGCAGGCGATCAGCCACCTGTAGGAGCAGCAAGTTGTTAGCAGGCGATCAGCCACCCGTAAGAGCAGCAAGTTGTTAGCAGGCGATCAGACACCTGTAGGAGCAACAAGTTGTTAGCAGGCGATCAGCCACCTGTAAGAGCAACAAGTTGTTAGCAGGCGATCAGCCACCTGTAAGAGCAACAAGTTGTTAGCAGGCGATCAGCCACCTGTAAGAGCAACAAGTTGTTAGCAGGCGATCAGACACCTATAGGAGCAACAAGTTGTTAGCAGGCGATCAGCCACCTGTAGGAGCAACAAGTTGTTAGCAGGCGATCAGACACCTGTAGGAGCAACAAGTTGTTAGCAGGCGATCAGCCACCTGTAAGAGCAACAAGTTGTTAGCAGGCGATCAGCCACCTGTACGAGCAACAAGTTGTTAGCAGGCGATCAGCCACCTGTAGGAGCAGCAAGTTGTTAGCAGGCGATCAGCCACCCGTAAGAGCAGCAAGTTGTTAGCAGGCGATCAGACACCTGTAGGAGCAACAAGTTGTTAGCAGGCGATCAGACACCAGTAGGAGCAACAAGTTGTTAGCAGGCGATCAGACACCTGTAGGAGCAACAAGTTGTTAGCAGGCGATCAGCCACCTGTAGGAGCAGCAAGTTGTTAGCAGGCGATCAGCCACCTGTAAGAGCAACAAGTTGTTAGCAGGCGATCAGACACCTGTAAGAGCAACAAGTTGTTAGCAGGCGATCAGCCACCTGTAGGAGCAGCAAGTTGTTAGCAGGCGATCAGACACCTGTAGGAGCAACAAGTTGTTAGCAGGCGATCAGACACCTGTAGGAGCAGCAAGTTGTTAGCAGGCGATCAGACACCTGTAGGAGCAGCAAGTTGTTAGCAGGCGATCAGCCACCTGTAAGAGGAACAAGTTGTTAGCAGGCGATCAGACACCTGTAGGAGCAGCAAGTTGTTAGCAGGCGATCAGCCACCTGTAGGAGCAGCAAGTTGTTAGCAGGCGATCAGCCACCTGTAGGAGCAGCAAGTTGTTAGCAGGCGATCAGCCACCTGTAAGAGCAACAAGTTGTTAGCAGGCGATCAGCCACCTGTAGGAGCAACAAGATGATAGCAGGCGATCAGCCACCTGTAAGAGCAGCAAGTTGTTAACAGGCGATCAGCCACCTGTAAGAGCAACAAGTTGTTAGCAGGCGATCAGCCACCTGTAGGAGCAACAAGATGATAGCAGGCGATCAGCCACCTGTAGGAGCAACAAGATGATAGCAGGCGATCAGCCACCTGTAAGAGCAACAAGTTGTTAGCAGGCGATCAGCCACCTGTAGGAGCAACAAGATGATAGCAGGCGATCAGCCACCTGTAAGAGCAGCAAGTTGTTAGCAGGCGATCAGCCACCTGTAAGAGCAACAAGTTGTTAGCAGGCGATCAGCCACCTTTAAGAGCAACAAGTTGTTAGCAGGCGATCAGCCACCTGTAGGAGCAGCAAGTTGTTTGCAGGCAGCCACCTGTAGGAGCAACAAGATGATAGCAGGAGATCAGACACCTGGAGGAGCAACAAGTTGATAGTTTAAAATGCAATTAAATCTTGTTTCTTGAAACCTTGACGCCCCTGAGGTAGGTGATGGCTGATGAGGTATAATAGTACTGCCTACTCGAGGTCTATCTCAATGTTAACGAGGCGTACAGCTAAATGGCGCAGGAATTGATCACGCGCGTGGGGTTATGGGACTAACGGCGGCCATGTTTGTTGATACATGTGTCAAACTGTGCTGTTTACGAACATATTTGAGATTGTTTGCTATTTTATACGATAATTTTCTCGGGATTCAGTGTAGTGGGGACTTGTTTTATTTTATGTGATATTGCGTTATGTTTATATTTAGGTACTTAGTTTGAATATGGCGTGCTTCGAGTGACGAACGTGGCGCCACATCTCGGAGCGGAAGTAACTGAAGCCTGTACGCGCCCCGCAAGTTAATTAATATTCCACTCCATCGTAAGATAGATATTTAAACTCTTGATAGGACAGAAAGTAGCAGTTACGTTTTTCAAGTACGTCATCTTCATCATAATCTTAACTCCCAATACCAATAATCCTCATTATCATATTCATAGTGCCTATAGCTAATTGTCAACAATACTTTCATTATCATCATTAGTGATAATTGATCAAGTATAATAAGATGAGATAGATAATAGACATCAGCTCACAGCGCTTTAATTTCGACACTGCACTATCTGCTCACATGTGGTCCGGTGTGATATTTCATAATGACAAATCTTTATTTACTTATACAAATCCAGACAACAAATCAAGAAGAACTGACTCCGATTTCCCAAGAATCAAGTGGTTTCTTCTCTGGAAACGACTGGTTTGATTGTACATGTCAAATAATCAGATAGGAAAAAGTGACAGAAATTAATAAATAACGTGCTATCAGATGACGAAACATGTCAGATTGTTTCACTAGATACCTTCTTTTCTCACTTAAAAATATTAAACATCGTAACATACCAATATTCGAGAAATTAGGAACACGACTGAACTCTGGTGGATTCTTTGGTACTATCCATAAGGGGGATAATGGAGGATATAAAGGGTTTATTTGTGTAAATAAATTATATAAAATTTGCTTTAGTTGTTTGTTATGGCTGAAAAAGTAAACTTGTAACTAAATCTAAATTGCATTTGTTCTCCTTTTTCACTGCCCTATGGAAACACGAACATAAAAAAAGTGCGTCTAAAAAGTTTCCTGCCAAGTGGCTCCATCACGTATCGCTTATTTGTTCGAATAGAAATAATCAGGTCATATCTGGTTCAAAAATACGCATGTAATTTAATTGTCCGGATCTCCATTAGTGATTTACAATAATGTGACACAATCAGCAGATCTTGACAGTCAATCTGAATGTCTTGGGTGACAGCTTTGACGGGAAAGCTCGCTGTCACAAACAACAAGTCTCTGTTGCTATGGAAACATGTAGATGTGACGTCATTATGTACTCGAACCAGTAGACATGTTGTTTTCAATTGGTCATATACTTCGAATAGAGTTAATTACTTGTGACAATATTTTCAACGAGGTCTAAATAAATGTTTCTCATTTCTCTCAACACTCTATACCTACTATCGATTCTTGAAAAATTATTAGGAAACATCATCTCCGTATAGTCCGTGCTTCAGCTAATATGAGGGGAAAGTTCAAAGTTTGACGTGTCTGTTTATTGTAAATAATACAACATCTTGATATTATGGGTGGACGTAGGACATTTTATTACTCAGGGGCCAGATTTACATAAAGTATTGTCTCCTTATACGTATTATCTTTCATTTAACATGGTGAATTTAGTATTAAATCAAGAGATAGCAGATATTATTTGTGGTGAAACTAGTGATTAAATAACTTCCCTGCAATGTTCCTTTTCAATAGACAACATCATAAATTATCTAGTTAGCTCTGCTTTTCAAAAAATTTCATATGCAGTACCGTGATCCAAGTATCTATTATGGTTTTTCAACAATGGATCATAACCATAATAGATACTTGGATCACGGTACTGCATATGAAAATTTTTGAAAAGCAGAGCTAACTAGATAATTTATGATGTTGTCTATTGTTGTTTTTGTACATTTTACTTTTAAAACTATAAAAGAAATAAAACTTGTCTCAAAATTTTGATTTCTTTGATTTTTGTAAGTTAATTGAAAACTTTTTTTCATTATTTAGTCCATTTAAATATTCTAGATTCAAAACAGATCATTCCATGATGTTCTTCTACAATGGATCTTCTCCAAACAAATAATTTTTAAGCTAGACATGAGTTCTAATGTCTTTTAAAATAAATTCAGTATAGGACAAACTTCTAATTCCCCTGTCTATCTCAGAGCAACTCGAACCCTGCGATGGCTGCCTTTACTGGCACGTGAAAGCTCGGTACATACACTGACTATACACAACGGACTGCCAGCTTTGGAACGTAATAGACCGTGTAAATAGAGGCTATTGGATGTTATGACCGCTGTCACGTAGACCGAATCGGATGCTTTACAGGGCTTAGAACCAATGTGGGACTCATTTAGTTTGACAAGTTTGATACGTGACAAACTAACATGTGAAAGTATAGCACTACACCCAGGGTCGAACTATACTTAATGAACCAACGCATGGACATGTTTTCACATAACTGATGATGTGTTGACAGACCTTAATTTAATAGTAAATACAAATAATACGAGAGATGTTGACCTCAAAATGCAGGCGATACCACGTCACAGGGCAAGTTGGCTCAGGGCAATGCCAGGGATTGGGATTGGGGGCTTTTAGTTTTCGGAATTGTAAAATTATTTTGGTCCCCGTAATATCTTCGATGAGGATTTTGTTTTGTTTCCCCTCATTGAGGATAACTTGAACTATTTATTGGCAATGGAACATAGACTAGAGCAGCCATGTTCATTACTTCGCAGTCTATAAGACTCCAAACAACCCAAGTTGCATAGAGGTCATTTGGGTTGCCTATAACATTCGGCAAAGATAATGTTATATGACATGATCTGACTCACTGACCCTCTCTATTGCAGGAGGGTAGACCAATACGGTCATCTGTGTACTGCGGATTGCCTACCAATGCGAGCTAATAGGGACCCCTGGCTGGCTTCATTTGAATGTGACCCTACACTTGGCAGAACTAAAAAGATCGCTCAATAAATCTGATTGACTGATCAAAGATAGATCGCGCCATCATAAGTCTGTCCAAGCGGTCTCCTTGTCTCACTCTAGTAGGTGACCTCTCATTTCAAACAAGCATTGATGTTACGGAACATGACCAGCCAGTCATTCAAATTTGTTTACCGATCATCATGGGCGTCCGCAGGATTTCTGTCAGGGTGGGGGGGGGGGGGGGGGGGGGGGAAGCATAAAAACAATTTTGCCTTGGTAAAGGGGGCTGTGTGAGGGGGCCCCTTTTCCTGCCCCGAGGAGCGATTTTTGGTTTTTGGACACTTTGATATCAATTTTAAGAAATTTTGAGGTGTATTTTGTTGAAAAATTATTTATTTTTTAAAATTTGACACCTTGGGGTGGTGGAAAGTATGCCTCCACTCCACCTTGCCCCGCAGGGAATTTATGTTTTTTTTGACACTTTAGACTGATATTTTTGATATTTTTGTTTACAAAATGAAGTTATACTTAAAACACCACAAAAATTGTATGTTTTCCTGAACTCCAGGAGGGGGCAAGCCCCCCCCCCCCCCCCCCCCCCCCCCCCCCCCCGCCCTCCCATGTGAACGCCTATGCCGATCATGTTTTATTTTCTCGAACAGCTTACCAGACCGTGGCGAATGTGAGCCAAGAGAGAATGAAGCTGAGCGCGAACACGAGCAGCGTCCAGCGCCATTGCGTGTCGACGAATGTGGTGAACAAGTCCTGCAGATATCTCAGTCTCCTGTGGGAGATGCGACTCTTGCTTACCAGACCGTGGCGAATGTGAGCCAAGAGAGAATGAAGCTGAGCGCGAACACGAGCAGCGTCCAGCGCCATTGCGTGTCGACGAATGTGGTGAACAAGTCCTGCAGATATCTCAGTCTTCTGTGGGAGATGCGACTCTTGCTTACCAGACCGTGGCGAATGTGAGCCAAGAGAGAATGAAGCTGAGCGCGAACACGAGCAGCGTCCAGCGCCATTGCGTGTCGACGAATGTGGTGAACAAGTCCTGCAGATATCTCAGTCTCCTGTGGGAGATGCGACTCTTGCTTACCAGACCGTGGCGAATGTGAGCCAAGAGAGAATGAAGCTGAGCGCGAACACGAGCAGCGTCCAGCGCCATTGCGTGTCGACGAATGTGGTGAACAAGTCCTGCAGATATCTCAGTCTCCTGTGGGAGATGCGACTCTTGCTTACCAGACCGTGGCGAATGTGAGCCAAGAGAGAATGAAGCTGAGCGCGAACACGAGCAGCGTCCAGCGCCATTGCGTGTCGACGAATGTGGTGAACAAGTCCTGCAGATATCTCAGTCTCCTGTGGGAGATGCGACTCTTGCTTACCAGACCGTGGCGAATGTGAGCCAAGAGAGAATGAAGCTGAGCGCGAACACGAGCAGCGTCCAGCGCCATTGCGTGTCGACGAATGTGGTGAACAAGTCCTGCAGATATCTCAGTCTTCTGTGGGAGATGCGACTCTTGAGCACGTTGCACTCGCCGTTCTTGAAGACGGCGCGGCGTCGCTGCTTCCGCACGGCCGATCCCCGGTAGCGACTTCTGCAACAGAAGAGATCAGGGATGAGAGGATACCCGGTACCCAGCCCGGTACCGGCATGTAGCCTACTCCTGACGAAAGATACCAAGGGGGCCGGAAAATGTTGAACAAATTTTCTACGTTTTAAATAATGAAAACGTGATCGGTTTCAAAACGTGGAAGCTCAGGAATCTCGTTTGCAATGTTTAAAAGTTGAGCTCTCTTTGACGATTCACAAACTATTTTATTTATCATCTCAATATTTCTCCTACTTGGGCTCCAACTTTAAGGCATGATTTATTCCCTTTGTGTCCTTTATTTTATTTATGAAATAATTTTCCTTTCTCTTGATCTTTCGCTCCTCTATACCCTCCCACCCACCAGACAAAGAATGCAATATTTTGCACGCTTAATGAAAATTTCCGAATTAAATGTAGAGACGTGCTAAAGAAAACCAATTCATTCCATCATGTGCTCAATAACCACTTAAATGGAAATCCATGATTTGGAAAATACAGCGTTTTCCCGGGGCTAGCACCCCCCCCCCCCCCCCCCCCCCGGCTATTGTTTTCATTCGTATGTGTGTGAAAAAGTTTTCCCTCTTTTAATTTTCAGATTATATCAAATACAGTTGTGTATACATTTGTAATGCGAGTGACCACTAATAACAAGCCACATTGGACATATTGTGTGAATAGATTGATATTACACTTGATCTACACTAGCCAGATAGACGCAGAGCTGGGTAGTAACTTAACGAAAGTAACGCGTTACCGGTAACGCGTTACTTTTTTGTAACTTTTACAGTAACGCGTTCCTGCTATGATAGAAGTAACTTAGTAACGTGGAAAGTTCCTTTTTGTTGTGGAACTTTACATTTATAAAAGTTCCTTTTGCAGTTACTTTTAGAGCAGAATGTACCTTCCCTCAACATTCAAAACTACACCATTTCCGCCCTCAAATATGTACCTGATTTTCTCTGATAAGGAATTTTAGGCCACCTGCACAAAACCGCATTCCAATCATGCCGTTCATGCTTAGTGCGTCACCAGTTCGCCCTCTCACTTGCACTTGGCAAACCCTGCCGTGGCATGGGGGAGGGGGTAGAATTAGATGCAAGACTTCTTACTGGGAGGAATTTTGTTGAAAATTTTGTTTTCCACGGAGATAAATTACAGCCTGAATTTGTGTTTTAGCAAATTGGCTGCATTCCGGAAATAAAATGGTCAAGTAACTTTCAAAGTAACTTTTCATTGAAAAGGAACTTCCAGTTCCTCTGATTAGTTGAGGAACTTTAACTTTAACTAGTTCCTTTTTTTCGGAAAGTAACGTAACTTTAACGCGTTCCTATTTTTTTGGTAACTTACCCAGCTCTGGATAGACGCAACAAGTACTTAGAACCGAGTTGCCAGCAAAGTGGAGACACAAACACGCACATTGACAGTCAATTCACTTCCGGTGTTGGTCAAGTTAATTACTTAGCAGGCGTCGTTGATTGACAATAACTTCATCTCACGCTTGAAACTGTCATGGAGGCTGATGACTGAGGTATCACGTGGTTCCCTCAGACAGAGGCAAATGCTGAGAAGGTGTCCTTCTTCTACTCCTCATCATCTCCATCGTCACATCATTGACAAACGCTTCTTGTTTGGGATACGCAACTCTGTCGTCGATGTGTGCTGACAAAGCACGCCGCCTCGTTCTTACGTATAGACCAAGGTCAAATTCTTCACGCGTCCGGCTGAGTTCGCATTTTCTCCGGATCTAGTCGGATATTACATGTGTATAATGATCCAATCGCAAACAGAAGTAATAATATGTCTTTATAAAGCCATAATTTGGTGTAAAATGTTGTCCTTCAACATCGACATCTAGCTGACAGGGGTCGGCAACCTGCGGCTCCTTGGTGGTTCTTGAATGGCTCTTCATAATTTAAATAAAGATCTGGACAAAAGGGACAACACCTGGAAGGTTATTTCACTTTTGAGTCCCGGAATCATTTTAAATTGTTGAAATTCGAAAAATACGCCCTGTGGGGCAACAATTGGAAGGTTATTTGATTCAGTTGGTTCATTTTAGAGTCGCAGAATCACTTAAAATGGTTGAAATTCTAAAAAAAAAAAAACGCCAGGTGCAACAACTGGGGGACTTTGTCAAAATATCAAAATAAACTAGTAATTAAATGTATTATTTTCTGTGTAGTTGCGTCTACTGCGGCTCCCATTATCATCTAATTTATTAATATTTGGGAAATTGGTTCCTTCACCAAAAAAGTTTGCCGACCCCTGGACTAGAAGTAACGAACCCCTAGAGCGGATGCAACTGGTTATATTCATTCGTCCGTCGCCATTGACCTACCTCAACGAGAGAACCATGGTTACGACTGCCATACACAATCAACTCTTCCGGGTCAATAAGAGCTGTATCTTGCATTGATTCTCTATGAAGATACCGCTGTGTAATACTGTCAACATGGGCAGTGTTTCCGCTATACACTTGATAGGTTGTTATTTTATTTGCGAGTCATTGATAAAGGTATTTCTTCAGAGATAGCGTGTGATTTTAATTTAGAACAAAATATTATGAATCATGGACAGCAAATCACACCGATGATTCGTTTACTTCTTAGAAAAGAGGTACCTAAGACGGAACACTATTACCAAAGATATTATGAACAACTCTCGTTCTATTACAACAAGATGAGGATATGCAAGATCATAATTCATAACTCCCATCGTCTAGTCATGCCATTTAGAAATGTATATGAAATATTGTAGAAGCACAATCGTATCAGTGGATGATTGTTTGTACAAAGTGAGAGAGTTATTGCACCAAGTTCACACGTAGGTATCACATTATTTACCTTATTTACCTTTTTATCATTATTATTTAGTATTTACTACATTTATTTCAAATTTATTTAAATGCTATATTTCAATATTATTTAAATAAGCAACAAGGAACAAGCTGGAAGCTTAGAGCGGAAGCAGAAGTAGAAGAAGAATATTATTAAATTTATTACCAATATATTTCATTTATTTCGATAGCCCAGGATTATTGAATTACAAGCATGCATTTTGTGTGATTGTCACTATTTAAGCCTTGACAAATAAATAGATGAAAACATAGGGATGCGAGTTGAATCATAATGAGGGGAAGATTCACCCTTCCCCCTATTCCTACTCGCCTGAGAGTGACTGATTTGTCAACATGATCCTTGCATCAGACAACAGCCATCAATCTGATTACCATGTGAAAGCAGCGACAGTTTGCGTCAGACCAAATACACTGAATTACATATTCAACTTGACAGAAAACATCAACCAACACGTCAGAGGACCGACAAAACAGAAGAAAACCTGTACCGGATCATCTGTCATACGTCAGAGGAAAATCATTGCAGCATGCAGCCATGAGGAAGCTTAGGGCATTACGTTCGTGCAACCAGCCCTTTTAGGACCGACAAAACAGAGGGAAAACCGCACCGGATCATCTGTCATACGTCAGAGGAAATTATAATGTGGAGTCATTTCTATTACATTGCTGTGTTTAACGTCGCACTGTTATGCAACTAGGCTAATGGCGACGGATGAATGATGATGAAGAATAGGTAATTATTGACGGTGGGAAAGATATGGTCACCTGGAATATTAGTCTAGGGAACCTCCTCAGCATTTACCTCTCGACTGAGGGAATCCTCAGTCAGGAAGGACGGTCATTTCAGTTTGTTTTCTTCTTGTTTAAATAATTTAGATTATTTGAAGGCAAACGGAAGCGAACAGGAATCGCATCGGAGAGAAAGCTAGCGTTCGTCAGAGCGTTTTTTTGAAATTTTGTCTTCCCACTAAATAATTCTAAAAAATACAGCCCAATTACAGCCCAATAGACTAAATAATGCCGCACACCGGAGTTCATTATGACCTCTGATGCAACCTCAAAATGTTAAATACGATTTTTGAGGTAAAATAATCGTATTTAACACTTTGAGGTCGCATCATAGGTCATAAAGTACTCCAGTGTGCAGCAGTATATTTAGTCTATTGGGCTGTTATGGGTCGTTACTATATGATTTTTTAGAATTATTTAGTGGGAAGACAAAATTTCAAAAAAACGCTCTGACGAACCGTGCGATTCCCGCTCGCTTCCGTTTGCCTCTTAACGGCGCGTCAACGACGAGGTTATATTGCGCACATTAATTTTACTTTTTTTTAACTTTGTTGAATACTAGGGAGGGGGTTCGACTTAACGGGCCCGATCCGGGGGAGTCTGAAAGTGGTGGGAAAGCCAGTTCAGAATGGGGACAGACCGAGGGGAGGGGAGGTTTCGGGCCGGTGGGTCTCGATTTCAGCGGGATCACCATCTCTAGGGGGGAAGCCAGCCCGAGGGGCCCGCGAATTTGGGGATGGCATGTAACTAAGTCGACCCTAGACTGCACTTCAGTGGGATTGTATTCTTATCCCCTGCATCTAAGGAAGAAGCTGTGAATCTGTACCAACAGTTAGAGGAGCAACAGGTACCTCCCCGACTATCTTGGGACCTCCTGCACCCATGACATTATAAAGCTACTAGCACATGTCATTGCCTCCACCACGCGTCGTGCACTACACGCAGCGTAGAGGAACTTTGTACATCTCATAACGTTCTAAATATTACGTTATTTATTATCATAGTTGACACAAATTTCAAGCAACAGTATAAAAAACAGATCCGCAGTTGATGTTTAGGTGGACTCTGCTCTAGTATTTTGTGGTTTTATAACCGAAAATTTTTAAATTTTCATCATTTTGATAGGCCATTTCGTGGTTGTCAAGAAGATATAACAATGTCGGGAGAACTTTTCTATAAAGTCCGAGATATTTGTGTACTACATAAAGCAAGTTGGCTCAGGGAACTTGCATTCCGGGTTCGATTCCAGTGACATGCCCAACCAAACTAACATTTTATCGACGTGAGAAAAATCCTGGAAAGGTTCACTACTAATTATCAACAACCACCTCCTTCCCAACGTATTCTTCAGCATCTATCTATTTTTCAGCATTATCATCATCATCATCATCAGCATCATCATCATCATCATCTCCCAATCATCATCATAATCATTCATCCGTCACAGCGTAATGAGCACTAGCAAAATATTGACAAATAATTAAATGTAGTAATGAACCACAATCTACAAAAGCGGTATTTCCTGTATCTGTAAAAAGTTGTAATGATTTAATATGTATTTGTTTCTTAGGGATAAGATGTTTACCTCAAAAGTAAAATCATCGTATTATATTTGCTTATAACTTACGCAAGTAAATCTCTGTACAATGAGTGTAATGTGTTTCAAATGTCATACTTTGCCCCCATCGTGTGTACAGAGATTAATGCATCTGCGATGAATATAATGGCGGTCATAAAACTAGTCAGTATTTTACTCAAACTCAGCAAGATCTTGGCCGGATTAAGACAGTAAACCTCATTCCACAGTACATTCGTGTCAAATGAGTCATAAAATCACATAAAATGTCATAAACATGCTCTTCCAATTCATTCTATTTTATATTTGACGAAGATTTCCAGTATATTCAGGTAATCTTTGAAGGCATTGCTCTTAGCATTTTCAGTGACGTCTGTATAATGTCCTTGTCAGTGAAAATGAGTAGATATTCTCAGTATTTGAGCATGCCAAAATGTATACATTAAGCCAAGTCATGTGCGTTTGATTTACCAGATATCTATTCTCAGTACATTTCTCGATTTGCCTTGCACACTTTTGGAATAATTGAGCGAGCGACTCCTTTTGGCTTCATTTGGCACGGACCTCGGTCTTTTTATATTTTTTTGTATTTTTTTCTGTTACTAACCGATACACAGGTTGCACCGTTTCACCGATCGATCTGAAATTTTGCACACATGTAATGACTACCTTCTCTGTTTGCAGACCATAATTTTTTGGAAATTCATTAGTTGGTTAAAATTTAAATAAATATCTCCTGATAGGCTAAAAATGAAAATGGTCTTCGATAATTCTGATCAAACTCATATTTTGCATAATCATTAAGACCAACATTGGCTCTTATTTTACAAAATGTCATCCCAATTGACCAATGTAGATCTCCTCCCCCCACTACGTCATAAAACAAAAGTCAATGTTTGGTCAGTGACAGCTGTCAGTGACCAAACAACTGTCAGTTAACAGCAAACAGCGTTTCTTACAGAATGTAACAGTTTTATTATCTAAAAAATTGCCATTATTAATAGTAATGATTCAAACTATCTACTTGAATATTGTTCAGTCTCAATTAACCTATCATAAGAGAGGTAGTGCCTTTTTAAGTTGACGAAACAATCCAGTGACAGAAGCCATTAAAAAGTAAAACTCTTTGGCAACATACCTGACAAAATATAATTTGCTTCGTTGTACCACTGTAATAATTGTCCAGCATATCATCAAACATGATTTATATGAGTTTAAATATATTGATAGTACTATTTCAAGTGGTAAATTAAACTATTAAACACGTGTGAGCTAAATTCTTTGAACTTTTTGAATTTCATTTGTCTGAATGCAAAATTGTTATTTTCTCTTAACCCTGGCGTTACCATGGTAATACCCTATACTCAAGGGTAATACTTTTGTCTTTCATAAGGCAACGCCCACCTTCATTGGTCAATTAGTTAAGAACGTATGAACATATTGACATTTTTAATATCTGTCAGTAATGAAGTATCGAAATGAAAGTTTTCCAATGCCAATTGAATTGATTCTGATTTGCTTTATGTACCTTGGATACTATTTTCATGTTTCGATGAAAAGCATATACTTACTGAGTGGTTTATATTTCAATTCAATATGGATGTATTTGTTTTCTGTGCGTTGTGTACGCATTTCCGGTTCGAGAATTTGCACGTACCCGGGCTCGCTCATCAACGCGTTACTACTTACTCTGAGCGTTTTCCTAGTGTATATAGTTAATTAAGCTCTAAAAATTGTCATTTGAGCTGTCAACAAAATACAGTTATATTGAGGTCTTACACAACGAATCACGTCACCATTACATCGTATTCGTCCATAATAACATGATTGGATGAATGCAGAATTACTGGTTTTGAGCTCACCTCGAGAATAATGAATATGACTTCCGCCCTTCTACCTCTGAGGTACAGTATGGATGTAGATAATTGAGTGGTTGAGTGCAAGAACCAGCTAATGGCAGTTAGTTGGTTCTTGCCGGTCCGGCGCGCCAACGATTCTTATGATTGCATCAGTGTAGATATTTCAGTGTAGATATTGTACATGTAAGAGTCTGAGTAGGTAGTTCAGTGTATTCACATTTTTGATAACAGAGTCAAAACTTTTGATGCAGAGTCTTTCTCTAACTCTATTGGATGCTGTGGACTTGTTTAAGGTGGTGTGAATGGCAAGAATGGATATCTGTAAAAATCAACTTCAAACATTTTTTCTCACTCATCCGGAAGTTCAATGATCTTCAAACTTTCTGAGCTCTCAGATAATTTTATTGTCTTTACTATCATATTTTTTCATTTTGTTTATCAATAAAAGTGATTAAGTTGTTAAGCAAACGCTGGACATACTTACTATCAGTTTTTCAATTTATGTTTAAGAATACCTATTTCTTATGGTTCAAATTTGCTGATTTTTTAAATGAAGATGTGCATTAATGTTCCGCGGGAGGTCAGGAAGTTTGAAGTCAATATCTTGACCAGAGATTCAATTAATAATTAATTAGTAATCCGTGTAATGCAGGTGTAGCACATACAGGCGTACCGTGTTTTGGTCTTGGACGCTAAGAATAGCTCTCTGCCGAATGCAGGATGTATCGGGGCTCGCGCTAATGGGGGGTGAGAAGTCAACCGGACATAATACCTGTCAGCATTGACATCCCGTTCTGAGATTACAATCTCACTCGTGAAGGAAGGTTTGCCGAGTTTTAGAAAACGTAAATTGTTCTGAGTGAGTAGGTATCATAGAATCGAATATAGCTTCAGCTAATTAGTGATTACATATTTTTTTTATTTATATATTTTTAATTTCAAATTCACTTACTTTGTATTATTCTAGTTTTATCATTACATGCACTAAATAAAAATGAAAAGAATCTATGGCTGAACCGCGTTGACATTACTTTATTTTTATTCCCAAAATTTCTTGTAATTATCAACCCCATAAAAAACACTCCGTGTAAAAATACCCGCCAAGTCTCTTCAACTATAAAAAAATAGAAGAAATCTAAAAATTCAACACTGAAAAGAAGTGATATCAAAAAATGAGCCAAGTCAAAACTTAATTTTAAAAACCAAAATATACTTGGCGCATCGTGTATATAAATAGTATAGAAGCATATGCCAAAAATTAAATGTACCTAAATATATATAATATACCTATAATGCCCTTAAAACCGATGCGCCAAGTATATTTTGGTTTTTAAAATTAAGTTTTGACTTGGCTCATTTTTTGATATCACTTCTTTTCAGTGTTGAATTTTTAGATTTCTTCTATTTTTTTATAGTTGAAGAGACTTGGCGGGTATTTTTACACGGAGTGTTTTTTATGGGGATATCACTTATTTTTTTAGTTTATTTACACAACTTGTAACACACATCGGAGCAACAATGACCAATTACTTTTAAAAAATACGCCATTTCCGAATTGGTTAATACGAAAAATTGTATTTGGTGCTCAATATACCTAAGCTTAAAGTGATATTCCATGAAGAATTGCGCAAGCTTCGTTACAATCAGTCCAGCCGTTTTCGAGATATGGTATCACTTCCGGTTTTCAAAATGGCGACTAAAATTATTGCCACATAGAATTTATTTCTATAAATGTTATGTATCATTATAAGCCTTCTGAATATCTGAATATGTAGTTATTGTAGTAAGAGGTCATTTAAATCTAGTTCTTCATTTTCATGACGTCATTTCCGGTTTCGGTAATAGTACATCTCTACTTTAACTATTGATATTCCATATAGATGACCGTCTGAATCATTTGGCGCTGGTTTAATTCCTAACGGTCTAGCTGTTTTCGAGATAATACGTCACTTCCGGTTTCAAAATGGCGGCTTCCTGTTGGTTTTATAAAAAGGCACCTCAGACGCCAAAAGTGCACATGTGGTGAATATTTCAGATCGATTATGTAAAATTATTTTTACTAAGTTATAGTTATAAGATCCCCCCTTGAGTGAAATCGAATACTTGTTTTTATTTCACTTCATCACAATCCAAAATCCACGTTTTTATCACTAAGCCCTGAATTGCGATGTAAAATGGCACTTAGCAGCTGGACTAATATGCAAGCGATTCGGGCTTCCAGATTTGCACCTGCCTGGCTGCGAAATTCCACCAGGATTTCCGGGCTCACCGGCATCAATGCATCTTGGTCGACGTTGACATGTTTTTCAAAGTACCATTGTTTACTTTAAACCCAGGTTCAAATCCAGATTTTTCTCAAACTTCCTTCCCTCTTCTCTTTTCATTTTCCTATAGAGTTTTTATTTTCAAATGGTTTTTCTAATACTTTTTTTTCTTATTTTTTAAAATGATTTTACTTATTTTACTTTTTTAATTTTGTATTTTTGTTAATTCATTAATCATTTAAATAATTAAATTTGCTTTCAAATCGCACGAATTTCATATTTTCGGATTACAAAAACATCGAATCACATTGTGATATTCATAACATATCACAATTCAATTTTCGGCAAAATGTCCGGAAACGAGAAATGCTGTCGGCAAGATGTCCGGGGCTGGCGGCAAAATGTCCTCGGTCGACGAGTTTTCGGCAAAATGTCCGTCGGCAAAACGTCCGTCGGCAAAACGTCCTACCACCGGTGAACGGATATCTTGCCGACGGACGTTTTGCCGACGGACATTTTGCCGAAATCTCGTTGACCGAGGACATTTTGCCGAAAGCCTCGGACATATTGCCGACATCATTTCTCGTTTCCGGACATTTTGCCGAAAATTGAAAATTTATTTGTGGAAATATGTTTTCAAAACATGAAATTCCTGCGATTTGAATGCAAATTTATTAAATGAAATCGATAATGCATCAACCTATTCATGTAAAAAATTATGTAAAATTATTTTTACTAAGTTATAGTTATAAGATCCCCCCTTGAGTGAAATCGAATACTTGTTTTTATTTCACTTCATCACAATCCAAAATCCACGTTTTTATCACTAAGCCCTGAATTGCGATGTAAAATGGCACTTAGCAGCTGGACTAATATGCAAGCGATTCGGGCTTCCAGATTTGCACCTGCCTGGCTGCGAAATTCCACCAGGATTTCCGGGCTCACCGGCATCAATGCATTTTGGTCGACGTTGACATGTTTTTCAAAGTACCATTGTTTACTTTAAACCCAGGTTCAAATCCAGGTTTTTCTCAAACTTCCTTCCCTCTTCTCTTTTCATTTTCCTATAGAGTTTTTATTTTCAAATGGTTTTTCTAATACTTTTTTTTCTTATTTTTTAAAATGATTTTACTTATTTTACTTTTTTAATTTTGTATTTTTGTTAATTCATTAATCATTTAAATAATTAAATTTGCTTTCAAATCGCACGAATTTCATATTTTCGGATTACAAAAACATCGAATCACATTGTGATATTCATAACATATCACAATTCAATTTTCGGCAAAATGTCCGGAAACGAGAAATGCTGTCGGCAAGATGTCCGGGGCTGGCGGCAAAATGTCCTCGGTCGACGAGTTTTCGGCAAAATGTCCGTCGGCAAAACGTCCGTCGGCAAAACGTCCTACCACCTGTGGCGGTGATTGCGGTGTTTCCTGATATCATCATCATCATCATCATCATCAGATCAAGATAGGTTTTAAAAGGGGTGTAATTTCACGTTTTTCACGGCCCTCTAGCTCGCAAACGGCATAACATATTGTTCCCTAATTTGGTATATGTAGTGGGGTGGGCCATAGCTCGAAATTAAGATATATCGCAACAATGTGAGATTTTCTAATTTTAAGATCCAGTAGGCCGAAAATGCCGTGTTGTTGCTTACAGTAAAAGTGGTTGGTCTGCTCCTCAGTTTATTATGCATATACGGTATGTTGAGTGAGTGTGAGTGTACGGTACGACTTGGCTGGGTGGAGCGACCGCTCCACTAGATCTGAAATTAAATATCAAAATAAATTCCAAAATGTATTTATTTATTTTGTTAAAAATGGGGAAGGCAGATTTAATAGTAATACATCTGTGTGGCATTTTGTATACCTATATATATATAATTTGATTTGTTACGTAAATACTTATACATTCTAAAAACTAAAATTAAATTTTATCAATGATTACACAGTCGCAATGGGTGTCACAGTCGTTGTCTGCACTGCGATCGTACAACTTTGCCCGACAAACGATCGACAACCTCTTATGAGAGAATAACATTGACTCGACTTTGTAGTCGATCGACTATGACGTGTCAATGTTCCTCATCATTCACGCCAGGTTTTTGGTTATACCTTTTGGTGGTCAACCTTTTAGGTATAGTGTGATTACACACTTACTTTACTTCATTTCATTGATTTCAGTATTATCAAAGAGGTTCTAGTAGGGGTATTATTCATCAATCATCACCTTAGAAACTAATAGTTCTGACAGCCATTATATCAGTATCAAATATTGGTCTCTCAAAAGTTGTGCTAATGAAAAAATAAAAAAAACAATATATGTTGCTACCCCTTTTTTAATTACGAATTTATATATATTATTCTCATATTATGAGAGGTTATTAATTGTGAAACCATGCAGAAACTAATCATCCATTGTTTGACTTCCGTCGCTCGCGCTGACAGGTTTAGAGAAGGGGCGACGAGATCATAATCTCTGATTCTATGCAAAACTTTCATTTGCGGGGTAAAATAATAGTCAGAGCGAGGAGAAACGTGACCACTCTCTAAGACGGCCTGAACCGGACTGATGTCCCAACCCCAAATAAACCGTTATTTTCAAAATGGCGGCCTTCAGCCAACCTTAATCCAATTCGCACAATTAAGATCAGCTCTGCACTCTAGTGGTGGAGATGTGGTACTAGAGGAAGGGTGTATGCATTCAATTCTCCATAAGGAACGTGTAGAGTTTGGATACCTCTACTTCATACACTATTAAACATAGAACCTTCAAAAAAGTAACGAGTATAGAAAAGATGATGCTTTATCGATCTGTCACCTCAGAATTTTTCTCCGAGGTTAAATTGCAGCGTAATAATCGTTCAAACATGTAATGCATCAGCCAATCAGAGGACAGGAAATGGTCCAACGGACCAATCAGGCTACAGTATAAGCCGTATTTGCTTCATACGGAAAGTTATTTTAGAATTATTTAGACACAAAAAAGACATTTCTGATGTGACAGATCGAAAAAGCATAATCTTTTCTATACTCATTACAATTTTTATGGTTCTATGTTAAATAGTGTATGAAGTAGAGGTATCCAAACTCTACAGGTACCTTATGGAGAATTGAATGCGTACACCCTTCCTCAAGTACACATTTCTACCACCAGAGTGCAGAGCGGAAGCTTTATTTAGCGAATAGCACAACAGGAAAAACATTAATTTTAGAAGAGTTCAGGAGGAAGCATAAAACACCTGTAAGCTTCAGCTGCATGAATCGAAGGTAATTATGTTGTTTATTACAGTCATGAGCTGCTACTGAATGGCAAAAGACATAATTTATTACTTTGCTGATGAAATAACTGAGAAAAATCTATTTCTCAGAGCTTCAATCACCTACATCTTAGAAAAACCCGGAAAACAACTTTAAATTATCACAAATTGTAGTGAGTGAATTGTAGAAGCCATGGCGTCTCCTTGCTTCAAAGACATGTAAATCAATCCAAAAAAATATTTTCAGAAAAGGAATAGATGGTAGGAAACATTCAAACACTGAAAATTCATCAGTGAAAATATATTAAAAACTATACTGACTTCACAATACTACTTATTTCATTGTATACTTAATACTGGTATAGGCGCCTTTTCGATCCCACACGCTCTAATGCATGTATGTGCTTGAAATGTTTCTTCTAGCCACTTAATTTCTGCTGTATAGTTGAGGAATCTAGCAAATGTGAACTTCGAGTTGTGTTTAACGTCGCACAGCTCTGCAACTAGGCTGACCTAATGAATGATTATGATTGTGATTGGGAGATGATGATGATGATGATGATGATGATGATGATGATGATGATGATGATGATGGTGATGATGATGATGATGATGATGAAGAAGAGTAGAATTAGGTGAGATGCACGGTGGCAAGGAGGTGGTCGTGACCTATCAGCAGGGAACCTTCCAAGTAATCGCCTGACGACTGAAGGACCGCGAAAATCCCTCAGCAAAAAGGAAGGCTGCGGAAATTGCACAAATATTTTCATAATAGCTTTATCACGGCTACTAAAACTAATGTTTGGCAGTTTGTTATCTACAGGAAAGGAAGGACAGAAGATTCTCGTCATACCCGCTTTGACTTCTGCTCCTCATAGGACTACTCGGCATCGTCGCCGATGGCGTCCAGTGGCGTCCGATCATCGGCGAGCCCATGGGGAGCAGCTTCATGTCCTCGTTCTGGCCCGGAGTCAGCAGACTGTCCGGCGACGTCGCCGACGGCGTCCAGTGTCGTCCGATCATCGGGGACCCCATGGGGAGCATCTTCAAGTCCTCGTTGTGCCCCGGAGTTAGAAGGTTGTGTCTGTTCATCATCGGCGTCCCTATGGGGAGCAGATTGTCGTCCTCGTTGTGGCCAGGAGTTAGAGGACTGTCCGGGGAAAGAAGTGACACGTAGTCTGACCCGATGCCGCTGTCGTCAGTGACCTTGATGTGATGGTGGTGGCAGTTGTTGTCATTGTTGTCATCTTTGTTGTTGTGATTGTTGATGTTGTTGAGTTTCAGTATTGTCGGTCGATCGTGATGCTCCAGCGGCAGAATAAACTGTGACTCCATGTTACACGATTATAATAAATACACTGATGGACTTTGAACAGACACTTTGTCCGGAAGAATCTTAGACCAAACTATCGCACGATGAAGATTTGGCACATATTATAAGCTTTCTGGAATTTAATATTGCGTAAGAATATTGACCTACTTAACATTTCCTGTCTAATTGTTTTTCACTTGAAACTTCTGACCAAAATCAGTTTATTTTCTAAAAATCGTTGTGATTGTAAAAACTCGATGAACTTCAACTGCAGTTTCGTGCAGCAAAGTAAATCGCTAGCACATCGCCGCTCAACTAGGAAACTAAATACGAGCAGCCGAGTTCAAATGTCGCGAGAAGAAATCCTTGAATCTATAAAATAATCATATTTCAAACATTCTTTGAACTTCACACGACACCGGTTCACGTCGGTTCCGATCAAAAGCTTTTACTAAACTCCTCCTCGTATATATTTCACAATGTCACGTCACTGTACACTTTTCTATAAAACACCAATCAACGTTCAATCACGGAGGATGGAAAGATACTGAGCGATCTGCTCCGCTCAAAGTCTCCGCTCGGAATGAGAAGAAGCGCGGCTATACTTCACAGATAACATATTCAAGACAATTATCACTTGAGCACAAATCTGTTTACTACACATGACACTTGCTATGAGGTGACGTTCTATGCACGTATGTCTGACCGGTTAACTATTTCACCCAATCAACACTTTATTAGTTGATAATCTTCTAGACATCTGTTGTTTTTACATCAAAATAAGGTTGAAAGTCCAATCGGTTTCTTATCTTATTATTGATTTCTTTGTTATTGATAGTTGGTTAATTGCAATTGTGTTTTATTGGGCTAATTGGAGTGGGAATTGCTTTGCGCTCTTGAGTTGATTGTTTTAGTGAGTTATTGTTCTGATTAATAGGTGTTTGAATTTATTGCGAGAGTTTGATATAAAGTAGACACACCTCCGTGATGTCATCTAATGGATATGTAAATGTGTGCTTTATTTCCTCGATTTCAATAATTATTGAATTATTATAACTTAAGAGTAAGTAATTATATGTCTAAGAGTCAATTGCACATGTATAATAAATATACTTTCTCAACGATGGGAGCACTACAAAAACAAGTAGCCAAAACGGGATGAATAAAAAACAGCTCCAATGTATTTTAGGTCGCTTTTTTCCTGAATCAGCCCCTAAAATGTAAGCCATTGGATATATTTTTCATGAAACCGTTTTGGCTCACATTTTAGGAGCTGTTTCAGGAAAAAAGCGACCTAAAATACACTGGAGCTGTTTTTTATTCACCCCGTTTTGGCTACTTGTTTTTACAGCTAGAATTTCAAATTGAGAGAAAATAATAATGGAATCAAACTCGATATTAAAACTATTCCTGAGAGTGAAGCTACATTCAAATTGGAGATGTAATCCCAGTCGAGAGGCAAATTCTGGAAAGGATATCTACAAACAAGACTCTCTTCCTTTCGACCATCGTTACCTACTCTTTCTTCATCATCTCCCAAACATCTTCATACTCATTCAATAGTCACCATTATTCAAGTTGAAGAACAGTGCGACGTTAAAAACCATTCATATATCTCACGAGATTGCTCATCGAAGCAAAAAGCTAAATGCACATTTATACATCGAGTTTTCCAACTGTTGGGAAAATACCGCATAAGGCCTATGACTATTTCAATAGTTTAAACACCTCGAACGGAAATTTCCTCGAACACAATTTAATTTTTAAACTAAATGCAGAACAAAATCCACTTAATCTATACAAAACAACTGCATTAATGCATCGATGATCTTACTGAAGAAACACACTAACTGCAGTCACCATCAATATTATAGGCGAGTTCCATAATAGGAGCGAGTTGGGCGTGTGACGTCACTATAGGATTTTCGGGTTAAATCAAACCTGCCACGTCAACTAACGAGCTCAAACCAGTGCCTATAATGCCCTTACTAAAAAGGTCGGGCTTTCTGATCCAACATGGATGCCTGTATTTTCATTAATTAGACTAGATTCGACTCAAGGCGCTCAAGGTCACGCCCAGGTGATTACGTCACAATGTTAAAAGGATAGGGAAACTGGGCGTTTGAATCCAAATGCGGTATGCACCCTATATCTGCACCTCAGAGGTAAAAGGGCGGGAGTAATTTGTTTTCGATTTTGGGCTGCACTTTTTTGGGATTATGTAATCAAGCTCTGCCAAGTGTCATTTGACTGATATCAACAAATACAGATATTGAAGTATTCTCTTACAAATGACTTTAAACACCATTACAAATATGATTGGATGCATCCAGAAATACTGTATTATGAGCTCACCTCAAGAATCATTGAAATGAACTTCCGCCCTTCTACCTCTGAGATACAGAAAGAGATACATAAAAATGTATACACGGTCACAACAACAACAACACCCCCCCCCCCCCCTGTATTCTGCCTGCATTAACACGTATTGTGTCCGGCACATCGGACCATGTTGTTGTCATCACGCTAACAAATCCTATGACGTCACGATGTGGACACGGAGAGCAGAGCAGCCATCTCTGATACCCGTGTGTTAAGTGGACCAGAATAACCCTATTAGACTCATTACTCCACTTATAACACTTAACAGATCGCTTGTCACACAAGCCGGTCAGCGTCACAGGTGCTTGAGCGGTCAAGCATGATGAGGCCAGTCTCAAGCTGACGTTCATGCGTAGACGCGCTGGCGCGGTGGCGTAGACCAATCACAAGCAGGGGTTCCCTGTTGGGCGGGGCAAGCGCGCGAACCTTGGCTCGTGATTGGCATGAGAGCGTTTATGTTTCTCTCTACTTGTGAGCTTACGTGAACTTACCAAAACAGAGTGTACTTTATATATTTGAGACGAAAACGTGGCAAAACCATTAATAACAAAACTGCCAATTTTGATACACCACCTAGTATCAATGGCAGTGGGAGGGGTTGCCCCCATTCCGGCCCTTTTCAGAGCCAATAAATACCGCTGCGTCTCGTTCATACCACTGTCTCTCCTAGTATATCATGCGGACATGGGAACGATCAAGACTTGGCCTCAAACAAAGATGCTTATTCTATTACTAAAGCGATTATCATCGTGGTCTGAATCATTTACTTATTTATATAATCATGTATGTTTTATAAACAAGACAATTCTTTGAACTTGTACGTAAACTTATTTATTATTTATTAGATAATACAATATTTCGTCCTGTTTCACAGGACTTCTTCAGGTAGTTTGAAAAAATGGAAGAAAACAAATTAAAAATTGACTAATCCAGGTATCGCATTGTACAAAGATTCTAAAAATATCAAAAAACAAGATAATAAAGTTACATTTAAACACCATGGATACAAATTATAAACAAGGCGGGTAACTAAATAACCTGTTGCCACTTTTCTTGCATTTGACATCTTAAAGTTGATAGCCAAACTTTGTCGAAGTCACAGCTTGGTTGACTGATTATGCTTATTCCGTCTTCGTTGAGGCAGGCCATGGATGCAGCTTCTTTGAACCTCCTTTTTCCCCAATTCTCTTCCTTCCACAATCTCTTTGTCTTGGTCCATTCGACGTTATGGCAGTTTTCGAATGCATGGTCTGCAAGCAGAGACGATTGGAGTTCCAGTTCATTCGGGTTTTTCCTTCGGGTCTTCAAATTTCTGTCGTGTTCTTTTTAAATGCAGATTAAGATGTCAAATGCAAGAAAAGTGGCAACAGGTTATTTAGTTACCCGCCTTGTTTATAATTTTTATCTATGGTGTTTAAATGTAACTTTATTATCTTGTTTTTTGATATTTTTAGAATCTTTGTACAATGCGATACCTGCATTAGTCAATTTTTAATTTGTTTTCTTCCATTTTTTCAAACTACCTGAAGAAGTCCTGTGAAACAGGACGAAATATTGTATTGTCTAATAAATAATAAATAAGTTTACGTACAAGTTCAAAGAATTGTCTTGTTTATAATTTATCGTGAACTAAGATCTGAATAATTACAATGTATGTTTTAATTTTTCTTTACACTAACAGAATTTAAGAAAACAAATATAAGCTAAATTGAATAAAGAATGCCATACACTGGAGTACTCTATGACCTCTTGAATGACCTCAAATTGTTAAATACGATTGCGATAAATATCTTATTTTCCCAGGGCCCTGATTCTACAACTGCATTGCATTATTTCAATGTTATGGAAGAAATTGCTAAGCGACCACCAGCAATGGAGTTGTAGAATGAGGCCCCAGGCCTCGAAAGCGTATCATTGTTCTGTAATGAATTTGTTATTCTGTATAGAAAACGAAATTATATCGGTCTGAAATCATTTCACAGCCAAAAGAATAGCATTGATCTGAAATGATTTAAGACCGAAATGATTTCGTTGGGCCCAGAAGACGTTCAAAGCCTACTTCGAACAGCTAGCGTTCACCCATTCATTCATATCTCCTCATTTTTAAGAACATCATGATAGAGTTCTATTTTTGTATCTGCATCTATTTCTTAGCATGATCACATCCCCGGCTAATCCATGCAGATTCTCTTATCTCTTGCTGATAACAAGAAGTGTGGCGGAACGTCTAATCGGCCAATTAACAAACGACTGCTAATTGCATTGCTACTTCATTGTCTCTGAATCAAGAGAAAACTGGTAAATAACCTGCTGGTGTATCGAGTAGTTGGATATCTGATGTGCTTGTATTTGATAAGAATGTGCGGACACGGGACTTATAGATGACCCCACGTGATTACTGAATAGACAAGATGTCGACGGCAAAGAACAGATGATCATGTTTTCCTGGAACAATCATTAAAAAAGCATTTTTGAAGAATTTTTGAGTGAAAGTCGGTATCATTTACTCTATTGGTATTAACGTGAACTATAATATATATTTTAATCAATAACTCTTACTAATTCGAAATAAGGGATGAATTAGGTTTCCCGCGAATAATTTTGAAAACGCAAATATTAATATTTCTGCACCATTATTTAATATCCATTTAGGCTTTGATTTCAGTGGTGGACTAGTATTGTTCTCCTATGGTATAATGTCAATTTCAATCATTCTTCAATCTTATTTGTAATAGCAACACAAGTTACATTGAAAAATAACTTGAAACTGTATTTGCTTCTGTATTTTCTTTTTGATTACATAATTCCAGATGTGTTGAACTTAAAATGGGGAAAAAATTAACCCTGTCTTCTGCACCTAATTTACGGAATAAGTAACAAATGAATGAGCTGAGCTTTGAACAAACTCATTCTTATTGCACAGTGAGATTCAGAAGAAGGCGGTCGGAGTGCCCCTGATCACACTGCCTGGCACAGGGGCACTACGACCGCTTTCTTCTGAATCTCACTGTACACCTTCATCAAGTTAATGCATAGGTAGCGTAAATTTGCACGACCAAGAACAGTGCACTTGAAGTGTTAAAGTTTACTTTTTCTTCTATGAAATTAACTTTTAATAATAATAATAATAATAGCGGGTTGTCTACAGCTCTAAGCCGGCCGTTTCCCGCACTCCAGACGCCACCTCTCTCTGTCCGTCCAGTCAGCATCACCAATTCCTCTTCTTGACATGTCCAGCAGCACCTGTTTCTTCCAATCCTCTTCTGGTCGCCCTCGTCTTCTTCTACCAGGAGGTAACCAAGACTCTAATCTTTTTGGCCACCTCTGAGGTTCCATGCGCTGAACATGCCCATACCAAACAAGTCTATTTGTTTCTATACAATTAACCACCGTCTTTTCTACTCCCATCCGTCTTCTTATCTCCTCATTCCTCACGTGCTCTAATCTTGAGACTCCACAACTCCTTCTTAAGAAATCCATTTCCACTGCAAGCAGCCTTTCTCTATCCCTCTGCGTCATCTCCCACGTTTCTACACCATACAGAAGTATGCTTTGAACTATCGTCTGGTATATTCTTTTTTTTGTGGTTTTACCTACACTCCCGGACCAGAGTAACGAATTGAGCTTCTGTATTGCCTGTCTCGCCTGACCAATACGACAGGATATCTCTCTCCTACTGTTTCCTTCTTTATCAATTACAGTTCCCAAGTACTTATATTGCTCACACACCTCGATACACTGTCCATTCAAATCCAAGCCCTCTCCAAACTCCTTGCCAACCACCAGATATTTCGTCTTTGTAACGCTGATTCTTAATCCAGCCTCCTCATATGCATCATTAAGCTTCCTCAGCATAAAATCAATGTCATACTCATCTGAGGCCATTAATATCTGATCATCAGCAAAGAGGAGAGTATGAAGAAGTTCACCACCAACGTCAATTCCCATGCCCCTGCATTTCCTCTGCCACTCTTTTAAAATCTCGTTGACATACACTTTGAATAGAGTGGGAGATAAGCAACACCCTTGCCGTAGACCTTTTGTTATTATGAAAGGTTGCGACAATTTATTTCCACTTTTAACAACACTCTCCTGTTGGTAATACATACTCTTTATAGTGTTGTAGCACTACTGTACCAGGGAGAGTTATCTAGGTTGTAAACAACAAGTGGTTCCTTATGAATTTATAGAAGGCCGTGATTGTTTCTATGGTGATCAAAATTATAACATAAATAATGACATTTAAATCATATTTTATTCAGGATTCAATTGTATTAAAGTAAATAAGTAGTACAGAATATTATTACAGTTATATTTAAATTCTTAAAACATTAATTTATATTATAAAATGTCTTTAAAAATATTAAGTTATCTTTTCGAAACATATCACCTTTGGGGTCGAGGTTTAAAATAAAAAGGGTTCAAAACTGTAAAGCCACAACAATGGAAAAATATGGTATGGTGTTCAGAATGAGATTGGATGGTGGGGAATTTGAATTGGAAAAAGAGGCAGTTGAAATGTAAGATTAGAAGAAGAATGTTGTGTGTATCGTTTAAAAAAAATCATTACTAGAAGAAATGTCATAAATAACTGTTATTAAAAGAAGAATATTAATCAAGAAAAGAAGGCGGCAAAGGGGAAAGAAAAGTGCACGAAGAGAAAATTCATGACAAAAACTATATTGATGATGAACTATCTAATGAGATGATGGACCATGATGGACTATAGCTATCTACACCTCAGTGATGAGTACTCATAATCTTAGTTATTAATTAATAAATATAAGTTTAAATCTGGCCAGAAGTAGCTTCACCCTTTTTAATTGTACTACATAAAATTAATAAAAATTACTAGAAAAGGAAATACATAATGCTACGAATTTATCACCCAACAGTGGGGTATTATTTGAAGATGGTTTAGGATTAATTAAGTAAATAGTGAAGAGTCACAAATTGGCACCCAACGTGAGAGGCTTTTTAAGAACTGATCTTAAAATCAACACAAGACCTGAGATTAAGTAGTTTAGTAATTGGAATTGGTGTTTAGTTTATTAGAAGTCATGGATGGTATTACAGGCAATGAGGTTGAGACAGAGATGGGAGATTTAAGGAGTGAGGTTGAAAAGTCATTTGAAGAAAATATAGGAGAGTCAATCAAGAATCTTACCGATGATATGCGGAAAATGAAAAATGAAGTGTTTGAGTTGATTCACAATGATAGAGAGACAATAGAAAAATTGTGTAAGAGATTAATAGATAAGGATGAGGAAAACAATGAAAAAGAGGAACAAATTCGGAAAGAAGATAAGGAAAGATATGAACAATGTGAACAAATTCGGAAAGAAGATAAGGAAACGATTGATAATTGCTTTAAAAGGTTTGATGTATTGTTAAATCAAAACAACAAAATGCTAGAACGAGTCAAGATAGTAGAAGAACGTGTGGATTGCATTGAAGAAAAAGTAGAAGATGTTAATCACAAGTTCGAAGAAGTGGAAAGTAAAAGGATTGATTTTGAGGAAGAAATAGAGAGAAAGATTAAGAAATTAGATGATGGAATAACGTGGCAATTGTCAAAACATGAGAATCTTAGGGAAGATCAATGGAAAGCTGAAGTTCAAGAGGTAAAGGAAAATGTTGAAGAAATTAAGGGAAACTGTACACAAATGATCAATGTAATAAATATTAAAAATGAGGAAATCGAGAAGAAGCTGACTAGTGCTATGGGACAGTCTAAAATAACGTGTAGTGGATCGGTTTGTGGAATCAACATTGTTGGACAAATCAGTGAAGAATTACGAATGAATGGTATTATATTCAATGGTAAAAATGATCAGTTACATGTATTAGAGTACATTCGTTTAATAGAAATGAGATTTCGGAATATCAATGGAATTACTGAACATCAAAAGTTAATGATAGCAGCATCAGTAATAAGGGACACTGCAAGGAGCTGGTATCGAGAACAAACTTATGAATCATATGATGAATACAAAACAGGAATAATTGAAAAATACTGGGGAAGCTCGCAGCAAAGTTATGTTCTTGAGGAAGTGTACAATGGAAGATATCTGGGAAGGACTACAATGTCATTGTATTTTAAACGACTTGTGAGGCTGGTTGGATACTTGCCAAATAAAATGAAAGACGAAGAATTGGCAAAACAAATATTGCGACATTTCCCAATTAATACACGAGAGGTACTTCACATGTATCGGAAGAGTACGAAAGAGATGTTAGAACAGCTAATCGAATGTGAGCATGAAAATCTACATTGCGTACAGATGAATGATAATTTCCAACAAAATGGAATATTCCGAAGGGGACAACAAAATGAGAATAACAACAACAATATTCATACAGATCAAATGCGACATAATCAAGGACGTGGAGATCAAAATGGTTGGGGAAGAGGAAATAATCAACAAGATCAAAGTAACCAGAATAATTACCAACAAGGGACATCATGGAATGATGTACAGAATCAAGGTCAAGGTGATCAACGTGGTAGAGGAAAAGGTGCAAGTCAACGAGGACGTGGAGATCAGCATGGTTGTGGAAGAGGAAATAATCAACAAGATCAAAGTAACCAGAATAATTACCAACAAAGTACATCGTGGAATGATGTACAGGGAAATGGAATGAGTCGCGCAGAATAAGCACTGACTACGTGACTACAAATCTAGTGCAAAACATTAATAGTGTCCAGTTAGTTAATGGTAAAGAACTTTTAGAAGAAGATGACTTAAACGAAGAAATGAATACCAATTTAATCAAATGCCCAGAAATTTTAGTTAAACTTAAGGAAAGATTTATGATTGCATTAATTGATACAGGAAGTGAAGTGACTTGCATGAATGAAGTTGTATTTGAAAGTTTACTGGAGAAAAATAAAGACATTGAGATCTTTCCTGTTATTGGAATTACCATAGTTGGTGCAACACAAGCTCGAGGAAAGAAGATAACTCGACAAGCATTTCTTTCCATAAATATAGATGATATCCAAATAGAAATAATCTGTTTAGTTGTGCCTGATTTGAGAAGGGATTTGATACTGGGAGTGGACATATTGGCACAATTATCTATGAATATATGCTTTGACACGAAAACAGTTTATATTCAGGGCAAAGAGATTAACAGAAAAATGGTACAATTCGAAAAAACAAAAATTTCAGAATTAATGGCCATAGAGTTGAATTATGAGCATGAGAATAATTCAAGAAGATTGGATGGAGAATGTAATACATACAACAATGAGATTCTTGAAAGCATTAAGAATTTAACATTGTTAAATGATGTACAGAAGGAAGAGTTGAAAGACTTATTAGTTAAAAATAAAGAGATATTCACAAATAAACCAGGATTAATAAAAGATTATGAATATACTATTAAAGTCAGGAATAATGGATTTTATTACAACAAAAGCTATCCAGTTGCTTTTGCACATAGAGAGGCTGTTGAAAAGCAGTTAAAAAATATGATCGAGTGGGGAATAATTGAACAAATGACATCACCTTACATAAATCCTTTGGTAGTTAACATAAAAAAGGATCAGTCAGTTCGATTATGTTTAGATGCAAGAAGGTTAAATGAGATCCTTATTCCAGAACATGAGACACCGTTAGATCCTGACGAATTGCTGCAGCAACATTTTGAGAGCAGATGGTTATCCACTATTGATTTAAATTCCTCGTTTTGGCAAATTCCTTTGGAGGAGCATAGCAGGAAGTATACTGCATTTAAATACGGCGGTAGAGTGTATTGCTTTAAGGTATTGCCATTTGGACTTTCCGTAAGCGGCGCAGCTTTTTCAAGAGGATTAGAACATGTATTAGGAGAAGACTTAAGAGATTCAACTGTTATATATGTGGATGATATTCTAGTGACAAGCACAACTTTTGAAGAACATATAGAAAAACTGAACATGATATTCAAACGATTCAAGAACTATGGTGTAACAATAAACTTGAAAAAATCAAAATGGTGCAGAGACCAAGTTTCGTTTCTTGGTCATACTTTAGATCGTACAGGAATTCGACCCGACTCGAAAAAATTGGATGTTATTCAAAATTGGCCTACGCCGAAAAATCAAAAGCAATTGAGGGGATTGATTGGTATTTGCAGTTATTTTCGGAAATTTACAAATCAGTTTGCAAATAAAATGGAACCATTAAGGGAATTGTTGAAGAAGAAAGCAACATGGAGATGGAATGAAAAGCATCAGAAGGCATTTGAAGAACTCAAAGAATTGTTTGTAAACAATGTGCAGTTGTTGTATCCGGATATGAACAAAGAATTTTACATTCAATGTGATGCAAGTCACTATGGTATTGCTGGTATTTTATATCAAAAGGATGATGATGGTGAAATGCAGATCATTAATATGGCTTCAAGACTGTTACAAACTTCGGAGATCAATTATAATGTATCTGAAAAGGAATGTTTGGCAATTGTGTTTGCTGTTGAGAAGTTTAGATTGTTCGTTCAAGGTGTGAGAAAATTCATAATTGTTACTGATCACCAAGCACTTACATTCTTGATGAAATGTAGATTATTATCTGGAAGATTAACTCGTTGGGTACTCTGGTTACAACAGTTTAACTTTGAAATTCGACATTGTTCGGGAAAATCTAACGTAATTGCAGATACATTAAGTAGATTACCAGGAACGGCAGAGGGAAAAATATACCAAGAAACTTGTGAAGATAAGGAAATTGGAATATATGAAATTATATTATCATGCAGTTTAAGCATGAAGAAGAGGTTTGAAAAGATACAAACTGAACAAGAACAGGACCCACAGTTTAGAGAGATTATACAGAAATTGAATGAGCCGAATGATAACAGTCAAAATCAACAATTCAAGATTTCCGGGACGAAATTATTTCACAAAGCGAAAAATGATGATGGATGGAGATTATGCATACCTACGACGATCATGAAGGACTTGATAATTGAAGTGCATGAAGAATTCGGACACTTCGGAGAACGTAAATGCCACATGGCAATGAGAAAGCTTTACTATTTCAAGAACATGGCAAGAATTATTCGAGTAATTCTAGCAAGTTGTGACATTTGTCAGCGGGTTAAGCATCCTAATAGAACATCAAGAGGTACTTATACTCCTATCATTCCCAGCAAACCAGGCCAGATTGTTGCCACAGATTTGTACGGACCTCTTCCAAGAGGAAAGTTTGGAATCAGATATATTCTGGTGTTTATTGATCTATTCTCCAAGTTAGTAAAATTGTATACATTGAAGCAGGCTACGGCAGTGGCAGTAGTTGGGAAATTGGAATTATATTTCAAGCAAGTTCAAATTCCGGAACGAATTTTATCTGATCATGGAACCCAATATACGTCTGGTTTATGGTACAAAACTTTGCAAGCAAATCAAGTAATCGCAATTCATTCGACTATTCGACACCCACAATCAAACCCTAGTGAAAGAGTCATGCGTAGTTTAGGTCGCATGTTTCGAACATATTGTTCCAACAAACATAACTCATGGGTACAATGGGTTCCTAAAATTGAACATTGGTTAAACGTAAGTTTTCATGAAAGTACAGGGTTTATGCCTATGGAACTACATTACAATCAAAAATACATATCCAACAGTGCTAAAAATATCGATTTTCCTGAAAATAACGGTAGTGAAATTGATATCGACATGAAGATTGTAATGGCTGGGGATAGATTGAAGAATAAAGGTGCTCAAAGAAAGAAGTATCATGAAGAAAAGTATACGAAGAAAACGACTTTCAAAACAAATGATTTGGTATTATTACGAGCAATACATGTTTCCAATTTTATGTCAAAGGAAACTAAGAAGTTTTTCCATATATTTGAAGGGCCTTATATTGTTTCTAAAGTGAAAGGAAACAATACGTATGAATTGAAGACCAAGGAAGGAATTTTGAAAGGAGTGTATAATACGATACTCTTGAAACCATACATGTCTTTGAAGGAACTGTAAAGCAACAATTGAAAGCAAAATACAAAAATGGACATTCACGATAGTGGGGTGGTATGTAATAAAGAAAGTATATTTCTATATTCCATAGTGGGGTATTGTAGCACTACTGTACCAGGGAGAGTTATCTAGGTTGTAAACAACAAGTGGTTCCTTATGAATTTATAGAAGGCCGTGATTGTTTCTATGGCGATCAAAATTATAACATAAATAATGACATTTAAATCATATTTTATTCAGGATTCAATTATATTAAAGTAAATAAGTAGTACAGAATATTATTACAGTTATATTTAAATTCTTAAAACATTAATTTATATTATAAAATGTCTTTAAAAATATTAAGTTATCTTTTCGAAACATATCACCTTTGGGGTCGAGGTTTAAAATAAAAAGGGTTCAAAACTGTAAAGCCACAACAATGGAAAAATATGGTATGGTGTTCAGAATGAGATTGGATGGTGGGGAATTTGAATTGGAAAAAGAGGCAGTTGAAATGTAAGATTAGAAGAAGAATGTTGTGTGTATCGTTTAAAAAAAATCATTACTAGAAGAAATGTCATAAATAACTGTTATTAAAAGAAGAATATTAATCAAGAAAAGAAGGCGGCAAAGGGGAAAGAAAAGTGCACGAAGAGAAAATTCATGACAAAAACTATATTGATGATGAACTATCTAATGAGATGATGGACCATGATGGACTATAGCTATCTACACCTCAGTGATGAGTACTCATAATCTTAGTTATTAATTAATAAATATAAGTTTAAATCTGGCCAGAAGTAGCTTCACCCTTTTTAATTGTACTACATAAAATTAATAAAAATTACTAGAAAAGGAAATACATAATGCTACGAATTTATCACCCAACAGTGGGGTATTATTTGAAGATGGTTTAGGATTAATTAAGTAAATAGTGAAGAGTCACAGTGTTGATATACTTGCTGCTGATCCCACTCTCATCCAATATTTTAAAGAGGTTCTTAAGAGGTACCGTGTCATATGCCTTTTCCAAATCTATAAATACAAGATGCGTATCGGTGTTCCTTGCCTTTCGCTTCGAAATCACTTGCTTTATGGAGAAAATATTGTCTGCACATGATCTGCCTGCTGTGAAGCCACATTGTTCCTCGTCAATATTAATCTGGTCTTCAAGTCGCTTCTTAATAACCCGCCCATACAGTCTACCCACTGATGAAGTCACGCTTATCCCCCTGTAGTTCTTACATTCGAGTCGAGATCCCTTCTTGAAGATGGATGTAACATACGCCAATTTCCACTCCTTGGGTATGCAATCCTCTAGGGGTTAAATGGTTAAATGGTGGATCGTCAACGTCTGCATAGCAATAAAACTCTGAGAAATGCTCGTCGTCATGTACATGACAGGCCAACAAATCCTACTTCCACGTCCACGAAGACATGAGTCGCGTGACCCCTGGGCAATGCATGGCATGCAATGGATGTATGTCATGCTGCTAACGGAAGAGGGTGGGGGCGAATATCCGGCGGCCAGAAATAGCTGGACCTAGTTGAATAAGGGAATAAACCCTGACAGAAAATTCTGGTCCTCCAGGTTGGGGGTTTAGCTATGGGGTAGTATCCCGTACTTGTAAAAACTAACAGTACTCAAGACACAGACGCTGAGCCTCGGATATTGGACGGATTCAATCGACGACGAATTTTTGCAAGGACAAGGAACATGAATATTGGAACATGGAATGTGCAAGGGTTAGGAACTAAACAGAAGGAAGTCTTTGACCAGTTGGAGAAATATGAGATGGATATAACGGTGCTTACAGAGACGAAGAAGAAGGGTCAAGGGAATGAGGAAATTGGCAATTACATACATTTCTATAGTGGAGTAACAAAGTGCAAACGTGCCAAGGCTGGAATTAACTTTTATAAAAATATATTTAATTGGAACTTCCCTAACAGTCCCCAAGATTATAAATGTAGAAATATTTAATTCGTTGTCCAAATTAAACAAACTACTTCTTATCTTATCAAGTGTTTACAATATTTATTTACATTTCCATACATTAAAATTGTGTCTGAATAGGTTATCACTATTTATTTTGATATGGATTAGCTGTTTAGACAGGTGGTAAATAAGCAATATTCTTATGTACATAATAACATTGAACAGCATACAAATCACGGTGCAAATCAATGTCTCCAACGACAGAGCCTTAAAAGAACATAATTCTCGAATTTCACTTGAATTGCCACAACTTATGAAACACAATACAGTTTGCATACCTTTGTTGATCACAGGTACAATCTTCAGTAAGTTCTCTCTAATGGCGGTTTTACATAACACGCGTTTCGCGTTTTGCGTTTCGCGTCTTTTTCTTTTTTTATAACGCCTAGAAGAGGCCGTCGAAAACAGAATGTTGATATACATTTATTATTATTGTTAGTAACAATGTGGGTGTTATTAGATATTATTAGATGGAATAATATGCAATTGTAAGCAATTATTAACATTATAGTCTTATTTTGCAGTTATTTTATAGTTTACTTCATTGTTTACGTATAGTGACGTCATTTTCGCCACGCGCGGTACTGAAAATTCCTCCCGACAATCGAGATAAGGTGGCTTAAAAATAAAATGCGTGCGGCGAAATTTTCGGTGGTTTTGATGGGTTAATAAAAAAAACGCGAAACGCAAAGCGCGAAACGCGCATGCTCAAAAGAATTTCCATCGACGCAAGTGCCCAGAGTCTACTGGATTCCGTCCATAAGTTTATTAGCTCACGGTCTTGTGGTGTTGAGGACTGACATCCGCAAATATCTACTTGCGGACGCAACTTCTTTTGAGCATGAGGCTGTACTGGAACTACATAATATTTTTGAGCGAGCGACATCTATTAGCTCTTTTGGCACGGACATCTGTTTTTTTTTCTGTTACTATAACCGATACACAGGTCACACTATTTCACCGATCGATTTGAAATTTTTCACGCATGTAGAGACAACCTTTTTTGTTTGCAGACCCTAATTTTTTTGAAATCCATTGATTGGTTAAAATTTAAATAAATATCTCCTGATAGGTTGAAAAATGAAAATGGTCTTCGATATCTGATCAAACTCATATTTTGCCTGGTCATTAAGACCAACATTCTCTTATTTTGCAAATTTTCACCCCAATCAGTTAAGAACGTATGAACTTATTGACATTTTTAATAGCTGTCTGATATGAAGTATCGAAATGATTGTTTTCCAGTGCCAATAGGCATCCTGCGTGAGAAAAGGTTGCCATAGCAACCTGCATAAAAGTATAGGGAATAACAAATCTGACAGCGGCAATCCAAATCTCATATTTAGAGTGATTACTTGTGAAAGAAAGATATTTAAGTAAGTACAAGTTAATAATAATACGCAATATTTATCCATACACATATTCAAGTTAAATATTCATCTGAGAAACATGATATATAGCTATTATTTATAGCTTTGACTCATTTCCCCTACCAGAGCATCCTCCATTTTTCTACCACTGTGACGTCACGAGCAGGATTCCTATAGAATTGAATCTGTTTTGCTATATGTACCAGGGTGCTTAGATGCTATTTTCAAGTTTGGATAAAAAGCAATACTTTTATGGTGATTGAGTGGATCATATTTTAATTCAATATGGATGTATATGTTTTCTGTGCGTTGTGTACGCATTTCCGGTTGCAGAATTTGCACGTATCCGTGCTCGCTCATCAACGCGTTACAGTAACACTTTAGGAAGACGTGAGTCCCTGCGTTTCTCTTCACGGAAATTTACTTTGAAGTCGCCGTAAGTAGATTTCCCGCACTGGTAAAAGAATTACGCCAAATCCAAGCCAATTGCCATTGAATGTATTGAACCTGGGATATTATCTAATCTGTTGTAATCGTCATACAAACAGGATCATGTTCACGAGTCACGTGACATAATCTCAAGATTAAGTTGTTGACGAGAAGAAGCGCCTCAGAATCAACACGTGGCCGACATGACAATAGAAGAGATCGACACACTTCATACACAATCCTTTCAGCCCTTCGAGATCAAGAAATATATTCATTGACGCTTGAACAAGATTAGAAGGGCACTCAACTTGCCTATTAGTTGTCTTCAAGTGATCTTTTATTTGCAAGAGAAACGATGTTAGTGAGTGCTTGCTGTTGTGATCCCATAGACTACATTTAGTAGTCTTTAACGTCACACTGTTATGCAGCTACGTTAATGACGACTTATGAATGATGGTGATGATGATGATGATGGTGGTGATGATGATGATGATGATGGTGGTGATGATGATGATGATGATGGTGGTGAAGATGATGATGGTGGTGGTGATGAGCTATTTCGACATCGAAAATTAAAAAAAATACCCGCGGTTAAGAAAAATCGTAAGGAGAATGGTACGTGAGAAGATCTTCTAGGGTCAAACCCACACTCAAAAGGGGATAATCTGATTGCGGGACAATTTTGTCCTTAAACACAATAATACATCATGTGAATCAAAACACTGGGAGGTCTTGGGGAGAGGGGCCCCCAGGCAACCGCGGGACCGTCCAGGGCGCCATCCGTAGAAAATTTTTGTATTTCCCAAATGTGTTTAAATAGTTTTGAAGTACATTGTATTCATCATAATTTAATAAAATTTCTTCAGTTTACTATAATGTAGATTAGAAGACTAGTAAAGAAGCATTAGAAATACGAATGGAAACAGGCTGCCCCCCCCCCCCCCCCCCCCCCGATACATGGTGGAATCATCACGTATGTAATAATCTAATTGTATATCAATAAATGCATGTCCTCCTCCACCTGCCGATCAGTCGTGAAGCAGCCAGCACTGGCAGCTGCATCAGATTGCATCACACCATCACGCTCGCTGAGAAGGGCTATAAATCTGTCACTTAGGGCGGGTCGCACCTGACACGTCTGCGATTACCTCGTAATGTCATTACTTATGACAATCAAGTTGTGTAATTGCAGTTCTGGTACAGATCCTCAAGTCACCCAGCTGCTGATGGCGGGATGGCGTGTGCAATGTCAGTGATTAGGAAGTCGTCATTGGAATGAAGAATGCGGTTGATTACATCCTCCAGTACAGCAGATTATCTCATTGCTTCTTGAGAGTGAAATGCCTCAAAACAACACTGTAACCACGAGAGAAGGGAGCTAATTGAATGGGACCGGGAGGAGCAAGGGGAGCGCGTGCCCCCCCCCCCCCCTCCCCCTGAATGTAAGGACAACATAAAAAAACTGTTTTTTGTACAGTTTCATTTTGTAACCAAAAAACTAAAGAAAATTGATTTCAAAGTGTCAAAAATCCAAAAAATGACCTGCGGGGCAGGTTTGAACATGTCTCTCACCACCCCAAAGCGCCAAATATACAAAATAATTAATATTTCAAGAAAATGTACACCTCATAATTCGTCTCAAAATTGATTTCAAAGTATCCAAAAACCAAAAAACGACCTGCGGGGCACGTTTGGTGGCACCCCCCCCCCCCCCCCCACACTCCGTTTAACCCTTAAAATATTGTTTTCCTTGCCTTGCCCCCACCTGGCAGAAATCCTGCGGACGCCCATAAATGGGACCCATATCCCGGGAGAAGTTGTGATATTTGGTGGTTCAGTTGGGAGAGTCCTCGCCCGGCAAGGTGAGGTCCCGTGTTCGAGTCCCGCAGGACATTATCACATCGCACATCCCTCCAGAAGTGCGATCACGTAAAATTACAACTTCCTTGTCACGGTGACAAGACCCTAGAAGGCCGTGAATAACATTGAGATGCAAAGCTTGTCACCGTGACAAGAAAGTTCTCATTTTACGTGATCGCATCCGTTTTTGCGTGACAAGCTATACTCATCTCACCAAGAATGCTGTGAATAACAATCGAGGCGGGAAGATTGTCATGCTAGAACAAAGTTGTCAACATGATCCCACCCCTGATTAGTAGTCAAACGTCTGTTATCAGGTGAGGTAGCTATACTGACGCATAACTGAGTGCTTTTTCTTATTTTGTTAGTTATACTGCTTTTTCTTGTTTTGTTAGTTATACATCTTTTCATTAGTTTATGTTTTAAAGTTGATAAAACTGCCTTTCAAAGTTATAATCGTAAGATGCTAGGATAAGTGGTATGATGCGTTACTTTCAAACCGCGTACTGACTTCATGGAACCAATGAGAATGAAAAGTTATACTTGCGCCGCTGTGATCTAAATAAATGTCACGGCACCTCCACTAACTGCAGTGGCGCCGGCGCTAGAAGTTATGTTGCACCTAATCTTTGTTTGCACGCAACATACAAGCTAGAAGAGTTGAACGGTCACCCATCCTAACCATGGTATCCAAAATACCAGACGTTGGGGTTTCAATTTGATTGTCTGTTAAGTGTGCACTAATAAGTTAGGGACTAATGTGAAATACTTATTGCTTTCTATTTTATGAGTTTGAATGAAAGAAAAATCAACGTGGAAGAAACGTGGAATATAAAATTTAAATACGATATAGATATATCATATATATATATATAGATATAGATAACGTTTATGTGGGGCTTATAATTATTCTTTCCAAGTCAATCTATGCCAAGATTCATTATTTACCTATTGACATTGTCACGGTATTTCACCATCTCTGGATGAATGAACATTGGTAACCATGGAGATTCCGACCTTGGTTGAACTTGGTTGAACCATACTTAGGGCCGGTTTTTGTACCTCTTGCTAATGTTCTTGATAGGCTAGCTAACGGATAATGTGAGAAAGCACCTAATTTTACATTGATTTCATCCTCTAGCTAACACTATCAAGAAGTTGAAAGACGTTTGCTATCGCTATCATAGAACTTGATCCGGTAGCTAACTTTAGCAAGAGGTACAAAAAACCGGCCATTATTAGGAAAGCCAAAATACGTCTGATTCTGAGCTGATTTAATTTCACAAATTTTCCGGGGCTCTGCGCCCCGCATATCACGGGGGGGGGGGGGCTATCCCCCAGACTCCCCATAGTGTTTGCCAATAGTATCTTCATCTAAAGTTCATTTGCAACATTATTCCGCCTTGCAAGTTTAGTTCCTCCTCTCCTGTCAAGATCCTGTATCCTGTGCACTTACCTAAGCGTGCTGTCGCATCTGCCTGGCCCTGGATGCAGGATGACACTGGCGCACGTGGCCACTCTATGCAGCGTCCTGTCCGCTCCCGGTGCTCCCGCGGGACCTCCAGTCTCCTCCGCCTCCGCCTCCGTCGACGCGGACTCCTCGACCTCCACCACAGTGTTCATCGCCCTCATCGTCACGACCGCGAGCGCGATGCATTCGCGGCGAGGTTCAGACTCAAGGAGCTCTCGGAGAATACGATTCACAGTTCTACACATGTATTAGTTAGATGAACTCGATGTAAGCTTGGAGATAACAGTTCCTTATATTCCTCATAGCTTTTGAACAGTTCAAATTTTGAAATTTTTGAAAATAATTAAATATGCTAATTTTTGAGTCGACATTATTAATATTAACATCCATTTAAACTAGACTTAAAGCTAAACTCTGATGAAACAGGGAGGGCCAGATATTGAATGCTCTGCTAGATTTTAAACAGTTGTTCAGGACTATTTTAATTACCAATTGAACTCTGCATCTCAGAGGTAGAAGGACCGAAATCCATTTTCTTGATTTTGCGTTGCATACTTTTGGAATTATATAATCAAGCTTTGTCCATTGCCATTTGACTGATGTCAACAAATTCAGTTATATTGAACTATTATCTAACAAAATGAACTATATAGTGGGAAATTGCTCCCAAGTCAAAATAGACAAAATGTGGCTTAGGGACTTCACGAGTCAAAACTCCAAAACCTGTTTTTTCAAAACCTTGTCACCATTACAAAATGATTGAATGCACCCAGAAATAGTTACTGGAAATATCTCAAGTATCATTGAATTGGACTTCCGGCATTGTACCTCTGATACTGAGTTAAACTACTGATTTTACCAGAGCATTTAAAAATCGATCATAAGACGAGTTTCGGCACAAATATTGTTTATGAATCGATCTACTAAAAAATTTGTTACACAAATTATTTTTAAAATTTTCATATTTTGAATAATTCTTAAGTTATGACGAATTGCGGAAATACTGTCTTCAATGCTTACCTTCGAGTGTAGCCGACTCTTTAATACTTAATAATTGTAATCGAACACAAGATATCACAGTTGGATCACTATTGAACAATACTCGCGAGTGCGTCAGCTGGACCGATGCTGCAGTACACTTTGGTCCATGATCTGTTATCTGCGAGATGAGATAGCAGAATGACGGTCAGTGAGGCTGGGACTGCTCTGATCAGATAATTGGCAGACGCTCATGCCAATAGTGTAGGGTGGGACGCGTAATTATATATGCTGATATAATATCATGTTATTCCGGGATATTAATATTTATTTCGATTTAGATACTTGGTAACTTCTTATATAATTATAATTGTTTTAACTACAGATTTGATTTATAAGTTGAAATTTAAATAATTTATGTGGTTGAGTTCCTTTTCTTAGACGCAGAAGGCCATAAGTCTATTTTAATTATTAAAACATAATTCTTCAAAGAAGCTGTTATTGTGGACTTCAGTCAACTATCAATTAATTTCAATGCTAAAGTGTGTAAGGTAAAATCGAAAAATGGACTTTGGATACTGCCTCTATACTCGAAAACTTGAAATGAAAAATTAGAAATTTCTTTGCATTCCTTTGTCGATTTTCTTTAAAGTGAAAACAAATTATTTTGTAAAAATCCTTTTGTACTTATTATAATTTTTTAAAATTTATCTTAGCTGTAGTCCATTGTAACTTTAAATTGTCTCTCATGATGCATACGGTTTTTGACTACTTTTCATATGATAATGCCCATAAACCGATATAATTAATACCTTTTAATCCAAAACTAATTATAAATTATCTTATCATCTTTCACTGCTGCATCTTTATCATATTGCTGTATCTAATCCTCGAACACCTAAGAGATCTTCAGTCTCGTTCGCCAACTCAAAGTCAAGGTCAAATACTCGGGAAAACTCAGACTTTTCCTCGCAAGTCTCATTGTTTCAAGTCAAAGAGCTTAGTACGAAAGATAAAAGTATATTTACATGGATAAACTTTACAAGTTCATTACATAACAATACAATACAATATGGTGTATGCATTCTCATTACTTTGTCACAAGTAAATATCGCATTTCACAGAGAATTGGTTGTCCGTAAATCAGAGGTAAAATGCCCGAAGTCTATATTCAATGATTATTGAGGCGAGTTCAAAAATCCACTAATTCTGTGCCAATCACAATTTTTGTTGACTTAAAGTCAAATTCCTATTGATATTCTAATAGTGTGCAAGGTAAAATCAAGTGAATAATGACTTCGGGCCTACTACCTCTGATGTACAGAAATATATCATTATCATATTAAACATTTCAAGGCAGAAAAACCACAACTGTCTTCTATTATAATAAAATGTATCTAAAATATCATCACTTAAAATATCGATAAAAATGTAAAACCAAAGACGAGTATTTGTGATGACGTAAGAGTCTTGTACCGTTGCTATGACAACAGAAAATACGTCATGGCTGTTACTCGCTATTTAAATACAAGCGGGAAGTTGAACAAAAATTATATGTGGAATCTTAATAGTGAAGTATAGTACAGTTCTTTCTTGATAATATTTTGAGATGTCAGGAAAGCCATTGCTATTATATTTCATCAATTAAATCCAAACAATCGGTCCAAAAATTAAGAAATCGAGTCCTTTAAAAACGAATTTAATTGGTACGTATATACGTATATTTTTAATAACATCTTAATTGGGCTCTTCACACTCTTTATAAATTCAATTTGGATGGGCACATTTAGGCCATTTAAGAAAGTCAGCGCGCATGCTCAGTCGCATTGCATCTTGGGTTAAGACTGTCAATTGTCAATCATTGCCGCCATGTTGGTTTACAATCATTCTTGACATCTCATTTGCACAAACTGCGATTATTACACTTTTGATCCGCACGAAAACGTATAATTAAATTATGAACAATCCTTAAGATTTGACGTTTTGTACCGGAAGTACATACTTAGGACCGGTCTTTCAATGCCTTGCTAACTTTTATACAGTCAATTAGGAGTAGATTGCCATGGCAACAACCAATGACATTCCTAGAATGACCACTAACTAACTGTTATGAGCTAATTGAGACTTTAGCAGAGTATTGAAAGACCGGGCCTTAGTATTGCAATCTGGGTCTAATTTTTGTTTAAAATTCTGTGTAAACAACCGATCAAGGCACATGGGCCTTCTTCAGTCAATGACAATATATTTTTATAGCTCTAATATGATACAATGTTAGTGTTACTAAATAAAACTACCCTGTATCACCAACAGATTGCGCGTTACTTTCTTAAATGGCCTCTTAAAAGTATAGGCTCAGAATTTATTTAAAAATGTCTGACATAATATCAGTAAATCATTTTGTAGACAGCAAAGTACACATAGTTCATGATACGCAACAGTTCCTAATCATCTATGGAAATAAACCAAATAATACTTTATCAATAATGGCGTAGATTTCCTATCAAATACACTAGAAATAAATATCATATTATTATCTCAGTCAGAGTTCGCTGTTCGTATCCGGAAATCTGTCGATCCACTCAGATCACAGTTCATTGTTTTTCACAGATCATCGCGATACGACACAATGTTGCAACAGTGCAGTTGCTCAATGCACTTGTTGCGTGTTGCACTTCAGTCACTGTCACACACCACGCGATGAGATGAGTACGGCTCCAGTCCCGGAGGCTGCAGATGAAACACGACGCCGCTTCCTGGAGATTGTCTTGCTAAGGTCATCTGGAAACAAGGAGATGGGGTTACAGATGTCGTCGGGTTACCCATTATTGCGTGCTCCATTTGTCATGAGTATCAATATAATTCATAACTCCCCACCGACGGCTGCCACAACGCGGTGGTGCGGTTTGTGTTGGCCAATGATCCACTACAGCTACGCCGGCGAGCATATGCTCATGTGTAAGGGCTACCCATGCCGGACAGGTCAGTGGCGAGGCCCAGACGAAGAGCAGCCAGGGTCGGCCTAACCATGTCCTCCCTTGAATTTGCGGTCCCCTCGGGCCGGCAATCGCCCTCGAGATGGTGATCCCCCTGAAATCGGGTTCAGCCGGCCTGAATCCTCACACCCCCCGGTCCGTCCCCATTCCGACCTGGCCTTCCCACCAGTTCTGGACTCCCCGGATCGGGCCCTTTAGGTCGACCCCTCCCCATGTCCTCCACTTATGATCAACAAAGTTAAATCTCAATTAATGTGCGCAATATAACCTCGTCGTTGACGCGCCGTTAAACCACAATAAACATGTCATAATTCAGAGAGAGTGTAACCATTATTAACTTATTACACTTCCTCTGTTGTGTTTTTACCTGCACTCGCTCCAAAATCGCTCAACCCGGTTGTTCGTATTTTTGGCGGAGGGGCCGGGGTGGGGGGGGGGGGATATGCTAATTTGTTCACTTCACCGTCATTCCAAGAGATATTACATTAAATTATTTATAATATACCACACACATATGATTCGCAATTCGCATGCAATACGAAGGCTCGCTTATCAGCGTTACACCTAGGTTTCACGAGTAAATTGTTAAGTATATTGTTCGGTATACTAGTATTGTGGTATTGTTGTGTTATTTTCTAGTGTTTAGCGTCGCACTGTCCTGCAGCTAGGCTAATGCCGACGGATGAATGATGAGAAGATGATAGGGAGATGATGATGAAGAATAGGTAAGGATGGTGGGAGGAAGGTGGCGGTCGAGGCCTGTTATTGGAGAACCTTCCCATCATTTGTCTCCGACTGAAAGAAACCACGAATGACAAAAGACGTCGTTGAGGGAAACGAACAATGGGGGCCATATTCTATAACTTTTGAGTTCCCGATTCTGCTGAAATCCGATTCGGTGCAATGTTAATCCATGTGGCCGTGACTCGGATTCCAGCAGAACCGGGAATTCAAAAGTTATAGAATATGGATCGTTTCCCTTCTTTCGTCAATCGTAGTTTCTTTCAGCCGGTGACAAATGATGGAAGGTTATGGAAAAGTTATGGAATAGGCCCCTGGATAATTTGTCGAATAATTCCCATACACTCGCGCTTAGCAAATGTTCAAGTCCCCGGCTCTGCATGAAGCTGGCTCGGAGACGAATCTCTTGCTAATGATGCACTGAACATCATCAGCGATGACGTCGCATGTGAACTTGAAGAGACAAAGCGCATCAGGTGGGAACTAGTTCATGTTGTGCAAAACAGCCGTGGAGACACATTACATTAGCTAGCCACATACTCCATGGGATAAACAATATGAAGGGCAGATGTACCTTCGTATTGCTCGCAAGTGAACACGTCAAACCGAACAGTTGGAAGAGAATCGAAGCTGAGGAATGGGAAGTTCAGGAAGAACCCTTAGAGGATGCGGGTCAGGGGCATAGCCTTCAGAAAATATGAACATTTTAACACGATTTGTAGGGTTTTTGTGGGTTTTGAAGATGACATACAGTTGACTAAGTATAATTTGTGTACTGAACAAATGTCTTAATAAATTGTTCATTATTTTAATTTTTCACATTTCTTGATATTTCATCCTGTTTTATTTATTATATTGATAATGTCGACAGTTTCGATGTCAGAATCTTCTTCAGGACAAAATTCACTAAAAAGCTAATGAAATAATTATATAAAACTGGAGGAAATATTCCAAGAAAAGTGAAAATAATTACTATACTAATCATGAACTTTAAAAACTATTAGATTGTTGATTATTTTCGATTGGAGATGTACTTTTCTTCTTTAGAGACATGAAAAAAATATAACATAATTTTGTTGCTGCAAAAATGTGTACACAAAATTGACTCAACTAACAAATTATTTTTTTCACATTTTATTATATTGAAAAATTTTACTCTATATACCGTAAATTTCGGTACTTGCGGATTTCCGAGTGGAAGAACCGTACCATTTCTATCCCCCCCCCCCCTAACCCCTTGGAGACGCCCATGGGCGCTGTGGGCGCCTGCGGGCATCTAAGAAATGCGATTTGATATATACATAAAAAGCAGAGCAATTATACATAAAAAGTTACACTCTCTATCTTCCGAGTGATATTGCGCATTTCACGAGATCACGAGTTCGCATGCGATGGGAATCATTTATCCCAATGAAACACACATTATGTTTGTTTTATTCGGAGTAAAAACATTTGCGATGGTTTTTACTTCCAGAGATTTCCGAGAACTTGAGACGATAGTTATTTAGAGTCGCTGGAATTTGCTGAGGACTCTTCGGATTGTTCCAAGCCAAATACCGCCTTTTATCCGATGACATCCAAGAGATTTCTCAGTAATCGAGATGGTTCTAATGTTGGTAGCAAATCAAATAGGTACAAAAGTCCTTTGATGAAGAATTGGTACGGATTGACGTTGGAAGGATGCTGCCGTGACTTATTAGTACGGAACCTTCCCATCATTTGCCTTTAGACTGAGGGAAACCACAAAAACATATCAGGAAGGACGGCCGCGGAGTTCGAACCCGGAACGTAACTATTCCAAAGCAGATGTCGTGATAGTCGTGAAACTGAATCAAAACGCTTCGAGTTGAATTAGGATTATTTTTTGTATATTGTGTATATTATTGCAAAAGCGTCGCTTCAAAATGTAAGTGTTTTATGACGGTTTTTAAGTTTGACAATAACAAAGGGGAACATAGGAAACACGAACTGCTTGTGCTTCAGATGGTATTTGATATAAATTAAGGTGCTGCAAGCGCGAGCGATTTTGCTGCTTTTTGTAGACACTTTTTGCGATACGATTGGAGACGAAATGGGTAGACCAAATTATTTGAAATTTTAATCGTGATTAGATAAAAGACAAACTTAGGGTTATCCCTTGGTAAATTTTTTATTTTTTTTTCGCTAATTAGTAATAATTAGTGGATTTTTGGTGAAAAATTAGCTATTTTCTCGTCTCCCTGGGCGCCGTATAAAATTAAATTTAAAAAATGTGCCAAACGATAACTCTAAGTTTGTCTTTCATCTAATCATGATTAAAATTTGAGATCAATTGGTTTACGGGTTTGGTCTCCAATCGTATCGCAAATTTCATCGTTTTGACCGGTTTTGTTGAATAACCGGCGCCTAATTAAAGATGTAATGAGCAAAAATTAAAAAGGGCTGCTAATATACAATAAAAAACACTCCGTGTAAAAACACCAGCCAAGTCTCTTCAACTATAAAAAAATAGAAGAAATCTAAAAAATCAGCACTGAAAAGTAGTGATATCAAAAAATGGGCCAAGTCAAAACTTAATTTTAAAAACCAAAATATACTTGGCGCATCGTGTACATATAAATAGTATAGAATATGCCAAAAATCAAATTTACGTGAATATATATAATATACCTACAATACTCTTAAAAACGATGCGCCAAGTATATTTTGGTTTTTAAAATTAAGTTTTGACTTGGCCCATTTTTTGATATCACTACTTTTCAGTGCTGATTTTTTAGATTTCTTCTATTTTTTTATAGTTGAAGAGACTTGGCTGGTGTTTTTACACGGAGTGTTTTTTATGGGGATATCACTAGTTTTTTTAGTTTATTTACACAACTTGTAACACACATCGGAGCAACAATGACTAATTCCTTTGAAAAAAAAAGCCATTTTCAATTTGGTTAGGTATACTAAGAAAAGTTGCGTTTGGTACCAAAATATGCTTAAAGTGATATTACAAAAAGAAAAGCGAAAGATTCGTTCCAATCAGTCCAGCCGTTTTCGAGATATGGCATCACTTCCGGTTTAGCAATATGGCGGCTGAAATCACTGCCACCTAGAATTTACTTATATAAATGTTTTGTATCATTATAAGCCTTCTGAATATAGTTAATGTAGTAAGAGGTGATTAAAGTCATATTCTTAATTTTTATGACGTCATTTCCGGTTTCGGTAATAGTACACTTCTTTTTAGACTATTGATGTTCCATAAAGATGACCGTCTGAATCATTTGGCGCTAGTTTCATTCCGATCGGTCAAGCCGGTTTCGAGATATGACGTCACTTCCGGTTTCAAAATGGCGGCTTCCGGTTGGTTTTATGAAAAGGCACCTCAGACGCCAAAAGTGCACATGTGGTAAAAATTTCAGATCGATCGGTTAAGCCGTTTAGGCTGTGGCGGTGATAGCGGTGTTTCCTGATATCATCATCATCATCATCATCTGAAGAAGAAGAAGATGAAAGTGATGTAATTTCACGATTTTCAAGGCCCTCTAGCTCGCAAATGGTATAACCTATTGTTGGCTCACTTGGAATATTTCGTAGGGGGGTCCATAGCTCCAAATTAAAATATTTCTCAACAATGTGATATTTCCCATTTTTGAGATCCAGTAGGCCGAAAATACTATGTTGTTGCTTACAGTAAAAGTGTTTGGTCTGCTCCTCAGATTATTAGGCATTTACAGTATGTTGAGTGATTGTGAGCGTACAGTACGACTTGGCTGGGTGGAGCGACCGCTCCACTAGATCAGACTGATCGTATGAGCTTCCTGTAAAAGTTACACTTACTTATGAAACAATTTTTCTCTCTCAATTTTCTAAACGGCTGAGCGCTAGTATCACCTTAACAACTATTTTGGCGGTAGATACATGAAGGGATTTGAAGAAAAATAATAATATGTAACACCGAAAGAGTGAAAAATTGACATATTCACATTTTGAGGCCAGAATTCAGGGCTATCCATGGGCGTCCACAGAGGGAGGGGGCAAGGGGGCGCTTGCCCCTCCCCCTGGATGTCAGAAAAACTCAAAAATATTATTTTCAATGTGTCCAAAAAAATGCCCCGCGGGGCAAGGCTGGGAGTGGGACATGCCCTCCACCCCCACAAAGTGACACATTTTAAAGAATTGACAATTTTAACAAAATTCACATCATAACGTCTCAAAATTGATTTCAAAGTGTTCAAAAACCAAAAAACGCCGGGTAGATGGTGCCCTCCCCCCCCCCCCCCCCCCCAGAAATCCTGCGGACGCCCATGGGGCAATCTATACATTCTGAGAAAATAGTTAACTATTTTTCTTGGGGGGGGGGGGGGGGGGGGGGGCATCGCTTCCCTTATTTCTTCAATAAAATAATTTTCTATGTGACCAGCAATATATTCCCGGGCGCCACTGTAAAGCTCTGATGCATTCCAGTCGCTCGCTTCCGGCCTGCGCTCTGCACACTGCGCCGCTGCCCACTAACTGCAAGTCTAACTGCAAGGGTGCAGCTGCGATTACACTATTGAAATATTGCATCGCAATAAGATGCGATCATCACGCGGTCCTGTTAGAACCCCAGTGCGGAGGATGCAGATCAAGAGTTATCTCTTGAGATGATAATTCATGTTCAATGCAGATTAACATAATCCGTTTTGCAATAACAATGCAGCCAAGATAATCTCTGTACATCAGACGTAGAAGACCAGAAGTCCACTTTCTACATTTTGCATTGCAGTTTGGAATCGTGAAATTGAGACAGCTCAATCAATTGCAAAATGACTAATTTTAACAAATACTTTTATTTGAAATGTAGAATTTTCCTGACAATCTCAAATGGGATGATGTTATGTATATGAACTGCAAGTTTAAAAGGTTTGACCTCCGGTGGGATTCGAGCCCACTATCTTCAGATTGCCGGTCTAATGCTCTACCAACTGAGTTACGAAGAATCATTCAAATTACAGATTTTATAATTTTATAATCATATTTTATAATTTTATGTTAGGTACTGCAAATTTGAATACTTTTATATTGAAGAATTCTTACAAAATGATTATGTCAACATTACTATGATTGGATGAGAAGCGTGTCTTTGAGCTAACCTCAAGAATCATTGAAATGGACATCGGGCCTTCTACGTCTGAACACAGACATAATACTTTCCCGTGCAGTTGCAATGACGAGAAAACGACGCTTTTTGTCAGTTTCGAGGCTAAGGCATGAGAAAGGTTAATGGGGCGCACATATTTTCATTGTTTTTACTTTTTTTAAATTTGTCTTCACACTACGAACAGTGGCGCAATCGCTTTAAGTTGTTTGTTATGGCTGAAAAAGTAAACTTGTAACTAAATCAAAATTTCAATTGTCTTTCCTTTTTCACTGCCCTATGAACTACAAACTTCTAAATACAAAAGTGCATCTAAAAAGTTTCCTGTCAGAAGTGGCTCCATCACGTATCGCTTATTTGTTCGAATAGAGAGTGGGACTAGGGGGACTTTTATGAAAATCTTTCCGAGAGGCCCTGAAATCCTAGTTCCGCCCAGACTATGACAATGTTCTGCATGCTGAATATCATCATTTTCGTTCTTATGCACGCACAATGTTTTAAACTCTATCGATATAATGTCGATTTATTAAGAATTATAATCACATTTTTCAAAGGTCGAGAAAATTGCGGACAATTTGTCCCATTTTACAAGTAAATCCTCTCTTTGTTCTCTCTCTATCTGTGTCTCCTGCCACTCCCCCCCCCCATCCCCCCGACATCCCGAGCCTCTATCAAGAGAAGATGCCGCCGCATCCCGGGCCGAGACGTGCCAAGAGTGTCAACCATCGCGCATGGTCTCGCTAATGACATAATGAACGTGTAATTCACGGTGAATGAGTGTTTGATTTGACTCTAACAGTGACATCCTCATTGCGGTCCCCAGCGCAGCGGGCCTCTTGCAGCCAATCATCACACACTACTAGCCGTGGTGAACATGTCGAGTAGCATGGAGAAGGGGTATAGGGAAGAACATCTACAAACACGCATTAAATGTCCGTTAAATGACAAGCGTTTGAAGTTAACGACAAATTGGTCTGAAACTTGACAAAAACACCTAAAATATTGATCCCGATGACCATACAAGTTTTGAAGTTGATCGGTCAAACGGTTCCAGTTTAAATTTTAAAAAATCAAGGATCTAGTTTAAATTTAGAAAAATCACATGATCCTGTTAAAACTCAAAGATCGATTGGTTAAACGGTGTAACATGGGCAGGGCAGGCAAAATCGCAAACAGAGAAAGAGCCATAAGAGTACTGAGGTGCCGCTCGCTTCAATTTAAAGTGCAAGAGAAAATGTCATCTCTCTTAAAACTCTGAAGAAAGCTGATTCCGCCGGCTATTCGCGCAAATAAGTGGTGATGGAGCCACTTCTGGCAGGAAACTTTTTAGATGCACTTTTTTATTTTGAAATTCGTGTTTCCATAGGGCAGTAAAAAAGGAGAAACAATTGAAATTTAGATTTAGTTACCAGTTTACTTTTTCAGCCATAACAAACAAAACTAAAGCAAATTTAATATCATGTATTAAATATCCCCCGATGTCCTCCATTATCCCCCTTATGGCAAATACCAAAAAATCCACCAGAGGTCAGTCGTGTTCCTTATTTTCTCGAATTGGAAACTTTTTAGATGCACTTTTTTTGTTGACTGTTCGTGTTTCCAAGTGCAGTGAAAAATCAGAAACAAATTAAAGTTAAATTTAGTTACAAGTATATAAGCTATAACAAACAGCTGAAGCAAACTTGTATATAAATGTGCCCTGATATCCACCCCTACCTCTAGTAACACAGAATCCACCAGAGGTCTGTTGTGTTATTTATTTTCTGGAATTCGACATTCGTATAGGAAATACGTATTATTTTCCTGCTTTTCTCCGAGCTATCAAAGTGGAGATGGTTAGTCCATTGTATATAGTTATGTAACGCACCTCCCCAGCTGTCATATCCTGGACTCTGGACCCGGAAGATCGCCGGGAGATGTGATGATGTTGCTGGGCTCCTCGATGCTGAGGGCGCTGCAGTCGCTGTTGCCCGTCAGTGCAGGGTACTTGGTGGTAGTCACATTGTGTCCTGAAACAAACGAACACAGGATCTCGTTCACAAACTATACACCAGACAGCTCATAGGACATTAGCGTGTGTACAACATTTCAGATCCATCGGTTGAACGGTTTGGCTTGGACATGGCCTACAAGAAAAAAAGAGAAAGTCATAAGAGTACATTAGTGACGCTCGCTACGCTCATTTAAGAAGGATTAGAGATATAAACACGGTCTTCTGGAAATTTTCATAAATTTGCAAAATAATACGAATTTCTAGAAGGCCGTTTTACCATGGCAACACAATTTTAAATGTAAAACTGCACTTTTCAGAAGGAAATCGGTAAAAATAAAACAGTAAAAAAAGCATAGCACGGTAAAACATCCACGAACGTATATATTTAAAAATTGTGAATAAAATATTATACCTGATACACGATATAGTAGATTTTCAAAATAATCTGAAGGTGGGAAAGCAGCATAATACACATTTTCTGTAGGCTATGGTTGCAATTTTAAACTGAGAGAAAAACTGAACTTTGAAGATATAATATCTCGAAACTTAGTTCACGTTCAGGCGCGTAGGAAGGGGGGGGGGGGGGAGTGGGGGTCAATGACCCCCCACTTTTCATCTTGACACCCCCAGATATCACTCCCAGATATACAAAAATATTGATAATGAGATCCAAAAATGCACAGATTTGCTCCATTATGAGGTTGAATCTCAAAATTTTCCCAGGTTTTGCAAAACTAATTGAACAGAGGTATTTCCAATGAGACAATAACTAATTTGTCCAACATGATCATCCTCATGAATAAAATTAAATATTACACGTTAAACTAATATACCAAAACACAAACAGATGTATCTTATTGCTTAATGGTGTTGCTTATTGCAACCTTTCTCAAATGAATTCCAAAATCGATTCATAATCGATTCTCCTTTACTAGAAATTCAAAAATTCCCTGCGGGGCCATTGGAGATTTAATCAAATAACAAAATTTACAGATTATAAATTATAATGCAATTTGTCTAAAGTTTCCCCAAGAATATTGCATATCACACATTTTAAATTTCTTTGAAAAGGATGCGAAAATAGCATCAAGTTCGATTCTTTTGTATCAAAAACTCAAATATTTCCCTGTGGGGCCATTGGAGATTAAATAAAAACAAATAGCTACGGATTATCACAAATGTCTAAAGTTTCCACAGAATATTGCATATCACACATTGTAAATTTCTTTGAAAAGAATGCCAAAATAGCTTCAAATTCGATTCTTTTGTATGAAAAATTAAAAAAGGCCCTGCGGGGCAAATTGGGGGGCGAGCCCCCAGACCCCCTTGTGCGCGGCGCACTGCTTTTTTCTCACATTCATCGTTCCCCGATAATTTTGACCCCCCCACTCAAAATGAAGTTCCTACGCGCCTGTTCACGTTGACCTCCATATTATGATGCAGAACATAAAAATCTGTTTCGATGCTGAGTTTAAACTTTGTCTCACGAAGAGTTCAATTCGAAAATCAAACGATTTGCTGGCATAGATTCTGAAAACGATGGAATCCGAGTTATTTTTGAACAAATTTGCATCATTTACACAAAATAAAGTAAATACAAAGGTAAGGGTGCGAATACGTATAAAACCTAAATGTATTATACGTGTATAAAACTACGTATAATATACGTATAAAACGTATACAACCTCTAAAATTCAAAATTAAACATATTTTCAAATTATGACATTATCATATTTTGAAATGCATTTCATGGATTACAATCATATTATTTCCATGTCAATCTAGGCAGACTTGTTTATTGCCAAAGATGTCATATATGCGTAAATAATCGAGAAGTATCCAAAAGTATTTTGATAGATCTTCATTTGCATACTCTTTGGAAGATTGGTGCATAAACGATTACTATGCATAGCCTGTACATTCATCAATCTAAATGTTATCAATTTTGTATAAGTTATTTTGCACATTTTATCAGCCAATTAGGCTGAAAGCACACGGGGCCTTTTTTTTCATGCCCAGCCGAAGCGTTCGAATCTTCTCGGCTAGCCGCCGAGAAGATACACACAGCGAACACACGAGGCAGTTTTTTCCATGCTGGCCAGACGCGACAAACGAAAAACGTCACGTGTTTTTTCATGCCCCTTGTGTTTGGCAAAGAAGAACGTCGCGGGTTTTTCCTTGCCGCATCTGGGTATGAAAAAACTCCCCGTGTGTTTGCAGCCTGACCGATATTATTGCCAAAACTCATTTTTCATTATAATCTTTTAAAGTTGTTTAAATATTCCGCCCAAAACTGCTCTCAAGGCAGTGTATTGCTAAAGCTAACCAGGGTGCAAGTAAGGTACAATGTCTGGTCTTTTTGGTGGCCGCCCTAAACTTCTGCCCATTCACTTATGTAATTTGTATTGTACGTAGGCAAGACATGAGTACCTATCGATAACACCAAATGTGCAGTGTAGTGTAGGTACTCCACTACATTACGGAGTAATTTATTTCTCATTGCTGATGAAATAAGCTTTTTTTTTTACGTATAATACGTATAAAATATATAAAACCTCGATGTATAATACGTATATTATACGGTATTATACGTACGTATAATACGTTTTTTTACGTAACGTATTATACGCACCCATCCCTGAAAGTAATATTTGGTAAACAAAGCATTTGAAGATAAGATTTAGCGATGTTATCGATATGGTACGATGTGAACAGAGGAAGTGACTATCATCTAAGATAAGGCGCTCCTGAATGTTATGCAGCCATGTGACATGGATGTGTGGCGGGTTGCATACTCAACACAGTGCAAATTAGCGCAAGTGATGCATGCAGTTGCCGACAGATGGGGGGACATTGCGGATATAATGGCAACCAGAGCTGCAAGAAACTTTATGACGTCAGTTCAGGTACGGCACGCTTTCTGCAGACTTTGAAGCCCTTCACAAGATGTTGTTATATGTTTTTAATGTATTTGTTGAATGGAAATTCTGGGAGACTTCCTGTGATAAAAATAAATAAATCCCACATCTGCCACCATATGTAGTAAAATATATAATTCAAAAAGAAAAACGCTAAATAATGTGCACAATATCATTAAACCAATATGTATCATATTTAAGCCGTTGTACGTTCATTCTCAAGGGCAAAGGGGTGGGGGGGGGGGGGGGGGGGCGAGCCCCTCACCACTCCGAAATCAGAGCATCATCTAAGAAATCATAACATTTAAGATAATATGTGAACAGAAACAGGCAGATCATGTCGAAAACATACCATCAAAAAGATTCTTTTACTCCCTTGTTTTCAACCGTCTGTTTTCAAATGATTAAAAATGCCCCCCCCCCCCCCCCCCCCTCCCCCGGAAATATCATCCTGCGTAACCTTGTTGATTTTTTATTTGAAATATGCATAGAATGGCGACTACTCACTGATGTTGTGGTTGATGTTGTTCTGCGACATCATCTTCACCTCATCCAGCTGCTTGGCGAAGCACAGCGGCGTGTCCCCCCCCCCCCCCTATTCCTACGCGCCTGCTGCATAGAATGGCGACTACTCACTGATGTTGTGGTTGATGTTGTTCTGCGACATCATCTTCACCTCATCCAGCTGCTTGGCGGAGCACAGCGGCGTGTCCACCTCGTAGGTGTTGTTGAAGAGACTGTAGTCCACTTCGTACTCGCCCGTGTCCTTCTTGAACGTCACCAGAGGCTCGAACCGATGTCCCCATAGGATCTCGTTGGGCAGGTAGGAGGAGCGAGCCTGTGTCGTCATCCCAGTGGACTCGATCACGCCTGTGGAGCATGGAAAAGCAACGCTCAAATACTTTTCTTCGTAAAAGTTATGCGATCAACTTAGAAGTATATCCAAGGTTCACAGAAATTATTCGTTTCACCTAGGATGATGGCTGGGGATACGCAACTCATGACGTCACCCACGTTAACTGAAGCAGTAGGCATTTTACAACGTGTGACAGATGGGCGACGGAAATGTCTCGTTTGGGTTTGCATCGTCAGGAAATACTGTAGAGATATGTGTGTAGCATCATTGTCTTCCTTATATTTCGGAGCACGTTCAGATAGTAATTTAATTACAATATTATGCTGTGTGGGAAAAAAGTTTCGACAGTTTTAATAATTCGAGGAACACGATGAAAATATTAAAACCAGAGCGAGCGGACAAAATATCACTTCAGCACATTCTTAACTGCGTCTCACATAGGCACCGTATTGATGTCTTAGATACACCATTGTCTTCCTTAAAGATTAACTGATGGGAAGATATATCATTTGTGACATTTTATTGAATGATTCGAGGTAGTCATCTGTTACAAAAGCGCGGCATTCCCTTTGCTTCACACGTTGCTAACAAGATTCCAATCCGCCCAGCCATCATCCTAGGTTACACTAGAGGGTTACACCATTCTATCTTATTTGAGAAATATGCAGACTTTGTTCCCGTGAGTGTTTACATAAACAACACTAAAAACACAAAAATATAGTTTAACTTGTTTAGATGTTTAGCCGAATTTAAGTAAAAGGTTGTTTCTCTCCTTATAGGTAATTCAGATATAGAATTATTGTTTAGCTAGGATTTAATGTGAATTAAACTATGTCTTAATTAAGTTTATTCATTGTAAGTTTTATTGTTTAAAGTACCTGTATCTTGATAAGAGATTGAGCTAATAATAAAGAACTACTGCTACTATATTGAATCTAGTTTCAAATCATTTGATTGATTGATGATTGATTGATCCGTGTAATGAAGGGACTGATTATCTGTAAACAACTGAATAGTGGCCTTGACGTTAAGTATGTTTGACACAATTATAATACTCATATTGAGTACGCACATTGGTACTTAATCAATAACATGGCGTAGATTTACCATTAAAAAGAATATAAATATCTCAGCTAGATTCCCGGTTCGTATCGGAAAATCTGCTGATCCACACAGATCATAAGTTCATTGTTTTTCACAGATCACAACGCGATACGAAACAATGTTGCAACGCCGCGTTGTTTCCTAAGTTGCAACATCGCCCAGCAAATCCAGTGGTTTTATAGTTTACAAATACCGTCAAAAATTTTCAACCACTGAAATGATTAGACTTTTGCAAAACAGTTTGCGTAGTTATTTTTTCAGTTAGCCTTAGAAATATGACCAAACATTTATTATAATATTTGGGCCCGAACTCGACTCAACTGTGAATACCCGGGGTTATTTTACTTTTGACCTAGTTTTGTAGAAAATTGTATTTGTAAGTAGGCGGTCTTAATTCTATAAGTTGTCTAAAGAAATGCAGACTATTTTTAAAACATTTTAATAATTTCAATGGTTGGAAAGTTATAACTATGGTAAAATCTGAAAAGGTACACTTGGCACACCTAAAAATGATCGTTCAATAAATCTGATAGACTGAAAAATGCTAGATCGCACCATCAGAAGTCAGTCTAAGCAAAAAAGCACTGTGAGCTCTCATTTCAATGACAAAAACAAGCATATTGTTATGGAACATGACCAGCAGTCATTCAATGTTCACCAATCAAATTTTGTTATTTAGCCATTAGGTTATTTGGCGGTTGCAGAAATCCTAGCGACATGTTTTCCTCGTGACATCCTGTTGATATCCTGTTGATATTAATTGATATCACTGATGTGTGTCAACTGCGGTCGATACAAGGCCCCCGTGATTGTCTTATCATTTCACTTCCAACTCATACAGGGATAGTTCCCAGCACCGCCTTCAAACCTTCGCAGAACACAGAGTGTTTGAAGATGTATGTCTGTCTGTCTGTCTGTCTGTCTGTCTGTCTGTCTGTCTGTCTGTCTGTCTGTCTGTCTGTCTGTCTGTCTGTCTGTCTGTCTGTCTGTCTGTCTGGTCTGTTCTTTTCCCATTACAAGTCAAACGAAGTAACGGATAAAGACGCTTCTTTCATAAAAGATACATTGCTATCCAGTCCGTCTCCTTGTTGAGACAAGATCGGTCCCTTGGTTTCACCGGAAAACTGGTGTATTAATTAAACTCCGCTTTACTAATCTGAAGTAGTGACCGTGTGGTATGGTCTCTTATAGGTGGTAAACACGTTGTATGAAACAGTATCTGTACCTCGGAGGAACAAGGGCGGAAATACATTTCAATGATTCTTGAGGTGAGCTCAAATCCAGTCATTCTGTGTTCATCCTATCATATTTGATAGGATGGCAATGTGTAAGACAATACTTCAATATATCTGTATGTTTACATCAGTCAAATGACTGACAGAGCTTGATTTCATCATTCCAAAAGTGTACAGCGCAAAATCGAGACATTTTACATCCGCCTTTCTACCTCTAAGGTACAGATATAATTTCCATGCGCTTTGAAGGCTCTCGAACGTGACGTCATAGACTAGGACCAGGTTGTCTCACCCTCCAGGATGACGACGATCTCGAAGCGCTCGCGGATCATGTCCGTGGCGGACAGGAGGTACAACGGCGACTGCGCGTCGATGCGGTGCACGATGGTGGTCGGCCAGATGAAGAAGATTCTCTCCTCCTCGCCGTCCGTACCGACTTTCAGCTCTTGTTGGCAGAACGGCAGGAGTTCACCTTCCCGCGTGATCTGTTGACAACATCATGGGATGAGACATGGGGTTTACATCGCACATTCGCAAGTCTGTAGTCGATATATGCTGACAAAGCACGCCGCCTCGACGTGTTTAAGTAGACAGCGATCATATACTCCAGGGATAGTTCAAGGTATTGTTGTATTGTTTAAATCCTCGGCGTTATCCCAACTGAGACACCATCACTAGCTGGTCTGGGGTGTCATTCCTGTACGTTTTTAGTCTCTTAAGTATAGTTTCTATTCTATCGTATCGTAATTTTTGTTAACTCCAATGTTAACGTCCATAACAAGTAACAACGGTTGCTACTGTCTTAAAATTTACGACAAGAGAGTGAAAATGCGTACAGGAAACGCTTCAAAACTTAGACGAATACCGCTGCTGTGCCGGTCTCTATCTGTTGGGAGAGAAACTTTTGCGGGGGATGCAAATAAAATAGACATATTGAGAGGAAAAACATTGAGGATTTAAACAATAGCTTCCAATAGCTCTCCCTGTAGTATATGACATGATCGCTCGTACAGACCAAGGTAAAGTTCTTCACGCGTCCGACTGAGATCGTCTTACATTCCACCAGATTGCAGGGAAACCTGACACAGTACAACAGTTCTTCTGATCTAGTCGTATATTAATGAAATGTGTATACATGATCTAATCGCCAAACAGAAGTAATGGCATATTGTGTAGGTACTAATAACAGAATGTGGTGTAAAATTGCGGCCTTCAACATCGACGAAAGCATTTAGTGCTGCCACCAACGACGTCGTTGGCTGCAAATCCCATAGAGCGGATGTAATGATTGCATTCGTGTTGACAAGAATCACTCTGTATCTGGTTGATGCTGCAAGGAAGTGACGTCACACATTGATCAACACACACACCACGTGGTCGACAAGTGAAGCTGCAGGAAGTGAGATCAACACGTGTTCATCTCGTCTCATCAGCTTGACAGTATAATAGACAGCATGTCGCAGGGCGGATTCAACTCTTGACTTCATGATGTGAAAACTCGGCGGCGTTTAGAAATCAGAGCAAGGATACACCTCATTATTGTTGGATTTGTTATGATTGTTACGTTTGTTTTATTTAGATTCTTATTTATAATTTAAATTGCTGAGGATGTGATTTGCCCAGTCAAATTCTTCTTTGGTCAAATGACGGCCATGAAATGGTTTTTTTAAAGTCTAATTAAAAAAGCGTAGATCCAAGAAAATGCACAATATGTATACTTCACACGTCATAACGTAAATTCTTTCTTTCAGATAAGCGCACAGATACCGCGTCCGTGAGTGTGCATTCACAATTGTTACAAAAACTACACAATTTTTTGAAAACACCTTAAAGAAAAGTTATCAACAACCTTTAGCATGAGCTAACACAGTTATATTCATAGGGGTCCACAGGGGGAGAGGGGGCAAGGGGGTGCTTGCCCCCTCACCCCCTCTGGATGTAAGGAAAACATAAATTTTTTAGATGTTTTAGGTGTAGTTCTATTTTGTACACAAAAAACTTAAAGAAAAAACTAAATTTAAAGTGTCAAAAACCCAAAAAATGCCCTGCGGGGCAAGGTGGGGGATGCACTCACTCACTAAGCTTACAAAATATTAAATTGTTCAACAAAATACACCTCACAACTTTTCAAAATTGATTTCAAAGTGTCCAAAAACCAAAAAACGAAATCCTGCGAAATCCTGCGGACGCCCATGCTCAAACTTGCTCACAATCTATATAGACCCTATTTAAACAACTTCTGAATGTGACTGTACAGCATGTGCCTGATGTATTATGATACGAATGAGGGGTGTGCCATGTTATCTAACTGATACGTCGGCATCTGCTAGTAGAGAGATAATAAACAATGTTACTAACATTACGCCATTTTAATCGTACCAAAGAACAGAAATCTAAATTGTAATCATACTCTGTTTGAATGAGTTTATTTACAAGTTCGTTTATTTAAAAGAGTTTGCTAAATCTATGTTATAGAAGCCCGTGGTTTGTTTTTACAACGGAAGAAAGTTTTCTTAATGCGATGATTGCGATGATTTTTATAGAAGACTAATAAGTAATTGCATCGGCGAATAAATACATCGATTTTTTTAAAGCGCGACCTCGTTTTCTGACTTAGTGAGCAGCTAATAGAAATGACAAACACTTTAAAATATTCCGACAAAACTCATTTGAGTTTCATTTGAGACAGAACATTCGTTTTGAAACGAATGTCTGGTCTTGGGACTAGAATTGAAACCAGAGTTTTCAATACACATGAAGTATTCAAGAGCTAGAGAATGTCAAAAATGTGCTGATTGATTATCGAGCTATGGGAAATAGTGTTTCATATATTTCTATTAGTTCTGTTTTGACGATGTTTAACTGATATTAATATCGATTTGTCTGTATTAATTATTTGTATAAATAAAATAACATTGTCTTCATCGTGAGTATACTCATGTCAGTATGCATTTTTAAATCCCACTAACATCTGATTGGTCGAGGACAATACCGACGTCAGAGGTGGGAGTGGTCAATTAATAGTTTGCACGTGATGTCATCTCATTGTTGCCTGTCACCATCTTAATGGCACACAGAATGGCTGTGATTCTCGGGGATTTTTACGATATTTTATACTTAGTTAGGGAAATTGTATATAATCCGGAGAAGTACGAAGAGGAATCACTCACTTTACAAAAATTTACATTCCTTTAGCCCAATAAAGTTATAAATCTGACCCGTCAACGTGCCAACAAAACGTCCGTCCTCAGGTGGTAAAATTCAATAATTTTGAATTGCTGATATAAAAGAAGATCGTGCAGGCTATGATTTACCTTCCTCTTGATGAGTTGCGCGCGCACGTGCGCCTCCACGATGTGGCTCTTCCTCATGTCTCCGACCCTGAACATGAGACAGTAGGCTCCATCCCTCTGACAGATGACCGCGTTGCGACTGAACAGCAGCGTCTGCGTGCGCTTCTTGGGTCTGGACAGCTTGGCGAACACGATGCCGACCATGAAGGCCTGGATCATCACGCCGCAGATGCTCTGGAGACACATGATGAAGATCGCCTCGGGACACTCCTCGGTCGTGTGGCGCGATCCGTAGCCGATCGTGTGTTGAGTCTCCACGCTGAAGAGGAAGCACGAGGTGAAGCCGTGGATGTTCTCCACGCACGGCTTCCATGTCTCGTTGGACAGCACCGTGCCGTTAGCCTGGACAAGAGAGGAGATACATCAGCTATAGACACGCTAGGAAGCACGAGGTGAAGCCGTGGATGTTCTCCAAGCACGGCTTCCATGTCTCGTTGGACAGCACCGTGCCGTTAGCCTGGACAAGAGAGGAGATACATCAGCTATAGACACGCTAGGAAGCACGAGGTGAAGCCGTGGATGTTCTCCACGCACGGCTTCCATGTCTCGTTGGACAGCACCGTGCCGTTAGCCTGGACAAGAGAGGGGTCAACATCAGCTATAGACACGCTAGGAAGCACGAGGTGAAGCCGTAGATGTTCTCCACGCACGGCTTCCATGTCTCGTTGGACAGCACCGTGCCGTTAGCCTGGACAAGAGAGGAGTCAACATCAGCTATAGACACGCTAGGAAGCACGAGGTGAAGCCGTGGATGTTCTCCACGCACGGCTTCCATGTCTCGTTGGACAGCACCGTGCCGTTAGCCTGGACAAGAGAGGAGTCAACATCAGCTATAGACACGCTAGGAAGCACGAGGTGAAGCCGTGGATGTTCTCGACGCACGGCTTCCATGTCTCGTTGGACAGCACCATGCCGTTAGCCTGGACAAGAGAGGAGTCAACATCAGCTATAGACACGCTAGGAAGCACGAGGTGAAGCCGTGGATGTTCTCCACGCACGGCTTCCATGTCTCGTTGGACAGCACCGTGCCGTTAGCCTGGACAAGAGAGGAGTCAACATCAGCTATAGACACGCTAGGAAGCACGAGGTGAAGCCGTGGATGTTCTCGACGCACGGCTTCCATGTCTCGTTGGACAGCACCGTGCCGTTAGCCTGGACAAGAGAACAGTCAGCTATAGACACCGATAGGAGTGTTGGTTGGATGATACAACATCCTCGACAGTCACCCAGTTTATTTGCATCATCATCAAGCACGACCAGTGCTTTAGCAGAGGAGAGTCAGGAGGAATAGAAGAAAAGTAAACTCGGTACCGGCATGTAGCCTACTCCTGACGAATGATACCAAGGGGGTAAAGGTTTAACATCCCATCCGAAGGACGGTGTGACATTTACAGCACGGGCCTCCACAACCCTCGCCGTCGAGGGACTGATAACAGGTGGAGGGAGGTCGTCACACTAACCTCCAAACAACCAGCAGTATAGCATTCTCGACGGCCAGAGAGACAGGGGTGTTTGGGGGTTAGCGTGACGACTTCCTTTCACCTGATATCAGTCTCTCGACGGTGCGGGTTGTGGAGGCCCGTGCTGCAAATGTCACACCGTCCTTCGGATGGGACGTTAAGCCCCCCTGTCGTTGTCCCCTTGATATCTTTCAACAGAAGTAGTCTATACCAGCATCAGTGGTTCTTTCCTTTTGTGCCTGTTATATCCTCACTGGTACTGTTGAGGATACAGAATTAGTACCTATTTCCAATACTTTTCAAATGAAACTAACCTATCCCGCAGTGATAAGTATAGCTCTTGCCAATTTATTAACTTTGTCTATGTTTGGCTCGGGGAATATGTTGCTCCGATCTTCCAACGGTTCCCTTATAATAATTGAACTTTGATTTCATTCATAATCTAAGGGGTCATACTACCTTTAGGTTTATTCTTCAGTTTAGTTAAGCTCCACTTCGGGAAATGTGGAGTATTACCATTTATATACTGCACCATATCTTTAACAAAAAAAAATGCAGTCAAGGTAGGCTGAAGCTAATGTAAACTGAGGAAATTATCTCCGGAAATTATTTGCAGTATATAATGGTAATACACCGAGTTTTCTGCAGCGTAGTTAAAGCAAACTGTAGCTTAAACTAATGGTAGTACCGGCCCTAAGTTAACTTAAGGGTCAATGAGTCCTTAAGGGGTCTTTATCTATGAGTGTCCTGGTAAATATGGTTGTGCTGAACATGTACCTCCATGAGGGGCAGTGATAAGTCGCCGTGGGTGACGACGATGAGCCACCAGATGATGGCGAAGGCGAGCCAGGAGAGCAGGAAGTTGAGCGCGAAGACGAGCAGCGTCCATCGCCACTGCGCGTCCACCAGCGTGGTGAAGATGTCCTGCAAGTAGCGGCGCCTGCGCTTGGCGACGTTCGCCTGCGTCACGTTGCAGTCGCCGTTCTTGAACACCACGCGCTTGCGCACACGTCGCGAGCTGAAGCGGGTTTGACGGTACCTGGAGCAAGAGAACACAGACGTCAGATCATGCGCACATGGCAGTGGCGAACTACATGGAGGCTGGGCAGGCAAGTTCCAGGGGCCCTGGCCCGTAGGGCGGCACCACAGCTTTTTTTTGCCAGGAACCTTTCCTTCTCTAGTTACCCCTTTGGGAACAGCGTTGGTTGTTTTACTGTTCTGCAAGTGTGTGTATGAGGATGCTTGGGAGATACCTAATGGTGATGAAAGAGATGATGATAAAGAGAATTGGTAAGGATGAACGGTGAGAAGGAGACGGTCGTGACTCGTGAGCCAAACAATGCGCATAAGGAAACCAGAGTCAGGCAGAAGAAACAATTCTTAAAATAAAAAAAACATAAAAAAGTGAATCACAATTGACTATAAAAAAATGCGTATCTCTACATAAGCCCCCCCCCCCCTTAAAAAATCTTATCGGGTGGTATTTTCTGTACCTTTCTATATCGTGACATCGACCTTGCAAAGGGTAAATCATAACAAGGTATGTAGACGAGCACGTGCCAACTTATCCACTCGCTCTCGTTGTCCTCTGTCTTTGCTCGCTCATCAACGCCGCTTGAGCGAGGACAGAGCTATTAACCTTACACTTAGCTATTAATACGCCGTGTTAATATCACGCTGATAAACATTGTTCTTCTTCTGGCTCAGATCAAACAGGGATTATCAGACTTAATGTCACTAGACGAGAACCAGGGCTTGAACCTGGTCTTTTCTCTTGCAGGGTGAGAGCTCTACCAACTGAGTTACCCGAATGGATGAGCTGGTGGCGGGGGGGGGGGGGGGGGGGAGGATGTTGATCGAATGAATGCAAAGAGCATAATATCGATAATCGATGGTAATGAAAATAGAAGTAATTTAAAAATGTGTTAAAATGCACGAAATTCTATGGTGAAATTCAAACATTTTCGGGGGCTGGGCGGGCCCGATACTCGTACTGTTGTAAATCCCCCCCCCCCCCCCCCCCCGACCCAAATCGGAGCAGGGGTTTTATTTAAACTTCTACTATTTCGTACCTGATACAAAAATCCACATCACGCAACTGGATTTAGAATAATTGAAAAAAATTACATAAAGTATTTAATAATTAACACAAAAAGATACAAATATTTACGTTTTTTGCGGAATATGCAATTAAAAATGTAGGGGTGGGGGAATATCCTCCCGGGAGTGGGGGAATATCCTCCCGGGAGAAGGGGAATATCCTCCCGGGAGTGGGGGAATATCCCTTAGAAAAATGTCCTATAGTATATTTTGAAGTATTTCAAAGTATTCTGTAATAACGTGTAGTAAACTATGGTTTGTGCTATAGTACTTGAAGTACAGGAAAAAAGTACTATAGATTACTGAAGTAAATTCTACAGTATCGGTAGTAAACTAAAGTATAAACTACAGCATTTTTACTACAGCTGAAAATACTATTTTTTACTCTGGAGTAAATATACTTTACTGTAGTAATTCAAAGTATGTACTATAGTATTTTTACTACAGACGATATATACTGCAGTTTACTATAGTAAAGTTATAGGGAACGTACTTCACTGTAGTAAGTCGAAGTATGAAGCTAGAGTACTTTGACTACAGACAAAATATGTTTACTATAGTAAGTTCTATAGTATATATACTTCATTGAAAATCTATAGTACCTGTAGTAAAGAAAAGTGTAATCTACAGTATGTTTACTACAGCCCATTTATATTGTAGTTTACAGTAGTATACTCTGTAGTATATGTACTTCATTGACTTTTTACTACAGTATTTGTAGTAAAGTATGGTATATAAACTACAGAATTTTTACTTCATTGACTTAGAGAATTTGCACCACATCACCCTGTAGTATATTTAGCCCATACCCTAATTACTATAGTATTTGTAGTAAAGTAAAGTATAAACTACAGAATTTATACTTATTGACTTAGAAAATTTGCACCACACCACCTAGTAAAATAAACTATAGTAATTATATTACAGAGCGTGAGCTGATATATTTTATGGGGGAAATATCACAGATAATATTACTTTATAAATAAATCTTAATATTTATCGTTTCTCCTATTCTATTATGTTAATAACAATTTTATGATCCACCAAATAATATAAATATGTTCCCTTAAATATGAAAACTCAATATGATGACTATTAGCGCAACGAAGTCTTGTCTGCACCGCTGGCCTACTCGGTAAGACGCTCGACTACGGACCACGAGATCGCAAGTTCAAGGCACGGCGCCTCCGCGGGATTTTATAATTGAAATGTGTAATCAAACCTTGTCCATTACTTCAGAGGAGGTTTCCCGAAAGCAAATGAGTACTCATATCTAAGGAAAATTTTATTTTTCTATGAAATTTTAACGTTTTATTTGACGAAATGTACTGTAGTAATAATACTTAAGTAAACTATAGTAAAGTAACTGAAGTAAATGTACAGCAGTATACTGCGATAAGCTGTAGGACAATTCCTGCAGTAATTCTACTGTAGTAAGTGTCAATAATCCTAAAGTCTACTATAGAAATTTTACTATAGTATTTGTACTTCGATTTTGCTGAAGTAAACTATAGGATATTTTTGTAAGGGATCCTCCCGGGAGTGGGGGAATATCCTCCCGGGAGTGGGGAAATATCCCCCCGGGAGTGGGGGGATATGAAGGTACCCAACTGATGAGAGGTCCCGTGTTTGAACCTTGATTCGGTCTGCACACTTGCACATCTCTTACTCCCCTCATGACTACACTTCAAGTTTTCCATAAATACCCAGGTTCTAAGGTATAATTTGAAGGTTTTACTTCAATTAGAAAAATTATGAGGTTTTCAAACGTTCGTTTGTAGGACGTTAAGATTTTTTCCCCCATTTTTAACGTCTTAAAATGCATCATTTATATAGAAACAGAATTATTACATCATACATATTATAAAGATTTTGTTCAGTTATTTATTTCGCAACGACGTAATTTGTGTCTAATAGTGTAAATTTATCTCTAAAAAGTAAATTTAAATGTGTAAATTTGTATCTTTAATGTGGAAATATTCACAAGTATATTTGTCTCTATACCTACAAGAGTTTAAAGTATGAATTCGTCTCTTTCTGAGTAGTAGTTTGACATATCTCTATGGTTTGACAGTGTATGTCTCAGTTGTCAACATAGACAACTTTTCTGTGGAAATAAGTATTTTAGTTACATTACATCTTGGCACTAGTTCGCAAGAAGCATCATAGCTTTTACATTCAGCTTTGAATTAAGTTAATAGAAAGATAGAATTTATCTACATTTTAAATTCAATTGCGACATTTATCTACATGTAACTTACGCTAATGTACAGTTGACTTAGGAGAAATGTAAATTACATTTGGAAGTTGAATCATCCAAAATCTGTTTGATATATAAATATCACGTCAAATATCAAACATATAGTGTTCAACATTGCAACAAGTAACACTCTTCTAAATAAATAAAACTATCGTTAGGAATTATGTTGCATTTCAAGTCAAACTTCTATTTCAGAACCGATTATTTTAATATCGAATACATAAAATAACTTACTAAATTATTTGTAGCAAAATTCCTTGCATGTTTATCTACATCTGAGTAAAAATATACGACATTCTATTATATATACTATACTATAAATATAATACTATTTATATATATTTTTTTACATTATTAAAAAAAATAATGATAATAATAATGATGATTTTTATTATTATTTATATTGATATACTATAAATATACTATTATTATACTATTGCTGTTCATAGTATTTAACGTCGCACTGTTCTGCAACTAGCCTAATGGCCAAATGAATGATTATGATGATGAAGAAGTAAGGATGTACTGATGTTAAGCAGGCGGTCGTGGCCTATTGATAGGAAACCTACCCAGCCTTTGCGTCTCCACTAAGTGAAAACAACTAAGTCAGGAACAGCCGCGGGAATCGAACCCGGGGCCTCCGGAATGCAGTTCCAGATCAGTTCTGCTTCCAACATCGTAAGTTAATAAACATTTAAATTAAAAACTATTAGTTCCTAAGTACATAAATACCTCTATAATGTTACTATTTTGAAACTGATTAACAGTTGTTTGTAATGATTGTCAGGTCCATGGCTTTGGCTGGATTTATGCCAAGTGTTGTGGTGGGGGGGGGGGGGGGGGGGGGGGGGGGCGGGCAAGATGTTCAAGTTGCGAATGTGAAATTCCAATCATTTCGTGCGTTTGACATGCTCAGTCAACGGAACAAAAGCCCCCAAAAGCGGCGTTTTCTTCCGATTTTACAAATATTTTCAATAGTTTTAGAAACATGTAACTTACCATCATTCAAAAAGTATCCCCAAAATGTCAGAGGGGAGGCAAATATACTTTTCAGCGAAAAGAGCATTTAAACCTTCAATATTAAATTTTTTTCGTAAATGTTTCATATTTTTTTGGATTTTTGGGAATTCTTATAAACAATTAGTCTCCCCCCCCCCCCAAAAAAAATCCCAAAAATGTCAGGGGTATGGCAAAGTATTTACTCTCCAGAGAAAAGAACAAACAAAACTTCATGCATTTATTTGTATCACATATTTTCCTTATATTACCGGTCTTTGGGGAATTCCAACGGTCAAATCCCCCCATTGCCCCCCCCCCCCCCCCCCCCCCCCCCCCCGTGAACGCCGCTGATATTCGCATGAACCGCCTCGAGGTCCAGCCCAGCCACCGGCTTGCATGATCTCACCAACCCGGACAATTAATTACAAGCTCCTGCATTAATAACACCTCTAATCACTGCAATTACCAACCTGACGACTCAATAAAACAGCGATCATGGCGCCGATCTGACCCTGGACCAACCTGCCAAGATCTTGGCACGACGGAGGAATTTGATACGGCTCGATGCATCTCAGTCGGCTTTATTAATACAACTGCCCTCGGGTCTTCGATAAGTTGTACTTCGCGAGTGTTTTGCCAGATAATAGTGAAATGTTATATGAACAAAGGCAAAACATGCTATTTTGTATCAATCTCGCATTGAATTGGCGTTTAGTGATGTGGGGCCAAATTTTGAGACTGTACACAATATTTTGAGCCAGGAATTAGTTCGCAAACATTTACGCAATGATAGCCAAATATTTATCGATGGGCGTGGCTTAGAAATAATAAGTTGGATCGCATCTAAGGACCTTGCTTGGCTGTTTGATCAAGGTCAGAAGGTTTAGGAATTAGGTATCAACCTGGTTGCTATGGTTACAGACATCAATCTTGTTTATTTTGCTGAGGGACGGACAATTTTTCAATAGCAATTAATCGTGTTTTGCGAATCCAGTTGTGATAGCATTATCAAATTAAAGAAGGTTTAACAATTTTTAAGGAAGGATATGATATTGATTACTTCTTTGAAATCATCTGTCCCCCAGTGAGATTTTGGTCAGCTGTGACGTCATATGAGATTGCCTGATCAAAATATTAGATATTTCATATTGATTACGCTTTGGCTGTAATCTTTTAAAATAAAATAATATATTGTGACTGCCTTTGTAATTATAAATTGACATTTCAAATTGAAGTATAAATGGGCAAACGTAAAAGTGTGAATTAGCAATGAATGAAATTAAAGATTTCGAATTGTATGGTAGCCGTGTGTAGCAGTGTTGAGAAGTAACATGATACGAAGTAACATGATACAAAGTAACATGGTAACTTTTTCGAGTAAAAGTAACTGTAACGTGTTACTTTGAAAATAAAGTATTTGTATTCCTAACATCTTACTAATTTTCAGTAACTTAACTGATTGTAACATGTTAATGTTACAAATATATTTTGTTTCCATAGAATATCCGAGTCAGAACACACAAAAAAAGTCAATTTTAGAAAGTTAAAAAACACAAATTTTTTTGAAATTGTTTCTTGGAAGGCAATTTTGGTGTCTTTTTTAACTTTGTTCGGTTCATTTCATATTTATTTGTGCATTATTTATGACGTAACAGGCTCACAGACATTTAAGCATATAGCTGAATTTAAGCAAGTAATACTGTAACTGTATAAACACTTATACTTTTTAAAAGTAACTTTGCCAACACTGTTCACAAGTGATTTCCACAGTCATGGCTCATTGTTCCTATTGATTTTGTGCGGGTCCAGCAGACCCTCCTCGTCATTGGTGACGACGTTGTGGTAGTTTCGAGATCGGCCTGAACATGACGGATTTAATTCCGTCGAAATGTTGCCAACAACAAAGACAAAAAGAACAAGGAACCATGACCGTGGTCAATTCATCAGCTTTAAATTACCACAGAGCAGCGCGTTTAATTTTAGACGTTATTAATGTTCATTATGCTGTTCACTTCGCCCCAACGCTGCCATTTGGCTTTATGCGAACGTTTGTAGTTGAATCTGTGCCATAAACGTAATTTTGTAATTAATTTACAAAAACAACATTGCAACAGTTGTCGGATTAACTGTTGATTGAAACAAGGTCACCAAGAGGGAAATAATAACCCGGACATGTCATCAGAAATGTTTCTTAAAAGCAAACGGAGCTAGCGTTACTTTTGGGACTCTTATGACACTTTCTCTGTGTACCTTTTGTTATTGTTTTGTACTTGTCAGTACAGTCCAGGCAACACCGATCAACTAATCGATATGAAATTTTGCACACACACTAATGTCATATGAGCGGTCCTCCCAGGTTACAGAAAATTGTTAGTTCAAAGTTACCTAGAATAAAATACAAAATTATAGAATGATATCTGCCAATTATTAATAACGAAAAATTAGTAACAGACAAATTGTCTGTTAAATACCTAATTTTATTGTTAATAATAATTATTCGTTATTAATTGTCAGATTTCATTCTATTTAGGTATATTTAAAACAAATTACTATTAGTAACATGGTTTTCTTTTGTTCATAAGTTGTCATGAACACAGAAAGTTGTTTGAACAATTTCTTCTCGTTTCCGAGAAATATTGAACAGCATGCCACATGTGATCAAAGACCCAGTCAACTCCATCAGCCGAAGATTCAACACGATCAGAGTCTGTTAGTAGCAGCGAAACAGAAATATTTATGTCAAGACTCAATCAGCGTTCAATCAAATCCAGCTTCTTCCTCGTTCTGTTTCCTCGTCTGAGACAACACGGACGCTGCTTTCATCTTCCCATTCGCATCCAGAGCGCTGTTTATGTTCGTGATTCGTGAATGAACATTAGTAACGTCCACGTTATGAGCTCGCTAGTTTAGCGCTTTGCTAAATTTATTTGATGTCAAACGTCTGCAATATTTCATTTAGTTGTTTTTCAGGTAAAATGAAATGTTTCCTTTCGGCTTCTAATAAAAGTTTTGTAAAGTTCAAAGACGCACATGTTTATGAGTGAAAATACTCCAATATTCCAATAGTCACGGTGATTATATGGTTTTATCACTTTCAAAATCACGAAATTTCGCTTTAAAATCAAACATTTTGTAAAATTTCTATTTTCTATCAATATTAAAAACGAAATGTAGGCAATTGTAAAACCATATAATCTTGGCTCTAAAATGAGTGATGAGTGATGAGTGATCAGCGAAGGTTGATGAGTGATGAATTATGAGTGATAGTGATGAGTGATGAGTGATGAGTGATGAGTGATGATGATTTATGAGTGAATGAGCTATGAGTAATAACTAATGAGTGATGAGTGATCGGAGAAGGTTGATGAGTGATGAATGATTATTTATGGTTGATGAGTTATGAGCTGATGAGTGATAATGAGTGATAAGTGACCCGCGCACTGTGTTTTTTTTAAAACCAACAGCACATACATTAAAAATAAACAGATACCATGTCTCGGTTCTGTGGTGCATTATTGTTATGACACTGCTTGTATCCTGGCTCATCTGGCAACGCGGTTTTACTGAGATCATTTATAATAATGCAAGTAGTTTATTTTATGTTTAAAATTACCGAAAAACGTAACCGCTTTGGTATGTTTGCCTTGTTTATAGCAACTGGGCAGATGATGATGAAGATTGTTACAGAAGGAGGATATTTCTCAGGATGTAATCATTTACAACAAGAAACGACCGCAAGATAAGGACTGAAAGCTGACGGGGATCGAACGCGGATCTTCAGAATAAAAGTTTCATAAGAGGAAATTACACCGCCAAAACTTAATCGATTTTTTAATATTTATTTGGGTAATTGACATCGAGATATTCAAGTTCAAACACCAAATATAATTCAATACGACCTCTGGTTCGACCTCAACACTTAAAATACGTTGATTTGTCAATCATTTAGGTACTTAACGATTATATACTCCATCGTAATACTCCGGTGTGATGGGCATTTAGTTTAGAGAGCGTGAATTGTGCACTGTAACGCGAGGCCTTGGAAAAAGAAGAGACAATTCAATAAAATGAATCGATGAAGCAGTGAAACAATCTTTTAATAAAAATTAATAAGGTATATTTTTTCCATACTCTGCTAAAACTTGTTATTAAGTTAACAGAGTCATTTTAATTGGTTTTGATATGACAATACAGTCAACCGTTTAAAAGTAAGCAGAGTATTGCCCTTAGTAAAAGGTTGGTACTTAGTGTCAACCAAAACGCAAATTAAAGACTGACCCTTAGTGTTAAAAGTTACTCTTCAACTTGTTGACCACGTTGTCTAAAAATTGTCAAAAATTCATAAAAATTTGATCCTTAGTGAATATGCAAAATTTGAAGTCAATCGGTCAAAAGGTCCCATTATTTTAATGTTCAACGTACCAGTTCAATACCAGAAACAGCTCTGTTGGTAATACTATAAATAGTATGCGTGCAAAATTTCAGATAGATTGGTTGAACGGTCTCTGGACAGTGAGTATAAAAAGAGCAACCAAAAGCATAGAGAAAGTTGCGTTGACGCCCTCAAGTCTTATAAGTCCGCGCCTTGATAAGATGACTGATAGAATCACTAGAAGGAAGAGAGTTTTTTTCCCACACAAACCGACGCCCAGCTCCGGAAGACGACCAGGAAAACCAGCTCATTCATCCAGTGAGCAGGAATGCTAAATTTAACCAAGCAATTAAAAAAATAGCTTATTTCAAGCTCCATTTTGTGGAGTTGCCGATTTCAAATACGACGCTTGACGTCAGTCATTTCCCAAGAACAATTATATTTCAAATTTATCTCGACAAGAAACTTTTGTCATGGAATTCTACATCTCTTCCAGTTAGCTGAGGAAAAAACATAAAAGTCGTCTATAAATCTCAACTGGGCAGTGTATTCGGTTTTATTTGCTTGAGTCTTGTGAGTTGTGTAAACTGTGTACATGTCTACCAATATTGCAGTGATTTAAACAGTTCATGAGAGGTGTTCAACAGTTGGCAAGAAGCCCAAGTGGCAGTGATTGCCTTGTCATGTTGGTACAACTGGGTTAATGGATTTTTAACCATTGTTTCAAAGACGTTTGTGTATACCTTCTTTCCAGATGTCAGCTTTTACAACTGACATGTCAAACTTTCAAGAGTCAATGAATCATCAGAAGAATTTACAACGTTCGTAGTTGATGTATGGCTACTCATTCCATGTTGACACATCAATCAGTAGGTACTTATGTTTTGCATTAGCGAGAGAGGGACATATATCAGATGCAAGTGGTAAAAACATCCGCTGTAAATAATTCGTTTACCAATCACAAGTCTCGTTCAAATATTCGAAATATTTGAATTTCGTTCCTGATTCTAAATACGCGTTGATGAGCGAGCACCGATACGTGCAACACGTCGAATCGAAATACCGTACACACAGAAAAACTACCGAATTGACAGGAAGATCATGTAATCCTATAGGATCTATAACAAATATGTTATTTTCATAAACACTTTGGAACGCAGCAAACCAGATGAAGTTGTAGTGAATTTCCTATTCGATACACCAGCACTTTTGACCGATATTTCATATAAAAGCTTAAAATACATTATGCCCATGATTTTGAATCCTCTCCAGTGGCGTTACTTTAGATTCCACCCCCCCCCCCCCCCCCCCACCCGCAGGATTTTTTTCAGGGTCCCCTACTTTTTTAGTTGCCCATACATGACACATTTCAACCTTAGAGGAACCACTTATTCCTCTAAGTTTCAACCATTGTAAATCCTGTTGCGTCGATTTTTTGAGGGCTTCACAACAATACGTGAAACCGGGCCGCGCAGAACCCGAAACATTTCTATTTTACTGTAGAATTTAGTGCATTTTAACGCGATTTCAACACAAATTATGGTCAATTTCATAATTCATATTCTCTAAATTATAGGTACTAATCTAAAATAAACTTCATTAGGTACTATGGATTATCGATATTTTTGTTTTAATATGGTATTCATTCAATCCAATTTTCAGCCCCCCCCCCCTATTACCCCCCTCCCCGCACTGCAGGGGCTGCAAACGATCATCATCAAATCAATCAATCTGTCGCCGTTATACAATAGTTGCAGGACACAAGTCTAAATAAAACTCTTCGCATAGAGACGGGAGGCAATCAAATGGTCTTGAATTGTTAACCTAAATATCTGTTCCAATTGCAACGGCCACGGACGTGCCTGCAGGAACACGCGTGTAATTTCACGGCTTGTTTACAGCGCAGTCGTGCTCAAAACACTACACGTGGAGTCGCTAGTTCAGGAGTTATGTTCTCAGAGGCGCCTCAGACATAGCAGACCACAAGGTGCTCGACATGTCTACAACATCTTTGTTCAGGAGTTATGTTCTCAGAGGCGCCTCAGACATAGCAGACCACAAGGTGCTCGACATGTCTACAACATCTTTGTTCAGGAGTTATGTTCTCAGAGGCGCCTCAGACATAGCAGACCACAAGGTGCTCGACATGTCCACAACATCTTTGTTCAGGAGTTATGTTCTCAGAGGCGCCTCAGACATAGCAGACCACAAGGTGCTCGACATGTCTACAACATCTTTGTTCAGGAGTTATGTTCTCAGAGGCGCCTCAGACATAGCAGACCACAAGGTGCTCGACATGTCCACAACATCTTTGTTCAGGAGTTATGTTCTCAGAGGCGCCTCAGACATAGCAGACCACAAGGTGCTCGACATGTCCACAACATCTTTGTTCAGGAGTTATGTTCTCAGAGGCGCCTCAGACATAGCAGACCACAAGATGCTCGACATGTCTACAACATCTTTGTTCAGGAGTTATGTTCTCAGAGGCGCCTCAGACATAGCAGACCACAAGGTGCTCGACATGTCCACAACATCTTTGTTCAGGAGTTATGTTCTCAGAGGCGCCTCAGACATAGCAGACCACAAGGTGCTCGACATGTCCACAACATCTTTGTTCAGGAGTTATGTTCTCAGAGGCGCCTCAGACATAGCAGACCACAAGGTGCTCGACATGTCTACAACATCTTTGTTCAGGAGTTATGTTCTCAGAGGCGCCTCAGACATAGCAGACCACAAGGTGCTCGACATGTCTACAACATCTTTGTTCAGGAGTTATGTTCTCAGAGGCGCCTCAGACATAGCAGACCACAAGGTGCTCGACATGTCCACAACATCTTTGTTCAGAAGTTATGTTCTCAGAGGCGCCTCAGACATAGCAGACCACAAGGTGCTCGACATGTCTACAACATCTTTGTTCAGGAGTTATGTTCTCAGAGCGCCTCAGACATAGCAGACCACAAGGTGCTCGACATGTCTACAACATCTTTGTTCAGGAGTTATGTTCTCAGAGGCGCCTCAGACATAGCAGACCACAAGGTGCTCGACATGTCCACAACATCTTTGTTCAGGAGTTATGTTCTCAGAGGCGCCTCAGACATAGCAGACCACAAGGTGCTCGACATGTCTACAACATCTTTGTTCAGGAGTTATGTTCTCAGAGCGCCTCAGACATAGCAGACCACAAGGTGCTCGACATGTCTACAACATCTTCGTTCAGGAGTTATGTTCTCAGAGGCGCCTCAGACATAGCAGACCACAAGGCGCTCGACATGTCCACAACATCTTTGTTCAGGAGTTATGTTCTCAGAGCGCCTCAGACATAGCAGACCACAAGGTGCTCGACATGTCTACAACATCTTTGTTCAGGAGTTATGTTCTCAGAGGCGCCTCAGACATAGCAGACCATAAGGTGCTCGACATGTCCACAACATCTTTGTTCAGGAGTTATGTTCTCAGAGGCGCCTCAGACATAGCAGACCACAAGGTGCTCGACATGTCCACAACATCTTTGTTCAGGAGTTATGTTCTCAGAGGCGCCTCAGACATAGCAGACCACAAGGTGCTCGACATGTCTACAACATCTTTGTTCAGGAGTTATGTTCTCAGAGGCGCCTCAGACATAGCAGACCACAAGGTGCTCGACATGTCCACAACATCTTTGTTCAGGAGTTATGTTCTCAGAGGCGCCTCAGACATAGCAGACCACAAGGTGCTCGACATGTCCACAACATCTTTGTTCAGGAGTTATGTTCCCAGAGGCGCCTCAGACATAGCAGACCACAAGGTGCTCGACATGTCTACAACATCTTTGTTCAGGAGTTATGTTCTCAGAGGCGCCTCAGACATAGCAGACCACAAGGTGCTCGACATGTCTACAACATCTTTGTTCAGGAATTATGTTCTCAGAGCGCCTCAGACATAGCAGACCACAAGGTGCTCGACATGTCTACAACATCTTTGTTCAGGAGTTATGTTCTCAGAGCGCCTCAGACATAGCAGACCACAAGGTGCTCGACATGTCTACAACATCTTTGTTCAGGAGTTATGTTCTCAGAGGCGCCTCAGACATAGCAGACCACAAGGTGCTCGACATGTCCACAACATCTTTGTTCAGGAGTTATGTTCTCAGAGGCGCCTCAGACATAGCAGACCACAAGGTGCTCGACATGTCTACAACATCTTTGTTCAGGAGTTATGTTCTCAGAGGCGCCTCAGACATAGCAGACCACAAGGTGCTCGACATGTCCACAACATCTTTGTTCAGGAGTTATGTTCTCAGAGGCGCCTCAGACATAGCAGACCACAAGGTGCTCGACATGTCTACAACATCTTTGTTCAGGAGTTATGTTCTCAGAGGCGCCTCAGACATAGCAGACCACAAGGTGCTCGACATGTCCACAACATCTTTGTTCAGGAGTTATGTTCTCAGAGGCGCCTCAGACATAGCAGACCACAAGGTGCTCGACATGTCCACAACATCTTTGTTCAGGAGTTATGTTCTCAGAGGCGCCTCAGACATAGCAGACCACAAGGTGCTCGACATGTCTACAACATCTTTGTTCAGGAGTTATGTTCTCAGAGGCGCCTCAGACATAGCAGACCACAAGGTGCTCGACATGTCTACAACATCTTGTAGATTGTAGACAGTGGTCGAATTGGAAGTCAGTCCATGGGGGGATTATTGTCACAAATAAAACATTTGAACCAGGTCATTGAGGGGCTGGGAGGGCCCCTAGCACCATGCTGGTCCGGGGCGCACAGCCCCGTAAATGTGTATAATCATAAATAGATGTGGTTTCTATGCACTAATTTCAGCCTTTTTATCTCGATAAAAGAAGTCCATATTGTCAATTTCTCTGGAGAAGATATTATTTTCAAGTAGGTACACACTCCTGGACACTGAAATTGGCCCGCGGTCAATGTTCAAGTGGCACTATACGGCTAGCATTTATGTATTTCTTTACCGGTCTTTGTGCCAAAAAATTACATTAAGGGGGTTCCAGGGTTACGGCATAGGAATGAGAATTTGCTGTAATTCACACCAAAGATTAATGAAACTATATTACATACAACTAGCAAAAAATATTTGCCCCTTACGGTATCATATAATTAGATATTCTTGATTGAAGATCATCTTTTCCCCCATAAGATAACACAGGTAGACATGAAATCGTCCCGGAAAATTGGCCTTAAATTGCTCCTAAAACCGCAAGAGGAATGACAAACTATTGAAAATAGTCTCAAATTAAAGATAATAATTTTTAGAATAAGACTGCCTTTTGAAAATATGGGGTCACGGGCCAAATAAGAAAGAAAATGTGTACAATGTGTGAAATTTACCATAAATCTGGCAACATTGCACTACAAATATGGATTATTTTGGGATAGTTTAATTGGAACTTCAATTAAAACATATAATTTGAGCACACGTTAAGATATAATTGTCTAATGCTGTTGTTTGAGGTATTATTTCATCAGAGATTGGTGTAAATTACGGCGAATTCTAAGCACCATGGCTGGAGCAGTGGGACCACTTTAAAACAAATGTTAAATACTAGCCGTAGTGCCACTTGAACATTGACCGCGGGCCAATTTCAGTGTCCAGGAGTGTACTAAATCCTTCATAGGTGGATGGTGAAGTGGACAAATTAGCTAAGGGGGAACGATACGAAATGCGTCAAAGGAGCAGTAATAAATACCTCAAATTAATTTGAATAAAATTGACATTGTTTCAAATCAAATCAATGTAAAAAAAGTCTGTAAAAACTAAAAAGGCAATTAATATTGAAGAACGACAGATTATAGTCCGAAAAATTACACAAAAAAAAACTCTTCAAATGCTTGTCCCGATAACCATGCAACACTTGAACTCTGAAAGGATCAGGAAAATGAGTTCACGATGACCACTTTTTCTTGCAGTAGATACATTTGACGGATCATTCTTCATATACAAGACAAATATAAAACACTTTCAAATGTGTCTGAATTCTTTCTCAAGTAAGAATATGGTTGAATGTAATGAACTTTCAGAAGGTCAAAATAAGGAAATTATATAACCTAAAGCCATCTAAAGCCTTACAGGCATGTTTAACATTATAAACAATAATACAATTATGAAATAAACTACATAGCAGGATGTCAACAATGTCAAGATAAAAAAGAAAATCATTATTTGTGCAATGTTCATAAGAAACGGCCGATCTTTAAAATTATGCGCATTCCATCATTGTCTTGACTGTTTTTTTAGCATCGTTGTCCGACATGAATGAGTCAATCAGAAGCTCTCGTTGCAGTGGAATCCACTTGGACGGGAATCACGGGCTCCAGGAAATGTTCTCATTGTTCTGCAGTCATCAGATTCGTGTCTTCATTAACAATGCAATCTTCATTTCTAGGATCTCTCATAATTGTACTTGTTTGGGAATAATGTTCTCAAGAGTGCAATTAATATTTTCCATAGAAAAAATTATGACACTTATGCTTTTAACTTGCACGAGAAATAAATCTAGATTGTGTCATTGTAAAGGGGGTGGGGGGGAGGGGGAGAGCTATAATTCAAAATAATGTCATTTTAGTTCTAGATACATTATAATAATGCAAGAACGAAATAAATTCAGAAGAAATTCAATTTAAAAATGGGAAGGTGATGACCAGAAAGCAAGTTGTCTGGTTGTCAAAAGGGGGAAGGGGATGATACCCCCAGCAACCCCTTGCAACCCCTTATGGGGCGTTTTATTGGATTTATAAAACTAGTTATGAAAACGAATTAAGAAAACTATACGATTTTGAGGTATAAATTTGGTAAGAATTTCAGTATAATGGGGTCAAAAAGGTGGTGAAAATGATATCAATAATATTACATGGTTTGCGAAGAAATAGTGTCAAATCAGATTGAGTTCAGTGGTGTTTAACGTCGCACTGTTCTGCAACTAAGCTAATGGTGATGGATTATGAAGATGAAGAATTGGTGAAGATGGACGGTGGGAAGGAGGCGGCTGTGGCCTATTAGTAAAGGACCCTTAAAACCATTTGACTATCTCGTGTCAGGAAAAACTAGGGATATACGAGATGTCATTTGACCGGTCAATTTGCTGGTCAAATACTATGGTCAAATACTTTGATTTTAAGATAAAAGGTAATTTCACTGACTGAATAGCAAGATTTAATCAGTAGGTAAAAGTAGAACTCACTTTTCTGATGGGCTCATAAAATTATGATTATTTCCAGTAGTATTTAGTTACGTAATTTACGTAATTTAGCTAGATATTTAGTTCGTATTTGGATGTAAGTGCATATTTAAATTTAAGTTAGCTTTTTCCAAAATACTTTTTTTACCAAAAAAGTATTAACCGGTTTGACTTCAATTGACCAGTTAATTGTTCTAAAAAAAATATTTGGCCGGTCAATTTCCATCCCTATACGAAAAAAACCCTGTCAAGAAGTTCGACCGCGGGAATCGAACCCGGGCATTAGTACCTGAGCCAACTTGTTCCGTTACATAATTGCTCTAGGAGCGAGTGCAGTTTACCTTCAGATCGTGTGTAATTATCACCTGCAATTATCCATGCACTTTGAATCCATGTGCAATTAACTCCTCATTCCACCCGCCAAGGTCACTCGAGGCACTCTACACACCCTGACATTTACCCCTCGCATGAGCCCACAGGTTATCCGTCACACGCGGACCTTGGCATGATTCATACATGGCGCTAGCACGGCCCTCCAGATCATCAACTACAGACCTTGATTGGCCAACACGGTCAGAAACCAAGGTGCATAGATTTGGTCGAGCTAAAGATTTAATACGGGACTTTTGTATTTTTTCTTGTTTCTTGTTTTCTGTCGATGGTCACACTGTACAACCAATCGATCAGAAATTTTGCACACACACTGATGTCATATGAGCTGTCAAGTGTATAGTTTTTGAAAAAGATCCATGTGATTGGTTGAAAAATTAAAATTAAACCGTTGGACCGATCAACTTGAAATTCCGATCAACGGATATTTTATAGGTCCGTGAACTTAAGCCCCCTGCCCTCCCCCCCCCCCCCCCCTCCCCCCAAGTTGAGCTCACTGCCGTAAATTCACGGACCTACTTTTTACTTGTTTTGATTGTTTTTTGTAATGTATTTAAAGATATTTCAAAGAAATCACTGCTCCTTTGACGCATTGTTTATAAATATTGTCTTCATAAGCTATTTCGAAAGCATATTTATTATAATGTTATTAATTAATAATTATAGTAATTAATTTTCCGACCATTACAAAGAATCAGATGCTCTGTATTCTTATAAAACTTCCTCGTGATCGGAGACACTGTTTGAGCTATACGTACACTTGGCCAAACAAAAATTGAACGTTCAATAAATCTGATAGGAATGTAAGATCGCACCATCAGACGTCAGTCTAAGCGATCTTATTGTCTCACTCTAGTAGGGTGACCTCACATTTCAATGATAATAACAAGCTTTGATTGTCATTCAAATTTGGTCAACGATCAATTTTTGTTTTGCCGAGTGTACATCTCGCGTGTCCTTCATGTCTTGGCACGTGACACTCAGTCTAGACGCAATGTGCCTGGTTGCTGAGGCGTGCGCCGTTAAACCCGGCATAAGGCACGTACCAACCTGTTCCAGTATAGCTCTTCATCAAGTTGTGCATTCACCCACACACAAACACTTCATACCTGTGCATTATCGCTCTATATTTAGAACAATAAATGAAATTATCACCTGCAGTTCTTTGCAAAAAAAAGGTTTACTTCACTAGGTTAAGACCTCCCATCACCGAGAGACCAACTCAAAATTGTAGCTATCAGTGTAATATGAGCTCTTTTCGAACATTCGTCATCTTGACAGTTTCGTGATAACATCGCGCACAGCTCGAGATCGAGCGTCATGGAGGGGATCATGTTACCAGTTACGCTCATAAAATTGCGAGTGGAATGTCAACAACCTGTCATCGTAATTCTCAGATAATTCATTCATTCATTCCCTTTACACGATAGCAAGAACAGAGATATTTTATACTACAAACCATTCTTACCCAACTTGTTAAAATTATATTGGAAAATTTATTTCTAATTATACTAAAAGTAAAATTGATCTATGAAAGAAATAAGTATAGGTAAATTTACAAATTGCATAATGATTTATTACACCAAATGAATAGGTAAATTAATACATCTGAAAATGGTTTTATTCAAGGAACATTCATAATATTGTAAACGGCTAAGAATTATGACCGTATGACCATCGACTACCAAATTATCGTATCAGGCGACAAGAAATAAGTATATATACATTTTGTACTTGAGTAATAATTAAAATCAGGGCATATTTTCATTACCTTCATGAACATCCATAATGTTAAAATTATTCAACAAACGAATGAAATGAAATGATGTGGAATGACTACGAAGAAAGTAGGTATACTACCTAAACTAATAATCGTTATTCAATAATTGTACAAAAACAAAAACTTGTAAATAGACTGCCAAGCACCTTTCCCCTTAAAAGGATTGAGATCTAAAAGAAGGGCACAGCAATAGTATATTGTTGAAACATTTTCGCACTTAAAATTCGTGAAATCATTTCGCCCAGTTACTGCCGCCAAGCACAACACTATACGCCTAACGTTGTGTCCCAATTGGAAGAATTAAATCTATGTAAACCATCATTGTAAACTTTAACAAAATTATAAAAATTAAAAACTACTTAAAAAAATTAATTTAAAATCGAAATTAAAAAAATTAAAAATAAAGCTTGGCGCATTGTGTCAAGAAGAAGGCAACATAAGAAAGAAGATGACGATAAAGGAGCAGAAGAAAGACAGAAAGTAGGAAGAAGATAGAAGAAGTCTACATGGTCGGTGCAAATTCAATGCGCCAAGCTTTATTTTTAATTTTTTTAATTTCGATTTTAAATTAATTTTTTTAAGTTGTTTTTAATTTTTATAATTTTGTTAAAGTTTACAATGATGGTTTACATAGATTTAATTCTTCCAATTGGGACACAACGTTAGGCGTATAGTGTTGTGCTTGGCGGCAGTAACTGGGCGAAATGATTTCACGAATTTTAAGTGCGAAAATGTTTCAACAATATACTATTGCTGGGCCCTTCTTTTAGATCTCAATCCTTTTAGGGGGAAAGGTGCTTGGCAGTCTATTTACAAGTTTTTGTTTTTGTACAACATGTCACATGAGGTAAAAGTTTATAGCAGCTTTCATTGATCATTGAGTGTTACCTTTCATTACATTGTTAACGCCAACAACCACACTTCTTGTCTAAAGTTTTCTGTTTTTCTTCCAATAGTTCCGAAGTTAGTATAACGAAAAGGTCAATTTCTTATGGTTAAATTTGAGTTATCTCAAATTAAAATTTGTTAAAAGTTCACAACTTTGAGTCGTGTGAATAACGTAAATTGTATGTGTATTGTTCCGGTGTAGACCAGAATTTGTGCGTCATCTCGTACTACGCATATTTGTTGCCAGTTGGTAAACTGAAAGGTACACGAAAGATAGATAATTGTAAATGCGTTTCCTCAATTTTAAATTCTTCCAAGTTAACTTTACGATTATAACGTTGTGCGACGGTTGATCCAGTTGTAAGTCACTTATAATTTAATTGAAAATGAACTTCAAGATATAATAATCTTATATCAATATACTCATCTCTAGACAAAGAAATGTTAATTCAAACATGTCAAAATATATTAAAAAGTACCAACTGCAAAACATTGTGGCGTTTGTAGAATCAGAGATCATTTTTTCATTTTTTCAACTCCTATCAGTGGCGGACAGGCCCGTTACTGGCCACCAGGCATGTATCACTCTCAATTCTAAGATCACCTATCTCATTACTTGACCTACTCCGCCTCGGACTCCCACAATGTTTATTAAAGAAACACACTCTCAGATATAGCAAGGTTTCATTAATTGGATTATTATTTTCCCGGATTGCTCTTTTTGATATAGATGGTACATAGCACATTCGTAGGAATTAATTTGCAAGTATTATTTTCGCGGTAGCAATAGACTCAGTGTAGATCAGGGGTCGGCAACCCGCGGCTCCGGAGCCGCATGCGGCTCCTTGGTGGTTCTTGAATGGCTCTTTATAATTTAAAAAAGATCAGAATTCGACAAATTTGAAAATTCGAAAAAAATCGCCCTGCGGGGCTATACATTTGGAAGGTTAATTTATTTAGTTTGTTCATTTAAAAGTACCAGAATTACTTTTAAATTGTTGAAATTCTAAAAATTCGCTCTGCGGGGCAATAACGGGGGAGGGCTTCGTCATAATATCGAAATAAAATAGAAGTAGGTAATTCAATTATTTTCGGTGTAATATTATTTGATTGCCTCTACTGCGGCTCCCGTTATAATCTAATTAATACATTTTTGGGAAATTGGCTCCTTCACCAAAAAAGGTTGCCGACCCCTGGTGTAGATTATCAATATGTGTTTTACAGCCATCGTTCAGAGATGGGCAGTATAACTGCTCTATCAGAGGAAAACGCTCTTTGTAACGCGTTGATAAGCGAGCCTTCGTATTGCATGCGAATTAAACTTGGCGTGAAATTTACTGCGTAATTACAGACCTTAGGTCTGTTCGTTTACACTGCCAAATCTGCCAAAACTGCCAAACGGTGTTCGTTTTTAAAATGTGGTAACTTGTTGTAGCTCACAGCCTGTTCGATTTGACGTTTAAGTGGCAGGTTGCTGTCTTAGCCAAAAGCTCCCACTTCCTACAGTTGCTTCTGAGGTGGTGTGAGTTGTGGTAAAGTCAAAATGGCGTCATTTATTTATTGAGGAGTGTCAATAGCATTGATTTCCGACTATGCGTCGATGAAGCCATGGCCCAAATCATCAGCTACAACATTGAATCCATTTCATAAAAACTATTTTCAGCTAATTTCTTGTCTTATAACCTCTCACTATGAGAAAAAATATTTGAAGTTATGACAAATCTACCACAAAAGTGTTCGTTTTGTGCGGCAACTTATTGTAACTCCGCCCACTTTTGGCTCTACCACAGGCTACAACAAGCTGCAGTTTTGGCAGATTTTGCAGTGTAAACAAACAGACCTCTTGGGAATTCATTGATTCATTTTTATTTAAAATAACCTCAAGCGAGAAGAACTTGAACATCGATTTATTGATAATATTTGATACAATATTTCGTCCTGTTTGGCAGAACTTCTTCAGGTTTCAAATTCAAATAAATGTCGACCTGAAGAAGTTCTGTGAAACAAGACGAAATATTGTATGCAATTATAATAAATTTAGTTTATGTAGAAAGTTCAAGAGAATTGTCTCATTTCATTAAAAATCCTTTTGACTATGTACACTTGGCACATTTAAAATTGATCGGTGAGCAAATTTGAATGACTGCTGGTCATGTTCCATATCAATCAAAGCTTGTTATTATCATTGAAATGTGAGGTCACCTACTAGAGTGAGACAAAGAGATCGCTTGGACTGACTTCTGATGGTGCGATCTAACATTTTTCAGCCAATCAGATTTATTGAACGATCAATATTAAATGTGCCAAGTGTACCTACATATTGATTGTTTTTGACAACGAAAAAGTAACGCCAGAGTGATGCATCAGAAGCGTGAAAGCCGTACTTCATATTGCAAAACTCGAAAACATTCACTACGACCCCCCCCCCCCCCCCCCCTCCGATAACCAGGAAAGAACCGACATCAATTTTCTTTTTTAAAAAATTTCTTTTTCAGACAATTCTTTTCTTTCAAATACCGTTTTATGATTTGTCGACTGTATGTAGAGCTCTCGCCAGGCAATTGAGAGGTATACCTACCGGATTCCAGCCTCGGTTCGGCAGGATATTTTCTACTTCGCAAATCCCTTCTAATCGATTCAAGAAAATTACTGAAAGTTATCATGAGAAAATTGAAAATTTATAAGTTGAAAGAAAACGTATAGCGCCTCAATATGAACAGTAATGAGTGTATCAATGTTTAAATTTGATGCACTGGTGATACAGATGCAACTGACTTCAAAGGTTGTTGAATTATTTTAACCTTTATCTAAATTAATTAACTAGGACTTAGTGTAATGTGTTAATGAGCGAGAACCGATATGGACAACATCTTCAACCAAACACGCATCACTCATCAAAATAATAACAGTGTAACTACATTATTAGGTACCGATTTTACTAATGAACTCGGACACCACCTCTTGCAGAAACCAAAGTTCTACCTAACTCGAAAACTAGTCACGTCAACTAAATAATATCCATGAATTAGTTTTTTTTTATAAAACACTATCGAATATCATAGAATACCATCATGAATATTGATAAAAGTGCTCAATATTCTCACAACATTGTCAAAACTATGAAGCACTATTAAATCATTACCCGGTGATGAGATACATTGAGCAACAAACTTAAGAGATGACTTTGTTCAGTTATGACCTACGACCAGTATTACTAAATATGGTCGAAGGTTTTTACCATTTCTTTAATAACATTTGTGTAAATTGATTAGTAATTAATTAATAAGATTTCTTGTGATATAATATCAAATGTTATAAAATCATCCCATCAGGAAATACACCTGACGAGATGACAATTCAAATGGAATACTCAATTTCTTATATTTGGGTTCTTGATATTATGTTACATTACTTATCTATATCTTACTCAAAGCAAAAATGAGTTGTAATATAAACAAATAATCTTTCGTAAAATGTTACGTTCTCATAACGAATGCCGAAAATGTAAGCGGTAACAAAACTCCCGTTGCATTCGATATTTTTCTCTCAATATTTACCCAATTGACATGATTTTTTATTTAGGTCCACAAAGATGTTTATTTTCCCGTACTCAAAGCGAAATGTAGATATACGCTCTTTGAGAGAACAATAAATTACTAAAAATCATCGCTTTCTACTATTTCTAAAATAGGGGTTATTTGTTAATTTGGGGATGAGCAAATAATAATAATAATTCAATAAAAACTAACGAGTCCGTAGATTCGTCAGTCCTTCAACATTATTCTAGCGCAAAGAGAATGAAATTAGCTCCTTTTTTGCGGGAGACTTTCCTAAAAAAAATCACTTTGAAGCAGCCTTATTTGTCAATAAGATTTCGCGTGAGATATTAAATGAGATCAAAAGGTAATCCTATCAGTTATTACAACTCAAGTAATTACTTTTCTTAGTTTTAATTGAATTACACATACTTTTTGTTTCATTGAAGGTTTAAAAGTCCGTGATGAGATCATATTACGATACTTGGAACTCAGCTTCAAGCAAACAGCTGGAAAGTGATAAACAACGCACTATTCAGAAATGTCACGTCCGCAGAATGATTTAATGTGACAAGCACTCTGAGATGTAAGTGATCCAAAATCCCCCCCTTCCACTCATTGTTGGAAACTAAGATTTCAACTTCAAGATAATCGAATTTTTGTGGCTATAATTTTCGGGTCAATATGTCCCCGATTGGTCTGATTTTTTTAATGCAGATTCCCAAAAGATGCCTCTTTTGCTGTGAAGTGGCGGAATTTCGATATTCGCTCTGTGAGAGATGCAATAAATTATTAAAAAACATCGTTTTCTTAAATAATTTCTAAAATGTAAGGGATGTTTGTTAATTTGGGGATGAGCAAATAATAATAATTCAATTAAAACAAATCTTCCCGTAGATTCGTAAGTCTTTCAACATTATTCTGGCGCAAAGATAATGAAATTATCTCCTATTTTGCGGGAGATTTCCTGTCTTAAATGGAATAAATGGTCTAAGAATAACACATACATGAATAATGGCCATTTTCACTTTGAAGGGGGGTCTTAACCGGTAAAAACGGATTGGCTGCTGGTCAGGTTCTTTGACAATCAACCGTTGTTATTTCATTATCAATGAAATCAGAGCTCACCTATACTAGAGGTAGATGACGGTAGATGATCAACCTATCAGCCAATCATTTTCTTTCGAATACCGTGTATTATGTTAGAGTGTACTTATACCTGTAGGAGATCAATGCGCTTAAAAATGTTCAAAGAACAATTAATTTACTATGATTTAGTTTGTTCAACATTTTATTACATTTGATTAATTATTTCTCGCCTTTCGATTATAAGTTAAGATTATCAAAAAAGCAATATTTTAGGACGGCTCACAACTTAAGGTACTTTATTCTTTCAAAATGTCTACTTTGTATAGTACCAGCTTTGTAATATTTACAATTCCTTGTAAATATTCATATTAGGTATAGTCATAGACATCTTACTAATTGTTAGGAGGTTTGCATGGAACAGAAATGTAATCTAGGATTGAATGCCGCCTTTTTTGCAAACAAAATAAAGATGCTGAAACTGAAAAAACTGAAATTTAAACTTTGGATTTTTCAGAAGCGTTTATTTTCGAATTTTCTGACTTTTGTCATTCTTCCCCTTCCCCTTCAATTCCAAAAGAGGCAAAGGTTTCATTGATAGTCCTTCTCTTTTATTTCTGGCAGTAGCCAACCTTCACTGGCGTATCGACAGGGACGAGAGACCTCACTGCAGAAGGGTTCAAAAGCAGCTCATTTAAAATAGATATTTTACAGTTTTCATGCAGCATTGAAGATCTAAGTACGTGATTCATCGCAAGTATTGAAACATCAACAAAATACCTGCGCTGTAAATATCCCCACCTTGTTCAAGACACGATCAATTCAAGGAATTTTGTCCCTACGGGTGGCAACCGAAGATTGAAAATCGGATTAAAATATACAAATATTCATGACCTTGAGCGAAACCGGAACTGTAACCGAAAAGAACCCGTATTTTTAGGGACCAGAACTGGAGTCGAGGTCCCTTTAATTATTAGGTAGATGAACCCTTTACTAACATTTAACATTATATTTGGGCTCCAAGTCTTAATTAATTTCGGTACATTTTCACTTCATTGTCCTCCCAATATTAGGTAAATTATTAACTTACAAATTATTTACAGACATATTTTGCCGTAGTTACAACTAGATTAGTTTCGTACTTAGAACTAGATTAGAACTAAGTATACTAGATTAGTACTTTACTTACAAGTAGATTGCATAAATGCAATCTACTATGCATGTAAGCTCGAAAAAAGTGAATTAAAAATTAATATAATTTTACAGTCTGAATTGTAAAAGGAACCGATTGGACCCCAATGGAACCGAAATTGAACCGGAACCAATAGTCATTTGGGTTCCAGTTCCTGAAGTCACAATGTCGAACTCGTCATTCAACCTCTTCGACAACCCTTCTAGTCCTTGAACTTGTTCATCTATGCGTCTTCGTTTTGACAACTATTAGGCACAATAATGATGAAGGAGTTGTTAGGCTTGTTAATTGTTTCGGTGATGTCTTGTCAGTCTCGCCTGAGGAAACCGACCGAACGCGTCGGTGAAATATCCTGGTCCATTTTATATGGCTATTATCCTAGACTAGAGTACAATTAACATATTCCTGGAATCAATCTTCTCGTTTTATTATTGTTTTCATTAACAATGATAAATAACTCACTTTTCGCATGTAAACTGCCAGGCTGCGTCCATCAATACCAGCACTTTCATGTTGCCCTCATTGTCGCAAATCATCCGCGTCTTCATGGATCACATCGTGTTCGAGTCACATCTTACTGCACTTCACACCACTTCATTGTCATTGTCACAAACACAGGGGACGGCTGCCGAGAATTATATTGACGACACAGAGGATGGCTGCCGAGAATAGTACCATAGGTGAGTTATGGATTTATATTAGTTGGGGGGCAAACAACTAAAACAACGCGTGTTTAATCTACAACAAAAAAAACATCACGCGAAATTATGTTTTATATAAATATAATATGTACGCTTTTATTAAAAAATTATAAAAAAACACACGTAAACTTAAATATTTAGAAATTAGGTAGAAATATAAAATTATTTTTAAAAAAGTACATAATATTGAGAGTTGTACAATTGTAGGCAGCCATGGTCGATTATATTCACAACTTTCCTAAAAGAATATTTTGAAACGAACTTCACAAGAACTTTATAAATTAATATATATTATTTTGGAAATAATGGCCCCCCCCCCCCTTCACTTTCCGTCACAGGATCGTATCAGTGACTTGGTAGAGCATGAAAATATCGTGCACATCTAAATTCTAACTTTAATTGATGACCATTTAAAAATATAACTTAAAGAAAACTTCAATTTTTTATAATTTTTTAAATTGATTTGTTTTTACGATAATAATTCTGTTTTTTAATTACCAATTTTTGCAACTTATATGATTATAATGACAAACCATACGAAAATTAAAATAAATAATTTTTACGTTCTTAATGATCACCATCTCTCTATAATAATTTTACTTTTCAATGTCGCCTGTTCGCTCGCAAAAGTGCACATTTTCAATCCCACTGGTTCGTCACTCACTCGGCTGACTGCCGGCTCGCGTGGAATCCATGTCAAAGTCGGCTGCTAACTGATTCACAGTTCACTGGCAAAGTAAACATCTCGCTTATCAACTCTCTAACCACTGTGTGTGCTTATCGCGTTATGCCGTCCGGGACTCTATAGCCGCGTTCAGCCGCAGCAGTCGACCTCGCCCCTGACCCCGGCTCAGTCCGGATGTCACTTCTCATACGACGCTTTTGAATTTCGATCCAGGGAACCAAAAATGTTCGACGAACCCGAACTACGAGACTTAAAAAGTTTTAGACTTGTTTTACAAATACATGTCAAGTACCTATGTAGAAAGTAAAAATGAAATTCGTTCTTAAATTTTTTCAATTGGGAAGCCGGCTGCAAGCATCGGTTAAATTGAATAAACTATATGAAGAAATAATATGTGAATGCACACATAAATTAGACAACAGCTATGATATTTTCCATGATTTGTTGAAACTTTGCGAGTTACATCAATTATCAACATACGCGAATTGAGAGAGCCCCTCAAATGAGTAGCTTGTGCATAGGTGCACGCGCCCTACCTTCTTTGCACGTCACCAGCCGGTACTGCTACTAGAGAGCCTAGAGAGCTGCCAACACTTTTGGTTGAAGTGAAATAGGATGTCTACGGACGCAATGTTTCTCAGAAATTGGTAGGCGTTCTAATGTGAAGCATGTAAAGACCACGAATGATCTTTGCTACTAAAGTTACTCCGTACGCGAAACATGGAGTATTGAAAGAGGGGGAAGTGTTGGTGAACGCACGAACCGCCGGCGAAGTATGGACATCTAGCTTGAGGGGAATCCTCGTACTTCTCCGCATGAAACATACTATAGGCATGGCAAGCGGTATCTCTTGAGTTTTCTATGTAGATTCTGGAGTGGAGTATGATAGCGCCAATTAACAGATTACACAGTGATGATTCATCAAACATTTGATTTATGATAATTAATCGTGTTCCGGTTTTATATTATTTTCTTAGTATCGAATTTAACGCAATTTAATTTATTAACGTACGATTAGAAGTACTTGAATCTGGTGTACACTGAAGGTAGATAAAACGTCTATCTGAACAAGCTCAGACTACGGCCAGATAGGATGTTTACAGTCAACACCAACCGGAAATAATTCTGGTTTCCAAGCTTATTCATTTTGCTGCCTACTGACGTTTCAGTATCAATAGATATCTGGACAACGAAAATGATTGTGATATTTTGCCGGATTGTTTTTACATGGCCACCCGCATTACTTCTGTACAATAAATAATAGATCTTTATTCCAGCAAAGAAGTTTTCCGAAACCTAAAAAAATATCTGCAAATATCCGCATTATTAGTACGTAGAGCACTTTTTAATTGGCTATACTACATCATAAAATCTTACAAAAATGAGGTAAAATGTTCAGGTTACTACGTAGAAATTTTTGGATTAGGGGGGCGGGGGGTCCCGAAATAATTGAGAAGTAAGTATGAGATAAAAATTGAAAAAATAAATAATTGTTTTCAACGAACAAGAATCCTGAATGCTTCTAAGCCTAATGATAGAATCTAAAGATCCTATTAAATACAGATTTTTATCTAACTTTTTTCTAATCTAGTGGAGCGGTCGCTCCACCCAGCCAAGTCGTACCGTACACTCACAGTCACTCAACATACCGTAAATGCCTAATAAACCGAGGAGCAGACCAAACACTTTTACTGTAAGCAACAACATGGCATTTTCGGCCTACTGGATCATAAAATTGGAAAATCTCACATTGTTGTGAAATATCTTAATTTCGAGCTATGGCCCACCCCACTCCATATACTAAATTTGGGAACAATAGGTTATGCCATTTGCGTGCTAGAGGGCCGTGAAAACAGTCCCCTTTTAAAACCTAGGTATCTGATGATATCAGGAAACACCGCTATCACCGCCACAGCCTAAACGGCTTAGCCGATCGATCTGAAATTTTTACCACATGTGCACTTTTGGCGTCTGAGGTGCCTTTTTATAAATCAAACCGGTAGTCGCCATTTTGAAACCGGAAGTGACGTCATATCTCAAAAACGGCTTAACCGATCGGAACGAAATTTGCGCCAATCGATTCAGACGGTCCTCTTTATGAAATAACAATAGTTAAATTAAAGTTTTCTAATTACTGAAACCGGAAATGACGTCATAGTTTAGCGAAATCTGCTTAAATTCACTTCTCTTTATATAAAAACCAACTATATATTCAGAAGGCTTATAATGAAATATTAGTATTTATATACATATTAATACCTACAATGTGTAAGAGCTTTCAGCCGCCATTTTGAAAACCGGAAGTGATGCCATATCTCGAAAACGGCTGGACCTATTGGAACGATGCTTTCGCAATTCTTCATGGCATATCACTTTAAGTTTAAATTTAGCTCCAAACAATATTTTTTTAGTAACTAATTCGGAAATGGCGTATTTTTTTAAAGGAATTAGCCATTGTTGCCCTAATAAGTTTTACAAATTGTGTAAATAAACTAAAAAAATAAGTGATATTCCCATAAAAAAAACACTCCGTGTAAAAAAACAGCCAAGTCTCTTCAACTAAAAAAAAAAATTATGAAATCTAAAAATTCTGCACTGAAACGTAGTGATATCAAAAAATGAGCCAAGTCAAAACTTTATTTGAAAATTAAAAAATACTTGGCGCATCGTTTTTTTAGGGCATTGTAGGTATAGGTACTATAAGTATATGTATTTATATCTAGCCTATACTTCTAAGCTATTTATATACACGATGCGCCAAGTATTTTTTAATTTTCAAATAAAGTTTTGACTTGGCTCATTTTTTGATATCACTACGTTTCAGTGCAGAATTTTTAGATCTCACTTTTCTTTAGTAAGCCTCATGATCATTTTGTTGGCTGTATCTATCACTTTATGCAGATTGCGATGGATTTTTAAAAAGTAACTATTAAACAGTGTAAGCGAGTCAGGAACCACTGGTGTTGGAGTTGGTTACCACAAATTAATTTAGTGCATATTTCATTTACTTGTTGAATGAAATATTAATTTTATTCAATTTGTTCGAGTAAAACTCTTGAATTTTACGAACGTTTTGTTGGAAGAACAATCGGGACAAATTGTGATAAGTAGCTCACCTAACCAAATCAGTAAGTGACAAAAATACATCATTTTATAAAAGATAAAATCGAAATCAAATTGAAATTTTCTTTAAAATTTTTATAATTAGGTATCCATTTTGTTTGTGTGATATTGTAATCTCCAAAATGTCGGCCCCATAGCTTGATCAGCGATTCCTCGTATGGCCCTACACTCGGCCCTGGAGCCCTTTTCCTGAAAAAGTGAGAGTGAGTATGAGAAAAACGTACTACCTAGTGACAAAATCGGTAGCAGCCAATAGAATCTAAGCCTGCAGGATTCTAATTGGCTGATAACAATTTTGCCACAATTATTTTCTCGTACCTACTCACTCCCAACTATTCCAGGAATAAGGTTCCAGGAGGCCTATTCCTGAAAAAAATAATAGTGAGATGAGAAGCAACTGATTATGAGATGAAAAGTGAGAAAATGTACAAGTTTGCTACCAAAGTTTGCTGGATTAAAATAGGTTGATAACATTTTCTCACAGTGCTTGATCACTCTCACTCTCACTTATTTCAGGAATAGATATGAACTTTTTTTATCATTTTATGTGATCACCTTCAAACTTAAGCCTTTAAAAAATGCATTTAAAATCTGTGTATAAACCTTCAAAACGCTTGCACTTGCACCACACACGAATGAATGAGATGACCCGAGACAAGAAGCTGCACGGATGATCTCCGAGATCTGGTCCAGACACAACTGAGCTTCCTCCTCTACGCACCAGGTGGAGCGGTCACGTGACTCGCGAGTAACAGACACGGCAGTAAGAGTGTTGGACACAGGCGAGATCTTACAGCATCTTGTCGACATCTTTGGCACTCGCTGAGACTTGGTCCTGTTGTAAGAGCAATTGTGCACCCCCCCCCCCCCCCCCCCCTAGCACGAGACAAGCATGACATTGTTTATAAGCATTGTTAATTAGGCGTTCGTAAACAGCGTTACAATGACACTTTCTCTGTTGATTGTCCGTCTTTTACAGACGACTGAAATTTGGCCCACACACTATGGCCATACCAGCGGTCACTTGCATAAAGTTTTACACAAAATACTTTGATTTATTGAATAAAATGAACCGTTATACGAATCAACTTCAGATTTTTCCATGGTCATTAGGGCCAACATTTAAAAAGTTTTGACACATTTTCAGAAAAATCAGTAAATAAATTTAAGAGTTATTGACATTGAAAGCTTATTGTTAATTATTTATAAAATTTGGATATAACGAGAAAATATTATTCACAGCAACTGACTTCAAAATCATTGGCTTTGCATTTACAATCACGCTCTAGAACAGCAACTATCACACAGCGTATTGCATGGAATGAAGGCTCGCTTATCAACGCGTTACATAGCGTTCCTACAGTTTGTTGCACCTTGTCATGAACATTTCTTCTCGCATGGCTAAAATGTCCTTAACTCTTATCAATATGGAAACTTGTATTGGCAATTCTATTTCTAGCCGGCTTCTGTCTTCTTTAATAAACTAGATCTATTAATTATTTTGTAATGGAGTCATTTAAATGCAGCGATGCAGAGCAATATTAATGTAAGTGGAATAAAAATCTCCCGGAAGGCAATCCAAGGTCTTCAGACGCCTTTTAATATTCAATCTAGTTGCTCGTTAATGGGAATTTATGTGGAATGTAATTTAATTAATTCTGCAGGTCTCCTTCAAATATTTGCAACATTGCAATTATTCAGCACATTATTTTAATTAAGGTAAAAGAAACAAAAAATGTCTTGAAATAAATTCCACGTCAGATTTTAAAATATTACCTCATCCAAATTAAGTAATCTTTATTTAAGAGGAAAGATCACCCAAAGTACCGCAAGTTGTGGAATTGTGACCCTTTTGATGAAGATAGGAATATGAATTGCTATTGTTATGCATGCGAATTGTTTTGATTTTTCTTTGGATTTGTCAGCGTACGAAAAGATGCAAAATAACCGCTCATAAAGTCATACATTTTTCAAAAAGTGATCCACGCTTTTCTTTACAACTTTGTCGAAATGGTCACAATCTGAGGAATCAGCGAAGATCAGGTTGGTAGTCCTTCAGCTTAACACTCAAAATTATTAACTATAAATTATTATTTTTAATTCGCAATTTTTATTTTGATATTATTTAATTTTTTAGTTTAATTTTTTAGTTTAGCGATATACTATTTGTACAACGATAGAAGAGAATTGAATGCACATAATAAGGATCTAATTATTATAGTGTTTATTTGCTTTCTCTTAAAATTATAGACGCCTAACCCTCAATCATAAATCGTTTTAAATCACATGAAATGCAGTGAATAGAATGAATCATTCACTTATTGTTTTTAGTGTCCACAATGTTATAAATTAATCCCTACATTGTCCAATAAAATGAAGTCCAACGCCTGCTTGATTTGAAGAAGAAGCTGTTTGATCAGAAGTCGTCATCATAAAATCTAATCTTTCCATCTTCTACATACATCATCAGTAACACTTCCGCCACACAGAAGATAACGAGGAAGGAGCAGATGCTGAGAGCAATGTAACACTTGACTGGTTCATGGAAGATGGTTCGATGAGCCACCGAGACGAACAAGGAGCAGCATTGGCTCAGGAGCAGAAGGATGAAGTGGAAGCAGTCCATACTTTAGGAGAGTTTGACCAAGTTTGACAAATGAAGAAACATTTGAAGTTTCTGGTGGCTTTGGTTTTATACTGCCTCTTAGACGCAAAGAAGAGCAATATTAGAAGGCAGTGATTTTATAGATTTGGAATGTTTTAGAATCTTTTGAATTGTTTCGAATGTTTTTTCACGATATTGCCATTGAAACAACCGATTTATAACTATTTATTTAAAACAGCTTTAAAATAACCGGCCCAAAGTGCCGTAATTGATGTCAGTTAATTATGTATATTTTTATAACATCAAAGAATGTGCGTTTAATATTTGGTAACACGAAGGTTGAATCTTTGAAAATACTTTGGCATAATTTTGCACACGTCTTTAGCGATCCAAAATTGTTATTTATTTGGGTTAATGCTACGTATCTTGATACTGATAAGAAGAACACACATCTTAATCAATTCGCTTTATTAAGTTAATCCCGTTTATCTCTTCCCGTTCATAGAAATCAGTCATTATATGGAGAAGAAAATCACGCGTGAGAAGTCCAGGCGCGTAGAACTACTTTCAGAGGGGGGGGGGGGGGGGGGGGATTGCGACATCCGGATGGGTGGGTCTGGGAGCGAAGCCCCAGTTTTAGACCAACAGAAATTTTATAAATTTTTTAGAATTTCTCTCTAAAATACACAAACTGAAACAAAAAAAAAATCCAATTGTTGCCCCGCTGGGCACATTTTTCGAATATAAACATTTTAAAATCGCTTCTGGGATGCTCAAACTACAACAAATTTTTGCACCGCAGGATGTTTATTTACAGTTTAAAAAAATTAAGTGATTTTCGGACACTAAACTTAATTTTGTATGGTGAATGGGGCCTACTCGAGTGGTGGGCAGGGGGGGGGGGGGGGGACAATCCCTTCATCTCCCCCCCTTCCTATAACGTGCCTGGAGAAGTCTCCTTAAATTTTATATTTATAAATCGACGCACGTAATTGAGCGAGCGTAGCGAGCGTCACCACGGTACTCTTATGGCACTTTCTCTGTGTGTTTTTTTTTGTGTTCACTGCCCAGGTCAAACGGCACAACCAATCGATCTGAAATTGTACACATATACTAACGTATTCTATGCGGTCCCTATGATCGTTTTTGAATGGGCTCATGAGATTGGTTCAAATTTAAAAAAAAATATCTTTCGATTGGTTGTTCCGATCAATTTAAAATTTTGACAAGTCATTACGACCAACATTGTACTCACTCTTACAAAGTTTCAGCCAAATCCTCCCATTGGTTAAAATTGAAAAAAAAATATTATATGTGATTTTTGACATTTAAACTAGAACCGTATGACCGATCAACTTAAAACTTTGCATGGTCATTGGGACCAACATTATCTGTAGTTTTGCCAATTTTTAGACTAATCTGTGTTTAAATCCAAAAGTTATTGACGTTTTACGGACATTTTGCGTGTTGGCTGTCAAATTTCTCGAAAATGTTGATCACAGCTACTTCGACTCTTTATAGTTCCAAGGTATAGTTAGAGTTGAAACTTTCAAACGTATGAAACTGATATGACCATTCAACAGATCGATCTAATATTGTGTAAGAACACACACTAATATTATCATGAGTGGTCCCATGTCTATATATTTTTTAAAGAGATCCTGTGATTTTTAAATATTAACGAGGAACAGTTCAATCAGAAAGGTTCAAAAGGTTCAAGCTTTGCATGGTTATTGGGACTAATGTTTTAGGAATATTTTGAGATTGTTATACTTGAGTCTGACGAAATTCAAGAATTATTGGCTTTTAATGATATTTTCTATAGACATAATTTCGGTTCGAGGTGTTGCGCGTGTCCGTGCTCGCTCATCAACGCGTTACACAGAGCGTTTTCCTAGTATTAACAAAACACATCCTAATCACCCAAAAAAATAAAAATTTAAATTAATAAAAATGTTACAATTCTTACAATTATTCTGAAATCTGATTTCTCGGATACTTCCCTCTTCCATGACGGCGTAACATTTGACTGCCGGCTGTCGACTCAGGTCGGGTCTGGATCAGTGCCAATCTATCCCGCTAGATTAACTCCCATCAATCTACTACTCAAAGCTCGGTTCACACCTTCATGGTCCATTTACACGGAGTTTGCGTCCATGATGCGGCAAGATTTCCTTGAATTCGGAGTATTTTTGTGTTTCTCTGAAATCTGATAATATTGAGTAGATCTTTGATATCATTTTGGTTGCCTCGTCAATTTGATAAATACGGTCAGCAGTTTAGTGAGACCATATCAAATCACGGAAATCTTCAAATTACTCAACCCACTATTATCACATTTTGATTATTTAGGATTCGAATAATTAGGTTATCGTTATTTTCAAATTATTCGAAGTTTTAGACGTGCTTTTTCATTGTTCTTGGTAACCCCCCTTCAAAAGTTTTTTCAAACCTATTTTATTTTTGTATTTATTTAGCTAACATATTTATTTACATTAGAGGTAGAAGACCCGATGTCCAGTTCAATTATTTTTGAGTTAGCTCGAAAACCAGTAATTCTGCACTGAGTACCTAGTGGTGACACGAGTCATTCAATTTGTAACAAATATCTCAATTTATGTATTTGTTGACTTCAGTCAAGTTAGAATTGATAGATTATAAAATTCCAAAATTGTGCATCGCAAAATCGAGGAAATTTACTTCCGCCCTTTTACCTCTGAGGTATAATTTAAATAAAATTAAGCATTCATAAATGTGTTCCTTTAAATAGTGAGCCTTGTATAATATGATTTCAAAGTGTAAAAAAGTTTAGTTAAAAAAAACATTTGTTATTCGCTATTTCACAGCTCTGGAAATGAAGACAGAACTTGTCCCATGTTGTCGGGCTTGGACTTGCTGTAATGTCCGCTCAGTGACGCGTGTTTGTTTACAAGTAGTGGAATACAATTAGCCGACAAGAGAGGAGAGGAGAGGAGAGGATCTGATCTGTTGCAACATCCCCGTGTCTGTTCGTCCTACCAACATCATGAGATGAATCATCGTCGTGATACGCACATTGCCATCGATACCATCACGTAGTGTAGCATGTAGCATGTAGCATGTAGCATGTAGCATGTAGCATGTAGCATGTAGCATGTAGCATGTAGCATGTGGCATGTGGCATGTGGCATGTAGCATGTAGCATGTAGCATGTAGCATGTAGCATGTAGCATGTGGCATGTAGCATGTAGCATGTAGCATGTAGCATGTAGCATGTAGCATGTAGCATGAAGCATGTGGCATGTGGCATGTGGCATGTGGCATGTGGCATGTGGCATGTAGCATGTAGCATGTAGCATGAAGCATGTAGCATGTAGCATGTAGCATGTAGCATGTAGCATGTAGCATGTAGCATGTGGCATGCGGCATGCGGCATGCGGCATGGGGCATGTGGCATGTAGCATGTAGCATGTAGCATGTAGCATGTAGCATGAAGCATGTAGCATGTAGCATGTAGCATGTAGCATGTAGCATGTAGCATGTAGCATGTAGCATGTAGCATGTAGCATGTAGCATGTAGCATGTAGCATGTAGCATGTAGCATGTAGCATGTGGCATGTGGCATGTGGCATGAGGCATGTGGCATGTGGCATGTGGCATGTGGCATGAGGCATGTGGCATGTGGCATGTGGCATGTGGCATGTAGCATGTAGCATGTAGCATGTAGCATGTAGCATGTAGCATGTAGCATGTAGCATGAAGCATGTAGCATGTAGCATGTAGCATGTAGCATGTAGCATGTAGCATGTAGCAAGCATGTAGCATGTAGCATGTAGCATGTAGCATGTAGCATGTAGCATGTAGCATGTAGCATGTAGCATGTAGCATGTAGCATGTAGCATGTAGCATGTAGCATGTAGCATGTAGCATGTAGCATGTAGCATGAGGCATGTGGCATGTGGCATGTGGCATGTAGCATGTAGCATGTAGCATGTAGCATGTAGCATGTAGCATGTAGCATGTAGCATGTAGCATGTAGCATGTAGCATGTAGCATGTAGCATGTAGCATGTAGCATGTAGCATGTAGCATGTGGCATGAAGCATGTAGCATGTAGCATGTAGCATGTAGCATGTAGTATGCAAGAAGACGTGAATAAAAAGTGCAAATTAAATTACCAAGACTAAGAATCAATGATTTAGAAATAAAATATTATAAAAAAATTTAAAATTTAGAAATAATAAATTTAAAATAAAAATTATGAAGTTTACTCTGGAGGTAAATTTTTTGGGATTAACGTTAGCCTTGTATTCATCAAACTGCTTGGCCCGAGCTTTCTACTTTCTCAAGTTTTAAACCATGAAAACGTGAACGGTTTCAAAACGTAAAAGCTCAAGAAGTGTCCTTCTTTGACACTTTTCGTTATATAATTTTGTTTTCTTGTAGCAAATTTAAAATTGAAACCCTGTACCACCTAGATAGAAGGTCGGAAGTCCATTTTCACGATTTTGCGTTGCATACTTTTGAAAAGATGTAGGTAATAATGATCAATCAATTGCCATTTGACATTTGACATGTCAACAAATACAGTTAAAATTCATGTATTTTCATTCACAATGAGAATCATTGAAATTGACTTGCGTCTTTCTACCTCTGAGGTACAAATACTTATAAAATGTTTCTAGTGGGGTAGATTACGAGACGACCCTACTTTCTAAACATAATCGACATCTCAAAGGTAATTGGTTCGAACTTGTGTTGATTAAACATCTGAGACCTTCTCCACGCTTTCATTGTATATGCTGGTGATGATCATGGGTGAACGGGAGACTGCGATGGAGCTAATTATAATGAAAGTGTGCGCTGCGGGATCAAGAGCTAATAATACGCTCTAAGTGCGTCGCCAAGTACAAGAACAGGTGATGTCCGATGAAAAACACTTGATTATGAGGTGGGGAAGAAACCGTCTACTGCTTGCTAACATTCACCCAGACGAGACCTGAAGATCGCAATGCATTTGCAGATGTAAAAAAGATGTTATAAAGCAGTACGCATTTGTCTAAAGTGAAAACGGTATTAGCAAGAAACGGATTGGCTGATCGAGATTTAATGGCATCATTAAATGGTTAGCTCTGATTTCCTTGATAATAGCAATGATTGATTGTCAAGGAAACTGACCAATCCATTTCGTTCAAATGCCGTTTTTACTACAAAATAATAAATAGCACACAAAATTTTACAAATTCATCCTGATTTTGAACTGGAAAAATGAACAAATAATGAGTAATGACCAATAAAAAATAAAAAAATAAAAAAATCGCATTAAAAATAAAAATTATAAAAATACAAAAATCATAATTTAAAATTACTTTTTTGTCGCACACTGGTTTTTGTAGCCGTTCAAACGTCTAAAGTATAGTTATGCTTATGGAGACAGAAGGGAGGGGGACGTCTGTTGGTCAGTGTGCAACATAAAACAAATTGTACAATATCAATTAATATCAAATTTAGGATTTTGAACTTTTGAACTTTTTTACTTTTAAAAATATCTAAATTGTATCGTCTTTTTTATATTGTTATTCATTTATTTTTATTATATTTTTTCCTCGTTATCTGTTTCAATGAAACTGATTCTTCTCCCACCTCGTCGCCCTGTCTAATGGGATGACCGCATGCTTCCCAGCGCCTTCTCGATCATTGGCTGTGGAAGTGTTGATTGTTTAATCTGCATGTTATAATTAGTCAAGGTCGCTCGAGATGATAACACTGGCCGTGAGTCATGGCTCTGATGTGGGTCAATGTCTCGAGCATGGCTAGTAGATGAAACGGCTCCACCGGGAGGCTGGGATGTTTGTTTGAAGATCACTTGTCTGCAGGAGATAAACACTCGTGTCTCGCCGCTGACACTTAACATCAGCCACGCGACAGCATAGCGATCATTACATTACTCATCATAGCCGACATGTTGGAGCGAGAAGCGAGCGTCTCCTTTTCGCTCTTTTCGCTCAGATTTTTGTATTTTTCTATTATTTTTCTATTATTGACGCTGGTTTCACCGTTTCTCCGATCGAGTTGACATTTTGTACACATGTGAAAAATGCAGTTCTTAGCTTAGCAATGTTCAAATAATCAATTTAAGTACTTAACAACAAACTTTAATAGTATAGCATTAAAAAAATTAAATATTTCTTCTAGTTTCACTAAACTTTCCCTGTTACCTGATGAAGTTTAGTAAAACAAGACGAAGTATTGTATTTTTATAAAGTGATACTAAAGTTAATTTACCAACTAATTGTTTGAAGACTGAAACTCTTATACAAATCCTCCGATTGGTCCCCGATTTCGTTTGATTAGTAGAATAACATTCAGAATGGTACGATAAAGTTGAAATTTTTCAAGTTCGTCAAGACCAACATTTTATCATACATCTCAAAGTTTCAGCCAAATCCTCCAATTATTTAACATTTTAATAAATCTTCTGATGTTTCAAAAATCAAAATGTTCCGATCAATCTCAAATTTTTAATTTACCAACTAATTGTTTGAAGACTGAAACTCTTATACAAATCCTCCGATTGGTCCCCGATTTCGTTTGATTAGTATGAAAATTAAGAATGTACGATAAAGTTGAAATTTTGCAAGGTCGTCAAAACCAACATTTTATCATACATCTCAAAGTTTCAGCCAAATCCTCCAATTATTTAACATTTTAATAAATCTTGTGATGGGTCAAAAAAATGTTCCGATCAATCTCAAATTTTTAAAGTAATCCAATATTCAATATTCGCCTCTATGTTATAATTACGAGTTACAACTTTTACCCTCTCAGCTTTTTGCATACCCCTATTTTGCCACCCTAGCAGTATTTTCTGGCTCCGCCACTGGTAGGGAACCATCCCTGCACTTGCCTCTCGACTGAGAAAACCACAAAACACCTCAGTCAGGAAGAACGACCTCTGAAGGACCGCGAATGGAACATTTCCTTCTAAGTCCGCGCAATAATCACTCACGAAAGTGACGTATACGTGACGTAGTGAAGATTCAGCTGCTATTCTCGTTACATTCTACCCACAAGCCCCTGCTGCACATGCGCAGCTTGGCAGGTGTTTTCATTGGTTGGTTGATCTCGATGGAGTACAAGCTCTCGGTTATCAGCTGGGAAAACCACTCTGTTTAATGGTCGAATATACACGTGAGTTTACCCACTCGCTGCCGCTAAACGTTGTAAATAATTACATTATGAATCTGCATGAAAACGTATAAAAATACTTCGTACTCTTCGACGCTGGAGCAATCTGTTGTTGATATAAAATAAGCAATTCTTAAAAATATTAAGTTTGTTCTGGCATTCTTAAAAAAAAAAAAATGAAACTTGACATTAAACTTATTTTGTTTTATACATCAACAATACAAAAAAGACTCTTGAAGGCGACCATTATGCTATACAGTAACTAATCAAATACAGAATGACAGAATGGATGTAATGTATTGTAAAGTTCTAAACACTATCCCAGAAAACAATTGCAAGGCGAGGATTGAGTAATATGTTTTATCTAAAACAATTTATCTCAATTTTAGTGTCAATGTGATTTGTATAATATTAAATAAAACAACTCCATAAAGATGCTCAAGGATAAAACAACGTGTTTTGAACCTTCAAAACAACAAAACTAAATGTTGAAGATGATTCATTTGTGCCCCTTCCTTGATGGAGCTCAACAAGGAAAACAAATCATCAATGGCGCCTCAAGAGTTCGTAAATATTGCCTTTCATGTGTCCGATGATGAATCTGCGCTTGTAAACACCTCGATCTAAACATAGAGATAATGATTCAGGAACAGTTGGTCCGGCACAGCTTCCTTGAGACTGCATCTGGTTACTCTCACCTTGTCACGTGACAGTGGGAGATCACAGTCACTGTCATTAACAGGAGGGCCGATCACACTCACTGTCATAAACACGAGGGCTGATCAAAGTCACTGTCATTAACACGAGGACTGATCACAGTCACTGTCATTAACACGAGGGCTGATCAAAGTCACTGTCATTAACACGAGGACTGATCACAGTCACTGTCATTAACACGTGGGCTGATCACAGTCACTGTCATTAACACGTGGGCTGATCACAGTCACTGTCATAAACACGAGGGCTGATCAAAGTCACTGTCATTAACACGAGGACTGATCACAGTCACTGTCATTAACACGAGGGATGATCAAAGTCACTGTCATTAACACGAGGACTGATCACAGTCACTGTCATTAACACGTGGGCTGATCACAGTCACTGTCATTAACACGTGGGCTGATCACAGTCACTGTCATTAACACGAGGGCTGATCACAGTCACTGTCATTAACACGAGGGTCGATCACAGTCACTGTCATTAACACGAGGGCTGATCACAATCACTGTCATTAACACGAGGGCTGATCACAGTCACTGTCATTAACACGAGGGCTGATCACAGTCACTGTCATTAACACGTGGGCTGATCACAGTCACTGTCATTAACACGTGGGCTGATCACAGTCACTGTCATTAACACGAGGGCTGATCACAGTCACTGTCATTAACACGTGGGCTGATCACAGTCACTCTCATTAACACGAGGGCTGATCACAGTCACTGTCATTAACAGGAGGGCTGATCACAGTCACTTTCATTAACAGGAGGGCTGATCACAGTCACTGTCATTAACACGAGGGCTGATCACAGTCACTGTCATTAACACGTGGGCTGATCACAGTCACTGTCATTAACACGAGGGCTGATCACAGTCACTGTCATTAACACGTGGGCTGATCACAGTCACTCTCATTAACACGAGGGCTGATCACAGTCACTGTCATTAACAGGAGGGCTGATCACAGTCACTTTCATTAACAGGAGGGCTGATCACAGTCACTGTCATTAACACGAGGGCTGATCACAGTCACTGTCATTAACACGTGGGCTGATCACAGTCATTGTCATTAACAGGAGGGCTGATCACAGTTACTGTCATTAACACGGGGGCTGATCACAGTCACTCTCATTAACAGGAGGGCTGAACACAGTCACTGTCATTAACACGAGGGCTGATCACAGTCACTGTCATTAACACGAGGGCTGATCACAGTCACTGTCATTAACACGAGGGTCGATCACAGTCACCGTGATTAACACGAGGGCTGATCACAGTCACTGTCATTAACACGAGGGCTGATCACAGTCACTGTCATTAACACGAGGGCTGATCACAGTCACTGTCATTAACACGTGGGCTGATCACAGTCACTGTCATTAACACGTGGGCTGATCACAGTCACTGTCATTAACACGAGGGCTGATCACAGTCACTGTCATTAACACGTGGGCTGATCACAGTCACTTTCATTAACAGGAGGGCTGCTTTCATACTCGACATGTCGCGACAATACAACAGTTTTAGTTGTTTTATATTGATCAATCTCACAAGTAATTTTGTAGTTTTTAAATATACATATTTATTAAATATAAAGAGTCATCTATGCCACTAAGTCGTTAAAACAAAAAGAGCATACGAAGACAACCAGTATGGATAAACATTGGAGAAAATATTTCATAATTTTGTCATAACGTTTAACAATTAAAATTATGAAAATTATTAAAAATATCAACATAGATAATTATTTTGTCGAACTAAGTTGGAAACGTCGAATTATAAATACATATTTGTAATTCGTTTCGTACCTACCCTAAATCGACATAAAATTAAAAAACCATATTTTTTTCTCTATTTTTCACCTATACTTTTATAATTTATTGTTTATTTATGCCAAGGTGGACTGAAAATTGAGTGGTTCATTATTTTTAAAATTTTAATAATTTAAAGGTTCAATGTGTTATGAACTATTATCTCCCATGTTATCCTTCAAGTGGCAGGCAACTTTCGGAATGCATCTTCTCAAATCACACCATGGTGGGTTCACATGTGAGTGGGGGGGGGGAGGGGGGGGGGGGAGGGGGGGATTATGACGCCTAACCCACAAGACCACAACATCACCAAAATAATGCGTTTTGGCTTGGCAACCTTCTTTAGTTTACAACGGCAGTGCACTTCGTAGCTCCGTAATGACCGATCAGAGTGCAGCTTAATAAACGAGTGAACGCAATTACTGCATAGAAAACTGCTCTGCTCTATCTAAACTGCCAGTGACATCTATCAAGCATCACTCAAACTAAACATCGCGCATGGAATCTGTGTCAGACGCAGTAAATAAAGTATTTATGAACACATTTTCACGAGACTCTAACGTTTTATATTTACATTTTATTTTATCTCGCTTCGACCGAATTCATACAACTGGCAAGATGAGATGAAATTAAGATGAAATGGATTCGATCAAAGCGAGATCTAAGAACGATATAGAAAATAGTGTCTTATTTATAATTAGATCCCTGCCCCCCCCCCCCCCCCCCAACCCGCAAAATATTTGTGGGCCCCCAAATATTAAAATTGCCACACTGTAAACATATATTAAAATATAAAATCATATTTTGTGCTCATTTTTAAACAAGTTACACTTTTTAATTATTGTAAATCCAGTTGCTTGCTGTGGATTTTGTAGTTCTCAAGTGTTATTAAGATCTAGTGGAGAACCACCAAAGGGCCACAGACAAACACGCGGGGCCGCGCAGACCCGGATTTTTTTTTTGAATTTCACTACAGAGTTTAGTAAATTTTAACGCGATTTATATAAAAAAATTTGTAGATTTTATCATTTTAATTCTTAAAAGTACTTCAATTTATCTTACTATCGATTATCGATATTTTTGCTTTTAATGGCCGCAAATGAGCCGCAAATGAGGGGGTAGCAACATGATAGTTACGCCAGTGGATCGGACTCCGCCTCCAACGATCTCCGCAGTTTCTGAATCCAAATCGTTGTCCCAAACTAAGACGTGAATCGACTAATTGACGTCTTGGCGCGTATTGTGCGGCTTGATCGGCCAGGGTCATGGCTGTTGATTGAGGCATAATCACCCCCGCCATCTCGTCAGATAATCACCCCCGCCATCTCGTCAGATCAGATAATCACCGTGTGCGTGGGTGACGACACAATGCATCGGCAAGAGGAACGACCTGGGCTCTCATCAAACACTCCAGTAAACAACTCGCCAGTTAAAATGCGACATGACTCAGGGGGGGCCAAATCTTGCCCGTAGCGCAATAGCGTTTGAGTCAGATGCTCTCGAAGTATTGAGATGATGTTTCCAAGATATCGCTGTAACTTTTGAACCATTCAAGTTATGAAATAAGTGAAAAAATTAGTAGATAATTTTATAGTCGAACACCATCTTATTGAGCGAGCGAAGCGGCGACTCCTTGGCTCTTTTGGCACGGACCACTGTGTTTTTTTTCTGGTATTAACCGATACACAGGTCGCACAATTTCACCGATCGATCTGAAATTTTGCACACATGTAAAACCAACCTTCCCTGTTTGTACGCCCAATTTTTTTTTAAATCCATTTCTTGGTTAAAATTTAAATAAATATCTCCTGATAGGCTGAAAAATGAAAACGGTCTTCGATAATTCTGATCAAACTCATATTTTGCATGATCATTAACACCAACATTGCCTCTTATTTTACAAAATTTTTAATATCTGTCAGTAATGAAGTATCGAAATGAAATTTACCAGGGTTCCGTTTTTTTTAAGTTTCGATGAAAAGCATACTTTTATGTGGATTATGAGTTATCATATTCAATTCAATATGGATGTATATGTTTTCTGTGCGTTGTGTACGCATTTCCGGTTCGAGAATTTGCACGTACCGTGCTCGCTCATCAACGCGTTGCACTGAGCGTTTTCCTAGTAACGACAATATTTATGCCGAAACCCGTGGAAAAAATCAGATTTTCATAGAGTTTGGGCACAAATATTGTATTTATATAATATGTTGGTCTTTACAAAAATTATTAGCTGAGCAAACTATTTTTCAAATTATCGTATGGAAAATGTACAAAAGCTATGACGATATTTAGGAGAATTGTTTCCAATGTTTTCTTAAAGTTTACAGAGAAATTATATTTAACATAAAATGATAAAATGATATAATCCGTGTTCTGCAACTAGACTAAATGGCTACGAATGAATGTTTATGATGATGATGATGATGATGATGATGATGATGATGATTGGGAGATGATGAAGATATAGGTAAAATATAAAGTAACGATAGACGCTGGGAAGGAGGCAGTCGTGGCTTATTATTAGGGAATTTCCTTACAGTTGCAATGAAAATCACGAAAATCTTCAGTCGACGACGGAGGGAATCACACTCTAACTCGCGGGACATCTTGAGTACAAGTCCTGAGCCAACTTGCTCAGTGTAATGTGTGCCACATTAACGAGGCCCGAGTAGGGGGCGGTGTATTGCAGCATGTTTTGTACACCCCCGGTTGATTTCGGCTTGTTATTGGCTGTATAATGGCCGTTGTGTGGGTTAAAACAGAGCTCGAGTGGGAGTCGAACCCACGACCAACACGGCACCTCCACCACTACAGTCCATTCGAGACGCAGAAGCAGCACTATACCCTGCCCTCTCAGACCCTCAGACACAACCCTATTCGACACTTAAGTTACAATACAACACCAAGCTTTAAACATGTAAATCATCAGGTACCTAATCAGACAGATTCATGTGCGCATTGGCACGGACTTTTATCGGATATTGATGCGTACCTCAGTGTTTATACAATCAAACAATCGGCATATTTCACTTCATTCATATTCTTGCGGAGACTAGATGTTTATTCACCAAGGTAAAAATATGTCTGATTCCTACTGTTGTAGATAACTGTTCGGGTGATCTCGTGAATGTCCGTGACTGTTCGGGTTGAGTCTGAGCTTGTTGCGCGGGTAGCCTACTTTCAGGCGGTTCAACAGTCATTCATTTACATACCTCCACTCATTTGCATTCTATGTCGAACAAAGTTATGTCATTTAGAGAGCGTCACTGTGCGTCACTGGTTCTCTTATGACACTTTTTATCGTCTGTTTGTTTTTGTTTTTATAGGCAGCCCAGGGTACACCGTTCAAAAAATCAATATGAAGTTTTATACACACACTAATGTCAAAACAGCGGTCTTGTACAGTATAGTTTTTGAACAGGATTCTGTGAGTTTTTGAAATAATAAACAGGAGCCGTTTGACCGATTATCTTCAAATTTTGCATGGTCGTCAGGTCCAACATTTTAGGTATTTTGTCAATTTTCAAAGATTAACATTTACAATCTACGGACATTTTATGCTTGTTTGGAAATATTTGACAAATTTCTTGCAGGCAATAGCAGATATTTCATCACTGCTGCTCCTTTAACGAATTAATTTGCCTACAAACAGTGGCATCGCGCCAGACGGTCAGTATAGTGTCTGTAGTGTCTGTAGTGTCTGTAGTGTATGTAGTGTCGTCTGAAGACACGTCTGTCAGGTAAACATTGCACAGTGTTGACACCTGTTGATAGCAGACTATCACTGTACGTGCCATCATGAGATAACAGATAACACTGCTCGAGCCAGACGTGGCAACAGCGCAAGAGTTACAGAACACTTAGAGGAATTGAGTCGAGGAGTTGAGGGTTCTACTAATAGGCCACGACCAGTCCTTCCCACCGTCCATCCTTGACTATTCCTCTTCGTCATTTCTCAGTCATCATCATAATCATTCATCCATTGCCATGGTTGCAGAACAGTGCGACGTTAAACAATATTAACACGATTCACAATGTTGATTTTTGGCAGTCGTCCATTTATATAAAAAATCTTCTTTTGGGACGGTTCATCTCATCTAGCCGAAATTTGCAAGTGTATCAGACCGAAAATTGCTTTTTCGCTATACCTTGTAGCCTAGGAAAAACACTATAAAGATATATATTTTTAAAAAAAATCGATTTACCTTTATTATTTATGTTACATTTTGGTCATGTTAAGATTGTGACGCAAAAATATCAAACATATTGAACAAGTAGGTGGGCTAAAAAATTTAAAATGCATAACCAAAAAATAACGAATAATATACGTACACTCGGCCAAACAAAAATTGATCGTTGAACAAATTTGAATGACTGCTGGTCATGTCCCATAACCAATCAAAGCTTGTTATTATCATTGAAATGTGAGATTACCTACTAGAGTGAGACAACGAGATCGCTTTGACTGACTTCTGATGGTGCGATCGTACATTTATCAGCCAATCAGATTTATTGAACGATCAATTTTTGTTTGGCCAAGTGTACGTCCGAAATTTTAATGTTCCATTCGACCGGCAAATGCTGGGAAGGTAACCTAATAATAGGTCAAGACTGTCTACTTCCCATCGTCTATTTTACCTATTTTATCATTCATCCGTCGCCATTAGCCTAGCTGCAGAACAGTGCAACGTTAAACGACACAAAAAGGAAATGCATCCTCTACATCGTAGTTTAAAATCAAGTTATGAAAGAAAAACCTCTGTCTTCCGTCTTCACGCTGCAAGAGTGAGGTTAGAGAGCGCATGTGCAGGTCCGACTTGCATTAGTCGCATCATCTACACATGTTTACATTTAACAACGACACAGACATGCAGCTGAGATCATGCAGTCGACTGCACTCGGTGAATCTGCATTCTGTTCGACTGCAGTCTAGCCGCTGCATTCTCTCAAAGACGCCGCGTCCAAGAAGTTAGACATAACCTCAACTTGGCATTGAAGTCTATTCGCTAATGCAATGCAGCCGCGACGGAAAGTGCAGACAACACCGTGTTGTGCTTATTAACTCATGTGCAAAGCTCGATTACCAGTAGACAGATGGCGCCTAATATGTATTGAGGGCCAAACTTAATGAACTCAAGATTTTACACCAGGAAGGATCATTTAAAAGTGCTGAATAGGCCACGACTATCCCCTTCACAACGTCCATCATAATAACTCGTCCGCCGCCATTAGCACAGTTGCAGTAAGTGCGACGTTAAACAATACTACAATGTATAAATATATTCGGTTCTGTAATCATTTCAGTGCCATGTTATCATTATTAAATGAAATATCATAAATAGTTATAATGAGATTGGTGTTATTTCTGTTTGGACCAAAATTAATTAAGACAAATCTCAAATTCCATATTTAGACAGTGACGTTTGCTAAATTTATGAATTAAAATTACATATTGCGGTATTCAATAATGTAATAAAAATATCAAGATTGATTGAGCCCAAAACTCACAAATGTATCCCACATCTGCCACCATTTGTACTGGGAACGAACAGTGTCAAGACAGCTCTGTAACTGTGCGCGTCGCCTGTGCTCGCTAACGAACGCGTGTACGTGGAGGCTGAAGATGATGTATGTGACGTCACCAACAGGAGCCAGCAGCCCGACTGAAGAGCTGCCAACTCCGAGATTCACGACCAGAAGAACTGGGTGAGACCGCGAATTAATCAGAACAGATGTGACAGTCGCAACTTCATGTCGTCTTACAATATTAGAACTAACGCACGCTTCATTAAAGTGTTTTTACTTTTTAGAATTTCATTCTAAATAATGCCACCTGGAGTACATACGACCTCTAGTACGAACTCAATGTGTCAAATACGAATATTTTATTTACACTTTAAAGTTGTACCAGAGGTCGTTGTATACATTACTAAATAATGCCACACACTGGAGTACCTATAGGAGTACCAGTGTGTGGCATTATTTAGTCTAGTAAGGGTCGGTTTATGTTCTTGCTAAAGTTAGCACCGGATAAAGTTCTTGATAGCGTTAGCAAACGTCTGTCAACTTCTTGATAGTGTTAGAAAGAGGATGAAATCAATGTAAAATTATGTGCTTTGCTAACTTTATCCGTTAGCTATCTCTTACTTTAGCAAGAGGTACAAAAAAACCGGCCCTAAGATTAGAAATGTGTATATCTAATATTTTGTAATTATTCAGCTATGTTAGACTCATACATTTGGTGGAAGATCCGGCCGTCAGGCTCAGGCCGGATAGCTCAGTTGGTAGAACTCTTTCTCGCTAATTGATGGTCCTGGGTTCGAACCCTAGCTCGGACCGATAGTTGTCACTGCCCACATCCCTTCTTATCAGCCATGATTATGGATCTAAACTTAAGTTCTGCACCTCAGAGGTAGAAGGTCCGAAGTCCATTAAATTTTTCTTGAGGTGCAGAACTCAAAAACCAGAATAATTCTGCCTTCACCCAATCATATTTGTAATTTAGTGATACCAGTTATTTTGTACGATTACTTCAATAACTGTTAGTTTCAGTTAAATTGCAATTGATTGAGCTTGATTCTCATACAAAACTGTTTAACGTAAAATCAATAAAATTGTTTAGGACCAATCTAAATAGACAACATCATAAATTATCTAGTTAGCTCTGCTTTTCAAAAAATTTCATATGCAGAACCGTGATCCAAGTATCTATTATGGTTATGATCCATTGTTGAAAAACCCTAATAGATACTTGGATCACGGTACTGCATATGAAATTTTTTGAAAAGCAGAGCTAACTAGATAATTTATGATGTTGTCTATTCAAGTAGGTATAAGTAGAGACATTCCTGTTATATTTTCAATTATATTTTTTTGTTCCAGTATTTTTAGTTTAAATATTTTTATATATTTTTTAACGTCGGTTTTCTTCTGGGTGTTCTTTGTTTTGTCTTCAGAACATTGAAAATCATTTGAAATTAGCTAAAATGTATATTATTCTTTAAATACTTGACCGATTTGGCTCAACAACGAAAACAAATCTATAGCCAAAGTGTGCCAATTTACAAATTGCAAGTTGTTAGCCATTAATTTAATCAACCAATTAGGGGAGTTTATAAAAAGAAAACAATAGTGATTATAGAAATTGTGTTTGTCATAGCCAAATTCTAACTTGATTGGAGGAAAATTTGCGATATAATAACCGTTTCTTGAAATTTTCACAAATTTGCAAAGAAATGCGAATTTCTAGAAGACCGTTTCACCATGGCAACACAATTTTAAATTAAAATGTGCACTTTTATAAGAAAATACTTTTATAAAGCAGTAAACCCCTCATAGCTCGGTAATTCATCCAAAACTGTTTGAATAAAATATTGTTAGTAAGACACGTTAAATTGAAAGGAAAACTGTATCTTTGAAGAGAAAATAATATCCCTCTAAAATTAGTTCTTGGCATAATTATGATGCAGATGAGCTTTTCTATGTAGACTTCAACGATTTCTAAGGTAAGGAGAAATATGATGGTAAAAAATAAGTAACATCAGAGACAAGAGTTAAAGTGTCGTCTAAAGTTAAGTTTAAAATAGCCTCGTGCTGAACGTGCTAATGACTTGGTAGTAACATCAGTCGAAAGCGAAAGTGTTGTGATTCTCTGAACGCTCGTCAAGTTTGTCTGAACTTGAAGAACTCTGCTTTGTTCGAAGTGAATTCCGAGCTACAAGCGTCGCAATAAAACTCAATGAGTCCAACTTGGATACATTATGTAAGACGTCAACATAAATGTTTTTCAGACATTCGTTATCCTCAATTAAACATTGTGTAATTATTTGAATCCCAGTTTTGGCCCCTCATAGCGTTTTTTAGAATTTAAACTATTTGAAAGCGATTCGGGGGCTCTAAAATGCACAAACTGAAGCAGAAAAACTCTCCAATTGTTGCTTCGCACGGCATTTTTTCGATTATAAAGATTTTAAAATCAATTCTGGCTCAAATTACAATAAACAACTCCATATTTTTGGCCCGCCGGACGTTTTTTTTTTTTATATAGATTTAAACCATTTTTTAAGCGATTCTCTGACACTTAACTTAATTTTGTATGGTTAATGGGGGGAAGGGGGCAACCTGTTCGAGTAGGGGGATTATCCCCCCCCCCCCCTCTTTCTTAGTGCCTGACCAAATGCCCGAATCTTTAAAATTGTATTTGTGTAGATAAAGAAAGAAGTTAGAAAACGCTTTAGAGAACGACGAGAAACCGCTTGCATCCATGGCCCAGTGGCGGTACCATGGGACGACGTTGGAAGGGGGGCTGGGGGGGGGGGCCTCCGCCACTGCATAGACTCTCTAAAACCTTTGAGGTTCAATTCATATTAAGAGAGACAAAAATGATAAAAATATATACACACTTCAAAGTACCTCAGAATAAATAAAAACTAGATTCAACTACTTATGAAGATAGATAATTGATAAAGCGATTTATTTTTAATCCGGGACACCGTTGAATAAGTAGTATAAACATTGAGCAATCAAACCAAGATATGAAATCTACTGTTCCCATTTTATCACATTCATATTCATTTTTCTCAACATGACTGCAAATTACTGGCTACATTGACATATCGCTACAATATAACACGATGATTGACACTTACTTGAGGAATGGCTGCGATGTCATATTGCACATGGATGAACACAACTGCAGAGCTAATCTGATCGCCAGTTGTTTTCACTCCGTTGATGAGCACTTGAACCTTGGTATGCGAGACAATGTTATCTTGATCCAATGTCAGATAGAGCGGTGACGGAGCGAGGTGTTTGTCAGCATGTAGATCGACATGTGGACATGGGGATCGACATGTGGACATGTACACTTGGCCAAACAAAACTTGAACGTTCAATAAATCTGATAGGCTGATAAATGTAAGATCGCACCATCACAAGTCAGTCTAAAGCTGGGTTCCCATACTTCACATCGAATTCGCTTCCGGTTCGCTTCGCTTTCGCAAAATGGCTACCTTTTAACAAAGGAAATCGTCCATGTTTACATTCGTATGTTCCCGTGTTTCGGTTTCGTTAAAGTTGAGCCAATTTTAACTTTGACGAAACCGAAACGAAACCGAAACAAGTGAACATGCGAATGTAAACATGGACGATTTCCTTTGTTAAAAGGTAGCCATTTTGCGAAAGCGAAGCGAACCGGAAGCGAATTCTATGCGAAGTATGGGAACCCAGCTTAAGCGATCTCATTGTCTCACTCTAGTAAGTGACCTCACACTTCAATGATAATAACAACCTTTGATTGGTTATGGGACATGACCAGCAGTCATTCAAATTTGGTCAACGTTCAAGTTTTGTTTGGCCGAGTGTTCATTCATACATTCAACATGTGTGTGGACGAGGAGGGTTGTGGGAGGGTGGGGTCCCTTTAAACATTTGAGGGAGATAGAAAACATTTCGATTGAACAAATATTGAGTTTCGTAATCATAATAGGGAATGCATGCATTTATTAAGAATTTTATATCAAAATAACAACATATTTGTTGGTAAAACAAACTATTTTCACACTCAAAAGTATACGTTTTCATTTACAAATCTGAAATTTAAATTCAGTGTAAAATTTGAAGGGAAAACGGTATTCCGTGTGGTGTCATATTTATCAACCAGCAATGAGGTTGCCATGGTTACAATTGAGTATACGACATCCCTCGACAGGAATACTGTTTTTCCGCCAAACTATCAAACTGAATTTAAATTTCATATTTTTGAATGAAATACACTTTCGAGATTGAAAATATTGTTGTTTTACCAACACCATGTCGTTTGTTTTCAAAATCGTATTTTTCCATATTCCCTGATATATGTTACCCCTTAAAAAACACTCTGTGTAAAAATGCCAGCCAAGTCTCTTCAACTATAAAAATATAGAAGAAATCTAAAAATTCAGCACTGAAAAGTAGTGATATCAAAAAATGGGCCAAGTCAAAATGTAATTTAAAAACCAAAATATACTAGGCGCATCGTGCATATAGATAGTTTAGAAGTATAGGCCAGATGTGTAAAATACATAAAACCAACCTACCCTATAATGCCGTAAAAAACGATGCGCCAAGTATATTTTGGTTTTTAAATTACATTTTGACTTGTCCCATTTTTTGATATCACTACTTTTCAGTGCTGAATTTTTAGATTTCTTCTATTTTTTTATAGTTGAAGAGACTTGGCTTGCATTTTTACACGGAGGGTTTTTTAAGGGGATATCATTAGTTTTTTTTGTGTATTTACACAACTTATTTACTTATTTCATATCGGAGCAACAATGAGAATAACTAATTATTCCTTTAAAAAAATACGCCATTTACGAATTAGTTAGGTACTAAGAAATTTTTTGTTTGGTTCTTAATATAAGCTTAAAGTGATATTCCAAGAAGAATTGAAAAAGCATCGTTCCAATAGCTCTAGCCGTTTTCGAGATATGGCATCACTTCCGGTTTCAAAATGGCGGTTGAAATTACTGCCACGTCGAAAAATTTATTTCTATAAATGTAATGTGTCATTATAAGCCTTCTGAATTGATATTTATAGGTTTTTATATAAAGGGGAAGTGAATTTAGGCAGATTTCGCATAACTATGACGTCATTTCCGGTTTCAGTAATTGTAAAAATTTAGTCTAACTATTGATATTTCATAAAGAGGACTGTCTGAATCGATTGGGGCTAGTTATATTCCGATCGGTCCAGACATTTCCGAGATTTGACTTCACTTCCGGTTTCAAAATGGCGACTTCCGGTTGGTTTTATTAAAAAGGCACCTCAGACGCCAAAAGTGCACATGTGATAAAATTTCAGATCGATCGGTTGAGCCGTTGAGGCTGTGGCGGTGATTTCGGTGTTTCCTGATATCATCATCATCATCATCATCATCATCATCATCATCATCATCATCATCATCATCATCATCATCATCATCATCATCATCATCATCATCATCATCATCATCATCATCATCATCATCATCATCATCATCATCATCATCATCATCATCATCATCATCATCATCATCATCATCATCATCATCATCATCATCATCATCATCATCATCATCATCATCATCATCATCATCATCATCATCATCATCATCATCATCATCATCATCATCATCATCATCATCATCATCATCATCATCATCATCATCATCATCATCATCATCATCATCATCATCATCATCATCATCATCATCATCATCATCATCATCATCATCATCATCATCATCATCATCATCATCATCATCATCATCATCATCATCATCATCATCATCATCATCATCATCATCATCATCATCATCATCATCATCATCATCATCATCATCATCATCATCATCATCATCATCATCATCATCATCATCATCATCATCATCATCATCATCATCATCATCATCATCATCATCATCATCATCATCATCATCATCATCATCATCATCATCATCATCATCATCATCATCATCATCATCATCATCATCATCATCATCATCATCATCATCATCATCATCATCATCATCATCATCATCATCATCATCATCATCATCATCATCATCATCATCATCATCATCATCATCATCATCATCATCATCATCATCATCATCATCATCATCATCATCATCATCATCATCATCATCATCATCATCATCATCATCATCATCATCATCATCATCATCATCATCATCATCATCATCATCATCATCATCATCATCATCATCATCATCATCATCATCATCATCATCATCATCATCATCATCATCATCATCATCATCATCATCATCATCATCATCATCATCATCATCATCATCATCATCATCATCATCATCATCATCATCATCATCATCATCATCATCATCATCATCATCATCATCATCATCATCATCATCATCATCATCATCATCATCATCATCATCATCATCATCATCATCATCATCATCATCATCATCATCATCATCATCATCATCATCATCATCATCATCATCATCATCATCATCATCATCATCATCATCATCATCATCATCATCATCATCATCATCATCATCATCATCATCATCATCATCATCATCATCATCATCATCATCATCATCATCATCATCATCATCATCATCATCATCATCATCATCATCATCATCATCATCATCATCATCATCATCATCATCATCATCATCATCATCATCATCATCATCATCATCATCATCATCATCATCATCATCATCATCATCATCATCATCATCATCATCATCATCATCATCATCATCATCATCATCATCATCATCATCATCATCATCATCATCATCATCATCATCATCATCATCATCATCATCATCATCATCATCATCATCATCATCATCATCATCATCATCATCATCATCATCATCATCATCATCATCATCATCATCATCATCATCATCATCATCATCATCATCATCATCATCATCATCATCATCATCATCATCATCATCATCATCATCATCATCATCATCATCATCATCATCATCATCATCATCATCATCATCATCATCATCATCATCATCATCATCATCATCATCATCATCATCATCATCATCATCATCATCATCATCATCATCATCATCATCATCATCATCATCATCATCATCATCATCATCATCAGATAGGTTTTAAAAGGTATGTAATTTCACTGTTTTCACGGCTCTCTAGCACGCAAATGGCATAACCTAATGTTCCCAAATTTAGTATATGGAGTGGGGTGGGCCATAGCGCGAAATTAAGATATTTCGCAACAATGTGAGATTTTTCAATTTTGAGATCCAGTAGGCCGAAAATGCTATGTTGTTGCTTACAGTAAAAGTGTTTGGTCTGCTCCTCAGTTTATTAGGTAGTAACGGTATGTTGAGTGACTGTGAGTGTACAGTACGACTTGGCTGGGTGGAGCGACCGCTCCACTAGATTTTTATTTATCTACATTCTAACCATAATTTAAAGATCAAGAAAAAATGTTTTCCCTTCACAAAATGGGTTGAAAAATGAGTCCCCTGCTACTTGTATAGGAAATGCGATTGGGTTTTCTTGTTTTTCTCAAAACTATGCAAAGTACAAAGATGCCATGGCAGTGGCGTGCCGAACCTATCTTGAGGACCGGTGCTTATTCATTGATGGGTATACCCACCCACCCCCAATGGTCAAGAACATAAAATTGGCAGCGATCGCAATGGGGTCTGGGGAGAGGACCCCCCAGTAGGTACATTCAGGTCCGGGGTGCGAGCATAGCCTCGGAAAAAAATTCAATTTCAATACCAACTTTGAAGGTTTTTGGTGCATTTTAGACTTGAAAATAATGTATCATTGTTAATGTTTGATAAAGCACCTCTTAAAACTACAGAGAAACAAATAAAGTGAAGTGAAAGCTCTGGGAAGTAATTAATTTAATTATTAAACGGTTTGCACCCACACAAATGCCGCGCATCGATTTTTTTCCTTTTGGGTATAGACTTGTTTACAATAAGTTTACAGGCAGGAACGATATTTTTGAAGGAAAACAGAACAGTCAGTATAATTTATATTATAAATAAAATCAAACTAAAAATGCCGCGCAGCGAAATTTTGGGATTTTGACTACATTAGAACGAGTTTTAAATGATTTTACAGGTACGACGATTTTGAAAGAAAACAGAAAATTCATTCATGTATAAAAATCACACATAAAAAAGCCGCGCAGCGAAAAACATTTTTTTGGCTTCATTACAACGGATTTAAAATGATTTTCCAGGTACAAGTATAATTTTGAAAGAAAACAAAAAAAAATAATAAAAATGTATACATAAAAATGCCGCGCAGCGAATTTTTTGTATTTTGGCTACCTTAGTACGGGTTTAAAATGATATAGCATTAGCAATAAAATCACATATAAAATAGCCGCGCAGCGAAATTTTTTGTTTTTGGCTACATTAGAACGGGTTTAAATGATTTAAGTGATTTAAATGATTTTGAAATGAATAAACAAAAACGCGATTTATTTATAAAAAGAAAAGCACACATAATAATGCGCTGCAGCGAATTTTTTGGTTTTCGTCTACCTAGGACAGGTTTAAAATGATTTTACATTACTCTGTTTTTTAAGGAAAACAGAAAAGTCTTAATTAATATAGGTAAGTAATACAATTATAAATAAAATAGCCGCGCAGTGAAACTTTTTGGTTTTGGCTACATTAAAACGGGTTTTAAATAATTTTACAAGGTACTGTATTTTTGATAGAAAACAAAAAAGTCATTTGAACAAAAAAAAATGCGGCGCAGCTATTTTTGGGTTTTCAACTCTACATTAGCACACGTTTAAAATGGTTTTTCAGGTAGGTACAATAATTGTGATTGATTATTTTTTGTATTAGGCTACCCAAGGGCGTATCCAGGATGAAATTTCGGGGGGGGACCGACATTACTAATATTTTGAAAAATGACAGTGGGTTCAATGGGTTCAGTGGGTTCAATGACAGGGGGTTCGGGGGCGCAGCCCCCGAGAAAATTTTGGATCAAGGTCATTCATTTAGGTGCAATTTTGAATCGCAATGTATAGCTATTTTGGGAAATTATAAATTACAAAATATCAAAAAATTAGACTAAGAGGTTAAAGAGATTTTTGTGAATTTAAAATCAATTCTCAACAATTTGGAACGTTTTTGACATGATCTATCTATTTTTAAGTTTTTTTTCCACATATTATTTTAAATGTGCTTATTTTCTTAGATGAAATCCTGATTTCGGTGGGGGCCATGGCCCCCTCGGCCCACCCCTGAATTCGCCTTTGAGGCTAACCAAGGACGGGTTTAAAATGATTTTGGTGCAATAGACCATTTTAAATATTATCTCGGTGGCTCTGCTTTCTAAGAAAAATCATATGCAGTTTGATTTCCAGACCCCTTAGTCCCTGTTTCAACAATAGGTAAAACAGGGACTAAGGTGTCTGGAAATAATACTGCATATGATTTTTCTTAGAAAGCAGAGCCTCCGAGATAATATTTAAAATGGTCTATTAATTCAATGGATTCAAAGGATTCATGTTCGTTAATTTACATCCATCATAAATTATACACAGACAAAATGTATCTCAGCGATATTTAAATTTCCTATGCTTCTTTGCTGATAATAAATACTATTTTCGATCCAGCATGCAGGAAGGAGCATGAAAGAAAATACCTACAGAAGATGATTCTCTTACCGTTAAGCTGTTTTTATGATTCATCAAATCCTTTCAATAAGTACTGAAAATGGGTCAATTCAATATTATTTCATAAATATTTTAGTATCCATCCACCCACCGAACCATCAACCTGCAGTTTTTGCAACCATCCACCCACCTAGACCTACTCAACCCCTAAAATGTATTAATTGCATTAGCACTAATGTACATGTTCACTGCATACATTTAAAGATAAAAAATCTTTTGTTCCCTTTCCTTTAATGATATTTACAATGTTACTGTTTGCTGTGCAGCAATACGACGTATACACCCTCATCACCATGTTTGTGGGAATACATTAAGCTGTATTAGTGGAGAATGTATCACTGTTACATTATAAAATGTGTCGCAAGGTGGGTAGGTCCCCTGGCGGGGACCACCCACCCCCAAAAAATGACTGTGCTCGAGCACCAAATTTAGATAGGTCGGCACGCCACTGTGCCATGGTATAGCCCCCTCAAATGTATACTCTGTATGTTTGTAGATATTGTCGAGACAAGGCATTCATGAAGTTCCTTAAAAGCAATGAATATCACATCAATGAAGAGGTTTTGGAAGAGAAGGTTTTCGGGCACTCGTGCAAAATTTACATATCACTTTAGCAAAGTACAGTACTATTTCAATATAAATTGTTTTGAAAGAGAAATTCGTTTTTCTTTGCAAGTTTGCATCGCTTATCTCCCATTAAAAGTTCGTAGTTTGCATGATTATAACCTCACTTTTGCATTCTCTATGGCACCATTCAGAATAGCTGGCATTATGTGTATTTTTGGCGATAATATCTGCCAGTTTTAATAGTTACTGGGGAATTGCAGGCTCCAGAGAAAGAGGATCACTTTTTTCAAAACTACAACGATTTACTCAATTTATCAGTTAAATTTGACCCATCAACATGCCAACATAATGTCCGTCCTCGGGGGAAAATTAATTTTTTGCATTGCTGATAAAAAAAAAAGTTCTATAGAGCTATGAATAAAACATAGATCTACAAGAAAAAAACATTTTAATGAAGGTATTCAACAATCGCCGACTGAGAAGTACAAATATGCGCTACAGAAATATTAATGTCGAGGAAAATGGATGATCCCAACATTGTCAAGACCAACACATATTTCTATTCCACACGCAGCGGTGCATTTAAAACCTCCACACGGTCTGATATTCTGCAATCTTCCGCGAAACAATCGCTTCCTACATCGTTGAATCTCCGCGGATCAAAGATGCCGTGAATATAATGATATGTATCACAGTGTGTTGACGTCATTGGCATTGCCATGGAGCTGTGACTGGAATGTGAGAGAAGGAGATTGTGATGGGAGAAGCTGTGAAGCGTTGGTGAGCGAGCACGGGCGACATGCATGCATCTCTTCGATATACTTGATTCAAAGAGGGTACAAATTAGTACTTTTCTGACATTATGAAGATTTCCTTAAAATAACGCGTATGATTCTTAAAATCTGTACCTCAGAGGTAAAACAGCGGGAGTCCTTTTTCTAGATATTGCGTTCCTCTCTTTTGGAATGATGTAGGTGAACATTTTGACTGATGTCAACAAATACAGTTAAATATTGAGTAATTCTCTTATACAAATGACTATTGTTATCATTACTAATTTGATGAACCTGATTTATGAGCTCACCCGAATGATTATTGAAATTGCCATCGCGTACCTCTACGTACAGATATTAAATTTAGGTGTGTGCCCAAATTTCAGCTCAATATAAAAGTAACAGGCTAAAGCAAGAACAGACAGTAAATAAAAACTATTCAGTGCCAAAAACCAAATTAAGAATGTTTTATCTCCATTTTATAGCAAATCAAACAAACGATCATATTAAAAAACGTCTCTTTTAATAAACTAATCTGCGACTTTACCAGGAAGTAAATCAGAATTTAAAAGATTAAATGTTTTCTTCGTACATATTTTACACATTTTACTGAATAAAATGTAATACGTATAATTAAACTTCTGACCAATTGCATCCTTCAGTCTCATCCAATCAGTTGCAGCATTGTCTATACAATGTGTTGCGAGTGTCCTAGCAATAATCTTGGCAGCGCCGTGCAGATGACACAGTGTAGATAAAAGTGTCGATGGTTGAGCAATAATCATTGGCCAAACATCAAAAGATGACGACCACAGCGCCAGTGACATTCACATCGTCGAGTCTAGCCGCAATTCACTACAGAGGTAAATATAATATCCCATAAAAAACACTCCGTGTAAAAATACCAGCCAAGTCTCTTCAACTAAAAAAAAAATAGAAGAAATCTAAAAATTCAGCACTGAAAAGTAGTGATATCAAAAAAAGGCCAAGTCAAAACTTTTAAAAATTACTTGGCGCATCGTGCATATAAATAGTATAGAAGTAGGTCGGTAATCAAATATACTCATCTATACATAAAATATATCTATAATCCCATAGAAAAACGATGCGCCAAGTAATTTTTAAAAGTTTTGACTTGGCCTTTTTTTGATATCACTACTTTTCAGTGCTGAATTTTTAGATTTCTTCTATTTTTTTTTTAGTTGAAGAGACTTGGCTGGTATTTTTACACGGAGTGTTTTTTATGGGATATCATTCCTTTTTTCAGTTTATTCTTACAATTTGTAGCATATATTGTGGAACCAAAGACTATAATTCCTTTAAAAAAATACGCCTTTTTGATTTGGTTGCTAAGAAAAGTTGTGCTTGTTACTATGTATATGCTATAAATAATATGCTATAAAGTATAGCGGAAGTTTCGTTCCAATTGGTCCAGCCGTTCTCGAGTTATGGCATCACTTCCGGTTTTCAAAATGGCGGCTGACTTCACTGCCACCTAAAATTTGTGTCTTTAAATGCTATGTAACATTATAAGCCTTCTGAATATGTAGTTATTGTTATAAGAGATGATTTCATTCAAATTTGGCATTTTTATGACGTCATTTCCGGTTTCGGTAAAAGTACATTTCTATTTTGACTGTTGATATTTCATTGAGAAGACCATCCGAATCGTTTGGCGCTAGTTTCGTCCCAATTGGTCCATCAGTTTTTAAGATATGACGTCACTTCCGGTTTCAAAATGGTGGCACAAAAAATTCGTAAGGACAAGGTATCATCAGACGCCAAAAGTGCATATATGGTAAAAATTTCAGATCGATCGGCTCAGCCGTTTAGGCTGTGGCGCTGTCAACAGTGTTTCCTGATATCATCAGAATCATCATCTTCAGAATCAGAAAGTGGTGTAATTTTACATATTTCACGGCCCTCTAGCACGAAAATGACATACCCTATTGTTCCCAAATTCGGTATATGGGGTGGGGTGGGCCATAGCTCGAAATTAAGATATTTTGCAACAATGTGAGATTTTCCAATTTTAAGATCCAGTAGGCCGAAAATGCCATGTTGTTGCTTACAGTAAAAGTGGTTGGTCTGCTCCTCAGTTTATTAGGCATTTACGGTATGTTGAGTGAGTGTGAGTGTACGGTACGACTTGGCTGGGTGGAGCGACCGCTCCACTAGATTATATTGAAGTGAATCATGTTTCATTATTTACTTATATTTAACGTCGCACTGTTCGGCAGCTAGGCTAATGGCTATGATATGATTTGGAGATAATGATGAGGAAAATATCCGAATAATCGGTGGGAAGGAGCCGGTTGTGGACTTAGGCCGGGTAGGACCAACTCTGGATGAAGTTAACTCTCGATGATTAGTGGAAATTAGTGAATCTTATTGGCTGTGGAATTCGCGCCAACTTGTTTCATTGGTTAACCCTCGGGAGTTAACTTAATCCAGAGTTAGCAACCAAGAAAATAATATCCTATGACGCAATCTTTTCAGCACTTTTGTTTTCCGTTGTTTAGGTTGTAACTCGTTTACCATTTTATGCAAATGCCAAATATTACAGATCGTGCTTCATTCTCAAAATCTATTTGAATCTATTTGTTTAATTTTAGCCTCGTTTATAAAGTCGGACTTTTGCAACTGGCTATATAATAGCGACGGATGGAAAATATATAATGAAGGAGGGAAGAAGGCGGTATTGGCTTATTAGTTAGCATTACAACAACACGGTACAATAATATTCATCTTATGTTGTCATCAAGCGAGCGGAGCGAGTGACTCCACTTGAAACTTATGGCTCGAATCTCCTTTTTTTTGTGTGTGTGTGTTTATTTGTGCTTTTCGCGTTACATTTTAAACGAAGTAACGGATCTGGCCATTTTTTTTTACAAAAGATGCATTACTATTCGTAGCAGAAGGCTATTGATTTCCAGCAAAATCGATCCAATAATTTCATCGCAAACTTGATTAGTAGTTAGTAGTACTTGGCTTGGCAATATGAAAGAAACATCAACTCTGTGAGCCAATAAAACTGGAAACGGTTGACCGATCATCACCAAATTTTGCATTGACATTGGCACCAGCATTATAAGTGCATTTTGACAAATCTTTAATGAACTTCAAGAGTAATAGACATTTTACTGATATGTGTATGCTTAATTTAAAATAGCCTGTAGCTACACCACCATTTGACTTATCAAAAAGTCTTCTATAAATCTGAAATTACTGATACCTAATTTGACTTTTGGGTTTTCGTTCAATATGGTTATAAGCCTATTTACATTGTTGTGTGTATGTCCACGCGAAACATTTTTAATTATTATACTCTGGACATATTATTAGTTTTCATATGATGTATAATTTGTGGGGTATAAAGTCAATAGGAGCTGAGAAAATGGGTTTAGAACATAAACCTTAATCATTGAGATAGCAAAATTCCAGTATTCAGATTTCTGAATATTAAAAACCTATTTTCTCATCTCCCGTTGACTTTAAAACCCATCATTTATATATCACAGGACAGCTAATGACATTTTCAGATTATTTTATTTGAAAAATGTTTTCCGTGGACATACACACAACAATATACATAGGCTTAAACAGTTTAAAACGAAAATCCAAAAGTCAAATTATCAGTAATTTTAAATAAAACTTTTTAACTGTTCGAGATATAATAATATTACTTATTACAAAAAAGATGAAGACATTATTCAGCTTCTTTATAAAAGAAATATAATTAAAATCGTATCAACGGGAGCTGATATATTGTAATTGCAGCGGCCGCATTGATCTTTGGCCGCCATCTTGAAAATGCAAGTTCGAATCAAATGTCTCCTCTTCCAAAAATGTTCAGAAGATAACAATTGAGATATTTGCAAGTACAGAACATTTAATCTAAAAATCCACAGTTCAATTGCTTTGCAACTGCACTATATAATTTTGTTTAATTTCTTATTCACTAATTCACAAATTATTATCATTAGCACTATTTGGAATTTTGTAGACTTTTGACATGTTACAGAAGATTGTATGATTGTTGATTGCTAAAATGACACAAAAAGCAAGTCTGTAGCTCTTCGGATGCGACTACGGCAGCCATTTTAAGTCGCGTGCCTCTATAGAGGCCATTCTGGGTACTTTAGAGCATATTTGACCTTGGTAAAAATTTTGAATTTTGTAATATTTTTTTTTGAACTCTACTTGAAAAGAATTTTCGTTCGATACCATATTCGAGTAAATTAATAATACCTTATTTTAATTTTGGTAGACTTATGGTATGTTATAAAGTAATTTTTTCTGAATCCAACGATATCAAAATACTCTGATGTTGCAATTAGTGGGGAGTCAAACCCTTTAGACTCTGGACTATAATGTGGTCTATCTATTCAATGAATTAATTGGGGCAAAACACGACAAACCTTGAGCCGTGGCCACTTCTACATTATAGTGAAAAGTGCGGAGGCATTATTTTAATTTGTGTTTCTACAAAGTGATGCGTCGTCCAGAGTAGGGTTTTTACTTTTTATCATATACATTCCCGGTACATTAACTTCTTCGTTTTATTACTTTATCTTGGTATATTGATTAATCTATATGTGATCAATTGATTGATAACTTGCCAAAAGGAAGGATTAAATCTCCCACACCTACAGAATGACAACAAACCTCTGCTAACTGACATAGTGTACATTAAAATTGACAATTTCACAGTGAATAATTAGTTTTGAATAGCTGCATGGTGAACACACAGTTTCGCGCTATAAATGCCTAGCTCGCATTGACTGTTCCCCGTCACATGATCCCCCCTCCACCGCAATACCGTTGGGCCAAGCTGTGGGACGCTAGGGCGATGCAGCGGGCCCGTGGAGTTGCCTTATTCAAATGACTATATTTAAGTAACCCGGCAATCTACCGAAATGCGGTAAACTGCATTATCTTCCTTATTGTATTGGGCAGTTTTTTGTAAAGTATGAGCTTTATGACTTTCTTAGTTAAGCAGCACCGACAAGTTATATTTTTTTGTGAAAAATTAGCAAGTGCGTTTTTTGAGATAATGGGCCCAATCAGCAAGTTTGAAGGGTCATTATCAAAATTTTGAAGATGCCATTTTATTAATCAGTATTTAAACTTGACATGAGTTTTTTTTCGTAATTTTATCGTAAGTTTTGACAAATTTGGTACGGTTTTTAGCTTTAAACCCCTAGAACAGGGTTTTTTAAGTTTAAGGGTAGAAGGAGTCGGATTTCGAATTGCCAACGTCACTTTTTGGATTCAGCGGGGTCGAGTTAGTGGGAATCACTATTCAGTTTGCTTTTAACACGATTTACTTGTACTCATGAGAAGGAGACGTCTTTTCAGATTCTGTTCCCTGACTATGGTCGTTCAGACCAACATTATCTCTTATTTTACAAATTTTCAGCCCAACCAGTCAAGAACATAATACACTTATTGACAGTTTTAATATCTGTCAGAAGTGACGTATCAAATGAATGTTTCCACTGCCAAATGGATCTGATTTGCTTTATGTACCAGGGTGCTTCGATGCTATTTTCAAGTTTTGATGAAAAGCATATACCTACTTTTATGTTGCATAATTCAATTCAATATAGATGTTTATGTTTTTGTGCGTTGTGTACGCATTTCCGGTTCGAGAATTTGCACGTACCCGTGCTCGCTCATCAACGCAGTACTCTGAGCGTTTTCCTAGTATATTAAGATTGAAGTTTGAGTAATAACTAATACTTATACCCATTGAGTACCAGAAAAATACCAGAATGGTGTAAATGCAGCCTAACATCGACTTTAAAAACATTCATCCTTTCATTTAGTAGCCCATCCCAATATAGAGCGAATGCTAATTATAGAAGTGTCAATAGTATTTTCAGCAGGTATCATTGGCCAGACATCAAGAAGAGAGCCCTAGTACATCATCGACTAACTACCGAGATGAATCTCGCGTGATTACAGCATCCCGCTATTTCCATCTGGGAGTGAAAACGAGGACAATCTGTGTCGGAATTGTCGAGTGTCTGGAAATAACGCGTCCATTAGCTGATAGCGTCAACAGTCGGCGCTGACGGAGACAATGGCGTCGCGACGGCACTTCCGGCGTCGTGGAACTGGGTTAGTGCGTCGACGTCGGCGTCGTTGTGCGTGGGTTCATTCAGTAACTCTCCCAAGCATGTGTGATCACGTGACGAGCTTTTGTATGCGTCGAGATAATCGTTAAAAACTGGTTCTGATAGTCCACTGGCGTAACTTCGATGTTGCATTCGCGAGGGGGTGGGGGGGGGGGGGGGGGGGCAGGCTAGGAGGGGCCCGAAAATTTGGATCGATCAATGAGTACCATAAAACAAAAATATCGACATTCGATAGTAATGAAAGAAGTAGTAATTTAAGAAATTATGATCCATCAAATCGACGAAAATTTCTGATTAAATGGTGTTAAAATGCACTAAATGATAGAGTGAAATGCTATATTTTACTGGCCTACGCGGCCCGGATCCGTATGTTATTGTGATAAGTAACTAGTTAGTAAATTTGATAAGTAACTTATCAAGTATCTTAGTTCCTTTTGAGATCAGGTAACTTACCGAGTAACTAGTTCCTTTTTACAAGTAACTTACCCAACTCTGTTCTTCATCATCACCTCCCAATCATTATCATAATCATTCATTTTTCTCCATAGCCTATAATTACAGAACAATTAAGCTGCAATAAAAGAATTGACGAAAGATAACATCTCTGCAATTATTTGTTGATAATTGAACAATGTCTGTTGTCAGGAAGTTATTTGTAAGTTAAACGCGGACGTTGCGTGAGAGAGCATGGGTGATGGCAGAGTGACAGATCAATGCTATAGAACTTCCAAGGCCAAGAAGAAAACAATTAACTATAAATCATTCGCCATTCCATCAGCTACTGTTTCATCATTTTATATTACATAGATCATTAGATGCAATATAGATTACTCTCAGACAATGCCGGCGTGAATAGAAGTAGGTGGGACGCAGCCGCTGATCTTTAGTGGTGTTTAGCATCGCCCTGTTCTGCTACTAATGAACGATTATGATGATGATGAAGATTTGGTCAGTGTGGATGGTGGGAAGAAGGCGGTCGTGGACTAAGCGGACGTACCAAACATTACGAAATTATTACCTTATTACGAAATTTAAATTATTGAGTTTAATAGTATCGTTGAAATCAAGATATTATGAGAATTAAATTTGAGAATTAAATTGAATTGAATTGAGAAAAGAATTGTTTTTCTATATTTGACATTTTAATTTTTGTTTTTGTATGACGCACCCACACAGTTTCCCACGCCCTTATATCTTAATTTATCTAGAGTGTATCTTCCATCTTAACTCTTTTGCTTACAAAGTTTGGAACAGCAAAAGTGATATGAATAATAGCGATAAGTTTATACAAATCTTAGACTACGACTCTGAAGGAATTTTTGAATGAAGAATAAGGAATTTTTTGAATAAGGACCAGATAATCATAATTTGCATAATTATAGTAATACTAAATAATGACAAAATGATTGTGAATATAGCAGCTGATACTGAAATGAACGCAATACCTCGCGATTACATTACATTACAAGGTAGGTATTGTCTGATGTAGCCTGGTTTGGAGATTTACTCGAAACATGTTTCATGTTGCATGTTGGGTTTGTAATTTTAATTGGAACCTTCACAGCAATTGCCATTGAGGGAAACCACGCAAAATGATTTATTTTATTGAATATAATACTCGTCAGCAACCTGTTGCATGCACGGTAAAATATTATCTAGTCGGGCGTTAGCTCGACGCTGCCAAGCACCGCTCTATACAACGTGCGAGCTTACTACCACGACTGTATACAGCAAGCGCTTCGGGCCCGATTTCGGGGTGTCAGTACGCATGCAAGCATTTAGAAATGAAAGTTGAAAACCATGGTTATCGGGTATATTTAGCCACCTGACAACACCTAACCAAATATCAAAGTGCTGCGATCATCCCTTCGGGGTGAATTTTGGGCGTCAAACATGCAAGGATTGACTTTCATGTTAGTTAGTTAGTTAGTTAGTTAGTTAGTTAGTTAGTTAGTTAGTTAGTTAGGCACGGCCGGTTTGTTTGCCCATCTCCACAGGTTACACGGTTTGGTCTAGAGAGTTGAAATTTGGCAGAGACATAGAGTCATATTTATAGCAGTGCCCTTTGAAAGAAAATCTGAAAAATTTTGACCGGAAGTGAAGTTATTACAATTTTAACTTTTAAATATTTTAAAAGTCAAACGGGTCCATCGAGAGTTTTGAAATTTGGCAACAATAAAGACAATGTATTGCTAGACACTCCACTTCAAGAAAAATCAATAAATTTAAACCGGAAGTGGGAAAATTATCAATATTTACGTTCCGCCTTTCTTCTTTGATACACTAAACAGCGGCTTTAATTTCCATCGGGCTGATAGCTCAGTTAGGAAGGTAGCTGGCTTCGACTTCTGCATAACGCGTTCGATTCCCGATCCCGGAAATTTTTTTTTCATATATTATTTTTTAATTTGTATAAGTGATGATATAAATAAGGATATATATTCAAATGAGAGGTCCAGGGATGCTGTGTAGATCATCAATAGACCGAAACATCGCAATCGCGGCACGCCAGTTGCCATCGTGAACACTGAAGATATCAGGGAAACAGAAAAACTCGCACGTCGTTTTACGTTCCGCTATTCTTCTTTGATACTATACAGACTGCTTTGGTTTCTGTGTGGCGAATTGGCTCGATCACATGAGGCATGAGACTTCGAACACGGCGTTGACGGGTTCGATCCCCGTACCAAACGTTTTATTTTTTATCTTTTTATTTACTTAAAAAATGTTTAACCTTCTTGTGTATATATTCAAAATGTTAGTCCGAATACATTCAACGATTACAATAGCTACTCTTTTTAATATTATTCTCATTGGACTCTAATAATGATTGTCAATGTACACGTTGTACGTAAAGTTGTGCAATAAAACAATTCGTGGTCATGCTAATCTACAGAATCTTGGTGGCTCAGTTACTAAACTAGAAACCACACAAGAAAGGCTCCATTACTGGGTGCATTAGGTTGTCACAGCTTTTAATTTACTAGAATTATTTAATTATGTAAAATTCAGTTAATTAAGTAAATAGTAAAATTCAGTGAAGGCTCCATAACTAATATTCAGAGTATTAGGTGTTTACAACTTTTCATTTGTCACACTTATTTAATTATTTAAAATAGAGTTAATTTGTCAATATTGGTGGTTCAACAAGAAACAAGAACAACACGAAACAAGAAACCACACAAAAAGGCTCCATTACGTGCATCCATTACGTGCATTAGGTTCTAAAATTAATTTAATTATTTTAATTATGCTAATTTGTCAATCTTGATGGCTCAGTTACGAAACAATAAACCACACAAAAAGGCTCCATTACTAGGTATATTAGGTGCTCTTTGCTCCTAATACTCTAAGAGACTAATGCTCTGGTGCTCTGGTACATTTTTAATAAATGAGACTACCAATGGATGCTGTGAAGATCATCAATAGACAGAAACATCGCCATCGCGGCACGCCGGTTGCCATCGTGAACTGTGAAGATATCAGGGAAACAGGAATTGCGCACGTCGTTTTACGCTCTACCTTTCTTTTTTTGATATACTACACAGGTTTAATTTCAGTGTGGCGAATTGGCTCGGTCACATGAGGCAAGTGACTTCGATCACGGCGTTGCCGGGTTCGATCCCCGTAACAAATGTTTTATTTTTTTATCTTTTTCTTTACTTAAAAAATGTTTAACCTTCTTGTGTATATATTCAAAATGTTAATCCGAATACATTCAACGATTACATAGCAACTCTTTTTAATATTATACTCATTGGACTCTAATAATGATTGTCAATGTACACGTTGTACGTAAAGTTGTGCAATAAAACAATTCGTGGTCATGCTAATCAACAGAATCTTGGTGGCTCAGTTACTAAACTAGAAACCACACAAAAAGGCTCCATTACTGGGTGCATAAGGTTGTCACAGCTTTTAATTTATCCGAATTATTTAATTATGTAAAATTCAGGTAATTTAGTAAATAGTAAAATTCAGTAAAGGCTCCATTACTAATATTCAGTGTATTACGTGTTTACAACTTTTCATTTGTCACACTTATATATTATTTAAAATAGAGTTAATTTGTCAATATTGGTGGCTCAACAAGAAACAAGAACAACACGAAACAAGAAACCACACAAAAAGGCTCCATTACGTGCATTCATTACGTGATCACAACTTTAAGTTTCTAAAATAAATTTAATTATTTTAATTATGCAAATTTGTCGATCTTGATGGTTCAGATACGAAACAAGAAACCACACAAAATGGCTCCATTACTAGGTTTATTAGGTGTTTACAACTTAGTAAAAATTATTTCATTATTTCAGATGTTGTAATCTGTCAATCTTAGAAGCTCGGTTACAATAAACAAGAAACTACACTAAATGGTCCATGATAATTAATGGAAATCTGTGGGTATGAGAGATTTAAATTTCATTTCATCATCCAACAATGCTTACGTTAAAAAGTTAGAATAATAAAACGCTTTTAAATAATCATGATTTATTTCCAAACTGTGAGTCAAAGTCTCATCAAGTGACATTCTTTAATGGAAATAAATGAAACTGAAACTGATGTTCCTCCTAATCTGACACTAATAAAATAAACATTGGTTTTGATGCGAACGTTATATACGGAAGTGGTCTGGCTTGTTTACATCGGCAATACAATAATATTCTTCAAGTATCTAGGCAATAGCACGAAGTAGTTTCCTGGTTTGAAAATATGAAAATATTATCTTCCACAAAAACATCACAAAACAATATAATAATTACTAAATAAGATCAGTAGCCTAATTAAAATGCAAGCTAGATAACTGTTTACAAGTACCTATAGAAGAAGACAACAATACTAAATGGACTTCGATCGTATTTGCCATGAACAAACAAATGTAAACATTAAGTTGACCTGTCAGGGAGAGGCAGAGAGGTGGAGATGCCAGGTATAGGCCGGCCCATGCTATCCGTGTACATAGGCGAGTAAGGCGGGTAGCGTAAATTTCATCACCCATCATACTCCTTCCCACCAGCACTATAAACACCAGGTAGCTCAGCTAGTTAATCTTAACTAAGTTCCTTTTAAGTTACATTGCCTTCCAAAAACCATCCGGATTTTATTTAAAATGTGTTGTAAACATCTGTAAGCCTGCACGCTTTAACAATTGAGTTTATACTTCGGAACTTTGACATAAAAAAGTGAACATGGGAGAATTTAAAAATGAGGAAACGTATTTTCAATCATCTTTCGTGTACCTTTCAGTTTACCAAGTGGCGACAAATACGCGTTTTACGAGATGAACGCACAAATTCCGGTCTACACCGGAACAATACACCTACAATTTACGTTATTCACATGACTCAAAGCTGTGAACTTTTAACAAATTATAATTTGATATAACTCAAATTCAACCAAAAGAAATTGACCCTATCGTTATACTAACTTCGGAACTATTGAAAGAAAAACAGAAAACTTTAGACAAGAAGTGACGTTGTTGGCGTTAACTGTAATCCCAGAAAAAAACACTCCGTGTAAAAAAGGCAGCCAAGTCTCTTTACTTTAAAAAAATTCAACACCGAAAAGGAGTGATATCAAAAAAGGAGCCAAGTCAATGACATTTCCAAATATTTAATCGTATCTTTGAAATAAAAGTATAAACACCGAGAAATACTTTACAAAAGGACTTGGCGCATCGTTTTTTTAAAGACATCATTCTATCCTAAAAGTGGAAAGAAATTTACAAGTAGGTACATTTTCCTCTTTCTATTAGAGCCAGAATCTATGAATCAAGCTACTTTTAGTAATGACTATTTTATAGTTTTGTCAATGGCGATAGAAGCATGATTTTATGCTGTAATATATAAGTAATATAAGGGTGAAAGAATTACATAACAATTGGAAGTGGTGAGAATGTAGGTTTCTTTGGAAAACTTCCATGGAGTCAGGAGTCAGGATCCTCATCAGTGTGTTGTGTCTAATGTCCGCCCGTCCGATCGGGTAGCTCAGTTGGTAGAGCTCTCGCCCGGCAAGTGAGAGGTCCCAAGTTCGTGCCCCGGTTCGGTCGGATATTTTTCACAACACACATCCCTTCATATCAATTGGAAGTGGGCTCATACATATTCTTGCAGTACTGTTAATATGGCGATATTAGACTGGTATCTTTTCATAATTTGATCTTGACTGAAGGAAATCATGAAACGTTGTCAAATAATTACTAACTAATGGAACACAATTATATATTTTTGAAGTGTCAAGTGTATAAAGTTAAATTTTTTAATAGAAATTCAATATGACTGTCTTCTTTGTGAAATGTATTTTTATAAAATGTGTATTAATAGAAATTGTTACATGAGGAGAAGGTATAACGCATGATGAGACTTAATTATATTCACCACGAAACAATATTACGAAGATAACTATTGTGTATATTTATAGAAAGCATAGACAACAAGTTTCATAGCGTATATATTCATATAGAAAATATTTTACAGAAGGTATGTATAATATGTACCTAATTGAAAGATGTTTCCCTATTATTCTAAACATTCAAAATGACGGTTGTATATAAATGGCACATGCTTATGAATAGAAAAATGTCTTTAAAAAAACGATGCGCCAAGTCCTTTTGTAAAGTATTTCTCGGTGTTTATACTTTTATTTCAAAGATACGATTAAATATTTGGAAATGTCATTGACTTGGCTCCTTTTTTGATATCACTCCTTTTCGGTGTTGAATTTTTTTAAAGTAAAGAGACTTGGCTGCCTTTTTTACACGGAGTGTTTTTTTCTGGGATATCACTTCTTTTGTTAGTTTATTCATACAGCTTGTAGCACAGCTTGTGTCCGTGCAAGAACTTATTTCTTTAAAAAAATACGCCTATGCCGATTTGGATACTTAGAAAAGTTGCGTTTGGTATATAAGATTAAAATAATTATCCAAGAAGAATAGCTTTAAGTTTCGTTACAATCGGTCCAGCCGTTTTCGATATATGACGTCACTTCCGGTTTTAGCAATGGCGGCCGAAAATAATGTCGTCTTGAATTCATAATTATTACTCCTACACATTTCCAATATTTGGTTGCAATCGGTACAGCCGTTTTTTATATATGACGTCACTTCCGGTTTTAACAATGGCGGCCGAAAATAATGTCGTCTTGAATTCATAATTATTAGTACAACACATTTCCAAAATTTGGTTGCAATCGGTACAGCCATTTTCGATATATGACGTCACTTCCGGTTTTAACAATGGCGGCCGAAAATAATGTCGTCTTGAATTCATAATTATTAGTACAACACATTTCCAAAATTTGATTGCAATCGGTACAGCCATTTTCGATATTTGACGTCACTTCCGGTTTTAACAATGGCGGCCGAAAATAATGTCGTCTTGAATTCATAATTATTAGTCCAACACATTTCCAAACTTAGGTTGCAATCGGTACAACCGTTTACGATATATGACGTCACTTCCGGTTTTAAAAATGGCCGCCGAGAACACTGCAACCTTGAATTTATAATTATTTACAAAGTACGTTTACTTATATCTATTTTAAAGTATAAAGTGGTGAATTTAGCGTCATTTAGCATATTTATGACGTCATTTCCGGTATAGGTCATAAAATGTGTGACGTCATTTCCGGTTTCGATATTTGAATCATCAAATATTACTGATTACATAAAGTTGACCGTCTAAATCGTTTAGCGCTGGTTTTGTTCTAATCTGTTTAGCCGTTTTTGAGACATGATGTCACTTCCGGTTTCAAAATGGCGGCTTCCGGTTGGTTTTATAACAAGTCAAATGAAATATCAAAAGTACAAACGTTACATAAATATCAAGACAATCGGATCAACAGCTGTTGCTGAAATGCAAATCGATGTATATTAAATTTCATGACGTCATTTCCGGTTTATTTAAAATAATGTTCAGTCTTTTGATATTGATAATCCATATAGATGACCGTCTGAAACGATTGGCGCAAATTTCGTTCCGATCGGTCCAACCGTTGACGAGATATGACGTCACTTCCGGTTTCAAAATGGCGGCACAAAAAATTCATGGGGACAAGGTTAAATCAGACGCCAAAAGTGCACACGTGGTAAAAATGTGAGATCAATCGGTTCAGCCGTTTAGGCTGTGGCCTGTTTACCGGATTTTAGCTCCAGCCTACTACTACTAAGATTATTATTATGAAAACCGCCCTAAAACACTGTTTTCACGGCCCTCTAGCGCGCAAAGGGCGTAACCTATTGTTCCCAAATTTAGTATATGTTGTAGGGTGGGCCATAGCTCGAAATTAAGATATTTCGCAACAATGTGAGATTTCTCAATTTTAAGATCCAGTAGGCCGAAAATGCCACTTTGATGCTTACAGTAAAAGTGGGTTTGCTCCAGCCTTTATATGAGAGTGTGCGCGCGCCGTACGACTTGGCTGGCGTGGAGCGACCGCTCCACTAGATGAGGTAACACTTAATGATCAGTGAAAGCTGCTATAAACTTATACCCCATATGACATGTTGTACAAAAACAAAAACTTGTAAAAAAAACTGCCAAGCACCTTCCCACTTAAAACAATTGAGATCTAAAAGAAGGGTCAAGCAATAATATATTGTTGAAACATTTTCGCACTTAAAATTAGTGAAATCATTTCGCCCAGTTACTGCCGCCAAGCACAACACTTAAAACCTAATGTTGTGTCCAAATTTGAAGAATACAATCTAAGTGAACCATCATTGTAAATTTAACAAAATTATAAAAATTAAAAACGACTTCAAAATAAATTTAAAATTGAAATTAAAAAAATTAAAAATAAAGCTTGGCGCATTGAATTTGCACCGACCATATTGTAGACTTCCTCTATCTTCTTCCTACTTTCTGTCTTTCTTCGGCTCCTTTATCGTCATCTTCTTTCTTATGTTGCCTTCTTCTTGACACAATGCGCCTAGCTTTATTTTTAATTTTTTTAATTTCAATTTTAAATTTATTTTGAAGTCGTTTTTAATTTTTATAATTTTGTTAAATTTACAATGATGGTTCACTTAGATTGTATTCTTCAAATTTGGACACAGCATTAGGTTTTTAGTGTTGTGCTTGGCGGCAGTAACTGGGCGAAATGATTTCACTAATTTTAAGTGCGAAAATGTTTAAACAATATATTATTGCTTGACCCTTCTTTTAGATCTCAATTGTTTTAAGTGGGAAGGTGCTTGGCAGTTTTTTTTACAAGTTTTTGTTTTTGTACAACATATTCATAACACAGCGTGTCGAGAAGACTCAACAAAAAATAAAGACATCTACAAACTCAGAACTGAAAAGAAATTATTATCAAAAAATGTGTCAAGTCAAAACTTTATTTGAAAAATCAAAAAAATACTTGGCGCATCGATTAAGGCATTATATGTATGTGATTTTTATGTAAATCATTTTTCAAATAAATTTTACTTGACTGATTTTTTGACAAGTATAACTACTTTTCTGTGCTAAGTTTTCAGATTCATTTGATTTTTTTTAGTTGATGAGACTTGGCTGGTATTTTTACACAGAGTGTTTTTATGGGGATTTCATAATGTAGCGTGTCGAGAAGAACATTTGTTCGATAATAATTCAAATACGAGATTAAACTACATCCGCCCCTCAAACACGACACTGCCCAGAACAGTAATTAAACATCCACGTATCGTCTCGCGAAACATTCCGTATTCTCGTGCTGCTCACGCACTGGCCGGTGACGTCACCACATGTGGTCCCTTTGAGCCGGAGCCCCACGCGAGCACACTGCAATTACACGGCTAATCATAGTCATCGAGCCTGTTGCCTTGGTAACGCGGGATGTGGGTTACAGCGCTTACAGCTTATTATTCACAATTAAATGGGAATTATTTTAATAAAGGGTTTAATATGGAATTATTTTCGCATCATATTGGGTTGAAACTAGTTTTGATGAAAAAGACAGTCACCTGTAGAAGTCACAATTTATAAGATGACGCAAAAACAGTAGTATAATGGTTGAGAAAATCTATATTAAAAAATGTTGAACATTAGCATAAATACTCAAACTTAAAAATATGATTTTTGATTGGGTACAAAATGTCAAAAGAATTTAGTTATGAGGAGCTTCAAAATAAAGTTATTTGTGCAGGTTTTGCAATTTACTTAGATATATGTATATATGATATATACATGTTGTGATGTGATATATGTTTTATGGAGCGGAGATTTGTTGCAAAAACCGCTTAATTTTTCTTATTTCCGATATTATTATTACGATTTTGCTTATTTCATGAGCATTACTCTCTAAGGGGGAATTTCTGATAGTTTATTATAGTACTTTCGACCTTAGTAGCGAATAGCAATAAAGCCGAAATACTTTTAATACTTTGAACGTCTAAACAAATCACGAGTAGAGTCTAAAAGAGGGCAACATTAGAGGATTCATGATCTTTCACTTGAGTTTAGTGATATTGCCAGCAATGTTCATGATGCATTGACTTGACATTGAGTGAAGCTACACGTTGAAAGATGGCGCTGGATTCCATCTTCGAACTCACAAAAATGTCCATCAAAATGTCACATTGAAATTACCCTATAAACAAGAAAAATAAACTGGGCTTTAGAGTAAAATCAACCAAGAATATTGTCGTGACATAGATTTTTAAAGCAGACCACAAACATCAATATAAAACACCACTCGCAATGGTTCGGATAATTCTCACTTTTTTATGTCTTTTCTTTCCCTTTAGGTTGATTTGCTTAAATTTATTTGTCTTAGGCCCGGTTAAAAATTGTCCTTTAAATCCACTTTATGCTAAAGTGGACTTATTCTTAATTGGGACATTGTACAACCAGACCTTTAACCTAATTATTTTTAGTTTGAAATGAGTTAGTGAAACTTTTTTTTTGTAAATTAAAATCTAAAACCTGCCTAAATCAATTTTGTTCCAAAACTAAATGTGATGTGTTTTAACGTAGCATGACTACCATTACTAGGTTGGTAATTTGATAATTTATTGTCCTGAAGAAGATACTAAAATGAAAATCGAAAATGCTGACGAATAATTTAATTTAAAATAAAAAAAAACATGACGAAATATCTCGCACTAGAGCAATGATTTTAATAGAAATGTTTCTTGACCGATGATTGTGTAAAATAATGCGAGTTTAAATATAATTGAGCGAGCGAAGCGAGCGTCTCCTTTTGGCTCATATGGCACGGACCTCTGTTTAAATTTATATTTTATTTTTTTTGTTTTTCCGCTAGGTGAGGCTGTACAGGTCAGAGTTTTTCTTCGATCGAGCTGAAATTTTGTACACATGTAAGGACAACCTTTTCTGTGTGCAGGCCCCAAATTTTTTTAAAATCCATTCATTGGTTAAAATTTAAATAAACATCTCCTGATAGGTTGAAAAATGAAAACGGTCTTCGATAAATCTGATCAAATTCATATTTTGCATGATCATTAAGACCAACATTGTCTCTTATTTTAAAAAATTTCATCCCAATCAGTTAAGAACGTATGAACTTATTGGCATTTTTAATATCTGTCAGAAATGAAGTATCGAAATGAATGTTTTCCAGTGCCAATTGGATTGAATCTGATTTGCTATATTTACCAGGGTGCTTAGATGCTATTTTCAAGTTTCGATGGAAAGCATAATATACTTTTATGTTGAGTGATCATATTTCAATTCAATATGGATGTATATGTTTTCTGTACGTTGTGTACGCATTTCCGGTTCGAGAATTTGCACGTACCCGTGCTCGCTCATCAACGCGTTACACTGAGCGTTTTCCTAGTTTAGAAAAATGATACATCATGTAAAATGAAACACTCTCAGCCAAATTCTCCATCATCGCGCGTACGGCGAAAGAATTATCAGCCTGTCTTACATTCTTATTGTTTTATCATAATAAAAGCGTCATTATTTGGTGTTATAAAGTTTTACAAAACATTGTCAGATTAAACACGATAGTGAAGATTCATTAAAGGATTATAATAATTGATTGCACCAAATTAAGAATAATTACAAATCAATTAGTGTCTTTGTCCGACTACATGGGAAAACACTGATGGTTTTATACTCAGCCTGTCACTTTAATGACCATGTCTTTGGTTATTACTGCATCAACCTATTAAAACAATAACCATAGTTTTATTATTTCAAGTTTTTATAATCCTTCAATTAAATTCATAATAACTGCTTAGAACTGTTTAGAAGGCCGCAATAAAAAGCGGTGTTTTTCTGTTGGGTTGGTTACCTGTTTCTCTAGCATTGAGTTATGTTGTATGACTCAATGTTAAGCGAGCAGGCGACCAACCCTCAGGCAAGAAAATCTTTAGGTACATTCTGGCTATCGTCTGATTGATGCTGAATGAACAAAGACGTATCTTTAAATATTGACTTTATTCTAAAAAAAATATTCTATAATGGAAAAAAGTCCAAACAGTAAAAATCTGTCCAAGTAAGTATTTGAATGCATTTTAAAGTCAACTCAATTTTATTTATTTCGTTTACAGAAAAGCTGTGAAATTCAATTCAAGTTTCAGTAACGTTCTGAACTTGTACTTGTGGAAAGTCCCGGCTTCATAATCAATTCCCTCTTCCGTCCTTCCTGGATAAAGTTTTCTTACGTTTCCCTCAGCTGAGATTTGCGCTGGGAGGGTTCCTTACTGTAGGCCACGGCCGTATCCCCACTACCAATCATTACATATTCATCATCATCATCAGCATCATTAATTTTTTGATTTTCAAATAAAGTTTTGACTTGGCTATTTTTTTGATATCACTACTTTTCAGTGCAGAATTTTTAGATTTCATATTTTTTTTTAGTTGAAGAGACTTGGCTGGTATTTTTACACGAAGTGTTTTTTATGGGGATATCACTCCTTTTTTTAGTTTATTCTAACAACTTGTGACACATATGAAATGAACAATTACTAAATTCTTTTAAAAAATCATCACCCTTTACAATTTCGTTACCACTAATGAATAGCAGCGTATGGTCCTAAATAATTGCTTTAAATGATCTTTCACGAAGAATAGCAAAGGTTTCATTCCAATCAGTCAACCCAGTTCCGAGATATGGAAACACTTCGGTTTTCAAAATGGCTGCTGAACTTTCTGCAATGCCACATAGAATTTATTTCTATAAATGATGTGTATCATTTTAAGCTTTCTGAATATGTATTTATTGTATAGGAGGGAATTATAATAATTTATACATTTGAATGACGTCATTTCCGGTCTCATAAATAGGAAAATTCTATTTGTACTGTTCATATTCCATAGAGATGGCCATCCGAATCGTTTGGCGCTAGTTTCATACCGATTTGTCTACCAGTTTTTGAGATATGACGTAACTTCCGGTTTAAAAATGGCGGCTGAAATCTCTGACCCCTTGAAGTATATTTGAAACATGATTATAATTTTATAAGCTGTCTCAAATAGTATATTTATTGCATCAAAATAAAAATTTGTGAGATTATTAAAATGTGTGACGTCATTTCCGGTTTAGGTATGAGAAACTGCAAATATTATTGATGATAATACATAAAGTTGACCGTCTAAATTGTTTTGCGCTGGTTTCGTTGAAATCTATTTAGCCGTTATTGATATATGATGTCACTTCCGGTTTCAAAATGGCGGCTTCCGGTTGGTTTTATAACAAGTCACATGAGACGTCAAAAGTACATACGTTACATAAAAGTTCACGGCCCTCTAGCGCGCAAAGGGCGTAACCTATTGTTCCCAAATTTGGTATATGTTGTAGGGTGGGCCATAGCTCGAAATTAAGATATATCGCAACAATGTGAGATTTTCCAATTTTAAGATCCAGTAGGCCGAAAATGCCACTTTGATGCTTACAGTAAAAGTGGGTTTGCTCCAGCCTTTTTAAATGAGTGTGTGCGCGCGCCGTACGACTTGGCTGGCGTTGAGCGACCGCTCCACTAGATAACCATGGAGAATATAGGAAACTATAACTCTAAATAAGAAAATATTTGTTCGTAAATCACACTATTTTCACAATAAAATGTATAAATTTTCATTCTGAAATATGAAAGTGAAAATCAGTGCGAATTTTGGCGGGAAAAGGCATCCCGGCCAGTGATGTCATATTTTATTGTTTCCTTGACAACTTCATTGTTGGTTGATATTAATAACATCTCTGGCCGGGATGGCGTTTTCCCCCAAAAATTTGCATTGATTTTTAAATATGTATGATTGAAAATGTACGTTTTTTAGTGTGAAAATAGTGTGATTTACCTACAAATATGTTGTTATAGATTTTAACCGCATTAAAAATCTTTGCATATTCACTATTGCCATGGAATATGATACTGTAATCTTGTCGATCTGTCGGCAATGCGCATGAGCGAGTGGATTGACTATGAATGTGGTATTGTAAACCTGATGGATGAGGAAGTGCTGACCACTGACACTGAGATGCACATTATCCCCGCCAGGCCTGACCTCTGCGTGCAGTGTCATTGGAATTGCTATCATTACTTGACAGCCGCCGGCTATACGTGGAATGTTCTGCTCGATGCATCTTCATGCGTTCCCTTTGTTCTTCTCCTTCATCAGTTATGCATTTTATACATTTTTACTTGAATCGAAAAATATTTAAGGTGATACTAGCGCTCGGGCGTTGGAGCAAATTGAGAGAGATGAAACGTTTCGTAAGTTGTTGTAGGTAAGCGTGTTCACATGATCAGTCTGATTGCATAATAGTTGCCCTTTTTTATTTTTGCTTTTTATTTAATTTTTGCAGTCGATTTCAAATATTTCAAAGTGTTGTTCAATGATGAACTTATAGCCTAGGGTTCTGACTCGCACATTCTTAATATTTTTAAAATTTTTCAGCAAAAATCAACTAATTATTACTAATTAACGAAGAAAAAAAGAAAAAATTACCAGTGATATCTTTAAGTTTGTAAATTTCAAGTCATTTCGTTTTCTCCAATCGTATCCAAAAATGTGCCAATATGCATAAAGCATAGCAAAATCACTCGCGATTATTTTTATGCACCTTCCACTTTTCTATTTTCAACTTTTAATTGCCGATATTTTTATATTGACAAATATACATATTGATAATCCATATAGATAACTTATAAGGAATTAAATCAAATGGGGTTTGCCTTCTCCCATCTCCCCATCCCCCCTCCTATTTCTAATCGCTCCTGAGAATTTCCTGTGTTATTGCAAGAGTTCGACTACTTATTTTTTGTGTGCAAAAACAAATCTACTTTTAATAAGGAAAGTTGTCTATTTGTCCACGGAATAAGTAGGTGGCTGTGTTATGGTTTCTGCCGACCGCGAAGGTGAGTTAGAAGCGAGATGAATCACGCGAGGTTTTCCTCCTGCAGAACCAGAGCGTTGCGCAAGCGCGGGGAATTCCATGACCAACAGGTGAAAGGAGAGTGGAACAAGTACATCGAGATCATCATCTCCAGCGAGGTCCAGCGGATGCTGTGGCGGTTATCAGACATTTCAGTGTTGTTTCACGTCGCACTGATCTGCAGCGAAACGAGGATGGACTGTGAGAAGGAGGCGGTTGTGGCCTATTAGTAGAGGAAAAGAGGGACTATCAACTCGCCACTTTTTTCCGTATTTGTTTTATTAAATTTTTCGATGTAAACTTGTATTTTATTGATTTATGGAATGTTTTAAAGTGTGTAACAAATAATAAACGGTATATTTGACAAAAAGGATTGCCTGATAAAGGTTTGATGGCATCATCCATGAAGTCTGTGCTAATGCTAATGCATTATCTAAATCTAGTAGATGAGCTCTGATTTCATTGATAAGAACAAGGGTTGATTGTCAAGGAACCTGACCGCAGCCAATCCGTTTCGTTCAAATACCGTTTTAAATTGGTTTTAGTGTCCCTGTACATATTTTTTGATCTCGTCGCGGCCGCCTTCGTCTCGGCGTAATTATCCTAATCCCAGAAAAAACACTCCGTGTAAAAATACCAGCCAAGTCTCTTTAACTATAAAAAAAAATAGAAGAAATCTAAAAATTCAGCACTGAAAAGGAGTGATATCAAAAAAGGAGCCAAGTCAACGAATTTTCCAAATTTTAATCGTACCATTGAAATAAAAATATCAACCCCCGAGAAATACTTAAAAAAAGGACTTGGCGCATCGTTTTTTTAAAGACACTTTTCTATCCTAAAAGTATAGGAAGAACTCTACAAGTATATTTTCCTGAGTATATCACATTCATTATCGACGAATCATACTACGTTTTAATATAACTAGTACTCTTACCTACTGGCAGTTTTGGTATTTTGTCAATATTCAGAGGAAATAAACGGATAAACGAATAACGAATAAACGGAAGCGGCCTAGTCTATTCGTTATTGCCACTATTTCTAGGGTCATATTAATCAATCATACTTCTCAATATCGTGACTGAGGGAAATAGCGAAAGCGCTCATTACAAGAAGGCCGTCAATGAGATTTGTATAAGTGACTAGTGCACTGAGCCATGCTGCTCAAATAATTACTGACTAGATTTTTATCTAAAGTAATACGTTATGTAATTTATGAATTTTTTTGGTATAAAATGTTAATTAATAGCAATTAATTACACGGCGAGAAGGTTCAAAGTATAATGCTGTAGTAGGTATGTTGATGTACCCACAAAACTATAGGTACCTACCAATCACAAACACAACTGTTCTGTATTTATTGCTTGTAAGACAATGCTATGTTTCTTTGCGTACTTATATTTAAATTTAAAATATTTTACAGAATGTTCAATATTTAATTTGAAAGTTTTGTCCCAATTTTTCTAGGCATTTCTGAACTACGTAGTATGTGAGTGGCATAAGCTTAAGAATAGAAAAATGTCTTTAAAAAAACGATGCGCCAAGTCCTTTTTTTAAGTATTTCTCGGGGGTTGATATTTTTATTTCAATGGTACGATTAAAATTTGGAAAATTCGTTGACTTGTCTCCTTTTTTGATATCACTCCTTTTCAGTGCTGAATTTTTAGATTTCTTCTATTTTTTTTTATAGTTAAAGAGACTTGGCTGGTATTTTTACACGGAGTGTTTTTTCTGGGATATCACTTCTTTTGTTAGTTTATTCATACAGCTTGTAGCACATGTCCGAGCAGGGACTAATTTCTTTAAAAAAATACGCCTCAACCGATTTGGTTACTATGAAAAGTTGCGTTTGGTATAAGATGAAAATGATTATCCAAGAAGAATAGCTTAAGTTTCGTTATAATCGATCCAGCCGTTTTCGATACATGACGTCACTTCCGGTTTTGAAATAGCGGCCGAATTCCGGTATAGGTAATAAGAAAACAATCTAGTTTTATCTAGTTGATACCTTCATGAACGACCATCTGAATTCCTAATCCCTATATTTCCGTAAAATCGGTCATGCCGTTTGTAATATATGACGTCACTTCCGGTTTCATTTAGTGGTTCCTGCCGCCATTTCCGGTACCATTAATTTATTTATTCATTTTTCACAATTGATTTTTCAAATAAATAGCAGAATGAATACGCAGGAGCTAATTCAGTTGCAATCGGTACAGGCGTTTTAGATATATGACGTCACTTCCGGTTTCAGGAATGGCGGCCGAGAACACTGCTACCTTGAATATATAAATTGTATTGTCTATGTTACAATGTAAGTTAATTATGTACGTATTTTAAGTATAATTTGTTGAAATAAGTTAAATATTGCGTATTTATGACGTCACTTCCGGTTTAGAAAATAAGAAAATAATATTTTTTTTATTGATACTTCATATAGATGACCATCTAAATCGAATGGCGCTAATTTCGTTCTAATCGGTCCAGACGTTTTTGAGTTATGACGTCACTTCCGGTTTCAAAATGGCGGCTTCCGGTTGGTTTTATAAAAAGGCACCTCAGACGCCAAAAGTGCACATGTGGTAAAAATTTCAGGTCGATCGGTTTAGCCGTTTAGGCTGTGGCGGTGATAGCGACGTTTCGTGATATCATCATCAGAATCAGAAAGTGGTGTAATTTCACTGTTTTCTCGGCCCTCTAGCTCGCAAACGGCATAACATATTGTTCCCAAATTTGGTATATGTAGTGGGGTGGGCCATAGCTCGAAATTAAGATATTTCGCAACAATGTGAGATTTACCAATTTTGAGATCCAGTAGGCCGAAAATGCCATATTGTTGCTTACAGTAAAAGTGTTTGGTCTGCTCCTCAGTTTATTAGGCATTTACGGTATGTTGAGTGACTGTGAGTGTATTGTACGACTTGGCTGGGTGGAGCGACCGCTCCACTAGATGGCAGTGAAACGAAGGCGGCCGCGACGAGATAAAAAAAAAGATATAGAATAGATACGAGGTGCAAGGCAGGAAGTCTATTTTTTCGATTTTGCGTTGCACACTCTTTTCACCATTACAAACATGATTTGATGAAGGAAGAAATACTGGATTTTAGCTCACCTCAAGAGTCATTTAAATGGACTTCCGGCCTTCTACCACTGAGGTGCACATATATAAATATAAATATAAATGTTTCCCCTCTCGACAGACAAGAATAATATCTTAAGACTAAATAACTTATTTATTCTAAGATAATATCAAAAAAAGAAAAACATAAGAAAAAATGCTTAAATTTTTAAAATTTTCCGTTTTTAAGAATTTTATGGGCTTTATACTAGAGAAGAGCTCATACTCATGGTTTTCTTGTAGAGCATTCGACAACGCACAAAGAGTATAGGTGGTATACTCTTATTTTACATAACTCATAACAACAATCAGCATACTTAATTCTGCTTCATCGCCGATGTTCTCTAAAATCCCACACTATCCCGCTTCAGAATAACACCCAAGTACGAGTATAGTTGACAAGGAAGACAAAATGTTTTATCACTGTTCATTTCCTTCCTCTAGTTCACTCAGAACGTTTGAAATTCCCGCCAACGCGGTAGTTCAACCGTTGCCAATCACGTGTCGAGTTTGCCTCAACCGAGAGAATATCAGCTTCTGATTGGTCAACGCGTAGATGCAAATAATAATGATTCTCAGAGATCAAATTATCCGCAAAGAACAGTTAACTTCCGAGAAATGAAAGACATAATAAAATCTCTCTGGTTACAAGTGACGTCATAAGCGTAACATGAATCATGCAATTAGCTCTATCAACAGGTGTCACTTGAGTAACACTTGCATGCATATGGATGAAGTTATCGTGTCTCTGTTCATGAAACACCAAATCAATGGTCATTCGAGTGCTCATCCCTTCATTCTTACACTACTAGGCGGCCGTCCATTAATTGTCGAAGATTTTTAGGTTTACTCCCCCCCCCCCCCCCCACTCCCCCCACCCGTCACTAACATGTAACAGTTTGTCATAAAATCAAGGACTGTCTCCCCTGTTATTAGACCTCCCCCTAAATACCCTAAATAGTTAATATTAGGTACCTTATTATTTCATTTCTGACCAAATATATTTTGATTTTCCTACCTACATACCTGATAATACAGCCAACATCAGTACCAATTAAAATCCCTTTTTTCGGTTTCAAAAATAATTCATTTATGGAAAGGTGATTTTTAGATGTGACGTCACACAACTACTTGCACCCCTTCCCCCCCTTGGGAGAGCACTCTAAGAGAGCACTCGCCCGGCAAATATTATACCTTATTTGGTTCGAGTCCCATGGTTAAAGGCCGATGCACAATTGACGCGGACGGACGACGTGGACGAACAACGGAGACGGATACGATGTTTAGTATGACATATTCACTCTGGCTGTTCACAATCGGACGCGGACGGACGACGACTTTAACATTGTATCCGTCTCCGTCTTCCGTCCGCGTCGTCCGTCCGCGTCAATTGTGCATCGGCCTTAACTTTTACATCGCACATACATCATACAAAGTTAATTAAAACTTAAATGTGAAAACATTTAATTCACATATAATATGTTAAAAAATAAGGATAAGACGGTGTTTGTTGGTGCTAACCACATCCATGGTCAACGTGCCAAAGCTGTTTTGTAAATCCTTCGTTGCTCATAAAACACGGAATCTAAAGCTACATTTACACTAAGCACTTACCCCATAAAAAAACACTCCGTGTAAAAAAACAGCCAAGTCTCTTCAACTAAAAAAAAAAATTATGAAATCTAAAAATTCTGCACTGAAACGTAGTGATATCAAAAAATGAGCCAAGTCAAAACTTTATTTGAAAATTAAAAAATACTTGGCGCATCGTGTATATAAATAGCTTAGAAGTATAGGCTAGATATAAATACATATACTTATAGTACCTATACCTACAATGCCCTAAAAAAACGATGCGCCAAGTATTTTTTAATTTTCAAATAAAGTTTTGACTTGGCTCATTTTTTGATATCACTACGTTTCAGTGCAGAATTTTTAGATTTCATAATTTTTTTTTTTAGTTGAAGAGACTTGGCTGTTTTTTTACACGGAGTGTTTTTTTATGGGGATATCACTTATTTTTTTAGTTTATTTACACAATTTGTAAAACTTATTAGGGCAACAATGGCTAATTCCTTTAAAAAAATACGCCATTTCCGAATTAGTTACTAAAAAAATATTGTTTGGAGCTAAATTTAAACTTAAAGTGATATGCCATGAAGAATTGCGAAAGCATCGTTCCAATAGGTCCAGCCGTTTTCGAGATATGGCATCACTTCCGGTTTTCAAAATGGCGGCTGAAAGCTCTTACACATTGTAGGTATTAATATGTATATAAATACTAATATTTCATTATAAGCCTTCTGAATATATAGTTGGTTTTTATATAAAGGGAAGTGAATTTAAGCAGATTTCTCTAAACTATGACGTCATTTCCGGTTTCAGTAATTAGAAAACTTTAATTTAACTATTGTTATTTCATAAAGAGGACCGTCTGAATCGATTGGCGCAAATTTCGTTCCGATCGGTTAAGCCGTTTTTGAGATATGACGTCACTTCCGGTTTTAAAATGGCGACTACCGGTTTGATTTATAAAAAGGCACCTCAGACGCCAAAAGTGCACATGTGGTAAAAATTTCAGATCGATCGGCTAAGCCGTTTAGACTGTGGCGGTGATAGCGGTGTTTCCTGATATCATCAGATAGGTTTTAAAAGGGGTGTAATTTCACTGTTTTCACGGCCCTCTAGCACTCAAATGGCATAACCTATTGTTCCCAAATTTAGTATATGGAGTGGGGTGGGCCATAGCTCGAAATTAAGATATTTCACAACAATGTGAGATTTTCCAATTTTATGATCCAGTAGGCCGAAAATGCCATGTTGTTGCTCACAGTAAAAGTGTTTGGTCTGCTTCTCGGTTTATTAGGCATTTACGGTATGTTGAGTGACTGTGAGTGTACGGTACGACTTGGCTGGGTGGAGCGACCGCTCCACTAGATACGGTTGGGCGTTGGATAAGTCAACCCTTTTTCTCTATGCGAAATAAATTCAACTCACCTCCACAACGGTGTCTTCTGGTCTCCCTTCCTTCCCAACGACATCCTATTGAACGGCATGTGTCTGTTGAACGCCCCCAGGAAGCCGCCGCTCTCGACCTTCCTCGGCGTCGTCGGCGGCGGATCGTCGGGGTCCTCGATGGCGATCTTGACGGCGACAGCGGCCACCGGGGACACCGTGCTGGCGAGGAGGTGCTCCCACGGCGTAGCCATCGGCTGATCCCCGTCCAGCTCGTGAGACCGCATAGCTGAGACAGGGCGGGGATAGTTACAATAGGCCACTTGGAGCTGTCACTGACCCTTCTTCTCGCAGACACACAGTGATGCAGTCCTATAATATTTTTTGGGGTATACGCTACCATGGGCGTCCGGAGGATTTCTGCCGGTGGGGGGGGGGGGGGGGGGGGGGGGGGGGGGGGGGTGGGGAGGGGGGGGGGCAAGGCAAGGAAAACAATTTTCCTCGGAATAAAGGGGCGCGCCCCCACCCAGCACCGCAGGGCAGTTTTTGGTTTTTGGACACTGTGAAATCAATTTTAAGACGTTATGAGGCGTATTACAATATTCAATATATTTTATAATTTGACACTTTGGTGTGGTGGAGGGCATGGGACCACCTTGCCCCGCAGGGCTTTTTTTTGTTTTTTGACACTTTGATATTAACTTTTTTGAGTTTTTTGCTAACGAAATGAAACTAGACTTAATTAACACCACAAAAAATTTAAGTATTTCTGGCACCTTCACTCTTCAGCAAAACTATTTTTTTAGGTATACGGCGTGTACCCGCGTATACCCTCAACTACACTACTGAGGACACATGAATAACATTAATTACTGTCTGTACCTTACACCATGTATTAGCCTGTACCTCAAAGGGAAAGGAGGGGGGAAGTCCATTTAAATAATACTTGGGTGCTGTGCATAAAGGACGTCAGCTAAAAATGGATTATTTTGATACCCCCCTCCCCTCTGTCACGCTGTATCACACTTTCTGAGACCCCCCCTTTAAGGACGTCACAAAACTTTCTCTACCCCCCTTAAATATAATTTGTTTGACTATGAAATGTGTCAGAATTTATTGTTGTTAGCGAAATTTCAGACATTTCTACTAAAATTTTAAATGCTTGAAAATATCTATATCAAAACGTGACGTCCTACTGGTTCTAGAACCCCCCCTCCCCTTCTGTCACACTGTGTTCCTTGACCCCCCCCCCCCCCCCCCGAAGCGTGACGTCCTTTATGCACAGTAATTGATAGAGCTTGATTAATCATTCCAAAAGTGTGAAAAAAAGTTGTATGAAAATTTCAGCTCAATCGGAAAAACAATGTGACATGCGGTATCAAACAATCAAATAAACACACACCTGTGTTCGAAAATGCCGAATGTAGACGTTCGTTGCGCTCGCTAAATTAAAAATACAATTCGAATAATAATAAATGTACTGGGATTGGTCGAGCTGTTTCGTAATTTATCTTCCTCGTGACATCGAGCAGGAGCGGGTATCCTGATTGTGGTTCACCGCGATTTCCATTGGATTCAATTCCGGTCCCATTCAGTTTCCGCGGGTTCCTCACACAAATCCAGTGATGCGTTTCATTCACTTGCAATGTTGTGCAGAGATGATTCGACAGATGGATGTGACTGCAGCATGGGAACGGTGAGTGATGAGGCAGGGCAAGAACATTTGGGCAAGAACAAGTGTTTGTGTGATATTTGGACGCTGATAATAAATACATTATTTTTTGAGAATTAATCCATGATATGAGATATATGTAGTATTGATGTTCAAGGGCGTCCGCAGGATTTCTGCCAGGTCTAGAGGCAGGGCAGGAAAATAATATCCATCCCAAGGTCCAAGGGGGGGGGGGGGGGGGTCCCCCATCCTGCCCAGCAGGGCGTTTTTCGTTTTTTGGACACTTTGAAATCAGATTTGAGACGTTGAGGTGTATCTTGTTAATATATTAATTTTTTTTTTAAATGTGATACTTTAGCATTGGTAGGGGACATGTGCAAACATGCCCCGATTTTTTTTTTTTAGTTTTTTGAAACTTTAATTTTTTTTTTTTTTTTTTTACAAAATGAAACTATACGTAAATCATCACAAAAGTTGTACGTTTTTCTGACATCCAGGGGGCGGGGGAGAAGCGCCCCCTTGCCCCCCCCCCCCCCACCCCACTGTGGACGACCATGTTGATGTTATTATTATTGTTATGTATTCCTTGCCACATATGAAATTAATTTGTTAAATATGAACAAGTAAATTTAATGAAATAAACATATATCTTGCCCCAACATATGCGATAAAATAAATAGTTATATCGTCTATCATTCATTATTACTGAATATCAAGTAGAGCAAAACTTCTAACTAAAAAAAATTACGAATTTGATGGAATTCTTTAAATATAAGCTATTTCAGTCCTATGTTTTTTTTATGAATTTTTAGGTTCTTTTCTGATTCAAAACAATGGACCCACGAAATTCAGGTTGAAGAATAATTGATATTCATCAAACAGGTTTGCGAAACCAATTTGAGAAGATATACTTCAACCATGATGCAGCGTTATTATTGAAAACTAATTTAAATTGGGCAGTTACTAAGCAAATCTCACACCATGATCGCCCAAACCGATGTGTGGCGAATCTAAATCAACTGTCAGAACACGAAATTTTACAATAGGAAAGCGGTGCTGAGAATTAGTTAGAATTGCTATGTTGACTGATATAATATTATGTAAAATAGGTTCATGAATTAGATTCTAGATACTGATGATGGTCTGTGTCAATATGTGCAGGGTAAGTTTCAGTGCCGTAACAAGGGATTTCGGTGCCCGGTGCAATCTAAATTTAAGCGCCCCACCCCCCTCTACCCCACCACCCCAGAAAACGCTACCCAACCAGTGATGGTTTTAGACTAGGACAAACCAAAACTTTAGTTTGCACAAAACAAATAATGCAAAATAGTGGTCAAACATTTCCACGGCCCTTGACAATGACAGCAATGAGGGGCCTGAGGGGGGGGGGGGGGGGGGGGGACGTCTCCTAACCATATGCCGGTCCAGGGCCCTGAAACGGAAAATTTTGATTTTTATGATAGGATTTTAATGGTTTTTAATAATTTCTGACCTTCAATTTCATTGAAATTTTTTTCAGCCGAATAATTTTTATTTCAAAACTTTCTTTCAAATTTTTTAAAGTTCGCATTAATTTGTGAAGGGGGGGGGGGTGGTTAGACCTCTTGGGTTTGTCTGAAATAATCACCGACATCAACATGCCCCGCAGGGCGTTTTTTGTGTATTTAATACGCAAAAATTAATTTTGGGTGCAAAAGTCATTATACATAAAAATTTGGCTTCTTAGCGCCCCGTGTTGGAGGCGCCCTGTGCTGCCCCACCGCCCGCACACCCCTTGTTACGGCCCTGGTATCTTTGCGATCTGCTAAAGAGAACAGAACTAAACGACAATACCTAACACATTGTCAAGCAAGGGCATAAGGATTCATCACATCTTTGACAATCTAATTGATTGATTAGGTCTGGTGTTTCAATCAGTTAGTTATCATTCTAGGAATATCATTGGTTGTTGCCATTGCAATTCGAGTCCCAATCAACTGTTTAAATAAATTTAGCAGAGCATTGAAAAACCGGCCCTACACTGGCGTAACTTGGATGTAACAGCCGCCACAGTAGCATGGGTTGCGTGGTGCGAGGGGGGGGGGGGGGGGAGGGAGGGGTGGTTGAATGAATACCTTTCATGAAAAGCAAAAATATTGATGAACCCGAATAGGTACCGAATGAACGATCGAATATCGAACGATTATCGATAGTACTTTGAAGAATTTAGATAATCAAATCGACCAAAATTTGGTTTAAATCGCGTTAAAATTACCTAAACAAAATCCTATAGGAAAATTCAACAATTGTCCTGGGCTACGCGGCCCGGACGCGCGTTCGCGTATTGTTGTGAGGCCCTCCCTCAGAGCCAAGTCGGAGCGTACTGATTCTACACTATTTCAAATTAAACAAATTGTCGAAGTATTTAAAAATTAACTCAAAAAGGTGCATATATTTTTAAAGATGTTTGCGCGATAAGCAATACAATTTAATAGTAGTTGGCCCTAAAAATATCCTGGGGGGGGGGGGGCGGGGGGGGCGAAATTTGAAGTCCACACCACTGCCGAAATGATTTTGACTGTTCATTATAACACGAAAACATTGAAAATGTTGGTTCTCACCTGATATCTGCGAATCACATGCAAACACTTGACTTATCACTGACACTACACTTCACATCACACGGAGCGTTCAGACGCGCACACGCATGGAACACACGTGCAGTCACGTGACAGAGAGAGGAGGCGATGTGCTCTGTCGGAGTGACGGAGTGCAACTGACTCGGTGGTGGCGCTGCGCCGCTGTCTAGCTGGCGGTCGTTGCGTCACACGTCACTCCGCCGTCGTAGAGGGTAGACACGCATGGAACACACGTGCAGTCACGTGACAGAGAGAGGAGGCGATGTGCTCTGTCGGAGTGACGGAGTGCAACTGACTCGGTGGTGGCGCGGCGCCGCTGTCTAGCTGGCGGTCGTTGCGTCACACGTCACTCCGCCGTCGTAGAGGGTAAACACGCATGGAACACACGTGCAGTCACGTGACAGAGAGAGGAGGCGATGTGCTCTGTCGGAGTGACGGAGTGCAACTGACTCGGTGGTGGCGCGGCGCCGCTGTCTAGCTGGCGGTCGTTGCGTCACACGTCACTCCGCCGTCGTAGAGGGTAGACACGCATGGAACACACGTGCAGTCACGTGACAGAGAGAGGAGGCGATGTGCTCTGTCGGAGTGACGGAGTGCAACTGACTCGGTGGTGGCGCTGCGCCGCTGTCTAGCTGGCGGTCGTTGCGTCACACGTCACTCCGCCGTCGTAGAGGGTAGACACGCATGGAACACACGTGCAGTCACGTGACAGAGAGAGGAGGCGATGTGCTCTGTCGGAGTGACGGAGTGCAACTGACTCGGTGGTGGCGCTGCTCCGCTGTCTAGCTGGCGGTCGTTGCGTCACACGTCACTCCGTCGTCCTAGAGGGTAGACATGCAGTGGCCAGCTCATTTGCACGGTCAAGTTTCCGATCAAATCTTATATCAAATCTGTGTTCTAATCTTTGGTTAAATCTTTTACAGAAACAGAACGGGCTTTATAAATATAATGATAAAAGATTTTACACAAAACTTTGACAGATTATTTTACCATCAATGTAACTACAACAATAGAGAATTTAATTATCAATTACGAATTACACTGATCGTTATCTTAGTGCAGGGGTCGGAAATCTGCGGCTCCTTGGTGGTACTTGAATAGCTCTTTATAATCTTGAATAGAAAATTTAGAAAATTCCAAAATAAAAACGCCCTCCGGGGCAACATTTGGAAGTTTATTTGATTCAGTTTGTTCATTTAAGAGTCCCAGAATCATTTATAAATGGTTGAAATTCTAAAAAAAAACGCCCTGCGGGGCAACAATTAAAGGTTTATTTGATTCAGTTTGATCATATTGTAGAGTCCCTGAATTACTTATAAATTGTTGAAATTCTAAAAAACGCCCTGCGGGGCAACAACTGGGGGGCTTCGTCGAAATATCAAAATAAACTAGTAATTTAATTTATTTTTTTCGGTGTATTATATTTAATGGACTCTACTGCAGCTCCCAATATCATCTAATTTATTAATTTTTGGGAAATTGGCTCCTTCACCGAAAAAGGTTGCCGACCCCTGTCTTAGTGTCAAACATTTTTACCTAAAATTGTGAATTTGGTAAATAAGTGTTAGGTCGACCTGTTTCATCTCCTCTTAATTCTCCCAACCAAAGTGTGTATGAAATATGGATGCCTCTATTTTTCAGCTAACCCCCTTTAATTCGTTTTTTTCCTTTTGACCAGACACTCGGTGTATTTTAAAAGAATTATCGAATCCTTCGGCTTCCCGATGCAAAACAATCGATTTAGAGGTTGATACTTCACATAAATACCGTTGGAATATTTTATTGTGAAAAATGTTTATAGTCAGTCTATAGAGCGTTTTTTTAGAAATATTTCAAGCGTTTATAGTAAAATTTCACTTTACGATGAGAAAATAGTAAGATTCTTGCTTCCTGCATATTGAAAGCTTTTGGCAAAGATATTATAAAAACTAACATATTTGCTTATGGCGTTGACCAATGGTGCCCCTGTCCAATGGTGCCCCCTCCTTCCCTACTAAATGCTTCAAAGGTTGGGAAAGTGATGTTTAATATGGTATAATTTTATTACCACTGTTCTTCAAAGAGTTAACCAACATCAACACATTTCTCAAAGGTAAATATTAAAACAGATTTCAATACCGGGTTGATAAGCGAGCACGTGTAACATGCAAAGAGATTAATATACTGCGAATAGCAAGAGTCAGAGACAAGCCAGGTTACGTTGAACGTTAAATGTCATTACAATGTGATTAATGTGACATATCACGTAAAATGTGATTTGTATACCTGGCACATGGGATCATTAATAAATTAACAAATTAAAATTTATGGGTCTCACAAAACGTGATTTGTAGTATAATTTCAATTAGGGTGGTGCAAGTGTGATCAATCTTATAGGATGTTGCAGACACATTTTTGGGAGCGATTAGAGACGAAATGGGTGCTCCAAATTAAATTAAATTTGTACCAAGACTAGGTAAAGAACAACAATGGGTTGGTAATTGGTATTTTTTTCGTTTATTGGTAATAATTGCTTTATATTTCTTAGATATTTTCTATTTTATTATACTTGCTAGGAGCATTTATTATACATATTAATTTTATAAATGTACCTATAGTACCTAAATCAAATATCAGGATATCCAGAAAAAATGCTATTAAAATTTGACATGAAATTGTTCACGCACTAGCGTCTAATCGTAACCCATTGAGTTTTGCGCGGTATTGCTGAAAAACTGGCGTCTATATTTGTTTGCACAAAGCAAACATAAAAGGACGGCAAAATATTCTTACATGGCATTTCAGTCTAAGCTATCTGTATGAACTAGGTATATAACATCAGCTGTTCGTGTTACACTTCGGAACTGTGAAACTTGATTAAAAAAAACATTGAAATTGACACGCTCCCTATTTCCCTATTTTCCTAATTAATTATTAATTATTACTCAGCAATACATTTACATTTTAATTTACGAGTTCTCGATATTTTTGTTCCAATTCTCGCTGAAGAAACGCTTTGATGTAGTCTAAATTTATCGCAAATAAACGACAAAAATAGCCGCCTGTTGCGACGGCGGCCCGAATTAAAGCAAGATTAACTGACGTCGCCAGACTCGTTGCAGAGCGTGCGTCGTTAAAGGGGTTCATCGTGTGAGAATCAGCTGTAATTCATGAAATGGAATAAAAAAACAGTCACCTAAAGTTCGTTCACGTTAAGAATATTTCTGACGTTTTGGTCGATCACGTGAACACTACCCTGTCAATGGCAAGACTTTCTTCTTTGGATTATGAAATTGTATAAATTATGTGAAATACACTATGTTTAATAATAAAAAATATAAGAAATGTTCAATAAAATTGATTTATTTCTATCTACAGTGGTATTATACATATTTTTTGAATATTGTATTGATATTTACATGTGTAGGTATACGTTCGCTGGACTAAAGTAGTACACGGTCGCCATTACGGTTCATTATTCGTACAGTGAACGAACTTTACAACACTAGTAAACATCATTGCCTCTTATTAGACGATTCAATAATAATTCTTGGTTGAAGCTCAAAAGAGTACTGAAGCCAGGCATATATAACATTTGATCTGGTATAACTGCACTGCAGTTAAATTAGAGTAAAATCTAATTTTATGGTTCCATTTACTTTCTTTTCTGAATGATCACATCGCTGTTCGAAAAGTTTGGAACATTGGTCCAATGTTCCAAACTGTGTTCCAAACTGTTCCAAATGTTAAGTCACAACACTGATAATTTGCAATATTTAGTCATTTCTCTTCAGGTTTTAAGAGCAATTATTTAAGTTTAATATTCTGGAATCCACGTGTTAAAAATGATGTTAAAGATTTATGTAGGTATATACTTCAACCAAGAAAATAAGAAACATATTAATTGTATCATACCACAAGGGCAATGATTGTTTACTAGATAATTGGTGGTTACATAAATTGGTGTGAATAAGGTCCAGTTTTTCTATACGCTGCTAAATTTGAAGTAGTTGATGAGTCGATGACTAGGTATATTGCCATGTCTACAACCAATGGCATTCCCTTCAGAGAACTAAAAAACTAACCCTTCCTATGCCGAAGCTCTGGCAGTGACGTCACCACGTTGCGGAGCGTGCGTCGTTAACAGTCACGTGACGGGACTGAATCAGGCGCGATAACAGAGGTGCGTGAGATAAGGCAATGTTGATGACTGATATCAGATGATAACAAGTAGGAGTGTCGCATTGGAGGTGTAAATATTATTATACTCACTCTTTGTGTTGACAGCAAAACAATCTGCAATGAAAAGATATATGATTTTACCAGGCCTGATTCTACTGCAAAGCGGTAAGCAAATCCGCTAGTGAGATTTTGTCACAAGATTTATTGAGATTTCGCTAGCAATCGAAAATACCTAGTCGATCGATAGCTCGGCATCATTTTCACTTACGATAAACATTCTTTTTTATTTTTGATATTATTAACACATTCATTTCAGGGAAATATGGTTAATTTACTGATTCCCTCAGTTAGGTGAATGTTAATAAGTACTACCAACTGCAATGTGAAAAGATTTTCCTCGCGTGGGACTCGAACCCACGACCTTCCGATATCCAGTCAGATGCTCTACCAACTGAGCTACCGAGGCTCAGTTCATAGAGTTCATAGAGCGAGTTCATTTCAGATTTTACGACATATTTATCACAATATTCCAGGGGGGGGGGGGCTTGTTTTGTTCATGAAATAAACGGATCGAATGCCCATCCTCAAATTTCGAGACTGTATAGCCTCTCGATTCTAGCTCAGTACTATTTGAATAAAAAATCTAGTAATTATTTTAAAGATTGAAAGAAAAAAGACATACTTTATACCAGAGATAGTCCGAACGTGTGCAAAATTTCAGCTTGATGGGAGAAATGGTGAGACCTGCGTATAGCCAGTAACAGAAAGAAACTAGGTCCGTGCCAAAAAGGGAAAAGAAGACGTTATCGGTCAATAAGACAATTGTGCAATGGGCGGTCATACCTTTCTTGCCGGCGGTTTCTTATGGGCGGTTTCGAGCCGTTTGAGAGGGGAATACAAAAAAATATAAATGTCTCTATTTGTCAAACGGTTATAAATATCGGAAAAGCAAGACAAGCCTCAAGTATACTGAACCTTTATCTAAGTACAACATTATCTACAATCAACAATCATACGCTCGAGAGTGAATAAAGAAGATACTGGGCAGTTATTCTAAACATTTAAATTCCGGATTCGGCCGCGGCCAATCCGGATGGATTAACGCGGCCATATGGATTGACATTGCACCGAATCGTATTCGGGCCGAATCCGTAATTTTAAAGTTATAGAATAACTGACATGGGTAGTTTAAATTTGAAAAACTAAGGAACACTACTGCACTCTGGTGGATTCTGTGGAACTATTTCATGGGGCGATCTACAATCCAACGATCCCTTACTTTCTCGACAAGTACAACGCCATAATATATTTATTTTAATTTGAACCATTCAACGGATGTCGATGAAATTTATAACCCTAAAACTATAAGACGGGCTCAACAACCGTGACAAATTTCGGTTTGATACGTTCGATTCGGAACGGTGTGCCATTAACATTACATTACATTATTCATTACATGCCATATTCATTTCCAATCACAGGATCCTGTTCAGAAACGATCTCAGAGACCGCTTAGATTACGTTAGTATGTGTGCAAAATTTCAGGTCGATCGGTTGAACGGTTTGACCTAAGCAGTGCAAGCAAAAAAAACAAAAAAAAAACATACAGAGAAAGTGCCATAAGAGTACCGTGATGATGCTCGCTACGCTCACTAGATTGTCGAAACCCCTCAAGCAGGTGTGTAGGAACTACTTTCATCATGGGAGGGGGGGGGGGGGGGGGGGACAAGTTAAACCATTAGAAAGTGATTCTGGTACTATAAAATGTACATAATGAAGCCAAAAATCCCTAATTGTTGCCCCGCAGGGCATTTTTTTCGATTATAAACATTTTAAAATCGATTCTGGGATGCTAAACTACTCAAATTACAATCTTACAAATCTTATAATCTTACAAAGTTTCAGCCAAAGCCTCCCATTGGTTAAAATTAAAACTATATTTCCAGTGATTTTTGAAATATAAACTAGAACGGATCAACTTAAAACTTCGCATGGCCATTAGTACCAGTATTTTAGGTATTTTTTTTTGCAAATTTTCAGTCTAATCTGACGTTATTTTCAAAAATTATTGTCATGTTAAGGACATGCATTCAATAATCTTGAAATATTTGAAAAATGTATGCTAAATGTTCATCCCCGCCTTCTTTAAGCTTCTACTCCAAGGCCTGTAGAGCCGCCAAACAGTTCACAATTTACAGTTAAATGAAAGCATTTTTGAGCTAGCGCATATCAAATCGGATGCAGTACGAAGGCCAAATCCTCCAATTGATTAAAGTTTAAATAATATCTTCTGATTGGTCAACAATCAAAATGTCCCGATTAAGTTAAAATTTTGCATGGTAATCAAAACCAACATATCTAAAATTTTACACATTGTGAGCCCAATCAGTCAAGTATTAATTGTCATTTTACGAGTTTAATATGGGTTGTCAAAAGAGATTTCTGGTAAAAGTATGTAGGAAAGTCATCGACACAATGGATCTGTTATTAATCCAGAGTATTTATATGGAGATTGGAAAGTTGCAGAGAAAATCGCCTTGTGCCGTGTCGTGTATCGTGACTGGGGATGTTGCATGTTCTGTGCTCGCTCATCAACGCGTTATACTGAGCGTTTTCCTAGTAAATTTAAATATAAGACTAATAAGTTCACATATGGACAACAATGATTTTCAATATTCATCTGAATTAAACATTTAAATCACCCACGGTTAAAATTTGGCAACTCATACAATGGTCAATGAATATGCAAGACTTCCTGTGTACATATTTATATTATTTGAAAGTGTATTGCAGGTCAAAATGTAACCTTGCTGTGTTGATATATAAGCCCCAGGTTTGATTCCAGCTGCACAATCTCACACCATGGCTCACACCAAGTGTCTGTTCGCAATCGTGTTCTTAGCGTGCCAGGTTCACACCCAGGCCAGTGTTGAGGTGCAGAGTGGTTCCTTACTGCTAGTTACTCTCGCTCAAAATCAGACGGGACGTCAAACAGGGGTAAGTGAATATCTTAATGTTATTTCTATTTCGTTGCTTTTATAAGTGTGATAGGTTTTACCTGCATTAACTCAAATAATATTGTATGATTTTTATAGGCAGCGTGTTTAGACAACAGATGGCACTGCAAAAGTACAGACAGAGCCACCTAATCTGTGGGAAGGAAGCTTACCTTTTGGCAAGGCGTCCAAGTCGCTGCAGTTATATGTTATGTTGCTGCACATATTACGCATTATCAATTCTTAAAATTTACACAAGTTTATCTAATGTTTATTCGCCTACAAAATATTAACAACAAAGTGTTCACAATTTCACTGAATCTGATCACAATATTAATTTGCGCGACTAAGTTCTGATTCCGAAATATTTTGAGTACATTTGTTGACATCTGATCGGTTGCTAGGTCACGGCCAATGAGAAATAAAACAGTTGACGATCTTCCCACAAATGTTGCTAATTTCTCTCACTCGTGGCGAACACTCGGTGAGGTTTTCAAACGTTCGTTTGTAGGACGTTAAGATTTTTTCCCCCATTTTTAACGTCTTAAAATGCATCATTTATATAGAAACAGAATTATTACATCATACATATTATAAAGATTTTGTTCAGTTATTTATTTCGCAACGACGTAATTTGTGTCTAATAGTGTAAATTTATCTCTAAAGAGTAAATTTAAATGTGTAAATTTGTATCTTTAATGTGGAAATATTCACAAGTATATTTGTCTCTATAGGCACCGAGAGTTCGCCACGAGTGAGAGAAATTAGCAACTTTTGTGGGAAGATCGTCAACTGTTTTATTTCTCATTGGCCGTGACCTAGCAACCGATCAGATGTCAACAAATGTACTCAAAATATTTCGGAATCAGAACTTAGTCGCGCAAATTAATATTGTGATCAGATTCAGTGAAATTGTGAACACTTTATTATTAATATTTTGTAGGCGAATAAACATTAGATAAACTTGTGTACATTTTAAGAATTGATAATGCGTAATATGTGCAGCAACATAACATATAACTGCAGCGACTTGGACGCCTTGCCAAAAGGTAAGCTTCCTTCCCACAGATTAGGTGGCTCTGTCTGTACTTTTTACAGTGCCATCTGTTGTCTAAACACGCTGCCTATAGTCTATATTTGAATTGTTCAGTGTACCATGGAATCTGATATGATTATTTTTAGAATAAGTTAATATCATTCTTTTGTGATAAATAATGTTTTTGATGGTGTAATTGTTGCCGGCCTGCAGAGCAGTTATGTTTGTTTTTGTTAAGGGCGGTCATTAATATTTTCCCGCCAAAAGTGGTTTTGGAGCGGTTTTAGAGGGACGTACGAAATATAAATTGCCATATTTGGCAAACGGTTATGAATATTGAAAAAGCAAGAAACATTTCACATGTATTGAACCTTTATCTACATTTTCATCGCTACTGTCATAACTTTGCTCCTACTATGTGGTCAGCATTTGTCGGTAACAAAAACTCTCCGTGTGAGAGACGGACGAGCGACGGACGAGAAACGGAGCGTTTTTGTTCCCGATAAATGCTGACCACATAGTAGGAGCAAAGTTATGACAGTAAGGGATGAAAATGTAGATAAAGGTTCAATGCATGTCATGCCTTTCTTGCTTTTTCGATATTCATAACCGTTTGCCAAATATGGCAATGTATATTTCGTATGTCCCTCTAAAAACGCTCCAAAACCACTTTTGGCGGGAAAATATTGATGACCGCCCTTAAGGCAAGGGAATTTTCTGTGCCTATGTATTTATTTAAAAAATAATTGCCATGGATTTCCAGGGGTGGGATTACATAAAGTGATAACTTTCTTGTCACGATGACAAGCTTCTCATCTCAATGTTATTCACGGCCTTCTAGGGTCTTGTCACCGTGATAAGTAAGTTATCATTTTATGTGATCGCGCCCCAGTCTATGGAAATAAACGTTCTTCGATGAAGAGGCTTTTGACGAAACACCGCAGAATTGTTTGTAGCTATGCCGTCTGGAACAGACCCTTTGTAAAATTTAAGTAAATTTCAACAGAGATTTGAAATTTTGGATGCCATATTTGCGAAACAAAAAACAAAACAAACAAAAATAAATTATAGTTCAACTAGTTTTGGGTTGGATCTCTTTTGACTCGACTAAATGCATCTTGAAATACTTGTGTATCGATGAAATACAATAACTGAAGTATAAACATAGAATTATTTTATATTAGAATTAGGCCCAGTTTTACAATGTCCCGATAAAGTTAGCGGTAGGATTTATCGCCTGAAACCATGGCAACAGCCAATGAAATACAGCCATATAGACCGCTAAAGTCCACTTTAGGCTAAAGTGAACTTTATCTTACTTACCGGCTTTAACCGGGCCTTAGAAATTCACACAGAAAATATCATAAATTTTGTAACGAAACTTCAATGAATATCATTATTAAGATAACTCTCCTTGTTCAATGTATACACTTGGCACAAGTAAAAATGGTATATTTAACGTAAATGATTCGGATTTGGCTCGGACCACAACACAGCACATCTTCTGAGTGGCAGTGACCATTGTTACAGGTGAGCCCGGATTCTAACAGCACCGGAACGTGTCAGTTGATTGAGGTGGCAGCAAAGTCAGCCACTTGCAATGGACAGAACTCCGAACAGGATGTCGAAATATCGATATTAAGTAAGTCCAGGATGAGTTTCTCATATCATGTGCCATCTAATTGAATGAAAAAGACATGCCTTCCTTTCCAATGAACTTATATTATGATGTCGTGGACGTTTTCGGAACCATCGTGTAATGAATTGGCAGTGGTGACGGTTTGTTCCGATGAATGTGCTGGTGGCCCTGATAAGGGCCGTTCGCGACGTTCGACGCCGCCATTCGACGCCGCCAGAAGATGAAGGAAGTAACTCCTTCGAAACGTCGCGAACGGCCTTTATCAGGGCCACCAGCACATTCATCGGAACAAACCGTCACCACTGCCAATTCAACTTATATTATATTTATCTACTAGGAAAACGCTCAGTGTGGCCGCGATGATGAGCGAGCAAAAGTACGTGCATAATCTCGAACCGGAAATGCGTACACAACGCTCAGAAAACATACATCCATATTGAATTGAAATATTATCCATTCAATCAACATAAAAGTAACTGCTTTTCATTGAAACGTGAATATATCATCTAAACATTGTGGTTAAAGCAAATAAGATCCAGTTGCAGTGGAAAAACAGTCAATTCGATCATTTCTGACAGCTATTAAAAACGTCAATAAGTCAATACCATTTTCATTTTTAAACCTATCAGGAGATATTTATTTAAATTTTAACCAATAAACAGATTTCCAAAAAATTATGGTCTGTAAACAGAAAAGGTGGTATTTACATGTGTGCAAAATTTCAGATCGATCGGTGAAACGGTGCGACTTGTATTGTTCCATGTAGCACGAACCATGCCTGGATAATAATCACTGTACTCAATTATCAATTCTAGGTTCATCGCCGTCGCTGCCGCCCTATCCTAGCTGTCCTACACCTCAATGTCCTAGCTGTCCTGCACATTCCTGTCCTACTTGTCCCCCTCCTCCGCCATCCACCACAACGCCCCCACCACCTGTCCTCCTACAAGGGTATGAACGCGTCCCAAACCTGGGATGCTATAAATACCACACTAACAGAGCACCATGGGAACAGGCGAAGAAGAAATGCGAGGATGAAGGAAGTCACTTGGCCATCATTAACAGTGAGGCGGAATCAAAGGCGATTTCCAACTTAATGAAGAGAGACGAGGCTAAAGTGGCTTACTACAGAGAATATTCCTGGTTGGGGTTGATTGAGTCAAACACAACGCAGCATGAATATTACACAGTATTAGGTGAGTCAACTTACCAGAGTTTCAGTAGAACTAGAAGATGATTCAAATTTCTTAAATAAGGTTCCCAAGGGCGGCATTTCGAAGCGTTGCGGGAAATATTTCGCGACGGATTTGTTCCGCGGAAGTATCCCGTTTCCAAGCGGGAAACGAATTTTTCTCAGCCTAGTTTGTAGTGGTACCTAGCGGCCAAATTAGGCAGCGCTGAAATAAGTCGATCTATCCAGATCGAGATCTTAAAATCGTAAAGACAAGGATTGTCCTAGACCACTTCAATAAAATATTCTGGATCAAATTCCATGATTAGTACATATTTGATTAATAATCAACTTGACAACACATGTCACTACCTGACGGCAGACAACAGATTGGATTTATATCGAATATCGATATCGAAAGTCGGCTGAAAAACGGAAACTATACCACCACGAACCTGGCGGTAATCGTGAGAAAACTACCAGCTTCCGGTGCGCGGAACGAATTTCGTCCCGCTAAAGTAGAAGTAGATTCAACTTTCTCGGCGGCGACTTCGCCGCTGGGTTTCTGGCTTGTGATTGGTCAAAGTCGGCCATTTTGCGGAATTTCTCCCGCAACGCGGCGAAATTCCGCCCTTGGGAACCTTACTTTACATTGTTAACGATTTAGGTGACTTTTTACACTTATGTTTAGATATCTTAATAACCGTGATAGCGTTAACACTCCTTATTTTAATACGTATCTTTGTAGACTTGTGGCTGAGGGTCAGGTTCCTTGACAATCAATCATTGTCAAATGTATGTAGTTATAATATATTATTGTTTTAATTGTTATGTATTGACTGACGTGTCCAATATCATTTTGTAATGATCGAATAAGGATGAATACAAAACTTAACTTAAACTTATTGTTATTACTTGGAAAACGCTCAGTGTAGTGTAACGCGTTGATGATGCGAGCACGGGTACGGGCAAATTCTCGAAGTCGAACCGGAATTTCGTACCAAACGCACAGATTTGTTTTTTAAATTATTTGTATTTATTATAAATGAAATTTATTTTAATGTAGCCCCACTAAACCAACAATGGTTTGTCAGCAGGGCTACTAAATTCAGTTACAAACTAGTAAAACGCTCAGTGTAACGCGTTGATGAGCGAGCACAGAACATGCAACATCCCTAGTCACGATACACGTCACGGCACAAATCGATTTTCTTTGCAACTTTCCAATCTCCATATAAATTCTCTGGATGAATAACAGATCCATTGTGTCGTGACTTACCAACATACTTTTTCCAGAGATCTCTTTTGACAACCAGTCCTAAACTAGTAAAATGACAAATAATACTTGACTGATTGTCTCAGTTGGTAGAGCTCTCGCCCGGCAAGTGAGAGGTCCCGGGTTCGAGCCCCGGTTCGGTCGGATATTTTTCACAATACACATCCCTTCATATCAAATTAAATTAAATTAAATTGAACGTGGAGAATGAGTTGAGATTGTAACCGATATGTTATGTTCCTACAGGAGATCCACTCTCAGCAACAGGCTTTACAAGATGGCGGTCTGGATACCCCCACCTCACGAGCTTAGGTGACAACGTGTGTCTGTATTCAGGCAACGGAGGACTCGGCGACTACCGAGGTGGATACTCATTCACCTTCACTTGCGAGCAGTTCACATGCTGATGTCTATGAGAGATTGTTCTCATTATGAAATATAAATGAAAACGGTTTTAAATTTAGGATAAATTGTTCTTTTATGTTTGATATACTCGTACATTGTCTATACAGTCAAAAATACTAGCGAATTTGTGTTTATTATTATACTCATTAACATTATATCTATTATTATTTTTATTAATAATGGAATAACCGGCTAGTCAGGTCTGGATGTTCATTTTCATCTAAACCCTCCAATCTTTTGATCCTTGAACCGCATAAAGAAAGCATTTCATATGAACTGTGAATTATACTAGGAAAACGCTCAGTGTATCGCTTTGATGAGCGAGCACGGGTACGTGCAAATTCTCGACGCAAAGAAAACATATACATCCATATTGAATTGAAATATGATCCACTCAATCAACATAAAAGTATTCCCACAAATAAGTGATACGTGATGGAGCCACTTCTGGCAAGATGGCTACTATCAGGTCCACATATAAATTTGTTTATTTTTACATTTCGTGTTTCCATAAAGCAGTGAAAAAACAAAAAACAAATGAAATTGATATTTAGGTATAAATTTACTTTCTTTGCCATAACAAACAACTATATCAAATATTTGTATTTATATTTATGCAAACTCGCCCTTGATAGCCGCCATTTACCTAGTACCACAAAATCCACCAGAGGTCAGTTGTGTTCCTTATTTTCTCGAATATGCTTTTCATCGAAACTTGAAAATAGCATATTAGCACCTTGGAACATACAGCAAACCAGATTCAATTCAATTTGCACTGGAAAACATTAATTTTGATACTAAATTTCTGACAGCTCTTAAAAATGTCAATAAATTCATACGTTCTTAACTGATTGGGACGAAAATTTGTAAAAAGAGGACAATGTTGGTCTTAATGACCATGCAAAATATGAGGTTGATCAGATTTATTGAAAATCATTTTCATTTTTCAACCTATCAGGAGATTTTTATTTAAATTTTAACAAATGAATGGATTTAAAAAAATTATAGTCTGCAAACAGAAAAGGTTGTTTCTACATGTGTGTAAAATTACAGAACGATTGGTAAAACGGTGCGACTTCTATTGCTCCAGGTAGCAGCCAAAAAAACAAAAAAAACAAAAAAACAGAGGTCCTTGTCAAAAGAGTTAAAAGAAGTCGCTCGCTTCGCTCGCTCAAAAATGTCTGTACTGAAACTCACTGTGCACTTTAGTTGACCTTAACAGTAGAAATATTTCCGAAAATATGACAGATAAGAGCATGTTGAATGAACTACGACATTTATGTATATTACACTAGGAAAACTCTCTGTGTAACGCGTTGATGAGGGAGCATGGATACGCGCAACACCTTGAACCGAAATTCTGTCTATCGAAAATATCATTATAAAAGCCAATAATTCTTGAATTACGTGAAACTTGTATAAACATTTCCAAATATTCTAAAATATTAGTCCCAATAACCATGCAAAGTTTTAAGTTGATCGATTGAACCTTTATGATTGAAATGTTCATTGTTAATATTCAAAAAACACAGAATCTCTTTAAAAAATATATACCTGGGTCCAATCACATGATATTAGTGTGTGTATTACACAATATTAGATCAATCTGTTGAACGATCATATCAGTTTCATACGTTTGAAAGCAGGGGCGGATCTAGCCTCTTGTCATGGAGGGGGCGATTTTGGAAAATATGAAGGGGGTCTAGTGGTATCCCCAGCCACGGGCGTCCGCAGAATTTTTGCCAGGGGGTGGAGGTAATGCAAGGAAAACAATTGTCCCACGGGCTAAGGGGGGCGTGGGGGGCGAGCCCCCCACCCTGCCCCGCAGGACGTTTTTTGGTTTTTGGACACTTTGAATCAAATTTTGAGACATTATGTGGTGTATTTTGTTGAACAATTCATTATTTTTTAAGCTTAGACACTTTGGGGTAGTGCCCCCACCTTACCCCGCAGGGTATGTTTTGGTTTGTTGACACTTCGAAATTAAATTTCTGAGTTTTTTGTTTAGAAAATGAAACTATACGTAAATAACACCACCAAATTTGTATGCTATCCTGACATCCTTGCCCCCAGTCACCCCTGTGGAAGCCCATGCTTTCATCCGCCGAAGGCAATTTTTTTCGAAATATTGAAAAAACATTTAGTTTTAAGGCACTTTTAGAGCAAAGATTAAACCTTGCCAAAAAACAAGCCATGATTACGATATTTTTGTAAATTTGACGAAATGAAAAATCAACCTGCTGATCTTAATAGAAGGTGGAGGAGGAATCATGGGGGGGGGGGGGGGGGGCGATCGCCCCTTCCGCCCCTCCTTGGATCCGCCCCTGTTTAAAGTTTCTACTCTAACTACCTTGAAACTATGAAGAGGCCAAGTTGCCGTGATCAACATTTTCGAGAAATCGACAGCCAACACGCAAAATGTCCGTAAAATGTCAATAACTTTTGGATTTAAACACAGATTAGTATGAAAATGTTCAAAAATACAGATAATGTTGGTCCCAATGACCATGCAAAATTTTAAGTTGATCGGTCATACCCTTGAGTGTGGACTCAAGGGATATGGTTCTAGTTTAAATGTCAAAAAACACAGGAAATATGTTTTTAAATTTTAACCAATGGGAGGATTTGGCTGAAACTTTGTAAGATTGGGGACAATGTTGGTCGTAATGACTTCTTAAAATTTCAAATTGATCAAACCATTGACATTGTATAGCCTCAAGCCGAAGGCTATACAATGTCTATGATCAAACCAAACAATCGAAAGATTTTTTTTAATTTAAACCAATCACACGATCCCTTTCAAAAACGATCCCAGAGACCGATTAGATTACGTTAGTATGTGTACAAAATTTCAGATCGATTGGTTTTGCGGTTGGACCTGGGCAGTGCAGGCAAAAATAAAAAAAAACACAGAGAAAGTGCCATAACCGTTCTGTGGTGACGCTCGCTACGCTCGCTCAATTAATGCCAAGTCCCCCAATTTCGCTAAGTTCAACTTGTCTGTAGCAAATATCCTTTTTAGGTTCTGGAGATTGACCAGGGCACCCTTAGCTTAGCTGAGCTATTACTAAGCAAGATAATGTCACAATATGCGTTCACTGGAACAGTTGACTTACTTGTTGTTGTTGTTTTTCCTGCTGTTTGCTTGATCGCTGAGACTGCATAGTATAGCCTGTCTTGCTAGATAGAAGTCAATAGATTGATGCATTGTATTTTTTAAATTTATGGTATTTGTTAACTAGGCTGATTGTGACGGATGAATGATTATTATGATGATGATCAGTGTTGTGACTTATCTAGATAATATTAACTAGATAAATCTAGATAAATATTTTTTATCTATTATCTTATCTAGTTAAATTATCTTAATATCTTATTAAATAGTTGGCTATTATCTAGATAAAAAATATAAAATTCAAAATGCATTGGTGTTAGACCATGAGCCAGCCGTAGTGGACCCTCCCCCACCCTGCTCCATGAGGTCTGAAAGTGGTTTTGGGTACCTCAAGGTACGCAGATTACACTTTCACTTGTTTGACATCTGCCCGGTGGTGGAACAACCCCCCAGGGGGGCGCAAAGGGTGATTTTTGGGGTATTTTGTCACACGTTTGATTTTTTTGTGGGCTAACGGGACACGATAATTACAATCAGTTTGCATATTTGTATGTAGGTTGACATCAGTAATTTTATCCATATTTGTTTGTAAGGGCAAAACCCTTAAATCAAAATTTTTGACTTTTTGGAAATCGGGGGGAATTACCCAAAAATGTTTTTTTGGTATTCAATCGATTCGTATTTAAAAGTTGTTCATGAATGTATTCCATCAATTTTGCAAAATTTTATGTTTACAACCTGTTTTAACGGGATTAAGTGTCTTTTATGGGTTTATAATGTTAAATATTTGATTTTTTGGGGGGTCAAAAGCTAAAATTGTATCAATTTTTTTTCAACATTATTAATTGGTATGACATAATTCAATATATGTATATAATTTTGTTGAAGTGAAACCATTATTTCAAAAATTTTGACAATTTTAACTTTTTTAATGGTAATTTTGTAAAATTTTGTAAATTTTGTAAAAATATTGGGTTTGCCTCAACAAAAATATGTAAATATATTAACGTATGCCATACCAATATATAATGTTGAAAAAAAATTGATTAAATTATTACTTTTGACCCTAAAAAAATTCAAATATTTAACATTAAAACCCATAAGAGACACTTAATCCCGTTAAAACAGGTTGTAAACACAAAATTTTGCAAAATTGATACAATACATTCATGAACAACTTTTCAATACGAATCGATTGACACCCAAAAAAATACTTTTGGGCAATTCCCCCCCGATTTCCAAAAAATCCAAAATTTTGATTTAAGGGTATTGCCCTTACAAACAAATATGGATAAAATTACTTATGTCAACCTACATACAAATATGCAAACTGATTGTAATTATCGTGTCCCGTTAGCCCACAAAAAAATCAAACGTGTGACAAAATACCCCAAAAATCACCCTTTGCACCCTCCTGGGGGGTTGTTCCACCACAGGGCAGATGTCAAACATGTGAAAGTGTAATGTGCGTACCTTGAGGTACCCAAAACCACTTTCAGACCTCATGGAGCAGGGGGGGGGGGAGGGTCCACTACGGCTGGCTCATGGTCTATGTGTATGAACATGCACGAGCCTCAAATGTCAGATGGTCAGATGATATGGAAAAGGAAAATATTCTCCGTTTAGTGGTATTAGTTGGTTTAAACTTTTTTTGAAGCACACTTATTTATTTGGATCGTTCTTTCAAAATGCTAATTTTAGATCACATAAATATTCTCCTAAAGAGAATAGACAACATCATAAATTATCTAGTTAGCTATGCTTTTCAAAAAATTTCATATGCAGTACCGTGATCCAAGTATCTATTATGGTTATGATCCATTGTTGAAAAACCATAATAGATACTTGGATCACGGTACTGCATATGAAATTTTTTGAAAAGCAGAGCTTACTAGATAATTTATGATGTTGTCTATTGAAAGAGCGTAATGTAAATTAATTTATGATTAATTTTTAAAAGCAGATTGTCACAGATGTTTTGTCAATCGAAGTGATAAAACAAAGCAGAGAGAATGTTCTAGCGTGTTGACTGCGAGCTTTGAACTTGTTTGTGAATAAACTCGCGCGCTTTCCTGATTGGCGTAAGAACTTCCGTCACCACAAATGGTGACAGACAAAGGATATATTTTTGAGTTTTGGGCTCAGTCAATCTTTATGTTTTTATTACATTATTGGACACAATATGTAATTTTAATTCATAAATTTAGCAAACGTCACTGTCTAAATATGGATTTGAGTTTTTTCTTTGTTTATTTTGGCACATTCAGAAAAATCACTAATACCGCATCTTACTTATAGTTACGCAGTTCTGTCTGTCTGTCTGTCTGTCTGTGTGTGTGTGTGTCAGGAACGGTGCGCGCGTCGATTTGACATCGGTATTTATTGAAACTTTAAGTATAAGATGGAGGTGTTTCATTGCCATCATGTCTAAAATTACATATTCTGCCTTTTGTGAATAAATAAATAACCGAAACTCACCTAAGACGAGCACCATATCCTTTTTTAATTATAATAAATTCTTTATAAGATACTAATACTGTCCAAGCCAGCACATTACATTAAAAACGTCATCTCGGCAAGAAACTTCAAACGTTATTTTTCTTATTTTCTCTTGCTCTGAATTTCATAGGCCGTGAACATGATCAAACCAAAGCCGATGGAGTTGTTATATTATATTCGAGAAAAAAGGAACACGACTGACCTCTGGTGGATTCTTTGGTACTATGATAATGGCGGTTGTAAAGGGTTTATTTATGTAAATAAATTATATAAAATTTGCTTTAGTTGTTTGTTATGGCTGAAAAAGTAAACTTGTACTAAACCTACATTTCATTTGTTTCTCCTTTTTCACTGCCTTGTGGAAACACGAAGATCAAAACAAAAAAGTGCATCTAAAAATTTTCCTGCCAGAAGTGGCTCCATTACGTATGGATTTGTTCGAATATTTTCTTGGAAATAATTTTCCTCCGTTTCTTATTTACTTAGAGTGGTGTGTATTGAGTCATGTAAACGACGCCAAGTTACTGTTGATAATGTTTTAAACATCAATGTTTAAATTTTTACATTGCATACTGATAGGTACCTTAGAGGCAGATAGGCGGAAGTCAATTTCAATGATTCTTAAAGTGATCTTAAAAACCAGTAATTCTGAGCTGAATTCTTCATCCAATCATATTTGTAATGGTGACATGGACTATTGTGTAAGGGTACATATACTTCAATATAACTGTATTTGTTAACATCAGTCAAATGGTAGGTACAGAGCTTGATTACCATTCCAAAAGTGTGCACGGAGAAATCCAAAACATATGACCTTCCGCTCTTATACCTACCTCTGACCTCAGAGAAACGGATATAATGAAGCTCACCATGTATTCATAGTTTGCACGAGCTTCATTTGTTTTTTATCAACAATTAAAAAAGTAAATTTCAACCATTTTGGCACGGCAGAGAGTTATATATAGATATACACTTACACTATAGCAGAGGTATTCTCACTCCACCAATGAACGTGAAGCCTTTTCGACATGATAAATATTGGGGTACGCGGGCAGCATATTTCCAAAGTATACCCAGCCCCAGCGCACCGTCGACTGATTGGTGTGTCTTGGTCACGTGGTCGATGGTTGAATGATCACCTCGGTTGCGAATCTGAAACTTATCTGTCAAAACATCTCAACCCATCACTGTCAAAGATAAATAAGTTAAGTAATCCACGGAGGAAACGAAGATGATACGTATTAAATGTGCATCTTAAAGTGTTTGCGTATTGTCTTTCTCAATAGCCCATTAGTATAGTTGCTTCCATAGAAGACTAACAAGTTGGACACTTTTTAACCTCACAATCGTCAGTGTCAGTTCACACCACACTTTCAGTGACTGATATTTACTATTTTTCAAATTGCGGGTGAATAATCTTAACACATGTAGATGAGTGACACAATCTATTTGTGTCAGAGTTATGCATTATGTCACAATGTCAACGTTTCTTCGCACCAATAAATAGTTTGCAGCTTACGTTGAACTTTAGAAGATAGCGCCATAGATTTCTTCAATAATAGTTAGTAATAACGAAAGGATAGTAAAACGATTTCAATAGGATTGTAGGTCTCAATATGGACAGATATCAATCAAAGGATTTTCTCTCATTATACATTTCGAAGACTTTTTCTTAGTGCGTGGCTGTTGATATGGTGTTGAGATCTGGGTTGAGATGTTTTGACAGATAACTTTCAGTTTCGCAACCTATGTGATCATTTAATTAAGACCACGTGACCAAGACACACCAATCAGTCGACGGTGCGCTGGGGCTGGGTATACTTTGGAAATACGCATCCGGGCATCGTTAGCGCATATATCAGCACTAGTGGTAAAAATATGAACTAACTGCTAAATTTACCCATTGAGCCGTCGTTGCATTTATATGCTATGCACGATGTTCTTTTGTTTTATTTAAGATATTTACAATTAAACTATAAAATGAACTATAAAACTATTAAATATCGTCAAATAATAGCTATTCTACGTGCTAGCAGGCACATCAAGTGTAAACTATGAATTAGCGGTTGAGCCATCGTCAGAGATTGATCATCAAGTAGTTCACTCTTCACGCTATAGACGTCGCTCAAATCACGGGGGCCTACCAGATTTCCCCAATCACAGGGTCTAAAATGGCTTCACTGCGGTCAATGTTATCAGTATAGGAGTGAGACAACCGTCTCTACTAGTATGAATGTAGTAATGATGTCCATGAATCTTGATTTTGGTGTACAGATGTCAAGTCGATAGATATTTTGTATATGAGGTGGTTTTATAGCCATAAGAATTTCTTCTGCAGTTTATTGCACAGGTAACCATTATTACATCACCAAAATACCGAAACACAGATTGACAGCCGTTCTGACACGTTACACCAATATGGCCTCTCAACAATGAGATGATGTCACGTGCAAACTATGAATTGGTATCACAAATAAATAATGTGTCGTGTGTATCGGGTCACGATATCAACTTCACGTACCTATATTTTAACGGCGCATTATGACATTATACATTTTCTTAATTTTTCTTACTATAATACTAATGGTCATGGTTTACATTTGAAGACTTATGTAATTGATTTACCATAATAGGTATGATTAAGTTGCCTTCCTTCGTACCACATTTACGTATTTTGTTGTGCATTTGGTCTGTTAATTACGTAACGTGTGTATTAACGACGCACAATCTGCTGACAAATATTGATGCCGTTTTATATTTATGCATACCTCACTTGTGCGCATTGGTCATGTTTTACATGACGGGACCCTCTAGTTATTCATATTGACGTTATTTCGTTTCAGAATGATAACATGACACTGAAATGATTACATAACCGAATATATGTATACATTTTAGTATTGTTTAACGTCGCATTGTTCAGCAACTATGCTAATGGCGGCGGATGAATTATTATGAGTAGTAGTTGATGGACGTTGTGAAGGAGTAGTCGTGGCCTACTCAGCACTTTTTAATTATCTATACTAGGAAAACGCTCCGTGTAACGCGTTGGGGAGCGAGTCTTCGTGTACTGCATGCGATTTGATAAGTCTGCGTTTGTAGGTATCTGCTCTACAGGCCTTGGAACTGAAGCATCAAGAAGGCAATGATGAAAATGTAGTAGGTATACATTTTTCAAACATTTCAAGATTATATAAAATGTCCTTAAAATGACAATAACTTCTGAAAATAACGACTGATTAGTCTTCAAATTGGGTCAAATTGGTCTAATTGGTCATTAGTCTTCAAAATGGTCCTAATGAAATGGTCTCATTGGTTCCAATGACTATGCAAAGTTTTAAATTGATCGGGCAAACGGTTCTAGTTTAAAAGTAAAAAATCACATAAAATATCGTTTTAAAATTTTAACCAAGGGCCGGGATTCAGCTGAAACTGTGTAACATTTGGGACAATGTTGGTGCTAATGACTTGTCAAAATTTCAAATTGATGACCAATCTATCGAAAGATTTTTTTTTTTTAAATTTGTACCAATTTAATTAGGGTCTGCAGCGCCCAGAAATGGTCCGTACAAGTGTGCACAATTTCAGCTCGATCAAAGAAACCTGGTATAGCCTCAGTAACAGAAAAAAAAGAAGAGGTCCGTGCCAAAAGAGCCGGAAAAGGAGTCACAAGCTCTGCTCGCACAAAAAATGGCATGATTTTACTTGCCTGCCATAAGATAACTAGGAGGCAACTCAAAATTCTCAGACACTAGTAACACGTAGTGTTAAATTTTTTCATGTATTGTTTAAGCGTATTGCAGATTAAAAATGTCGTTTCAAAAAGTTTTTTTTATTTGTTTCATCACTTGAGTACTAATTGATATGCTATTAGCTATTATTTTACTCCGAAGCAGAGGCAACAATAAGACCACGGTTGCAGTGTTTTTAGATATGAAACGTGCATTTGAGACTGTAAATAGAAATATATTATTAAAAAAACTGGAATTGTATGGATTTCGAGATGAGGTGCTACAATGGTTTCAGTCATATTTGTTTGCAAGATTTCAAGTAACCAGATTTGGTATAAGTGTATCACAGAGCATTGAAACAGAGCATGGTGTACCACAAGGTTCTGTTCTCGGGCCGTTGTTATTTGTTCTATTTATAAATGATGTGTGTAATATAGTCAAAAGTTGTGAAATCTATCTTTTTGCAGATGATATGTTAATTTCATGTGAAAGTGAAAATGTTAATGATTGTATAGATATAATTAATCAAGAGTTAAAGAACATTTGTAAATGGTTGGATGGAAATGGCTTAAAATTGAATGTGAATAAATCAAAATGCATGATAATCAACCCTGGAGTACGAGACAGTGTAGTAAGTAATAAATGCACAAACTGTGTAACTATTGATGGTGTGCCATTGGAAACTGTAAGAGAAATTAAATACCTGGGCATTATTATAGATGACAAACTTAACTTTAAGAGTAATGTTGACTATGTATGTAAAAAAATTAGCAAAAAACTAGGATATTTGTCAAGGGTTGGGAAATGTCTGACAGTGTGGTCGAGAAAACTTGTAAATAAAACTATAGTAGAACCTCATTTCACCTACTGCAACACAACCTTCTACAATATCACGCAGACCGATATGCAGCGACTACAAGCCTTACAGAATAGAGCCATGAGGATAATTTGAAAGGCACCGAGAACTACGCATATAATTGAAATGAGAAGTGAAATAGACATGCTTTCGATACGGCAAACTGTTAGGTTAAATGTGTTTCTTTTTATTCATAAAATTAAGTTAGGATTAGCACCTGAGTATTTAAAGGATAGAATAAACATTGTTAGTTGTATGCATGAACATGGCACAAGAGGTCAGTTAAACTTGTTTGTTCAAATGTCTAGATTTAAAACTGTTTTGTCGGATGGAGTGAGTGAATATAATAGATTAGATCATAAATTAACTGAATGTAAAACTGTGGGTCAATTTAAAATGAAAATGATTGCATACTTGAAAAAGGAAGAGTGTAACATATAAAATAAATATTGTTAAGTGTATGTAACATAACATGTAATACTAAAATAGCGAAAAGCTAAATAAATAATTATAAAACAAATAAAACAAAACAAATCTAAGTGTTTTATGATGGAAATTATAATTTGCTCCTAGATTGCTAGGCCACACCTATGCGCATGTGTCGTGCCGGTTGCCTACCTCTCAGGCGTAGTTGAAGCCACCCGCAATGCCGTCTATTCAGGAGGCCCTAATTACAATATTTAACCATGGAGTTCACTGGGGCTGTGCATAAAGGACGTCACGCTAGAAATAAGTTATTTCGGATATTGACATTATTGTTATTATACATATTATTGGATACTATTATTGATGGTGGATAATCTGCTGGAATATCCAGCCGTCAACAATCCGTTTTCCACACCAATAATTCCTTCATTTCACTGTTACAGTCTTCGTTCCTAGGACACGTCAACTATTAGTCATGTCCCTACATAGGTGATGGACAGGAAACGAAATACATAATTTCCCTCTCGTACCTCGACATGAATGGTTCAGCCATGTTAAGGATTCAAATAGAAATCAATCAACTTTAGCACTAGGTACTTCACAACTACTTCACCGGGAGCGGCCAATGTTATCTCTGCTGGGACTACGAGCTAACACAAGCTAACTGCGCTTCGTGAATGAGGACCCAGGGATCTCTGATCAAGACGAATAGCTCGTGGTCATTCTCGATCAGCGTTCCATGTCCTGAGGATTCCAAACTGCTGACAAGAGAGTTGATGATGAAGAATCCGGTATTTCAAGATCTCGACTAACTGAAATGTTTACAGATTCCCCAGCATCTGAGAGGACCAACTTCTAACCTTTTTCCTTCACAGGCTGAACCAGTCATGTAGATCACGTGTTCTTAGAGTTTGTGACGTCAGATTGACGGCTCTGCAAATAAGAACCAAGCCCAGTGTGATTCAGGACAACAAAAACCATTTAAAGAAATCAAAAGCACATACTCCTTTTGGTTTACATTTTTAGATATATACTTTTAAATGATTATTCTCTTGAAGTGCATGCTCAAAGACCTTCTGACAGAACTGTAGGACAAAACGAGCTCACGAACAACTGAAAGTAACAAAACTTATCTCGATTGTTTCAGAACACACGACGACGACAGATGACGCTCGACAGGATTGCGTTGTCCGGCGCATATCCAATACTCCGGCTGGAATAGGGAGTAACTTGTGCTTCCTTCTCTGAGATTAGGCAGTGAAGGAAGTTGAAGGTTAGGAAGGTTAGGAAGTGAACATGGGTTGCGTTGGAACTGTATCTCTCTGCGCACGGTTCATGTGCGCTGAATGTTGCGTGTCACGCTCATTTGTGCGTGCACCAGTGCGTGTTTGTGCGGTGGCGTGACTTGTGCTATCTTCTCTGGAGTTCATTCGAAGCGAACATGACTTGTGTTGGAATGCAACACTTCCTCGGCACTATGCGTGGGCTTGCGCTTCGGCGTAGTGTTCTACGTACTTCAGTGCTTTGGTCGTGATGTGGACGGACTACTTTGATGCACTGCACTGGGACTGTTCTTTGGTTGCATTGTACTTGATGCAGTTCGAACACTTTAATGCACTGCTATGGGTAACCGCAGAGGACGCTATCCGGACAGCATTGTGCATTGACATGTATTAAAACACCACTTGTGATGGCTTCAGTAGTTCTATTTCTGGGGTTAACTTTGCTGCTTTCTGATTGTTTCTGTTCTTGTGTAGGTAATTAGAATGAGTCGTTCAATTCGGCTCTTTGGTCTAGCTGATGTCGCTGTCTGTTGTTTCTCGCTGACCACGTTGTTACCGTGTTGGACGAGATCCTCGGACTTCACGGCGTATTAATTTGTTCACAGGTAATTATTGGGTACTTTGTCTTTTCAGAGTGGTTATTTTGAGCATGCACTTCATTGTAATAATATAATCTCCGGTATATAAATCCGTTTTTTCAATACTCTGCTAAATTTTAAACAATTGATTAGGACTATTTTCCTGGCAACATCCAATTACATTCCTTGAATGACCTTTCTTTACTACTGGTTTTAGCAGGGCATTGATAAACTACCCCTTATAATTTTGATTGTTTCTGGTGTCAATTATGATCTGTTTTGATTGTGTTGATATATTTGCTATTTCCTTCGTTTAATGCTGGATTGCGATTCAATGATAGTAGCGTAGATTTCACGCAATGACAACAAACTGGACGAATGACGAATGCTGAGCTCCTGATTGGTCGCGTCTCATCAGAAGGAGCCAGCTTCTCTCTCACTGCATCTCTCTGCATTCATCCAGAAGACAACGGTAAGTCCATTGCGTTGTGTTTTGATTGTTGCTGTACATGATTTGTTATCATAAGCCTATTTTACACGGTTCAATGTTAAGTAGTTCATTGAATATAATAATTAATTCAAGGAAGGATAAATGGGATCTGTAAAAAATGAAACGTAGGTATTTATGGTTACTTTTGCTTCAATTTCAACCAAACGATTTAACTCAATGAAATGAATTAAACATTGAACCGTGTACTACAGTCTTTAGGGCACGTTATTATTATTTTCAAAGTCAAAGAAGAGCTTTAATGCCGAAAAAAAATGCAAAATGCAATAAATGATATTAATATGCAAACTTACAAAGAATATACATAGTTATTGAAAAGAGAAAAACCAGTTGTTTGTAAGCGTAGACCACATCTATTCATTTGCTTTTATGTCCATTTATTTATGAAGACGTATGGATTATCAACATCACATTTTCAATGATGCAAGCAACTTTTGACATTTAGAGGGTATAGTTTCTAATAGTACCTGTACCTACTACCTAGTATGTATACGTAACACAACTAAAAATGATCGTTCAATAAAAATCTGATTGATTGAAAAATGTTAGATCGCACCATCAGGAGTCAGTCCAAACGATCTCATTGTCTCACTCTAGTAGGTATAACCTCACATTTCAATGATAATAACAAGCTTTGATTGTTATGGAACATGACCAACAGTCATTCAAATTTATTCACGATCATTTATTATTTGGTGAAGTGTACAAGAGCATGCTTATCATTCTAATGATAAATCAAGAAATTGCTCTGCACCTCAAAGGTGGAAGGGCGGAAGTCCATGTTAATTCAATGATTCTTGAGGTGAACTCAAAAACCTGTAATTCTGTCTTCATCCAGTCATATTTGTAATCAGGCGTGTAGGAACTACATACATCATGGGGGGGGGACTGCGACACCCGAAAGAGGGGCCCCCGGCCAGTTTAAGCACCGCAGAGCGTATTTTAGAAAAAAAACTACAATTGTTGCCCCGCATGGCATTTTTTTGAATATAAACCAAAATCGATTCTGGGATAAAATCGATTCTGGGAATCGAACTGCGCAAACTACAACAAATAACTTATGCAGGGCGATTTTTTAGAATTTAAACAATTGTAATGTGATTCTTGGACACTAAACATAGTTTTGGATGGTGAATGCTCGAGTCACCCCCTCCCCTTTCCTACGCCTGTTTGCCTGTTTGTAATGGCAACATGAGTCATTGGGGCAATTGATAAGCATGATTAAAGATTATTTCAAAAGTGTGCAAAGTAAAATCGAGAAAATAAGTATCCGCCCTTCTACCTCTGAGGTACATAACTATTTGTCACAATTAAGATGTATGGAATTGACAATTGTCCCCATACTACGGCAACATTTCCAAAAACTTTTGAAGAACCTCCTCTTCTTTTAACTACATAATTATTTACAAGGGGGGCACCACTTTGCATTGGGTGACTACTGACTAATCATTCCATTATTGAGAGAATGTAACTTGGTTGACAGTAGATCGACAACTCTGATGGGAGAATCACATTGACACGTCAAAGACGCTCCACAACTATGTCTATAGTCAATACTATGAGTTGACTGTCGACGATTCGATCGCATTTGCCATAAAGAACTTCGCCAATTATGAATAAATACTGTACCTACTAAAGACAACTATTATTTTATAAAAACTATTTCGAATTATATTAATGTGTTGGCTACCATTCAGCTGATTCTATAAGTTGTTGCTCATATTTCTGCACTCCAGAAAAAGCACGAAAACTGTGTTTCCCATTGTAAACAAAGAATCGATTAAAAGTTTTGACTATAGTTTTTAGGTAAAGCCGACCTTTAAAAGGTAATGTAAATAATAGAGATAAAGTTTGAGTTGTTCGGCGGAAGGTATGAAGAAGGTAAAACGACCTAAAATATCACCATAGTTTTCCCCAATTCCATTCCGATTGAATCCGGTCACGGCCAATCAATCGAATTCCATGAGAATTGCGGGAATTTAAAAGTTATAATGTCCCACATGAAATACCATTAAGAGGGCTGAGTAGTGAGCGTGGCATTGAAGAGTTTTTTAATCGATTTGTATCAATATCTTTTACCAATGTTATTGCTAACAAAATAAGGCTTTGTACAAGTATTCAGAACTGTTCAATGAAAATGATTTCATAGTTTGGAATAAGTTATTACCTTTATTTTGTCCAGCAGATGTTAAGTACCATAATTTTACTAATTTTTGGGCACTAAACATCTGTAGGACAAAGTATATCTAATAAACAATTACAAGCTATGGAATTATTTTCATTGAACTGTTCTGAATACTCATACAAAGCCTTATTTTGTTAGCAATTACATTGGTAAAAGATATTGATAAAAATCGATTAAAAAACTCTTCAAGGTCAAACTCACTACCCAACCGTCTTAGGAACCAAGAGTTGACTGAATGTAATCATGTTTCTCAGTGACGTCATTGATGGAAAGGGGTTGAAGCCTTCTTCCAAGAGCAGTTCGGCTCCACGAGTTCTGCTCTCAATGCCGCCAACATCCACAGATCTGGAAGTTTCATTGTCAACTCGGCCACATCATCTGCTACCGCTGCCAACAACCTGTTTGCACACCCATTTCTGCAGGCATCATTACGAAAAGAACAAGCCCAAGTGGTGGTCTATTTTATTTAGTATTTACCAATTGCGATGATGAAGTTGACAACTATCTATCGTCATTAAAATGAATTATAAAAAGAATATGTGTACCTATTATTTGTCTCATAACGATTCTTATCTCTTTGCCCGTCCATCAAGCGCCAAACGCATACCAAGCTCGTTCAGCAGTCTTATTTCCAGTGCCATTTCGGACGCTTATTACTTTATTTGATAATTGTACTTATAACTATGTTAACAAAATTGGTGGTAAACAATAGCGAATACAAAATGGGTACGGTAGAAGAAAGTTACTTTATAACTCGCATATGGCGAGATTCGACGGACAACAGCTCAGACAAGTGCGAGGCATTTTGTACTAACTCTTTACGAATAAGACGCTCGACGTAACGCGTTGATAAGATGTCATGCGAATGTATATACCTTACGCTTGCAAGTATCTGCTCCTATATATACACCTTGGAAAGAGCCAAAACGAAATGCGTCAAAAAGGCAGTAACAAAAATTATATCTGACATTTCCTTAAAATTTTTTTCAAATATTTCAAAACACAATGTCCGTAAAATGTCAATAATTTTTGAAGATAACGACAGATTAGAATGAACATTTTCATAAATATATGTACCTAAACTTTAACTGTTTGGCCTAATATTATATGATGATTTTAAATAGCATTTTGTGAAAGTTTTGAGTTCCTATCACCAACTCCGCCATTTTTATTGTAATATTGATAATCAAAATTGACCCCCCCTGCCCCCCTAAATATGTAAAAATTTGATATGCACCGTGGCCTGTGTTGATCAGCTGGTTTGTCTGAGTGTATAGTGTACAGCTCTACCCCCAAACCCATCTTCTTTCTTAGTTAACTGACTAGTATTAAGAGTAAAATATATTTGAAAATTAAACTTACGTACAACACATCAGGAGTAGCTAACCTCATGGCATTCGACATAACTTCATAACTTCATAACTTCATAACTTCTCTCGCAAGGATCGTTTGCAAAGGAAAAGACTTACGTAGAGATTTATACTAGTTTCTTATAAATTTATAGTATATCCCACAATTATCACTAGGGCTAGAATGTCCAAAAAGACAGGCAAATAGTTCCTTTTAAAACAGGAACACAAAATCCCGAAAAGGAAGAATGAAATTTTATGGTATGTAATCTTCGTCAACATATTATTCGATTTATCGGCTTAGGAATTGGACTTGGTGTTATATATTACTATAAAAACGCTCAGTGTAACGCGTTGGTGAGCGAGCACATAACATGCAACATCCCCATTCACGATAAATGACACAGCACAAGACGATTTTCTCTGCAACTTTCCAATCTCCATATACATACTCTGGATGAATATCAGATCGATTGTGTCGTGACTATATCCTACGTCATACTTTTTCCAGCTTTTGACAACCCATACTAAACTCGTAAAATTACAATAAATACTTGACTGATCGGGCTTAACATGTGTAAAATTTAGATAATGTTGGTCTTGATCACCATGCAAAATTTGAACTTAATCGGAACATTTTGATTGTCGACCAATCAGAAGATATTATTTAAACTAACCAATTGGAAAATTTGGCCTTCGTACTGCCAAAGATAATTGAGCGAGCGTAGCGAGCGTCCCCACGGTACTCTTATGGCACTTTCTCTGTGTGTTTTTTTTGTGGTCACACCCCAGGTCAAACCGCTCAAGCAATCGATCTGAAATTTTGTACACATACTAACGTACTCTATCCCTGGGATCGTTTTTGAACGGGATCCCGTGATTGGTTCAAATTTTAACAAAATTATCTTTCGATTGGTTTGTTTTATCAATTTGAAATTTTGACAAGTCATTACCACTAACATTTTACCCAATCATACAAAGTTTCAGCCAAATCCTCCCATTGGTTAAAATTTAAAAAAATCTTTCATATGATTTTTGAAATTTAAACTAAAATCGTATGACCGATCAACTTAAAACTTTGCATGGTCATTGGGACCAACATTATCTGTATTTTTGACAATTTTCAGACTTATTTGTGTTTAAATCCAAAAGTTATTGAAATTTTACTGACATTTTGCGTGTTATCTGTCAAATTTCTCGAAAATGTTGATCGCGGCTTCTTCGACTCTTTATAGTTCCAAGGTAGTTAGAGCAGAAACTTTCAAACGTATGAAACTGATATGACCGTTCAACAGATCGTCTAATATTGTGTAAGTACTCACACTTTTATCATATGAGTGGTCCCAAGTATATATTTTTAAATATATCATATGATTTTTGAATTTTAACAAGGAACATTTTAATCATAAAGGTTCAATCGATCAACTTAAGACTTTGCATGGCTATTGGGTCTAATACTTTAGGAATATTTGGAGATTTTTATACCTACAAGTCTGACGAATTTGAAGAATTATTGGCTTTTAATGATATTTTCGATAGACATATTTTAGGTTTGAGGTGCTGCGCGTGTCCGTGCTCGCTCATCAACGCGTTATACAGAGCGTTTTCCTAGTTAGTACTGCATCCTATTTGATATGCGCTAGTTTTACTGTAAATTGTGGACCGCTTGGCTGCTCTTCAGGCCTTGGAGCAGAAGCTTAAAGAAGGCTGGGATGAAAATGTAGTTTACATTTTACAAATATTTCAAGATTGTGGAATAAAATGTCTCTAAAATGACAAAAACTTTTAAAAATAACGACAGATTAGACCGAAAATTGGCAAAAATACCTTAAATGTTGGTACCAATGACCATGCGAAGTTTTAAGTTGGTCGGCCAATTGGTTCTAGTTTAAATGTCAAAAATTACATGAAAAATAGTTTTAAATTTTAACCAATGAAAGGATTTTGCTGAAACTTTGTATGATTGGGTATAATGTTGGTTGCAATGTTTTTGCTAAATTTCAAATTGACCGGAGCAACCAATCGAAAGATAATTTTTTTTAAACTTGAACCAATCACAGGAGCCCGTTCAAAAACGATTCCAGGGACCGCATAGATTACGTTAGCATGTGTGCAAAGTTTCAGATCGATTGAATGTGCGGTTCGACCTGGACCCTTATTCTAAAACTTTACTTTTGTATTCGGCCGAGCCGAATCTGATTCGTCCCGGATCTGATTCGTGTGTTCCCAATTCGGCTGAACCGAATATGATTCAATTTCGTATTCTACAACAGCAAACGGATCGGGACGCGCTATTCTCACGAAATAATGCATTTATAGCAGACTCTTGTTTTACCGACGTATCGGTAACCAATGAGAATAGAGAATTTTGATCACGGTGTACGGAACATACTTCACACATTGGTTTGATTGTCATTTGTCATTTTATCAACTCTCCGTGTTTGACACATCACATAACATTCAAAATGAAGCAGGACATTATTACGAAAGTATGTAATAATATTATGTATATTTCAAACAGTTGTTGGACGATTATTTTAAGAAATAACAGTAAATATATACACATTAATAATTATTGGTATAGTTTAGTGCCCAAATAACCTAACTTTTATCCCGATCCGGCGAGCAAACAGCTGACGAATCTGATCCTGTCAGACACGAATCGAATCCGGGTCGCCATTTTGAATATTGTCTTGCAGAATACCAATATCTCGGATTCGTCTCTCACGAATTCGATTCGGGACGAATACTGAAAATTTTTAGTTTTAGAATAAGGGTCCTGGGCTGTGACCACAAAAAAAAAAAAAAAAAAAAAAAAAACACCAGAGAAAGTGCCATAAGAGTACCGTGGTGACGCTCGCTACGCTTGCTCAAAAATTAAATTATTGTATGCGTATGCCAATATCATGTGTCAATGGGGTTGTTCACTCCCAATTGCTCTCACTCGCAGCGCTAGCGGCATTGGAGGTGCCTCTCTCTGATTGGTTGGTCTCTGAATCCAAGATCTCTGAATCAAACTCCCGCCAAGGTTTAAAAATATTCCATTCCGCTCTGCATTTTGATTGGCTCTCTCTCGGCATTTTGATTGGTTCTTATTACGGTTAGGACAGGAGCGCCATCTACAATAGTTTTGCGTGAGCAACCCCATTGTTGGTGGCCATCCAAATGGTAGATGGAAATTTTATGAATTGTGGTCTAGATGAAAATTCATAAAATTGTTGTAATTTGCAACAAACATTTCATATTTTTTTCCTCAATAATTAAAAAAAAACTACAAAAAGACCTTATAGTAGCAAGAAAATGACTGAATTCATTTAAAAAATTTAGTCCATAAAAATTTAGAAACCTGTAGACACGGGTTTCTACAGATCCAACGACAACAACAGCGGGGGCTGTTATCCCGGTAAAACAGCATTCATTGTCACCGTTCTGACTCCGGCAGGAGCTGTGCTGGCTGTCAACTTCATCGTGTTCCTGGTGATTGTGAATCACATCCACGAGTGTGTTCGTTGCAAAGACGAGCCGAGAATCCGTCGCCACATGGGCGATGATCGAGCAGCGCAAATGCGCCGCATCTCTTCGAGTATATTTATTTTCTTCGTGTTTAGTTTTCAATGGTTCTTTCATTTTCTCTCCGAAGCAAAAGTCGTTCGCAGCGACTTCTTCTACGAGTACTTGTTCATCATGACGGCGACATCGCACATCTTCATCTTGTCTATTCAATTTGTATTCCTTGATTCAGATGTGCGGGAATATTGGAAGCAAGTCTTTTGCGGAACTGCAGATTGTTTTTGTGTTATGTTTCGAAACGCAGACTCCATCTTAAATCTGCAGGAGTTCCGTACAATCTAGGATGAAGAAAAAAATAGCGCGGTTGATTCTAATGATTAAAGCCAGGTTTGTCAATGCTGTGAGAATTGAACATCCCTGAAAACAGGTCCTAAGTTAAATATCTAAATTTGTGGGAAACAATATCATTCTTTTACAATCTTGTTTTATTTCAATGCTGTACGACATAAACACACCGTTGGTCCCAGATTATCAAAACTCTTGAAGGTCAGAGATGTGGACAGCTACTGAGGAAATGCAACGGCAATCATGTATCATATTGAGGGGTGAGTCTATGGTGACGTCACACGCTCAACTAGCCTCATTGTGAAATTCACCCTTAATGAGGTTTATTATTAAACTAGAGGGTCCCGTCATGTAAAACATGACCAATGCGCACCAGTGAGGTATGCATAAATATAAAACGACATCAATATTTGTCAGCAGATTGTGCGTCGTTAATACACACGTTACGTAGTTAACAGACCATATGCCCAACAAAATACGTAAATGAGGTATGAAGGAAGGCAATTTAATCATACCTATTATGGTGAATCAATTACATAAGTCTTCAAATGTAAACCATGACCATGAGTATTAGTAAGAAAAATTATGACAGTGTATAGTGTCATAATGCGCCGTTAAAATATACGTGAAGTTGATATCGTGACCCGATACACACGACACATTATTTATTTGTGATACCAATTCATAGTTTGCACGTGACATCATCTCATTGTTGAGAGGCCATATTGGTGTAACGTGTCAGAACGGCTGTCAATCTGTGTTTCGGTATTGTGGTGATGTAATAATGGTTACCTGTGCAATAAACTGCAGAAGAAATTCTTATGGGTATAAAACCACCTCATATACAAAATATCTATCGACTTGACATCTGTACACCAAAATGGATGAAATTTACTTTTTTACATTGTTGATGGAAAACAAATGAAGCTCGTTCAAACTATGAATACATGGTGAGCTTCATTATTTCCGTTTCTCTGAGGTCAGAGGTAGGTATAAGAGCGGAAGGTCATATGTTTTGGATTTCTCAGTGCACACTTTTGGAATGGTAATCAAGCTCTATAAGTACCTACCATTTGACTGATGTTAACAAATACAGTTATATTGAAGTATAGGTACCCTTACACAATAGTCCATGTCACCATTACAAATATGATTGGATGAAGAATTCAGCTCAGAATTACTGGTTTTTGAGATCACTTTAAGAATCATTGAAATTGACTTCCGCCCATCTGCCTCTAAGGTACCTATCAGTATGCAATGTAAAAATTTAAACATGATATTTAAAACATTACCAACAGTAACTTGACGTCGTTTACATGACTCAATACACACCACTCTAAGTAAATAAGAAACGAAGGATAATTATTTCCAAGAAAATATATAATATACAACTCCATCGGCTTTGGTTTGATCATGTTCACGGCCTACAAAATTCAGAGCAAGAGAAAATAAGAAAAATAACGTTTGAAGTTTCTTGCCTAGATGACGTTTTAATGTAATGTGCTGGTTTGGACAGTATTAGTATCTTATAAGGAATTTATTATAATTACAAAAGGCAATGCTTCTACAAATTGATATTTGTGTGTAACCAGCTATGAATAAATAAATAAATAAATACATAAATAAATAAATAAATAGATAAGGTGCTCGTCTTAGGTGAGTTTCGGTTATTTCACACAGACAGACAGACAGACAGACAGACAGACAGACAGACAGAACTGGGTAACTATAAGTATAATTCCAAACGGATAAGATCCACTGGAGCTTGTAGGAATGTTATGTTATTAAAATAAAAAATAAAAATGGAATGGGGGGGGGGGGGGGGGAGAGAGGATCATTTAATGCGGAATGTTTTGTAGAAAATTAAAGGGGTTGGAGTTTGGATGAGGAGCCATTTATGTTGGAGGTTTTTTGTTGATCGCAGATGGGCAAGAGTTACCTACTGATGTTAATTTTTGCTCACAATTTGTCATAAATAAAGAGTCATAAAAAATACCCACATAATACCTAGATTTAATTTTGAGCACAGGGACTGTTGATTGATAGGATTGTTGATATTGTGGGGTTTGTTTTCTTGAATTTATGCATGTATATTATAATGAAATTGTTCATGATTTGAAGTAATAAATAAAGTTTTTTTGTGTGTTTTTCATAATTATTTAAGTATTCACACGGCAGTCCCCACTTTTTTGTTTCACAAACCATAATTTTGGTTTCATTTTTTAGTGCGAGAAAACTGACATTGGGGCTTCTGCTTCGGAGGTACAGAACACGATTTCTAAGAATAAAATTCTTAACACTTCGGTTCCGGTTGTTAACTTGGTATGTCACTTTTATTTGTGGTAATATTTACAAATTTAAGCACCTAATTTCATTGATGTTTCATTACAATATTATTATTCATCCACGAACGTCTGCTATTGAGTGACTAGTCTGTTGAGTGCTCATGGATTGATGGTGTAGTCGACGACGAAGGTTCTGATCTCCATGGGCTCCAGCGTGATGGCGGTGATGTCGACAGCTCTCGCTGCCGGCTTCTTGGGGGTTCTCTCCTGCTTGTCGGTAGTCCAGCTGAATCTGTTGAGGTCCTCGATCAACATGTTGCCGCCCAGAGTCATCTCCACCGCGGAGTTGATGGTGAGGGCGGAGAACGCGTCCTGGATACAAACAAGCAGGCCGTAGTACATAGCAGATCAATTATTATTATTATTTGTTCTATATTCTCAACGGAGCCGAGGCTCCACAAGTGAGAATGTAATAGAGAAGGGAGGAGAGGAAATCCGGTACCGGCATGTATAGCCTACTCCTGACCAAGGTTAGATGCCAAAGGGGCCAACGGCTTAACGTCCCTTCCGTAGGACGGTGTATCATTCACAGCACGAGCCTCCACAACCCGCGCCGTCGAGAGACTGATAACAGGAGTAGGGAGGTCGTCACACTAACCCCCAAACACCCCAGTCTCTCTGGCCCAACGGCAGCAACTGGGAAGGCAGAGTTGAATGGAGTCATATTGCCACTCGGTGTTGGGGAATTTTGAAACACTCTTTTTTAAAGTTCATGTTCTTGTTTCAGACATCGGTAATGAAAGTTCAAGCTACTTAAAAATAACGAATATAAGTTCTTGAAAAAGTTATTATTGTTTAAATTAAAATTTGACATGATAATACAAGGTTTTAATAACATAGAAAGGAAACTCAATATTAAACGTAAAATTTTTAATTTATAGGCACTATTATTATAATTTACCTATGACAATTTTATTCCATGATATTGTTGTAAAGAATAGTAGTGGGCTGAGCGTTATTGAAAATTTACAGGTTGAGTGAAATTAATCAAGATTATAGGTTCTAAGGAGCGAACTTTATAGAAAAGTTCGTGGTAATGAATGTTTGACGTTCACGTTCCTTATATACAAAAGTGAACTACTTTACCTCAAGTTCGTACTTTTAAAAAGTTCCTTCTCCAACACAGTTTTTAAAATATGCACTGCCACTAGAATAGAACTGGAGTTCTACTAGTGTTATGCACTACTGCTATAGGGTTGAGGAGGGCAAACTGACCTGCAGGTTGACCGTGGCTGTGCTGGAGAACACCGGGTCCTCGCCCTGCTGGGGGGGGGGGGGGGGAGGGGGGCAGGGGTGTGTTGCACTACTGCTGTAGGGTTGAGGAGGGCAAACTGACCTGCAGGTTGACTGTGGCTGTGCTGGAGAACACCGGGTCCTCGCCCTGCTGGGGGGGAAGGGGGGCAGGGGTGTTGTGCACTACTGCTGTAGGGTTGAGGAGGGCAAACTGACCTGCAGGTTGACTGTGGCTGTGCTGGAGAACACCGGGTCCTCGCCCTGTTAGGGGGGGGGGGGGGAGGGGGGCAGGGGTGTGTTGCACTACTGCTGTAGGGTTGAGGAGGGCAAACTGACCTGCAGTTTGACCGTGGCTGTGCTGGAGAACACCGGGTCTTCGCCCTGTTGGGGGGGGGGAGGGGGGCAGGGGTGTGTTGCACTACTGCTGTAGGGTTGAGGAGGGCAAACTGACCTGCAGGTTGACTGTGGCTGTGCTGGAGAACACCGGGTCCTCGCCCTGTTGGGGGGGGGGGGGGAGGGGGGCAGGGGTGTGTTGCACTACTGCTGTAGGGTTGAGGAGGGCAAACTGACCTGCAGTTTGACCGTGGCTGTGCTGGAGAACACCGGGTCCTCGCCCTGTTGGGGGGGGGAGGGGGGCAGGGGTGTGTTGCACTACTGCTGTAGGGTTGAGGAGGGCAAACTGACCTGCAGGTTGACTGTGGCTGTGCTGGAGAACACCGGGTCCTCGCCCTGTTGGGGGGGGGGGGGAGGGGGGCAGGGGTGTTGTGCACTACTGCTGTAGGGTTGAGGAGGGCAAACTGACCTGCAGGTTGACTGTGGCTGTGCTGGAGAACACCGGGTCCTCGCCCTGTTGGGGGGAGGGGGGCAGGGGTGTGTTGCACTACTGCTGTAGGGTTGAGGAGGGCAAACTGACCTGCAGTTTGACCGTGGCTGTGCTGGAGAACACCGGGTCTTCGCCCTGTTGGGGGGGGGGGGGGGGGAGGGGGGCAGGGGTGTGTTGCACTACTGCTGTAGGGTTGAGGAGGGCAAACTGACCTGCAGGTTGACTGTGTCTGTGCTGGAGAACACCGGGTCCTCGCCCTGCTGGGGGGGAAGGGGGGCAGGGGTGTTGTGCACTACTGCTGTAGGGTTGAGGAGGGCAAACTGACCTGCAGGTTGACTGTGGCTGTGCTGGAGAACACCGGGTCCTCGCCCTGTTGGGAGGGGGGGGGGGAGGGGGGCAGAGGTGTGTTGCACTACTGCTGTAGGGTTGAGGAGGGCAAACTGACCTGCAGTTTGACCGTGGCTGTGCTGGAGAACACCGGGTCCTCGCCCTGTTGGGGGGGGGGGGGGGGAGGGGGGCAGGGGTGTGTTGCACTACTGCTGTAGGGTTGAGGAGGGCAAACTGACCTGCAGGTTGACTGTGGCTGTGCTGGAGAACACCGGGTCCTCGCCCTGTTGGGGGGGGGGGGGGGGGGAGGGGGGCAGGGGTGTGTTGCACTACTGCTGTAGGGTTGAGGAGGGCAAACTGACCTGCAGGTTGACCGTGGCTGTGCTGGAGAACACCGGGTCCTCGCCCTGTTGGGGGGGGGAGGGGGGCAGGGGTGTGTTGCACTACTGCTGTAGGGTTGAGGAGGGCAAACTGACCTGCAGGTTGACTGTGGCTGTGCTGGAGAACACCGGGTCCTCGCCCTGTTGGGGGGGGGGGAGGGGGGCAGGGGTGTTGTGCACTACTGCTGTAGGGTTGAGGAGGGCAAACTGACCTGCAGGTTGACTGTGGCTGTGCTGGAGAACACCGGGTCCTCGCCCTGTTGGGGGGGGGGGGGGGGGAGGGGGGCAGGGGTGTGTTGCACTACTGCTGTAGGGTTGAGGAGGGCAAACTGACCTGCAGTTTGACCGTGGCTGTGCTGGAGAACACCGGGTCTTCGCCCTGTTGGGGGGGGGGGGGGGAGGGGGGCAGGGGTGTGTTGCACTACTGCTGTAGGGTTGAGGAGGGCAAACTGACCTGCAGGTTGACTGTGGCTGTGCTGGAGAACACCGGGTCCTCGCCCTGTTGGGGGGAGGGGGGCAGGGGTGTTGTGCACTACTGCTGTAGGGTTGAGGAGGGCAAACTGACCTGCAGGTTGACTGTGGCTGTGCTGGAGAACACCGGGTCTTCGCCCTGCTCCATGATGTGCTCCAGACGCAGCAACAAGCCGCCATCTTTCCACGGCTCCAGTGTGAGGATCTGCACGTTAGTGGGCAGTCCGCTGACCAGGCCAGAGTACTGAAACAAATCCATTATAAACAGGGACTCAGGCATGAGAGGAGCAATCCAGAATTAATAATGATCATTAAAAATGAAATTTTGTTTTTATATTGGAAATAGGTGTCAATATCAAACAAGTGATACAGTCGATAAATAATACTAAAATATAAAGTATTCGTTCCATATTGGAAGATAGAGGACCCGCGACGCGTAAAGCGTTGGTCGACTAAACAGAACTTAGTCCACGTTTGACGCTCTCTCGCGCCCAACGCGTGAATCTGGCCTTGAACTCGGATGTCAACGCGTCACAAGACGGACTGTAGACGAACTAGTAACTGCTGATGTGGTCACTAAGACACTGTGCCGGTTGATACCTCCATGTTGTAGGCGGCGGCCCACTCTGTGAAGCTCACGCCGCCGCTGGGGGACACGAATGTCCAGGCGTTGAGCAACTTGCGCTGCGCCAGACGCCTCTCCTGTGTCGCTATCGTCGGAGACACGTTGTCCAGGCGTCGCGTCACTCACCTCCATGTTGTAGGCGGCGGCCCACTCTGTGAAGCTCATACCGCCGCTGGGGGACACGAATGTCGAGGCGTTAAACAACTTGCGCTGCGCCAGACGCCTCTCCTGTGACGCTATCGTCGGAGACACGTTGTCCAGGCGTCGCGTCACTCACCTCCATGTTGTAGGCGGCGGCCCACTCTGTGAAGCTCACGCCGCCGCTGGGGGACACGAATGTCCAGGCGTTGAGCAACTTGCGCTGCGCCAGACGCCTCTCCTGTGACGCTATCGTCGGAGACACGTTGTCCAGGCGTCGCGTCACTCACCTCCATGTTGTAGGCAGCGGCCCACTCTGTGAAGCTCACGCCGCCGCTGGGGGACACGAATGTCCAGGCGTTGAGCAACTTGCGCTGCGCCAGACGCCTCTCCTGTGACGTTAGCGTCGGAGACACGTTGTCCAGGCGTCGCGTCACTCACCTCCATGTTGTAGGCAGCGGCCCACTCTGTGAAGCTCACGCCGCCGCTGGGGGACACGAATGTCCAGGCGTTGAGCAACTTGCGCTGCGCCAGACGCCTCTCCTGTGTCGCTATCGTCGGAGACACGTCGTCCAGCGGGCCGGCGATGACGTAGTGCTTGCCGCGGGCGATCAGACCCACGCCGTATTGGATCTCGTTCAGAGCCTCGCCTACGCCGAAGTGATCGTCGTGGAAGAGGCGCCGATGCAGCTGGAATATGAAACAATCACACTTGATTTGATACCAAATGGATGGTCCTCTTCTAACAACTCGAAATTAACTCAAGAATGGATTGATAATAGCTAAAAAGTAAATCTATTTGTTTAGCGGGGCTATTTAGTTTGTGCAGATTAACTAAATATTGGACTAAATTGGTGGCACTACTACCAGATTCTTCAAAATGCTTGAAACAATTGAATTTAATCCAAAAGTTAGTTAATCCAGCACAATTTAAAAAATAAATTGTGAAATTTTGTATTATTTTCATACAAATAATGACAATAGTTGAGCGAGCGAAGCGAGCGTCTCCTTTTGGCTCTTTTGGCACGGACCTCTGTTTTTTTTTTTTTTTTTTTGGCTGCTAATAGCCGATACACAGGTCGCACCGTTTCACCGATCGATCTGAAATTTTGCACACATGTAAAACCAACCTTCTCTGTTTGCAGACCCTAATTTTTTTGAAATCCATTGATTGGTTGAAATTTAAATAAACATCTCCTGATAGGCTGAAAAATGAAAATGGACTTCGACAAATGTGATCGACCTTATATTTTGCATGGTCATTAGGACCAACATTGTCTCTTATTTTACACATTTTCAGCCAAATCCTCCCATTGGTTAAAATTTAAAAATATATTTCATGTGCTTTTTGAAATTTAAACCAGAACCGTTTGACCGATCAACTTGAAAATTTGCATGGTCATCGGGTCCAACATTATCTGTATTTTTGACAATTTTCAGACTAAACTGTGTTTAAATTCAAAAGTTATTGACAGTTTACGGATATTTTGCGTGTTGGCTATCATATTTCTCGAATTTCATATTTCACGGAATCTTCGAATCTTCACTTCAAGGTTGTTAGAGCAGAAACTTTGAAACGTATTATGAAACTGATATGACCGTTTATGAACGATATCCTGTGATTTTTGGAAATTAACAAGGAATCGTTCAATCATAAAGGTTCAATCGATCAACTAATAACTTTGCGTGGTTATTGGGACCAATATTTTAGGAATTGTTGGAGATTTTCATACAAGTCTGTGACGAAATTCAAGAATTATTGGCTTTTAAGGCCATTTTCGATAAACATAATTTCGGTTCGAGGTGTTGTTGCGCGTATCCGTGGTCGCTCTTCAACGCGTTACTCAGAGCGTTTTCCTAGTTAGTTTCATCGCGCGTGGCCTGGTCTTCACGTTTCAATCTTACAATCGGGGACAGATTAAGGTGATACTAGCGCTCGGCCGTTTTAGAAAATTGAGAGAGAAAAATTGTTTCATAAGTGAGTGTAACTTTTACAGGATGTTCACATGAACAGTCTGATTGTATATTAGTAGCACTTTTTCGTTTTTGCTTATTGCATCGTTAATTAAGCGGCGGTTCAACAAAACCGCGCAAAACGATGAAATTTGCGATACGATTGGAGACCAAACCCGTAAACCAATTGATCTCAAATTTGAATCATGATTAGATGAAAGACAAACTTAGGGTTATCACTTGGCACATTTTTTAAATTTAATTTTATACGGCACCCAGGGAGACAAGAAAATAGATAATTTTTCACCAAAAATCCACTAAATAATACTAATTAACGAAACAAAAAATTTAAAATGTACCAAGGGATAACCCTAAGTTTGTCTTTTATCTAATCACGATTAAAATTTCAAATAATTTGGTCTACCCATTTTGTCTCCAATCGTATCGCAAAAAGTGTCTACAAAAAGCAGCAAAATCGCTCGCGCTTGCAGCACCTTAATGTTCATATTTGAAAGGATAAAAAAGGTTACATGAAAAGTATCAACAACAGAAGGCAGACATTATGATATTGATCTTCATAATAATCATAGAGATGGATGAAGATCGGTTGAACCGTCAAAGACCGGCGACATATCATTCTCATGTCCGCCCATTCGACTGTCGACGGTAAGTTCTGCACCTATATGACTCGGAAAGATGAAACCGACAGAAAGTTGCGAGTCATGAGTTGTAGCGACGTACCATGAGCTCGATCTGTCCGTCCTGGATGCTGGATCCTGCTTGCGCTCTGTCCACCAACACCGCCAGCTCCTGCGCGTCGTCTCTGAGCAACAACTTGCTGACGACGGGGTAGTAGTTGGACGAGATGGTCTCCGTGATGTCGATGGTCCAGTCCGTTCGGAAATCTCTCACGCGCTTCAACAGTTCTCTGCCGTTGGAGTCCGTGTAGAATACACCGTCGCTGAGGATGTTGCCGGCGTACAGACTGATTACCTCTTTTCCGAGCTCAAACCTAGACAGACATCAGGCTTATAATCACAAGCAGTGATTCTCAACCGGTGGGGAAATTATCCGTAAGGGAGAATTTTAGGGTTCCAGGGTTAGGGTTTAAGTTTTCCCTGGCCAGGATTCGAATTTGGTTGAGGGGCCCTTCCCCACAGATACCCAATGGATTCGTGAGCAATTCTGAAATCATGTTTTCCCCTGAATACAAATGTATCGAGAAAATTAAAGGGTTCTCAATTTTGTACATTGCTGCCAACGCAGCAAAACCATGATAATGTTATTTCCTATGTTTTGTAATGACAAGCAGCTTCAGCCCACCGCTGGAAGCTTTCACATAAGGATGTAAGTAATTTGGTGGTGTTCCCATAGCTTTTTGAAGTGTTGGCCCCAAAATAAGCATTTTCCGGGACATTTCGGCTTTGTTATCGTCGCCACATCCAGGAAATCAACACATCAGAGGAATGTTGTGGAAACTGGTTGTTCGGATGAATTCCTCAACGTCACATAGAACGGGAATAACGGAGACGTCATGATGAATGAGAACTCACTCGTCAGGGATTGGTCCGACCATCCACTCGAACTCCACGTGGTTCTCCTGGCGGTAGACGCGAATCACTTGGCTGACCCAACCGCCGTCGAATGTCTGATGGACCTCTTCCACCAGATCACCTGCGCAAGATAATCAACAGTCAAACAGAGTACACATGCGGAGTGTGTGACAGACGTGAGTGAGTCTAGACTGCACATGAGTAGGTTGATAACTAGGAAAACGCTCTGTGTAACGCGTTGATGACCGAGCACGGATATGCGCAACACATCGAACCGAAATTCTGTCTATTGAAAATGTCATTAAAAGCCAATAATTCTTTAATTTCTTCAAAAAATCTTCAAAAATTCCAAAAAAATTGGTCCCAATAAGCATGTAAAGTTTTAAGTTGATGGATTGAACCTGAACCTTATGATTGAATGGTTCCTTGTTAATTTTCAAAAATCACAGGATCTTGTTAAAAAACTATACCTGGGATCACTCATATGATATAAGTGTGTTGACACAATATCAGATCGATCTGTTGATTATTAGTGTCATAATTATGCGTTTGAAAGTCTGTTCTAACTACCTTGGAACATTGGAACTGAGGCTTCAATGTTGCCGTGATCCATAGCAACAAGCAAAATGTCCGTAAAATGTCAATAATTTTTGGATTTAAACACAGATTTGTCTGAAAATTGTCAAAAACACAGATAATGTTAGTCCCAATGACCATGCAAAGTTTTAAGTTGATCGGTCAAACGGTTCTAGTTTAAATTTCAAAAATCACAGTAAAGATGGTTTTAAATTTTAACCAATGGTAGGATTTGGCTGAAACTTTGTATGATTGGGTAAAATGTTAGTGGTAATGACTTGTCAAAATTTCAAATTGATCAAACAAACCAATCGAAAGATAATTTTTTTAACATTTGAACCAATCACGGGATCCCGTTCAAAAACGAACCCAGGGACCGCATAGAGTACGTTAGTATGTGTACAAAGTTTCAGATTGATTGCTTGAGCGGTTTAACCTGGGGTGTGACCACAAATTTCTCTGTAATTTTTCAATCTCCATAATACTCGGGATGAATAATAGATCCATTGTGTTGTGAAGTCTTACCTACTTTCCTTCTCCAGAAATCTCTTGTGACATCCTATATACTAAACTCGTAAAATTACAATTAATACTTGACTGATTCGGCTAACAATCTGTAAAATTTAATATTAAGTTGGTCTTGATCCCCATGCAAAATTTGAACTTAATGTGAACATTTTTATTGTCGACCAATCAGAAGACATTATTTAAACTTAAACCAATTAGAGGATTTGGCCTTCGTACTGCATCCGATTTTATGCGCTAGCTCAAAAATGCTTTCATTTTACTGTACATTGTGAATAGCTTGGCTGCTCTACAGGCCTTGCCTTGGAACAGAAGCTTAAAGAAGGCAGGGATGACAATTTAGTATACATTTTTCAAGATTATGGAATAAAATGACCTTAAAATGACAAAACTTTTGAAAATAACGACAGATTAGACTGAAAATTGGCAAAAATACCTAAAATGTTGGTACCAATGACCACGCGAAGTTTTAAGTTGATCTGTCAATCTGTTCTAGTTTAAATGTCAAAAATCACATGAAAAATGGTTTTAAATTTGAACCAATAGGAGGATTTGGCTGAAACTTTTTATGATTGGGTACAATGTTGGTTGCAATGTTTTTGCTAAATTTCAAATAGATCGAAGCAACCAATCGAAAGATAATTTTTTTTAAATTTGAACCAATCACGGGAGCCCATTCAAAAACGATCCCAGGGACCGCATAGAGTACGTTAGTATGTGTACAAAATTTCAGATCGATTGCTTGAGCGGTTTGACCTGGGCTGTGACCACAAAAAAACAAAACAAAAAAAAACAAACACACAGAGAAAGTGCCATAAGAGTACAGTGGTGACGCTCGCTACGCTCGCTCAATGACACAACGGATAGTTATCCTGGTTTATAGAACTGACCGAAGGCATCCGAGGACGATTAACATTTACAGACTCCACAACCCTCCCCCCCGAGAGAATTACGTATATTTAAGATGAAGGTACACTAATGGCTCAACTAAAATTGATCTTTCAATAAATCTGACTGACTGAAAAATGTTAGATCGCACCATCAGAAGTCAGTCCAAGCGAACTCCTTGTTTCACTCTAATATAGGGGACCTCACATTTCAATGAAAATCAAGCTTTGATTGGTATGGAACACATGACCATCAATAATTCAAATATTTTGTTACCATATCAATTTTTGTTGTGCTGAGTGTACAATGTTATACTAGGAAAACGCTCTGAGTAACGCGTTGATGAGCGAGCACTGATACGCGCAATACCTCGAACCGAAATTCTGTTTATCGAAAATGTCTTTAAAAGCCAATAATTCTTGAACTTCATCACAGACTTGTATGAAAATCTCCAACAATTCCTAAAATATTGGTCCCAATAACCACGCAAAGTTTTAAGTTGATCGATTGAACCTTTATGATTGAACGATTTCTTGTTAATTACAAAAATCACAGGATCTCGTTCAAAAAATATTTAAACGGTCATATCAGTTTCATATTAATATACGTTTGAAAGTTTCTGCTCTAACAACCTTGAAGTGATGATCCGAAGATGCCGTGAAATGTGAAATTCGAGATATATGACAGCCAACACGCAAAATATCCGTAAACTGTCAATAACTGTTGAATTTAAACACAGTTTAGTCTGAAAATTTTAAAAAATACAGATAATGTTGGACCCGATGACCATGCAAATTTTTAAGTTAATCGGTCGAACGGTTCTGGTTTAAATTTTAAAAAGCACATGATTTTTTTTTTTAATTTTAACCAAAGGGACGATTTGGCTGAAAATTTGTAAAATAAGAGACAATGTTGGTCTTAATGACCATGCAAAATATAAAGTTGATCACATTTGTCGAAGACCATTTTCATTTTTCAGCCTATCAGGAGATGTTTATTTAAATTTTAACCAATCAATGAATTTAAAAAAAAAATGGGGTCAGCAAACAGAGAAGTTTGTGTCTACATGTGTGCAAAATTTCAGGTCGATCGGTGAAACTGTGCGATTTCTATTGCTCCATTTAGCAGACAAAAACAAAAACAAAAAAAAAAAAAAAAACAGAGGTCCGTGTCAAAAGAGTCAAAAGGAGACGCTCGCTTCGCTCGCTCAATTATCACCTAATATCTTAAATTGGATTTGAATCCAAATAACACACGACTCTTCCTATCATCCTGACTCCATGGAAGTTTTCCAAAGAAACCTACATTCTCAAACAATAACGGCTTATTGATGAATTTCAAAGAGTTCACAATGAACTGAATTAATTTGGGGTTGGAATATAAAAGAATTAAAAGAAATTAATGAAACGATAACTTCAAATCCCTCGCAGTCTTTGGTGTAGCTACTCGTAAAATGCCCCATCTACATAACCCATGCACCTAAGCTCTGTTGTGACGTACCCTTGTAAACGACGTAGCTGTCAATGGGCATGGGGATCGTGTCGGTGCCGTTGGGCCTGAAGATGTACGCGCCCGAGGATCGTTCTCCGTCCTTGTAAGCGCCCAGGTAGTAGTTGAAGGTCTGCCGCAGGTCGACGGTGACGTTGTTGATCTCCAGTGTTGACGTCACGCCGTCGTTGTCGAGCGTCAGCGATATTCTCTGTCGGTTTGAAAGATCGGGATTGCTCAAACCAGACATACGTGATGAAGACATCATGCTTGACCTATACCAAACCCATAGTTTTGGTAGAAATTCCGCTAAATATTTACCGACACAAAAACTACACTGTTGTCCATTTCATTTATTATTTCAAAAGTTCGGAAGAGATATATGTATTTCTTCTCGAATAATTTGAGACAAACGTTGTGTATTTAATGGGATAACGCAAGTAATAGGTCCATCAGCAACAGATGCAAGTTTTCTTTTAGTTTCATTTACTTCAACTAGGTATAGGCTAATGGTGACGTATGAATGATTACTTTCTATGATTGGGAGCTGATGATGAAGAATAGGAAAAAGGGAGATGTCTTGACTTATTAGCAGGGAATCTACGCAGCAACTGACTTTCAACTTAGGGAATCCACTAATAAACCTCGCCCAGGAAGGGCGGCCACTGAAATAGAGTAAGCAGTGCACCCCAAGAATGGAAGTCTACAGTATTTTCTTGTAAGTTCATCTTTGACTCAGATGATAGAATCACCCAGTCCACTTGGACATTTGCAGGTACTGACCTCGTTGCCCATGGTGCTGTCTCTGGTCTCTTTAGTGGTCGCCTTGCGGGCTGCGGCCAGACGAGTGACGTAATAGGACCTGAATCCCAGCGCAGGGAGGCGGTCCGCTCGGAACACCAGCTCGGTGTCGGCTGAGCTGTCACGGCCCGGCATTCCCATCAGGCTGGCGTGGATAGGAACAAGCTGAGTGGCAACAGCGACACCTGTTGGAACAACGAGTTGTTAGAAACACTCTCTTGTCAATATCGTGTAGGTTCAAGCGTATGTAAGACCAACACTGAAATGCACAGCTGTCTAACGGAGAACGTACGTTGTCTTGGAATTAAATTTTATTTTATTATGTGCACAGCAAAGTGTGTTTCCCAACAATCATGCACCATTGTTTGACATAAGTTGAAGCTTAGTGGGGAGTAAATCGTAAAGCCAGTATAGACTGTTAGTCCGAAAGCAATTGCAGGAATGACGTCAGTTCTTCAGTAGATGTTTCACGACGTGTCGGTGACGTTAGAAATGACATGACGAATGAAATGAAGATGGCGGGGCTAACATCACCGACACGTCGGCGTAAACAGATCTTCTGAGGAGCAACATCACACCACAACCATGGAGCATCAACCGAAGAGCTGACATCATTATTTGTATGGGCAAACAACAGTCGGCACGTATTGTAGTTAGTGAGTTTCTACCTACCGTCTGGTCCTTGCACACTGTAGTCGCTGCCGAGCACGGGCACTCTGACGTAGTGTGACACGGGCCGACTCAGCGGGTTGTAGATCGTCAACACGAAGCTGTCGGAGTTCTCGGACACCGCGCACTCGCTGACGTTCAGCTTGAGACACGACTGCACCGGCACGGGGGTGGGGGACGCGTTGCCAAGCAGCGTGCTGAACAACACCAAGCAGCATACAGATTAGTCCGATCATCCTGCTTGTACAGCCGTTGACATTAGCTCTCTCTAAGGGATATGAAATTGCTATACCGGAAGCAGAACGTTTTAGCCGATGTTTAAGGCTGCAGTTGTTTATACCCTGGCTTTTATTGACATTATTCAATCTCTTCACGATCAGACCATACATATTTAAAATGCGATCACATTAGAAGCATACTGTTGTACTGCGTCAGGGTTTCCTGCAGTCTAGGTAAAATGTGAGATGACGTCAGCAGTCGAGCTTGGAACATTTAGTTCCATTTCGTGATCAAAAGACGACACTCTTTGCCATTATATAATGAGGACGGCATTCCCTATTCCTACTAAAGGAATTTCTCAAGGGTAGGAGGATTTACAAACAATACTCAAGTCATGAGAATGCCTCTACCATCAGATTCCCACCAAAAAATAAAACATCCTGCTGGAAATTGCAGACAAAAGAAATAACAATGGTTTGCACTCAACATAGGTAGAATAGGGGGTTTGCACTTATTTTAAGAAGTATAACGAAAATAGGGAGTTGTATACTTAATTGTAAACTGAACCACACACATTCCAAATACTGACAAATAATTATTTTCTCAACAAGTTCCCATGAATGAATATCTCCGTAAACTTGCATGTGATTACGAGAAAGCCTGGTATTGACTCACTTGACCGCCGACTGCGCGGCCTTGGCACTCTCTGTGAACGCCTCGGTCAGGATGACGTTGTAGTCAGCCGCCACGTGGTCCTTCATCGTGCCTGTGATGGCGTCGTGGTGCTGCATGACGCCCATCGCCTCTCTCAGCACAGTGATGGCGGCGTCGTCAGCGGCACTCGCACCGGCCAGGGCTGCCAACTGCTTGCTCACCTTCAGAACAAAGTCACATTCTTCTTTTAACGTCTTTACGTACATACACCCAACTGGCGTGCATTGGGCTGTATGCACCTACTACGGCCTTTATTGTTATGGAGAGCATTGAGCTAGACCTTCTATTGCTTTTGGGAAAGGAGGAAAGGAGGTATGTCAGATGTCACAAACAGGCAGTGCTTTCATAGCACTGAGTTAATTTTTAAGATTTCGCATGGGTTATTTTCTCCAGAAAATTGCGTGCATTGTGCCATGTGGTACAAGACTTCCTCTAGATTGTATAGGATCTGCAGTAGTTCTGACGGCCACATAGGATTCAGTTTCTGAGATACTTGTCTTCCCTTGAAGACAAGTAAAGACAGTTGAGCTACTTGGATTATCCGACTGCTAATATCCCTGCGACTACTTCCTTCCGATGACATGTCCTAGTACTTATACTCTCTGCACCCCTTCATTTCCTTCCATCTCATCTCATCCCTTTCATCTCATCCACGTCCATGTAATTACTCCCCCTACCAGCAACTATTGTTTTCTCAATAATTGAAATACATGTTGCAACGTTTTCCTGTAAAAAACTTTGTGTTCATCTAATTGGGTTACTAATCGATTTACGGCCAGACTTTCAATACCAACTCTGCTAACTTTTAAACGGTTGATTAGGACTGTATTGCCATGGCAACAACCAATGACATTCCTTAAATTACTTTGTTAGCTTAATAACTGGTTTTAATAGAGTAATAAAAAACTGCCCCCTAGCCGTAGATAATCTAGATCTTTACCTGCAGGAAGTTGTTTCCGAGTCTCTCGAAGTACTTGGTGGTCGGCTTGGAAGTGTAATATCCCACCCAGTAGGTCTGGAAGTCGCTGCCGTACGGGAAGTAGTCGTCCTGTTTGGTCGTGAAGACTCCGCCGGCTTCGTTGACGGCCTTCACGTAGCAGGCGGGGGTCGAGTAGAAGACGTTGATGTCGCTGCCGTCCACTTGCAGGGCGTTCACGTACCTAGCGATCAACAGGTTGGACACAGTGAGTGGAGACAATCCAATGGGAAGACACCTCATTGACAGCCTTCACGTAGCAGGCGGGGGTCGAGTAGAAGACGTTGATGTCGCTGCCGTCCACTTGCAGGGCGTTCACGTACCTAGCGATCAACAGGTTGGACATCACTTTAGTACAAAGCAAATATTGATGAATCTTTATCTGTAACCGTAAATGAATGCGTGAGACATAGCTACTTTGACAAACAATAAGATATGTGTCACATATGAAGTACTCCAGCGTGTATTCCCAAAAGTATAGTAGTAGGAAGTAGTTGAATCGCGAATTACAGAAAGGGCGTTAGTCACACTTCTTGTGAAATTGAGTTAACAGCGGATATGGGCTCCGTAAAGGTAAATGTAATTTTAGAGATTGAAAGGGCGGTAGTCCCAGCACTTCCATGCACAGGGCACCCTGGTGAAGATTCCGTGAATTGCAGAAAGAGCATTATTTCCAGGACTTGTGCCCTTGCTGCACTTCACAGGTTCACGGCTTCAAAGTAAAAATGGCGTCCTCTGACACCGAGAATCCGCTACAGTTGCCAGAAACCCCTGTTAAAAGGAAAAGGGGGATAGTATTCATCCCTCTCAAGGGGGGAGTTCAGAATTTATCAAATTCATTTTCTGAGTTTTATCAAGCCATTTTATCTTAGCCAACTGAAGAAAGTGCTCGTGACCACGAAGATTCGGAATAAGTTCTGTAATTTTTGGAAATGAAGTCTTAAAATTTGTAAACTAGGAAAACGCTCAGTGTAACGCGTTGGTGAGCGAGCACGGGGACGTGCAATTTCTCGAACCGGAAATGCGTACACAAGCACAGAAAACATAAATCTTATTTTGTTTTCTTTTGTTCGATAATGATTCAGATTTCGATCGCGTTCTTACAACTCAATCGAGATTTGGATCATGATCGAGTTCGATTGAGTTCAGTTCATTACATTTTCGATTGCAATCGAGATTTTTTGAATCATGATCAAATCCTCAGTGTGAACAGGGTTTTAACATGTATCGTATTTATAGCTTTGAGGTCTTACCAGAGGCTGTGTTGCTTTAAAAACTTTTTTTTAAGGGCCTTGCGCCCTAGACCTCTTGGTTTTGTCTTTATTGATCCTATTTAACCGAGTCCAACTATAGAACTGTATATATATGTTGAGATGGAGTGAGTCTTACTTGATGATCTTGTCCATGTTCTTGTACCACACATGCGCGTCCGAGTAGGTGAAGTCCTCTCCCATGGTCAGGATGATGTTGTTGGTTCGGTAGTTGGCCGCCTGCTGGTGCACGAAGTCCGTGAACTGCTGGACCTGAAGAGGGAATATCATCGCAACTTAGTATCAGACTGACTTGTCGAGCACATGATTGATGTTGTAGATATGTTGGGACAATATCTGTTGCCAAAGAGCACTTATTACCGAATTACATTATTGAAAATGAATAAGTAATATTTTGAATTTATATATGTTCGTTCGAAATACTTGGCAAAGTAGGGAAGAAAAACACCATTAGTAAGAGTAAAAGAAGTGATGAATCACGAGTGTGTTCTAAGCTCTAAGGGATATTCATCCGAACTGGAGGCCACATTTTAAATTATCTAGATAGCTCTGCTTTTCAAAAAATTTCATATGCAGTACCGTGATCCTCATATCTATTAGTGTTTTCCAACAATGGATCATAACATGAATAGATATTAGGATCACGGTAATGCATATGAAATTTTTTGAAAAGCAGAGCTAACTTGATAATTAAAAATGTGGTCTATATAATCTAAGTCTGCTGGAAACTAGGTTGGTTGATACAAATGTTCACACTCTAGTTTCTCGCACACACCCTCACTAATTTCAGGAATATGGCTCCTGGCAACTAAGGATCTTTCACTTGCCTGGCAGCTCACTCAACTGAGCTCCATCTGAGAGATACCTGTTTCCAGCTCCAGTTTTACAGGGCTCATTTATCTGATAACTTATTCTGGATCCCTGGACGAAAAGTGTACACATTGTTTAACGTCGCACTGCTATGCAACTAGGCTGATAGCGACGGATGAATGATTTGCCCCCCCCCCCCCGCACCCCCGTGGTATGAGTGTTACCCGCTGAGGGATGTTGTAGTCCGCGCTCTTGACGTTGTCGATCATCGGCTCGTCCGAGCAGAGGATGTCGAAGCAGAAGCCGGGCGGCGGACTGTAGTGGTTGTACAGCGCATGCGTGAACAGGTCGGACACATCGCCTGCAAACAATCATTATCACGTCGGTTATACTTGGCCCACAATGTTATCACACCGTATGTCGGGTCGGGCTCTTAATGCAATGCTGACATATCCATATCGGTTGAATAAGCAAGTAATTCACATTGACAAATTGCAAGTTAAGAGGCAAACGGAAGCGAACGGGAATCGCACGGTTCGTCAGAGCGTTTTTTTTTAAATTTTGTCTTCCCACTTAATAATTTTAAAAAATCAGATAGTAACGACCCATACAGCCTAAAAGACTAAATAATGCCGCAAACTGCAATACTTTATGACCTCTGGTGCGACCTCAAAGTTACTAAAAAAAATCGTATTTAACACTTTGAGGTCGTACCAGAGGTCATAATGAACTCCAGTGTGCGGCATTATTTAGTCTATTAGGCTGTTATGGGTCGTTACTATCTGATTTTTTAAAATTATTAAGTAGGAAAACAAAATTTCAAAAAATCGCTCTGACGAATCGTGCGATTCCCGTTCGCTTCCGTTTGCCTCTTAAAATCGCAGCAGTTTCAGATCGATTGTGAAAGTTTTATTTTGAGACGTATGCCCACACATTTCGCATCCAGGCAAGGTGAAACGCATGCTCTTACGCTATTGGCAAAACACGATATGTTCGGGCATAGGTGACTGACTCACTTGAGTCGGGAGAAATGTTAAAAATTGCGTAAGCTTAAAAAATTCGTGTAAAATTTTAATTTGGTAAAACACTACAAAATGTTTTATACAACTCCTACTTTTGCTCCTCTGTTTGCTTTGTTTATTCGTTATAGTTCGAAGTGGTATAATTGTTTTCTGTCCCACATCCAAAAATCATAATCTTATTTGCTTCGAAAGACAATCCGAACACACAATAAGTTCAAGTGGCGTGTTTATTGTTCAAGTGAAATATCAATAGACTAATCTCTTCAACACGTTACAGAAACAACAAAGCATTTTATCACACATTTTGTGCATTTCTATCAAGATTATCAACACAAACATATTATATAAGAACTACTGGACAATGCATGAGAACAGATTTGATTGAGTTTTGTTTTCTAATCTGCTCTGATACGACAGATAATATGCAGATTGTCTTTCATTCAATCATTTTAATTTCGACAAAATGTTGTTTTGAGAGAATATTAACTCGTCATGCTTGATCCCAATGATATTGCTTTCAATCATTCTTACGCTTCTCGTCCTGCTAAGAAATCGTCAATTAATATAAAGTAGATGTATGTCTGCCTGCCTGCTGCAGTCTGTTCTTCATCTACTCCTATAGCCTTTGACCGATCTCAACCAAATTTTGAACAATTAATTACCACTCAGAACTCTGCGAACAACCTAGACAAACTTTCCATCAATCTGACCCCCCCCCCCCCCCTTTACCCTAAAAAGTCAATTTCCCGAGCAACGCCGGGCAGGTCAGCTATAGTTACTGATATTTAAATATCTCTACCTCAGAGGTAGAAGGACGGAAGTTTCTTTCACATTTTCTTTTAACTCGGAAACCAGTAATTCTGCCATCATCGAATCATATTTGTAAGTTACAACCAGTAATTGTGTACGAGAATACTTAAATATAACAAATCAAAATAACTGAATGGCAGGACTTCCTCCCTTCCACCATTGAGGTAATTAAAATACAATCAACACACTGTCAAGTAAAAGCAGTTAGCTTAGTGAAGTCATTGACCCATAGGCTGACAGCTGTCACGTGCACCTTACTTGCCGCTGCAATTCGGTCATGATCGAAAAGCAGAGAGAAAAGACCGATGCACAATTGACGCAGACGGACGACGGAGATGGATACGATGTTAGGGTATGACAAATTCACTCTGCTGTTCACAATTCGGACGCGGACGGACGACGCAGACGTCATATCTAAACATCGTATCCGTGTCCGTCGTCCGTCCGCGTCGTCCGTCTGCGTCAATTGTGCATCCGCCTTAACCTGACACCGTACTCCTTTGTTTTGGAGAGATGGTCGTAGCAATCAAACCATGGACTCCTGAGTCCGGAGTATAGATGTTTATCGTTCTATTGCCGTTGAATCATTGTACCTAGATTGTCTGGACTGCCGTTCCAGATGACCTCCATGGTCTTGTCGGTGAGACGCTGTCGCTTGTCCTGGTAGTCGATCCGGGCGAAGAAGGTAGCCTCGAAGCCGAGTCGGGCGAGGATGGAAGCCGTCTCGCGCGCATGCCCAAAGGGGTCGATCTGCCAGCCCACGCGCGGTCGAGAACACTCGCCCAGTGTGTCGTTCAGAATCCTGTCGACATCGAAATGGCATGACATCGACATCGACATCGACATGACATCGACATGACATCGACACATTGACGTGACATCGACATCGACATCGACATCGACATCGACATCGACATCGACATCGACATCGACATCGACATCGACATCGACATCGACATCGACATCGACATCGACATCGACATCGACATCGACATCGACATCGACATCGACATCGACATCGACATCGACATCGACATCGACATCGACATCGACATCGACATCGACATCGACATCGACATCGACATCGACATCGACATCGACATCGACATCGACATCGACATCGACATCGACATCGACATCGACATCGACATCGACATCGACATCGACATCGACATCGACATCGACATCGACATCGACATCGACATCGACATCGACATCGACATCGACATCGACATCGACATCGACACCGACATCGACATCGACATCGACATCGACATCGACATGACATCGACATCGACACATTGACGTGACATCGACATCGACATCGACATCGACATCGACATCGACATCGACATCGACATCGACATCGACATGACATCGACATCGACATCGACATCGACATCGACATCGACATCGACATCGACATCGACATCGACATCGACATCGACATCGACATGACATCGACATCGACACATTGACGTGACATCGACATCGACAAGACATCGACATGACATCGACATGACATGACATGGCATGACATCGACATCGACATCGACATCGACATCGACATCGACATCGACATCGACATTACTCTGACAGAACGTGCAGACTATCACAACAATCGTCAACTTTAATTTTATCATTAAGAGAGTATAACCATTAACATAATTAAGAAGAATGAGTTGCTCTATGGAAGACGAGCGATTTCAATGCATCAAACATGTTAAATTACTTCAAAGAAGAGAGCAATTCATTTCCTACAATACAACTTCGTCAAATCCCTAAAGACGGATACATTCCCAAAAATGGAAGACCGCAGAGGTAATCATTCGGGGACCCTTCTTCTTAACAAGAAATACATCGTGTTACCTGAATCCCCAAGTGAACTAGTCGATGAAGGTCGTCTGAATCCCCAGGTGAACTGGTCGATGAAGGTCGTGTTACCTGCATCCCCAAGTGAACTGGTCGATGAAGGTCGTCTGAATCCCCAGGTGAACTGGTCGATGATGGTCGTCTGAATCCCCAAGTGAACTGGTCGATGAAGGTCGTGTTACCTGAATCCCCAAGTGAACTGGTCGATGAAGGTCGTCTGAATCCCCAGGTGAACTGGTCAATGAAGGCCGTCTGAATCCCCAGGTGAACTGGTCGATGAAGGTCGTGTTACCTGAATCCCCAAGTGAACTGGTCAATGAAGGTCGTAATACCTGAATACCCAGGTGAACTGGTCGATGAAGGTCGTATTACCTGAATCCCCAAGTGAACTGGTCGATGAAGGTCGTCTGAATCCCCAGGTGAACTGGTCGATGAAGGTCGTGTTACCTGAATCCCCAAGTGAACTGGTCGATGAAGGTCGTCTGAATCCCCAAGTGAACTGGTCGATGAAGGTCGTGTTACCTGAATCCCCAAGTGAACTGGTCGATGAAGGTCGTCTGAATCCCCAGGTGAACTGGTCGATGATGGTCGTCTGAATCCCCAAGTGAACTGGTCAATGAAGGTCGTGTTACCTGAATCCCCAGGTGAACTGGTCGATGAAGGTCGTCTGAATCCCCAAGTGAACTGGTCAATGAAGGTCGTGTTACCTGAATCCCCAGGTGAACTGGTCAATGAAGGTCGTCTGAATCCCAAAGTGAACTGGTCGATGAAGGTCGTGTTACCTGAATCCCCAGGTGAACTGGTCGATGATGGTCGTCTGAATCCCAAAGTGAACTGGTCGATGAAGGTCGTATTACCTGAATCCCCAAGTGAACTGGTCGATGAAGGTCGTCTGAATCCCAAAGTGAACTGGTCGATGAAGGTCGTGTTACCTGAATCCCCAGGTGAACTGGTCGATGAAGGTCGTCTGAATCCCCAGGTGAACTGGTCGATGAAGGTCGTGTTACCTGAATCCCCAGGTGAACTGGTCGATGAAGGTCGTGTTACCTGAATCCCCAGGTGAACTGGTCGATTAAGGTCGTCTGAATCCCCAGGTGAACTGGTCGATGAAGGCCGTGTTACCTGAATCCACAGGTGAACTGGTCAATGAAGGCCGTGTTACCTGAATCCCCAGGTGAACTGGTCGATGAAGGCCGTGTTACCTGAATCCCCAGGTGAACTGGTCGATGAAGGCCGTGTTACCTGAATCCCCAGGTGAACTGGTCAATGAAGGTCGTGTTACCTGAATCCCCAGGTGAACTGGTCGATAAAGGTCGTCTGAATCCCCAGGTGAACTGGTCGATGAAGGCCGTGTTACCTGAATCCCCAGGTGAACTGGTCGATGAAGGTCGTGTTACCTGAATACCCAGGTGAACTGGTCGATGAAGGCCGTGTTACCTGAATCCACAGGTGAACTGGTCGATGAAGGCCGTGTTACCTGAATCCACAGGTGAACTGGTTAACAAAGGCCGTGTTACCTGAATCCCCAGGTGAACTGGTCGATGAAGGTCGTATTACCTGAATCCCCAAGTGAACTGGTCGATGAAGGTCGTCTGAATCCCCAGGTGAACTGGTCGATGAAGGTCGTATTACCTGAATCCCCAGGTGAACTGGTCGATGAAGGTCGTTTTACCTGAATACCCAGGTGAACTGGTCGATGAAGGTCGTGTTACCTGAATCCCCAGGTGAACTGGTCGATGAAGGTCGTCTAAATCCCCAGGTGAACTGGTCGATGAAGGTCGTATTACCTGAATCCCCAGGTGAACTGGTCGATGAAGGTCGTATTACCTGAATCCCCAGGTGAACTGGTCGATGAAGGTCGTATTACCTGAATCCACAGGTGAACTGGTCGATGAAGGTCGTGTTACCTGAATACCCAGGTGAACTGGTCGATGAAGGTCGTGTTACCTGAATCCCCAGGTGAACTGGTCGATGAAGGCCGTGTTACCTGAATCCCCAGGTGAACTGGTCGATGAAGGTCGTCTGAATCCCAAAGTGAACTGGTCGATGAAGGTCGTGTCACCTGAATCCCCAGGTGAACTGGTCGATGAAGGTCGTCTGAATCCCCAGGTGAACTGGTCGATGATGGTCGTCTGAATCCCCAAGTAAACTGGTCGATGAAGGTCGTGTTACCTGAATCCCCAGGTGAACTGGTCGATGAAGGTCGTATTACCTGAATCCCCAGGTGAACTGGGCGATGAAGGTCGTGTTACCTGAATCCCCAGGTAAACTAGTCAATGAAGGCCGTGTTACCTGAATCCCCAAGTGAACTGGTCAATAAAGGCCGTGTAACCTGAATCCCCAAGTGAACTGGTCGATGAAGGTCGTCTGAATCCCCAGGTGAACTGGTCGATGAAGGCCGTGTTACCTGAATCCCCAGGTGAACTGGTCGATTAAGGTCGTGTTACCTGAATCCCCAGGTGAACTGGTCGATGAAGGCCGTGTTACCTGAATCCACAGGTGAACTGGTCAATGAAGGTCGTGTTACCTGAATCCCCAAGTGAACTGGTCAATAAAGGCCGTGTTATCTGAATCCCCAAGTGAACTGGTCAATGAAGGTCGTGTTACCTGAATACCCAGGTGAACTGGTCGATGATGGTCGTCTGAATCCAAAGGTAAACTGGTCGATGATGGTCGTCTGAATCCCCAGGTGAACTGGTCGATGAAGGCCGTGTTACCTGAATCCCCAGGTGAACTGGTCGATGAAGGCCGTACTACCTGAATCCCCAAGTGAACTGGTCAATGATGGCCGTGTTACCTGAATCCCCAGGTGAACTGGTCAATGAAGGCCGTACTTCCTGAATCCCCAAGTGAACTGGTCAATGAAGGCCGTGTTACCTGAATCCCCAAGTGAACTGGTCAATAAAGGTCGTGTTACCTGAATGCCCAGGTGAACTGGTCGATGATGGTCGTCTGAATCCCAAGGTAAACTGGTCGATTGTGGTCGTCTGAATCCCCAGGTGAACTGGTCGATGAAGGCCGTGTTACCTGAATCCCCAAGTGAACTGGTCAATGAAGGTCGTGTTACCTGAATACCCAGGTGAACTGGTCGATGATGGTCGTCTGAATCCCAAGGTGAACTGGTCGATGAAGGTCGTCTGAATCCCAAAGTGAACTGGTCGATGAAGGTCGTGTTACCTGAATCCCCAGGTGAACTGGTCGATGATGGTCGTCTGAATCCCAAGGTAAACTGGTCAATGAGAGTCGTGTTACCTGAATCCCAAAGTGAACTGGTCGATGAAGGTCGTGTTACCTGAATCCCAAAGTGAACTGGTCGATGATGGTCGTCTGAATCCCAAAGTGAACTGGTCGATGAAGGCCGTGTTACCTGAATCCCCAGGTGAACTGGTCGATGATGGTCGTCTGAATCCCCAGGTGAACTGGTCGATGAAGGTCGTGTTACCTGAATCCCCAGGTGAACTGGTCGATGAAGGCCGTGTTACCTGAATCCCAAAGTGAACTGGTCGATGATGGTCGTCTGAATCCCAAAGTGAACTGGTCGATGAAGGTCGTGTTACCTGAATCCCCAGGTGAACTGGTCGATGAAGGTCGTCTGAATCCCAAAGTGAACTGGTCGATGAAGGCCGTGTTACCTGAATCCCCAGGTGAACTGGTCGATGAAGGTCGTGTTACCTGAATCCCCAGGTGAACTGGTCGATGAAGGTCGTATTACCTGAATCCCCAGGTGAACTGGTCGATGAAGGTCGTGTTACCTGAATCCCCAGGTGAACTGGTCGATGAAGGTCGTCTGAATCCCAAAGTGAACTGGTCGATGAAGGCCGTGTTACCTGAATCCCCAGGTGAACTGGTCGATGAAGGTCGTGTTACCTGAATCCCCAGGTGAACTGGTCGATGAAGGTCGTATTACCTGAATCCCCAGGTGAACTGGTCGATGAAGGCCGTGTTACCTGAATCCCCAGGTGAACTGGTCGATGAAGGTCGTATTACCTGAATCCCCAGGTGAACTGGTCGATGAAGGTCGTGTTACCTGAATCCACAGGTGAACTGGTCAATAAAGGTCGTGTTACCTAAATACCCAGGTGAACTGGTCGATGAAGGTCGTATTACCTGAATTCCCAGGTGAACTGGTCGATGAAGGTCGTGTTACCTGAATCCCCAGGTGAACTGGTCGATGAAGGTCGTCTGAATCCCCAGGTGAACTGGTCGATGAAGGTCGTATTACCTGAATCCCCAGGTGAACTGGTCGATGAAGGTCGTGTTACCTGAATACCCAGGTGAACTGGTCGATGAAGGTCGTGTTACCTGAATCCCCAGGTGAACTGGTCGATGAAGGCCGTGTTACCTGAATCCCCAGGTGAACTGGTCAATGAAGGTCGTGTTACCTGAATCCCCAGGTGAACTGGTCGATGAAGGTCGTGTTATCTGAATCCCCAGGTGAACTGGTCGATGAAGGCCGTGTTTCCTGAATCCCCAGGTGAACTGGTCAATGAAGGTCGTGTTACCTGAATCCCCAGGTGAACTGGTCGATGAAGGTCGTGTTATCTGAATCCCTAGGTGAACTGGTCGATGAAGGTCGTGTTATCTGAATCCCCAGGTGAACTGGTCGATGAAGGTCGTGTAACCTGAATCCCCAGGTGAACTGGTCGATGAAGGTCGTCTGAATCCCCAGGTGAACTGGTCGATGAAGGCCGTGTTACCTGAATCCCCAGGTGAACTGGTCGATGAAGGTCGTGTTACCTGAATCCCCAGGTGAACTGGTCGATGAAGGCCGTGTTACCTGAATCCACAGGTGAACTGGTCAATGAAGGCCGTGTTACCTGAATCCCCAAGTGAACTGGTCGATGAAGGCCGTGTTACCTGAATCCCCAAGTGAACTGGTCGATGAAGGCCGGGTTACCTGAATCCCCAAGTGAACTGGTCGATGATGGTCGTCTGAATCCCAAAGTGAACTGGTCAATGAAGGTCGTGTTACCTGAATCCCCAGGTGAACTGGTCGATGAAGGTCGTGTTACCTGAATCCCCAAGTGAACTGGTCGATGAAGGTCGTGTTACCTGAATCCACAGGTGAACTGGTCAATGAAGGTCGTGTTACCTGAATCCACAGGTGAACTGGTCAATGAAGGTCGTGTTACCTGAATACCCAGGTGAACTGGTCGATGAAGGTCGTGTTACCTGAATCCACAAGTGAACAGGTCAATAAAGGTCGTGTTACCTGAATACCCAGGTGAACTGGTCAATGAAGGTCGTGTTACCTGAATCCCCAGGTGAACTGGTCAATGAAGGTCGTGTTACCTGAATACCCAGGTGAACTGGTCGATGAAGGTCGTATTACCTGAATCCCCAAGTGAACTGGTCAATAAAGGTCGTGTTACCTGAATCCCCAGGTGAACTGGTCGATGATGGTCGTCTGATTCCCAAGGTAAACTGGTCGATGAAGGTCGTGTTACCTGAATCCCCAGGTGAACTGGTCGATGAAGGTCGTGTTACCTGAATCCCCAGGTGAACTGGTCAATGAAGGTCGTGTTACCTGAATACCCAGGTGAACTGGTCGATGAAGGTCGTGTTACCTGAATCCCTAGGTGAACTGGTCGATGATGGTCGTCTGAATCCCAAAGTAAACTGGTCGATGAAGGTCGTGTTACCTGAATCCCCAGGTGAACTGGTCGATGAAGGTCGTGTTACCTGAATCCCCAGGTGAACTGGTCAATGAAGGTCGTATTTCCTGAATCCCCAGGTGAACTGGTCAATGAAGGTCGTGTTACCTGAATCCACAGGTGAACTGGTCAATGAAGGTCGTGTTACCTGAATCCCCAGGTGAACTGGTCGATGATGGTCGTCTGAATCCCAAGGTAAACTGGTCGATGAAGGTCGTGTTACCTGAATCCCCAGGTGAACTGGTCGATGAAGGCCGTGTTACCTGAATCCCCAGGTGAACTGGTCAATGAAGGTCGTATTACCTGAATCCCCAGGTGAACTGGTCGATGAAGGTCGTATTACCTGAATACCCAGGTGAACTGGTCAATGAAGGTCGTGTTACCTGAATCCACAGGTGAACTGGTCAATGAAGGTCGTATTACCTGAATCCCCAGGTGAACTGGTCGATGATGGTCGTCTGAATCCCAAAGTGAACTGGTCGATGAAGGTCGTGTTACCTAAATCCCCAGGTGAACTGGTCAATGAAGGCCGTGTTACCTGAATCCCCAGGTGAACTGGTCGATGAAGGTCGTGTTACCTGAATACCCAGGTGAACTGGTCAATGAAGGTCGTGTTACCTGAATCCACAGGAGAACTGGTCGATGAAGGTCGTGTTACCTGAATCTACAGGTAATCTGGTCGATGAAGGTCGTATTACCTGAATCCCCAGGTGAACTGGTCAATGAAGGTCGTATTACCTGAATACCCAGGTGAACTGGTCAATGAAGGTCGTGTTACCTGAATCCACAGGTGAACTGGTCGATGAAGGTCGTATTACCTGAATCCCCAGGTGAACTGGTCGATGAAGGTCGTGTTACCTGAATCCACAGGTGAACTGGTCGATGAAGGTCGTGTTACCTGAATCCCCAGGTGAACTGGTCGATGAAGGCCGTGTTACCTGAATCCCCAGGTGAACTGGTCGATGAAGGTCGTGTTACCTGAATCTACAGGTAATCTGGTCGATGAAGGTCGTATTACCTGAATCCCCAGGTGAACTGGTCAATGAAGGTCGTGTTACCTGAATCCACAGGTGAACTGGTCGATGAAGGTCGTATTACCTGAATCCCCAGGTGAACTGGTCGATGAAGGTCGTATTACCTGAATACCCAGGTGAACTGGTCAATGTAGGTCGTGTTACCTGAATCCCCAGGTGAACTGGTCGATGAAGGTCGTATTACCTGAATCCCCAGGTGAACTGGTCGATGATGGTCGTCTGAATCCCAAAGTGAACTGGTCGATGAAGGTCGTGTTACCTAAATCCCCAGGTGAACTGGTCAATGAAGGCCGTGTTACCTGAATCCCCAGGTGAACTGGTCGATTAAGGTCGTCTGAATCCCCAGGTGAACTGGTCGATGAAGGCCGTGTTACCTGAATCCACAGGTGAACTGGTCAATGAAGGCCGTGTTACCTGAATCCCCAGGTGAACTGGTCGATGAAGGCCGTGTTACCTGAATCCCCAGGTGAACTGGTCGATGAAGGCCGTGTTACCTGAATCCCCAGGTGAACTGGTCGATGAAGGTCGTGTTACCTGAATCCCCAGGTGAACTGGTCGATAAAGGTCGTCTGAATCCCCAGGTGAACTGGTCGATGAAGGCCGTGTTACCTGAATCCCCAGGTGAACTGGTCGATGAAGGTCGTGTTACCTGAATACCCAGGTGAACTGGTCGATGAAGGCCGTGTTACCTGAATCCACAGGTGAACTGGTTAATGAAGGCCGTGTTACCTGAATCCCCAGGTGAACTGGTCGATGAAGGTCGTCTGAATCCCCAGGTGAACTGGTCGATGAAGGTCGTATTACCTGAATCTCCAAGTGAACTGGTCGATGAAGGTCGTCTGAATCCCCAGGTGAACTGGTCGATGAAGGTCGTATTACCTGAATCCCCAGGTGAACTGGTCGATGAAGGTCGTGTTACCTGAATACCCAGGTGAACTGGTCGATGAAGGTCGTGTTACCTGAATCCCCAGGTGAACTGGTCGATGAAGGTCGTCTGAATCCCCAGGTGAACTGGTCGATGAAGGTCGTATTACCTGAATCCCCAGGTGAACTGGTCGATGAAGGTCGTATTACCTGAATCCCCAGGTGAACTGGTCGTTGAAGGTCTTATATCCTGAATCCACAGGTGAACTGGTCGATGAAGGTCGTGTTACCTGAATACCCAAGTGAACTGGTCGATGAAGGTCGTGTTACCTGAATCCCCAGGTGAACTGGTCGATGAAGGCCGTGTTACCTGAATCCCCAGGTGAACTGGTCGATGAAGGTCGTCTGAATCCCAAAGTGAACTGGTCGATGAAGGTCGTGTCACCTGAATCCCCAGGTGAACTGGTCGATGAAGGTCGTCTGAATCCCCAGGTGAACTGGTCGATGATGGTCGTCTGAATCCCCAAGTAAACTGGTCGATGAAGGTCGTGTTACCTGAATCCCCAGGTGAACTGGTCGATGAAGGTCGTATTACCTGAATCCCCAGGTGAACTGGGCGATGAAGGTCGTGTTACCTGAATCCACAGGTGAACTGGTCGATGATGGTCGTCTGAATCCCCAAGTAAACTGGTCGATGAAGGTCGTGTTACCTGAATCCCCAGGTGAACTGGTCGATGAAGGTCGTATTACCTGAATCCCCAGGTGAACTGGTCGATGAAGGTCGTATTACCTGAATCCCCAGGTGAACTGGGCGATGAAGGTCGTGTTACCTGAATCCACAGGTGAACTGGTCGATGAAGGTCGTGTTACCTGAATACCCAAGTGAACTGGTCGATGAAGGTCGTGTTACCTGAATACCCAGGTGAACTGGTCAATGAAGGTCGTGTTACCTGAATCCACAGGAGAACTGGTCGATGAAGGTCGTGTTACCTGAATCTACAGGTAATCTGGTCGATGAAGGTCGTATTACCTGAATCCCCAGGTGAACTGGTCAATGAAGGTCGTATTACCTGAATACCCAGGTGAACTGGTCAATGAAGGTCGTATTACCTGAATACCCAGGTGAACTGGTCAATGAAGGTCGTGTTACCTGAATCCACAGGTGAACTGGTCGATGAAGGCCGTGTTACCTGAATCCACAGGTGAACTTGTCAATGAAGGTCGTGTTACCTGAATCCCCAGGTGAACTGGTCGATGAAGGTCGTGTTACCTGAATCCCCAAGTGAACTGGTCGATGAAGGCCGTGTTACCTGAATCCCCAGGTGAACTGGTCGATGATGGTCGTCTGAATCCCAAAGTGAACTGGTCGATGAAGGTCGTGTTACCTGAATCCCCAGGTAAACTGGTCAATGAAGGCCGTGTTACCTGAATCCCCAAGTGAACTGGTCAATAAAGGCCGTGTTACCTGAATCCCCAGGTGAACTGGTCGATGAAGGCCGTGTTACCTGAATCCCCAGGTGAACTGGTCAATGAAGGCCGTGTTACCTGAATCCCCAGGTGAACTGGTCGATGAAGGTCGTGTTACCTGAATACCCAGGTGAACTGGTCAATGAAGGTCGTGTTACCTGAATCCACAGGAGAACTGGTCGATGAAGGTCGTGTTACCTGAATCTACAGGTAATCTGGTCGATGAAGGTCGTATTACCTGAATCCCCAGGTGAACTGGTCAATGAAGGTCGTATTACCTGAATACCCAGGTGAACTGGTCAATGAAGGTCGTATTACCTGAATACCCAGGTGAACTGGTCAATGAAGGTCGTGTTACCTGAATCCACAGGTGAACTGGTCGATGAAGGTATGTTACCTGAATACCCAGGTGAACTGGTCGATGAAGGTCGTGTTACCTGAATCCCCAAGTGAACTGGTCAATGAAGGTCGTGTTACCTGAATCCCCAGGTGAACTGGTCGATGAAGGTCGTGTTACCTGAATACCCAGGTGAACTGGTCGATGAAGGTCGTGTTACCTGAATCCCCAGGTGAACTGGTCGATGAAGGTCGTCTGAATCCCCAGGTGAACTGGTCGATGAAGGTCGTATTACCTGAATCCCCAGGTGAACTGGTCGATGAAGGTCGTGTTACCTGAATCCCCAAGTGAACTGGTCGATGAAGGTCGTATTACCTGAATACCCAGGTGAACTGGTCAATGTAGGTCGTGTTACCTGAATCCCCAGGTGAACTGGTCGATGAAGGTCGTATTACCTGAATCCCCAGGTGAACTGGTCGATGATGGTCGTCTGAATCCCAAAGTGAACTGGTCGATGAAGGTCGTGTTACCTAAATCCCCAGGTGAACTGGTCAATGAAGGCCGTGTTACCTGAATCCCCAGGTGAACTGGTCGATTAAGGTCGTCTGAATCCCCAGGTGAACTGGTCGATGAAGGCCGTGTTACCTGAATCCACAGGTGAACTGGTCAATGAAGGCCGTGTTACCTGAATCCCCAGGTGAACTGGTCGATGAAGGCCGTGTTACCTGAATCCCCAGGTGAACTGGTCGATGAAGGCCGTGTTACCTGAATCCCCAGGTGAACTGGTCGATGAAGGTCGTGTTACCTGAATCCACAGGTGAACTGGTCGATAAAGGTCGTGTTACCTGAATCCCCAGGTGAACTGGTCGATGCTGGTCGTCTGAATCCCCAGGTGAACTGGTCGATGAAGGTCGTGTTACCTGAATCCCCAGGTGAACTGGTCGATGAAGGTCGTGTTACCTGAATCCACAGGTGAACTGGTCGATGAAGGTCGTGTTACCTGAATCCCCAGGTGAACTGGTCGATGCTGGTCGTCTGAATCCCCAGGTGAACTGGTCGATGAAGGTCGTGTTACCTGAATCCCCAGGTGAACTGGTCGATGAAGGTCGTGTTACCTGAATCCCCAGGTGAACTGGTCGATAAAGGTCGTCTGAATCCCCAGGTGAACTGGTCGATGAAGGCCGTGTTACCTGAATCCCCAGGTGAACTGGTCGATGAAGGTCGTGTTACCTGAATACCCAGGTGAACTGGTCGATGAAGGCCGTGTTACCTGAATCCACAGGTGAACTGGTTAATGAAGGCCGTGTTACCTGAATCCCCAGGTGAACTGGTCGATGAAGGTCGTCTGAATCCCCAGGTGAACTGGTCGATGAAGGTCGTATTACCTGAATCTCCAAGTGAACTGGTCGATGAAGGTCGTCTGAATCCCCAGGTGAACTGGTCGATGAAGGCCGTATTACCTGAATCCCCAGGTGAACTGGTCGATGAAGGTCGTGTTACCTGAATACCCAGGTGAACTGGTCGATGAAGGTCGTGTTACCTGAATCCCCAGGTGAACTGGTCGATGAAGGTCGTCTGAATCCCCAGGTGAACTGGTCGATGAAGGTCGTATTACCTGAATCCCCAGGTGAACTGGTCGATGAAGGTCGTATTACCTGAATCCCCAGGTGAACTGGTCGTTGAAGGTCTTATATCCTGAATCCACAGGTGAACTGGTCGATGAAGGTCGTGTTACCTGAATACCCAAGTGAACTGTTCGATGAAGGTCGTGTTACCTGAATCCCCAGGTGAACTGGTCGATGAAGGCCGTGTTACCTGAATCCCCAGGTGAACTGGTCGATGAAGGTCGTCTGAATCCCAAAGTGAACTGGTCGATGAAGGTCGTGTCACCTGAATCCCCAGGTGAACTGGTCGATGAAGGTCGTCTGAATCCCCAGGTGAACTGGTCGATGAAGGCCGTGTTACCTGAATCCCCAGGTGAACTGGTCGATGAAGGTCGTATTACCTGAATCCCCAGGTGAACTGGTCGATGAAGGTCGTATTACCTGAATCCCCAGGTGAACTGGTCGATGAAGGTCGTGTTACCTGAATCCCCAGGTGAACTGGTCGATGAAGGTCGTCTGAATCCCCAGGTGAACTGGTCGATGAAGGTCGTGTCACCTGAATCCCCAGGTGAACTGGTCGATGAAGGTCGTCTGAATCCCCAGGTGAACTGGTCGATGATGGTCGTCTGAATCCCCAAGTAAACTGGTCGATGAAGGTCGTGTTACCTGAATCCCCAGGTGAACTGGTCGATGAAGGTCGTATTACCTGAATCCCCAGGTGAACTGGGCGATGAAGGTCGTGTTACCTGAATCCCCAGGTAAACTGGTCAATGAAGGCCGTGTTACCTGAATCCCCAAGTGAACTGGTCAATAAAGGCCGTGTTACCTGAATCCCCAGGTGAACTGGTCGATGAAGGCCGTGTTACCTGAATCCCCAGGTGAACTGGTCGATGAAGGTCGTATTACCTGAATCCCCAGGTGAACTGGTCGATGAAGGTCGTATTACCTGAATCCCCAGGTGAACTGGTCGATGAAGGTCGTGTTACCTGAATCCCCAGGTGAACTGGTCGATGAAGGTCGTCTGAATCCCCAGGTGAACTGGTCGATGAAGGCCGTGTTACCTGAATCCCCAGGTGAACTGGTCGATTAAGGTCGTGTTACCTGAATCCCCAGGTGAACTGGTCGATGAAGGCCGTGTTACCTGAATCCACAGGTGAACTGGTCAATGAAGGTCGTGTTACCTGAATCCCCAGGTAAACTGGTCAATGAAGGCCGTGTTACCTGAATCCCCAAGTGAACTGGTCAATAAAGGCCGTGTTACCTGAATCCCCAAGTGAACTGGTCAATGAAGGTCGTGTTACCTGAATACCCAGGTGAACTGGTCGATGATAGTCGTCTGAATCCCAAGGTAAACTGGTCGATGATGGTCGTCTGAATCCCCAGGTGAACTGGTCGATGAAGGCCGTGTTACCTGAATCCCCAGGTGAACTGGTCGATGAAGGTCGTCTGAATCCCAAAGTGAACTGGTCGATGAAGGTCGTGTTACCTGAATCCCCAAGTGAACTGGTCGATGAAGGTCGTGTTACCTGAATCCCCAGGTGAACTGGTCGATGAAGGTCGTCTGAATCCCCAGGTGAACTGGTCAATGAAGGCCGTGTTACCTGAATCCCCAGGTGAACTGGTCAATGAAGGCCGTACTTCCTGAATCCCCAAGTGAACTGGTCAATGAAGGCCGTGTTACCTGAATCCCCAAGTGAACTGGTCAATGAAGGTCGTGTTACCTGAATACCCAGGTGAACTGGTCGATGATGGTCGTCTGAATCCCAAGGTAAACTGGTCGATTGTGGTCGTCTGAATCCCCAGGTGAACTGGTCGATGAAGGCCGTGTTACCTGAATCCCCAAGTGAACTGGTCAATGAAGGTCGTGTTACCTGAATACCCAGGTGAACTGGTCGATGATGGTCGTCTGAATCCCAAGGTGAACTGGTCGATGAAGGTCGTCTGAATCCCAAAGTGAACTGGTCGATGAAGGTCGTGTTACCTGAATCCCCAGGTGAACTGGTCGATGATGGTCGTCTGAATCCCAAGGTAAACTGGTCAATGAAGGTCGTGTTACCTGAATCCCAAAGTGAACTGGTCGATGAAGGTCGTGTTACCTGAATCCCAAAGTGAACTGGTCGATGATGGTCGTCTGAATCCCAAAGTGAACTGGTCGATGAAGGCCGTGTTACCTGAATCCCCAGGTGAACTGGTCGATGATGGTCGTCTGAATCCCCAGGTGAACTGGTCGATGAAGGTCGTGTTACCTGAATCCCCAGGTGAACTGGTCGATGAAGGCCGTGTTACCTGAATCCCAAAGTGAACTGGTCGATGATGGTCGTCTGAATCCCAAAGTGAACTGGTCGATGAAGGTCGTGTTACCTGAATCCCCAGGTGAACTGGTCGATGAAGGTCGTCTGAATCCCAAAGTGAACTGGTCGATGAAGGCCGTGTTACCTGAATCCCCAGGTGAACTGGTCGATGAAGGTCGTGTTACCTGAATCCCCAGGTGAACTGGTCGATGAAGGTCGTGTTACCTGAATCCCCAGGTGAACTGGTCGATGAAGGTCGTGTTACCTGAATCCCCAGGTGAACTGGTCGATGAAGGTCGTGTTATCTGAATCCACAGGTGAACTGGTCGATGAAGGTCGTGTTACCTGAATCCCCAGGTGAACTGGTCGATGAAGGTCGTGTTACCTGAATCCCCAGGTGAACTGGTCAATGAAGGTCGTCTGAATCCCCAGGTGAACTGGTCGATGAAGGTCGTATTACCTGAATCCCCAGGTGAACTGGTCGATGAAGGTCGTGTTACCTGAATCCACAGGTGAACTGGTCAATAAAGGTCGTATTACCTGAATACCCAGGTGAACTGGTCGATGAAGGTCGTATTACCTGAATTCCCAGGTGAACTGGTCGATGAAGGTCGTGTTACCTGAATCCCCAGGTGAACTGGTCGATGAAGGTCGTCTGAATCCCCAGGTGAACTGGTCGATGAAGGTCGTATTACCTGAATCCCCAGGTGAACTGGTCGATGAAGGTCGTGTTACCTGAATACCCAGGTGAACTGGTCGATGAAGGTCGTGTTACCTGAATCCCCAGGTGAACTGGTCGATGAAGGCCGTGTTACCTGAATCCCCAGGTGAACTGGTCAATGAAGGTCGTGTTACCTGAATCCCCAGGTGAACTGGTCGATGAAGGTCGTGTTATCTGAATCCCCAGGTGAACTGGTCGTTGAAGGCCGTGTTACCTGAATCCCCAGGTGAACTGGTCAATGAAGGTCGTGTTACCTGAATCCCCAGGTGAACTGGTCGATGAAGGTCGTGTTATCTGAATCCCCAGGTGAACTGGTCGATGAAGGTCGTGTTATCTGAATCCCCAGGTGAACTGGTCGATGAAGGTCGTGTTACCTGAATCCCCAGGTGAACTGGTCGATGAAGGTCGTCTGAATCCCCAGGTGAACTGGTCGATGAAGGCCGTGTTACCTGAATCCCCAGGTGAACTGGTCGATGAAGGTCGTGTTACCTGAATCCCCAGGTGAACTGGTCGATGAAGGCCGTGTTACCTGAATCCCCAGGTGAACTGGTCAATGAAGGCCGTGTTACCTGAATCCCCAAGTGAACTGGTCGATGAAGGCCGTGTTACCTGAATCCCCAAGTGAACTGGTCGATGAAGGCCGGGTTACCTGAATCCCCAAGTGAACTGGTCGATGATGGTCGTCTGAATCCCAAAGTGAACTGGTCAATGAAGGTCGTATTACCTGAATCCCCAGGTGAACTGGTCGATGAAGGTCGTGTTACCTGAATCCACAGGTGAACTGGTCAATGAAGGTCGTGTTACCTGAATACCCAGGTGAACTGGTCGATGAAGGTCGTGTTACCTGAATCCACAAGTGGACAGGTCAATAAAGGTCGTGTTACCTGAATACCCAGGTGAACTGGTCAATGAAGGTCGTGTTACCTGAATCCCCAGGTGAACTGGTCAATGAAGGTCGTGTTACCTGAATACCCAGGTGAACTGGTCGATGAAGGTCGTATTACCTGAATCCCCAAGTGAACTGGTCAATAAAGGTCGTGTTACCTGAATCCCCAGGTGAACTGGTCGATGATGGTCGTCTGAATCCCAAGGTAAACTGGTCGATGAAGGTCGTGTTACCTGAATCCCCAGGTGAACTGGTCGATGAAGGTCGTGTTACCTGAATCCCCAGGTGAACTGGTCAATGAAGGTCGTGTTACCTGAATACCCAGGTGAACTGGTCGATGAAGGTCGTGTTACCTGAATCCCTAGGTGAACTGGTCGATGATGGTCGTCTGAATCCCAAGGTAAACTGGTCGATGAAGGTCGTGTTACCTGAATCCCCAGGTGAACTGGTCAATGAAGGTCGTATTACCTGAATCCCCAGGTGAACTGGTCAATGAAGGTCGTGTTACCTGAATCCACAGGTGAACTGGTCAATGAAGGTCGTGTTACCTGAATCCCCAAGTGAACTGGTCAATGAAGGTCGTGTTACCTGAATCCCCAGGTGAACTGGTCGATGATGGTCGTCTGAATCCCAAGGTAAACTGGTCGATGAAGGTCGTGTAACCTGAATCCCCAAGTAAACTGGTCGATGAAGGTCGTATTACCTGAATCCCCAAGTGAACTGGTCAATGAAGGTCGTGTTACCTGAATCCACAGGTGAACTGGTCAATGAAGGTCGTATTACCTGAATCCCCAGGTGAACTGGTCGATGATGGTCGTCTGAATCCCAAAGTGAACTGGTCGATGAAGGTCGTGTTACCTAAATCCCCAGGTGAACTGGTCAATGAAGGCCGTGTTACCTGAATCCCCAGGTGAACTGGTCGATGAAGGTCGTGTTACCTGAATACCCAGGTGAACTGGTCAATGAAGGTCGTGTTACCTGAATCCACAGGTGAACTGGTCGATGAAGGTATGTTACCTGAATCTACAGGTGAACTGGTCGATGAAGGTCGTATTACCTGAATCCCCAGGTGAACTGGTCAATGAAGGTCGTATTACCTGAATACCCAGGTGAACTGGTCAATGAAGGTCGTGTTACCTAAATCCACAGGTGAACTGGTCGATGAAGGTCGTATTACCTGAATCCCCAGGTGAACTGGTCGATGAAGGTCGTGTTACCTGAATCCACAGGTGAACTGGTCGATGAAGGTCGTGTTACCTGAATCCCCAGGTGAACTGGTCGATGAAGGTCGTGTCACCTGAATACCCAGGTGAACTGGTCAATGAAGGTCGTGTTACCTGAATCCACAGGTGAACTGGTCGATGAAGGTCGTATTACCTGAATCCCCAGGTGAACTGGTCGATGAAGGTCGTATTACCTGAATACCCAGGTGAACTGGTCAATGAAGGTCGTGTTACCTGAATCCCCAGGTGAACTGGTCGATGAAGGTCGTATTACCTGAATACCCAAGTGAACTGGTCAATGAAGGTCGTGTTACCTGAATCCCCAAGTGAACTGGTCGATGAAGGTCGTGTTACCTGAATCCCCAGGTGAACTGGTCAATGAAGGTCGTGTTACCTGAATCCCCAGGTGAACTGGTCAATGAAGGTCGTGTTACCTGAATCCCCAGGTGAACTGGTCGATGAAGGTCGTGTTACCTGAATCCCCAGGTGAACTGGTCGATGAAGGTCGTCTGAATCCCCAGGTGAACTGGTCGATGAAGGTCGTGTTACCTGAATCCCCAGGTGAACTGGTCGATGAAGGTCGTATTACCTGAATCCCCAGGTGAACTGGTCGATGAAGGTCGTCTGAATCCACAGGTGAACTGGTCGATGAAGGTCGTGTTACCTGAATCCCCAGGTGAACTGGTCGATGAAGGTCGTATTACCTGAATCCCCAGGTGAACTGGTCGATGAAGGTCGTCTGAATCCCCAGGTGAACTGGTCGATAAAGGTCGTGTTACCTGAATCCCCAGGTGAACTGGTCGATGAAGGTCGTATTACCTGAATCCCCAGGTGAACTGGTCGATGAAGGTCGTCTGAATCCCCAGGTGAACTGGTCGATGAAGGTCGTGTTACCTGAATCCCCAGGTGAACTGGTCGATGAAGGTCGTATTACCTGAATACCCAGGTGAACTGGTCAATGAAGGTCGTGTTACCTGAATCCACAGGTGAACTGGTCAATAAAGGTCGTATTACCTGAATCCCCAGGTGAACTGGTCGATGAAGGTCGTGTTACCTGAATCCACAGGTGAACTGGTCGATGAAGGTCGTATTACCTGAATACCCAGGTGAACTGGTCGATGAAGGTCGTCTGAATCCCCAGGTGAACTGGTCGATGAAGGTCGTGTTACCTGAATCCCCAGGTGAACTGGTCGATGAAGGTCGTATTACCTGAATCCCCAGGTGAACTGGTCGATGAAGGTCGTCTGAATCCACAGGTGAACTGGTCGATGAAGGTCGTGTTACCTGAATCCCCAGGTGAACTGGTCGATGAAGGTCGTATTACCTGAATCCCCAGGTGAACTGGTCGATGAAGGTCGTCTGAATCCCCAGGTGAACTGGTCGATAAAGGTCGTGTTACCTGAATCCCCAGGTGAACTGGTCGATGAAGGTCGTATTACCTGAATCCCCAGGTGAACTGGTCGATGAAGGTCGTCTGAATCCCCAGGTGAACTGGTCGATGAAGGTCGTGTTACCTGAATCCCCAGGTGAACTGGTCGATGAAGGTCGTATTACCTGAATACCCAGGTGAACTGGTCAATGAAGGTCGTGTTACCTGAATCCACAGGTGAACTGGTCAATAAAGGTCGTATTACCTGAATCCCCAGGTGAACTGGTCGATGAAGGTCGTGTTACCTGAATCCCCAGGTGAACTGGTCGATGAAGGTCGTATTACCTGAATACCCAGGTGAACTGGTCAATGAAGGTCGTGTTACCTGAATCCACAGGTGAACTGGTCAATAAAGGTCGTATTACCTGAATCCCCAGGTGAACTGGTCGATGAAGGTCGTGTTACCTGAATCCACAGGTGAACTGGTCAATGAAGGTCGTGTTACCTGAATCCACAGGTGAACTGGTCAATAAAGGTCGTATTACCTGAATCCCCAGGTGAACTGGTCGATGAAGGTCGTGTTACCTGAATCCACAGGTGAACTGGTCGATGAAGGTCGTATTACCTGAATCCCCAGGTGAACTGGTCGATGAAGGTCGTATTACCTGAATACCCAGGTGAACTGGTCAATGAAGGTCGTGTTACCTGAATCCACAGGTGAACTGGTCAATGAAGGTCGTGTTACCTGAATCCCCAAGTGAACTGGTCAATGAAGGTCGTATTACCTGAATACCCAGGTGAACTGGTCAATGAAGGTCGTGTTACCTGAATCCACAGGTGAACTGGTCAATGAAGGTCGTGTTACCTGAATCCACAGGTGAACTGGTCGATGAAGGTCGTATTACCTGAATCCCCAGGTGAACTGGTCGATGAAGGTCGTCTGAATCCCCAGGTGAACTGGTCGATGAAGGTCGTGTTACCTGAATCCCCAGGTGAACTGGTCGATGAAGGTCGTATAACCTGAATCCCCAGGTGAACTGGTCGATGAAGGTCATCTGAATCCCCAGGTGAACTGGTCGATGAAGGTCGTGTTACCTGAATCCCCAGGTGAACTGGTCGATGAAGGTCGTATAACCTGAATCCCCAGGTGAACTGGTCGATGAAGGTCATCTGAATCCCCAGGTGAACTGGTCGATGAAGGCCGTGTTACCTGAATCCCCAAGTGAACTGGTCGATGAAGGCCGGGTTACCTGAATCCCCAAGTGAACTGGTCGATGAAGGTCGTGTTACCTGAATCCACAGGTGAACTGGTCGATGAAGGTCGTATTACCTGAATCCCCAGGTGAACTGGTCGATAAAGGTCGTATTACCTGAATACCCAGGTGAACTGGTCAATGAAGGTCGTGTTACCTGAATCCACAGGTGAACTGGTCAATGAAGGTCGTGTTACCTGAATCCCCAAGTGAACTGGTCAATGAAGGTCGTATTACCTGAATACCCAGGTGAACTGGTCAATGAAGGTCGTGTTACCTGAATCCCCAGGTGAACTGGTCGATGATGGTCGTCTGAATCCCAAAGTGAACTGGTCGATGAAGGTCGTGTTACCTGAATCCCCAGGTGAACTGGTCGATGAGGGTCGTCTGAATCCCAAAGTGAACTGGTCGATGAAGGTCGTGTTACCTGAATCCCCAGGTGAACTGGTCGATGAAGGTCGTGTTACCTGAATCCCCAGGTGAACTGGTCGATGAAGGTCGTATTACCTGAATCCCCAGGTGAACTGGTCGATGAAGGTCGTGTTATCTGAATCCCCAAGTGAACTGGTCGATGAAGGTCGTGTTACCTGAATCCCCAAGTGAACTGGTCGATGAAGGTCGTATTACCTGAATCCCCAGGTGAACTGGTCGATGAAGGTCGTCTGAATCCCCAAGTGAACTGGTCGATGAAGGTCGTCTGAATCCCCAGGTGAACTGGTCGATGAAGGTCGTATTACCTGAATCCACAGGTGAACTGGTCGATGAAGGTCGTGTTACCTGAATCCCCAGGTGAACTGGTCGATGATGGTCGTCTGAATCCCAAAGTGAACTGGTCGATGAAGGTCGTATTACCTAAATCCCCAGGTGAACTGGTCAATGAAGGTCGTGTTACCTGAATCCCCAGGTGAACTGGTCAATTAAGGTCGTGTTACCTGAATCCCCAAGTGAACTGGTCAATGAAGGTCGTATTACCTGAATACTAAGGTGAACTGGTCAATGAAGGTCGTGTTACCTGAATCCACAGGTGAACTGGTCAATGAAGGTCGTGTTACCTGAATCCCCAAGTGAACTGGTCAATGAAGGTCGTATTACCTGAATACCCAGGTGAACTGGTCAATGAAGGTCGTGTTACCTGAATCCCCAGGTGAACTGGTCGATGATGGTCGTCTGAATCCCAAAGTGAACTGGTCGATGAAGGTCGTGTTACCTGAATCCCCAGGTGAACTGGTCGATGATGGTCGTCTGAATCCCAAAGTGAACTGGTCGATGAAGGTCGTGTTACCTGAATCCCCAGGTGAACTGGTCGATGATGGTCGTCTGAATCCCAAAGTGAACTGGTCGATGAAGGTCGTATTACCTGAATCCCCAAGTGAACTGGTCGATGAAGGTCGTGTTACCTGAATCCCCAGGTGAACTGGTCGATGCTGGTCGTCTGAATCCCCAGGTGAACTGGTCGATGAAGGTCGTATTACCTGAATCCACAGGTGAACTGGTCGATGAAGGTCGTGTTACCTGAATCCCCAGGTGAACTGGTCGATGATGGTCGTCTGAATCCCAAAGTGAACTGGTCGATGAAGGTCGTATTACCTAAATCCCCAGGTGAACTGGTCGATGAAGGCCGTGTTACCTGAATCCCCAGGTGAACTGGTCAATGAAGGTCGTATTACCTGAATCCCCAGGTGAACTGGTCGATGATGGTCGTCTGAATCTCAAAGTGAACTGGTCGATGAAGGTCGTGTTACCTGAATCCCCAGGTGAACTGGTCGATGAAGGTCGTATTACCTGAATACCCAGGTGAACTGGTCAATGAAGGTCGTGTTACCTGAATCCACAGGTGAACTGGTCAATGAAGGTCGTGTTACCTGAATCCCCAAGTGAACTGGTCAATGAAGGTCGTGTTACCTGAATCCACAGGTGAACTGGTCAATGAAGGTCGTGTTACCTGAATCCCCAAGTGAACTGGTCAATGAAGGTCGTATTACCTGAATCTCCAGGTGAACTGGTCAATGAAGGTCGTGTTACCTGAATCCCCAGGTGAACTGGTCGATGATGGTAGTCTGAATCCCAAAGCGAACTGGTCGATGAAGGTCGTGTTACCTGAATCCCCAGGTGAACTGGTCGATGATGGTCGTCTGAATCCCAAAGTGAACTGGTCGATGAAGGTCGTGTTACCTGAATACCCAGGTGAACTGGTCGATGATGGTCGTCTGAATCCCCAGGTGAACTGGTCGATGAAGGCCGTGTTACCTGAATCCCCAGGTGAACTGGTCGATGATGGTCGTCTGAATCCCAAGGTAAACTGGTCGATGAAGGTCGTGTTACCTGAATACCCAGGTGAACTGGTCAATGAAGGTCGTGTTACCTGAATCCCCAGGTGAACTGGTCGATGAAGGTCGTGTTACCTTAATCCCCAGGTGAACTGGTCGATGATGGTCGTCTGAATCCCAAGGTAAACTGGTCGATGAAGGTCGTGTTACCTGAATACCCAAGTGAACTGGTCGATGAAGGCCGTGTTACCTTAATCCCCAGGTGAACTGGTCGATGATGGTCGTCTGAATCCCAAGGTAAACTGGTCGATGAAGGCCGTGTTACCTGAATCCCCAGGTGAACTGGTCGATGAAGGTCGTGTTACCTGAATACCCAGGTGAACTGGTCGATGAAGGTCGTATTACCTGAATCCCCAGGTGAACTGGTCAATGAAGGTCGTGTTTCCTGAATCCCCAGGTGAACTGGTCGATGATGGTCGTCTGAATCCCAAGGTAAACTGGTCGATGAAGGTCGTGTTACCTGAATACCCAGGTGAACTGGTCAATGAAGGCCGTGTTACCTGAATCCCCAAGTGAACTGGTCGATGATGGACTGGTAATGCGTGGCCGCCTCGTCGTGCATGCTCCACGAGCCACTGGTGAACTCCAGTTGGCCGCCGTCCACCAACTCCTTGACCAAGTCCATGGTTGCCTCGTCTTGCTCTTGCCACCACTTCCAGAAGAACGCCGTCTCGACCCAGATGAATCTGCAGACAGACATAACAACGTCCAGACCGATGAAGATCTCATCCCCCTAATACGTCATCAACACAGTTCAGATGTTTTATAATAAAAAAAATGGTCGACAAAGTCTACACATGACATTCTCGGAATTATTAATCGTATTTCACTTGAATATTTTTCAGTCTTAATATAACATCTATCTTTTTTAAGTTGACGAAACTTCACTGACAGACGACATTGAAAAGAAAAACGCTTTGTCAACATAACTGTCAAAATATACATTGTTTCGTTAGGTCTGTTCGTTTACTCTGACAAATCTACCACAAATTGCCAAATCCTGCCACTTTTCACACATCATCCCGAGTAGGTGCAGCTTGTGGCAGTTTACGGCAGTTTACGGCAGGTTTTGGCAGGGTAAACCTCGGGGTAAACGAACAGACAGCTGTTGTATACCACTGTACAGATTGGTACAGTGTATAGTGTAATATGGGTACATTATTACAGACCACTGTAATAATTTCCAGCATGTCATCGAACATGATTTTTACGAGTTTACAAATAACAAATTGTTATTTTTGAAGAACCCTAGATCTAAGATGGTAAAAAATTTGTTTTTCATAAGTCCGCCCCTTCATTGGTAAATTCCCAAAAATAATTTCAGGTTATAGCCTATGGTACTAGAGAGCCCCGCCATGTAACACATGACCTAATCACAATCTTTTCTGATCAAGGTATAATAGATGGCGCAACCCTTGAACAACTCTTACTCTGACGAATTGACTGATCGTGACAATTGACTTGACCCTCACAGAACTACCGATCTCAATAGCAACTCAATTATAAATCTTGGTATTTTTCAAAACAAACCGAAACAATAATTTAATATGAATGGATCTGTTGAGTGAAGAATTAACCCAGAGTGGCAGTTTCCAAATTAATATACTTAGAATATTGAAAACAACAACTGAAAAAGGTATGAACGAATCTAAACGAATCCAAATTCTGAATCCGAAAGCATTCCTAAATGAGATAGACGAAACAAATACACAACATAAAAAATTACAGCACAATCAAAGATTTCCAACGTTTAAAAATATGAGCTAAGAAACACGAGGCACACTATCAAGTTCAGATTAAAGCAGAGAGAAGAGCATTTCTGTCATTGGCTGACTGCTCTCACGTGACCTTACTTTCCTCACTGCTATTTGGTCACGATCGAAAAAGCACAAAGTATACTTGAAGTCCATGGTCAAGACTGAGTAGTACAATTTAATACGATTTTATTCAGGTCTCCACATAATAAGATTCAACCTGATTATATAAATGTACGCATCTCTGCAGAAATCACAACAATACAATTTTGATTCCTAAATGGTACTGTCAGTTTTCAATATACTCAAATCATTTTCAAAATGCGATGTGACGTAAGGAGGTACACTCGAGAAAAATTTCCAATGTCAGAAAAGTTCTCTTGCGCCCCCCTCCTCCCACCCCACACAACATTCTCAACCCCCAAAATAACAATAACATTTAAATGTTGCTTTTCATGTGGTTCTATTCGGTCAAGGTCCACAGAGTTAAATTGTATTTTCTTCACTGCCAATGGATTCACGGCTTCCTGAAGTTTCAAAGTTTCGAAAAATGTATGTTTTTCCATGATATTGTGCATTCCTTGTAATATCTCTCGAAATAATCAACGGATTCGATTGAAATTGTGTGCACTTTATTTGGCTCGAAATTATCTACAGGAAAAGTCCCGGTTTGATTACAATTGAGCTAAAATGACGATTTCTATACAGGTCTATCGTAACGCAACTTCCGAGCTCAAGGTCAAAACTGTGCATTAATAGTAAAGGATTGAGTGTAATAAGCGACTAATGGGTGAGACACCGCTCTGATCAATCAAACAAATACAATGAAGTGAAATTTCCACATAATATTTTGAAGGACTCTACCAACTTTCGGTGTATGAATGTTCCAAGAAAATTGTTCTGACAGCAGTTATTTTGCCTCATGGTTTGTTTACCTCTTGGCTGGATCCTTGGAGAGCTCATTGACGACTGAATCCAGGACATACTGGACCCCAGCGCGCTGGATGTTGGTCTTAGCTGCAACACAATGCAACACAATTCAACACAATGCAACACAAAGCAACATTCAGGACGATTCCATAACACTTGTTGCTGCTTTACGTCGCATTGTTCTGCCATTGGGCTGATTGATTACGATGATGAATATTGTGAGATGTTTATGAAGACTACATAAGGATGGACGGTGCGAAGGAGTCGGTTACGTCCTTAGTAGGAAACGATTCCAAGTTCCCCTGGGGCTCTATTCTACAACTTTTAAATTACCAATTCCTCTGGGATTTGATTTCATGCAATCTAAATCCTTATGGTCGTGATTGGATTCCATTAGAATTGAATTGGGAAAACGTTATAGAATAGGGCCAGAGGACAATTCATGAGTTTTAACGTTTTAGAAAACATTCGCATTTCCACTGATAAAAGTTAACATAGTTGAATGCTAAGGCCTAGTTGCAACAACTTTTTTAAGTTTTATGCAATGCTAAAGTTAACGGTTCGAATTCGAACGTGTATTCTCAAGAACTGACCTCCAAGAATTGGCCTCATGGGGCCAATTCTTGAGTTTTACGTTTTGATATTCTACGTTGTCATCGTTTAAAACTTAAAAAGTTGAAGGCTAAGCAATAGAATTGTCTAATGTTTCGATTTGTTTTACAATGCAAACGTAAACGGATTCAAAATGTGTACTGTCAAAAATTGTCCTCCTGGACTGAGAGAAACCACGGAATTCTCTCAGTCAGTGACGACTGTCTCAGGAATCACGCCTGGACCTGGTGAGTGAATGTCGCGAGAGTTAATCTCTGAATCAACTTGCTGTCATTACAATGAATCAGACCAAGTGGACTGCATTAATATTCCTCCAGCACAGCGTGTGCAAGCAACACACTGCAACATGACGTGAACTCTGAGTCTACTCATCAGCCGTAGTAGTATTTTAAGTGATACAAGCGCTCGGCCGTTTTAGCAATTTGAGAGAGACCATATTGTTTCATAAGTGGATGTAACTTTAATAAGAGTGATTAAAGTCAAGTGATTAAGTGATTAAAGTAACTTCTTTATTTTTGCTTTGTGCCTTGTTAATTATAGGCGCGGGTTATTCAACAAAACCGCGCAAAACTATGGAATTTCCGATACGATTGGAGACCAAACCAGTTGACCAATTGATCTCAAATTTGAATCATGATTAGATAAAATACAAACTTAGGGTTATCACTTGGCACATTTTTTAAATTAAATATCATTCGGCACCCATTGAGACAAGAAAATATACATTTTTTCACCAAACATCAGCTAAATATTACTAATAACAAAGCAAAAAATACAAATGTATCAAGTGATAACCCTAAGTCTGTATTTTATCTAATCATGGTTAAAATTTCAAATCATTTCGTCAACCCATTTCGTCTCCAATCGTATCCAAAAAAGTGCCTGCAACACGCGGCAAAATCGCTCGCGCTTGAAGCACCTTATAATTGCATATTGCAACACACTACAATATGATGTGACTCTACTCACAGCCGTAGTAGTATTGGTCGAATGTCTTCAGCCAGCCCACGTCGTCGTGTGTGTGTGGAACCATGTGCACGTTGATCCTGGCGGGGTCCACTGGCGAGCAATTCTACAACAAGCAATGCCCAAATGGCAGCCAAATGACACAAGTAGAGATAAATGGAGTTTATGATAGTTCGTTGGTACACATTTTAATTCAACTTTTAAACCATATTGTAGCATTGGACTACCAAATACTGTTGATTGTAGTTTATAAACAAAATTGCCTTACCAATTGGACCAAAAATAAATAATTTGATAGTCAAGCAGAGGTCAAACTACATACCCTCACGAGTCAAACATGTTTTTACGCTAATTTTAAAAACACGGAGTTTTATGGGACTGTGTCTTGTATAAGTTAAAAATTATACAATATTGTAAAATTCAAGTCCCAGTAATCCGTTAAATTTGTTTGCGGTTTATTTCTCTTCAGTGATAAAGCCGCGAAGTGATGTAGAAACCAAAGATTATGAAACATTATCTTCGTGTCCGGTCGTGATAATTTCAACAGCTGATTGACAGAACTTGAACAGAACTTCCAGTATATTAGAAGGATTTAAAGTAAATAGAAATCCGACCTTTTATTGCAGGAGCTGTCACTTTAGGAAATATATGAAAGTTTTTTTTTATAGAAGCATTTATTTTGTAGCATCCATATCGATGTAGGTATCATTGAACTAGTTTGAAGACCGTAAAATGTCTAAACTTTTGAAGTTATAACGACTGATTGGACTGATAGTTTGGAAATTGACAAAAAAAATCGACTAATTGGCCTCAACTACCTAGCATGCAAAATTAAGTTGATCGGTCAAACCTACAACCGGTCAAACGGTTCCACTTCAAATTTCAAAAAAATCACATAATATCCTGAAAAATACTATGGATAAAGCCAAGTTCATTACTTTGTAGTCTAGACTCGAAACAACCCTAATTGCATAGAAGTCATTTCGGTTGCCTAACCTCCGACAAAGATAATGTTATTAAATGACATGATCTGACTCACTGACCCTCTCTATTGCAGGAGGGTAGACCAATATACGTCATCTGTGTACTGCGGCTTGCTTGCCAATGCGAGCAGTAGGGACCCCTATGGGGACCTATTCTATACCTATTTTGATCTTGTCGTGACCGCCTTAATTTCACTGCCATTAATTAAGTTAGCATTACCCCGAAATGAAGGCGGTTGCGACGAGATCAACAAGAGCTTCTTTTGACGCTGACCTCACGATACCTCTTAGATAACATTAGTATTTGTGCAAAAGTTTGATCGATAGGCTGAACGGTTTGACCTGGGCTGGCAAAAAAACAAAAAAACATACAGAGAATGTGCCATAACAGTACCGTGGTGACGCTCGCTACGCTTACTCAAAAACACCAAACAAATAGCAAAACAACCTTCTTACATCATATCCGCAAGTTGCTCTGGGCTGCTTGGAGACTGTGGGATGCGCTAACGCTTGACAAACCGTCGCCAACAAGATGGCAACCACCTTCCACTGTGCCGCCATGACAAGTAGATAATCACTGCTCAAGTCAAGACAATCACTGCTACTGACAAGTTCAAGGTGCAGGGGCTTATATACGTCCACAGCAGGCCGACAAACAATACCATTGTGTGTGTCGCTTTTTATCATCAAGCGATGTGTGATTAGAATAACACTTGATACAAGCATTAATCATTGACATTTTAATGAAATTGACTGTTAGAGTTTTTATTTGGGATGAATTTTCGTAAAGAGAACTATAATTTTCTTGCACATTTCAAGAACAATACACACTCTTGTGATTATAGGTACATATTTTTTCTCCTCTTCCTTATTGCAACATCCATTCACTGTAAGTTTGACAGCGAGAAAATGTAATATTGTTGCTTTGCTCAACATGTCTAAACTGCAATAAATAATACAAAAATATGAATTTAAACTTAAATTACACAAAATATCTATACCTATGCAATCAAATACAATGTATAATATATTTATACAAGTTTGCTAAATTGGCTGGGCGGTAGTTGCACCCAGTATTTTTTTTGTCAACCTTACAGATGGATTTTACGAAGTATTAGTTTTGAGATTAGGTTGAACTTTTTATTTTAATAATAATAAAGTGTGATGTGATCAATGTATGTGACCTCTCATTCATCAATGATGTTTATAATAATTGTTATTTATCTAGATTTCTGAATTTCACATTTTGAATTATTCAATTTTAATTACTTTTTATTGATTTTAATTTATTATTCATTAATGATTATTAACGGAACTTTTTGTTATAATTTAGTCGTTTTGTTCATTGAGCGAGCGTAGCGAGCGTCACCACGGTACTCTTATGGCACTTTCTCTGTGTTTTTTTTTGTAAGTTTATTTTTTTGTGGTCACAGCCCAGGACAAACCGCTCAAGCAATCGATCTAAAATTTTGTACACATACTAACGTAATCTATGTGGTCCCTGGGATCGTTTTTAAACGGGATCCCGTGATTGGTTCAAATTTTTAAAAAAATTATCTTTTGATTGGTTGTTCCGATCAATTTAAAATTTTGACAAGTCATTTCAACCAACATTGTACCCAATCCTAAAAAGTTTAAGCCAAATCCTCCCATTGGTTCAAATTTGAAACCATTTTTCCTGTGATTTTTGAAATTTAACTAGAACCGATTGACCGATCAACTTAAAACTTCGCATGGTCAATGGTACCAACATTTAAGGTATTTTTGCCTATTTTCAGTCTGATCTGTCGTTATTTTCAAAAGTATTTGTCATTTTAAGGACATTTTATTCGATAATCTAGAAATATTTGTAAAACGTATACTACATTTTCATCCCTGCCTTCTTTAAGCTTCTGCTCCAAGGCCTGTAGAGCAGCCAAGCAGTCCACAATTTACAGTAAAACTAGCGCATATAAAATCGGATGCAGTTCGAAGGCCACATACTCCATTTGGTTTAAGTTTAAATAATATCTTCTGATTGGTCGACAATCAAAATGTTCCGATTAGGTTCAAATTTTGCATGGTGATCATAAGACCAACATAATCTAAAGTTTTACATGTTGTAAGCCCAATCAGTCAATCATTAATTGTCATTTTACAAGTTTAGTATGGGTTGTCAAAAGCTGGAAAAAGTATGTAGGAAAGTCACGACACAATTGATCTGATATTCATCCAAAGTATTTATATGGAGATTGAAAAGTTGCAGGGAAAATCGTCTTGTGCCGTGTCGTTTATCGTGACTGGGGATGTTGCATGTTCTGTGCTCGCTCATCAACGCGTTACACTGAGCGTTTTCTTAGTATATATCTCTTACTTCGTGTTTCATACAATTCTGTATCACAGTAGATAAAATTAAAATTAAATTTTCGTTACAGCCTAATATATCTTTATTTTCTATTAAAATGTTTCTGTTTTATGGAGATCATTCAATCCAAATACCCTCCCCCCCCCCCCCCCCCCCGAAGATCGCCACCTCCCTTCCCCATCATCCACTCCATCAGGTGGTTGAGTTGCGAGACACAAGTAACTGGGAGATGAGACAGACGTAAGTGCCGGCAGATGTTCACGGCTTTAGAACAATCTGAAGATAATTTATAATACGTTCACTTGTCATTCGCCTCACATGCACAGCGCATCATGACCCCCCCCCCCCCCCCCTCACCCGACAGTATCATGTCTTCTGAACCTCCCTGACCCCCTTCCTGACTCAGTAGCGTGGTTTGGTTTCCCTCAGTTGAGAGCATGGACCTTCTGATGTCAAACAATCAGAAGTAACTCATGTAATGTAAGTATTTTCAATTCTGAATCTATGAGTCTTTTGAGCTTCTTTTCTGGTTGTCCTATTGTTGTAAAATTAAAAATTAAATCAGGAAACTATTATCCAAATTCTATCAAAATCTTTGATTTAACAAGCTAGGTACACCCACGTCCATATGTTCCTATACTTGTTTCCCATATATCAACATGGGGCTTTGGTTTGCATCGATTTTGACACTGACCCTACCTCTTCATTGGCTTCTGAGAGGCGAAAATGCTGGGAAGGTTCCCTACTAATAGGCCACTACCGCCTCCTTCCCACCGTCCATCCTTACCTATTCCTCACCATCATCTCCCAATCATATTCATAATCATTATTCCGTCGCCATTAGCCTCGCTGCAGAGCAGTGCGACGTTAAACACAACTAATAAAAGTACGCATGAAAACATAAGAAGCGTGATTATTGAAAGTACAAAACACTCGATATACAATCTAATCTGTAGTCACTCGAATGTTGCTGAATAAAATATAAGTTTATTTTCTTTATCCATGAATCACGTATAAAAGAAGTCTAAGAACAATTTCGTGATAGGAGATTAGATTAAATTAAAATATGTTTCATATTTTGTGGAGAATAGAAACAAACAAACTACCTATAAACTTATGGTTTTTCAATATGGATCATTTAAACCCTTTATAGGGCAAGACTCTGGCGATTCTAGGATTTGTACCAAATTAATTTTGGGCATAGGATATGGGTACAGCATTATTGGAAAAATACAAAAACATTTTTTTTTTTATTATTTTGGCAAATTTGGGGTGGTAAATTATTATACCAGTGCTCGATTAGCACACCTAACATTCTTGACATTAAAAATATTAATAAATTTTAAAATTATGTATGCTTATGACGTCATCATCTTCAAGCATTTCATAAACGTTTCATAAGTTTGGATCAACGGTTTTGGCTTGCCTTTGAGTAATAAACATGAGAAAACGGTTCCGACAAAAGTGAGGTTATACCCGTGGCAAATGGCAGTTTTTGGGCTGCTACATAATAAAATAGCCATAACATGTTTTGCTCATTCAGTAGAGTATGATACCATTTTTTATATGAAATTTTATAAGCAAAGCAATATGTGTGCGTTGTAATATATTTAAATTTGTCACGTTACACTAGTAAAGAAAATTATTGAAAATATGTCATGAAATCGTGGAACCGCCCATTATTGATGAAGGCGCGACTTCAAAATAGTTTTTTATACATTTTCAACCAATATAGAGGCTTCAAATTTTAAATACAGATTAAATATTTACTTATCTTGATATATATCCCAAATAGTGCATTTAGTAGACAGATTTGTAGACACCAGAAATTAATTTCTGACTTTAGCACATGTCAGCCAACAAAGGTGACATGTGGTCATTGGTATAATAATTTACCCCCTCATAGTTCTTTCTACATTTACTGCAGCGCCACATGTCTGAGCAAGTGCCGACCAATGGCAATAAGGCGGGAGAATTTAAACTGAAAGTTATTCATAAGGTGGTAAGATAATATACCAAGGAACAATTAGCTCAGATTTTTTTTTGTAAGTGGTAAACTATGCTACCAGTAACCTATAAAGTGTTAAGAAGTTAATTGGGTAATTAATCCTAGTCAACTTACCCAAGAATTCACATGACCATCTCCGATTTTGGCAGGATTTCGTTTATTGAGCGAGCATAGCGAGCGTCTCCATTCTGCACTTTTGGACACTTTATCTGATTTTTGTGTGTGTTTGTTTGTTTCTTAGTTTGTTTGTTCGGCCCGACACCACAGGTCACATTTTTTTTCTCGATGGGGCGATGCCAAGCTAGGACGACGGGATCGGCCACTTTGGCGCTAGCGTCGAGGCTGTGCTTTTCAAATCAACGCATTTCTTACCCCACAGTCCGTATTTTTATGTTATATTATAATAATTAATGTTGATATTTGGTTATTTAACGAAATAGTGGATAATTATTAGAAATGATAGTGTAATAATGATATTTTGATCATATAATGACAGCTCACAGAATTATTTTTGTTTCCAGTGCTCTCTTGAAATGACTCACTGCTTAATGGAATTTTGTAACTTCCAATTAAAACAATTGAGAGGGTGTCGCTTAAGATTGAAATAGAATTTGCTTTAGATATTGCACTATCTTCTTATTTTTACACATTTAATTATACTAGAGTAAAAAAATCTATGTATCTAAACAGTGAGTATACATCTTCTTACGCATGTCAAAATAAAGTTTCGCGAGTTTTAATTTTGAGTGGCACGAACAGCTTACTTCACACTTGTCACAAAACCGATGGCAGCACCCTAGCGGGAGTTAGTTTGGCTAGTGCCCTATCGAGCTGAAATTTTGCACACATACTTATATCATTCTAGCTTAATCGTGTTTAGTTTTTGAGCGCTGCCCTCTGATTGTTTATAATTTAAATAACTAGGAAAACGCTCAGTGTAACGCGTTGATAAGCGAGCACGGGTACGTGCAAATTCTCGAACCGGAAATGCGTACACAACGCACAGAAAACATATACATCCATATGGAATTGATTATGATATCAACTTAAAAGTGTATGCTTTTCATCGAAACTTTAAAATAGCATCTAAGCACCTGGTTCATAAAGCAAATCAGAATCAATTTTCAATTGGCACTGGAAAACATTCATTTCGATACTTCATTACTGACAGATATTAAAAATGTAAATAACTTCATACGTTCTTAACTGATTGGGATGAAATTTTGTAAAATAAGAGACAATATTGGTCTTAATGATCATGCAAAATATGAGTTTGATCAGAATTATCGAAGACCGTTTTCATTTTTCAGCCTATCAGGAGATATTTATTTAAATTTTAACCAATGAATCTGAGTAACGCGTTGATGAGCGAGCACGGATACGCGCAACACCTCGAACCGAAATTCTGTCTATCGAAAATGTCATTAAAAGCCAATAATTCTAAAATTTCGCCACAGATTTGTATAGAAATCTCAAAACATTCCTAAAATATTGGTCCAAATAACCATGCAAAGCTTTAAGTTGATCAATTGAACCTTTATGATTGAACTGTTCCGTGTTAATTTTCAAAAATCACAGGATCTCCTTCAAAAAATATACCTGAGACCACTCATATGATATAAGTGTGTCTACACAATATCAGATCGACTGTTGAACGGTCATTATCAGTTTCATTTGCGTTTGAAAGTTTCTGCTCTAACTACCTTGCCTTGAACTGAAGAGTCGAAGTCGCCGTGAATTTGACAGCCAACACGCTAATAGTCCGTAAAATGTCAATAACGTTTGGATTTAAACACAGATTAGTATGAAAATTGTCAAAAATGCAGATAATGTTGGACCCAACCATCATGCGAAGTTATAAGTTGATCGTTCAATCGGTTATAGTTTAAATTTCTAAAAACACAGGAAAGATGGTTTTAAATTTTAACCAATGGGAGGATTTGGCTGAAACTTTGTTTGATTGGGTACAATGTTGGGGGTAATGACTTGTCAAAATTTCAATTTGATCAAAACAACCAATCGAAAGTTAATTTTTTTTAAATTTGAACCAATCAATGGATTTCAAAAAAATTAGGGTCTGCAACAATCAGAAATGTTACGTACATGTGTGCAAAATTTCAGCTCGATCGAAGAAAAACTCTGACCTGTATATCGTCAGTAACAGAAAAAAAAAAAACAAACAAAAAAAAAAACAGAGGTCCGTGCCAAAAGAGCCAAATGGAGACGCTCGCTTCGCTCGCTCAATAAATTGACTTGTTTCAATAATATCTTCCGATTGGTGGAAAATCTAAATGCTCCGATTATGTTCAAATTTTGCATGGACATTAAGACTACCATTTTCGATTATTTTACAAGTTTTCAGCCAATCATTAAATAACTTATGCGCTTATTGAAATTTTTCAATGTTTGCAACTGTCAGAATTGATGGCATCGGGAAATTCCACTGCTTTCTGGATTGTTTTATGTAGGTACCAAAATGTAAAGATGGCTTTTCTCAGTTTTAATAAATATTCTTGTTGATTGTGTGGATTATATTGCAATTCAAAGGGGATGTATATATATAATATATATGTAGACCTTATACTCCTAGGTATCAATTTTTTTTTAATGAATCGTGTTTCACAGTTATGTTAGAAGCAATGTCTCGACTAGATAGCCCATGCAACATCTCAAATTTTACACATTTCCAGCCCAATCGGTCAAGAATTTACAGACTTATTGCTATTTTAAGTGTTTTGAATTCACAGAGATTAATGGAGAAGAACCTATCAAATTCATATAACTTTGATCTGTTATTCAATTTTTCTAGAACGTTTATGGAGAGCTGTGATGAAAATCAGTAATAATGTATAGTCAGATGGTTATCTTTGATTGAATGGATCGTGCTCGATTGGCGATGTTGCGCGTGTCGGTGCTCGCTCATCAACTCGTTACACAGAGCGTTTTCCGAGTATATCCTTCATTTTACTGAAATGATAGCTGTCCAGAACACAGTATGTATACTGCACTTCTTTATCAGAGTTCTATTTGTATAAATAAGTAAGTTATTAGAGTTTTTGTCACAGTCAATTTACGTCCCATTTCCGAAGTATTTGCCAGAAAAATGCTCGCGTACCACGACCCTATATACAAGAGTAATACTATACAGATATTCGAGATTAAAATGAGTTTGCAATTAAAAACTTTATAACTGTATTTAGAAAAGGTTCTATCCAGTATATTCGTAATAAGATGAGGAGTATAGATTGAAATCCGGATATCTATAAGATAAATTAGTCTTGAGTTATTATGTTTGGGTCTTCCACTGGCACAAAGTTGCACGCATTAAGTACACATTCTCCATTCTCCTACTGAAAACTTGTTAATAAGAAAAATTTAAAATAATCAATAAAACAAATATGTTTTTCGACGTGGGCCGCGCCGTTCTCTACTCCATGTTCCTCAACACTTGTTTCATGTTGACAGGTCGCAGGTTCGCACTGATGGAGACGAAGATCGCTATCGTGGAAATCCTCCGGAAGTTCGAGTTGATCAAAAGCTGGAAGACGACTCTGTCGAGTATGACGGAGATGCAGAAGGCGAGTTTCAACATGATCGTGGAGGGCGGGTTCTGGGTCCAGTTCAAGGCCAGGACGGACAATTTCAATCTTGATGTCATATAACAACTTTTTAGAGATTGACTGCCATCAAAACTAGTTTGGGTAATTTCCCCCCATTTTCCAAAATGTCCAAAATTTTGTTTTAAGAGTATTCCTTCCAAAAAAAAATATGGATTAAATTGAAAATGTCATCCTTTATTCAAATATGCAAATTGATTGTAATTTTCTTGCCCCGTTAGACCACAAAAAATCAAACGTATTTCAAAATACCCCAAAAGTCAACATTTGCGCCCTCTTGAGGGGGCTCTTGCCCCCAAAGGGCAGATGTCAAACAAGTGAAAGTGTAATGTGCGTACCTTGAGGTATCCAAAACCACTTTCAGATCTTCCGGGACAGGGGGGGGGGTCCACTATGGCTGGCTCATAGTCTATTAGGGCCAGTTTTTCACATCGAAAATCCACTACTTTTCGGCGTTGGTGATACAAGCATGGATTTTGGCACTTTTTTCAGAAAAATTTACTGATTAAACTGCCAAGTGGTCCCGAACAAAAAGTTGCCTGTTTGGGGGAAGGGGGATGAAAACTTTATGATGTAATGTAGCTTCCATACTTTTAACTTAAGCTTTTACAATATGTAATACATTTGTACTCAACCTTCTGTCTTAACTTTTCCCACATCAAAGTTTTACAAGTTATAGCGCAACGTTTTCTTGCTTGACGGATAAATTAGGGTTGTTTGAAAACCTACTAAACCAATTTTTACCAAATATTGAGTTCGGTATCAGATATAACGTAGAAGATGGTTCTATATAAATCACTTTATTGATGGCTGTCCTTTTTAAAAAGGTTGGCCACTTGGATCCAGCGTTACAAATCTATTAAGCTAAAATAGGAACAATGAAAATTTAAAATTGGTTTGGCTATAAAAATGATTTGAAGGATGGAAGTGATGTATAATCAGCAAGCAACTTGTTGGTCTGTTACATTCTAGACCAAGCAACGAAGGTTAAAAACAGGCAGAACCCGGGACAAATTGCAGGATTTGTCTTTTTCCTTACTCAGAAACCTTACTCAGAAAAATTTGCTGATTACAATAAATCAAGTTTTCAGCACAAATGTGATGGGAAATTGCCTTAAATTACGTGTAAAGTTCAGATTTTTATTACATAAAATACTTTTTTTTAAGAAACAAAGCAAGCATCGATTATCATATTTGTCAACACACAAATAAAATGTTGGTGAAAATATTGATTAGTTTTGGATTTATCGAATTATTGAATAAAATTTCCGTAAAATGAAAAGAACTTTTGAGCTTAACAACAGATTAGTCTGAACATTGTTAAAAACGACTAAATTTATGCAAAATTTGAAATTGATCTGTGAAATGTTTCCAGTTTTGCGCAATCCGTTGCGCATTCATGTGAGATCAGGTTTAGTATCGCACACACCATGTATTTACATCCTGAAATAAATTCAACATTAGAGTTAAGAATCAAAACTTTATTGCAATTTTTTTCCTAAGCAGATGAAAATAATTATAATTCGTTAAAACTAAAACAGAAATAAGTAATTAATACAATTAATCTCCAAGAACATCAAATGTATCTACACTTGTTTTGATTTGTGAGAAGAACTGAGATATAAGAATGTCTGTGGCCTGTCGTGACAGCTTCACAGCAGAGATTACCAAGTTGGGGCGCAAAGTAATGGCGTCGTTTCATGTGAACAGCAAGGCTCCACTTGTCATTGGTCGAAAAGACGCAGTGGGCACATTGCAATGCTTAAGTGTGTCTTCCCATGTGGTATTGCAGTCCGCTTCTGCAGGCACAAGTGTAGGTGCAAAGTGTACAGGCGTACGGCTTCTCGCCAGAATGCTTGCGTAGGTGGACGACGAGGTGACTCTTGAAGTGTGTCTTATATTCGCATGCTGTGCATTGGAACACCTTCTCACTCTCAGAGGAATGTATGCGTTGGTGGAGAACGAGGCTATCCTTTCTGTTTGTCTTATATTCGCATGTAGAGCATTGGAACGGCTTCTCAGAGGAATGTATGCGTTGGTGGACGACGAGGTGACTCTTGAAGTGTGTCTTATATTCGCATGTTGTGCATTGGAACACCTTCTCACTCTCAGAGGAATGTATGCGTTGGTGGAGAACGAGGCTATCCTTTCTGTTTGTCTTATATTCGCATGTAGAGCATTGGAACGGCCTCTCAGAGGAATGTATGCGTTGGTGGATGACGAGGTGACTCTTGAAGTGTGTCTTATATTCGCATGTTGTGCATTGGAACACCTTCTCACTCTCAGAGGAATGTATGCGTTGGTGGACGACGAGGTGACACTTGAAGTGCGTCTTATATTCGCATATTGTGCATTGGAACACCTTCTCACTCTCAGAGGAATGTATGCGTTGGTGGAGAACGAGGCTATCCTTTCTGTTTGTCTTATATTCGCATGTAGAGCTTTGGAACGGCTTCTCAGAGGAATGTGTGCCTTGGTGGACGACGAGGTGACTCTTGAAGTGTGTCTTATATTCGCATGTTGTGCATTGGAACACCTTCTCACTCTCAGAGGAATGTATGCGTTGGTGGATGACGAGGTGACTCTTGAAGTGTGTCTTATATTCGCATGTTGTGCATTGGAACACCTTCTCACTCTCAGAGGAATGTATGCGTTGGTGGATGACGAGGTGACTCTTGAAGTGTGTCTTATATTCGCATGTTGTGCATTGGAACACCTTCTCACTCTCAGAGGAATGTATGCGTTGGTGGATGACGAGGTGACTCTTGAAGTGTGTCTTATATTCGCATGTTGTGCATTGGAACACCTTCTCACTCTCAGAGGAATGTATGCGTTGGTGGAGAACGAGGCTATCCTTTCTGTTTGTCTTATATTCGCATGTAGAGCATTGGAACGGCCTCTCAGAGGAATGTATGCGTTGGTGGACGACGAGGTGACTCTTGAAGTGTGTCTTATATTCGCATGTTGTGCATTGGAACACCTTCTCACTCTCAGAGGAATGTATGCGTTGGTGGAGAACGAGGCTATCCTTTCTGTTTGTCTTATATTCGCATGTTGTGCATTGGAACGGCTTCTCAGAGGAATGTATGCGTTGGTGGACGACGAGGTGACTCTTGAAGTGTGTCTTATATTCGCATGTTGTGCATTGGAACACCTTCTCACTCTCAGAGGAATGTATGCGTTGGTGGAGAACGAGGCTATCCTTTCTGTTTGTCTTATATTCGCATGTTGTGCATTGGAACGGCTTCTCAGAGGAATGTATGCGTTGGTGTTTGACGAGGTTTCTCGGGATGTTTGTCTTATATTCGCATGTAGAGCATTGGAACGGCTTCTCAGAGGAATGTATGCGTTGGTGGACGACGAGGTTACTCTTGAAGTTTGTCTTAAATTCGCATGTTGTGCATTGGAATGGCTTCTCAGAGGAATGTATCATCTTATGCCTTGTTACGCTCCACTTGTTGGCACTACTGTAAGTGCAATATTCGCAAGAGAATAGTCGGTCTGTGGTGTGAGTTAGCTGGTGCACGGCAAGATGTTGTTTAATTCCGTCCCGTGTCTTGAACTTGGCGGGGCAGTGTGCGCTGTCGTAGTGTCTGGCGGTGGCAGGAACAAGCATGTGGTGTGACACATTGTTAGTGTTGGCACTGGACACTGTCCACTCCTTGCTCCTCTCCTTGTGCAGGCCGCTAGTTGTGGCGAGTTGGTCCTGCGTGGCTTCCGGTGTAGCGCGGGCAACGGCAGGATACGTCCTGTGGCCACCGTGTCTTGGAAGAGACAGCGAACTGCTGACTGCTGCCGAGAAGTTCTCATTGACTTGACAATCAAACTCTTCTCTTCTGAGTAATACAGAGCACTCTCTTTTCCGATGTTTACGTTTGTTATATTCAGTTACACAATCCGATTGATTTGTCTCCGTTTTTGGTTCACGAGAACCTGATGCCTCATTCATTCCTTCAACTTCTTGCCATTGTTTATGAAAAGGATCTCTTACATGTAGAGGTATTAACTCTGCGTCCAGTTCTCGTTTTATGGGTCTATAAAACAAATCTTGGTCCGTAAGGAAGAGTGATATGTGCTCCTCTGTTTCATAAAGAGGATCTGTGTCATTGCAGCAGAATTCTGCGTCTAGTTCAGGTTGTATTTGTCTATTGAGCAAATCTTGATCAGTTAGGAACAGTGGTTTTTGCTCAACAGTTTCATAAAGAGGACCATTGACATTGCAGGAGAATTCTGCGTCCAGTTCAGTTTTTATTTGACTATGAACAAACCTTGGACCGTAAGGAAGAGTGGTTTTTGCTCAACTGTTTCATAAAGAGGATCAATGTCATTGGTAGAGAATTCTGCGTCCAATTCTGGTTTTATTAGCCTATTCAACAAGTTTTGGTCGGTTGCTTTTTGTTGTTTCGTGAAGTCTTCTAATATTGGAATGCAATTTGATGCATCAACATTAATTTCTCTTCTGTTTTCTTTCGCATCTTCTGTCACTTGGGGCTCCAACTTTATGATGTAGTTGGGGTCCCAGAATTGACCACTCATAGCTTCTTCAGTGTCTGCAACAATGCATATTAAAATCAAACATAAATAAACAACAGTGTTATTTCTCGATTTAATTGAGGAATTTCGCAGTAGGCAACTAGTAGTAAAATATAATATGATGATAATAATACCTAAAGCGGGCGTTAAATTTTATGAGAAGGTAGTAATACTTAATGTCATCTTTTATATGTTTGTATTCTAAAACCTATAGTTACCAACTAGGTAATTTTCTCAGTTTCTAGATGAAGTCTCCGAAAGTGAGGGATTGAGCAAAATTTCCTCTCAAATCTTTTATACAATCTTTTATAAAATATTGTATTACAAATTCATTTTAAGGAATCCTTTGGAGCATAATTAAAGACCGTTTACACGAAAACATTTTATTTTATGAAAGTTAACCAGTCACGTGACATTTGTTTTGTCAATGACAATGCTTTAGGAAGGCTATTTTTCTTACTCTTCTTGAAGTAAAGATGACCGCGCTTTCAGAATTGTGTTTTGTTTTCGTTTTTATATTATTTTATTTATGTTCGTTGTAGTTTTGACATGTTTAAGCGTTGCCCACCTACATGGGCGTCCACAGTGAGGGGCAAGGGGGGGGGGGGGGCGCTTGTCTCCCTCCCCTGGATTTCAGGAAAACATATTTTTGTGGTATTTTACAAATATGTTCATTTTGTAAACAGATAAATAAAAAAAATAAAAGTGCCAAAAACAAAAATGCCCTGCGGGGCAAGGTGGGAGATTGCCCTCTACCACCCTATAAAGCGTAAAATTTTAAAATATGAATATTTCAACAAAATACACCTCATAACGTCTCAAAATTGATTCCCAAGTGTCCAAAAAACAATAACGCCCTGCGGGGCATGGTGGGGGGCGCGCCCCCTTCATCCGTGAAAAATGATTTGCCTCGCCTTGCCCCCCCCCCCCCCCCCCCCCCCCCCGGCAGAAATCCTACTGACACCCATGCCAGTGTACCCATGAATATGGACTAGTATTATCGTACCTATAGGTATGTCGGTATACTTAAAGTCCATTATTACGTGCCAAGTATAATATACACTGTATAGTAACATACTTCATTAACGCCATTATTCATAGTATTTTGAAATATTGAACTTGTACTAGTTCTTTGATTGGCTGATTCCATAAAATCTTTTACAGAAATAGAACGTGTTTTATATGATAAAAGGTTTTACGCTACCCTTATACAAAACATTTTACGTAATTTAACCATCAAATTGGCTTGTTAAAGGTTAGGCCACAATTGTCGTAATGCCTAATGTTTAATATTTAGTGTTTAATGCTTAATGTCTAATGTATAAGGAGGGCCAGAATAGGTTCTTATTTCAACTGTAGTAGCGCTAGTGTCTCCAGAGCCTCCTGAAGATTTACAGCCTTCATTTGAAACAAAAATCTGCTCTAAAATTAGTAAATTACTTATTTCGTCTTGTCAAATACATTACCTACTATCTAGTTTAATATTATCTGCCACTTTTCTGCAATTTTAAATGTTGTTGTTACAAGTTCTGAATTTCTCCACTGCGCAGCAACAAGTAAGTAAGTCAATAAGTCATTAAGTCGCAGTAAGTCCTTCTGATTGGCTTGTCGTAAGGTTTTTGTCATAAGAAATTGATTTTATTCAATTCTTATTTCACTGCGACTAAACACTAATCACTATTTCATGTTGTGGCCCATACCACATAAACCCTATCATCCATTTCTCTTAAACACTAAGCACTAAACATGAAACAAGACATTAAGCATTACGACTATTGTGGCCTAACCTTTACACGGTAAAATTTCTTTAAGACAAGATTTTATAAAACAAAATCGTAGGAAATTTTACAGTGTAAATGGGTATTTGAACTGCTGGCAATTCTTGTCCAAATGCTGCTATCAAAAATACTTGTACCTAATATATCAATGGAAAATGTAACTGGGAGTTAAGAGGCCTGGGGACCTATTTTCGAGATCGTTCGAGTCAAATATCATACGGATTCACGGCCGCCTGACGTCAGACAAAACAAAACTATACACAGATTTGGCTTATTGGATGCTATTTCCTTCGGACGGACGTCACTTTGACGTCATGCTCGATTATGCGAGAGCTCGAACGATCTCGAAAATAGCACCCCTGGGGGGCTATTTTCGAGATCGTTCGAGTAAAATATCATACGGGTACGAGCTGATATGACGTCAGACAAAACAAAACTATAAACTGATTTGGCTTATTGGATGCTATTTCCTTCGGACGGACGTCACTTTGACGTCACGCTCGATTATGCGAGCGCTCGAACGATCTTGAAAATAGCACCCCAGGGTAAGCAAACGGGAATCGCACGGTACGTCAGAGCCATTTTTTGAAATTTTGTCTTCGCACAAAATAATTTTAAAAAAATCAGATAGTAACGACCCATTACATCTTAATAGACTAAATATTGCCACACACTGGAGTCAAAACTTTTCAAAAAATACTTGGCGCATCGTTTTTTTAGGACATGTGTAGATGAGTACATTTCATTTCCTGCCTACTTCTATACTATTTATATGCACGATGCGCCAAGTATTTTTTGAAAAGTTTTGACTTGGCCAATTTTTTGATATCACTACTTTTCAGTGCTGAATTTTTAGATTTCTTCTATTTTTTTTAATTGAAGAGACTTGGCTGGTATTTTTACACGAAGTGTTTTTTATGGGGATTATTAATAATTGAAACATGTATAGTAGCATTAGTCAAAGTTGTATCAATCAATAAATAATAATAATGTTAAATAATGATTACCACGATATATTTGCAGGGGCGAAGCGTCAGGGGAGACAGGGGAGACACTGTATCCCCTGTTAAAATGATATAATGTGCTAATATATATTTCATTGACCTGAAATTATTGTAATTGTTTATTTTCATTTGATATATCAATTAGTGTTTGATTTAAACTCATTGAGTGTCATTTGAAAATCGTATTCAATTTGGCGCTGTTATGAAGCCTGGCTCAGAGCTCGAACCCGCGCAATTCCAATCGGGTATCCCAATAACATGGGAGACGTTTTCATCGATTCTCAGTATACGTCTACTCGTTTATCTCTCATCCTCCTTCCACTCGTTGTTTCCAGCTTTGAATCATACATCATACATCCAAATAAATAAATCATACATTCATATTGAATTGAAAATTGATCCACTCAGTCAACATAAATGTATCTGCTTTTCATTGAAACGTGAAAATAGCATCTAAACACTGTGGTTCCTAAAGCAAATCAGATCCATGTGGCAGTGGAAAAACAGTTATTTCGATACTTCATCTCTGACAGCTATTAAAAATGTCAATAAGTGCATACGTTCTTAACTGATAGGGCTGAAAATTTGTAAAATAAGAGACAATGGTGGTCTTAATGACCATGCAAAATATGAGTTTGATCACATTTATTGAAGACCATTTTAATTTTTCAACCTATCAGGAGATGTTTATTTACATTTTAACCAATCATATAATTTCAAAAAAAAATTAGGGTCAGCAAACAGAAAAGGTTGTCTCTACATGTGTGCAAATTTTCAGATCGATAGGTGAAACGGTGCAACTTCCATTGCTCCAGGTAACAGCAAAAAAAAAAAACAGAGGTCCGTGTCAAAATCTTTAAAAGGAGTCGCTCGCTTCGCTCGCTCAATAAAAATAAAACCACGCAAAAAATTTCAATAGTAGATGTCAGCCATTTTCAGATTTAGGGTGTACAAAATCCAGGCGACCACTGGCGTAACTGTTTTGAACGCGACCACTGGGGGGTTAGAAAATAACACCCCTCTCGTTTATGACGAGATTGACATTAGTATGCAAGAGACTTTACTTTATACAATCCGTCAGTGCAAACAAAACATGATAAATAAATTAAAAGTATTCTTAACTAAACCGTTGAGATATTACTGTATAACTGTAGGTCAGGGGTGGTTCTTGAATGGCTCTTCATAATTTAAATAAAGATCTGGAATCTAAAAATGTGAAAAATCGGAACAAAAAAATGCCCTGCTGGACATCAATTGGAAGGTTATTTGATTCAATTTGTTCATTTTAGAGTCCTAGAATAACTTTTAAATTGTTGAAATTCTAAAAAAACGCTCTGCGGGGCAACATTTTGAGGGGCTTCGTCAAAAAATCTAAAATAACTAGCAATTCAATGTATTATTTTTGGTGTATTATATTTGATTGCCTCTACTGCGGCTCCCATTATGTACTTATTTATTAATTTTGGGGTAATTGGCTCCTTCACCAAAAAAGGTTGCCGACCCTGCTTTAATGTAAGTCTTCTCTATTCAAGTTAGAAACATGTACAAACAAGTTCAGAGTTTAGAATATGTCAGCTAACAGACATTTTTTCACTTCCTTTTCTGTCATTAGCAACTAATTTTCTATTCTAGTGGCAGTGCATGTTTTAAAATTTCCAATATGGCAGTAAAGAATCCCTCAAAAATAGTCACTCAAAAACTAGTGAATATGCATTATGTCTGATGCATCAAATGGATCTTAGAATAGAGTTATTTTATGCGTATGACGACAAAATATCCAAAATATTACATTGTTTCGTTCGCATTGAAAAAAAAGAAATAAAAAATAAAAATCCTACCACCCTGCCACCAAATGTAATTTTGTAAAAAAATGTAAATTTTAGTTAAAAAGACAAAGTGTAAGATGGAATATCTCTTTCATCGTAATGATTCTGAAAATAGTACTTTTTTCGTGTTCTAATTTGTAATGCTGCGTTTGTGAGAATGCATTTCCCCTGTTGCTTTGCTCGCTCAACCTCGTCTGCTTCCGTCTGGGACAGTACATCGTTCACGGGGTTCAGTAAGTTGTCATTTGGTATTGCTTGATCATCTACATTTTCTTAAAATAGTGTCTTGAAATATTTTTCGGCTTCTTGGATGATATCTGATTTTGTCTGTAGGGTTTCATCTGTGATGTGTTGTCGATGTAAGGTGCTGCAAGCGCGAGCGATTTTCCTGCTTTTTGTAGACACTTTTTGTGATACGATTGGAGACGAAATGGGTAGACTAAATTATTTGAAATTTTAATCTTGATTTAATAAAAGACAAACTCAATGCAACTCAACACAATGCACCTGATGAAGGAGACAGAAGGGTCTCCGAAATATTATGTTGTTTTTAATGTATTTTTAATTCATACCATTGTTATGTCCAAGAGTTGTGCGAGGTTTTATTAAAGTTAACTTGTTTGGCGTCTCAACTCATATTACAACATGGTGAATGGTGACCTAGTAGTAGTATGAATGTAGTAATGACGCCCATGTAGTGGTAAAACTGAATTCCAAGGTCTCAATCACTCATTGACAGACATTAACTGTCTGTGCCTTTTGCATCTACTTAATGTTAAACGAATTCGCACCATGACCAATTTATTAACAAAGCTTATATTACTATTCTGATTGGTGATTGGGTTTAAAATGTTTTGACTTCGAAAATTTTTTAATATCACTACTTTTCAGTGCTGAATTTTTAGATTCTTCTACAGTTGAAGAGACATTGGCTCGCATTTTGACACGAAGTATTTTATGGGTATTAATTCGCATGCAAAACTACGCTTGGTGGTGAGACTATAGACTGTAGAATTACTGTTAATTTTTGCGATTGTTTTTCATAATTTGTGGAATCATTGCTAATTTAAAGAAATTTTGCAAACCAAAGGCAACGTAGAGTGGACTTAAATTATTTTATTTATCCCAGAGTGCACTTGTATAAATCAGCCGATCAGCTTAGGAGGTGACCCAGTGCCCCCAGAGGCCCCATTCTTCACCAACGGGGCTGTAGAGACCGTCTGGAACTAAGATGACAGTCAGTGAAGTGAAGTCAGTGGAGCGATAAAGGAGTCTGGACGTCCGACTTGTGCGGCGGCTGCGTCTTGGAGGCGGAGACAATGAGGAAGGACACTCGCTATCTTCCTGAGTTCTCATGGGACCTTATGACGCGCTTTAGAGAGCGTCTGGAACTAGATGCAAGGCCTCCTGGATGTCCGCCTTGTGCGGCGGCTGCGTCTTGGAGGCGACGAGTGAGGATACTCGCGATCAACGCCGCGACGGCGGTCTGGCGGCATGCCCCGCCGTGCGACCTCTTCTATCCGCTTTGGCATATTTATGTCCCTGATGCCCACTTGTGGATGGTTCTGCATCTATTATATTCCTGCTGGATACCTGTTCCGGTACCTGCTCCGCCACCGGCACAGGAACCTGGGGCGGTTGGTCGCTGGTGGCGCCTGGTGGTGGTAGTGTTGGTGGTTTCTTCGCATAGCACATCGCGAGGATATGGTCGTTGGCCGGTTGCTTACTTGTGGTGGCCACTTGTGCAGCCTCGCTTCGGTGGCCGCCGATGTTTCGGAAGGATGTGGCGTAGGCCATAGCCGGGACAGGACCCTGGGGCGGTTGTCGGCTCGTCGGGCCGATGTTCCTCATGGATCTTGCTTCGTGGACGACTCTTGTCGGCACAGACTTCTTGCCGCAACAGCAAGCGCGTCTGATGTTCTTCTAACAGCGGACGTCTAGAAATAAATGTAGACAAAACCAATGTACTTTCCGCCAGATCAAGGCCGCCATCAAGCTCATCACAACATCATCATCACAGTCAAGTTATTTGGAAACGTTACTCTGGCTATAATATGCCTATTTTATCAAGTTTTAAGCGCAAGTGTAAGTTTTATCATTAGCACCTAAGATTATACCATCTGATGAGAGTTAATATACAAGAGATGACAAAATGTAACTATAATGATAAGGTCATTCACATCATGGTCATGGTCATTTCACATTCCCCCACCTTATCATATCGGAAAAGAATAAGTTGATTTGTTTTGACTTTAAAAAGCGAAAAGAATAGGAAGTGAAGTGTAGTTTAGATTTTAGAATGATAAATATTTGATACAAGTTGAGATCTTGTTGAAGACAGATGTAGTAATATTTTTGCCATGTGATGAATAGTTTTCACGGAACAAATTTACATAGTTTGGTAGATTGTAGCTGTCCATGAAACACAATTTGACGTCACACGCCGAGTCGGGCCGTACAGATAATGTTAGCCAGAGCCAGTTCTATGCATCCCGTAACACAGGGAACAAGGCATCATTTTAGGCATCATTTTTAATAAAAAAATTAAAAATAAAGCTAGGCGCATTGTGTCAAGAAGAAGGCAACATAAGAAAGAAGATGACGATAAAGGAGCCGAAGAAAGACAGAAAGTAGGAAGAAGATAGAGGAAGTCTACAATATGGTCGGTGCAAATTCAATGCGCCAAGCTTTATTTTTAATTTTTTTAATTTCAATTTTAAATTTATTTTGAAGTCGTTTTTAATTTTTATAATTTTGTTAAATTTACAATGATGGTTCACTTAGATTGTATTCTTCAAATTTGGACACAACATTAGGTTTTTAGTGTTGTGCTTGGCGGCAGTAACTGGGCGAAATGATTTCACGAATTTTAAGTGCGAAAATGTTTAAACAATATATTATTGCTTGGCCCTTCTTTTAGATCTCAATTGTTTTAAGTGGGAAGGTGCTTGGCAGTTTTTTTTACAAGTTTTTGTTTTTGTACAACATGTCATATGGGGTATAAGTTTATAGCAGCTTTCACTGATCATTAAGTGTTACCTATCATTACAGTTAACGCCAACAACGTCACTTCTTGTCTAAAGTTTTCTGTTTTTATTTCAATAGTTCCGAAGTTAGTATAACGAAAGGGTCCATTTCTTTTGGTTGAATTTGAGTTATATCAAATTATAATTTGTTAAAAGTTCACAGCTTTGAGTCATGTGAATAACGTAAATTGTAGGTGTATTGTTCCGGTGTAAACCGGAATTTGTGCGTTCATCTCGTAAAACGCGTATTTGTCGCCACTAGGTAAACTGAAAGGTACACGAAAGATGATTGCAAATGCGTTTCCTCATTTTTAAATTCTCCCATGTTCACTCTTTTATGTCAAAGTTCCGAAGTATAAACTCAATTGGTAAAGCGTGCAGGCTTACAGATGTTTACAACACATTTTAAATAAAATCCGGATGGTTTTTGGAAGGCAATGTAACTTAAAAGGAACTTAGTTAAGATTAACTAGCTGAGCCACCTGGTGTTTATAGTGCTGGTGGGAAGGAGTATGACGGGTGATGAAATTTACGCTACCCGCCTTACTCGCCTATGTACACGGATAGCATGGGCCGGCCTATACCTGGCATCTCCACCTCTCTGCCTCTCCCTGTCAGGTCAACTTAATGTTTACATTTGTTTGTTCATGGAAAATACGATCGATGTCCATTTAGTATTGTTGTCTTCTTCTATAGGTACTTGTAAACAGTTATCGAGCTTGCATTTTAATTAGTCCACTGATCTTATTTAGTGATTATTATATTGTTTTGTGATGTTGCTGTGGAAGTTAATATTTTCATATTTTCAAACCAGGAAACAACTTCGTGCTATTGCCTAGATACTTGAAGAATATTATTGTATTGCCGATGTAAACAAGCCAGACCACTTTCGTATATAACGTTCGCATCAAAACCAATGTTTATTTTATTAGTGTCAGATTAGGAGGAACATCAGTTTCAGTTTCATTTATTTCCATTAAACAATGTCACTTGATGAGACTTTGACTCACAGTTTGGAAATAAATCATGACAATTTAAAAGCGTTTTATTATTCTAACTTTTTAACGTAAGCATTGTTGGATGATGAAATGAAATTTAAATCTCTCATACCCACAGATTTCCATTAATTATCATGGACCATTTAGTGTAGTTTCTTGTTTATTGTAACCGAGCTTCTAAGATTGACAGATTACAACATCTGAAATAATGAAATAATTTTTACTAAGTTGTAAACACCTAATAAACCTAGTAATGGAGCCATTTTGTGTGGTTTCTTGTTTCGTATCTGAACCATCAAGATCGACAAATTTGCATAATTAAAATAATTAAATTTATTTTAGAAACTTAAAGTTGTGATCACGTAATGGATGCACGTAATGGAGCCTTTTTGTGTGGTTTCTTGTTTCGTGTTGTTCTTGTTTCTTGTTGAGCCACCAATATTGACAAATTAACTCTATTTTACATAATATATAAGTGTGACAAATGAAAAGTTGTAAACACGTAATACACTGAATATTAGTAATGGAGCCTTTACTGAATTTTACTATTTACTAAATTACCTGAATTTTACATAATTAAATAATTCGGATAAATTAAAAGATGTGACAACCTTATGCACCCAGTAATGGAGCATTTTTTGTGTGGTTTCTAGTTTAGTAACTGAGGCCACCAAGATTCTGTTGATTAGCATGACTACGAATTGTTTTATTGCACAACTTTACGTACAACGTGTACATTGACAATCATTATTAGAGTCCAATGAGTATAATATTAAAAAGAGTTGCTATGTAATCGTTGAATGTATTCGGATTAACATTTTGAATATATACACAAGAAGGTTAAACATTTTTTAAGTAAAGAAAAAGATAAAAAAATAAAACAGTTGTTACGGGGATCGAACCCGGCAACGCCGTGATGGAAGTCACTTGCCTCATGTGACCGAGCCAATTCGCCACACTGAAATTTAACCTGTGTAGTATATCAAAGAAGAAAGGTAGAGCGTAAAACGACGTGCGCAATTCCTGTTTCCCTGATATCTTCACTGTTCACGATGGCAACCGGCGTGCCGCGATGGCGATGTTTCTGTCTATTGATGATCTTCACAGCATCCATTGGTAGTCTCATTTATTAAAAATGTACCAGAGCACCAGAGCATTAGTCTCTTAGAGTATTAGGAGCAAAGAGCACCTAATATACCTAGTAATGGAGCCTTTTTGTGTGGTTTATTGTTTCGTAACTGAGCCATCAAGATTGACAAATTAGCATAATTAAAATAATTAAATTAATTTTAGAACCTAATGCACGTAATGGATGCACGTAATGGAGCCTTTTTGTCTGGTTTCTTGTTTCGTAATGTTCTTGTTTCTTGTTGAGCCACCAATATTGACAAATTAACTCTATTTTAAATAATTAAATAAGTGTGACAAATGAAAAGTTGTAAACACCTAATACTCTGAATATTAGTTATGGAGCCTTCACTGAATTGTACTATTAACTTAATTAACTGTATTTTACATAATTAAATAATTCGGATAAATTAAAAGCTGTGACAACCTTATGCACCCAGTAATGGAACCTTTTTTGTGTGGTTTCTAGTTAAGTAACTGAGCCACCAAGATTCTGTTGATTAGCATGACCACGAATTGTTTTATTGCACAACTTTACGTACAACGTGTACATTGACAATCATTACTAGAGTCCAATGAGTATAATATTAAAAAGAGTAGCTATGTAATCGTTGAATGTATTCGGATTAACATTTTGAATATATACACAAGAAGGTTAAACATTTTTTAAGTAAATAAAAAGATAAAAAATAAAACGTTTGTTACGGGGATCGAACCCGGCAACGCCGTGATCGAAGTCACTTGCCTCATGTGACCGAGCCAATTCGCCACACTGAAATATAAACCTGTGTAGTATATCAAAGAAGAAAGGTGGAGCGTAAAACGACGTGCGCAATTCCTGATTCCCTGATATCTTCAGTGTTCACGATGGCAACTGGCGTGCCGCGATTGCGATGTTTCGGTCTATTGATGATCTTCACAGCATCCCTGGACCTCTCATTTGAATATATATCCATGAAGGTATCATCGCTTATACAAATTAAAAAATAATATATGAAAAAAAAAGTTTTCCGGGATCGGGAATCGAACGTGTTATGCAGATGTCGAAGCCAGCTGCCTTCCTAACATGAGCTATCAGTCCGATGGGAATTAGAGCCGCTGTTTAGTGTATCAAAGAAGAAGGGCGGAACGTAAATATTGATAATTTTCCCACTTCCGGTTTAAATTTATTGATTTTTCTTGAAGTGGAGTGTCTAGCAATACATTGTCTTTATTGTTGCCAAATTTCAAAACTCTCGATGGACCCGTTTGACTTTTAAAATATTTAAAATTATTTAAAATTGTAATAACTTCACTTCCGGTCAAAATGTTTCAGATTTTCTTTCAAAGGGCACTGCTATAAATATGACTCTATGTCTCTGCCAAATTTCAACTCTCTAGGACAAACCGTTCAACCTGTGGAGAGGGGCAAACAAATTGACCGTGCCTAACTAACTAACTAACATGAAAGTCAATCCTTGCATGTTTGAGGCCCAAAATTCACCCCGAAGGGATGATCGCAGCACTTTGATATTTGGTTAGGTGTTGTCAGGTGGCTAAATATACCCGATAACCATGGTTTTCAACTTTCATTTCTAAATGCTTGCATGCGTACTGACACCCCGAAATCGGGCCCGAAGCGCTTGCAGTATAAGTCTGGTAGTAGCTCGCACGTTGTATTAGAGCGGTGCTTGGCAGCGTCGAGCTAGCGCCCGACTAGACTGATACAAAATATTTATATAAATACATTCTAGGTGGCAGTGATTTCAGCCGCCATTTTGCTAACCGGAAGTGATGCCATATCTCGAAAACGGCTGGACCGATTTGAACGAATCTTTCGCTTTTCTTCATGGAATATCACTTTAAGCATATTTTGTTACCAAACGCAACTTTTCTTAGTAACCAAATTGGAAATGGCTTATTTTTTTCAAGGAATTAGTCATTGTTGCTTCGATATGTGTTACAAGCAGTGTAAATAAACTAAAAAAAGTTGTGATATCCCCATAAAAAACACTCCGTGTAAAAATACCAGCCAAGTCTCTTCAACTATAAAAAAATAGATGGAATCTAAAAAATCAGCACTGAAAAGTAGTGATATCAAAAAATGGGCCAAGTCAAAACTTAATTTTAAAAACCAAAATATACTTGGCGCATCGTTTTTAAGAGCATTATAGGTATATTATATATATTTATAGGTACATTTGATTTTTGGCATATACTTCTATACTATTTATATATACACGATGCGCCAAGTATATTTTGGTTGTTAAAATTAGTTTTCGGAGGTTGAGGCTAGCCTGAGATCTCTCAAACTCGGTAAATCGACTGTTCCGGACGATATTCCGGTATCAGTGCTGAAATATTGCAGGCGAGAACTTTCTACTCCACTGGCATATATATTTAATAGTGCTCTTGACTCGGGTATCTTTCCAACAAGGTGGAAATCCGCCAACGTTGTGCCAGTCTTGAAGAAGGGTAACCGTCATTGTGTAACCAGCTACCGACCAATTTCACTGTTATCCGTCACCTCGAAAGTGTTTGAGGGTTTGGTCCACAAGCGGTTATACAATCACTTTGCTAAATGCCTTGCTCCCGAACAACACGGTTTTGTTAAACGGCGTTCCACAATAACAAATCTGGTGTATTATACTTCTTTTATTGCTAAAAGCTTTGACAATAAGGTACAGGTGGATGCTGTGTATACAGATTTTTCCTGTGCTTTTGATAGTGTAGATCATCGGCTGCTTTTACATAAATTAAAGGCTTATGGTGTTGGTGGTAACATGTATAATTTGCTATCAAATTACCTCTGTAATCGTTCACAAACAGTAACAATCAACTCAGGCTTTTCATCACCTGACCATGTAACTTCCGGTGTGCCACAAGGCTCAATTCTTGGTCCTTTGTTATTTGTGATTTTTATTAATGATTTGCCATCGTGTTTTAAACATTCTAAAGCTTTATTGTATGCAGATGATCTTAAATTGTATAGTCCTATTTCTAACAGTAATGACTGTGGACTCTTACAGCTTGACATTGTGAGACTCACTAACTGGTGTGAAACGTGGAAACTTAAATTGAATGTGTCGAAGTGCAATGTTTTATCTTTTACGAACAAGAAACGTGTTATCTTTTATAATTACAAATTGTATGACTCGAACCTTTTGCGGGTGTCACAGATTAAAGATCTTGGTGTTGTTTTGTCAGATAATTTGTCTTATAACAAACATGTTAATTATGTTCTGCCTAAGGCTTTTAAGTTACTTGGTTTTATCAAACGTAACTGTCTGAGAGATTTTAAGGAAACAACACTGAGAAATTTATTTGTGTCACTTGTGAGGCCGCAGATCGATTATGGTACGGTGATTTGGAACCCGAATGGTTCACATAAAGGTAACATCACAAGTGTTGAAAATGTGCAATGTCGTTTTTTAAATACTTGTGTTTTAAAAAGAATGTTATTTACCATAGGGTTAATTATGAAGATCTATGTCGTGAATTGAGCCTCACCACCCTTCGCAATAGACGCTCAATAAGTGATGTTTTATTCTTATATAGGATCGTGCACAGTCACTATGATGTTGACCTTTTAAACAAAATTTACTTCCGTGTTCCAGTTAAGAATACAAGGAACTTTGATGTGTTCCTGGTTCCTAAAGCTCGTTTAAATGTTTTTAAATATTCTTGCCTTAATCGCATGCAGTCTGTTTTTAATTGTATAACTAATGAAAGTGTTTTTGACGTAGATATTAATAACTTATCTTATAGTGATTTTAGACAGGTTGTTTCCGAGTTGTTTTTAAACACAATTCCTATGTTCGTTTGACGAGGAGCCAATTGGTGCTGATTATGTGATGTCTAATTTTTAAGTTTGTGTTTGTATTGTTTTGTACAAATTAATTATATTATATTGCACTTGTGGGGCCTCGGCCCTGTTGTCAATAAAGAATTAATAAAAAAAAAAAAAAAAAAGTTTTGACTTGGCCCATTTTTTGATATCACTACTTTTCAGTGCTGATTTTTTAGATTCCATCTATTTTTTTTTATAGTTGAAGAGACTTGGCTGGTATTTTTACACGGAGTGTTTTTTATGGGGTTTACTTTGCTTTGAGCATTGATGCATTTTGTGCAATTATTAATTGTATATTTTTTATTTCGCTCTATGTATTTTATGTGTATTCATTATGTTTATTGTTTGAGCACATGCAACTTGTAATAGGGAATTCTCCTCAGATATAAATTTTCTTTTAATTAGTTAAATAAAATACTAGATGCTACAGGAAGACCAACAATATATAACATGTCTATGAAATAAATTTATTTCCAGAGTTATTGAGGTTTGGAAGTGTGGTTTTATTTGAATCTGGGAGGCGGGCCAGAGACGCGCTGTGATTGGCTGTGACGTCAGAACCTAGATGCTGGGCAGTGAGGCCATCCAAGATAGGGCTAAACGAGACATTTCTCTGTGTTTATCCGGTTTGTGTTCACTTCAAATGATGCTTTAATTATAATAACATGATGCATATATTGCAATTATATCTGCGTAAATAAGAATATAGAATATAGAATATATCTATTGCAATTATATAATTATACCAATAAGTTTATTGGTAACAAAAACAGGAATAATTATTATTTATTAATATCAATAATTAATAATATTATCCCGATAAAAACCTGTACCTAATAGTTTAAAATTTTGCCACATTTCCTGTAGGTTGTAACAATGATTATTTTTATGATAGTTAACAGCACTTCCGAGGTATCAGGCTCGAAGAAGGGGGGAGAGGGGATGGGGGATCACCCCCCCCCCCACCCCCCTCGAGCAGTCTGACCCCCATTCACCATACAAAATTTAATAAAATAAATTGCAATTGGAGGGTTATTTACTAAAATTTATGCATTTTAGAGCATCACAACCACTTTTAAATTGATAAAATTTTAAAATATGCCCTGCGGGGCTAGAACTGAGAAGCTTCAACTCCCCCCCCCCCCCCCATAATGAAAGTAGTTCGTACGCGCTTGCGTAGTAAAATTAGGTAGGTACCTAATTATATATTTTTTTAAATCACTTGCATGTATTGGAAGTCGAGAAGAAGCATAATTAAAAAAATTTAATCTGCCATAAATTATGAGTTATTATGTCATTTGACCTCTAGAGGTCACTTATCCCACGGGTAAATTCTGAACCCATATTATTTCCAGATATTTTTCAAAACTTCTATTATCATTAACGTATTTTGTGCAGTTATCTTATTGTTATCATGAGTACCTATATTCCAAGCCTGTACTCAAAATTTGGCCAATTTGGGCCCAAATTAATGCCTTCCCTGTTACATTTTTTATTTTATTTATATTATTACGGCTGAAAAGATTTTTTCACACTCAATTTGAAAAAAATAAGAATTTAGCTCAAGATATAAGATTTTTTTACTTTTGACCCCAAATGACCTTATATTGACCTCGTACTGAAATTTTTGGTAATGACCATCGTTCTGAAATCTCTTTTAAATAAATACAGTCATAATTGAAGAAACATTCACTAAGATTTTCGAATTATCCATGAAATATGAGGATTTATGTATTTGACCTCCGGAGGTCACCACTGACCCAGGGTTAAAAGCACGAATGATAAAATAGCAAAATATGTTAATTGTATTCTAAGAAACAAGTATACCAAATTTCATAATTGTAGAACAAAATGATCAATGATTCATCTCAGCTGCTTCACTACAGAAATCCATTAGAACTGCATGCAGGTAACATGGCTATCTGGTTTCTGACGTCACAGCTTGGAAAGATGGCGCAAGGTCGTTTCAAATCCACATGCAGACAGCAAAAGTTTGAACTAACATAACTCGATATCTAGTAGAATTAAAAAAAAAATAAAAAAATACTGTTGTATTTCTTTCAAGGCGTAGGTTTTATTAAATATGTAATAAAATTTAAGGAGAATTCCCTATTGTTATTTAGGTACTAATTTTTGAAGCAGAAATGCAATCTTGTTATATATAGGTACTATACTTTTCTCTGGGGAGTTCTAAATGAAAATATATGAACACAATAATTAAACCCATTCATGTAGCATACTCAAGTGTTTTATTTGATTTGGAACTGTGCATTTCTGGATTTATCGTTAGAGTTTGTTTTCTTGTTGTTTTATGTTGTAATTTAAAAATAAATGCTGGAATTTACTATTCCAAATCAATTAAATAACCTCTGGAGGTTCATCAAGTAAGCACCATGCTCTTACCATATGTGTGTGATGAGCTCCTGCACGAGGGATCCAGATATTGTGACTACAGCGACGCAGCGTCTATGTCTTATGTCTTATGTCTTATGTCTCTGGAGGTTCAACAAGTATGCACCATGCTCTTACCATATGTGTGTGATGAGCTCCTGCACGAGTGATCCAGATATTGTGACTACAGCGACTCAGCGTCTACGTCTTATGTCTTATGTCTTATGTCTCTGGAGGTTCAACAAGTATGCACCATGCTCTTACCATATGTGTGTGATGAGCTCCTGCACGAGGGATCCAGATATTGTGACTACAGCGACTCAGCGTCTACGTCTTATGTCTTATGTCTCTGGAGGTTCAACAAGTATGCACCCTGCTCTTACTATATGTGTGTGATGAGCTCCTGCACGAGGGATCCAGATATTGTGACTACAGCGACTCAGCGTCTATGTCTTATGTCTTATGTCTTATGTCTCTGGAGGTTCAACAAGTATGCACCATGCTCTTACCATATGTGTGTGATGAGCTCCTGCACGAGTGATCCAGATATTGTGACAACAGCGACTCAGCGTCTACGTCTTATGTCTTATGTCTCTGGAGGTTCAACAAGTATGCACCATGCTCTTACCATATGTGTGTGATGAGCTCCTGCACGAGGGATCCAGATATTGTGACTACAGCGACTCAGCGTCTATGTCTTATGTCTTATGTCTTATGTCTCTGGAGGTTCAACAAGTATGCACCATGCTCTTACCATATGTGTGTGATGAGCTCCTGCACGAGGGATCCAGATATTGTGACTACAGCGACTCAGCGTCTATGTCTTATGTCTTATGTCTTATATCTCTGGAGGTTCAACAAGTATGCACCATGCTCTTACCATATGTGTGTGATGAGCTCCTGCACGAGGGATCCAGATATTGTGACTACAGCGACTCAGCGTCTATGTCTTATGTCTTATGTCTTATATCTCTGGAGGTTCAACAAGTATGCACCATGCTCTTACCATATGTGTGTGATGAGCTCCTGCACGAGGGATCCAGATATTGTGACTACAGCGACTCAGCGTCTATGTCTTATGTCTTATGTCTTATGTCTCTGGAGGTTCAACAAGTATGCACCATGCTCTTACCATATGTGTGTGATGAGCTCCTGCACGAGGGATCCAGATATTGTGACTACAGCGACTCAGCGTCTACGTCTTATGTCTTATGTCTCTGGAGGTTCAACAAGTATGCACCATGCTCTTACCATATGTGTGTGATGAGCTCCTGCACGAGGGATCCAGATATTGTGACTACAGCGACTCAGCGTCTATGTCTTATGTCTTATGTCTTATGTCTCTGGAGGTTCATCAAGTATGCACCATGCTCTTACCATATGTGTGTGATGAGCTCCTGCACGAGGGATCCAGATATTGTGACTACAGCGACTCAGCGTCTATGTCTTATGTCTTATGTCTTATGTCTCTGGAGGTTCATCAAGTATGCACCATGCTCTTACCATATGTGTGTGATGAGCTCCTGCACGAGGGATCCAGATATTGTGACTACAGCGACTCAGCGTCTATGTCTTATGTCTTATGTCTCTGGAGGTTCAACAAGTATGCACCATGCTCTTACCATATGTGTGTGATGAGCTCCTGCACGAGGGATCCAGATATTGTGACTACAGCGACTCAGCGTCTACGTCTTATGTCTTATGTCTCTGGAGGTTCAACAAGTATGCACCATGCTCTTACCATATGTGTGTGATGAGCTCCTGCACGAGGGATCCAGCTATTGTGACTACAGCGACTCAGCGTCTATGTCTTATGTCTTATGTCTCTGGAGGTTCAACAAGTAAGCACCATGCTCTTACCATATGTGTGTGATGAGCTCCTGCACGAGGGATCCAGATATTGTGACTACAGCGACTCAGCGTCTATGTCTTATGTCTTATGTCTTATGTCTCTGGAGGTTCAACAAGTATGCACCATGCTCTTACCATATGTGTGTGATGAGCTCCTGCACGAGGGATCCAGATATTGTGACTACAGCGACTCAGCGTCTACGTCTTATGTCTTATGTCTCTGGAGGTTCAACAAGTATGCACCATGCTCTTACCATATGTGTGTGATGAGCTCCTGCACGAGGGATCCAGATATTGTGACTACAGCGACTCAGCGTCTACGTCTTATGTCTTATGTCTCTGGAGGTTCAACAAGTATGCACCATGCTCTTACCATATGTGTGTGATGAGCTCCTGCACGAGGGATCCAGATATTGTGACTACAGCGACTCAGCGTCTACGTCTTATGTCTTATGTCTCTGGAGGTTCAACAAGTATGCACCATGCTCTTACCATATGTGTGTGATGAGCTCCTGCACGAGGGATCCAGATATTGTGACTACAGCGACTCAGCGTCCATGTCTTATGTCTTATGTCTTATGTCTCTGGAGGTTCAACAAGTATGCACCCTGCTCTTACCATATGTGTGTGATGAGCTCCTGCACGAGTGATCCAGATATTGTGACTACAGCGACTCAGCGTCTACGTCTTATGTCTTATGTCTCTGGAGGTTCAACAAGTATGCACCATGCTCTTACCATATGTGTGTGATGAGCTCCTGCACGAGGGATCCAGATATTGTGACTACAGCGACTCAGCGTCTACGTCTTATGTCTTATGTCTCTGGAGGTTCAACAAGTATGCACCATGCTCTTACCATATGTGTGTGATGAGCTCCTGCACGAGGGATCCAGATATTGTGACTACAGCGACTCAGCGTCTACGTCTTATGTCTTATGTCTCTGGAGGTTCAACAAGTATGCACCATGCTCTTACCATATGTGTGTGATGAGCTCCTGCACGAGGGATCCAGATATTGTGACTACAGCGACGCAGCGTCTATGTCTTATGTCTTATGTCTCTGGAGGTTCAACAAGTATGCACCATGCTCTTACCATATGTGTGTGATGAGCTCCTGTACGAGTGATCCAGATATTGTGACTACAGCGACGCAGCGTCTATGTCTTATGTCTTATGTCTCTGGAGGTTCAACAAGTATGCACCCTGCTCTTACCATATGTGTGTGATGAGCTCCTGCACGAGTGATCCAGATATTGTGACTACAGCGACTCAGCGTCTACGTCTTATGTCTTATGTCTCTGGAGGTTCAACAAGTATGCACCATGCTCTTACCATATGTGTGTGATGAGCTCCTGTACGAGTGATCCAGATATTGTGACTACAGCGACGCAGCGTCTATGTCTTATGTCTTATGTCTCTGGAGGTTCATCAAGTATGCACCATGCTCTTACCATATGTGTGTGATGAGCTCCTGCACGAGGGATCCAGATATTGTGACAACAGCGACTCAGCGTCTATGTCTTATGTCTTATGTCTCTGGAGGTTCATCAAGTATGCACCATGCTCTTACCATATGTGTGTGATGAGCTCCTGCACGAGGGATCCAGATATTGTGACTACAGCGACTCAGCGTCTACGTCTTATGTCTTATGTCTTATGTCTCTGGAGGTTCAACAAGTATGCACCCTGCTCTTACCATATGTGTGTGATGAGCTCCTGCACGAGGGATCCAGATATTGTGACTACAGCGACGCAGCGTCTATGTCTTATGTCTTATGTCTCTGGAGGTTCAACAAGTATGCACCATGCTCTTACCATATGTGTGTGATGAGCTCCTGCACGAGGGATCCAGATATTGTGACTACAGCGACTCAGCGTCTATGTCTTATGTCTTATGTCTTATGTCTCTGGAGGTTCAACAAGTATGCACCATGCTCTTACCATATGTGTGTGATGAGCTCCTGCACGAGGGATCCAGATATTGTGACTACAGCGACTCAGCGTCTACGTCTTATGTCTTATGTCTTATGTCTCTGGAGGTTCAACAAGTATGCACCATGCTCTTACCATATGTGTGTGATGAGCTCCTGCACGAGTGATCCAGATATTGTGACTACAGCGACTCAGCGTCTACGTCTTATGTCTTATGTCTCTGGAGGTTCAACAAGTATGCACCATGCTCTTACCATATGTGTGTGATGAGCTCCTGCACGAGGGATCCAGATATTGTGACTACAGCGACTCAGCGTCTACGTCTTATGTCTTATGTCTTATGTCTCTGGAGGTTCAACAAGTATGCACCCTGCTCTTACCATATGTGTGTGATGAGCTCCTGCACGAGGGATCCAGATATTGTGACTACAGCGACTCAGCGTCTACGTCTTATGTCTTATGTCTTATGTCTCTGGAGGTTCATCAAGTATGCACCATGCTCTTACCATATGTGTGTGATGAGCTCCTGCACGAGTGATCCAGATATTGTGACTACAGCGACTCAGCGTCTACGTCTTATGTCTTATGTCTCTGGAGGTTCAACAAGTATGCACCATGCTCTTACCATATGTGTGTGATGAGCTCCTGCACGAGGGATCCAGATATTGTGACTACAGCGACGCAGCGTCTACGTCTTATGTCTTATGTCTCTGGAGGTTCAACAAGTATGCACCATGCTCTTACCATATGTGTGTGATGAGCTCCTGCACGAGGGATCCAGATATTGTGACTACAGCGACGCAGCGTCTACGTCTTATGTCTTATGTCTCTGGAGGTTCAACAAGTATGCACCATGCTCTTACCATATGTGTGTGATGAGCTCCTGCACGAGGGATCCAGATATTGTGACTACAGCGACTCAGCGTCTATGTCTTATGTCTTATGTCTCTGGAGGTTCATCAAGTATGCACCATGCTCTTACCATATGTGTGATGAGCTCCTGCACGAGGGATCCAGATATTGTGACTACAGCGACTCAGCGTCTAAGTCTTATGTCTTATGTCTTATTTCTCTGGAGGTTCATCAAGTATGCACCATGCTCTTACCATATGTGTGTGATGAGCTCCTGCACGAGGGATCCAGATATTGTGACTACAGCGACTCAGCGTCTACGTCTTATGTCTTATGTCTCTGGAGGTTCATCAAGTATGCACCATGCTCTTACCATATGTGTGTGATGAGCTCCTGCACGAGGGATCCAGATATTGTGACTACAGCGACTCAGCGTCTACGTCTTATGTCTTATGTCTCTGGAGGTTCAACAAGTATGCACCATGCTCTTACCATATGTGTGATGAGCTCCAGCACGAGGGATCCAGATATTGTGACTACAGCGACGCAGCGTCTATGTCTTATGTCTTATGTCTTATGTCTCTGGAGGTTCAACAAGTATGCACCATGCTCTTACCATATGTGTGTGATGAGCTCCAGCACGAGTGATCCAGATATTGTGACTACAGCGACTCAGCGTCTACGTCTTATGTCTTATGTCTCTGGAGGTTCAACAAGTATGCACCATGCTCTTACCATATGTGTGTGATGAGCTCCTGCACGAGGGATCCAGATATTGTGACTACAGCGACTCAGCGTCTACGTCTTATGTCTTATGTCTCTGGAGGTTCAACAAGTATGCACCATGCTCTTACCATATGTGTGTGATGAGCTCCTGCACGAGTGATCCAGATATTGTGACTACAGCGACTCAGCGTCTACGTCTTATGTCTTATGTCTTATGTCTCTGGAGGTTCAACAAGTATGCACCATGCTCTTACCATATGTGTGTGATGAGCTCCTGCACGAGGGATCCAGATATTGTGACTACAGCGACTCAGCGTCTACGTCTTATGTCTTATGTCTCTGGAGGTTCATCAAGTATGCACCATGCTCTTACCATATGTGTGTGATGAGCTCCTGCACGAGGGATCCAGATATTGTGACTACAGCGACTCAGCGTCTATGTCTTATGTCTTATGTCTTATGTCTCTGGAGGTTCAACAAGTATGCACCATGCTCTTACCATATGTGTGTGATGAGCTCCTGCACGAGGGATCCAGATATTGTGACTACAGCGACTCAGCGTCTATGTCTTATGTCTTATGTCTCTGGAGGTTCAACAAGTATGCACCATGCTCTTACCATATGTGTGTGATGAGCTCCTGCACGAGGGATCCAGATATTGTGACTACAGCGACTCAGCGTCTATGTCTTATGTCTTATGTCTCTGGAGGTTCAACAAGTATGCACCCTGCTCTTACCATATGTGTGTGATGAGCTCCTGCACGAGGGATCCAGATATTGTGACTACAGCGACTCAGCGTCTACGTCTTATGTCTTATGTCTTATGTCTCTGGAGGTTCAACAAGTATGCACCATGCTCTTACTATATGTGTGTGATGAGCTCCTGCACGAGGGATCCAGATATTGTGACTACAGCGACTCAGCGTCTATGTCTTATGTCTTATGTCTTATGTCTCTGGAGGTTCAACAAGTATGCACCATGCTCTTACTATATGTGTGTGATGAGCTCCTGCACGAGGGATCCAGATATTGTGACTACAGCGACTCAGCGTCTATGTCTTATGTCTTATGTCTTATTTCTCTGGAGGTTCAACAAGTATGCACCATGCTCTTACCATATGTGTGTGATGAGCTCCTGCACGAGGGATCCAGATATTGTGACTACAGCGACTCAGCGTCTATGTCTTATGTCTTATGTCTTATGTCTCTGGAGGTTCATCAAGTATGCACCATGCTCTTACCATATGTGTGTGATGAGCTCCTGCACGAGGGATCCAGATATTGTGACTACAGCGACGCAGCGTCTATGTCTTATGTCTTATGTCTTATGTCTCTGGAGGTTCAACAAGTATGCACCCTGCTCTTACCATATGTGTGTGATGAGCTCCTGCACGAGTGATCCAGATATTGTGACTACAGCGACGCAGCGTCTATGTCTTATGTCTTATGTCTCTGGAGGTTCAACAAGTATGCACCCTGCTCTTACCATATGTGTGTGATGAGCTCCTGCACGAGGGATCCAGATATTGTGACTACAGCGACTCAGCGTCTACGTCTTATGTCTTATGTCTTATGTCTCTGGAGGTTCAACAAGTATGCACCATGCTCTTACCATATGTGTGTGATGAGCTCCTGCACGAGGGATCCAGATATTGTGACTACAGCGACTCAGCGTCTAAGTCTTATGTCTTATGTCTTATGTCTCTGGAGGTTCAACAAGTATGCACCCTGCTCTTACCATATGTGTGTGATGAGCTCCTGCACGAGGGATCCAGATATTGTGACTACAGCGACTCAGCGTCTATGTCTTATGTCTTATGTCTTATGTCTCTGGAGGTTCAACAAGTATGCACCATGCTCTTACCATATGTGTGTGATGAGCTCCTGCACGAGGGATCCAGATATTGTGACTACAGCGACTCAGCGTCTACGTCTTATGTCTTATGTCTTATGTCTCTGGAGGTTCAACAAGTATGCACCATGCTCTTACCATATGTGTGTGATGAGCTCCTGCACGAGGGATCCAGATATTGTGACTACAGCGACTCAGCGTCTATGTCTTATGTCTTATGTCTCTGGAGGTTCAACAAGTATGCACCCTGCTCTTACCATATGTGTGTGATGAGCTCCTGCACGAGGGATCCAGATATTGTGACTACAGCGACTCAGCGTCTATGTCTTATGTCTTATGTCTCTGGAGGTTCAACAAGTATGCACCATGCTCTTACCATATGTGTGTGATGAGCTCCTGCACGAGGGATCCAGATATTGTGACTACAGCGACTCAGCGTCTACGTCTTATGTCTTATGTCTCTGGAGGTTCAACAAGTATGCACCATGCTCTTACCATATGTGTGTGATGAGCTCCTGCACGAGGGATCCAGATATTGTGACTACAGCGACTCAGCGTCTATGTCTTATGTCTTATGTCTTATGTCTCTGGAGGTTCAACAAGTATGCACCATGCTCTTACCATATGTGTGTGATGAGCTCCTGCACGAGGGATCCAGATATTGTGACTACAGCGACGCAGCGTCTATGTCTTATGTCTTATGTCTCTGGAGGTTCAACAAGTATGCACCATGCTCTTACCATATGTGTGTGATGAGCTCCTGCACGAGGGATCCAGATATTGTGACTACAGCGACGCAGCGTCTATGTCTTATGTCTTATGTCTCTGGAGGTTCAACAAGTATGCACCATGCTCTTACCATATGTGTGTGATGAGCTCCTGCACGAGGGATCCAGATATTGTGACTACAGCGACTCAGCGTCTACGTCTTATGTCTTATGTCTTATGTCTCTGGAGGTTCATCAAGTATGCACCATGCTCTTACCATATGTGTGTGATGAGCTCCTGCACGAGGGATCCAGATATTGTGACTACAGCGACTCAGCGTCTATGTCTTATGTCTTATGTCTCTGGAGGTTCAACAAGTATGCACCCTGCTCTTACCATATGTGTGTGATGAGCTCCTGCACGAGGGATCCAGATATTGTGACTACAGCGACGCAGCGTCTATGTCTTATGTCTTATGTCTTATGTCTCTGGAGGTTCAACAAGTATGCACCATGCTCTTACCATATGTGTGTGATGAGCTCCTGCACGAGGGATCCAGATATTGTGACTACAGCGACTCAGCGTCTACGTCTTATGTCTTATGTCTTATGTCTCTGGAGGTTCAACAAGTATGCACCATGCTCTTACCATATGTGTGTGATGAGCTCCTGCACGAGGGATCCAGATATTGTGACTACAGCGACTCAGCGTCTACGTCTTATGTCTTATGTCTCTGGAGGTTCAACAAGTATGCACCATGCTCTTACCATGTGTGTGTGATGAGCTCCTGCACGAGTGATCCAGATATTGTGACTACAGCGACGCAGCGTCTATGTCTTATGTCTTATGTCTTATGTCTCTGGAGGTTCAACAAGTATGCACCATGCTCTTACCATATGTGTGTGATGAGCTCCAGCACGAGGGATCCAGATATTGTGACAACAGCGACTCAGCGTCTATGTCTTATGTCTTATGTCTCTGGAGGTTCAACAAGTATGCACCATGCTCTTACCATATGTGTGTGATGAGCTCCTGCACGAGGGATCCAGATATTGTGACTACAGCGACTCAGCGTCTATGTCTTATGTCTTATGTCTTATGTCTCTGGAGGTTCAACAAGTATGCACCATGCTCTTACCATATGTGTGTGATGAGCTCCTGCACGAGGGATCCAGATATTGTGACTACAGCGACGCAGCGTCTATGTCTTATGTCTTATGTCTCTGGAGGTTCAACAAGTATGCACCATGCTCTTACCATATGTGTGTGATGAGCTCCTGCACGAGGGATCCAGATATTGTGACTACAGCGACTCAGCGTCTACGTCTTATGTCTTATGTCTCTGGAGGTTCAACAAGTATGCACCATGCTCTTACCATATGTGTGTGATGAGCTCCTGCACGAGGGATCCAGATATTGTGACTACAGCGACTCAGCGTCTATGTCTTATGTCTTATGTCTCTGGAGGTTCAACAAGTATGCACCATGCTCTTACCATATGTGTGTGATGAGCTCCTGCACGAGTGATCCAGATATTGTGACTACAGCGACTCAGCGTCTACGTCTTATGTCTTATGTCTTATGTCTCTGGAGGTTCAACAAGTATGCACCATGCTCTTACCATATGTGTGTGATGAGCTCCTGCACGAGTGATCCAGATATTGTGACTACAGCGACTCAGCGTCTATGTCTTATGTCTTATGTCTTATGTCTCTGGAGGTTCAACAAGTATGCACCATGCTCTTACCATATGTGTGTGATGAGCTCCTGCACGAGGGATCCAGATATTGTGACTACAGCGACTCAGCGTCTATGTCTTATGTCTTATGTCTCTGGAGGTTCAACAAGTATGCACCATGCTCTTACCATATGTGTGTGATGAGCTCCTGCACGAGTGATCCAGATATTGTGACTACAGCGACTCAGCGTCTATGTCTTATGTCTTATGTCTTATGTCTCTGGAGGTTCAACAAGTATGCACCATGCTCTTACCATATGTGTGTGATGAGCTCCTGCACGAGGGATCCAGATATTGTGACTACAGCGACGCAGCGTCTACGTCTTATGTCTTATGTCTTATGTCTCTGGAGGTTCAACAAGTATGCACCCTGCTCTTACCATATGTGTGTGATGAGCTCCTGCACGAGGGATCCAGATATTGTGACTACAGCGACTCAGCGTCTACGTCTTATGTCTTATGTCTCTGGAGGTTCAACAAGTATGCACCATGCTCTTACCATATGTGTGTGATGAGCTCCTGCACGAGGGATCCAGATATTGTGACTACAGCGACTCAGCGTCTATGTCTTATGTCTTATGTCTCTGGAGGTTCAACAAGTATGCACCATGCTCTTACCATATGTGTGTGATGAGCTCCTGCACGAGTGATCCAGATATTGTGACTACAGCGACTCAGCGTCTATGTCTTATGTCTTATGTCTCTGGAGGTTCATCAAGTATGCACCCTGCTCTTACCATATGTGTGTGATGAGCTCCTGCACGAGGGATCCAGATATTGTGACTACAGCGACTCAGCGTCTACGTCTTATGTCTTATGTCTCTGGAGGTTCAACAAGTATGCACCATGCTCTTACCATATGTGTGTGATGAGCTCCTGCACGAGTGATCCAGATATTGTGACAACAGCGACGCAGCGTCTATGTCTTATGTCTTATGTCTTATGTCTCTGGAGGTTCAACAAGTATGCACCCTGCTCTTACCATATGTGTGTGATGAGCTCCTGCACGAGGGATCCAGATATTGTGACTACAGCGACGCAGCGTCTATGTCTTATGTCTTATGTCTTATGTCTCTGGAGGTTCAACAAGTATGCACCATGCTCTTACCATATGTGTGTGATGAGCTCCTGCACGAGGGATCCAGATATTGTGACTACAGCGACTCAGCGTCTATGTCTTATGTCTTATGTCTCTGGAGGTTCAACAAGTATGCACCCTGCTCTTACCATATGTGTGTGATGAGCTCCTGCACGAGGGATCCAGATATTGTGACTACAGCGACGCAGCGTCTATGTCTTATGTCTTATGTCTTATTTCTCTGGAGGTTCAACAAGTATGCACCATGCTCTTACCATATGTGTGTGATGAGCTCCTGTACGAGGGATCCAGATATTGTGACTACAGCGACTCAGCGTCTAAGTCTTATGTCTTATGTCTCTGGAGGTTCAACAAGTATGCACCATGCTCTTACCATATGTGTGTGATGAGCTCCTGCACGAGTGATCCAGATATTGTGACTACAGCGACTCAGCGTCTATGTCTTATGTCTTATGTCTTATGTCTCTGGAGGTTCATCAAGTATGCACCATGCTCTTACCATATGTGTGTGATGAGCTCCTGCACGAGGGATCCAGATATTGTGACTACAGCGACTCAGCGTCTATGTCTTATGTCTTATGTCTTATGTCTCTGGAGGTTCAACAAGTATGCACCATGCTCTTACCATATGTGTGTGATGAGCTCCTGCACGAGGGATCCAGATATTGTGACTACAGCGACTCAGCGTCTACGTCTTATGTCTTATGTCTTATGTCTCTGGAGGTTCAACAAGTATGCACCATGCTCTTACCATATGTGTGTGATGAGCTCCTGCACGAGGGATCCAGATATTGTGACTACAGCGACTCAGCGTCTTCGTCTTATGTCTTATGTCTCTGGAGGTTCAACAAGTATGCACCATGCTCTTACCATATGTGTGTGATGAGCTCCTGCACGAGGGATCCAGATATTGTGACTACAGCGACTCAGCGTCTATGTCTTATGTCTTATGTCTCTGGAGGTTCATCAAGTATGCACCATGCTCTTACCATATGTGTGTGATGAGCTACTGCACGAGGGATCCAGATATTGTGACTACAGCGACGCAGCGTCTATGTCTTATGTCTTATGTCTTATGTCTCTGGAGGTTCAACAAGTATGCACCCTGCTCTTACCATATGTGTGTGATGAGCTCCTGCACGAGTGATCCAGATATTGTGACTACAGCGACTCAGCGTCTATGTCTTATGTCTTATGTCTTATGTCTCTGGAGGTTCAACAAGTATGCACCATGCTCTTACCATATGTGTGTGATGAGCTCCAGCACGAGGGATCCAGATATTGTGACTACAGCGACTCAGCGTCTACGTCTTATGTCTTATGTCTCTGGAGGTTCAACAAGTATGCACCATGCTCTTACCATATGTGTGTGATGAGCTCCTGCACGAGGGATCCAGATATTGTGACTACAGCGACTCAGCGTCCATGTCTTATGTCTTATGTCTTATGTCTCTGGAGGTTCATCAAGTATGCACCATGCTCTTACCATATGTGTGTGATGAGCTCCTGCACGAGGGATCCAGATATTGTGACTACAGCGACTTAGCGTCTATGTCTTATGTCTTATGTCTTATGTCTCTGGAGGTTCATCAAGTATGCACCATGCTCTTACCATATGTGTGTGATGAGCTCCTGCACGAGGGATCCAGATATTGTGACTACAGCGACTCAGCGTCCATGTCTTATGTCTTATGTCTCTGGAGGTTCAACAAGTATGCACCATGCTCTTACCATATGTGTGTGATGAGCTCCTGCACGAGGGATCCAGATATTGTGACTACAGCGACTCAGCGTCTATGTCTTATGTCTTATGTCTTATGTCTCTGGAGGTTCATCAAGTATGCACCATGCTCTTACCATATGTGTGTGATGAGCTCCTGCACGAGGGATCCAGATATTGTGACTACAGCGACTCAGCGTCTATGTCTTATGTCTTATGTCTTATGTCTCTGGAGGTTCAACAAGTATGCACCATGCTCTTACCATATGTGTGTGATGAGCTCCTGCACGAGGGATCCAGATATTGTGACTACAGCGACGCAGCGTCTACGTCTTATGTCTTATGTCTTATGTCTCTGGAGGTTCAACAAGTATGCACCATGCTCTTACCATATGTGTGTGATGAGCTCCTGCACGAGGGATCCAGATATTGTGACTACAGCGACGCAGCGTCCATGTCTTATGTCTTATGTCTTATGTCTCTGGAGGTTCAACAAGTATGCACCATGCTCTTACCATATGTGTGTGATGAGCTCCTGCACGAGTGATCCAGATATTGTGACAACAGCGACTCAGCGTCTAAGTCTTATGTCTTATGTCTTATGTCTCTGGAGGTTCATCAAGTATGCACCATGCTCTTACCATATGTGTGTGATGAGCTCCTGCACGAGGGATCCAGATATTGTGACTACAGCGACTCAGCGTCTACGTCTTATGTCTTATGTCTTATGTCTCTGGAGGTTCAACAAGTATGCACCCTGCTCTTACCATATGTGTGTGATGAGCTCCAGCACGAGGGATCCAGATATTGTGACTACAGCGACTCAGCGTCTACGTCTTATGTCTTATGTCTCTGGAGGTTCAACAAGTATGCACCATGCTCTTACCATATGTGTGTGATGAGCTCCTGCACGAGGGATCCAGATATTGTGACTACAGCGACTCAGCGTCTATGTCTTATGTCTTATGTCTCTGGAGGTTCAACAAGTATGCACCATGCTCTTACCATATGTGTGTGATGAGCTCCTGCACGAGTGATCCAGATATTGTGACTACAGCGACTCAGCGTCTACGTCTTATGTCTTATGTCTTATGTCTCTGGAGGTTCAACAAGTATGCACCCTGCTCTTACCATATGTGTGTGATGAGCTCCTGCACGAGTGATCCAGATATTGTGACTACAGCGACGCAGCGTCTACGTCTTATGTCTTATGTCTCTGGAGGTTCAACAAGTATGCACCATGCTCTTACCATATGTGTGTGATGAGCTCCTGCACGAGGGATCCAGATATTGTGACTACAGCGACTCAGCGTCCATGTCTTATGTCTTATGTCTCTGGAGGTTCATCAAGTATGCACCATGCTCTTACCATATGTGTGTGATGAGCTCCTGCACGAGGGATCCAGATATTGTGACTACAGCGACTCAGCGTCTAAGTCTTATGTCTTATGTCTCTGGAGGTTCAACAAGTATGCACCATGCTCTTACCATATGTGTGTGATGAGCTCCTGCACGAGGGATCCAGATATTGTGACTACAGCGACTCAGCGTCTATGTCTTATGTCTTATGTCTCTGGAGGTTCAACAAGTATGCACCATGCTCTTACCATATGTGTGTGATGAGCTCCTGCACGAGGGATCCAGATATTGTGACTACAGCGATTCAGCGTCTATGTCTTATGTCTTATGTCTCTGGAGGTTCAACAAGTATGCACCATGCTCTTACCATATGTGTGTGATGAGCTCCTGCACGAGGGATCCAGATATTGTGACTACAGCGACTCAGCGTCTATGTCTTATGTCTTATGTCTTATGTCTCTGGAGGTTCAACAAGTATGCACCATGCTCTTACCATATGTGTGATGAGCTCCTGCACGAGGGATCCAGATATTGTGACTACAGCGACTCAGCGTCTATGTCTTATGTCTTATGTCTTATGTCTCTGGAGGTTCAACAAGTATGCACCATGCTCTTACCATATGTGTGATGAGCTCCTGCACGAGGGATCCAGATATTGTGACTACAGCGACTCAGCGTCTATGTCTTATGTCTTATGTCTTATGTCTCTGGAGGTTCAACAAGTATGCACCATGCTCTTACCATATGTGTGTGATGAGCTCCTGCACGAGTGATCCAGATATTGTGACTACAGCGACGCAGCGTCTATGTCTTATGTCTTATGTCTTATGTCTCTGGAGGTTCAACAAGTATGCACCATGCTCTTACCATATGTGTGTGATGAGCTCCTGCACGAGGGATCCAGATATTGTGACTACAGCGACGCAGCGTCTATGTCTTATGTCTTATGTCTCTGGAGGTTCATCAAGTATGCACCATGCTCTTACCATATGTGTGTGATGAGCTCCTGCACGAGGGATCCAGATATTGTGACTACAGCGACTCAGCGTCTATGTCTTATGTCTTATGTCTCTGGAGGTTCAACAAGTATGCACCATGCTCTTACCATATGTGTGTGATGAGCTCCTGCACGAGGGATCCAGATATTGTGACTACAGCGACGCAGCGTCTATGTCTTATGTCTTATGTCTTATGTCTCTGGAGGTTCAACAAGTATGCACCATGCTCTTACCATATGTGTGTGATGAGCTCCAGCACGAGGGATCCAGATATTGTGACTACAGCGACTCAGCGTCTATGTCTTATGTCTTATGTCTCTGGAGGTTCAACAAGTATGCACCATGCTCTTACCATATGTGTGTGATGAGCTCCTGCACGAGGGATCCAGATATTGTGACTACAGCGACGCAGCGTCTATGTCTTATGTCTTATGTCTCTGGAGGTTCAACAAGTATGCACCATGCTCTTACCATATGTGTGTGATGAGCTCCTGCACGAGGGATCCAGATATTGTGACTACAGCGACGCAGCGTCTATGTCTTATGTCTTATGTCTCTGGAGGTTCAACAAGTATGCACCATGCTCTTACCATATGTGTGTGATGAGCTCCTGTACGAGTGATCCAGATATTGTGACTACAGCGACTCAGCGTCTACGTCTTATGTCTTATGTCTTATGTCTCTGGAGGTTCAACAAGTATGCACCATGCTCTTACCATATGTGTGTGATGAGCTCCTGCACGAGGGATCCAGATATTGTGACTACAGCGACGCAGCGTCTACGTCTTATGTCTTATGTCTCTGGAGGTTCAACAAGTATGCACCATGCTCTTACCATATGTGTGTGATGAGCTCCTGCACGAGGGATCCAGATATTGTGACTACAGCGACTCAGCGTCTATGTCTTATGTCTTATGTCTCTGGAGGTTCAACAAGTATGCACCATGCTCTTACCATATGTGTGTGATGAGCTCCTGCACGAGGGATCCAGATATTGTGACTACAGCGACTCAGCGTCTATGTCTTATGTCTTATGTCTTATGTCTCTGGAGGTTCAACAAGTATGCACCATGCTCTTACCATATGTGTGTGATGAGCTCCTGCACGAGGGATCCAGATATTGTGACTACAGCGACTCAGCGTCTACGTCTTATGTCTTATGTCTCTGGAGGTTCATCAAGTATGCACCATGCTCTTACCATATGTGTGTGATGAGCTCCTGCACGAGGGATCCAGATATTGTGACTACAGCGACTCAGCGTCTACGTCTTATGTCTTATGTCTTATGTCTCTGGAGGTTCAACAAGTATGCACCCTGCTCTTACCATATGTGTGTGATGAGCTCCTGCACGAGGGATCCAGATATTGTGACTACAGCGACTCAGCGTCTATGTCTTATGTCTTATGTCTCTGGAGGTTTAACAAGTATGCACCATGCTCTTACCATATGTGTGTGATGAGCTCCTGCACGAGGGATCCAGATATTGTGACTACAGCGACTCAGCGTCTATGTCTTATGTCTTATGTCTCTGGAGGTTTAACAAGTATGCACCATGCTCTTACCATATGTGTGTGATGAGCTCCTGCACGAGGGATCCAGATATTGTGACTACAGCGACTCAGCGTCTATGTCTTATGTCTTATGTCTCTGGAGGTTCATCAAGTATGCACCATGCTCTTACCATATGTGTGTGATGAGCTCCTGCACGAGTGATCCAGATATTGTGACTACAGCGACTCAGCGTCTATGTCTTATGTATTATGTCTTATGTCTCTGGAGGTTCAACAAGTATGCACCCTGCTCTTACCATATGTGTGTGATGAGCTCCTGCACGAGGGATCCAGATATTGTGACTACAGCGACTCAGCGTCTATGTCTTATGTCTTATGTCTCTGGAGGTTCAACAAGTATGCACCCTGCTCTTACCATATGTGTGTGATGAGCTCCTGCACGAGGGATCCAGATATTGTGACTACAGCGACGCAGCGTCTATGTCTTATGTCTTATGTCTCTGGAGGTTCAACAAGTATGCACCATGCTCTTACCATATGTGTGTGATGAGCTCCTGCACGAGGGATCCAGATATTGTGACTACAGCGACGCAGCGTCTATGTCTTATGTCTTATGTCTTATGTCTCTGGAGGTTCAACAAGTATGCACCATGCTCTTACCATATGTGTGTGATGAGCTCCTGCACGAGGGATCCAGATATTGTGACTACAGCGACGCAGCGTCTATGTCTTATGTCTTATGTCTTATGTCTCTGGAGGTTCAACAAGTATGCACCATGCTCTTACCATATGTGTGTGATGAGCTCCTGCACGAGGGATCCAGATATTGTGACTACAGCGACTCAGAGTCTACGTCTTATGTCTTATGTCTCTGGAGGTTCATCAAGTATGCACCCTGCTCTTACCATATGTGTGTGATGAGCTCCTGCACGAGGGATCCAGATATTGTGACTACAGCGACTCAGCGTCTACGTCTTATGTCTTATGTCTCTGGAGGTTCAACAAGTATGCACCATGCTCTTACCATATGTGTGTGATGAGCTCCTGCACGAGGGATCCAGATATTGTGACTACAGCGACTCAGCGTCTACGTCTTATGTCTTATGTCTCTGGAGGTTCAACAAGTATGCACCATGCTCTTACCATATGTGTGTGATGAGCTCCTGCACGAGGGATCCAGATATTGTGACTACAGCGACTCAGCGTCTACGTCTTATGTCTTATGTCTTATGTCTCTGGAGGTTCAACAAGTATGCACCATGCTCTTACCATATGTGTGTGATGAGCTCCTGCACGAGGGATCCAGATATTGTGACTACAGCGACGCAGCGTCTATGTCTTATGTCTTATGTCTTATGTCTCTGGAGGTTCAACAAGTATGCACCATGCTCTTACCATATGTGTGTGATGAGCTCCTGCACGAGGGATCCAGATATTGTGACTACAGCGACTCAGAGTCTACGTCTTATGTCTTATGTCTCTGGAGGTTCATCAAGTATGCACCCTGCTCTTACCATATGTGTGTGATGAGCTCCTGCACGAGGGATCCAGATATTGTGACTACAGCGACTCAGCGTCTACGTCTTATGTCTTATGTCTTATGTCTCTGGAGGTTCATCAAGTATGCACCATGCTCTTACCATATGTGTGTGATGAGCTCCTGCACGAGGGATCCAGATATTGTGACTACAGCGACGCAGCGTCTATGTCTTATGTCTTATGTCTCTGGAGGTTCAACAAGTATGCACCATGCTCTTACCATATGTGTGTGATGAGCTCCTGCACGAGGGATCCAGATATTGTGACTACAGCGACTCAGCGTCTATGTCTTACGTCTTATGTCTCTGGAGGTTCAACAAGTATGCACCATGCTCTTACCATATGTGTGTGATGAGCTCCTGCACGAGGGATCCAGATATTGTGACTACAGCGACTCAGCGTCCATGTCTTATGTCTTATGTCTTATGTCTCTGGAGGTTCAACAAGTATGCACCATGCTCTTACCATATGTGTGTGATGAGCTCCTGTACGAGGGATCCAGATATTGTGACTACAGCGACTCAGCGTCCATGTCTTATGTCTTATGTCTTATGTCTCTGGAGGTTCAACAAGTAAGCACCATGCTCTTACCATATGTGTGTGATGAGCTCCTGCACGAGGGATCCAGATATTGTGACTACAGCGACTCAGCGTCTATGTCTTACGTCTTATGTCTCTGGAGGTTCAACAAGTATGCACCATGCTCTTACCATATGTGTGTGATGAGCTCCTGCACGAGGGATCCAGATATTGTGACTACAGCGACTCAGCGTCTACGTCTTATGTCTTATGTCTTATGTCTCTGGAGGTTCAACAAGTATGCACCCTGCTCTTACCATATGTGTGTGATGAGCTCCTGCACGAGGGATCCAGATATTGTGACTACAGCGACTCAGCGTCTAAGTCTTATGTCTTATGTCTTATGTCTCTGGAGGTTCAACAAGTATGCACCCTGCTCTTACCATGTGTGTGTGATGAGCTCCTGCACGAGGGATCCAGATATTGTGACTACAGCGACTCAGCGTCTATGTCTTATGTCTTATGTCTCTGGAGGTTCAACAAGTATGCACCATGCTCTTACCATATGTGTGTGATGAGCTCCTGCACGAGGGATCCAGATATTGTGACTACAGCGACGCAGCGTCTATGTCTTATGTCTTATGTCTTATGTCTCTGGAGGTTCATCAAGTATGCACCATGCTCTTACCATATGTGTGTGATGAGCTCCTGCACGAGGGATCCAGATATTGTGACTACAGCGACGCAGCGTCTATGTCTTATGTCTTATGTCTTATGTCTCTGGAGGTTCATCAAGTATGCACCCTGCTCTTACCATATGTGTGTGATGAGCTCCTGCACGAGGGATCCAGATATTGTGACTACAGCGACTCAGCGTCTAAGTCTTATGTCTTATGTCTCTGGAGGTTCAACAAGTATGCACCATGCTCTTACCATATGTGTGTGATGAGCTCCTGCACGAGTGATCCAGATATTGTGACTACAGCGACTCAGCGTCTATGTCTTATGTCTTATGTCTTATGTCTCTGGAGGTTCAACAAGTATGCACCATGCTCTTACCATATGTGTGTGATGAGCTCCTGCACGAGTGATCCAGATATTGTGACTACAGCGACGCAGCGTCTATGTCTTATGTCTTATGTCTTATGTCTCTGGAGGTTCAACAAGTATGCACCATGCTCTTACCATATGTGTGTGATGAGCTCCTGCACGAGGGATCCAGATATTGTGACTACAGCGACGCAGCGTCTATGTCTTATGTCTTATGTCTTATGTCTCTGGAGGTTCAACAAGTATGCACCATGCTCTTACCATATGTGTGTGATGAGCTCCTGCACGAGGGATCCAGATATTGTGACTACAGCGACTCAGCGTCTAAGTCTTATGTCTTATGTCTCTGGAGGTTCAACAAGTATGCACCATGCTCTTACCATATGTGTGTGATGAGCTCCTGCACGAGGGATCCAGATATTGTGACTACAGCGACTCAGCGTCTACGTCTTATGTCTTATGTCTCTGGAGGTTCATCAAGTATGCACCCTGCTCTTACCATATGTGTGTGATGAGCTCCTGCACGAGTGATCCAGATATTGTGACTACAGCGACGCAGCGTCTATGTCTTATGTCTTATGTCTTATGTCTCTGGAGGTTCAACAAGTATGCACCATGCTCTTACCATATGTGTGTGATGAGCTCCTGCACGAGGGATCCAGATATTGTGACTACAGCGACTCAGCGTCTAAGTCTTATGTCTTATGTCTCTGGAGGTTCAACAAGTATGCACCATGCTCTTACCATATGTGTGTGATGAGCTCCAGCACGAGGGATCCAGATATTGTGACTACAGCGACGCAGCGTCTATGTCTTATGTCTTATGTCTCTGGAGGTTCAACAAGTATGCACCATGCTCTTACCATATGTGTGTGATGAGCTCCTGCACGAGGGATCCAGATATTGTGACTACAGCGACGCAGCGTCTATGTCTTATGTCTTATGTCTCTGGAGGTTCAACAAGTATGCACCATGCTCTTACCATATGTGTGTGATGAGCTCCTGCACGAGTGATCCAGATATTGTGACTACAGCGACTCAGCGTCTACGTCTTATGTCTTATGTCTCTGGAGGTTCATCAAGTATGCACCCTGCTCTTACCATATGTGTGTGATGAGCTCCTGCACGAGTGATCCAGATATTGTGACTACAGCGACGCAGCGTCTATGTCTTATGTCTTATGTCTTATGTCTCTGGAGGTTCAACAAGTATGCACCATGCTCTTACCATATGTGTGTGATGAGCTCCTGCACGAGGGATCCAGATATTGTGACTACAGCGACTCAGCGTCTAAGTCTTATGTCTTATGTCTCTGGAGGTTCAACAAGTATGCACCATGCTCTTACCATATGTGTGTGATGAGCTCCAGCACGAGGGATCCAGATATTGTGACTACAGCGACGCAGCGTCTATGTCTTATGTCTTATGTCTCTGGAGGTTCAACAAGTATGCACCATGCTCTTACCATATGTGTGTGATGAGCTCCTGCACGAGTGATCCAGATATTGTGACTACAGCGACTCAGCGTCTACGTCTTATGTCTTATGTCTCTGGAGGTTCAACAAGTATGCACCATGCTCTTACCATATGTGTGTGATGAGCTCCTGCACGAGTGATCCAGATATTGTGACTACAGCGACTCAGCGTCTATGTCTTATGTCTTATGTCTTATGTCTCTGGAGGTTCAACAAGTATGCACCCTGCTCTTACCATATGTGTGTGATGAGCTCCTGCACGAGGGATCCAGATATTGTGACTACAGCGACTCAGCGTCTATGTCTTATGTCTTATGTCTTATGTCTCTGGAGGTTCAACAAGTATGCACCATGCTCTTACCATATGTGTGTGATGAGCTCCTGTACGAGGGATCCAGATATTGTGACTACAGCGACTCAGCGTCTACGTCTTATGTCTTATGTCTCTGGAGGTTCAACAAGTATGCACCATGCTCTTACCATATGTGTGTGATGAGCTCCTGCACGAGGGATCCAGATATTGTGACTACAGCGACTCAGCGTCTATGTCTTATGTCTTATGTCTTATGTCTCTGGAGGTTCAACAAGTATGCACCATGCTCTTACCATATGTGTGTGATGAGCTCCTGCACGAGTGATCCAGATATTGTGACTACAGCGACTCAGCGTCTACGTCTTATGTCTTATGTCTCTGGAGGTTCAACAAGTATGCACCATGCTCTTACCATATGTGTGTGATGAGCTCCTGCACGAGTGATCCAGATATTGTGACTACAGCGACTCAGCGTCTATGTCTTATGTCTTATGTCTCTGGAGGTTCAACAAGTATGCACCCTGCTCTTACCATATGTGTGTGATGAGCTCCTGCACGAGGGATCCAGATATTGTGACTACAGCGACTCAGCGTCTATGTCTTATGTCTTATGTCTTATGTCTCTGGAGGTTCAACAAGTATGCACCATGCTCTTACCATATGTGTGTGATGAGCTCCTGCACGAGGGATCCAGATATTGTGACTACAGCGACTCAGCGTCTACGTCTTATGTCTTATGTCTCTGGAGGTTCAACAAGTATGCACCATGCTCTTACCATATGTGTGTGATGAGCTCCTGCACGAGGGATCCAGATATTGTGACTACAGCGACTCAGCGTCTATGTCTTATGTCTTATGTCTTATGTCTCTGGAGGTTCAACAAGTATGCACCATGCTCTTACCATATGTGTGTGATGAGCTCCTGCACGAGGGATCCAGATATTGTGACTACAGCGACTCAGCGTCCATGTCTTATGTCTTATGTCTTATGTCTCTGGAGGTTCAACAAGTATGCACCATGCTCTTACCATATGTGTGTGATGAGCTCCTGCACGAGGGATCCAGATATTGTGACTACAGCGACTCAGCGTCTAAGTCTTATGTCTTATGTCTCTGGAGGTTCAACAAGTATGCACCATGCTCTTACCATATGTGTGTGATGAGCTCCTGCACGAGGGATCCAGATATTGTGACTACAGCGACTCAGCGTCTACGTCTTATGTCTTATGTCTCTGGAGGTTCAACAAGTATGCACCATGCTCTTACCATATGTGTGTGATGAGCTCCTGCACGAGGGATCCAGATATTGTGACTACAGCGACTCAGCGTCTATGTCTTATGTCTTATGTCTTATGTCTCTGGAGGTTCAACAAGTATGCACCATGCTCTTACCATATGTGTGTGATGAGCTCCTGCACGAGGGATCCAGATATTGTGACTACAGCGACTCAGCGTCTAAGTCTTATGTCTTATGTCTCTGGAGGTTCAACAAGTATGCACCATGCTCTTACCATATGTGTGTGATGAGCTCCTGCACGAGGGATCCAGATATTGTGACTACAGCGACTCAGCGTCTACGTCTTATGTCTTATGTCTCTGGAGGTTCATCAAGTATGCACCCTGCTCTTACCATATGTGTGTGATGAGCTCCTGCACGAGTGATCCAGATATTGTGACTACAGCGACGCAGCGTCTATGTCTTATGTCTTATGTCTTATGTCTCTGGAGGTTCAACAAGTATGCACCATGCTCTTACCATATGTGTGTGATGAGCTCCTGCACGAGGGATCCAGATATTGTGACTACAGCGACTCAGCGTCTAAGTCTTATGTCTTATGTCTCTGGAGGTTCAACAAGTATGCACCATGCTCTTACCATATGTGTGTGATGAGCTCCTGCACGAGGGATCCAGATATTGTGACTACAGCGACTCAGCGTCTAAGTCTTATGTCTTATGTCTCTGGAGGTTCATCAAGTATGCACCCTGCTCTTACCATATGTGTGTGATGAGCTCCTGCACGAGGGATCCAGATATTGTGACTACAGCGACTCAGCGTCTAAGTCTTATGTCTTATGTCTTATGTCTCTGGAGGTTCAACAAGTATGCACCATGCTCTTACCATATGTGTGTGATGAGCTCCTGTACGAGTGATCCAGATATTGTGACTACAGCGACTTAGCGTCTACGTCTTATGTCTTATGTCTTATGTCTCTGGAGGTTCAACAAGTATGCACCCTGCTCTTACCATATGTGTGTGATGAGCTCCTGCACGAGGGATCCAGATATTGTGACTACAGCGACGCAGCGTCTATGTCTTATGTCTTATGTCTTATGTCTCTGGAGGTTCAACAAGTATGCACCATGCTCTTACCATATGTGTGTGATGAGCTCCTGCACGAGGGATCCAGATATTGTGACTACAGCGACTCAGCGTCTAAGTCTTATGTCTTATGTCTCTGGAGGTTCAACAAGTATGCACCATGCTCTTACCATATGTGTGTGATGAGCTCCTGCACGAGGGATCCAGATATTGTGACAACAGCGACTCAGCGTCCATGTCTTACGTCTTATGTCTTATGTCTCTGGAGGTTCAACAAGTATGCACCATGCTCTTACCATATGTGTGTGATGAGCTCCTGCACGAGGGATCCAGATATTGTGACTACAGCGACTCAGCGTCTATGTCTTATGTCTTATGTCTCTGGAGGTTCATCAAGTATGCACCCTGCTCTTACCATATGTGTGTGATGAGCTCCTGCACGAGGGATCCAGATATTGTGACTACAGCGACTCAGCGTCTAAGTCTTATGTCTTATGTCTTATGTCTCTGGAGGTTCAACAAGTATGCACCATGCTCTTACCATATGTGTGTGATGAGCTCCAGCACGAGGGATCCAGATATTGTGACAACAGCGACTCAGCGTCTATGTCTTATGTCTTATGTCTTATGTCTCTGGAGGTTCAACAAGTATGCACCATGCTCTTACCATATGTGTGTGATGAGCTCCTGCACGAGGGATCCAGATATTGTGACTACAGCGACTCAGCGTCTACGTCTTATGTCTTATGTCTCTGGAGGTTCAACAAGTATGCACCATGCTCTTACCATATGTGTGTGATGAGCTCCTGCACGAGGGATCCAGATATTGTGACTACAGCGACTCAGCGTCTATGTCTTATGTCTTATGTCTTATGTCTCTGGAGGTTCAACAAGTATGCACCATGCTCTTACCATATGTGTGTGATGAGCTCCTGCACGAGGGATCCAGATATTGTGACTACAGCGACGCAGCGTCTACGTCTTATGTCTTATGTCTCTGGAGGTTCAACAAGTATGCACCATGCTCTTACCATATGTGTGTGATGAGCTCCTGCACGAGGGATCCAGATATTGTGACTACAGCGACTCAGCGTCTATGTCTTATGTCTTATGTCTTATGTCTCTGGAGGTTCATCAAGTATGCACCATGCTCTTACCATATGTGTGTGATGAGCTCCTGCACGAGGGATCCAGATATTGTGACTACAGCGACGCAGCGTCCATGTCTTATGTCTTATGTCTTATGTCTCTGGAGGTTCATCAAGTATGCACCATGCTCTTACCATATGTGTGTGATGAGCTCCTGCACGAGTGATCCAGATATTGTGACTACAGCGACTCAGCGTCTATGTCTTATGTCTTATGTCTTATGTCTCTGGAGGTTCATCAAGTATGCACCATGCTCTTACCATATGTGTGTGATGAGCTCCTGCACGAGGGATCCAGATATTGTGACTACAGCGACTCAGCGTCTATGTCTTATGTCTTATGTCTTATGTCTCTGGAGGTTCAACAAGTATGCACCATGCTCTTACCATATGTGTGTGATGAGCTCCTGCACGAGGGATCCAGATATTGTGACTACAGCGACTCAGCGTCTATGTCTTATGTCTTATGTCTCTGGAGGTTCAACAAGTATGCACCATGCTCTTACCATATGTGTGTGATGAGCTCCAGCACGAGGGATCCAGATATTGTGACAACAGCGACTCAGCGTCTATGTCTTATGTCTTATGTCTTATGTCTCTGGAGGTTCAACAAGTATGCACCATGCTCTTACCATATGTGTGTGATGAGCTCCTGCACGAGGGATCCAGATATTGTGACTACAGCGACGCAGCGTCTACGTCTTATGTCTTATGTCTCTGGAGGTTCAACAAGTATGCACCATGCTCTTACCATATGTGTGTGATGAGCTCCAGCACGAGGGATCCAGATATTGTGACTACAGCGACTCAGCGTCTACGTCTTATGTCTTATGTCTTATGTCTCTGGAGGTTCAACAAGTATGCACCATGCTCTTACCATATGTGTGTGATGAGCTCCTGCATAGTGATCCAGATATTGTGACTACAGCGACTCAGCGTCTATGTCTTATGTCTTATGTCTTATGTCTCTGGAGGTTCAACAAGTATGCACCATGCTCTTACCATATGTGTGTGATGAGCTCCAGCACGAGGGATCCAGATATTGTGACTACAGCGACGCAGCGTCTATGTCTTATGTCTTATGTCTTATGTCTCTGGAGGTTCAACAAGTATGCACCATGCTCTTACCATATGTGTGTGATGAGCTCCTGCACGAGTGATCCAGATATTGTGACTACAGCGACGCAGCGTCTATGTCTTATGTCTTATGTCTTATGTCTCTGGAGGTTCAACAAGTATGCACCATGCTCTTACCATATGTGTGTGATGAGCTCCTGCACGAGGGATCCAGATATTGTGACTACAGCGACTCAGCGTCTATGTCTTATGTCTTATGTCTTATGTCTCTGGAGGTTCAACAAGTATGCACCATGCTCTTACCATATGTGTGTGATGAGCTCCTGCATAGTGATCCAGATATTGTGACTACAGCGACTCAGCGTCTATGTCTTATGTCTTATGTCTTATGTCTCTGGAGGTTCAACAAGTATGCACCATGCTCTTACCATATGTGTGTGATGAGCTCCAGCACGAGGGATCCAGATATTGTGACTACAGCGACGCAGCGTCTATGTCTTATGTCTTATGTCTCTGGAGGTTCAACAAGTATGCACCATGCTCTTACCATATGTGTGTGATGAGCTCCTGCACGAGGGATCCAGATATTGTGACTACAGCGACTCAGCGTCTACGTCTTATGTCTTATGTCTCTGGAGGTTCAACAAGTATGCACCATGCTCTTACCATATGTGTGTGATGAGCTACTGCACGAGGGATCCAGATATTGTGACTACAGCGACGCAGCGTCTATGTCTTATGTCTTATGTCTTATGTCTCTGGAGGTTCAACAAGTATGCACCATGCTCTTACCATATGTGTGTGATGAGCTCCTGCACGAGGGATCCAGATATTGTGACTACAGCGACTCAGCGTCTACGTCTTATGTCTTATGTCTTATGTCTCTGGAGGTTCAACAAGTATGCACCATGCTCTTACCATATGTGTGTGATGAGCTCCTGCACGAGGGATCCAGATATTGTGACTACAGCGACTCAGCGTCTACGTCTTATGTCTTATTTCTCTGGAGGTTCATCAAGTATGCACCATGCTCTTACCATATGTGTGTGATGAGCTCCTGCACGAGTGATCCAGATATTGTGACTACAGCGACTCAGCGTCTACGTCTTATGTCTTATGTCTCTGGAGGTTCAACAAGTATGCACCATGCTCTTACCATATGTGTGTGATGAGCTACTGCACGAGGGATCCAGATATTGTGACTACAGCGACGCAGCGTCTATGTCTTATGTCTTATGTCTTATGTCTCTGGAGGTTCAACAAGTATGCACCATGCTCTTACCATATGTGTGTGATGAGCTCCTGCACGAGGGATCCAGATATTGTGACTACAGCGACTCAGCGTCTACGTCTTATGTCTTATGTCTTATGTCTCTGGAGGTTCAACAAGTATGCACCATGCTCTTACCATATGTGTGTGATGAGCTCCTGCACGAGGGATCCAGATATTGTGACTACAGCGACTCAGCGTCTACGTCTTATGTCTTATTTCTCTGGAGGTTCATCAAGTATGCACCATGCTCTTACCATATGTGTGTGATGAGCTCCTGCACGAGGGATCCAGATATTGTGACTACAGCGACTCAGCGTCTATGTCTTATGTCTTATGTCTCTGGAGGTTCATCAAGTATGCACCCTGCTCTTACCATATGTGTGTGATGAGCTCCTGCACGAGGGATCCAGATATTGTGACTACAGCGACTCAGCGTCCATGTCTTATGTCTTATGTCTTATGTCTCTGGAGGTTCAACAAGTATGCACCATGCTCTTACCATATGTGTGTGATGAGCTCCTGCACGAGGGATCCAGATATTGTGACTACAGCGACTCAGCGTCCATGTCTTATGTCTTATGTCTTATGTCTCTGGAGGTTCAACAAGTATGCACCATGCTCTTACCATATGTGTGTGATGAGCTCCTGCACGAGGGATCCAGATATTGTGACTACAGCGACTCAGCGTCTATGTCTTATGTCTTATGTCTCTGGAGGTTCAACAAGTATGCACCATGCTCTTACCATATGTGTGTGATGAGCTCCTGCACGAGGGATCCAGATATTGTGACTACAGCGACTCAGCGTCTACGTCTTATGTCTTATGTCTCTGGAGGTTCAACAAGTATGCACCATGCTCTTACCATATGTGTGTGATGAGCTCCTGCACGAGGGATCCAGATATTGTGACTACAGCGACTCAGCGTCTATGTCTTATGTCTTATGTCTTATGTCTTATGTCTCTGGAGGTTCAACAAGTATGCACCATGCTCTTACCATATGTGTGTGATGAGCTCCAGCACGAGTGATCCAGATATTGTGACTACAGCGACTCAGCGTCTATGTCTTATGTCTTATGTCTTATGTCTCTGGAGGTTCAACAAGTATGCACCATGCTCTTACCATATGTGTGTGATGAGCTCCTGCACGAGGGATCCAGATATTGTGACTACAGCGACTCAGCGTCTATGTCTTATGTCTTATGTCTCTGGAGGTTCAACAAGTAAGCACCATGCTCTTACCATATGTGTGTGATGAGCTCCTGCACGAGGGATCCAGATATTGTGACTACAGCGACTCAGCGTCTATGTCTTATGTCTTATGTCTCTGGAGGTTCAACAAGTATGCACCATGCTCTTACCATATGTGTGTGATGAGCTCCTGCACGAGTGATCCAGATATTGTGACTACAGCGACTCAGCGTCTAAGTCTTATGTCTTATGTCTCTGGAGGTTCAACAAGTATGCACCATGCTCTTACCATATGTGTGTGATGAGCTCCTGCACGAGTGATCCAGATATTGTGACTACAGCGACTCAGCGTCTATGTCTTATGTCTTATGTCTCTGGAGGTTCAACAAGTATGCACCATGCTCTTACCATATGTGTGTGATGAGCTCCTGCACGAGGGATCCAGATATTGTGACTACAGCGACTCAGCGTCTATGTCTTATGTCTTATGTCTCTGGAGGTTCAACAAGTATGCACCATGCTCTTACCATATGTGTGTGATGAGCTCCTGCACGAGGGATCCAGATATTGTGACTACAGCGACTCAGCGTCTACGTCTTATGTCTTATGTCTCTGGAGGTTCAACAAGTATGCACCATGCTCTTACCATATGTGTGTGATGAGCTCCTGCACGAGGGATCCAGATATTGTGACTACAGCGACGCAGCGTCCATGTCTTATGTCTTATGTCTTATGTCTCTGGAGGTTCAACAAGTATGCACCATGCTCTTACCATATGTGTGTGATGAGCTCCTGCACGAGGGATCCAGATATTGTGACTACAGCGACGCAGCGTCTATGTCTTATGTCTTATGTCTCTGGAGGTTCAACAAGTATGCACCATGCTCTTACCATATGTGTGTGATGAGCTCCTGCACGAGGGATCCAGATATTGTGACTACAGCGACTCAGCGTCTACGTCTTATGTCTTATGTCTCTGGAGGTTCAACAAGTATGCACCATGCTCTTACCATATGTGTGTGATGAGCTCCTGCACGAGGGATCCAGATATTGTGACTACAGCGACTCAGCGTCTATGTCTTATGTCTTATGTCTCTGGAGGTTCAACAAGTATGCACCATGCTCTTACCATATGTGTGTGATGAGCTCCTGCACGAGGGATCCAGATATTGTGACTACAGCGACTCAGCGTCTATGTCTTATGTCTTATGTCTTATGTCTCTGGAGGTTCAACAAGTATGCACCATGCTCTTACCATATGTGTGTGATGAGCTCCTGCACGAGTGATCCAGATATTGTGACTACAGCGACTCAGCGTCTACGTCTTATGTCTTATGTCTCTGGAGGTTCAACAAGTATGCACCATGCTCTTACCATATGTGTGTGATGAGCTCCAGCACGAGGGATCCAGATATTGTGACTACAGCGACTCAGCGTCTATGTCTTATGTCTTATGTCTCTGGAGGTTCAACAAGTATGCACCATGCTCTTACCATATGTGTGTGATGAGCTCCTGCACGAGGGATCCAGATATTGTGACTACAGCGACTCAGCGTCTATGTCTTATGTCTTATGTCTTATGTCTCTGGAGGTTCAACAAGTATGCACCATGCTCTTACCATATGTGTGTGATGAGCTCCTGCACGAGGGATCCAGATATTGTGACTACAGCGACTCAGCGTCTATGTCTTATGTCTTATGTCTTATGTCTCTGGAGGTTCAACAAGTATGCACCATGCTCTTACCATATGTGTGTGATGAGCTCCTGCACGAGGGATCCAGATATTGTGACTACAGCGACTCAGCGTCTACGTCTTATGTCTTATGTCTCTGGAGGTTCAACAAGTATGCACCATGCTCTTACCATATGTGTGTGATGAGCTCCAGCACGAGGGATCCAGATATTGTGACTACAGCGACTCAGCGTCTATGTCTTATGTCTTATGTCTCTGGAGGTTCAACAAGTATGCACCATGCTCTTACCATATGTGTGTGATGAGCTCCTGCACGAGGGATCCAGATATTGTGACTACAGCGACTCAGCGTCTACGTCTTATGTCTTATGTCTCTGGAGGTTCAACAAGTATGCACCCTGCTCTTACCATATGTGTGTGATGAGCTCCTGCACGAGTGATCCAGATATTGTGACTACAGCGACTCAGCGTCTATGTCTTATGTCTTATGTCTTATGTCTCTGGAGGTTCAACAAGTATTCACCATGCTCTTACCATATGTGTGTGATGAGCTCCTGCACGAGGGATCCAGATATTGTGACTACAGCGACTCAGCGTCTATGTCTTATGTCTTATGTCTCTGGAGGTTCATCAAGTATGCACCATGCTCTTACCATATGTGTGTGATGAGCTCCTGCACGAGGGATCCAGATATTGTGACTACAGCGACTCAGCGTCTATGTCTTATGTCTTATGTCTCTGGAGGTTCAACAAGTATGCACCATGCTCTTACCATATGTGTGTGATGAGCTCCTGCACGAGTGATCCAGATATTGTGACTACAGCGACTCAGCGTCTATGTCTTATGTCTTATGTCTCTGGAGGTTCAACAAGTATGCACCATGCTCTTACCATATGTGTGTGATGAGCTCCTGCACGAGGGATCCAGATATTGTGACTACAGCGACGCAGCGTCTAAGTCTTATGTCTAATGTCTCTGGAGGTTCAACAAGTATGCACCATGCTCTTACCATATGTGTGTGATGAGCTCCTGCACGAGGGATCCAGATATTGTGACTACAGCGACTCAGCGTCTACGTCTTATGTCTTATGTCTTATGTCTCTGGAGGTTCAACAAGTATGCACCATGCTCTTACCATATGTGTGTGATGAGCTCCTGCACGAGGGATCCAGATATTGTGACTACAGCGACTCAGCGTCTACGTCTTATGTCTTATGTCTCTGGAGGTTCAACAAGTATGCACCATGCTCTTACCATATGTGTGTGATGAGCTCCTGCACGAGGGATCCAGATATTGTGACTACAGCGACTCAGCGTCTACGTCTTATGTCTTATGTCTTATGTCTCTGGAGGTTCAACAAGTATGCACCCTGCTCTTACCATATGTGTGTGATGAGCTCCTGCACGAGGGATCCAGATATTGTGACTACAGCGACTCAGCGTCTATGTCTTACGTCTTATGTCTTATGTCTCTGGAGGTTCAACAAGTATGCACCATGCTCTTACCATATGTGTGTGATGAGCTCCTGCACGAGGGATCCAGATATTGTGACTACAGCGACTCAGCGTCTATGTCTTATGTCTTATGTCTTATGTCTCTGGAGGTTCAACAAGTATGCACCATGCTCTTACCATATGTGTGTGATGAGCTCCTGCACGAGTGATCCAGATATTGTGACTACAGCGACTCAGCGTCTATGTCTTATGTCTTATGTCTTATGTCTCTGGAGGTTCAACAAGTATGCACCATGCTCTTACCATATGTGTGTGATGAGCTCCTGCACGAGGGATCCAGATATTGTGACTACAGCGACTCAGCGTCTACGTCTTATGTCTTATGTCTCTGGAGGTTCAACAAGTATGCACCATGCTCTTACCATATGTGTGTGATGAGCTCCTGCACGAGTGATCCAGATATTGTGACTACAGCGACTCAGCGTCTAAGTCTTATGTCTTATGTCTCTGGAGGTTCATCAAGTATGCACCATGCTCTTACCATATGTGTGTGATGAGCTCCTGCACGAGGGATCCAGATATTGTGACTACAGCGACTCAGCGTCTACGTCTTATGTCTTATGTCTCTGGAGGTTCAACAAGTATGCACCATGCTCTTACCATATGTGTGTGATGAGCTCCTGCACGAGTGATCCAGATATTGTGACTACAGCGACTCAGCGTCCATGTCTTATGTCTTATGTCTTATGTCTCTGGAGGTTCAACAAGTATGCACCATGCTCTTACCATATGTGTGTGATGAGCTCCTGCACGAGGGATCCAGATATTGTGACTACAGCGACTCAGCGTACATGTCTTATGTCTTATGTCTTATGTCTCTGGAGGTTCAACAAGTATGCACCATGCTCTTACCATATGTGTGTGATGAGCTCCTGCACGAGGGATCCAGATATTGTGACTACAGCGACTCAGCGTACATGTCTTATGTCTTATGTCTTATGTCTCTGGAGGTTCAACAAGTATGCACCATGCTCTTACCATATGTGTGTGATGAGCTCCTGCACGAGTGATCCAGATATTGTGACTACAGCGACTCAGCGTCTATGTCTTATGTCTTATGTCTTATGTCTCTGGAGGTTCAACAAGTATGCACCATGCTCTTACCATATGTGTGTGATGAGCTCCTGCACGAGGGATCCAGATATTGTGACTACAGCGACTCAGCGTACATGTCTTATGTCTTATGTCTTATGTCTCTGGAGGTTCAACAAGTATGCACCATGCTCTTACCATATGTGTGTGATGAGCTCCTGCACGAGGGATCCAGATATTGTGACTACAGCGACGCAGCGTCTATGTCTTATGTCTTATGTCTTATGTCTCTGGAGGTTCAACAAGTATGCACCATGCTCTTACCATATGTGTGTGATGAGCTCCTGCACGAGTGATCCAGATATTGTGACTACAGCGACGCAGCGTCTATGTCTTATGTCTTATGTCTTATGTCTCTGGAGGTTCAACAAGTATGCACCATGCTCTTACCATATGTGTGTGATGAGCTCCTGCACGAGGGATCCAGATATTGTGACTACAGCGACGCAGCGTCTATGTCTTATGTCTTATGTCTCTGGAGGTTCAACAAGTATGCACCATGCTCTTACCATATGTGTGTGATGAGCTCCTGCACGAGGGATCCAGATATTGTGACTACAGCGACTCAGCGTCTACGTCTTATGTCTTATGTCTCTGGAGGTTCAACAAGTATGCACCATGCTCTTACCATATGTGTGTGATGAGCTCCTGCACGAGGGATCCAGATATTGTGACTACAGCGACTCAGCGTCTATGTCTTATGTCTTATGTCTTATGTCTCTGGAGGTTCAACAAGTATGCACCATGCTCTTACCATATGTGTGTGATGAGCTCCTGCACGAGGGATCCAGATATTGTGACTACAGCGACGCAGCGTCTATGTCTTATGTCTTATGTCTTATGTCTCTGGAGGTTCAACAAGTATGCACCATGCTCTTACCATATGTGTGTGATGAGCTCCTGCACGAGTGATCCAGATATTGTGACTACAGCGACGCAGCGTCTATGTCTTATGTCTTATGTCTTATGTCTCTGGAGGTTCAACAAGTATGCACCATGCTCTTACCATATGTGTGTGATGAGCTCCTGCACGAGGGATCCAGATATTGTGACTACAGCGACGCAGCGTCTATGTCTTATGTCTTATGTCTCTGGAGGTTCAACAAGTATGCACCATGCTCTTACCATATGTGTGTGATGAGCTCCTGCACGAGGGATCCAGATATTGTGACTACAGCGACGCAGCGTCTACGTCTTATGTCTTATGTCTTATGTCTCTGGAGGTTCAACAAGTATGCACCATGCTCTTACCATATGTGTGTGATGAGCTCCTGCACGAGGGATCCAGATATTGTGACTACAGCGACGCAGCGTCTACGTCTTATGTCTTATGTCTCTGGAGGTTCAACAAGTATGCACCATGCTCTTACCATATGTGTGTGATGAGCTCCTGCACGAGGGATCCAGATATTGTGACTACAGCGACTCAGCGTCTATGTCTTATGTCTTATGTCTTATGTCTCTGGAGGTTCAACAAGTATGCACCCTGCTCTTACCATATGTGTGTGATGAGCTCCAGCACGAGGGATCCAGATATTGTGACTACAGCGACTCAGCGTCTATGTCTTATGTCTTATGTCTTATGTCTCTGGAGGTTCAACAAGTATGCACCATGCTCTTACCATATGTGTGTGATGAGCTCCTGCACGAGGGATCCAGATATTGTGACTACAGCGACTCAGCGTCTATGTCTTATGTCTTATGTCTTATGTCTCTGGAGGTTCATCAAGTATGCACCATGCTCTTACCATATGTGTGTGATGAGCTCCTGCACGAGGGATCCAGATATTGTGACTACAGCGACTCAGCGTACATGTCTTATGTCTTATGTCTTATGTCTCTGGAGGTTCAACAAGTATGCACCATGCTCTTACCATATGTGTGTGATGAGCTCCTGCACGAGGGATCCAGATATTGTGACTACAGCGACTCAGCGTCCATGTCTTATGTCTTATGTCTTATGTCTCTGGAGGTTCAACAAGTATGCACCATGCTCTTACCATATGTGTGTGATGAGCTCCTGCACGAGGGATCCAGATATTGTGACTACAGCGACTCAGCGTCTACGTCTTATGTCTTATGTCTTATGTCTCTGGAGGTTCAACAAGTATGCACCATGCTCTTACCATATGTGTGTGATGAGCTCCTGCACGAGTGATCCAGATATTGTGACTACAGCGACTCAGCGTCTACGTCTTATGTCTTATGTCTCTGGAGGTTCAACAAGTATGCACCATGCTCTTACCATATGTGTGTGATGAGCTCCTGCACGAGTGATCCAGATATTGTGACTACAGCGACGCAGCGTCTATGTCTTATGTCTTATGTCTTATGTCTCTGGAGGTTCAACAAGTATGCACCATGCTCTTACCATATGTGTGTGATGAGCTCCTGCACGAGGGATCCAGATATTGTGACTACAGCGACTCAGCGTCTAAGTCTTATGTCTTATGTCTCTGGAGGTTCAACAAGTATGCACCATGCTCTTACCATATGTGTGTGATGAGCTCCTGCACGAGGGATCCAGATATTGTGACTACAGCGACTCAGCGTCTATGTCTTATGTCTTATGTCTTATGTCTCTGGAGGTTCAACAAGTATGCACCATGCTCTTACCATATGTGTGTGATGAGCTCCTGCACGAGGGATCCAGATATTGTGACTACAGCGACTCAGCGTCTAAGTCTTATGTCTTATGTCTCTGGAGGTTCAACAAGTATGCACCATGCTCTTACCATATGTGTGTGATGAGCTCCTGCACGAGGGATCCAGATATTGTGACTACAGCGACTCAGCGTCTATGTCTTATGTCTTATGTCTTATGTCTCTGGAGGTTCAACAAGTATGCACCATGCTCTTACCATATGTGTGTGATGAGCTCCTGCACGAGTGATCCAGATATTGTGACTACAGCGACTCAGCGTCTACGTCTTATGTCTTATGTCTCTGGAGGTTCAACAAGTATGCACCATGCTCTTACCATATGTGTGTGATGAGCTCCTGCACGAGTGATCCAGATATTGTGACTACAGCGACGCAGCGTCTATGTCTTATGTCTTATGTCTTATGTCTCTGGAGGTTCAACAAGTATGCACCATGCTCTTACCATATGTGTGTGATGAGCTCCTGCACGAGGGATCCAGATATTGTGACTACAGCGACTCAGCGTCTAAGTCTTATGTCTTATGTCTCTGGAGGTTCAACAAGTATGCACCATGCTCTTACCATATGTGTGTGATGAGCTCCTGCACGAGGGATCCAGATATTGTGACTACAGCGACTCAGCGTCTATGTCTTATGTCTTATGTCTCTGGAGGTTCAACAAGTATGCACCATGCTCTTACCATATGTGTGTGATGAGCTCCTGCACGAGGGATCCAGATATTGTGACTACAGCGACGCAGCGTCTATGTCTTATGTCTTATGTCTTATGTCTCTGGAGGTTCATCAAGTATGCACCATGCTCTTACCATATGTGTGTGATGAGCTCCTGCACGAGGGATCCAGATATTGTGACTACAGCGACTCAGCGTCTATGTCTTATGTCTTATGTCTTATGTCTCTGGAGGTTCAACAAGCATGCACCATGCTCTTACCATATGTGTGTGATGAGCTCCTGCACGAGGGATCCAGATATTGTGACTACAGCGACGCAGCGTCTATGTCTTATGTCTTATGTCTCTGGAGGTTCAACAAGTATGCACCATGCTCTTACCATATGTGTGTGATGAGCTCCTGCACGAGGGATCCAGATATTGTGACTACAGCGACTCAGCGTCTACGTCTTATGTCTTATGTCTCTGGAGGTTCAACAAGTATGCACCATGCTCTTACCATATGTGTGTGATGAGCTCCTGCACGAGTGATCCAGATATTGTGACTACAGCGACTCAGCGTCTATGTCTTATGTCTTATGTCTTATGTCTCTGGAGGTTCAACAAGTATGCACCATGCTCTTACCATATGTGTGTGATGAGCTCCTGCACGAGTGATCCAGATATTGTGACTACAGCGACGCAGCGTCTATGTCTTATGTCTTATGTCTTATGTCTCTGGAGGTTCAACAAGTATGCACCATGCTCTTACCATATGTGTGTGATGAGCTCCTGCACGAGTGATCCAGATATTGTGACTACAGCGACTCAGCGTCTATGTCTTATGTCTTATGTCTTATGTCTCTGGAGGTTCATCAAGTATGCACCATGCTCTTACCATATGTGTGTGATGAGCTCCTGCACGAGGGATCCAGATATTGTGACTACAGCGACTCAGCGTCCATGTCTTATGTCTTATGTCTTATGTCTCTGGAGGTTCAACAAGTATGCACCATGCTCTTACCATATGTGTGTGATGAGCTCCTGTACGAGGGATCCAGATATTGTGACTACAGCGACTCAGCGTCTAAGTCTTATGTCTTATGTCTCTGGAGGTTCAACAAGTATGCACCATGCTCTTACCATATGTGTGTGATGAGCTCCTGCACGAGGGATCCAGATATTGTGACTACAGCGACTCAGCGTCTATGTCTTATGTCTTATGTCTCTGGAGGTTCAACAAGTATGCACCATGCTCTTACCATATGTGTGTGATGAGCTCCTGCACGAGGGATCCAGATATTGTGACTACAGCGACTCAGCGTCCATGTCTTATGTCTTATGTCTCTGGAGGTTCAACAAGTATGCACCATGCTCTTACCATATGTGTGTGATGAGCTCCTGCACGAGGGATCCAGATATTGTGACTACAGCGACTCAGCGTCTACGTCTTATGTCTTATGTCTCTGGAGGTTCAACAAGTATGCACCATGCTCTTACCATATGTGTGTGATGAGCTCCTGCACGAGGGATCCAGATATTGTGACTACAGCGACTCAGCGTCTATGTCTTATGTCTTATGTCTTATGTCTCTGGAGGTTCAACAAGTATGCACCATGCTCTTACCATATGTGTGTGATGAGCTCCTGTACGAGGGATCCAGATATTGTGACTACAGCGACTCAGCGTCTAAGTCTTATGTCTTATGTCTCTGGAGGTTCAACAAGTATGCACCATGCTCTTACCATATGTGTGTGATGAGCTCCTGCACGAGGGATCCAGATATTGTGACTACAGCGACTCAGCGTCTATGTCTTATGTCTTATGTCTTATGTCTCTGGAGGTTCATCAAGTATGCACCATGCTCTTACCATATGTGTGTGATGAGCTCCTGCACGAGGGATCCAGATATTGTGACTACAGCGACTCAGCGTCTATGTCTTATGTCTTATGTCTTATGTCTCTGGAGGTTCAACAAGTATGCACCATGCTCTTACCATATGTGTGTGATGAGCTCCTGCACGAGGGATCCAGATATTGTGACTACAGCGACTCAGCGTCTATGTCTTATGTCTTATGTCTTATGTCTCTGGAGGTTCAACAAGTATGCACCATGCTCTTACCATATGTGTGTGATGAGCTCCTGCACGAGGGATCCAGATATTGTGACTACAGCGACTCAGCGTCCATGTCTTATGTCTTATGTCTTATGTCTCTGGAGGTTCAACAAGTATGCACCATGCTCTTACCATATGTGTGTGATGAGCTCCTGTACGAGGGATCCAGATATTGTGACTACAGCGACTCAGCGTCTAAGTCTTATGTCTTATGTCTCTGGAGGTTCAACAAGTATGCACCATGCTCTTACCATATGTGTGTGATGAGCTCCTGCACGAGGGATCCAGATATTGTGACTACAGCGACTCAGCGTCTATGTCTTATGTCTTATGTCTCTGGAGGTTCAACAAGTATGCACCATGCTCTTACCATATGTGTGTGATGAGCTCCTGCACGAGGGATCCAGATATTGTGACTACAGCGACTCAGCGTCTATGTCTTATGTCTTATGTCTCTGGAGGTTCAACAAGTATGCACCATGCTCTTACCATATGTGTGTGATGAGCTCCTGCACGAGGGATCCAGATATTGTGACTACAGCGACGCAGCGTCTATGTCTTATGTCTTATGTCTTATGTCTCTGGAGGTTCAACAAGTATGCACCATGCTCTTACCATATGTGTGTGATGAGCTCCTGCACGAGGGATCCAGATATTGTGACTACAGCGACTCAGCGTCTATGTCTTATGTCTTATGTCTTATGTCTCTGGAGGTTCATCAAGTATGCACCATGCTCTTACCATATGTGTGATGAGCTCCTGCACGAGGGATCCAGATATTGTGACTACAGCGACTCAGCGTCTATGTCTTATGTCTTATGTCTTATGTCTCTGGAGGTTCAACAAGTATGCACCCTGCTCTTACCATATGTGTGTGATGAGCTCCTGCACGAGGGATCCAGATATTGTGACTACAGCGACTCAGCGTCTACGTCTTATGTCTTATGTCTCTGGAGGTTCAACAAGTATGCACCATGCTCTTACCATATGTGTGTGATGAGCTCCTGCACGAGGGATCCAGATATTGTGACTACAGCGACGCAGCGTCTATGTCTTATGTCTTATGTCTTATGTCTCTGGAGGTTCAACAAGTATGCACCATGCTCTTACCATATGTGTGTGATGAGCTCCTGCACGAGGGATCCAGATATTGTGACTACAGCGACTCAGCGTCTATGTCTTATGTCTTATGTCTTATGTCTCTGGAGGTTCAACAAGTATGCACCATGCTCTTACCATATGTGTGTGATGAGCTCCTGCACGAGTGATCCAGATATTGTGACTACAGCGACTTAGCGTCTACGTCTTATGTCTTATGTCTCTGGAGGTTCAACAAGTATGCACCATGCTCTTACCATATGTGTGTGATGAGCTCCTGCACGAGGGATCCAGATATTGTGACTACAGCGACGCAGCGTCTATGTCTTATGTCTTATGTCTTATGTCTCTGGAGGTTCAACAAGTATGCACCATGCTCTTACCATATGTGTGTGATGAGCTCCTGCACGAGGGATCCAGATATTGTGACAACAGCGACGCAGCGTCTATGTCTTATGTCTTATGTCTTATGTCTCTGGAGGTTCAACAAGTATGCACCATGCTCTTACCATATGTGTGTGATGAGCTCCTGCACGAGTGATCCAGATATTGTGACTACAGCGACGCAGCGTCTATGTCTTATGTCTTATGTCTCTGGAGGTTCAACAAGTATGCACCATGCTCTTACCATATGTGTGTGATGAGCTCCTGCACGAGGGATCCAGATATTGTGACTACAGCGACTCAGCGTCTACGTCTTATGTCTTATGTCTCTGGAGGTTCATCAAGTATGCACCATGCTCTTACCATATGTGTGTGATGAGCTCCTGCACGAGGGATCCAGATATTGTGACTACAGCGACGCAGCGTCTATGTCTTATGTCTTATGTCTCTGGAGGTTCAACAAGTATGCACCATGCTCTTACCATATGTGTGTGATGAGCTCCTGTACGAGGGATCCAGATATTGTGACTACAGCGACTCAGCGTCTATGTCTTATGTCTTATGTCTCTGGAGGTTCATCAAGTATGCACCATGCTCTTACCATATGTGTGTGATGAGCTCCTGTACGAGGGATCCAGATATTGTGACTACAGCGACGCAGCGTCTATGTCTTATGTCTTATGTCTTATGTCTCTGGAGGTTCAACAAGTATGCACCATGCTCTTACCATATGTGTGTGATGAGCTCCTGCACGAGGGATCCAGATATTGTGACTACAGCGACTCAGCGTCTATGTCTTATGTCTTATGTCTTATGTCTCTGGAGGTTCAACAAGTATGCACCATGCTCTTACCATATGTGTGTGATGAGCTCCTGCACGAGGGATCCAGATATTGTGACTACAGCGACTCAGCGTCTACGTCTTATGTCTTATGTCTCTGGAGGTTCAACAAGTATGCACCATGCTCTTACCATATGTGTGTGATGAGCTCCTGCACGAGGGATCCAGATATTGTGACTACAGCGACTCAGCGTCTGCGTCTTATGTCTTATGTCTCTGGAGGTTCAACAAGTATGCACCATGCTCTTACCATATGTGTGTGATGAGCTCCTGCACGAGGGATCCAGATATTGTGACTACAGCGACTCAGCGTCTATGTCTTATGTCTTATGTCTCTGGAGGTTCATCAAGTATGCACCCTGCTCTTACCATATGTGTGTGATGAGCTCCTGCACGAGTGATCCAGATATTGTGACTACAGCGACTCAGCGTCTACGTCTTATGTCTTATGTCTCTGGAGGTTCAACAAGTATGCACCATGCTCTTACCATATGTGTGTGATGAGCTCCTGCACGAGGGATCCAGATATTGTGACTACAGCGACTCAGCGTCTATGTCTTATGTCTTATGTCTCTGGAGGTTCAACAAGTATGCACCATGCTCTTACCATATGTGTGTGATGAGCTCCTGCACGAGGGATCCAGATATTGTGACTACAGCGACTCAGCGTCTATGTCTTATGTCTTATGTCTCTGGAGGTTCATCAAGTATGCACCCTGCTCTTACCATATGTGTGTGATGAGCTCCTGCACGAGTGATCCAGATATTGTGACTACAGCGACTCAGCGTCTACGTCTTATGTCTTATGTCTCTGGAGGTTCAACAAGTATGCACCATGCTCTTACCATATGTGTGTGATGAGCTCCTGCACGAGGGATCCAGATATTGTGACTACAGCGACTCAGCGTCTACGTCTTATGTCTTATGTCTCTGGAGGTTCAACAAGTATGCACCATGCTCTTACCATATGTGTGTGATGAGCTCCTGCACGAGGGATCCAGATATTGTGACTACAGCGACGCAGCGTCTATGTCTTATGTCTTATGTCTTATGTCTCTGGAGGTTCAACAAGTATGCACCATGCTCTTACCATATGTGTGTGATGAGCTCCTGCACGAGGGATCCAGATATTGTGACAACAGCGACGCAGCGTCTATGTCTTATGTCTTATGTCTTATGTCTCTGGAGGTTCAACAAGTATGCACCATGCTCTTACCATATGTGTGTGATGAGCTCCTGCACGAGGGATCCAGATATTGTGACTACAGCGACGCAGCGTCTATGTCTTATGTCTTATGTCTTATGTCTCTGGAGGTTCAACAAGTATGCACCATGCTCTTACCATATGTGTGTGATGAGCTCCTGCACGAGGGATCCAGATATTGTGACAACAGCGACGCAGCGTCTATGTCTTATGTCTTATGTCTTATGTCTCTGGAGGTTCAACAAGTATGCACCATGCTCTTACCATATGTGTGTGATGAGCTCCTGCACGAGGGATCCAGATATTGTGACTACAGCGACTCAGCGTCTATGTCTTATGTCTTATGTCTCTGGAGGTTCAACAAGTATGCACCATGCTCTTACCATATGTGTGTGATGAGCTCCTGCACGAGTGATCCAGATATTGTGACTACAGCGACTCAGCGTCTACGTCTTATGTCTTATGTCTCTGGAGGTTCAACAAGTATGCACCATGCTCTTACCATATGTGTGTGATGAGCTCCTGCACGAGGGATCCAGATATTGTGACTACAGCGACGCAGCGTCTATGTCTTATGTCTTATGTCTCTGGAGGTTCAACAAGTATGCACCATGCTCTTACCATATGTGTGTGATGAGCTCCTGCACGAGGGATCCAGATATTGTGACTACAGCGACGCAGCGTCTATGTCTTATGTCTTATGTCTCTGGAGGTTCAACAAGTATGCACCATGCTCTTACCATATGTGTGTGATGAGCTCCTGCACGAGGGATCCAGATATTGTGACTACAGCGACGCAGCGTCTATGTCTTATGTCTTATGTCTCTGGAGGTTCAACAAGTATGCACCATGCTCTTACCATATGTGTGTGATGAGCTCCTGTACGAGGGATCCAGATATTGTGACTACAGCGACTCAGCGTCTATGTCTTATGTCTTATGTCTCTGGAGGTTCATCAAGTATGCACCATGCTCTTACCATATGTGTGTGATGAGCTCCTGTACGAGGGATCCAGATATTGTGACTACAGCGACGCAGCGTCTATGTCTTATGTCTTATGTCTCTGGAGGTTCAACAAGTATGCACCATGCTCTTACCATATGTGTGTGATGAGCTCCTGCACGAGGGATCCAGATATTGTGACTACAGCGACTCAGCGTCTATGTCTTATGTCTTATGTCTTATGTCTCTGGAGGTTCAACAAGTATGCACCATGCTCTTACCATATGTGTGTGATGAGCTCCTGCACGAGGGATCCAGATATTGTGACTACAGCGACTCAGCGTCTAAGTCTTATGTCTTATGTCTTATGTCTCTGGAGGTTCAACAAGTATGCACCATGCTCTTACCATATGTGTGTGATGAGCTCCTGCACGAGGGATCCAGATATTGTGACTACAGCGACTCAGCGTCTATGTCTTATGTCTTATGTCTTATGTCTCTGGAGGTTCAACAAGTATGCACCATGCTCTTACCATATGTGTGTGATGAGCTCCTGCACGAGGGATCCAGATATTGTGACTACAGCGACTCAGCGTCTACGTCTTATGTCTTATGTCTCTGGAGGTTCAACAAGTATGCACCATGCTCTTACCATATGTGTGTGATGAGCTCCTGCACGAGGGATCCAGATATTGTGACTACAGCGACTCAGCGTCTACGTCTTATGTCTTATGTCTCTGGAGGTTCAACAAGTATGCACCCTGCTCTTACCATATGTGTGTGATGAGCTCCTGCACGAGTGATCCAGATATTGTGACTACAGCGACTCAGCGTCTAAGTCTTATGTCTTATGTCTTATGTCTCTGGAGGTTCAACAAGTATGCACCATGCTCTTACCATATGTGTGTGATGAGCTCCTGCACGAGGGATCCAGATATTGTGACTACAGCGACTCAGCGTCTACGTCTTATGTCTTATGTCTTATGTCTCTGGAGGTTCAACAAGTATGCACCATGCTCTTACCATATGTGTGTGATGAGCTCCTGCACGAGGGATCCAGATATTGTGACTACAGCGACTCAGCGTCTACGTCTTATGTCTTATGTCTTATGTCTCTGGAGGTTCAACAAGTATGCACCATGCTCTTACCATATGTGTGTGATGAGCTCCTGCACGAGGGATCCAGATATTGTGACTACAGCGACTCAGCGTCTATGTCTTATGTCTTATGTCTTATGTCTCTGGAGGTTCAACAAGTATGCACCCTGCTCTTACCATATGTGTGTGATGAGCTCCTGCACGAGGGATCCAGATATTGTGACTACAGCGACTCAGCGTCTACGTCTTATGTCTTATGTCTTATGTCTCTGGAGGTTCAACAAGTATGCACCATGCTCTTACCATATGTGTGTGATGAGCTCCTGCACGAGGGATCCAGATATTGTGACTACAGCGACGCAGCGTCTATGTCTTATGTCTTATGTCTTATGTCTCTGGAGGTTCAACAAGTATGCACCATGCTCTTACCATATGTGTGTGATGAGCTCCTGCACGAGGGATCCAGATATTGTGACTACAGCGACTCAGCGTCTAAGTCTTATGTCTTATGTCTCTGGAGGTTCAACAAGTATGCACCATGCTCTTACCATATGTGTGTGATGAGCTCCTGCACGAGGGATCCAGATATTGTGACTACAGCGACTCAGCGTCTACGTCTTATGTCTTATGTCTTATGTCTCTGGAGGTTCAACAAGTATGCACCATGCTCTTACCATATGTGTGTGATGAGCTCCTGCACGAGGGATCCAGATATTGTGACTACAGCGACTCAGCGTCTATGTCTTATGTCTTATGTCTTATGTCTCTGGAGGTTCAACAAGTATGCACCCTGCTCTTACCATATGTGTGTGATGAGCTCCTGCACGAGGGATCCAGATATTGTGACTACAGCGACTCAGCGTCTACGTCTTATGTCTTATGTCTTATGTCTCTGGAGGTTCAACAAGTATGCACCATGCTCTTACCATATGTGTGTGATGAGCTCCTGCACGAGGGATCCAGATATTGTGACTACAGCGACTCAGCGTCTACGTCTTATGTCTTATGTCTCTGGAGGTTCAACAAGTATGCACCATGCTCTTACCATATGTGTGTGATGAGCTCCTGCACGAGGGATCCAGATATTGTGACTACAGCGACTCAGCGTCTACGTCTTATGTCTTATGTCTTATGTCTCTGGAGGTTCAACAAGTATGCACCATGCTCTTACCATATGTGTGTGATGAGCTCCTGCACGAGGGATCCAGATATTGTGACTACAGCGACGCAGCGTCTATGTCTTATGTCTTATGTCTTATGTCTCTGGAGGTTCATCAAGTATGCACCATGCTCTTACCATATGTGTGATGAGCTCCTGCACGAGGGATCCAGATATTGTGACTACAGCGACTCAGCGTCTACGTCTTATGTCTTATGTCTCTGGAGGTTCAACAAGTATGCACCATGCTCTTACCATATGTGTGTGATGAGCTCCTGCACGAGGGATCCAGATATTGTGACTACAGCGACTCAGCGTCTATGTCTTATGTCTTATGTCTCTGGAGGTTCAACAAGTATGCACCATGCTCTTACCATATGTGTGTGATGAGCTCCTGCACGAGGGATCCAGATATTGTGACTACAGCGACGCAGCGTCTACGTCTTATGTCTTATGTCTCTGGAGGTTCAACAAGTATGCACCATGCTCTTACCATATGTGTGTGATGAGCTCCAGCACGAGTGATCCAGATATTGTGACTACAGCGACTCAGCGTCTACGTCTTATGTCTTATGTCTCTGGAGGTTCAACAAGTATGCACCATGCTCTTACCATATGTGTGTGATGAGCTCCTGCACGAGGGATCCAGATATTGTGACTACAGCGACTCAGCGTCTATGTCTTATGTCTTATGTCTTATGTCTCTGGAGGTTCATCAAGTATGCACCATGCTCTTACCATATGTGTGTGATGAGCTCCTGCACGAGGGATCCAGATATTGTGACTACAGCGACTCAGCGTCTATGTCTTATGTCTTATGTCTCTGGAGGTTCATCAAGTATGCACCATGCTCTTACCATATGTGTGTGATGAGCTCCTGCACGAGGGATCCAGATATTGTGACTACAGCGACTCAGCGTCTACGTCTTATGTCTTATGTCTCTGGAGGTTCATCAAGTATGCACCATGCTCTTACCATATGTGTGTGATGAGCTCCTGCACGAGGGATCCAGATATTGTGACTACAGCGACTCAGCGTCTACGTCTTATGTCTTATGTCTTATGTCTCTGGAGGTTCAACAAGTATGCACCATGCTCTTACCATATGTGTGATGAGCTCCTGCACGAGGGATCCAGATATTGTGACTACAGCGACGCAGCGTCTATGTCTTATGTCTTATGTCTTATGTCTCTGGAGGTTCAACAAGTATGCACCATGCTCTTACCATATGTGTGTGATGAGCTCCTGCACGAGGGATCCAGATATTGTGACTACAGCGACTCAGCGTCCATGTCTTATGTCTTATGTCTTATGTCTCTGGAGGTTCATCAAGTATGCACCCTGCTCTTACCATGTGTGTGTGAATGTGATGAGCTCCTGTACGAGTGATCCAGATATTGTGACTACAGCGACTCAGCGTCTATGACTTATATGTCGAGTGTTGTGACGATAACATTAGCACTTGCTAATTCCAATACACACCGAGTTCCCAGGCAATCCCCACTTCATTAGCATCATGTTGAGCATTCGTGGATTACATCATGTTTTGATGATTTACAAGATATGATAGAATGTAGATCAATGGGCTAGAAAATATTGAAATTAGGAGTCGGATGTACAGCTTTGGAATAATATCTCGATCATCCCTACGCTTATACCCTCCCGCCATACAACGGATATCGTACAGTAGTATACCAGCGCTCCGTTGTATGGCGGGATGGTATAAGCGTAGGGATGATCGACACATTTTTCCACGACCCTTCTCGAAAGCAAAAATTGGAGATAACATTTCCTAAATATCGTTATAACTTTTGAACCATTCAAATGATGAAACTGTGACAAAAATCATAAATAGCTTTTATGTCGACCTTGCAGAATTAAGCCCAAAGTTGACTTTCCATATTTTTGCAGCTTAGAGTCAAGTTTGGGTATAGGTACAAATGTTATGTGTATACCCCAATAGGTGTTTGAAAATTGTAGCTTTAAAATATGCTATGTTTATTATTTTTCAAATATTCTATAATTTGAATTGTTCTAAAGTTATGACAATATTTAGGAATTGTTATCTCATTACCTTTCAGTGCAGCCGAGTCGCTTAATTCCCAATACGTTTAACAAAATTAAATTATTGCATAAGAACAATGTTTCGCGCATACTTTCCCACCGGCAGTTCCCAAAAGATGGCGGGTCAGTACTTGGATGGGTGACCATTCAAGTCAACGAGTCAACTGTTACAAAGGGTTTGAAGAATTGACAACAAGTAGATTTTCCAGGTAATTTCATAATTTTCCATGAGTTTTTCCCGTTAATTATTTGACAATAGAAAAAACCACTTCACCAAGGTACACAAATTATGAACTTGAGAAAACATCATAAGCTGAGAATAACTCTTTAGCTCTTGTGACAGTGTATTAAAAAGGTTTGCCAAAAGAATGCAATTCAATTCGCTCGCTAATTTATATTGTATATTATTTACAATATAGGTTTTTTGGACCTCGAGAAAGCTTACGACAGGCTACCTAGAGAGATGGTGTGGAAGTGTTGGAAGAGGAAAGAAGTGTGTGGGGAACTAATAAAGAAGATAAAGAGTACGTATAAGAACAGCTGGAGTTGTGTGCAGTGCAGTGTAGGGAGGACAGAATGGTTCCAAGTAAATGAAGGCTTAAAGCAAGGTAGTGTGTTGTCACCGACTCTGTTTGGTGTTGTAATGGATGAGATGGTACGGGAAGTGGAGGATGACGAAGTGGAAGGAAGAGATTCAAAGACATTTATATATGCAGATGACATTATGATATGGAGCGAGTCGGAAGATGAGATACAGTTGAAGGTGGATAAATGGAATTGTGTGACAGAAAAGTATGGACTTCATATTAGCAGAGAAAAGAGTGAAACATTGTGTATGGACAGAGGAAAGAAGGCGATGTGCAAGATTGGAATCCAGGGAGCATTGCTGCAGGAACGGGAGGAGTTTAAATATTTAGGAAGTGTTGTGACAAGGGATGGTAAGGTGGAGCGCGAGATAAAGAAGAGACGAGCAGCGGCGGAGAGTTTTTACCAATGTGTTCGGAAGCTGATATGGAAGGAGGGTATACCAATGAGGTGCAAACTACTGATATACAAGATGTACTATTTCCCAATCCTGACATATGGGGCGGTAACATGGCCAATGGGTAGAAGAGAAATAGCAGAAATCCAGGCATCACAGATAAAGTTTTTGAGAGGAGTGGCGGGAGTGACCAAATTGGATAAAATCAGGAGTAAGAAGATAAGACAGGACTTGGGAGTGGAGAAGTTAAGTTTGAAGATAAGTCGAGAGAAGTTGAGATGGTTCGGGCACATGAAAAGAATGGGAGAGGAGAGAATTCCTAGAAGAGAATTTGAGAAGGGAAAGCCAGTGAAGAAAAAGATGGCTGGGCGTCCGAGGACGAAGTGGATGGACAGCATTGAAGAGGATGTGGCGGTGAGAAGTGAAGATTGGGGGAGAGTAAAAAGAGAGAAGTGGTGGGAAGACATAGAAAGATGGAATGCGTTGGTGGAGCGGCAGGTGGAGGAATCAGAGGAGAGCGAAGACGATGAGGAAGAAGACGACGGGGAAGAAGTTGGAATGGCCGGCCGACTTCGGCATCCCAGGAAGCCCTAGAGGAAGGTGGAGCTACCTCCACCCCCCAACCCGACTTTAGTTGGATGGGGTATTTAATTGTACATTAATTGATATAATAAAAAAATTAAGAATCACTTTCACAAAATATAATTCATTGATGAAATATTTTGCCATAAGATATCAATAAGGCAGGCAACTCAATTTATCTAAGAAACTAGACATAATGTGTGTTTCATGGTTTAATGTTTTCATTTCAGGGATTGTGTTGCATGATTGTCAATAAATACATGAAGCAACGTAAAGGCATGATAATGACACGCAGGATAGACGGATTGCTAGTTTCAGAATGATTGTTAAGGGCGACAAAATTAAAACATGTGTGAAGATTTTTTTATTATCACTAGGAAAACGCTCAGTGTAACGCGTTGATGAGCGAGCAGCGGTAAGGCAAATTTTCCAACAAGAAAACGCACAGAAACATATACATTCATATTGATTTGAACTATGATCCACTAAATCAAAATAAAAGTATCTGTTTTCTATTGAAACTTAAGAATATCAATCTATACACTGTGGTACATAAAGCAAACCATCGATTCAGATAGTGGAAAACATTCATTTCGACACTCTATTTCTGACAGTTATTAAGACTGTCTTATTGTTCATGTTCTGACTGATTGGGCTGAAATATGATGATCAGATTTATCGAAGACCATTTGATAGGTCAAACGGTGGTGCAAACTATACAAATCAAGTTTCCGATGAAATTAATGGACCTATTTTGCTGGAAATCATTAGCCTTCTGCTTTGGATAGTTATGAATCTTTTGTGAAATAATTTTCAGAAATCCCTTTTGACAACCCATAATAAACTCGTAAAATGCCAATTAATACTCGACTGATTGGCGATTGGGCTTAAAATGTGTAAAATTTTAGATAAGGTTTTGTAACCATGCAAAATTTGAACTTAATCGGAACATTGTGATAGTCGACCAATCAGAAGATATTATTTAAACTTAAACCAATTGGAGGATTTGGCCTTCGTATTGCATCCGATTTGATATGCGCTAACTCAAAAATGCTTTCATTTAACAGTAAAATGTGGACTGCTTGGCTGCTCTACAGGCCTTGGAGCAGAGATTATGGAATAAAATGTCCTAAAGTGGCTATCACACTGGTTTGCAACCCGTGGCTGGAACCCGTGTATGGTTCATGTGATGATTCTGCACATGTGCAGAGACCATTTAGTCTTTGAACATGCGCATATCGAACATTTGGTCCATACACGGGTTCCAGCCGTGGGTTGCAACTCAGTGTGATAGCCACTTTACAATGACAAAGCATTTTGAAAATAACGACAGATTAGACTGAAAGTTAGCAAAAATACCTAACATGTTGGTCCCAACCCCCATGCGCAGTTTTAAGTTGATCGGTCAAACGGTTCTAGTCCCATTAAGTCCCAAATTATTTTTTTTCGATTTTCAAAGTTTTTCCTAGCAAAATTTGCTACAAAAAAATCACTGAAAAACGTGATATTTTTATTTTTTTTTATTTTTTATTTTTTATATGAAAAAAATGTTGTCCTCGAATGAGGACGCTGGGACTATGCAGTATAAAAACGGAAACATATATTTTTATTGTTAATCATTGTTTAGCATTAATAATATGGTGGCAACATGTTATAAGATGTATGTATACTCATTAGAGATATACTAAAGTATATTTCATGTGCGCCGGGAAGGGAGGGAGGAACCCCCCTCCCCTGGATATAAGGGAAAAATACAAGTTTTGAGATGTTTTAGATGAAGTTACACAAAAATCATCAAAAATGTTTTCAAAGTGTCAAAATAACCAAATGCTGCTTTGCGCGGCAAGGAGGGAGCATGCCTCACCACATCCCAAAGTGTACAATTTTTAAAAATGCAAATTTTTCAAGAATATACACCTAAAAGTGTTCTAAAATTGATTACAAAGTGTAAAGAAAGAAAAGAAAAGTCCTGCGGGGCAGGCGCGCGGGTACAGGGGCTTGCCACCTGCGCCCCCCTTTCCACCTTAAGAAATGATTTCCTTGCCCCCCCCCCTCCCCCCGGGGAGGCAGGGGTGGCAAGGGGGGCATGGATAAACAAGGTATATCCTTCGAATATTATCTACTCATTGGAAATTGAAGTATTGTACCCATGAGCGTCCATATGTTATCTTGGGGGAGGGGGAAGGGGGGGAGGGGGGGGGGCATGCAAGCCTATGTGGGTCCGCGCCCCCCCCCACCCCCGGGGGGCATGGCAAGGGGGCCAAGGGTACATGATATACAAGGTATATCTACTCATTGGAAATCGAAGCATTGTACCCAAGAGCGTCCATGTTTTCTTCATGGGGGGGGGGGGGGGTTCAGGGGCTCGGCACCTGTGCCCCCCTTTCCACCTGAATAATTGATTTCCTTGCCATGCTCCCCCCCCCCCCTCCCGGGGGCATGGCAGGGGGGGCAGGGGGGCATGGATATACAAGATAACTTTTGAATATTATCTACTCATTAGAAATTGAAAGCATTGTACCCATGAGCATCCATATGTTTTCTTGGGGGGGGGGGGGCAACCCCCCCCCCCCCCTCACACCGTGGACTCCCGTAAGTGTACCCCTATCAACTAATAACTATTTGTTAGTTAAATGTGCAGTCAGAAGAGACATCTTCTGTATTGTAGCTGTGTTATACCACGGCAGAGAGATATATATAGATATACACTACACTATAGCAGAGGTATTCTCACTCCACCAATGAACGTGAAGCCTTTTCGACATGAGAAATATTGGAGTATCCGGGCATCGTTAGCGCATATATCAGCACTAGTGGTAAAAATATGAACTAACTGCTAAATTTACCCATTGAGCCGTCGTTGCATTTATATGCTATGCACGATGTTCTTTTGTTTTATATCAGCAATTTACAATTAAACTATAAAACTATTAAATATCGTCAAATAACAGCTATTCTGCGAGCCAGCAGGCACATCAAGTGTAAACTATGAATTAGCGGTTGAGCCATCGTCAGGGATTGGTCATCAAGTAGTTCACTCTTCACGCTATAGACGTCGCTCAAATCACGGGGGCCAACAAGTTTTCCCCAATCACAGGGTCTAAAAAGGCTTCACTGCGGTCAATGTTATAGGTATAGGAGTGAGACAAACGTCTCTACAAGTATGAATGTAGTAATGATGTCCATGAATCTTGGTTATACTGCATCAACATGCAGTGCTTTTGATATGGCCAAGTCCCAGCGTCATCATTTGAGGACACCAATATTCAATCAAACCTGGTGCATGATTGCAAAAAATATTCGACATATTATTAAGTGCACATGTTTAACCAACATGTTGACATAATTATCATGATTTTTAATGTATGCAAAATATACTTTGTATATTTTAAAAAAAAACATTTTGACACCTCTCCAGAAGCAAAAAATTAGAACACTTTTCAGCATTTATTTAGAAAAAAATTAATGCACATAGGTAATAAAGAAAAATATTTTTAAGTAGCGACATTCATTGTTATCAATAATAAATATTAAAAATTAAACAAAAAAATTAGAAAGACCCCAAAATAAATACTTTTTTACCTGTCCTCAAACGAGGACGCTGGTACTTAATGGGATTAAAAATCACGGGAAAGTTGGGTTTAAAGTTTAACCAATGGGAGGATTTGGCTGAAACTTTGTAAGATTAAGAGGGCTGAGTAGTGAGCGTGGCCTTGAAGAGTTTTTTAATCGATTTTTATCAATATCTTTTACCAATGGAATTGTTAACAAAATAAGGCTTTTTACGCGTCTTCAGAACTGTTCAATGAAAATTATTTCATAGCTTGGAATAAGTTATTAGTTTTATTTTGTCCAACAGATGTTTAGTACCATAATTTTACTAATTTCAGGCACTAAACATCTGTAGGACAAAGTAAATCTAATAAACCATTCCAAGCTATGAAATTATTTTCATTGAACAGTTCTGAAGACGCGTAGGTAATTGTTGTTAACAATTACATTGGTAAAAGATATTGATAAAAATCAATTAAAAAACTCTTCAAGGTCAAACTCACTATACCCAGCCGTCTTAAGGATAATGTTGGTCATAATGACTTGTCAAAATTTAAAATTAATCGGACCAACCAATCGAAAGATATTTTTTTTAAATTTGAACCAATCAGCGGATTTAAAAAAATAGGGTCCGCAACGCCCAGAAATGGTCCGTACATGTATGCAAAATTTCAGCTCGATCGAAGAAAAACTGTAACTTGTTCCAAAAACAACAACAAATCAATTTAATAAATTAAATTCACAAAACCAATTAATACTCAGTTAATACTGAATTCAATCAATACTTCACAAAAAATCAAGTCAATCATAATATGTTCAGTACCAAAACAGCATGCTCTGCTTCTGCAGTTGCTTTTGCAACTCCTCCTTCTCCTTCTGCATGTCCGCGTTCTGCCGCTGAAGGCGCTGGATGTCTCGACACTGGAGCGTCTCTTCCTTCTTGTTCTGATCCAGAGCCTGCTTCTGGATCACGAGCTGCTGATTCTGCTCCTGTTTCTCCTGCATCTGCGCATCGCAGAGTGTCCTGATCTCGACCAACTGTTGATCTCTCTCCGCAACTTGCGCCATCGCGCTGCGCAGGTTCGTGGTGACCTCGACGACGGACTTGTTCAACTGCTTCTGGAGCACGAGCTGCTGATTCTGCTCCTGTTTCTCCTGCATCTGCGCATCGAAGAGTGTCCTGATCTCGACCAACTTTTGGTCTCTCTGCGCGACTTGCGCCATCGCGCTGCGCAGGTTTGCGATCTTCTCGACGTCGGACTTGTTCAACTGAAGATTCTCAGATTCAAGTTCAGCGTTGCGCTCCTTGAGCTCACCAATCACTGCACTTTGCTCAAGCTTCAAAGTTGCGGTGCAATTATCCTTCTTGGCGAGTTCCACAGTCTGATTGGCGATGAGAGACGCTTGGTCGATGTTTACAGCCGTCTTCGTCTCCAGCTCCTGATTCTTGTCCGCCAACTTGATTTCCATCTCTGCTAAAATACCTTTCAAATGGTTAACCTCATCTACGCGAGATTTCTCGTTGACTAGGTTCACAGCGCTTTGCTCCAGCTTCAAAGTTGCGATGAAAGCTTTCTTCTTGGCGAGTTCCACAGGCTGATTGGTGATGAGAGACGCTTTGTAGTTGTTTACAGCTTGCAGTTTGACAACCTCCACCGACCTCATCTCGGACTGCCGGGTCATGACGTCCAGACGTGTCTGCAGCTCGTGGTCCTTTTCAACAGCATCAAAAAAGTAGAGTACAAAAAGTAATATCAAGGTTCATGCAGGATCAACATATAATATGCGGATGATATGGTTATTTCTGTGAATGGATCAAATGTATTTGAAATGATGTCGCAAATGAATAGTGAGTTAGAAAACATTGCTACATGGTTAGAGATTAACAAACTGAAGCTAAATGTAAAGTCCAACAATGTGCATAGGAGTTACAAATAAGATGAGAGAGAACAACTGTCGTATAATGTAAAGTCAAACATTGAGGGGATGAGATCCAAATGGTTAAAGAATTTAAATACCTACTTAGGCATATTAGATGATGGATTAGAAATTTAACTACATGCATGTTTTTAGATTATTTTAACGATTCATAATATATCATATGAGAAGAAATGGGTTTAATCGTGTATAAACAACTTTATTTTAAGCCGAGATTTCTATGTTCTTACAGTAAAAGATGGGTTTGCTCCAGCCTTTATATAAGAGTGTGCGCGTCGTACGACTTGGCTGGCGTGGAGCGATCGCTCCACTAGATACACTCACGCAGTCACTCAACATACCGTTACTGCTTAAAATGAGGAGCAGACCAACCACTGTACTGTAAGAAACAATATGGCATTTTCGGCCTACTGAAAAATCTCACATTGTTACGATATTTATGAAGGGTGGGGGGGGGGGGGGGGATAGGTGGGGATTTTCCTTCCTCGTGAAATTTTCAGCCTAAAGTCGTCCGCAGTCGATCTGTTGATTGGAAAAGGGTCATTTTAGTTTCCCGTCCCCTACTTTACCTGCGTGCGCACCATGCCCCATTGTTATGCCGAACCTTCTCTTGGGTTGAGCTCAATAAGGGGTTCGTAAAATACCTGTTTTTCAAGAAAATCCCAATCCACAGATCGACTGCGGGTCACTTTAGCTTGTACAGTAGTTTCGTCACAGCGTAGTCTCTCCCTCTGTGGGGCTCAAAGTGGGTGTCAGTGACCCCCCCACTCCCCTCTCGCCGTCCGACGCGCCCGAGTACAGCTTAGCTGAGTGAAGCGACCGCTACACTAGATTTAAAATGTGGTTCAATCAGACAACAATTAATAAATGTAGGTTTGTGTTATTTGAACTCACTTTTGCCAATAATGCCTCTTTATCCACCTGGAGCTTTTTTACTTTACGCCTGTTCCGGCAATCGCCTGTAGCCGATTTCCGTTTAGGAGTTGACATATTCGGTGACTTCACAGCGACGGACTAGAATGCAGATCTAGGAATGACAGACCATTGAATTAACCACAGCCTCCTTGACAGTCACTTCGTTCTCTGGGTAGCTGCCTGTTGACCGCCGATTCAAGCTATGACGTCATCGGTTTCTTGCACGGCCGGGAGCGCTACTCCCGGCGGGGTGGCAATAAAATGTACTACAAGGTGTATCTTTAGTTAGTACAATTTATTGCCACCACGCCGGGAGTAGCCGAATGGCTTGAATCGGCGGTCAACAGGCAGCTACCCAGAGAACGAAGTGACTGTCAAGAAGGCTGTGGAATTAACATGTATTATTCAAACATACACCTATGAGCATTCATAGGATTTAATAGGTTTTACCGGTAGGGGGCAACCAGTGGTAAAACTTGAAACTAGATCCAAAATAAAATGTTGGTAGGTAGCCTTTTCGTGCGTTCCTCCTTCATTTATTGACATAGTGGAGCGGTCGCTCAACGCCAGCCAAGTCGTTCGGTGCCCAAACTCTCATATAAAAATGCTGGAGAAACGCACTTTTACTGTAGGTAGCCCAATGACATATAATGCTACTATAGTAGCTTTATATGTCATTGAGGTAGGCAGGTAGTTATTTAATAGTCTTGTTAGCTTCGTCACTAAATCGCGCAGATCAAGCATGGCTTACGCATCTAAGTGTTTCCTAATGGATATTAAAATTGGGAAATCTCACATTGTTTCGAAATATCTTAATTCGTTCGAATTCCTTGCCAAGTATAATAACAACTTCCCCCATCTCCCATAGGTATGGGGGATTGTTTCTAATAACATAGGGCGACAATCTGTATCGGCTGGAGCACACATTCGGGTTGGGATCAAATACGTTTTATCAGAAATTTCAGGTTTCAGGTGAGAAAAAGAGATCGCTTGGACTGACTTCTGATGGTGCGATCCAACATTTTTCAGTCAATCACATTTATTCAACGATCAATTTTATTTGAGGCACATATTTATGTGTTTAATTTGAATTAAAAATAGTAATTATGTGAGTTTTAAAGCTTCTTTCGGGCAGTTCTAACTGACAGTGACATTACACGTAATTTAATCAATCCAGCTGTACCTGTGATGTTTAAAATATTCGTCTTCCGTATTTGGTGTAATTATTCTCTGTTCGTATCAATTCGTTCAGAGAAAAGCACTAAAAAACACTTTATATACTTCTCTTTAAATATAAATTAGTCAGCTGTCACTCAAGGAAAATAAACGATTTGCAACAAGACAATGAAATGGAAACAGCCACATGGAATAATCTGACAGTGTAAATATGGTGAAGTCAAGGTCACTTAAAGTGGTCCCAGGACTCTAGCCATAGTGCTTAGAATTCGCCGTAATTCATACAAATCTCTGATGAAATAATACCTCAAACAACAGCATAAAACTAACCCATTATATCTTACCGTATGCTCCAATTATATCTTCGTAATTGATGTTCCAATTAAACTATCCCAAAATAATTCATATTTGTAGTGCAACGTTGTCAGATTTATGGTAAATTTCACACATTATACACATTTTCTTTCTTATTTGGCCCGTGATCATATATTTTCAAACGGCAGTCTTATTCAAAAAATTATTTTCTTTAATTTGATACTATTTTCAATATTTTGTCATTCCTCTTGCAGTTTTAGGAGCAATTTAGGACCAATATTACTGGACGATTTTCAGTCTCCCTGTGTTATCTTATGAGGGAAAAGATGATATTCAATCAAGAATATCGAATTATATCATACGGTAAGGGGCAAATATTTTTTGCTAGTTGTATGTAATGTGGTTTCGTTAATCTGTGGTATGAATTACAACAAATTCTCATTCCTATGCAAAATTTCAGATCGATCGGTGAAATGGTGCGACTTCTATTGATCCAGTTAGCAAGCAGCCAAAAACAAAAACATAAACAAAAAAAACAGAGCTCTATGTCAAAAACGTCAAAAGGAGTCGCTCGCTCAATAATATGTGTTCTGCAAGCCTTATAATTCATACTAATACTTGTGGACTTCGCGAAATATAATCAACTTTTTGAATTTATTTGGCCAGGATCCCAAATAAATTTCGGTTCCGGTTCCTGAAGAAATAGAATAACGGTTGCAATTCCGATTTCGGTTCCATTTGGGTTCCAATCGGTTCCTTCACATTCAGTCGAATCAAGTATCTACTTGTATTGAGAATGTAGGTTTCTGTGAAAAACTTCCATGGAGTCAGGATCATAACAAGGGATGTGCATTGTGAAAAATATCCGACCGAACACATATCCCTTCATATCATCCTGACTCCATGGAAGTTTTCCACAGAAACCTACATTCTCATCATTCGAGCTGAAAAGCCACAGATTCAGTCGAGTAAAAGAGGGTTGCGCACGCAAGTGCAATGAGACATGGTGACAGCATCGTCACCGGTGGTATGACAGTTCGTAGAAGCATTCTCTACCTTCATTCCATTCTCCTCGGAGATCTCTAACCCTCATCAGTGTGTTGTGTCTGATGTCCGTCCGTCCGACCGGGAAGCTCAGTTGGTAGAGCTCTCGCCCGGTAAGTGAGAGGTCCCGGGTTCGAGCCCCGGTTCGGTCGGATACTTTTCTTTCACAACACACATCCCTTCTTATTATCTACTTGTATTCGTACTGCACGAACCGTGCTAGCAATTCCCAGAGAAAACATCATATTTCTGTACAGAAGGTATAAAATAAAATATAAAATATATCAACAAAGCAAAATGGATTAGCCTAAACATACCTCTTCTGTCAAATTGTGTCCGTTAATAAACATCAAACTCCACGACACCAGCTCTTCTCAGCTTGCGTCAAGTTGATGAACCTCTTCTGCAGGATTCTGTATCCAGGATACATTCTCCCACACTCTGCATCCAGCTGTGTCCACGACTTCGCCTCCAGCCAGCCAGTGGTCGTGACGTCACAGTCCAGGGGGATGTAAGCCGGGACGCAGAAGTCCCCGTGGCTGAGCGATATCCAAGCAGCCGATAATAGAACTAACATGTGAAAATGTGGCAACATGTCGTGTAAAACCAGGACTGACTTATATACCCTTTTCAAAATATAATGAATCAGGAGAAAACCAAACAGATTTCTAGATCTTACGTGAAACTGAATGAACATAATTTAATATCTACTAGGAAAACGCTCAGTGTAACGCGTTGATGAGCGAGCACAGAACATGCAACATCCCCAGTCACGAAACACGACACAACACAAGACGACTTTCTTTGCAACTTTACAATCTCTTGTGTCGTTACTTACCTACATACTTTTCCAGAAATCTCTTTTGACAACCCAAAATAAACTCATTAAGGTGGCTGCATATCACGTGACTTTTCAACCAAAAAGCTACACATTTTCATTTGGAAGGGTTCAGTTTAGCAAATACTTCTCACTCATCAGATAAGTTAGGACACATCTGTTGGAACTAATCTACGCAGAAAAGAACTGCGAAAATAACATATTAGATGATTTTACTTCCTTGCACCTAAATATTCTCAAATCAAGACCTGAAGTTTAAGGAAATCCTACGAGTTGCCAAGAACAGCAACCTTTAATCTAATAAAAGGGCAGATATGCATCACAAACCTGACACAATTTTGCCAACAAAACATGCGCTCTTTCTTCATCTTTCCAACGAAATGTTGAGATATTAATTATATCCACTATTATGAATGTAATATTTAAAATAACAGCACTTGGTTTTGACAGTTCACAGGCGTACGTATACACGATATTTGTGTTGTTTTTATTTATTGAACCACTGCAAAAATAAATATTATTGACTGAAAATATTGATAAGCTCCAGTATGCAGTGAATTTCCTTCATAAATCACCTTGGATTACTCAGCATGAACGATGTAAGGTATGTACTCATAGGTAACTATTTCTTTTGATCGGATGTAGAGAAATAAAGTCACGTGATATGCAATGGCCTTAAATGCCAATTAATACTCGACTGATTGGGTTTAAAATGTGTAAAATTTAAGAAAATGTTTAGATAATGTTGGTCCATCAGAAGATATTATTTAAACTTAAACCAATTTGAGGATTTGGCCTTTGATATGCGCTAGCTTAAAAATGATTTCATTTAAATGTAAATTGTACTGCTTGGCTGCTCTACAGGCCTTGGAGCTGAAGCATAAGGCAGAGATTAAAATTGAGGAGGTATGTATATATTTTTCAAATATGTCAAGATTATTGAATAAAATGACAAAACTTTTTGAAAATAACGACAGATTAGACTGAAAATTAGCAAAAATACCTTAAATTTTTTTTGTCTGGGGCTTAACGTCGCACTGTTCTGCAGCGAGGCTTATGGCGACGGATGAATGATTATGATGATGATTGGAAGATGATGGTGAAGAGTAGGTAAGGATGGAGGGTGGGAAGGAGGCGGTCGTGGCCTATTTGTACGGTACCTTCCCAGCATTTGCCTATCGACTGAGGGAATATCACGAAAAAACCCCAGTCAGGAAGGACGGCCGGCAGGAAGGACGGCTCCGGAATACAAGTTCAGAGCGTTACTACTCACCCAACCTGTTCCGTAAAAAAAACTTACATGTTGGTCCCATACCACTATGCGCAGTTTTAAGTTGGTCATTCAATCGGTTCTAGTTTCAATATTAAAAAATAACGCGAAAGTTGGGTTTACATTTTAACCAATGAGAGGATTTGGCTGAAACTTTGTAAGATTGGGGATAATGTTGGTCGTAATGACTTGTCAAAAATTCAAATTATTCGGACAAACCAATTAAAAGATAATTTTTAAAATTTGAACCAATCTGCGGAAAAATAGGGTCTGCAACGCCCTGATGGAAAAATGGAAAAAACTGTAACATTTTCCAAAAACAACAAAAATCAATTTAATAAATTAAATTAAATTAATTCATTTAATACTCAATTAATACTGAATTCAATTAATACTTCTCAAAAAATCAAGTCAATCACAATATGTTCAATACCAAAACAGCATGCTCTGCTTCTGCAGTTGCTGTTGCAGCTCCTCCTTCTCCTTCTGCATGTCCGCGTTCTGCCGCTGAAGGCGCTGGATGTCTCGACACTGGAGCGTCTCTTCCTTCTTGTTCTGATCCAGAGCCTGCTTCTGGAACTCGAGCTGCTGATTCTGCTCCTGTTTCTCCTGCATCTGCGCATCGAAGAGTGTCCTGATCTCGACCAACTGTTGATCTCTCTGCGCGACTTGCGCCATCGCGCTGCGCAGGTTCGTGGTGACATCGACGACGGACTTGTTCAACTGCTTCTGGAGCACGAGCTGCTGATTCTGCTCCTGTTTCTCCTGCACCTGCGCATCGAAGAGTGTCCTGATCTCGGCCAACTGTTGATCTCTCTCCGCAACTTGCGCCATCGCGCTGCGCAGGTTTGCGGTGACCTCGACGACGGACTTGTTCAACTGCTTCTGGAGCACGAGCTGCTGATTCTGCTCCTGTTTCTCCTGCACCTGCGCATCGAAGAGTGTCCTGATCTCGGCCAACTTTTGGTCTCTCTGCGCGACTTGCGCCATCGCGCTGCGCAGGTTCGTGGTGACATCGACGACGGATTTGTTCAACTGCTTCTGGAGCACGAGCTGCTGATTCTGCTCCTGTTTCTCCTGCATCTGCGCATCGAAGAGTGTCCTGATCTCGACCAACTGTTGATCTCTCTGCGCGACTTGCGCCATCGCGCTGCGCAGGTTCGCGATCTTCTCGACGACGGACTTAATCAACTGAAGATTCTCAGATTCAAGTTCAGCGTTGCGCTCCTTGAGCTCACCAATCACAGCGCTTTGCTCCAGCTTCAAAGTTGCGATGTAATTATCCTTCTTGGCGAGTTCCACAGTCTGATTGGCGTTGAGAGACGCTTGGTCGATGTTTACAGCCGTCTTCGTCTCCAGCTCCTGATTCTTGTCCGCCAACTTGATTTCCATCTCTGCTAAAATACCTTTAAAATGGATAACCTCATCTACGCGAGATTTCTCGTTGAACAGGTTCAAAGCGCTTTGCTCCAGCTTCAAAGTTGCGATGAAAGCTGTCTTCTTGGCGAGTTCCACATTCTGATTGGCGATGAGAGACGCTTTGTAGTTGTTTACAGCTTGCAGTTTGACAACCTCTACCGACCTCATCTCGGACTGCCGGGTCATGACGTCCAGGCGTGATTGAAGCTCTTGGACCTTGGCCACAGCATCAAAAAAAGTAAAGTACAAAAAAGTAATATCAATTGGCTCATAAGTGATACAGAAAAATAATAAAATACATCAGAGGAATCATGATTTTGATGATACTCGGATGATATTCTATTTTCTTGATTTCAGCTTTCGCTAATTTAATATTAAATTTTAACATACATAGGTACTACTTAAATAAAATAGGTCAATTTTATGTAACAGATTTTTTTATATTCCATCGCTTTCATTTTAAAGTTCCCGATATAAATTTAACATTTGATGTAATATATTACCCCATAAACACACTCCGTGTAAAAATACCATCCAAGTCTCTTCAAATATAAAAAATAGAAGAAATCTTAAATATTCAGCATTGAAAAACAGTTATTTTAAGAATAGGCCATATCAAAACATGGTTTTAAAAACCGAAATATATACTTGGCGAATTGTGTATAAATAATATAGACGTAATAGCACCACATCTTTGGAGTGGTGGGGAGGGGAAAGATCTAGTAGGTGGTGTGTAATAGTATATGGTAAAAATAAAATGTACCTATAAATATAAATAATATGCCAAAATGCCCTATAAAACGATCCGCCAAGTATATTTCGGTTTTTATCATGTTTTGATTTGGCCCATTTTTTGATCACTATACTTTTCAGTGCTGAATTTTTTAGATTTCTTAACTACCTATTTATTTATTGTTGAAAAGACTTGTCTGTTTTTTTACACCTAGTGTTTTTTTATGGGGATATCACTCCTTATTTATATTATTCTCATAATTGTAACACAAATCGGAGCAACAATGACTAATTCCTTTAAAAAAATAAAAGTTATTTCCGATTTGGTTAAGAAAAGTTGCGTTTAGGTACTAAGTTATGCTTAAAATGATATTCCACGAAGAAGAGCAAAAGCTCAGTTCCATCGGTCTAGCCGTTTTCAAGATATGGCATCACTTCCGGTTAACAAAATGGTGGCTGAAATCACTGCCACCAAGATTTTATTTATATAAATGTTTTTTTATCAGTTAAGCATTCTCAAGATTATGTAGTTATTGTTGTAAGAGGTAATTAAAGTCTGATCCTTCATTTTATGACGTCATTACCGGTTTCGGTAATAGTACATTTATTTTTTGACTATTGGTATTTCATATATATGACCGTCCAAATCTTTTGGCGCAAATTTCGTTCAGATCGGTCTAGCTGTTTTTTAATTATGACGTCACTTCCGGTTTCAAAATGGCTGCACAACAAATTCATAAGAACAATTGGTATCATCATTCAGGCAGACGAGCTGTATATGAGGTGAAAATTTTGAGTCAATTGACTCAGCCGTTCAGGCTGTGGCGGAGACCGCGGAATTTATTGGAAGATGAGAAATAGAGCCGTTCAATTTCACGATTTTCACGATTTTCAAGGCCGTCTAGCTCGCAAGCAACATATCCCATTGTTCCCAAATTTGTTATATATGGTGGGGTGGGCCATAGCTCCAAATTAAAATATTTTGCAACTATGTGACATTTTCCATTTTTAAGATCCAGTAGGCCGAATATGCCACTTTGATGCTTACAGTAAAAGTGGGTTGCTCCAGCCTTTAGGTTTGAACGGTTTGTTATGTGAGAGTGTACGCGCCGTATGACTTGGCTGGCGTGGAGCGACCACTCCACTAATTTTTAAATGTGGTTCAATCAGACAACAACTCAGAAATGTAGGTAGTGTGTAATTTGTACTCACTTTTACTAGTAAAGCTGCGTTTTCAATCTGGAACTTTTTGGCTTTCCGTCTAAACCGGCTATCGTTGCTAATCGGCATTATTGGTGACTTCACTGCGACAGAATGACAGACCTAGGAATGACAGACCATGGAATTAACATATTATTCAAACATACACCTATGCACATTGATAGGATTGGAATGAATAGGTTTTACCGGTAGGGCGCAACCATTGGTCAAAGCTTGATGAGGGTGGAAAAGCGAACTATGAATTCGGATATAGAAAAACGTTGTATCCAAAACCGATCTCAAATTCAATATTTACCTTTTCTTTTAAAGGAAAATGTCGAAAGAAAACGAATTTCTAAAGACGATTAGCTGTGACTGGAAAATAATGGATGGCCATTTTGCATTTCGGCAATATGAACTAGATTCAAAATAAAATGTTGGTAGGTAGCCTTATCGGGTGTTCCAACTTCATTTATTGACATAGTGGAGCGGTCGCTCAACGCCAGCCAAGTCGTACGGCACCCAAACTCTCACATAAAAGGCTGAAGAAACGCACAGTGTTTCGCCGTAAAGCCCCGTCATGGATGCCCCTTCCGCCAGCTTTGCCGTACCGAACCATACGTTCTCCGCCATTGCTACGGTTGAGGTCTTCATTGGACTACCTTTCGTCTCCCTTCGACCTGTCCGGCTTGGGTGGCCCTACCAGAAGTTCATTCTTCCGCCGGCATATCTCTCCGGATCATAAAAGCACGCAAACCCATTTCAGCACGATAAGGTAGTACATAGTCCAGGGTACCTATTTTATATCTTTTTTATCTCGTCGCGGCCGCCTTCGTTTCAGCGCAATTAAGATACAGTTCGTGTCACACGGAGTTGTTCGGTAAGATATTTTGAACACCCCTTGTCCGAGAGAGAGGGATGGTCTTAAAAGACCGCGCGATCGCTCACAGCGACTGAGGGATGGACAAAAACCCGTTATTTGCAACATTTGGGGCCAAGTCTGGCGGCCAACTCCGTGTGACACGGACTGTATAATTACGCCGAAACGAGGGCGGCCGCGACGAGATCAAAAAGAGATATATAATAGGTATATTCAAGGAAACTAGATCTTGATTCATACTCTATCTCTCTCTGCTCCATATAAAAACATGTTTATTTTATGGGTCAATGAGAGGCAGAGTATGAACCATATAGTTTTCCCGACTGTACCCAAGGAACGCGACAGTGCTTGCAGTTGTTCGCGTTTATTTCTCTCTTTTCATAAGTGTTATTTTGTAGTACCTAGGTAGTCGTTATTTTATTGGTTTTGATTCGGATTATGGCATAGTGAAGTGAACGGGCTGATCCTTATACTATGATTATGAACAGTGAAATCTGTTCGAAACGTCGAATTAAGTGCAATTCGAATAATAACCATGGCAATTCCGAGACAACTTTGACTTTAATATGAATAAATAAATACTGCAATATGAAAAGATTTTCCTTGAGTGGGACTCGAACCCACGACCTTTGTCCACGACCTTCGGAAGGTCGAGGGTTCAAAATCCCACTCAGGGATTTTTTTCATATTGCAGTTGGTAGGTATTTATTCACATCCACCTATCTGAGGTTATCAGAAAAAAACATATTTCACACATACCTTTAGGAATAGGTGAGGAATTTCACCTCATTGGACGTTACTATTTTAAATCCGATTAGGTATAGATCTTTACTTTCCCCTTGTGTATTTTCTATTAGTTGGTTTTCTGTGTGTGTCTGTACATGGGTGTGCAGTGAATGTATCGTTTTATACTTATATTTAAAATATGCATGTATCAGTACGTTCTACAAGGAATTTGCAACAGCGAAAAATCTATTTTCCATTTCTAGAATTCCTATTTTCCACACTAATTTTGGCTAGTTTTCTGACACAACCTCTTCCTCACCTCATAACAATAGATGACCACAGAAAATCCACATTTCTGAGGTTTATACAGCATTTTATTGGCGTTTGTATTTTGGCATTTGCCCTCAGGCGCTGAAAAGTCCTTGTAGAACGTACAGGTACCTACCTACACTCGGCACAACAAAAAATGATCGGCGAACAAATTTGATTGACTGCTGGTCATGTTCCATGCCAATCAAAGCTTGTTATTATCATTGAAATGTGAGGTTAGCTACTAGAATGAGACAGGAGATCGCTTGGACTGACTTCTGATAATGCGATCTAACATTCAGTCAATCAGATTTATTGAACGATCCATTTTATTTACGTGTTTAATTTAAATTAAAAATAGTAATTATGTATAGGTACCTAGGTAGTATGATGTTTAAAATCTTCCTCTTTCGGATTTTAGGAATGATTCCCTTTTCTTAAAGTTCGTTCAGAGAACAGCCCACAAAATCACTTTCTTCTCTCTCTTGAAACGAAAATTGGACAGCTTTCACTCAAGGAAAATAAAAGATTTGAATCAAGGCGATCAAATAACAGCCACATGGAATAATCTAGAGGGTCAAGGTCACTTATGACCCATGTTCACGGTATACTACTCAGCCAAGTATTGAAAATTGATAACTGTATAGGCACCTTATATAATGGGAACCACAAATCGGTTGCCAAGGGGTGGGGGGGGGGGGGGGGGGCTTGCTTCTCAGAATCGTCCCGCAGAGAATGTTTTGATTTTCGCAGTCATAATAATAGTTACTGACTTTTCTGACGCAATTTGTCTGTGACGTCACGAGCAGGATTCCTATACATTTTACAAATATGTCAAGATTATGGAATAAAATGTCCCTACAAGACAAAAACTTTTGAAAATAACGACAGATTAGCATGCGAATTAGCAAAAATACCTTAAATGTTGGTACCAATAACCATGCGAAGTTTTAAGTTGATGTCATACGCTTCTAGTTTAAATTTCAAAAAACACAGGAAATATGGGTTTAAATTTTAACCAATGAGAGGATTTGGCTGCAACTTTTTAAGATTGGGTATAATGTTAGTCGTAATGACTTCTTAAAATTTCAAACTGATCAAACCAACCAATCGAAAGATATTTTTTTTAAATTTAAACCTTTCACAGGATCCCTTTCAAAAACGATCCCAGAGACCGCATAGATTACGTTAGTATGTGTACAAAATTTCAGATCGATTGGTTGTGCGGTTTGACCTGGGCAGTGCAGACAAAAAAAACACAGAGAAAGTGCCATAAGAGTTCCGTGGTGACGCTCGCTCAATTATTTTAATTTCACATCTGAATGTACAAATCGTTGGTAATAATACCACACAATTTCCTTAATAATTGACAAATAAATAAATATCCTACATCAGCCACCATGTGTTAATTATTTAATCAATTTAGAAATACATGACGTAATGAAGTATGGTGAATGAAGTAATGGCAAAGATATATTATTAAAACACGGAGAATTCATAACATCTTTGGTAATGGTATACTTATTTCCTTACTTCATCGCAGGTATTCGATTATTATTTTATTTACTAGAGGGTCCCCCCGTCATGTAATTGTAAAACATGACCAATGCGCACCAGTGAGGTATGCGTAAATATAAAACGACAACAATATTTGTCAGCAGAGTGTGCGTCGTTAATACACACATTATATCGTTAGCAGACCAAATGCCCAACAAAATATGTAAGGCAATGTACGAAGGAAGGCAATTTAATCATACCTACCTACTAGGAAAACGCTCAGTGTAACGCGTTGATGAGCGAGCACAGAACATGCAACATCCCCATAGTCATGATACACGACACGGCACAAGACGATTTTCTCTGTAATTTTTCAATCTCCTTAATACTCTGGATGAATAACAGATCCATTGTGTCGTGAAGTCTTACCTTCATACTTTCTCCAGAAATCTCTTGTGACATCCCATACTAAACTCGTAAAATTACAATTAATACTTGACTGATTGGGCTTACAATATGTAAAATTTAATATTAAGTTGGTCTTGATCACCATGCAAAATTTGAACTTAATGTGAACATTTTTATTGTCGACCAATCAGAAGACATTATTTAAACTTAAACCAATTAGAGGATTTGGCCTTCGTACTGCATCCGATTTTATGCGCTAGCTCAAAAATGCTTTCATTTTACTGTACCTACATTGTGTATAGGAATCCTGCTCGTGACGTCACAGTGGTAGAAAAATGGAGGCTGCTATGGTAGGGGAAATGTGTCAAAGCTATAAATAATAGCTATAAATCATATTTATCAGATGAATATTTAACTTAAACATGTGTATGGATAAATATTGCGTATTATTATTAGCTTGTACCTACTTAAATATCTTTCTTTCACAAGTAATCACTCTAAATATGGGATTTGGATTGCCGCTGTCAGATTTGTTTTTTCCCTATACTTTTGTATAGGTTACTATGGCAACCTTTTCTCACGCAGGATGCCTATAGCTTGGCTGCTCTACAGGCCTTGCCTTGGAACAGAAGCTTAAAGAAGGCAGGGATGGCAATTTAGTATATATTTTTCAAGATTATGGAATAAAATGACCTTAAAATGACAAAACTTTTGAAAATAACGACAGATTAGACTGAAAATTGGCAAAAATACCTAAAATGTTGGTACCAATGACCACGCGAAGTTTTAAGTTGATCGGTCAATCTGTTCTAGTTTAAATTACAAAAATCACCGGAAAATGGTTTCAAATTTGAACCAATGTTGGTTGCAATGTTTTTGCTAAATTTCAAATTGATTGATGCAACCAATCGAAAGATAATTTTTTTAAAATTTGAACCAATCACGGGAGCCCGTTTAAAAACGATCCCAGGGACCGCATAGAGTACGTTAGTATGTGTAAAAAATTTCAGATCGATTGCTTGAGCGGTTTGACCTGGGCTGTGACCACAAAAAAAAAAAAAAAAAAAAAAAAAAACACACAAAGAGAAAGTGCCATAAGAGTACCGTGGTGACGCTCGCTACGCTCGAGCGTCACTCGCTAACATTGAACACTCCCTACAAACCTGCTTGATTAAAAAGTAGATTTTTGTTCTTATTTCCTAAAGATATTCTACCCCACTTTATCTGATCATTAGAAATCTAGTGGAGCGGTCGCTCCACGCCAGCCAAGTCGTACGGCGCGCACACTCTCATATAAAGGCTGGAGCAAACCCACTTTTACTGTAAGCATCAAAGTGGCATTTTCGGCCTACTGGATTTTAAAATTGGGAAATCTCACATTGTTGCGATATATCTTAATTTCGAGCTATGGCCCACCCTACAACATATACCAAATTTGGGAACAATAGGTTACGCCCTTTGCACGCTAGAGCGCCGTGAAAACAGTGTTTTAGGGCGGTTTTCATAATAATAATAATAATTGAGCGAGCGAAGCGAGCGACTCCATTTGGCTCTTTTAGCACGGACCTCTGTTTTTTTTTTTTTTTTTTTTTGTATGCTAAAGGAAGCAATAGAAGTCGCACCGTTTCACCGATCGACCTGAAATTTTGCACACATGTAAAGACAACCTTCTCTGTTTGCAGACCCAATTTTTTTTTTGAAATCCATTCATTGGTTCATTGTTAAAATAAGTATCTCCTGATAGCCTAAAAAATGAAAATGGTCTTCGAGAAATGTGATCAAACTCATATTTAGCATGGTCAGTAAGACCAACAATGTCACTTATTTTACAAATTTTCAGCCGAATCTGTCAAGAAAGTATGCACTTATTGACATTTTTAATAGCTGTCAGAAATGAAACATTGAAATAGAATGTCTTTCCAATGCAACTGAATCTGATTTGCTTTAGGTATACAAGAGTGTTTTGATGGTATGTACACTATTTTAGTGAAAAGCAGATATTTTTATGTTTATTGAGTTGATCAAATTTGAATAATTCAATTTGGATCATAGTTTCCAACAAATCATTTCGAGTTTTTAAGGACCTTGATTGTCTTTTCGTCAATTCGTAGTTCTGATGGCCGTGCCTCCCGTGTTTCTACTTGGCTGATTTTGCATCCAGGAGGGATTAGAAACATAAGCTCACATTTCAATAATATCATTGAGTGGCGTTTGTTCTCTTCTAGCGTTCACACGTCATTCCAAATCTCTCCTGCATTTTGCTTCTTTTCGTTGATAATTTTGGCAATTTGGTGTACTTTGTGAAGGTATTAGTAAAATTGAATTGCTTTTAAAGCATAGATATTAGGTATCTACAAATTTTGCCCAGGGGATTGATTATTTCAAATTATTTTCTTCTTGGAAACGTTAGATTTATTCCGTTTCTGAGCTTCTGTCTAACCTGACATTTCCTTGAAGGTTGCTATTTTTTTTTGAAAGTTTTGATTCATTCAGTTCAAAACATTACGTTGTCTTATTTTAATTGTGGAACGTTGGATTCATTCCGTTTCTAAACTAGGTAGTTACTATTTTACCTGATCCGTTTTTTTGTGTGGAACTTTGATTCCTTTCGCTTATTAGTTGAAAGGTGTTTACTTTATTTTCATATTTGCGAAGTTTAGTTCAAGATTCATTTCGTAACATTACGACATTGAATACATTACGTCTTTGAGCACACATTTCGTGCATTTCAAACATTGATCACACAAATATTATTGTACTTTAATTAGTTAGGTAGGTACTCTACTTCTTACTTTTTCATTGCCTATCTTATCCCTATTTAAACATGTCGAAAAATGGAAAGACTTCTGCTAGAATGAAAGCCATAAAGGCGAAAAAGCGTCTGCGTGAAATAGAAGATCAAGAAACTGACGAAGCTAAATCTAAAAGGTTGAAACAAAATGTCGTTAATAATAAAGCATCAAGGAGCAAAGAGACCCCCGACCAGACTGCTGCAAGGAGATACTCAAACAATCAACGCAATACCCGCTCTCGTGCAGCGGGTATTGCCGATTGACCGACCAACTAAAAACTTCGCATGGTAATTGGTAGCAACATTTAAGGTATTTTTGCCAATTTTCAGTCTAATTTGTAGTTATTTTCAAAAGTTTTTGTAATTTTAGGGACATTTTGTGTGTTGGCTGTCAAATTCACGGCGACTTTGAATCTTCAGTTCAAGGCAAGGTAGTTAGAGCAGAAAGTTTCAAACGAAATGAAACTAATAATGACCGTTTAACAGATTGATCTGATATTGTGTCCACAGTAATATCATACATAAAAAAACACTCCGTGTAAAAAAACAGCCAAGTCTCTTCAACTAAAAAAAAAAATTATGAAATCTAAAAATTCTGCACTGAAACGTAGTGATATCAAAAAATGAGCCAAGTCAAAATTTTATTTGAAAATTAAAAAATACTTGGCGCATCGTGTATATAAATAGCTTAGAAGTATAGGCTAGATATAAATACATATACTTATAGTATACCTACAATGCCCTAAAAAAACGATGCGCCAAGTATTTTTTAATTTTCAAATAAAGTTTTGACTTGGCTCATTTTTTGATATCACTACGTTTCAGTGCAGTATTTTTAGATTTCATAATTTTTTTTTTTAGTTGAAGAGACTTGGCTGTTTTTTTACACGGAGTGTTTTTTATGGGGATATCACTTATTTTTTTAGTTTATTTACACAATTTGTAAAACTTATTAGGGCAACAATGGCTAATTCCTTTAAAAAAATACGCCATTTCCGAATTAGTTACTAAAAAAATATTGTTTGGAGCTAAATTTAAACTTAAAGTGATATGCCATGAAGAATTGCGAAAGCATCGTTCCAATAGGTCCAGCCGTTTTCGAGATATGGCATCACTTCCGGTTTTCAAAATGGCGGCTGAAAGCTCTTACACATTGTAGGTATTAATATGTATATAAATACTAATATTTCATAAGCCTTCTGAATATATAGTTGGTTTTTATATAAAGGGAAGTGAATTAAAGCAGATTTCTCTAAACTATGACGTCATTTCCGGTTTCAGTAATTAGAAAACTTTAATTTAACTATTGTTATTTCATAAAGAGGACCGTCTGAATCGATTGGCGCAAATTTCGTTCCGATCGGTTAAGCCGTTTTTGAGATATGACGTCACTTCCGGTTTCAAAATGGCGACTACCGGTTTGATTTATAAAAAGGCACCTCAGACGCCAAAAGTGCACATGTGGTAAAAATTTCAGATCGATCGGCTAAGCCGTTTAGGCTGTGGCGGTGATAGCGGTGTTTCCTGATATCATCAGATAGGTTTTAAAAGGGGTGTAATTTCACTGTTTTCACGGCCCTCTAGCACTCAAATGGCATAACCTATTGTTCCCAAATTTAGTATATGGAGTGGGGTGGGCCATAGCTCGAAATTAAGATATTTCACAACAATGTGAGATTTTCCAATTTTATGATCCAGTAGGCCGAAAATGCCATGTTGTTGCTTACAGTAAAAGTGTTTGGTCTGCTCCTCGGTTTATTAGGCATTTACGGTATGTTGAGTGACTGTGAGTGTACGGTACGACTTGGCTGGGTGGAGCGACCGCTCCACTAGATCATATGAGTGGTCCCAGGTATATTGTTTGAAGGATATCATGTGATTTTTGAAACTTAACAAGGAACCGTTCAATCAAAGGTTTAATCGATCAACTTAAAACTTAGCAAGGTTATTGGGACCAATATTTTTGGAAATTTTGGAGATATTTATAAAAGTCTGTGACGAAATTCAAGAATTATTGGCTTTTAATGACATTTTCGATAGACATAATTTCGGTTCGAGGTGTTGCGTGTATCCGTGCTCGCTCATCAACGCGTTACTCAGAGCGTTTTCCTAGTCTTAGTAGTAGTAGTAGTAGTAGTCTCCTGGAATTCAAATCCGGTAAACAGGCCACAGCCTAAACGGCTGAACCGATTGATCTCACATTTTTACCACGTGTGCAGTTTTGGTTTAAACTTCACCCCATGAATTTTTTGTGCCGCCATTTTGGAACCGGAAGTGACGTCATATCTCAACAACAGCTGGACCGATTGGAACGAAAATAGCGCCAAACGATTCGGACGGTCATCTATATGGTTTATCAATAGCAACAGACTAAAATTTATGTTAACGAAACCGGAAATGACGTCATGAAATTTAATTCATCGATTGGCATTTCGGCAACAAATTTGATCCAATTATTTTGATATTTATGTAACGTATGTTCTTTTGATATCTCATTTGACTTGATATAAAACCAACCGGAAGCCGCCATTTTGAAACCAGAAAAGACATCATATCTTAATAACGTCTTAATAGATTTGAAAGAAACCAGCGCTAAACAATTTAGACGGTAAACTTTATGTATTATCATCAATAATATTTGCAGTTTCCCATACTAAAACCGGAAATGACGTCACACATTTTAAAATTCTCACAAATTTACATTTTGATGCAATAAATATACTATTTGAGACTGCTTTTAATAAAATGTAATCATGTTTAAATTATAATTCAAGAGGTCAGTGATTTCAGCAGCCATTTTGAAACCGGAAGAAACGTAATATCTCGAAAACTGGTTGACAGATCGGTATGAAACTAGTGCCAAACGATTCGGAAGGCCATCTCTATGGAATATGAACAGTCAAACTAGAATTTTCCAATTTATGAGGCCGGAAATGACGTCATTCAAATTTATAAATCATTATAATCCCCTCCTATACAATAAATACATATTCAGAAAGCTAAAAATGATTCACATAATTCATAGTTATAAATTCTATGTGGCAGTGCAGAAAGTTCAGCGGCCATTTTGAAAACCGAAGTGTTGCCATATCTCGGAACTGGGTTGACCGATTGGAATGAAACCTTTGTTTTTTTCATGAGAATAACCAAATTGTAAAGGGTATTTTTTTTTAAGGATTAAGTAATAGTTCATTTGATATGTCACACGTAAGTTGTAAGAATAAACTAAAAAAAGGAGTGATATCCCCATAAAAACACTCCGTGTAAAAATACCAGCCAAGTCTCTTCAACTTAAAAAAAATAATGAAATCTTACAATTCTGCACTGAAAAGTAGTGATATCAAAAAATTAGCCAGGTCAAAACTTTATTTGAAAATCAAAAAATACTTGTCGCATCGTTTTTTTTTAAGTCATTATAGGTATACTATGTATATGTATATTTTATGTATAATTTATGATTGGCCTATACTTCCAAGCTATTTATGTACACGATGCGCCAAGTATTTTTTGATTTACAAATAAAGTTTTGACTTGGCTAATTTTTTGATATCACTACTTTTCAGTGCAGAATTGTAAGATTTCATTATTTTTTTTTAAGTTGAAGAGACTTGGCTGGTATTTATACACGGAGTGTTTTTTATGGGGATTTAGTATTATCAGATTCACTCGGGAAACTTGTAACTTTTTCACCGAACTTTAATGTTCGTTCCACTAGATACCCACAATGTTCATTTCAACGCCCCACACATTCTTTTGTACCTACTATGTTAAAATAAACTAGGAAAACGCTCTGTGTAACGCGTTGATGAGCGAGCACGGATACGTGCAACACCTCGAACCGTAATGATGTCTATTGAAAATGTCCTTAAAGCCAATCATTCTTGAATTTCGTCACAGACTTGTATGAAAATCTCAAAAAATTCCTTAAATATTTCCCAATAACCATGCAAAGTTTAAAGTTGATCGATCAAACGGTTCCTTGGTATTTTTAAAAAATCACAGGATCTCGTTCGAAATATATAGCTGGAACCACTCAAGTGTGTGTAAATATTAGATCATAGACATAATATACTTAGATCGATCTGTTGAACGGTCATATCGTTTTTTGTCTGGGGCTTAACGTCGCACTGTTCTGCAGCGAAGCTATTGGCGACGGATGAATGATTATGATGATGATTGGGAGATGATGGTGAAGAGTAGGTAAGGTTGGAAGGTGGGAAGGAGGCGGTCGTGGCCTATTAGTAGGGTACCTTCTCAGCATTTGCCTGAAGACTGAGGGAATACCACGAAAAAACCCCAGTCAGGAAGGACGGCCGCGGGATCGAACCCGGGCCTCCGGAATACAAGTTGAGAGCGTTACTACTCAGAGTCTAAAGCCAAATATAGGCCTTAACCCAAAACAAATTGCAACACAAGCGTTTTTGATATCGTTGGATTCAGAAAAAAAACTACATAACATAGTAAAAGTCCTCCGAAATCAAAATAATGGGCGTGGGTCTTATTAATCGATTAGTGAAAAATCAATGAATCTTATCGGTAAACTATAATAGTAAACTACGTCGAGTTTGGTATCAAACGAAAGCCTAATGTGTCTACTAATTATTAAAAATTATTTCAAAAAAAAAAAATCAATACTAATTACGGCCATTAATGAGTTGAAACAACCAAAAATATGGATGTAATTAAAAATTGGGGTTGTAGCCACCCCTTGTTCGCGCCATTATTTTGTGTTTTCCCGCCCTTCGTTTCTGTGACCTTGTGGTCATATCTTCATCCCCTGTTCCTTGGTTCAGTCTAGCCAGCGCTCTGTGGCTTGACCTTTCCTCGTGCGTGTTCCACGGTTCTTTTCGAAGTTATCTGCTCGAAGTGAGCACACGTTGCGGGCTCCTGCTCTAGACTTTCATTTTGTGGTGCCACGCGGTTCCCTGGCCGTTCACCAGGAAGGCCCATGCATCCCATACCATTTTCGTTTCCTTTCCTTTACTCTATTAGATTAGAATAGTTAAATCCATCCTCACCAAGCCGCTCTACTCCTCGACCATCGCTTCCACGACGGCCACCTCACGCCGAGACGGCTCTACATTGTCGGTGAGTTTTTCTATCTTTTCTCTTCCCCCCCTAATTTACAGTCCACTTTATCAATCAGGCCTCAGCGCCATCATTTGATCCCTCGACGCCGGAGTTAGAATTGGCTCGTGGATTTCTCGTGTGCTCGTGCTAGTTTCTATGCTAGTGATTTCTCGTGTGCTCGTGCTAGTTTCTATGCTAGTGATTTCTCGTGGGCTCGTGCTAGTTTCTATGCTAGTGGATTTCTCGTTTTGCTCGTGCTAGTTTCTATGCTAGTGGTTTCTCGTTTGCTCGTACTAGTTTCTATGCTAGTGGTTTCTCGTTAGCTCTTACTAGTTTCGACGCTAGTATTATTCTCTTGCTGTCGGATTTCAAGTTTGAATTTCCTACATTTCGTCGTTCGTTCACGTCATGGAAGCCCAAAAACGTGAGCAAAGCGTGTTCAAAGGTCAACGCGAAGAACTATTCGCTGAGGTTCAGCGAACCTATGATGGTTTCAGATTGTTGACCCCCGAAGGCGTGGACGCGGTTAGAGGCCGTTTCGATCGGCTAACTGTGATTCAAGCCAAATTTGACGCCTTGCAGAGTTCAATCATGCAACATAATTCGCAACTTGTGGAAACTCTCAAGCCCCTCGAAATTTCCAAGGTTTCTGCGAGTTTTGAAGACGTATTGTATGCTGCGCAAGGTGCATTTCTGTCGGCTGCCGCCAAGGTCATTAAACCTCAGCCAGTCACACCCGTCATACCGACTCCGGTTATAAATCAATTGCCGCGTATTGATTTGCCTTCGTTTTCCGGTGACACAAGTCTCTGGCCGGAATATTTCTCGTTGTTTACATCTCTCGTGCATAACAATGAAACACTGAACCCTGTTCAGAAATTTCATTATTTGCGATCTACGTTGTCTGGCTCGGCTCTCGCAATCATATCTGGTTTTCAACTCGACACTGAAAACTATACTCTCGCATATGATGCTCTCGTACAACGTTATCAGAATAAACGTTTATTGGCCAACAACTACATCAAGCAAATCTTGGACTTTGTTCCACTCAAGACTAACTCACATTATTCTGCAATGCAAAATTTCTTGCAAGTTCATAAGAACTCTGTGAGCGCTTTGAAAGCTCTCAATGTGCCTGACTTGGCTGACTTTCTTTTGCTTTCATTGACTTTGTCTAATCTTGACACTTCAACGCGGAAGGCATTTGAAAACAAGCAATCTTCTCAAGTTACACCAACGCATGCGACCTTGATTCAATTCTTAGAAGAACATTCGCGGACATTGGAATTATGTGGCCTTGATCAGCGCGCTACATCTACAAGCACTACGTTGAAGAAAATTGCACCTCACGCGAAGCAATTGAACTCGCTCCTCGTTGCCAAGCAACCCGAGGTCAAGGTCACCTCATCGCCTGCTCGTAAACAAATATCGTGTTCACTTTGCAATCAGAATCATACGTTGTATAATTGCTCTGTGTTCCTCGTTCAAACTCGCGACGAGAAATACCAAACATTGAGACGCCTCCAGCGATGTTTTAATTGTTTATGCGCACATACTCGTGCTCAGTGCTCGTCAAAAAGGACCTGCACTAGCTGCCAAAGCAAACAACATCATTCGCTATTGCATCCAGCTCAAGCAACAACTTCTGTAGTTTCTCCTCAGTCGACGCTCTCTCCGCAACAGAACGTCAATCCTCCCCCAGCTTCGCCTGAACTTGTTAATGACGACACACCTCATTCTCTGACTTGTCAACAGACAGGCAAGCTAGCTTTCAAGACGGTGCTCTTAGGCACGGTTCGCGCGCTCATTCGTGACGCACATGGACGGTATCAACCCTTTCGCGCTGTTGTTGATTCCGGCTCGCAAATTTCCGCTGTCACTCATTCATTGACACAACGTCTAGGCTTAAAAGTGCAGCCAAGCCATTCTGTTTCTGAGTTACTAGGAATTGACAACTCCTCTGCTCGGGTACTCGGCACTGTTATGTGTAACATTGCTTCTCGCCACTCTCCCGAAGCACCTCTTGGCGTTCAGGCGTTGGTCTTGTCTGCCATCTCGAGCCAACTTCCGACTAAATCAGTCCTCCGCGGAGTGTTCGAACGCTATCGCGGCCTGTCGCTTGCTGATGAGCAATTTCACCTTCCTGACAAAGTCGACTTTCTTATTGGCGCCGACATTTACCCGGACATTTTGCGGAAGTCCGGCGACATGGTCGTTGGAGGGAATCCGTCAGCCCTCAACACCATGTTCGGCTGGATCGTGCTGGGACCTGTTACTTCTACTGAAAGTTCGTCCTCAACCCCTCTCTCTCTTCTGACTTGTTCAACGCCCTCGTTGGAACAAACACTTCGCCTATTTTGGGAATCTGAAGAAGTTCAACGCCATCCTCAAGAAAATCCTGACGACAAGCGATGTGAAGAGCATTTCGCCGCTACTCATAAGCGGGATTCGACCGGACGCTATTCCGTGGCGCTTCCGTTCAACACGTCGCATCCGTCTCTCGGCAGTAACCAGGACTCCGCTCTCCAGAGTTTTCTCTCATTGGAACGTCGTCTCAAACGCAATCCTGCGCATGATGAAGCGTATCAACACTTCATGCAGGATTACTGCAAGTCTGAACACATGCAGCTCGCCAAGAATTCGTCTTCTTATGTAATTCCGCATCATTGTGTACATAAAGTTGCGAGCTCCAGCACGAAGTTGCGCGTTGTCTACAACGCCTCTGCACCTGACAAGAAAGGCGTCGCGCTCAACCAGCTCCTGTTGAGCGGTCCGAAACTTCAGAGGGAACTTCCTGGCATTCTTACTGGGTTTCGATCTCATCCCATTGCGGTCTGCGCCGACATTCGGCAAATGTATCGACAAATTCTGATTCATCCCGAAGATCGTCATTTCCAACACATATTTTGGAGACCGACACCAGAATCCCCTGTACAGGAGTACGAGTTGAATACTGTCACATACGGTCTCACTCCTTCTGCTTTCCTCGCTCAGAGAGTATTGCAGCAACTAGTATGCGACGAAGGAGCTCAATTTCCTCTCGCATCTCGTGCTTTAACGGCGCACACTTACATTGATGATGTTGTGTCCGGTGCTGATGATCTCATGCAAGCTCGCTCTCTTCAGCAAGAACTGAAATCTCTCCTCGCGTTGGGAGGTTTCGAACTACGCAAGTGGTCAAGCAATGTTCTTGCAGTCCTGCAAGCTCTTCCTGAAGATCATCTCGAAACTCCTCTCGTCTTCTCGAATGATGATGTAGGCATTAAGATTCTTGGCCTTCTTTGGGATCCTAGCGCTGATTCATTCTCGTTTCACGCTCAACCCTTTGAAGGGGTAGTCACTAAACGCTCTATTCTGTCATACATCGCTCGTATTTTTGACCCTCTTGGTTTTCTTTGTCCGTTCGTCTGCTGGATGAAGATGTTTCTGCAGCATCTGTGGCTCACTCAATTGCAGTGGGACGACGCTCTTCCCCCTCAGCTGTCTGATGCCTGGACATGCGCCGTCTCCGAGGTCCACCAGTTCTCCAGCTTCAGAATTCCTCGCACTTTATCCGCGGTCCCTGGCACTCGTCGAATTGTTGGCTTCTGTGACGCCTCCGAGAGAGCATACGCTGCTGTCGTCTACGTTCACACAGAAACCGCTTCAACCTCCTCGTCAGCTGTCAACATACTACGAGCAAGAAGCAAAGTGGCCCCCGTCAAGCCACTGACCATTCCAAAACTGGAACTCTCGGCCGCCTTGTTGCTGGCACGTCTGTTGAAGGACGTCTCCAGTGCAACCAGCAACTTGTCCATCGCATCCGTCCATCTCTACACCGACTCCACCATAGTGCTAGCTTGGCTTGCTACACCTCCGCACCGGCTCAAGACATTCGTCAGCAACCGCGTGGTTGAAATTCTTGAAGCCTCCTCTCCGACGTCATGGGCGCACGTCCCGTCGTCCGACAACCCAGCCGACTGTGCCTCTCGCGGTTTGTCGCCATCACAGCTTCGTGAGCATCCGTTGTGGTTAGCCGGCCCCGCCTTCCTACACGACTCTCCGACTTCATGTCCTCGAGCTACGCCTCCTCTCGCATCCGATCAGGAGCTTCCCGAAGTCAAGCCTGCCGTGGTCATACTCGCTGCTCGAGTCGACGTCGAGCCTCTTCTCGTCAACTTCAACAAGTTTTCGACTCTTCTCCGTGCGCAAAGAGTATTTGGCCATGTTGTCCGTTTCGCCAGAATTCTGCTGGCCAAACGATCTCAAACACCTGTTCCGACCGGCCCGTTGACGCCTCGAGAACTTCAAGACGCTCTCGACATCTTCGTCAGATCCACTCAAAATCAGTACTTCTCTGCCGAGCTCAGTCAGCTCGCCCAGCACGGTCAAGTCAAGTCCCGACTTGCCGCACTCAAACCTTTTCTCGACATCTCGGGGTTTCTCAGGGTGGGCGGGAGGCTGCGTCACGCATCACTTCATGAAGACGCTCGCCACCCTCTCCTTCTACCAAAGGAAGCCCATCTCTCGGCTTTGATATGTGATTTATATCACAAAGCGTCTCTACACTCAGGCCCCAGGACAGTTCAAGCGTTGATCCAGCAGCGGTATTGGATTGTCTCTCTTCGTGGACTACTTCGTCAACGAATTCACCTATGCTTGACGTGTCATAAGTTCAGGGCCAAGCCGCTGCAACCTCCTATGGGTGATCTACCTCCTCCACGTGTGCAGATGTCTCGCGCCTTCGCTCATGTCGGCATCGACTATGCTGGTCCCTTCAAGGTCAAGACCAGCACTCGTCGCAACGCACCATGTACCAAAGGGTACCTCTGCTTGTTCGTCTGCATGGCTTTCAAGGCCGTACACTTGGAAATGGTGACAGATTTGTCCACCGAAGCCTCCTCGCCTGTTTGGACCGCTTCGCCTCGCGCCGAGGTCTACCCGCTCACGTCTACTCTGACTGCGGCCGTAGCTTCGTGGGAGCTGCTCGACATCTTCAAGAGATCTTCGAGATGCCGTCCCAAGATAGGACCTCCATCGCCGACGCTCTGTCATCATACGAGACCAGTGAAGAAACTGGTTTTGCTCCCCCTTGAGTATTAGTTCGGGTTTCACACCCAAGTTTCGTTTTTTGTTCGAATTCGCATTTTCGTTTACTGGTTCTTTTCAAGTTGAAAAAGTTCCTTTTTGGTGGGCGGTATGTTCGCGCCATTATTTTGTGTTTTCCCGCCCTTCGTTTCTGTGACCTTGTGGTCATATCTTCATCCCCTGTTCCTTGGTTCAGTCTAGCCAGCGCTCTGTGGCTTGACCTTTCCTCGTTCGTGTTCCACGGTTCCTTTCGAAGTTATCTGCTCGAAGTGAGCACACGTTGCGGGCTCCTGCTCTAGACTTTCATTTTGTGGTGCCACGCGGTTCCCTGGCCGTTCACCAGGAAGGCCCATGCATCCCATACCATTTTCGTTTCCTTTCCTTTACTCTATTAGATTAGAATAGTTAAATCCATCCTCACCAAGCCGCTCTACTCCTCGACCATCGCTTCCACGACGGCCACCTCACGCCGAGACGGCTCTACATTGTCGGTGAGTTTTTCTATCTTTTCTCTTCCCCCCCTAATTTACAGTCCACTTTATCAATCATGCCTCAGCGCCATCACCCCTAATGAGCTAGATAACCGCGGTTGATGGCAACTCATTCATAAATGTGTACTTTATAACATATCAAAAGTCCTCCAAAATTATCTAACCGAAAGTGGCTTTAATTGACTAATCAATTTAAAAAATTGGCGTGATTTATTTTCCTGACAAAGGTGGCTTGATGGGTATCAATTGAAAGGTATTTTCAATTACATTGTAAATACATTACTATATAACTCAGGTTAATTCAAATGTCATGTGAGGCCACGAAGGTCAACTCAACATTTTGAGCACAAAAAAGTGATATTCTTTTCTTTCTCATTATTATATAACACAATTTTTCGTGAAATGAAAGTATATTTATAATACATATTTTTAATCGGTGCTTGGTAACTGCACCAATTATAGCTTCTAGGTTACTATTATCTGAAGATGATATTATAGAATTACTTGTCTCACTCTAATCTACGGAAAGACTAAAACCAAAATTCATCAGATTTTTCTCATTGAGTGGGTAGAGCTATTTTTAGCTCTGTCTCCATTACATTTTAAATGCTTGCCCATAAAATCTACCACGTGTCAAAGATTGTGTAACATTGGTCAGTCCTGTCATGTGCTCCTTTTACTATGTCACTCCTGTATGTCTTTTGCAAGTTACCTACTACCTCTTGACAATGGTGAAAAAACAGTGTTTTTACGTGGAAAAGGCGCAAAGAGTAAATTAGTAAATCTAGAAGTAGTGACATTGAAGTGGGTGTTGGACAAGGGGTTCACGTGTCTTGTCGTTAACATTTTGTTGATCCTAGGTGGCATGTATATAAAAAGTTTAAATCCGACACTGCACCTCAATATCATAGTGTACCTACTTTACGTTCGAAAAGTGACTTTAAATTACAAAGATAAGTGTTTTTTTGTGCGGCCGGTCGAAGGATCTCAAAGGTGTCAACATGAGAATTCCTGTTGTCACTGTGAGGTGTGATAGTATTCATGACAGCATTTAAAGAGATTTGTGCGACCCTTCATAACGAGTGGGTAGACCAGGTCCTCGGTCATCTTAATTATGTCAACGACCTGCACGCTTCTGATGCTGTGTATCACCGAGTCTGCAGCACCAACTTCAGGACTGGGAAGAATATTCCATCCTTCATCCTTCATCCTTCTCAGCTTCCGATCAGGCGTCATCATGCGAGTGCTCCGGAGGAAGACCGGCTAATTTTGCCCGACATGACGCGTTTGTCAAAACAATGTTCTATCTTCTATAACACGTGGTACTGTTCACTGTTGGAACAGTGAACTTTGGACTGTTCAGGAGTTAATCACCAAAATGAAGGACCTATTGCCGGACGAAGATGCATTTAGATTCTCGTTTATGAAACAGAAAATAATGGAATATTATGGATCTCAGGCATTTATCACGGACATCGCAGGGAAGGCGAACATTGTAACTCTGGTCAGCAATGCGGCTTCTATTTTAGATCAGTTTTATACTACCACCAGACTTGACGACGATACTAATGCAGAAAAGTACCGCATCATTAAAGCTGCAGCTGATTTAATAAAAGCTGATGTCGAGTCGAGTCGATGCAATGCCAAGAAAAAGACTCTTACGTTCCCATCGAAGACCTGCAGTCATTAGAAAAGAACATGGAAGAAGTCCCAGACTCCTTATTATTACGCGATTTTCTGAGTAACATTGTTTCTGGACACCGTAACGGTTTTAAGATGACTTCCTTGGGACATCATTCAAGCAGCCAAGGATGCTGGAACCTCTTCAAGTTGGTCTTGGTGAACAAATGCAGAACTGCATTTCTGACTTGTTTGGCTTTAGATTTCTGATCGAAACTCCGAAAAGTCTTGGATTTTGTTGTGGGTACAAGTACAAGGAAGTCCTAAGCTTTGAACGCAGCGCAGCAGTGGCGCAAAGTGAAGGTCTCGGAATTCCACCTGGAAGTATACTGCAGTAGGCATAAACAATGGATGCTATAAAGGACCACCATAAACGACCAAGTGTTGGTAAATTCAGTGTTATAATTGACTATTCATTTTTATAAATCGATGTAATATCGATGTTAAAATCGACTTTTCGTACATTAGGGGTGAAAATTTAAGTTGACATTCATGACCTCACATGACCTTTGAATTAACCTGAGTTACATTATAGTAATGCATTTACAATGTAATTGAAAAGACCTTTCGATTGATACCCATCAAGCCACCTTTGTCAGAGAACAAAATCACGCCGATTTTTTAAATTAATTAGTCAATTACAGCCACTTCCGGTTAGATAATTTCAAAGGACTTTTGATATGTTATAATGTACACATTTATGAATGATTTGCCATCAACCGCGGTTATCTAGCTCATTAAGGGTGGCTACAACCCCAATTTTTAATTATATCCATATTTTTGGTTGTTTCAGCTCATTAATAGCCGTAATTTGTATCGATTTTTTTTTAATTTAAAAAAAAAAATCAATAAATAGTAGCCACATCAAGCTTTCGTTCGATACCAAACTCGACGTGGTTTACTATTACAGTTTACCGATAATTAGATTTATTGAATTGCACTAATCGATTAATTAGACCCACGCCCATTATTTTGATTTCGGAGGACTTTTACTATGTAATGTAGTTTTTTTTCTGAATCCAACTATATCAAAAACGCTTGTGTTGCAATTAGTTTTGGGTCAAATCATTTAGACTCTGGACTATATACCACTCAGCCAACCTGTTCCGTAATGGTCATATCAGTTTCATATTATACGTTTGAAAGTTTCTGCTCTAACTACCTTGGACTGAAGAGTCGAAGTTGCCGTGAAATATGAAATTCGAGAAATTTGACAGCCAACGCTCAAAATGGCCGTAAACTGTCAATAACTTTTGGATTTAAACACAGATTAGTCTGAAAATTGTCAAAAAACAGATAATGTTCGTCCCAATGACCATGCAAAGTTTTAAGTTGATCGGTCAAACGGTTCTAGTTTAAATTTCAAAAAACAGGAAATAAGGTTTTAAATTTTAACCAATAGACAACATTTTAAACCCCGAGCGCCATCTACAACTATCAACATTGCATTATGGGAGTAGGATGTGTTGTCAGGTTCAGTTTTCCCTGATGTCAGTGTAGGTTTGCCTGTGGTTCCAACCAATTTCAACGTTTTCGAGCCACAGTAAAGGTAAGGATATAATTAAAACTTTGAAAACAATGAATTCATCTATAGAATATTGAATGAAGTAACGAGCATACTTTTGTATTTTTCAGATTCCATAACTTCAAGAGTTGTAGCTCTACCTACAAGGCGACAGCAATCCAATTTCACGTGTTTTGTTTCCTGAAAACCTTTAAATGTAAGAAGTAATTGTTTAATGCGTTTTTTTCTACTTAATATTAATGATAAGAAGTAAATTGAAAATGCTGAACGTTCATTTTGATTTATACCTATTGGAAATATCAAATTTTGTTGTTCATGTCCAAGTTATGACAGTGTTTTAGGTTAAGTAAGGATTGGTACCTACCTACCTAGGCTCCTACTTAGAATGATGTTAAAGGTATTTAGGCCTAGTTATTGGTAGATGGTACCTACGATAGAAATATGTAGAAGGTACGTGATAGTACTTCTTAGATGATTCCCTAAAGATCAACTATTAATTTATTTCAGGCTGAGTAAAGTGTCATTGGAAAATGACTCGGGAAGTTGCAGGGACAATGCTGCGGCAAGAGTTCTCATGCCCAGTACTTCGCGAGGCCTCCAGGACTTGCCGAAAGGAAACTGGACGAAGATGACAACGGGCTTTCCGAGAAACTTTTCGTCCGACAAAATATCTCAACACCACAACAGTTGCGGCGACAAAAAGCACCATGCGGTGGGTTATAATATGTATAAATCAAACAAAGTTAAGAATGTTTTACTAAGTTATCTAAAATCTGACTGTGTATTTATTAAGGCTAGAGTGGAGGCGTCCTATTCTCTAACTAAAAAATACAACACTGAAATCAAAATATGTGCTACTGATGGAAGTGTCGCTAAGGCATATTGCGGTTGTCCTGCGGGACAGGGTGGCGTCTGCAAACATGTCGCCGCTGTTTTGTGGTTTATGCTGGACATCACCCTGTCTGGGCAGAAGTTTATTCCTGATGAGGTGTCGTGCACAGACCAAAAGCAGAAGTGGGGTCCAAGTAACAATGGAAAATCAAAAGTGTCCACAGAAAAATTTGCGGAGTTGGTTTTCGTGAAACACTTGCCAGGAAAATCAGCAAGAAGCAAGAAAAAAGCGCGTCTCGACATCCCCATTCTCTCTACTACAGTAATACAAAATTTTCATAGTTCCTTATCGAAATCTGGCTTTTCTCCGATGTTTTGTTCTTCAATGGCAGACAACAACTTTCATCCTGAACCGGCAATTTTAACTGAATTGCCTTCTGCCACAGCAACAGTCAACGAGTCAGCGGAGAATGATGAGCGTCCACCATTGCCGCTGGAAATAAGATGGTACAAAGATGTCGAAGAATTGGGTGTTTTCACCTACGATGACATGCCATGCGATCTACTTTTAGATGAGGCACAAGATCTGGAAGTACGAACTCGCCTGCAAAGCGCTACCGACCTCTGGCATACAGAGAGATCAGAAAGAATAACGTCTTCAAAATTCAAAGAAATAGTAAGGAGGACTGTAGCTGTAACTCCAGACTTTGTAAAAAAAGTATTTTCTCAACAATCTTGTAAAGTCCAAACCCCGCAGATGGCACTTGGGTTAGCAAATGAAGAGAAGGTTGTTGTCAAGTATTTACAACAAAAAAAGGCAAAGTTTTTCAAATGTGGATTCGTGGTGAACCCAGGCGTCCCATTCCTTGGAGCGTCTCCTGATGGAGTTATTCTTGATGAAGTATTAAATGATTACGGATTGATCGAAATCAAAACTCTGTCAACCGCCATGGACTTAAAACTTACCATTGCGGAAGCCATCGACCAAGGGAAGTGTTCATTTTTAACGAAAAAAGAACGTATTTTGAAGAGGACCCATGCGTACTTCTTCCAGATCCAAGGGCAGCTTGCTCTGACAGGTTATACATGGTGTGACTTAGTAGTCGACTCTGGACGTGGGGAGATGATAATTGAGCGCATCACATTCGACCACAGTCTATGGGTTACCGATGTGCTACCAAAGTTGGTAAATTTCTATGCTAGGTATAAGCTGAACTCAGAAAATGTTGTCAATGAGTAAGGTTGTTCTGGGTATTCAAAGTGATCTGTTATTTTTAAACCAGGGAATATATTTTATATTTTATTCAAATGTAGGTATTAGTTTTGGCAAGAGAGTGCCCAAGTTACCTTATAATTTTCTGATGTAGGTATCTGATCTGATATTTTTAAACCAGGAACTATTTATATTTTATTCAAATGTATTAGTTTTGGCAAGAGGGTGCCCAAGTTACCTTATAATTTTAAGACAGACATTTTTCCAAGAGATGTGTAGCTGATTATATTATGTTATTGCAGGGTATTACCTAGGTATATATAAATATTTTTCACTAGGTAAATTAAGACTTCGTAATCTTTATGAATATGCTGCGAGATTAATTGGTGCTAGGTAGATATGCAAATGTGATGGGTAATAATATTTTGACCTGTTTATTATTTAAGTGCAAAATCACAGTAGTATTTCTGTTTGCTTGAGTTATTTTTCTTACCAATACTTTCTGTTAAAAAAGACTGAAGATTATTTTGTACTAATTTATAAGTGCTGGAAAAGTGATAAAATAGCAGTACCTACATACCCAACTTGCTATATTTCCTGCCAATAATTTCAGTTAAAAAAAGACTGAGGTTTTCTTTACGTAATAACTAATACTATTTTTTAAAGTGCTAGAAACATGACAAAATAGCAGTAGGTACATAACTTGCTACCTATATTTCTTGCCAATAATAATTAGTTAAATAAGACTGAATATTGCTTTGCTTTTAATCGGTACCTTTTATGGTCTGGAAGTGAAGTTTTATAAAAATGTGGCCATAATAAGAGTGGTAAAACAAACTGTTTAGTATTCAATTTATTAAAAAGTATAATAGTGTATTTATAGTTACATTTTTTACCAATATGCATTACCTACATTACAGTTCTCACTACAACATAAAGCATAGTTGTTAAACTGTTGTGTGATGGCTTGGACCAACAATTATTATGTTAATAAACTACAATTAACTGTACATACATTTACTTTGTTTCATTTTAATTCAGATTTATTGCCCAGAAGCTTCAGTTGAATTGTCATTTCTTTGCAATAAAGGCTCGTCAATGAAGTTAATAAGGTGGCAACAAATCTTCCATATTGGGTCCAGTTTGTCGGCCATGGAATTTGGGAATACGTACTTTAAAATTCTAAACTGTTTAACGCCCCTAATTACTCGTTCCACGTGTATACGCAGTTTTGCAATGTCTCGCGTCATCTGTTCGTCTGCGACACTTAGTTGCGGTTTTCCTTTCAGAAATGGTGGAATATTTAGTTTTACACCGATTTCCTCCAAGCTATCTTCAATGAGGAACCCGCGATCCGCCATCACGGAATCACCATCCTCTAGCCTCGAATACAGGCCACTGTTGTTCGTTACTACCTTGTCGGAAACTCTTCCCGGAGCAAGGTCTGACACTAACGACACAAATCCGTTGGGTGTAATTCCAATTAAACCTTTAGCTGTATTGTGCGACTTATAAGACGAGTAAGTATCGCTTTGAACCCGAAACTCACTGGGATTTTCTATGAACAGCTCGGTGCAGTCTAAGATTATTCTTGTAGTTGGGTACAATTCCTTGAATTCTGGTGGCATGAACCTATCTATTGTTTGTCTACTTGGCCATATGGGCATCTGAACCATTAATGCTGCAATGAAATTGACCCAAAATTGCCAAATCCTGTTGATGGTAGTGACACTAATTTGAAAACGGTTCGCTAGATCAGACTCGAGTAAACCCAGTCGCAACCTACATAACACTAAAAATATCTCGTCTTCAATATTTAATGCCTTGGGTCTACCAATCGAACAATTGGGTTTTGTTTTATTATCATTGTATGCTTCAATGATGAAATCTAGAAATATTTGGAGTCTGCCTTTATTTGCGAACCCAGTGTAGAACCTGATTTTTTTGTCATCGTCCATTATAGATTTCAGGGAAAATTCCTTCGGGCAGGAAGTGCTTTTGATTTTACAATATTCATTTCAGTCTCAATTAGCTTGTTTTTTGTTTTTAAAGCAGACAGTTCTTTCTTTAATTGCTTCACTTCTTCCTTCAACGTTGTGTTTTCTGACTTGAAGATTTCATTTGAAGAAATGCAACCATCTAATGTTTCCTTGAGCTTGGAGATGATTGATTCTGCTTCTCCGATAAAAGCATAGTCATGAACTGTAAGAGAGAGCAGAAGAGACACAGCAGGTATTAGTACAGTGCAGAAAACATTCTTGCCTGGACACGAAGGTTTGTCATTTAGACATTTATTTGCAAACATTTAATTCCTAATCGAATTTTGAGTGATTTTAAAAATATTATGCCGGGGTATCGGAAAAACTTTTGCTCTAAACGGCCCCATATACACAAGGAGTTTTATACTCCATCTTGCTCGATGACCTTGGTTCGCAACTCATCGAGTTTCTATTTTAACTTAAATTTTGTCTGCATGCGTTGTCTATCAGCCAAGGTCATCAAACGAAGGATGCTAAAAAACACCCTTTAAAGTATGTATGGCCCTTTTAAATTAATATTTGACAGACGAAAACACAGTGTCCTTAATAAAATGGATTTTTGCATACGATTGAACCTAAAACAGAGAGTTTCGATTTCAAAGCTCTTTACTATTCTGATTCCAATCCCCGATATAAGATTATTATTAATATTGAGTCAAAAAAATTAAAGTATATGGAAATAAATATTAATGTAGGTACGTACAATATCATATCAAAGGATTTCAATTGGCAGCTACTTTAGCAGAAAAAAAATAGTTGAAGTGATGGTGAACCGATCTAATATTCGTACATGTACAACTTTGATAGAGAGGTAGTACAAAAGTAGAACCTACAGTGCATGTCATGTAAAGAACTGCATTCAGAGATATCACTTGCTGCTCTTGAAGGTAAATTCATTGGAATGGCATTCATGGTTCTTGAGTGGTCAATAACCACATTAGATCCCAAGTCTAAATCGATATCTTCTGCGGGCAGCGGTACAAATGAAGGTGATGAATCGTCAAACTGCACAGGGTAGATGATTTGGTTGTGGAGATCTTCAGAAACTAAAAAAAAATAATAAAATACCAATCACATCACAGATAACTGCACAAGAATATTATTAGTTGAGCACATTATTTGATTCTTTGATAAATTGAGGTTAGGTTCCTAGCTATGTTCATAATTCAGACTGCACTGCATTTCAAAGTAGTTGGGCCTAATAATAGGTAGTATGTAAGATGTAATCATCAAGCATTTGTTTAATATTTAATAAGGAGTCAAACTTTACCTTTGACAGATGTTGCTGGTTTTGAAGAACTTGCCAAAATGTTGTTATTGTAAGTTTTGTTGGGGAAAAAACAGGGCAATTTATCTTCATATTTCTTTTTACCAGATGCGTTAAAATGTGCACCACATATTCTGTGGTTCTTATTAGGGGACCATTTACTAAATTTTCCCTGAGATCCAATTCGCCTCACACGTCTTATCCATTCTTTCTTCAAATCAACGTCCCTTGGAAAGTAGTGAAACGACACTTCCCGGCTAGATTTTGTGTTATTTTTGCACAGTGGGACACAACACACTGTTCCGTACGATCTGCTATTCTTACTTTTATTCATTACTATTATTCATAACACTTAAATTATATAGAGATGATCTTAACAAACACCGAAAAGCCTTCTTCCTTTATGTATCTTAGCACTGTCAAACAGGCAGCTGTCAAACTCTTCACATCCTACACCCAACATGCAACACGGCACGTCGCGCATGCGCAGTGAATTTTGAATGTTGTCTATTATCCAACTGACCCAAAGGTCTACCATTATGGTATTTTTGGGAAAACAAGTTTGTACACAAAAACAACTTTCAAGAAAATGGCAAAAAAAATAAAAAATTCTGACAAAAAGAAAAATAATTTTGATCAATTTCAATCCGTTTTAGACTATAATTTCCGTGATTTTGATCACCAATTTGTGTGTTTGTCAGGTAGTTTAGAACGTACGTATCCAAAACATATCTGAATAATAGATTATCAGTTTCTTCTAAAATGAATTACAAAGTTAAAAAGAATTCTGCCTTGCGAGGCAGTTGTTCAGCCGGTTTATTCCGGAGTGTGCGGGTGGCCCTAAAGAGGGCCGGGGGAACGTTTAGATGGACTTCGAAAATAAAAACATCGAAACGGCACCCACGGACCTTTTCAGGGACACCAACCTACTCAACCGAACAACCGCATCAAAACGGTTCCGAAAACGTTTACGATATCGTTGTTTGCCTTGCCATGACCTCCCTCCCCACCTCTCCTTGTTCACTCTTGGATTGAAACGTTTTCAACAAGCAGCAGTTTCCAAGAGATATTCTGTTGTCTTCAGTATGACGTTGTCATCGCCTCTACCTCGCCTGTCCACCGCGACGCCTTCCTTAAACGCCACGACGCCTTCCTTGAACGCCACGACGCCTGCTCTTCACTCTTTGGAGACGACCTTGACGGCGTCGACATGATCATAGAACCTGCAGCTGTGTTTCACAGTGAGTCTTGGAATATCTTGCAGTTGAAATCAGTCTCCTAGTTCATTCATCCATGGCTAAGTGTAAGATCATCCCTTTGGGGCAAAGGATGGGACGGTCTCCTACTAATATGCCACGATCGCCTCTTTCCCATCCGCCATCCTTACCCATTCATCATCATCAAACTTGAATATTAATTCAGTTAGAACATCTTTTAACCATTAATTAGGCAGTATTGGATTGAAAGTTTTTCAACAAGTAGCAGTTCTTCAAGATATTTTCTCTTCTGTGTTCAGTTAGATGTGAGCGTCGTCTGCACCTCGACACCCTTCTTCACCGTCGCGACGTCCTGTTCCGTCGCGGCGTCTCTGATGCACGCTCTGAAGACGACGCCCACGACGCCCACGAGATAACTCCTGAAGGATATGACGTCACATATCTCTCATTCAGTGTCTTTGTTAAACCAAACTCTATAATACCCAAGGAAGCTCATTTTTCAAAGCTGAAAAGCCATTTTTATTTGGTACTTCAAAGAAAAAACAAAGATAACTAGTTAATTTTAATTTTACCGGACAGATATTTGAAAATAACTTTATTTCTACTAGACGGTCAAGACGCCCTGCTACAGCGCCAGGACGCCCTCCTACTGCGCCAAGACGCCCCGCAGCAGCGCCAGGACGCCCTCCTACAGTGCCGTGACGACCTGCAACAGCGCCAAGACGCCCTGCAGCAGCACCACGACGCCCTGCAGCAGCGCCACAAAGCCCTGCAGCAGCGCCAAGACGCCCTCCTACAGTGCCGCGACGCCCTGCAACAGCGCCAAGACGCCTACTAGACGGCCATGACGCCTTCTCTGCCCACTGGATGGCGATCATCACGGCCTCCAGCAAGATCCACATGTCACTGTGAGTCATATTGATCACGATTACTGTTGCTTCAAACACATGGGTTCGAGTCCCGCGGCCGTCTTCACTGACTGTGGATTCCCTCAGTCGAGAGGCAAATGATGAGAAGGTTCCCCACCTGTTTTTCATCATCATCCAATCATAATCATTCATCCGGCGCCATTAGCCTTGTTGCAGAACAGTGCGACGTTAAATAATACTAGGTAAACGCTCTGTGTAACGCGTTGATGAGCGAGCACCGACACGCGCAACATCGCCAATCGAGCACGATCATTTCAATCAAAGATTTAACTAACTATCGTTACTGATTTTCATCGCAACTTTTCATAAACGTTCTGGAAACATGTAATAACAGGTCAATGTATACCATGAATTTGAAAGGTACTTTTCCATCAATCTCTGTGAACAGATATTCAAAACACTTAAAGTTGAAATAAGTATGTACATTTTTTACCGATTGGGCTGCAATAATGTGTAAAATATGAGATTTTACGTGTACTATCTATACTATCTAGTCAAAACGTTGCTTCTAACATAACTGTGAAACACGATCAATATTTAAAAAAAACTATGAAGGCATACTTACCTACTTACACATAATATACATCCCTTATGAATTGTATTATATTCCACACAGTCAATAAGAATATGTTTTTCATTGAAACTCAGAATTGCCATCTATCCACTTTGGTTCATAAATAAAACAATCCAGAAAGCATTGGAATTTCCCTCCCCACCAATGTACGACAGGAGTTAGACTTCATTATATTTAAGAAACAGATCAGAAAGATATTAACTGAGGATGTGTGGGCTTTGCACTGAGAATTGTAGTTATATAATTAATTTAATATTGTTGTAATCTTTTTTTCATGTTTGAATTTTTGGCATAATAACTTTGTTCTCTTTTTTATTAGTTTGTACTTACCTATGTAATTTTTTATTAGTGAAAATTGTTGTATTATTTATTATGTATGTATCTGGCAGCAGGGCACATAGTGTTACGGGGGCTACCCTATTCCTGCTGCCAGCAAGTGCACTGTGTGTATTTGGAAATAATAAATAAAAATAAAAATACCACCAATTCTGACAGTTCCAAACATTGAAAATGTCAATAAGTGCATAATTTATCTAATGATTGGGCTAAAAACTTGTAAAATAATAGAAAATGGTAGTCTTAATGTCCATGCAAAATATGAACTTAATCGGAACATTTTGAATTTCGCCCAATTGGAAGATATTTTTATTTTTGAACCAATCAAATGACAGCACTCAAAAACTATACACGATTAAGTTAGAATGATATTAGTACATGTGCAAAATTTCAGCTCGATCGGGAAAAATTTGTGACCTGTGGCGTCGGTCCAAACACACAAAAAAAAAAAAAAAACACAAAAAAAAACAGAGAAAGTGTCCAAAAGTGCAGAATGGAGACGCTCGCTACGCTCGCTCAATGAGACAGCAAATCTCAACTCTCTAACAAATACAACTTTGTGAACTGCAAAACGAAATTAAATATAAAGACGGTATAGAACTTCAATTTTTCAAACATGAAAGATGTGCATTTCCATGGTAATTCACATGGTTCACAAAATAATGAAATTTATAGGTACTGTAAAAACGCATGTTATGAAATTAGCCTTACCCCTTTTACTCAGTGGCACCTTGTGTCATTGCATTCAACATTTTGGCAGTGTTTGAACTGAAGCATATCGACTGATGTTGTACTCTGTTATTTCAGTTTGATGACCTCGACTGACCACTACGACGCCTTCCTTGAGCGCCACGACGCCTGCTCTTCACTCTCTGGAGACGACCTTGACGGCACCGACGTGATCATAGAACCAGCTGCTGCGTTACGCAGTGAGTCTTGGAATATCTTGCAGTTGAAATCAGTCTCCTAGTAAACTCATCCATGGCATAGTGTAAGATCATTCCTTTGGGGCAAATGATGTGACGGTCTCCTACTAATAGGCCACGATCGCCTCTTACCCACCCGCCATCCTTACCTATTCATTATCATCAAACTGAGCATTAATTCAGTTAGCACATCTTTCAAACATTAATTAAGCGGTATTCTTGGATTAAAACGATTTCGACAAGCAGCAGTTCTCTAAGTGATTTTCTGTTGTCTTCAGTATGACGTTGCCATCGCCTCTGCCTCGCCTGTCCACCGCGACGCCCATTGAGTTCACGACGCCTGCTCTTCACTCTCTGGAGACGACCTTGACGGCGCCGACGTGATCACAGAACCTGCTGCTGCGTTTCACAGTGAGTCTTAAAGTAACTTGCAAATGGAGTACGGGTTACTATAGTAGTTTTCTCATCCAAGGGGCAAATGATGTGACGGTCTCCTACTAATAGGCCACGATCGCCTCTTACCCAGCCGCTATCCTTACCCATTCATCATCATCAAACTAGAGCATTAATTCAGTTGGCACATCTTTTTCAAACATTAATTAGGCAGTATTGGATTAAAACGTTTTCAACAAGTAGCAGTTGTTCAAGATATGTTCTCTTCTGTGTTCAGTTCGATGTGAGCGTCGTCTGCACCTCGATGCCCTTCTTCACCGCCGCGACGCCCTGTTCCGTCGCGGCTCTCTGATGGACGCTTTGGAGACGACGCCGAGACGCCCACGAGATAACTCCTGAAGGATATGGCATCACATATCTCACAGTGAGTGTCTCTGTTATCGGTTAAACCAAACGAAATTTAACCCTAGGAGGCTCATTTTCAAAGCTGAGATACCTATTTTATCTAGTGGAGCGGTCGCTCCACCCAGCCAAGTCGTACCGTACACTCACACTGTGCCTAAAAACTGAGGAGCAGACCAAACACTTTTACTGTAAGCAATAACATGGCATTTTCGGCCTACTGGATCTAAAAATTGGGAAATCTCACATTGTTGCGAAACATCTTAATTTTGAGCTATGGCCCACCTGACAACATATACCAAACTTTATAACAATAGGTTATTCCATTTGCGAGCTAGAGGGCCGAGAAAACAGTGACACACAAACAGACAAGAAACAGAGATACATTTGTAACGTCGAATGCTGTGATAAATTCTTATGTTCGACAGCAAAGACAATTCTTAGTCCCTCACTTCTTTAATATTTTGCCAAATGTTTTCTATGGTTTTGTATGATAAAGTTTCCGATATCAAGAAGCCACTCAAAAAATGGCTTCTTGAAGAGATTATTATATAGTTTTATGTGATCTGTATTAAGTCTGTAGTATGAATGCCTTATGTATGTATTATGTATTGTTTACTGGGTACCCATATACTGTTATTATTTGAAGAGTTCGTGATGTTTTTTGTGTGTTTTTTAATAATATATTAATTCTGCCCCGCAGTCAAGCCATTATGTGGCTTTGTGGGGTTTCAGTTTATTTTTTAGTGCATAAATGTATCCTGTAAAAACCAATAAAAAAAACTATAAAAAATAGAAGAAATCTAAAAATTCAGCACTGAAAAGTAGTGATATCAAAAAATGGGCCAAGTCAAAACTTAATTTTAAAAACCAATATATACTTGGCGCATCGTGCATATAGATAGTGAAGATACATATGCCAGATGAGTAATATACATAAAATCTACCTACCCTATAATTCCGTAAAAAACGATGTGCCAAGTATATATTGGTTTTTAAAATTAAGTTTTGACTTGGCCCATTTTTTTATATCACTACTTTTCAGTGCTGAATTTTTAGATTTCTTCTATTTTTTTATAGTTGAAGAGACTTCGCTGGTATTTTTAAACGGAGTGTTTTTTATGGGGATATCACTCATTTTTTAAAAATGAGTAAAAACTAAAATTAATTAAATCGTTTCCTTTTCTTTGAAGTAACCAATCCCCATAAAAAAAAACACTCCGTGTAAAAATACCAGCCAAGTCTCTTCAACTATAAAAAATAGAAGACATCTAAAAATTTATCTTCATCCAATCATAATCATTTATCCGGCGCCATTAGCCTAGTTGCAGAACAGTGCGACGTTAAAATAAGTCTATGAGACAGCAGATCTCAACTCTAACAAATACAACTGAAATTTATATTGTAAAAACGCATGTTATGAAATTCGCCCTTCCCCTGTCACTTGGTGGCATATTGAATTTATTGCATTCAACATTTTGGCAGTGTTGGAACTGAAGCATATCAACTGATGTTGTACTCTGTTATTTTAGTTTGAGGACCTCGACTGACCACTACGACGTCTTCCTTGACAACCGCGACGCCTATTGAGCGCCACGACGCCTGCTCTTCACTCTCTGGAGACGATCTTGACGGCGACGACTCTATCTTCCAGATGGAACCTGCTGCTTCGAATGTTATTACTTATTTGTTATTTTTGTTATCTTTGGCTAGATCTTCTTTATTTTTTTATACCTACATTATTGAAATTACTGATTCCAAGATAAACGGACAAGGCAAGGTTCTGATATTTCATGAAGTGTTTCCTACAATCTGGTTTGATAAATGAATTATTTTTATATTTTACTTGGATACCTTTTCTTTGCATAGTAAAAATTTTGTGTGACTCAGTGGAGTTCCACCAAAACGTGTGTCAAATATTAGATGGATTCTATATTTGCATAATACACTAAGGCTGCGTTTCACCAAGATTCTATACTCTGGTTTGAGGCGGTAAACCTGGTTTAGAGGCCCCTAAACCAGGTTTACCGCCTCTATAGGCGGTAAAGGCGGTAAACCTGGTTTAAGGGCCTCTAAACCAGGTTTATCGCCTCTAACCCGGGCTTAGAATCTTGGTGAAACGCAGCCTAATTGTGCTACGTTGTGTTTGTTAAATAGATTATAGTTTTTAAGGATAAGTAAGATAAGTGTAGTTTCTTGTGGAGTTCATTACTACATTTGAGATTTGTATCTATGAGTATTCCCTGAATTTTGTTTCTTCTACTTCTTCACATCATTTTCTGCTGTTTGTAAATAAATAAATAGCTGAAACTCCCTTCATCCTTATCCTGTATTCCTTATTTGTCTATCTTATTGCTTATATTTTGTATTTCACATCACCTAAGTATCCTTTTGTGTTTGAAACAAATTTATTTACCCTGTTCAATGTTTAACATTGAAAACGTCACCATGGCAAGACTATTCAAGCGTTATTTTTCGTATTTTCTCTTGCTCCTGCCAAACGTAATAAGGCATCGCGTCAATTTTGTCACAAAACGTGTAAGTATTATACTATTCTGGTTGTGGTCAAAATGATTTTCTGCAAGTTTGGTCCATTCGTTTCATTTGAAACTTGATTTTGTATTTGCAACGAAATCTACGAAATGTTCATAAAAAATAACTATGGACCACTGCATTTCTGTATCTGTAGGCGCAGTAACATTTGTTTCACAATTATTTTGATTTTGACCGGAGTTTATAAACTATTATGACTTGCTGTTTGGCGATGCTTTCTTGGAAGTGTTGAGTAAACGTAAGGTTTTGTGTTAATCTATTTTTTTTCTGTAGAACTATTAAAATTTCTGTGATAAATCTGATGGCGGCAATCCAAAGTTCATATTTAGAGTGATTATTTAAGTAAGTAGGTACCTATGCGAAATATCTATCTTTTCACATTTTCAGTTGCATACATCTGAGAAATATTATTTATCTATTATTTATAGCTTTGACACATTTCTCTGACCCTCTCTGCATCCATTTTTCTACCCTGTGAAGTTTTGTTCAGGTATAGGCAATTGAATGTCGTTTCTGAAGACAATTTGAACTCTTATATGATCCTGCAAGTGATTATTTACGGAATTTCGGTTAGATCGTGGTTACAGGCTTTGTAACTTGTGGCGGATTTGAAATAGTGTAGGTGGTTAGAAGGAATTTAAGGAGCGGCTGGAGAGGAAGACAAGATAAGGGAGAGACAATCGTGAATGGTTACTCGAAACAAGAACATTTCTGACGGACATTTTGAAGAATGCTTTCTTCAATCAAACCATAGATGATTGGAATGACTTGCCAGCCAACATAATAAAAAATTAAGAAATTCAAATTTTATTGATTTCTGTCCACAATACAGGGAGTTATTAGTAATTCATTGAGTAATTCATTTAGTGATAATTTTTATTAACATTTTGTAAGATGTATGAATAAATAAACAAGTAAATAAATAAAAACATTGCATTCTTTCGTTTCTCATTTACGCATTTTGTTGGGCTTTGGTCTGCTGAAGACGTAATGTGTGTATAAACGACGCACTCTCTGCTGACGATGCTGTCGTTTTATATTTACGCAAACCTGTAAATAATCATTAAATAATGACACAATCTGAAAATAAAAACTGTTTTTATTTACACGTTATAAAAGTGCATTTTTCCCACTATTCTGTTTTCAAGCTCAACTTCAAGATTCCATAAATTTTGTTCCATTTGTTCAAATTTTATGAAATTGAAATTGTCAGCTTGATATCGTATGTAGTATTGAAGAATTAGCGTCCCGGCCATTAGAAGTTTTCTGGACGCGCGCTATTTGAGCTATAATCAATTTTTTGACAACCAAATTTGAACAGCTGTAACTTTTTTCCTACAATAGTAATGTTTTTGAAACTTGCGCACATTAAATTTTGGTATGTGTTTTAATATGTGTACAATTTTCAGAATCGTATCTATAATAGTTTCGATATAGTGATCTGAGCAATCAGGATTATTTTTTTGCGCCACCAGGTATATATTGTTAGTATTAATATTACAATAGTATTAGTATTATTAGAAATATTACAATGAGTTATCATGAAGCTGGTAGAGAGATCAACAAGACCTTTATTTCCTCTGGCTCGACTGAGGGATACCAACAACAACCTCAGTCAAGAACACGGCCTAGGGAATCGAACCTGGGATCTCTGGGGGGCATAATCCAGAGCGTTACTGTCCGATTCAACGTGCTCATTTTCAATACTAGGAAAACGCTCTGTGTACGCGTTGATAAGCGAGCAATATTCGTGAGGAAACGATCTATTCAAAGCGTCAGAAGAGACGTGATCATTTATTTGAAATGTATTTCAATATATTTGACAAATATTTCAAAATGAGTATAAAATGTCCGTAAAATGTCAATCATTTTGGAAGATCTTGAGAGATTTGTATAGAAATATTCAAAAACACATAAAAAGTGTTAGTCATAAAGGTGCATTTTTAAATTTTGATTTTAATATAAATTATTATTAATTTTTAATTTTCAAAAAATATACTTAAGCTTGAATTACACGGTTCAAGTTTCCTTGAAGGGGTTGAATTCAACCCTTGATTTCAAGGAAACTTGAAAGAGAATTTAGACGATTTAATGTTGATTGTTGATTGAAGTTGCAGTGAAATTAACAATTGGTTGAAGTATTTCAAGACTTGAAGGAAAATAGGACTTGTTCTAATTGAAATGGCTGAAGAGATGTCTTGAATTCAAGATTTGGAAACGTGGGCCAAACATGCACCATTTTCATATCTATTTTTTTGATTGGATATAGTTCAATACCATATTTTATGAACATTGTGACACCCAAAAAATATTAAAAAAATTTTGTGTCTATTATTTTTCAAATTTTTAGACTGAAGTGTTATTCTTGCATAAAATCGAAGTCATTGAAACTTTCAGGATATATGAGCAATGTTGTTGTCTTTGTCGTGGTATTTTTTTGAAATTTTAATTTTAATTTTTAATTGAAACGAGATTGATTCATTGCGGCAGAAATGCAAGAGATTTTTTTTACTCATTTAGCTCGGACATCTGTTTCGTTTCTTTTTGCTTTTCCTATTACTTTGTTTGTGACATTTATGACACACCGTCTCAACAAATTGAGATTTTTTAAATCTGAGAAATCATGCAATTTGTGAAAAGACTATTCCTGCCTTCAAAATGATATGCATACTATAATTTTATTATGGTTTAATAAATTATTATTTCATTATCTTATTATTAGGTATTTGAAATTATTGTCACAGCATGCACACTATTGATACATTGTTTCCTAGGAAAACGCTTTGCGGAAAACGATTTTTTTAACGAAGTGCGAGCCTTCTTATTGCATGCGAAGTCATGTGTGCGTTAACGTTGCTGTTTAGACCTTGACAATAATAGAGGAATACAAGATGCGTCAAAGCCCAAAGTAGCAGTCTTTCCTTGAATTAATTTGATTTTTTTTTTTTTTAAATGATAAATTTTACAAGCGAAAAAGTGTCCATAAAATTCCAATTATAAATGTTTGTCCGAATGACCATGCAAGCTTTTAAGTTGATAGGTCAAACGGTAACATTATAATAATTCAGCGAGCGTCTCTATTCTACACTTTTGGACACTTTCTCTTTTTTTTGTTAGTTTGACCCGACGCCACAGTCACAATTTTTATCGGATCGAGCTAAAATTTAGCACACATACCTACTAATATCATTTTAACTTACTCGTGTTTAGTTTTTGAGAGCTGAACTTTGATTGGTTCAAAAATGAAAATATCTCACGATTGGTCGAAAATCAAATAGCTTCGATTAAGTTCTTATCTTGCATGGACTATCATTTTCTCTTATTTTACAAATTTTCAGCCCAATCGGTCAAGAAAGTTTACACTTATTGACATTTTTAACTGTTTATGAAATATATTGACAGAATTTGATGGTATTGAAATGAATGGGAATTATTCCAAATTATGTAACCAGTGTAGATGGATAATCTCAGTTTCAATGAAAAGATTGTACTTTTATGTTGATCGAGTGTATCATATTTCAGTAAACAAACAAACCAACAAAAACAAACTAAGAAGACAGAGAAAGAGCCATAAGAGTAGGTACCGTGGTGACCGTGGTGTGATTGATTGTGATTTTTTTTTAGCACTTTGCTTAATGTTTAATTATTGTTATAGACGTATTGGTTTGTAAACTAATATTGTCCTAAGAAGATTCTGCTAAACGAATCGAAACTTTCGATATGATCAATAAAATAAAATATTACAGGATGAAATATCCCAAAGAAAGTGAAAATAACATAACAACCTAGAATAGTATACTATATGTATTATTCAATTAGGAATTTTTTGTGGCATTTTGATCAAATGTCACCTACAATGGAACAGTGTTGATTTGTGTTGAGCTCGTGAAAATTTGACTTTGTTAAAAAATATGATTATAAAAACTTATTTCGAAATAGGTAAAAGCTTGTCATTATTCAATCATCCTCCAGCTAGCAATATATAGCTACCTACAATACTATTCATACATTTTTGCATTATTCAAAAGTGATGGTAAGACATTATAATGAAATACGATATAATACGAGTATACGATGATTTTTACTTCATTTTTACTTCATTTACCTATAACCCTCTATTATTTTAGATTAAATGCTATTCATTGCAATTATTTGCATCACATTAAATAATATGTTTAAAGATTCAAGTATCTTCAATTAGTAGAAAATAATATGGTAAGATCAATTTGAACGTGTGGTGGGCGAGTCTTGTTTTTATTTGCGTATTTCACGATGTTGGTGAATGACCGTGAACCACATGTGTTTGTTATCTGGAATAGTTTCGTAACGTTTCATAGTGGAGTACGGACGTGACTATGTGAATGGAATCGCTTAGACCAATCAGAGACGAATATTAGCAAGTGGGTTGGAATGTTGATATTTTAACTTGTAACGGAAATTGCTGTTAAGTCAACGACAGTAACGCCATCTAGCTCAGTTACGGACAATTTATCATCGAATGAATCACGTTAAATTCCTGTACTGCCTCTGGTAACGGCGTAATAACATCCCCACTCAATGTATTCCAGTCACATCGTTCTTCTCACAAAATGCATACTACCCTACATCTCTCCTTGATTCTACTAGTCTTACTTTTTCCGCGTGGTCCTTCCGCCCCAGAAAATTCGGTTTCTTAATCATGTGCAATTTCGTCCCAACCAACACGCCATGTGTACGCTCTGAAAAAATTGCAGAGTCTCATTTCCCTTCTTCTTTCCTTTAACGACTTCCATCCCAGCTCCCTAATCATTTCCGTGACACTCTCCGGCACTCTCGTTAGTCTTATGTTTATTCCCTCTCTCTCCCTATCTTGAATGATCCACTTCCTTCTCCTTAGCTTTCCTGTTACCCTCCTGGCTGCCCACCTTTGTACACTTTCAACTTTCTTTATCTGTACTATTTTATGTGGGTCCCACACTGCCCCTGCGTATTCCGCCACTGGTCTTATAAGTGTCAAGTACGCCTTTTCCTTCACTTCGGTTGTCGCTCCTTCTAAACTTCTCATCACGAAATTCAGATTTCTTGTCGCCTTTGTTGTTACTGCATCCACTTGATCATTCCAATTTAGTCTCTTGTCTAACACTACACCTAGATATTTGTATTAGGCCATAATTTACAGTCTATGTCCTCCCAACTCATAGTTATAGGTTCTTCTCATTGTTTCCTGTTTGTATATCTGACTATCTGACATAGTTAGTTCTTAGGTAGTTTTGTAATGAGTCCTCGTCTTCTTTACTCTCCGCCTTTCTATATACAACTGCATCGTCAGCGAACAATCTTATTTTTATAAGATTCCAGTTTTAACATTTTTAAAGTTAAGTAAATGGTTGATCAACTAGATTATGTTTTCAAATGTCATTCACGATAGTTCTGGGATGACGTTGAGGTCGTGAAACCCCTCTAGTGTAAAACGTTTTCGCTTTTTTAATTCCAAATGGATCATATTTACTGTTATCCTTCATTTTACTGATGTAATAGCTGTCAGAACACAGTGTGACAATTTTAAATCAGAGTTCTTTGTATAAACTAGGAAAACGCTCAGTGTAACGCGTCGATGAGCGAGCACGGATACGCGCAACACCTCGAACCGAAATTCAGTATATCGAAATTTCTTTAAAAGCCAATAATTCTGAAATTCGTCACAGACCTTGTATGAAAATCTCAAAAAATTCCTAAAATATTGGTCCCAATAACCATGTTAGCTGAAGTTTTAAGTTGATCGATCAAACGGTTCTAGTTGAATTTTTCAAAATCACAAGATAGGTGGTTTAAAATTTTAGCTAATAAGAGGATTTGGATGAAACTTTGTAAGATTGGGGACAATGTTGAGGTGGTCGTCAACCTCCTTGTCACGACCCACAGTTCCAGGTCCGACTACGACTTCTTCCCTCGCATAAGTACTACAAGTACCACATGGAGACGCTGCCCTGGGTTGACGCGATGAGGTGGTCGTCAACCTCCTTGTCACGACCCTCTGTTCCAGGTCCGACTACGACTTCCTCCCCTCACACGGCTACTACAAGTACCACACGGAGACGCTGCCCTGGGTGGAGGCGATGAGGTGGTCGTCAATATTCTTGTCACGACCCTCAGTTCAGGTCCGACTACGCCTTCTTCCCCTCTCATGGGTACTACAAGTACCACACGGAGACGCTGCCCTGGGTGGACGCGATGAGGTGGTCGTCAACCTCCTTGTCACGACCCTCAGTTCAGGTCCGACTACGACTTCTTCCCCTCGCATTGCGTCTACAAGTACCACACGGAGACGCTGCCCTGGGTGGAGGTAATGAGGTGGTCGTCAACCTCCTTGTCACGACCCTCTGTTCCAGGTCATACTACTTCGTCCCCTAGCATGGCGTCCACAAGTACAACAGGGAGACGCTGCCCTGGGTAGAGGCGATGAGGTGGTCGTCAACCTCCTTGTCACGCCCCTCTGTTCCAGGTCCGACTACGACTTCCTCCCCTCACACGGCGTCTACAAGTACCACACGGAAACACTGCCCTGGGTGGAGGCGATGAAAGTGAGCGAGAGTGAAGGCACACACCTCCTGATCTTGAACACTGAGGAGGAACTCCAGGCGCTGAACAACGTGTATCAGTGGGAGACGGAGGTTTGGGTCGGAATCCATCATCTTCATAGGAACATGAACTTCATAACAATCTTCAGTGAGTTCAAAGGCTGGCGTCAAGGGTTCGGAATCTGACTGACGAACGCATTGTATTAATGCATTTTGCATTGTATTACCTTTTCCACTTGATAGAGAAAGATTTAGTGTCAAATATAAGAAGTACATGTACAGAATCAAGAAGAAAATGTTAGTAAAATGTCCATTACCTTTAAAGTTCTTTTTAACTGAAAATTAGCAAATAACCTAAAAATTGATCCCAATGACAAAGCAACAAATTATTGCGTTGGTCAAAGGGTTCAATTTTGTTATTTTCAACCAATCACATGATCTCGTTCAAAAACATACACGATATCTGTGTGCAAAATTACAGATTGATTGGTTCTGATGTTTGCTAGGGATTGGCAACAAACATATACATCCTCATAAGAGTTTAATTTGACAGTAGAGTCGTATTATACATAATACTAGGAAAACGCTCCGTGTAACGCGTTGATGAGCGAGCACCGATTCGCACGACATCGCCTATCGAGCCCAATCCATTTAATCAAAGAAAACTTACTATATTATTATCAAATTAATTCCTTACAACTTTCCATCAACACTCTGGAAAAATTAACAGAACAATACCATAAATTTGATACTTTTCCATCAATCTCTTTGGACAGATATTCAAATTACTTAAAATAGCAATAAATCTGTAAATTCTTGACCGATTGTTCTGGAAATGTGTAAAATATGATATGTATCTAGTCGAAATGTTATTTTTAATATAACTGTGAAACATGATCCTTATCCAGAAATAAAGTATTTTAGATACCTAATACCTATGTATATTAAATATATTACATATTGCATACAAACATTGTGTATTGCAATGATCACTCGATCAACATAAAGAATCTGTCTCTCATTGAAACTGAGAATAGTAATCTATAAACTTTGCATTGCTATATTACATAGATAGAGCAATCCAGAATGCAGTGGAATTTCTGTTTTGAAATGTCATTTCTGACAGATACAAAACTTAAAAAATGCCAATAAGTGCATAAGTTATCTACTGATTGGGCTGAAAAGTTGTAAAATAATTGAAAATGGTACTCTTAATGGTCACGCAAAATTTGAACTCGATCAGACGATTTTGATTTTTGGCCAATCAGAAGATATGTCTTTAATTGAACCAATCAGAATGCAGCTCTCAAAATCAATCCCAGGCTGAGTTAGAATGATATTAGTATGTGTGCAAAATTTCAGCTCGATCGAAAAAAAAATGTGGCCTCTAGCGTCTGGAAAAACACAAATACACATAAACAAAAAAAAACAGAGAAAGTGTCCAAAAGAGCCAAATGGAGACGCTCGCTCAACTAACATAACCTCAAACCATGCAAGTGACACATTCAAACAAGATTTGAATTGGGATAGTTTGAATCTGGAAGATTTGAGTTGCTCTTAACTTGAATTGCATAGTGTGATACTCACTTTATCCTATCTTACCAAAGATTGCACAGGTCTGTACCTCAGACCATTGACGTACACTGGGGGTGGGGACATGCGACTGGCCAGACATATTCTGTCGTCGATGTCTAGTGACAAACGAAGCCGACCCGTTCTTACATACAGATCAAGGTCAAATTCTTCACTCGTCCGGCTGAGATCGTCTTACATAGGACAAGATTGCGGGGAAAACTGACGCAGTACAACAATATGGTTTGGATGCTCTTGTAGTATAAATATGTAGACACAGCGTAGCTTTAAACAAAATTAATAATATGTCTTTATATTGCCAGAATTTGATAAACCAGTGCGGCATTCGGCGAAAGCATTCATTCCTGCAGCTATAGCAGTCACGTATCCCATATAGAGCGGAAGTCAATGATCAGACGTAGAAGACATGAAGCACATTTTCTCGATTTTGCGTTGCTCTGGCAATTTTGGACTGAAGTAATCAAGCTCAATTGTCATTTGACTGATAAGAGAGTCATATTGAAGTATTTTCGTACACAATGACTCATGTCACCATTACAAATATGATTTGATGAAGGAGGAATTACTGTTTTTTAGCTCACCTCAATTATCAATGGATTGGACTTCAAGCCTTCTACCTCTGACATATGTTAAATGGACTTTATGTGGTGACATAAATGGATTAATGATTGTTTAAATCGAATATTACTTGATGTTTGAAAATTGTAGTTATGCAGCGAGCAACAGTAATGATTGAATTTTACAAATGGTGACAGAAGTGGGATAATTTTTATTTATTAATTTAAAAGAAGTGGAAGTAAAAAGAAGAAAAGAAGAGTAAACAAGCTCCTACAAAACTGTGGGAATGTTTTTATGGGATGCAGATTTCCCGCTGTTCAATTCGTGGCTAGAGAGCGATGAAGTGGATCACCTGGACTCTGTGTCTGCATCTTCGTAGTCATGCACCTTGGCTTCCGAACTCCATCGACATCGGCGCTCACTCAGATAGCAGTCACACCCTCTGCCCGCAATACCTGGACTCCGATCAAGCCGTCATTCACCTGGACTCTCTGGTTTTCTCCGCTCCCATGCCGGCCAATTTTGTTCGCCCCTGACTCTATACTATATGTGAAACGCTACTTTAACCCATCTTCTAGAAATATGACACCACTCATCGAAAACCACAACAATCTGGATCACTTGAACTCTTCCTCTGCCCTCGTGAGAAACACTTTACATATTGTTCTGAGTTTTGTTTACGTTATTTTATAGATCACTTACTGACTAGCACGTAGCTTGTAGAAATACTGAATATTTTTTGTAATTTGGCTGAAGAGGGGATCGCTGTATATCACCCTAGAGAACTATACTTGAAAAGAGCTATTAACATTACCCTGTAAATTAAATAATAATCACATTCAATTGTTTTTCACTAATTGACCAATCAGAGGCAACCACCTTATTTTGATTTTGGTAAACTTTTGGTATGTTGAACAGTTATTTTTTCTTAATCCAACGATATAAAATCATTGTTGCAATACTTGTTAAAATACTCTAATGTTGCAAATAGTGGTGGGTCAAACCGTTAAGACTCTGGAATAAACAGTGATTTGGGATATAGCAGTTTTTACCACCGGGCCCTCCACATGTGTTGTCTTCTGCTTCCAGGTTTCCCGATCCCCAGGAACCTGATTCTACAACTCCATTGCGGTCGCCTAGCAATTTCTTCCATAAGATTACCATTGAAACGGGACTCGTCCAATCACGCGAAGACCAAATCAAGAGAGTCAATCGTCATTTACATTTTATGCTGCATTTGTGCTGTGTGTTTTTTTCTAAGTTAACCATGGTTTTCAGATTATCTAATAACGTAAGCCAATTTGCAGCACAGAATTACCGCAACTCTCGTAATGTTTAATCATAGCTCTGTACACCATGAAAAGGCTCCTCGGGAACCCTGAACCCCAGACCCATTAACTAGAGTACTGTATGAGACGTGTCTTCTCTTACCAGACACCTTACGTGTCCCAATAGGGCTGCGAAGTAATAGTCTCGTCAAAACGAGACGGCTTTCATATTTTTATTACTCAAAAACACAATCATCTTCATTGTTGCTTTCATTTAAAACTTACAATTCAAGTTACATTGTTGAAAATACATAACAAATGAAAGAGCAAGTAACAAGTAATATAACAATGAATGAGTAAAGCAAGGTGAAACCAACACATATAATATATGACATCACACTTAAGTCCCCATCGACGCATCTTATAGAGTTGCGTCTACAGTTCACACACACACAGTGAGTGTTGTCTCTACAGTGGTATCGCAAAGTTATCTCCTTCGCTCTCTCTCAAAGTTCTCTAGTTCTCTTCGACTCTATCACACATGTTAGAACAGTTAAAATAGAAAAGTTCGATTTCATCACTCGGGTCATTCCAGTTAAAATGGTAAAGTTCGATATCATCACTCGTGTCATTCCAGTTAAAATCGCAAAGTTCGATTTCATCCCTTGTGTCATTCCAGTTAAAATCGCAAAGTTCGATTTCATCCCTTGTGTCATTCCAGTTAAAATCGCAAAGTTCGATTTCATCACTCGTGTCATTCCCGTTTAAATCGAAGAGATCGATAACTACACTCGCGCCATTCCAGTTAAAATCGCAAAGTTCGATTTCATCACTCGTGTCATTCCAGTTTAAATCGCAAAGTTCGATTTCATCCCTTGTGTCATTCCAGTTAAAATCGCAAAGTTCGATTTCATCACTCGTGTCATTCCCGTTTAAATCGAATAGATCGATAACTACACTCGCGCCATTCCAGTTAAAATCGCAAAGTTCGATTTCATCACTCGTGTCATTCCAGTTAAAATCGCAAAGTTCGATTTCATCCCTTGTGTCATTCCAGTTAAAATCGCAAAGTTCGATTTCATCCCTTGTGTCATTCCAGTTAAAATCGCAAAGTTCGATTTCATCACTCGTGTCATTCCCGTTTAAATCGAAAAGATCGATAACTACACTCGCGCCATTCCAGTTAAAATCGCAAAGTTCGATTTCATCACTCGTGTCATTCCAGTTTAAATCGCAAAGTTCGATTTCATCCCTTGTGTCATTCCAGTTAAAATCGCAAAGTTCGATTTCATCACTCGTGTCATTCCCGTTTAAATCGAAAAGATCGATAACTACACTCGCGCCATTCCAGTTAAAATCGCAAAGTTCGATTTCATCACTCGTGTCATTCCAGTTTAAATCGCAAAGTTCAAATGCCTGAACACTTGTCACAATCATTGTTCCTGTATAGATGCACAGTTTTAGTTGTGACTGTTCTTGTGACGTCTTCCTACGTTCTCTTGGCCCTCTTCCTCCATCGGGACGTTTCCGATCGATCGGGTTGGTTCCCCCGCTGGCGCTTCTGGTCATCCATCTCGGTGTTCGTCTCAGCTTTCGGGATTAATATTTCCTGGAATTCCATAAAAAATTACTATTATCGATAATCGATAGTAATGAAAATAGTAGAAATTTTATGAATTTAAATAAAATTGTGTTAAAATCGCGTTAAATGCACTAAATTTTACAGTGAAATTAGCCATATTTTCGGGTCAGCGCGGCCCGGACGCGAGAATGGAAACAACAAAGAGTTGCTTATGGGAGAATCGGCTATTCCACTTTGATGCTCCGCTGCGCTGTTGAATGCGCGTTGCCAATTTCACCGATGTACATGTTTGCACAAATGGATTGTGCATTGTGCATGATAGAGGTCCACTATCCACTTGATAGAGAAAGATTTTGTCTCAAAATATAAGAAGTACACGTATAGAAACAAGAATTAAATGTCAGTAAAATATCCCAGGATCTCGTTCAAAAACATTCACGATATCTGTGTGCAAAATTACAGATCGATTGGTTATGATGTTTGCTAGGGATTGGCAACAAACTTATACATCCCCATAAGAGTTTAATTTGACAGTAGAGTCGTATTATACATAACCTCAAACCATGCAAGTGACACGTTCAAACAAGATTTGAATTGGGATAGTTTGAATCTGGAAGTTTGAGTTACTCTTAACTTGAATTGCATAGTGTGATACTCACTTTGTCCTATCTTACCAAAGATTGCACAGGTAACCATTCTGTACCTCAGACGTAGAATATGTACCTGAAGCATATTTTCTTTATTTTGCGTTGCTCTGGCACTTTTGGACTGATGTGATCAAGCTCAATTGTCATTTGACTGATAAGAGAGTCATATCGAAGTATTTTCGTACACAATGACTCATGTCACCATTACAAATATGATTTGATGAAGGAGGAATTACTGTTTTTTAGCTCACCTCAATTATCAATGGATTGGACTTCCGGCCTTCTACCTCTGACATATGTTAAATGGACTTTATGTGGTGACATAAATGGATTTATGATTGTTTAAATCGAATATTACTTGATGTTTGAATATTGTAGTTATGCATAGCGAGCAACAGTAATGATTGAATTTTACAAATGGTGACAGAAGTGGGATTATTTTTATTTATTAATTTAAAAGAAGTGGAAGTAAAAAGAAGAAAGGAAGAGTAAACAAGCTCCTACAAAACTGTGAGAATGTTTTTATGGGATGCAGATTTCCCGCTGTTCAATTCGTGGCTAGAGAGCGATGAAGTGGATCACCTGGACTCTGTGTCTGCATCTTCGTAGTCATGCACCTTGGCTTCCGAACTCCATCGACATCGGCGCTCACTCAGATAGCAGTCACACCCTCTGCCCGCAATACCTGGACTCCGATCAAGCCGTCATTCACCTGGACTCTCTGGTTTTCTCCGCTCCCATGCCGGCCAATTTTGTTCACCCCTGACTCTATACTATATGTGAAACGCTACTTTTACCCATCTTCGCGACGCGACTACGGCAGTCGTGTGCCTCTAAAGAGGCCATTCTGGGTACTTTAGAGAATATTTGACCTTGGTACAAATTTTGTAATTTGTAATATTTTTTCTGAACTTTACTTGAAAAGAGCTATTAACATTACTCTGTAAATTAATAATCACATTCAATTGTTTTTCACTAATAGACCAATCATAGACAGCCACCATATTTTGATATTGATAGACTTTTGCTATGTTGTACAGTTATTTTTTCTGAATCCAACGATATAAAATCATTGTTGCAATACTTGTTAAAATACTCTAATGTTGCAAATAGTGGTGGGTCAAACCGTGAAGACTCTGGACTAAACAGTGATTTGGGATATAGCAGTTTTTACCACCGGGCCCTCCACATGTGTTGTCTTCTGCTTCCAGGTTTCCCGATCCCCAGGAACCTGATTCTACAACTCCATTGCGGTCGCCTAGCAATTTCTTCCATAAGATTACCATTGAAACGGGGCTCGTCCAATCACGTGAAGTCCGAGTCAAGAGAGTCAATCGTCAGTTACATTTTTATGCTGCATTTGTGCTGTGTGATTTTTTCTTAGATTGCTCTAAGTTTTTTTATGCAGAACATAAAAATCTATTTTTATGCCAAATTTGAACGATTTCTATACGGTAGTTCTTGCATTGTGTACGCATTTCCTGTTGGTGAATTTACACGTACCCGTGCTCGCTCATCAACGCGTTACACTGAGCGTTTTCCTAGTTTTAAACTACTATAGCATGTATCAGATACAATATTTCATTATAACATTTCTAAATGTAAAGGTTCGTGGACGATTTACTGAGCTATGAGGGTTTTACTCACAGCCGTTTGTATAGTCGTCTTTCGTCCCTCCCTCCTCCTGGTAGCTGCCTGTCGTCTGAGTGAAAATTGTAGTTCTACAACAGCCACCTGGGATGGGGTCACTACCATCGCGCATTTGAATAACCAAGAGACGGTGGCGACCCCATCCCGGGACGGCAAGTGAGGAACTTCTCAGACGACAGGCAGCTACCAGGAGGAGGGAGGGACGAACCGACGACTATTCGCGTTTAAAATCAAAGGAGTCGACATCTGGAGGCTGCTTCGCCAACTAACCTACCTAGGAGTAAAATCTTTTGTTTTTCATTTGTTTTCATCTGTCAAATGGATGTTCAACCGGTGAATTTACCTATTAAAAGCAAACTAAAAGCAGCAAATCGATATTGTAGTGTTCCTCAATGTTCAAACAAAGAATCAACAGCTGCAGATGGACTCTCCTTTCATTTATTCCCGAAGGATACTGTGCGGGAGAAACAATCATCTGCAATCTGCTTTGAAGGTTGGCAAGAGGGTTTCCAAATGCATGTTAGCTTCATTATTCTATGATGTGGGGAACATTTCAAAGCAGATAACTTCTTTTACTCTGGTAAGACTTGTATTATATTGTTTTGATATATCTGAAATAAGTTCATAAATCGTCAATGAAGGCTGCTCTAACCCAAAAACACTACGCATTACTTCCATGTATAATCTACGATCACCACACTTTACAGGGATTGGAAACTGTCGGACTAGCTGGCCATGAGCTTGGTCACCTTGAACACAACAATCATAGAACAGGCGGCTGTGATGTCGCTCTCGTTACACATGTCTTTATCTGCCGCCAGAACAGAATTCAAATATTCGACAATGCGCTATCATCTTTAGCAGCGGCAAGATTGAGAAGCTCTTTCAAACCTGGCAGTGAATGTGTGAATCAAATTAAAACACTCCAAAAGCGTATTTTTTTTTAAATTTCGCGGGTCACCGGCCGGAAGTAAACGGGTGCAGGAAGTCATCAGGTGCAAATCGGCGGCCCAAGCACTCGGCCGCCATCATTTTGCATTGGTCTTATGGGAGTGACGTCACAATACGCAGACGGTTTCCAATCCCTGTAAAGTGTGGTGATCGAAGGTATAATTGTGTTGCCATGGTAAAACTGCCTTCTAGTAATTCTAAACCCAGAAAAAAACACTCCGTGTAAAAAAGGCAGCCAAGTCTCTTTACTTTAAAAAAATTCAACACCGAAAAGGAGTGATATCAAAAAAGGAGCCAAGTCAATGACATTTCCAAATATTTAATCGTATCTTTGAAATAAAAGTATAAACACCGAGATATACTTTACAAAAGGACTTGGCGCATCGTTTTTTTAAAGACATCATTCTATCCTAAAAGTGGAAAGAAATTTACAAGTAGGTACATTTTCCTCTTTCTATTAGAGCCAGAATCTATGAATCAAGCTACTTTTAGTAATGACTATTTTATAGTTTTGTCAATGGCGATAGAAGCATGATTTTATGCTGTAATATATAAGTAATATAAGGGTGAAAGAATTACATAACAATTGGAAGTGGTGAGAATGTAGGTTTCTTTGGAAAACTTCCATGGAGTCAGGAGTCAGGATCCTCATCAGTGTGTTGTGTCTAATGTCCGCCCGTCCGATCGGGTAGCTCAGTTGGTAGAGCTCTCGCCCGGCAAGTGAGAGGTCCCAAGTTCGTGCCCCGGTTCGGTCGGATATTTTTCACAACACACATCCCTTCATATCAATTGGAAGTGGGCTCATACATATTCTTGCAGTACTGTTAATATGGCGATATTAGACTGGTATCTTTTCATAATTTGATCTTGACTGAAGGAAATCATGAAACGTTGTCAAATAATTACTAACTAATGGAACACAATTATATATTTTTGAAGTGTCAAGTGTATAAAGTTAAATTTTTTAATAGAAATTCAATATGACTGTCTTCTTTGTGAAATGTATTTTTATAAAATGTGTATTAATAGAAATTGTTACATGATGAGAAGGTATAACGCATGAGACTTAATTATATTCACCACGAAACAATATTACGAAGATAACTATTGTGTATATTTATAGAAAGCATAGACAACAAGTTTCATAGCGTATATAATCATATAGAAAATATTTTACATATTTATATTAAGGTGTGTATAATATGTACCTAATTGAAAGATGTTTCCCTATTATTCTAAACATTCAAAATGACGGTTGTATATAAATGGCACATGCTTATGAATAGAAAAATGTCTTTAAAAAAACGATGCGCCAAGTCCTTTTGTAAAGTATATCTCGGTGTTTATACTTTTATTTCAAAGATACGATTAAATATTTGGAAATGTCATTGACTTGGCTCCTTTTTTGATATCACTCCTTTTCGGTGTTGAATTTTTTTAAAGTAAAGAGACTTGGCTGCCTTTTTTACACGGAGTGTTTTTTTCTGGGATATCACTTCTTTTGTTAGTTTATTCATACAGCTTGTAGCACAGCTTGTGTCCGTGCAAGAACTTATTTCTTTAAAAAAATACGCCTATGCCGATTTGGATACTTAGAAAAGTTGCGTTTGGTATATAAGATTAAAATAATTATCCAAGAAGAATAGCTTTAAGTTTCGTTACAATCGGTCCAGCCGTTTTCGATATATGACGTCACTTCCGGTTTTAGCAATGGCGGCCGAAAATAATGTCGTCTTGAATTCATAATTATTACTCCTACACATTTCCAAAATTTGGTTGCAATCGGTACAGCCGTTTTTGATATATGACGTCACTTCCGGTTTTAACAATGGCGGCCGAAAATAATGTCGTCTTGAATTCATAATTATTAGTACAACACATTTCCAAAATTTGGTTGCAATCGGTACAGCCATTTTCGATATATGACGTCACTTCCGGTTTTAACAATGGCGGCCGAAAATAATGTCGTCTTGAATTCATAATTATTAGTACAACACATTTCCAAAATTTGATTGCAATCGGTACAGCCATTTTCGATATTTGACGTCACTTCCGGTTTTAACAATGGCGGCCGAAAATAATGTCGTCTTGAATTCGTAATTATTAGTCCAACACATTTCCAAACTTAGGTTGCAATCGGTACAACCGTTTACGATATATGACGTCACTTCCGGTTTTAAAAATGGCCGCCGAGAACACTGCAACCTTGAATTTATAATTATTTACAAAGTACGTTTACTTATATCTATTTTAAAGTATAAAGTGGTGAATTTAGCGTCATTTAGCATATTTATGACGTCATTTCCGGTATAGGTCATAAAATGTGTGACGTCATTTCCGGTTTCGATATTTGAATCATCAAATATTACTGATTACATAAAGTTGACCGTCTAAATCGTTTAGCGCTGGTTTTGTTCTAATCTGTTTAGCCGTTTTTGAGACATGATGTCACTTCCGGTTTCAAAATGGCGGCTTCCGGTTGGTTTTATAACAAGTCAAATGAAATATCAAAAGTACAAACGTTACATAAATATCAAGACAATCGGATCAACAGTTGTTGCTGAAATGCAAATCGATGTATATTAAATTTCATGACGTCATTTCCGGTTTATTTAAAATAATGTTCAGTCTTTTGATATTGATAATCCATATAGATGACCGTCTGAAACGATTGGCGCAAATTTCGTTCCGATCGGTCCAACCGTTGACGAGATATGACGTCACTTCCGGTTTCAAAATGGCGGCACAAAAAATTCATGGGGACAAGGTTAAATCAGACGCCAAAAGTGCACACGTGGTAAAAATGTGAGATCAATCGGTTCAGCCGTTTAGGCTGTGGCCTGTTTACCGGATTTTAGCTCCAGCCTACTACTACTAAGATTATTATTATGAAAACCGCCCTAAAACACAGTTTTCACGGCCCTCTAGCGCGCAAAGGGCGTAACCTATTGTTCCCAAATTTAGTATATGTTGTAGGGTGGGCCATAGCTCGAAATTAAGATATTTCGCAACAATGTGAGATTTCTCAATTTTAAGATCCAGTAGGCCGAAAATGCCACTTTGATGCTTACAGTAAAAGTGGGTTTGCTCCAGCCTTTATATGAGAGTGTGCGCGCGCCGTCCGACTTGGCTGGCGTGGAGCGACCGCTACACTAGATTCTTTAAAATTTTTTAAAAATTTCCAGAAGACCGTGATTATATCACTTGTCCCTCCCTAAATTAGTTTTTATGTCTGCCACACAACATATAGAGCGCCAGCTGCTCAAACATACAGGTACGAGAATTCCCCTATAATTCGTATTCTAGTTTGCCAATGGCGATGCATTGAAGAGTCCCCACCTATTCTATATATTGTGTGAAGCTAGTTCCATGCACGTTGGTCACTACTACTAGACAACTGTGGATCTGTCAGGCTATATCGCATGCGCACTGAATGGCCCATTATCCGAGACGGATTCATGAATGAAAATATTTGGCTCTGTTTTATAATAAGGATAACCGTTCTGATTAGATCCCATACTTTTTATAATCGTTTCAGTTAAGTCATTTATTGTAGCCAATGTAGTGTAGTGTAGTATGTAGTGTAATACTCACTTAAATCCTATTTTACCAAAGACTGCAAAGGTAACCTCAGGCGTAGAAGTCCTGAAGCCCAATATCGCGATTTTGCTTTGCTCTGCAATTTTGGACTGAAGTAATCAAGCTCAATTGTCATTTGACTGATAAGAGAGTCATATCGAAGTATTTTCGTACACAATGACTCATGCCACCATTACAAATATGATTTGATGAAGGAGGAAATACTGTTTTTTAGCTCACCTCAATCAATGGATTGGACTTCAGGCCTTCTACCTCTGATATAAGATAAATTGATCGTATGTGGTGAATTAATGAAGTTATGATTGTTTATATTGAATATTATTTGATGTTTGAAAATTGTAGTTATGCATAGCGAGCGATAGTAATGATTGAAATTTACAAATGGTGACAGAAGTGGGATTATTTTTATTTATTAATTTAAAAGAAGTCGAAGTGTAAGTAAGAGTAAACAAGCAGACAGCTTCTACCAACAGTGAGAATGTGTTTATCAGATGCAGAATTAATCTGCAAGTTAATCATCTATCAGATGTATTTCATCCCGATACTAACTTACTAGTAACTTGGTCAAGAAACCTAAAGTTAAGCATCAGATATGAAGTTTCTGAGCAGTATGAAGCGGTATGTAGTGATATGAAGCAGTATGAAGCGGTATGAAGCGGGGATGCGGGATAATCCCCCCCCCCCCCCCCCCCCCTCCCCACTCGAGCAGACTGACCGTGACCCCTCATTCACCATACAAAATTAAGTTTTTGTCCGAGATTTACAAAAAATTATTTAAATTTAAAATAAATCCCTTCGGGGCAAAAATAGGGGGCTGAAATTTGAGTTTGTGAATTTTTACTTCATTTTAATTTGAGCAGTTTAGCATCTCAAAATCCATTTTACAATGTTTATATTCGAAAAAATATCCTGCGGGGCAACAATTGGTGGTTTTTTAGCCTCAGTTTGTGCATTTTAGAGTTCCAGATCACTTTTAAATGGTCCAGCGTCCTAATAATATGCGATGTCGCAACAACGTCCCCTCCGAGTGCCGCCATCCCCCACCCCCCTCATGATGAAAGTAGTTGCTACGAGCCTGGGTAGTCACCTCGCTATTGGTCCAGCGTCCTGATAATGCAGCCTCCCACGTGGTCCAGGTACAGATAATGAACAGCTCCGTGTTTAGCCGACCAATGATGATCGTCGAGGTAATGAGATGCAATCAATAGGCTTGTAAAGATAGCGGAGACAGAGCCAAATGGACGTGGCATAGTGGTGAGTGGGTGGGCAGTACTATAAGATGTGCTAATGCTATGTGAAGTACTTGCCTTGCTTGTCGTCAGCCTTGGTGACCTACTTCTTCCTAAGCCCAAAGAAGCGCCGAGCTCGCTTGCCTAGAAATAAGAGTAACCTATAACCATCTGTACTTATACTATCCAGACATCTACGAGACGAGACCATGCATCTTCATATATACGATATTATATCATTGTTCACAAAATTTAACTTGATAAGGGGATACCATATTATGTGCCTATAAACCCACAATCCAAAAATAAGAATATTCGAATCAGTATCAACGACCTAACTAAAGAATAATCCACAAAGTGAAAGTAGGAAGTTTTAGGAGAAAACTTACATAAACTTTGTCTCTCCTTCGGTTGATTCTCGGGTTCAATCTAGAAAAACAAAAAGAATATCAAATCATCATTAGACCAGACGTAACAATGCATTGAGCACAAACCATCACCAAAAATAAACATAGCAATTCCAAACTCTATGCAAAAGTACATTCCCACTCTATGATTGATACTATTCGCTTTTACCAGAGAACGGTCTGACACCTAGCGGATTCTGGCGGAACTCTTTGAGTGCGGTGATGTTTTCAATTCGAGAAAATAAGGAACACAACTGACCTCTGGTGGATTTTGTGGTACTAGGTAAATGGCGGCTATCAAGGGCGCATTTGCATAAATATAAGTACAAATATTTGATATAGTTGTTTGTTATGGCCAAAAAAGTAAATGTATATAGCTAAATATCAATTTCATTTGTTTTTGTTTTTTCACTGCTTTATTGAAAAACGAAATGTAAAAACAAACAAATTAATATGTGGACCTGATAGTAGCCATCTTGCTAGAAGTGGCTCCATCACGTATCACTTATTTGTGTGAATACGGCCATTATTATGTGTTAATTGATATGATGTAGACATTCATAAGATGTTGGATTTCGTGTAGCTCATTCTTTTCATTCACTTTAATGACTATAACTACGCGTTATAACGCGACGTTACACTGAGCGTTTTCCTAGTAGAACAAAATGTCCTTCAAATGACAAGCTAACGACAGATAATTTTGACTAACCAGGGCAGGAGGTGACGTTGTTTCCACGAGCAGCGGATGCATCCGGTAGAATTCTGCCTCCTCTTGCAGATCAGCGGTTTGCCAATTAACAATACGACGTCCTCGTGCTTCCGCCAGTTGCTCGCGGATGAACTAGTTGGACATTCCATTTTTATAACAGTAAGCACAATAACAGTGCAATACGTGATACTTATTTTCCCTTTTTAGCAGTCATATAGGAAATTTTCTGCTCTTTCATAATTGCGATATCCTCAAAAGATCGGACGGCCATTTTGGGCTCCAGGGCCTGTCTAAGGTGCCAAAATAGTTGTATTTCAGTAAAAATATAAAACTTTTGTCAATTATTGTTCTTGTGTACATAATAAACGATGTGTCAGAAAGGTGCGATAAAAAATTCTAAGTTCACGCTAAATTTGATTGAGGGAAAATCGCAAAAAATGTGTTAAATCCACTTAAAAATTTTACGAAATCATTCCTTTTTAAGTGGATTTAACTCATTCTCAATAATAGAAAATTCAAAGAATATTAAATATTATAATTAAGATAAGATTTTGTAATAAGATTTCAAAGATTAGGTAATTCTATTCTCATAACGAACACACTATGGACATAGAACACTAATAAAAGTAAGGACTATAGAAAAGATTATGTTATTTCGACGAGTCACCTCACAATACTATTTATTGTATTTACATAATTAGTAAATTACTTTCCTTATGAGATATATAACATATTATTATAGAGTGGCCTGATCGGTCCGTTTAGCGAATCCCTGTCCTCTCATTGGCTGGTGCAATGATTATAACGCTTCAATTTAAACTCGGAGAAAAAATCTGAGGTGTCAGATCTTAAAGCATAAACCTTTCCGTACCTACTCGTTACTTCTGTCAGGGTTCTATGTTTAATAGCGTATGAAGTAGAGGTATCCCAACTCTACACGTTTTTCAGGAGAATAGAATGCTAGTACACATTTCTATCACCAGAGTGCAGAGATGATCTTGATTGTGCGCATACCTGTACGTCACGTCGCCGGCGCGTCGCAGGGCTGTCCAATTGGATGTATTCCGGTAAGTCCGGATTGTTGTAGTTCCGGAAAGTCGTCTCTTCGTCCAAGAATATAACTTTCTCCCCCGGTTCCTTCATACAAAGATTCTCTACGCTTTTGGCCGCAATCCTTGGGTTTATGTATTGAATTTCCAAAACGTCTGTTGATCAAACTCGACTATTAATTATCTTGAAGATTTAAGTTGTACTTAATATTATAGGACGTATGCACCCAGTCACAACGGTGTTAAAACCATTTGGGTATACAAGTGTTGGGATACTTCATTATGTTCATAGTTATTTATACTCCTATATGCCCTGTACACTATGGTATAGGTACTCATTAGGGCAGGGGCACGGGTTTTAAAGTTTTCTTACCGGCAGCCGGTCTCGTTCTGGCTTTGATAGGTGGTGGGTTGTCTTTTTTTCTGCTTGGTGGCGGCCGAGTTACCGGAAACAGTTGTATAATACGAGCGTTACGATTGTTAACCTGGAACATAAATCATGGTTTAGGAAAACGCTCTGTGTAACGCGTTGATAAGCAAGCCTTTGTTTTGTATACGAAATAATACACAAGATGGCGGCCAATGACAAATTGCTTCCACTGAAGTTGCAATATCTCAGCTCCCGTGATTGGCTCATTTTAATTCTTTTTCTTAAACCATTTTAAACGAAAATGCAAAAGTCTAATTAATACGTTAAAAGTAGAAAACACCCGTTTGTGTCGAATGGAAATGCCATCAAAATTTATTACGGTATTTAGTACCATAAATATAAAATTGAACCCGGAATTAACAGTCGCACTTTCCCGCATAATTCCAGAATCAAAACAAACACCAGATCTCGCCCTCTCACAAGAGAAGAACTAGTTTCCTATGAACAGGTAGAAATCTCCCCAGACAAGCAAAACCCAACCCAACGACACTATAGAGAGTTCAATGCACGACGAACGCCGGAGCGCTACGATAGTAACAACAAACCCGAACCTAGAACCTAGAACAAGTTCGCTCAAGTGTCAAACCGTCACGCTAAAACTAAACTATATACGCACACAAGACCAACAAAACTACCATTTTGACACAAATTCAGGCACACACTCATTCAGTTTAGAATCAGGCTCAGGCATTATAGTAAATAAAACATAATTATACGTACTACAATTCTTCCTCGCCAATCCTGCAGCGAGTCTTTTTGCTCTAATGGTGTTTTCTGTCCTTGTCCTCCTCTGGTCTCGCGAGTTTTCCTCGTTCTTTTACCACCAACTATTCTTACGGCTTCTTCACGTGGAGCCGCAGTCGTTTCACAATCACTTTCAAACCCGCACAATAAGTTTAGTTTCAACCAATTACCTCTGTTGTTTAGTATTTTATGTTTAGAGGGTAATTGATTGATACATGATGAGCGCGGTATCTCGGCCTTTTGATCAGGAACCGCCAAGCATGAGGCGCTGTAAATACCACACGTAGGATTTACAGCGCGCTCAGGTATTTTTAATATCGCATTCTTCCTTTCTTCTTCTCCTAGTTTTTCTGCTGAAATATAGCGTAAGAGTCATCAGTTCAGTTCAATTGATACGTGTTCCAATTGGAACACAGCCGCTGCAATGTGAACTGCCTCGGTAGCTCAGCTGGTAGAGCATCTGACTGGATATCAGAAGGTCGTGGGTCCCACTCGAGGAAAATCTTTTCACATTGCAGTTGGTATTTATTAAGTATCGAATATTGTTTTGACTAATGGGAGAAGAGATATTTAAGTTATGATGACTCCCAACCAAGATTTCTTGTAACACGTTTATTGGTATTTGGTCATAATTTTGTACAAAATTATTCTTTATTTAACGTCTGTTTAAGAGGGAAAGTTGTCAAATTTAGCGATCAAATAAATAAATGTCCAAAATTGGAGGCACAATTGTGCTAAAATTGAAATACGGTAAGATATTGATAAATTGGGAATGTTGGAGTAATCGAAAGTAAGTCTATGTTAAAAGGGTATGTCACATCCGGGTTATATTTTTGCCCAGTGAACTGGGCATTGGGCAAATATATTTACTATTGATGTATTACCTGAGATGTGTACTACATAATGGCGACAGAATGATTAAGAAAGGTTTTGTACTTTATGAATTACAGCGATATTATTTCAATAACCTCCGCTTCAAAAGTTACGATGTCGGCCATCTTTAAATCAGTGTGACGTCAGAGCGCTGCATATTGTTACAAAATAGCATATAATTATTCCTTGGAGTTTTGTGAATCCAAACATGAAACTTCTAGCCCTTCCTGAGCATTCTCTTTCCGCTCGATAAGAACTAAGTATACATACTAGACATGGAATTATATATCAACTCCAACAAAAATATTCGTTACTCTTAGGAGAACCGTTTCAAATGACTTACCCATATTAATTCTTCCTCTTTACACAATTTTAAGTGGAGTAAAAATATACGACTGTTCACCAAAGCAAATGTAATTCACTTAAAAAAATTTTGCTATGCGATTTTATTAAAAAATATCCCAACAATGATCAATAGACAATGAGTTGGTATTAACAAATCTTTGTTATTTGTTAACTTTCAGATGAATCTACTCATTGTTCCTGCCATGGAAACCCCCATGAATGTCTTAGTTCCCTCACTACTGTATCTTAACGCGATTCGAGCGATACCACATGACTAAAAATATAAATCCAAGCTACTGCACTCAAAAAGTCAGGAGGGCGTTTTTCTCATTCGCAGTAAGTGATTTTACAACTCACTGTATCTTTTTTAACACATTATTGTTGTACCGTAAAGTTTTGACTTTTTTACTTTTGAAAATAGACATTTATTTTTGTCACGATTTAAGCCCCACCTTTCACACTACAGACTTCCACGAAAGCTCATTGTGTTCACAATGAATAGGCAGATGTCATGACTAAGCCCAAATTTTGAAAACTTCATTTCGACTTCGTCTCTTCTAAATCAGTAATATTTGACTGATAATATTTGAGATAACAAAAGTCGACGCAAGTGAAACCGCTTTCGAGGAGTTAATGGACTCGAGGAATCTCGAGGACTTTCGAGTACTGTCGAGGGGATCGAGGAGAAATCTGGAGGATAACAATCGGCTCCTTTACCATGAAGGCGTTGAAGATAGAAGAATCAGAGGGCACGATGACTATAAACGGAAAGGTGGCAGAGTGAAGATTATCGGCACGTCTACCAAGACACCACAACCTTCTCCACGTACGAGTACTGAGTCCAAAGCAAACGGAACGACCCTAGAACACCGGACACACTGTCAACTTCTGTGAGAGTGGAGAGTGAAGAGTAGCTCTCTAATTGGCTGACAGCTGTCACGTGACCGTCATAAGGCCAGGTGACAGCTGTCAGCCAATGAGAGAGCTACTCTTCACTCTCCACTCTCACAGAAGTTGACAGTGTGCCTGGTGTTTAAGTCAACCATGGAGTCAACATAGTTCGAACAACCAGCAAGATCAACAGCAAGTGACGATGGAGGTTTTAAATGCAAGTGTCTGGGACATAACCTGTTGTTCTGTTGAAATATCTTCATAGTGTTGTCACTTGTTTCTGTACTATTTTAAAATAAAACACACAAATTAGGGCAGATTGATTTATTTGTTTCTTTCTCAAACTTTGCAAGAGGCAATCTTTGCAGAACTATGTGTTGACCGTTAAAAGTCTGATGCACATCAGAGAACTCTCTCTATTCTTGTAGAATGGATAAAAAACGTGAAATATTGAAAGTACACCTACATGTCTAGGATATAGACAAACAAAACAATAGTATTGTTGGATGAATAGTTTTCTAGTAATTGACTCAGAAAGATTGATAGAAATCCCAGACTTTAAAAATTATTTCGCTTTGTTTTAAAACAGTAATATAGTCATTGACGTCATGGGGCACAACATTGCCATGGCAACACAGTATTCTCCATGGTAACACATTGTTGTGGGCTTAGAAATGAACTAACCTGGTTTAGATACGTCACACACAGATTTTCCAGCTAAATGTCAAATTCAAAATGTAATATCTATGCAAATTTGAGATATTTATTAGACATTTTGATATTTGTTTACGAAGAATCGCTAAGCAACGCTTTGCTGTCGCAGAAGACCAGACCAGGAGACCTTAACTTCCCGAATGGCACAAAGAGTCCGAGCAATGGAGATGGGGTACTGGAGAAGATGCTGCTTGGTTACGATACTCGACCATGTGAGGAACGACCGCATACGTGAAATGATGGGAGTGGAGACATCACTAACTGATTATATAGAGACGAAGCTACTCTTGTGGTATGGCCATCTCAGAAGGATGCCAGATGAAAGATTGCCAATGAGAGCCTGGTCATGGGTACCGTCAAGAAGAAGAAAGAGAGGAAGACCAAGGAGGAGGTGGGCAGAAGGAGTTGACACTGCCATGAGAAGAAGAGGTCTTCGCGATGGAGACTTCTTAAATAAAGATAAATGGCATTTAGGATGCAGAATACGGCCTAAATAATACGCTTTAATAATATATAATGAAAAAGGATAACCATAAGTTTATATTTCATCTAATCATGATTAAAATTTCAAATCATTTCGTCAACCCATATTGTCTCCAATCGCATCCAAAAATGTGCCTGCAACAAGCGGCAAAATCGCTCGCGCTTGCAGCACCTTAAATTGGCTGTCTTGGCTAAAGGGAGGATACAATTAGTGGTAACAATTAACGAGGAATTAACGAGCAGATCAATTAAGGTTATGTTCACTCGGCAAAACTGAAGACGGTATGAATGCAATTCAATTACTGTAGTGATGTCCTTATTATTATCAGTGAAATGAGAGCTCACCTTCAAGAGCTAGATGCCGAGTTAGAGACTACTTCGGAACAGGCGCGTAGGAATAGGGGGGGAAAGGGGGGAACGGACCCCCCCTGTCTGGAGCCTGACCCCCCTGCCAGAGATCCTGACCCCCCCTGCTAGAGACTCTGACCCCCCCTGCTAGAGATCCTGAACACATCCAGATATTCACAAATGTTTATTAAGTGTTGCACAGAATGCACAGATTTGCTCCATTATGATGTTGAATTCTCAAAATTTTCTCAAGTTTTGTAAAAAATTAAACAGAGGCATTATCCAATGAGACAACTCATTTACTCATTTGTCCAACATGATCATCCTCATGAATCAAATTAAATAATTGCACGTTAAACGAATAGATTCCAAAACACATACAGATTTTTCTTATTGATTGCTTATTGCTGTTGCTCTTGCAACCTTTTCCAAAGGTTGATTCCAAAATCAATTCATAATCGATTCTCTTTCACTAGAATTCAAGTATTTCCCTGCGGGGCCATTTAGGATTTTGTCAAATAAAAAAAATTATTTTGTCTCTTGTATCCCCAAGAATATTGCATAGGACACAGATTTTAAATTTCTCTAAAAAAGATGGCAAAAAAGCTTCGAATTCGATTTTTTTTTTATCAAGATGTAAAACAATGTCCTGCGGGGCCATTGGGAATTCTATAAAATCAAGTTTTCTTAAGTTCCCACAGAATATTGCATATCATAAATTTTACATTTCTTTGAAAAGAATAGTTTAAAAATCGATTATTTTGTATCAAAAATGCAAAAAAGGCTCTGCGGGGCTAACTGGGGTTGAGTCCCCCAGACCCCTTGTAGCAGTGAACTACCTTTTCCTGACATCCATCGATCCCATCGATCTTTATTTTTTGTCAAAATAAAGTTCCTACGCGCCTGCTTCGGAAGATGCAATCAAATCATTTTCAGACAATCTAAATACTTCAAATACCGTTTTATGTTTTGTCGAGTGTAGGTACTTTATTTCTACTCAAACAAGTTATTAGTTAGCTTACTCAGACACCGTGTACACTGTATGCAAATCTGTTTTAATAAAGATAATAAATAATTGTTTGAAATACAAAAAAACAGAGAAAGTGTCCAAAAGTGCTGAAGAGAGATGCTCACTACACTCGCTCAAATACTACCTTGTGTTGTTAGAAGGGGAATAGAATCTGCATATTAGGTTCAATAATTTGGAGTATTTATGGTGTTTTATCTAGTATTTACTAATTTTAAACATAGTCACTGCCCCTTGGTAGACACCCTCTCACCTTATCTTGATCCTGTCTCATGTGGTTATTGTTGCATTTCTATTATTGTTGTCAATAATAAATAATAATGTCATAATAATAATATGTCAATAATAATAATGTTGTCAATAAAATAATAAAGTCTATTATTATTGTGTTGTTATGACAACATTTGAAATGTCGCTCTCGTTACATTTGGGGTCGTCTAGCACTACCTACCAAATAGTAGCATTAACCACCTCGCCCTCTACGTCTGTCAAGTATTGAACTAAACGAATTGTCAGGTATCGGAAGAGCTGAACATCTAAGATCTAGAAGACATCCCGCACGTTGGTGCTGAAGCGACACCCTGACAAGAATCCCAACAATCCAATCTCGAAGACATACGATGTGATTTGAGCCGAGAGGAGGTCGTATACGACGAGAAAGGTTCGAACTCAGGCTACAGAGATAATGCATTCAACTAGTTTGAGGTTCACGTTCAGGGTTCTCGTGGATCCGTTCCGCTACGAGATGTCGAGGTTCAATAACCTGTCAACTGAATCGTTATCTTCAGTTTAATCCGACGTCAATGATTACGAACTGTTTCGTATCAGCATGATCAACCAGCCAGATCAACTGCAAGATCAACCAGCCAGATCAACCAGCAAGATCAACAGCAGATCAACCAGCAAGATCAACAGCAAGATCAACCAGCCAGATCAACAGCAGATCAACCAGCAAGATCAACAGCAGATCAACCAGCAAGATCAACAGCAAGATCAACCAGCCAGATCAACAGCAGATCAACCAGCAAGATCAACAGCAAGATCAACCAGCCAGATCAACCGCAGATCAACCAGCAAGATCAACAGCAAGATCAACCAGCAAGATCAACCAGCCAGATCAACCGCAAGATCAACCAGCCAGATCAACAGCAGATCAACCAGCAAGATCAACAGCAAGATCAACCAGCCAGATCAACAGCTGATCAACAGCAAGATCAACCAGCCAGATCAACAGCAAGATCAACCAGCCATATCAACAGCAGATAAACCAGCCAGATCAACAGCAAGATCAACCAGCCAGATCAACAGCAAGATCAACCAGCAAGATCAACAGCACTATCAACCAGCAAGATCAACAGCACGATCAACAGCACGATCAACCAGCAAGATCAACCAGCTAGACAACCAGCAAGAACAACAGCACTATCAACCAGCAAGATCAACAGCACGATCAACCAGAAAGATCAACAGCACGATCAACCAGAAAGATCAACAGCACGATCAACAGCACGTTCAACCAGCAAGATCAACCAGCTAGACAACCAGCAAGATCAACAGCACTATCAACCAGCAAGATCAACAGCACGATCAACCAGCAAGATCAACAGCACGATCAACCAGAAAGATCAACAGCACGATCAACAGCACGTTCAACCAGCAAGATCAACCAGCTAGACAACCAGCAAGATCAACAGCACTATCAACCAGCAAGATCAACAGCACGATCAACCAGCAAGATCAACAGCAAGAACCACCAGCAAGGTCAACAGCTAGTAACGACGGAGGTTTTAAATGCAAGAGTCTGGGACATTATCTGTTGTTCTGTTGAATATCTTCATAGTCTTGTCTCTTGTTTCTGTACTTTTATACAAAATAAAATACATATTATGGCAGAATGAATTGTGTGTTTCTTTCTCAAACTTTGCAAGAGGCAATCTTTGTAGAACTATGCAAATGCACATTAGGGAACTCTCTCTAGCTGTAGAATGGAATAAAAACGTGAAATAATGAAAGTACACATGTCGTAGAAGCAGACAAACAAAGCAATAATATTGTTGAATAAATTGTTTTCTAGTATAACGATTGATAATAAAGATTGATAGAAATCCCAGACTTGATAAATTATTTCGCTTTGTTTAAAAAAAAAAATCATTACGTCATGATTCACAGCATTGCCATGGCAACAAAGTATTCACCATGGTAACACATTGTTGTGTGCTTAGAAATTCACTGGGCTCACATACGTCACACATAAATTTTCCCGCCAAAATGTCAAATTCAAACTGGAAATACATATGAAAATTTGAGATATTTAATAGAACTTTTGATATGTTTTACAAAGAATCGCTAGGCAACGCCATGCTGTCGCAGGAGACCAGCCACAACCTTCCCGTAACGCCGAGTTTCACCGATCGGTCTGACATTTTCGTTTGTCGACAGGAATTTTTTCGAAATCCAATGATTGATTCAAATTTAATAAAACTTATGTGCCCGGATTCACAAAGCTTTTCCCCCTGGGTTTTAAAATTAAACCCCTTCTTTAACTGCTTATCAGATACACGTTAATATCTAGTATCTATATACAGTTCGTTTGTCCTGTTTGAACTGTCACCAGATGGAGCCACAGTCAGTTGTTCTGCTAGGCCGAGAAAGACTTCATTGCGCGCTCACCTTGCAATGTTGTCCTTCTCGGCCTTACAGAACAACTGACGGTGTCTCGGTCTGTAGAGAGTTTGATTGGTAGAGAGTGTGATTGGTTGATCCGATTCATTTGACATTTTTGCCAATATTGCACTTAAGCATCATATTGCATTAAATATTAAATTGTGCAATGCAATAAAACATTTTGAATTCTAGGAATGAATTTGGTACGCTTCTACGCAATTTGAACACTATGTAAAATTTGATATTATATTGACCTAAATCAGATAGAGGAATAGAATCAGAGAGGGGGGGGGGGGGGGGGAGGGAATCCCTCACCCATTCCTGCGCACCTGGTTACACTGAGCTATTTCCTCGTAATACCTGTTGAACTTGCGCCACAGTGTTGCCATATCGGGACAACGTGTCGACGAGAAGATCCCCAAGAGGCTGTACTCGAGCAAGGTCCACTAAATCTCCGCTCCTACTAGCGCGCAGCACCTCACGGTGCTAATTAGGTCGTTGCACACACTTCCACTATGTTAAATACAAAAGTGTCCGCCATTGCGGTGCCAAACGGAAGACGGAAGACGTCACGCTTGCGCAAGACCGCGCAAGACAGCTGAGCTAACATCTGAACTGTCACATGAAGTGTCCGTCAGTAAGTCGACATAAGCACAAAATAGTATAAATTGATGTTTACATTTTGTTTGATATTGATCAGTTTCATCGTCTTGGTTTTAATGTAGTCTGTGCGATCAAAGTTATTCAACAAAGTTTACTTCCGCTTCCGCTTTACTTTCGCTTGACTACTTCCGCTTGATTTTACTTCCGCTTTACTCCGTAATGGCGTCAGATGGAACGACCTTATTTGGCGGTTCGCCTGTTCTCCGCTAGGAGAAGATTTAGTGGACCTTGTACTGGAGCACTGGGCTCTTGGGGGCCGTGGAGAATGAAATCAGTGGCACTCATGATGATGCCGGTCGACGATGCAAGCACGACTGATTTATCTCGCATGCAAGATGTGAGATTGTGATTAGGACAGGTGATTTGTTATCTATTTAATTGGAAGACACGTGGAAGTTTTTCTATATCGCAAAAGATAAGGGTTTCGTCATAGGATTTATACGTTAAGATTCAGACCTTCGATATGAAAATGGTACCTATAGGTACGAATCGTTCCGTATCAACTTAACCAATGACCTTTCGACAACCTCTCTGATTGTTCTCAAAATTTGGGACAATAAGCAACACAAACATCTTTCAGGTTTTTTCCATTTTCTTTAAACTCTTTCACTATAACAGGGCTCCAAAATGAACCAAAAAATTTACTTTTTGGACAATTGAGCGTTAGACAACATTAACACCTTTTTACTCGTTCTACTTAGAAAGATGATTTTTGTATAGCTGATAGCTCTCTGAAACTGACTTTTAAAATACGATTTTATTTTGATCCAAATTTTGTGATTTTTTGTAACTACCTCCAGACGATTTTTTTTTCTGTAAGACCTCTGATATGTTTTTTGCATGCTCAGAAAGTTTCAGGATGGGACTTCTATCGGTCTGGGAAATATAAATTATTTACGAATGTCATATCCGAACTTCGTATTTAATTGTGGTCGTTAAATGGCATTTTAACATTGATATGCCCATATTCTTTAAATTGTGTTTCCGAAACCTAATGAATGACCATCTTGACATTTTCTATGCATGTCAAACACATATTATTTAAGGACTCAAAAAAAAGGAGAGAAAACAAATATATCCTTTTTAGGCAGGAGCTAGTTAAACATTGTTAATGTTCTTCTTGAATGCGCCTATCCCAAAAAAGTTATTCTTTATTTCTCTCATTTCTTTTTTGCGAGTCCTTAAATATGTGTTTGTCCATGCTCAGTAGGTGGGATATTCGCTATATTCGCTATACTAATTTTTCCTTTGGCAGTCTTATAGGAAATTTTCCGCTCTTTCATAATTTCGATATCCTTAAAAAATCGGGCGGCCATTTTGGGCTCCAGGGCTGTCCAAAGTACCAAAAAGAGTGTATTTCAGTGAAATTATAATACTTTTGTCAATTTATTGTTCTTTTATAATAAACGATGTGTCAGGAAGGTACGATAAAAAAATAAAAAATCTAAGTCTAACCAAAGTTGTATTTATTCAAGAAATTAAAGATGTCGGCGGGTAAGCTCTAAAATGACCGCCATTTTCAGGGAATTTGTGCTTCAAGGTTGCAGTTGTTTATGTTGGTTCATATTATGTACTTTTAACTTAAAAACCAATGGGTCACGAAATTAACCCTTTGGGGGGTGGCGGGTGGAGACCTAAAGGTTTCGATATCTGTACAATAGCCCACACTAGCTAGAGTACAATGGTTCCTTGCACATACTAAAGAAAATGTGCTCTCTTCAAAAAAAATTACGAGAACTCAAAATTATGCCGCCATCTTGGATAAAAAGAGTTTATTTTTCATTTTTCGTAAAATTTAGTAAGTTTTAAAACCACTACGAAAACGTTTATTTGACATAAAATATAGCCCTAATACTAATAATAAAATTTGTAATTTGCATATTTTCTGTATCTCCAACCGTTCTCATTGAAATTGCATTCTTGTATTGAAAAAACGTCCCAGGATAGGGAGTTTAGCATGTAATGTTCGTCCAGGAGGCGGTGACTCGATACATTTGCAGTGAACAAGGGATGACCAAAACAGCTAATTTATCATGATTTTTGAACTGCTGAGCACAAAAGAACTAAATATAATCGCGTCTCATTCAAGATGGCGACATGATTTTGTGATCTTGTGATTTTTTTCAAACAGAGCACAATTTTATTAGTGTATGCAAGAAATTATTAGTCCCTATCTACTATCGTTTATTTTACTGATATCGAAACATTTAGGTCTCCACCCCTCACCCCCCAAAGGGTGAATTTCGTGATCCATCAATATTTAAGATAAAGGTCCATAATATTAACCTACATAAGCAACTGCAACCTTGAAAAACGAATTCCCTGAAAATTACTGGCATTTTAGAGCTTATCCGCCGACATCTTTAATTTCTTGAATAAATACAACTTTGGTTAGACCTAGAATTTTTATTTTTTTTATCGTACCTTCCTGACACATAGTTTATTATAAAAGAACAATAAATTGACCAAAGTATTATAATTTCACTGAAATACACTCCTTTTGGCACTTTGAACAGCCCTGGAGCCCAAAATGGCCGCCCGATTTTTTGAGGATATCGAAATTAAGAAAGAGCGGAAAATTTCCTATACGACTGCCAAAGGAAAAATTAGTATCACATTTTGCACTGTTTTTGTGCTTACAGCCCTCACTATTAAAAAAAATACAAAAAAAAATATTTTTTAATTTTTCAATTTTTTATTAATTAATTAGTTATTAAAAGATGTATCTCGATAAATCCCTACTACGTTTTTATTCCTTGACCTACATTGTTAATTTTTTTATTTTTATGTTCACAAATGATTGGGTTAATGAAGTTGGCATTCCAAATTTACTTTAATGTAATACTTTAGTTTGCAAAAATAAATAAAAAATAAAAAACAATTTTTTACACTTTTTATTGGTAATTTACACTTTACCTAATTATTTTAATTAGATGTATTCATTTTATAAACAATAAAAATTCCAATTTTTGTTCATCACAAATAACTACACTCACCAAAAAAAATCAGCCTTCTAAGTTGAATCATTAAAAAGAAGTAGGAAATTACAACAGTCAATGTGAAGAAAAATAGTTCCGGAGATAACAGCATTCAAACTTTAACAATATTCAAAGCTATATACTACAAACATGCCAAAAATAATTTTTTACAACATAAATAAAATGCTTAAAAATTCCAAATTTTGACATAATGTAATTAACAATTTAATCTAAATAATGGTAAAAAAAAACGAAAAATTTCAAAATTGGCAAATTTTCACAGCACATTCCCCTTAAACAGTAAGAATCATGGATGTACGTATTAACTACATAAAAACGTATGTGACGTACATACAATACATGTATTGATATCATATATCAATGGTACCCTTACCAGCAAGCGGCGGTCCCACGAGGTTGGCGCTACCCTGAACAAACAGCAGCAATCCGTACGCGTTAGTAAATCTGTCCAGGGGATCAGGTTGACGATAATAATGGATACAAATCGTGTTTTCTAAGAAGCATCTTCAACCTTTCATTAAAATTCAGTTCGAGCACTGTTTCTAAAATGTATTTTAATATTTTGCGGACCCCGCCTTCTGGCAAAGATATTGACGTCGCCTGTGTACAATTAATTTTTAATATTACTGTTTAAAAATTTTATTATTTCTAAATTTTTCAAATAAAATTAGTAATAATGTTTTCCTCTGGCATGCACTGAATGAGAGCAAAGAATTGCTCTGTGACGTCATGCTCTGCACTAGTGCGTCAAAAAAATTGCAAATAATTTCATAGAATTTGTTTTAGATCGTTCATTATTGATCAATTAATCTATCACTGCTATTTGAATATTAAAATAGATTATAAAACGGCAACCATTTTTCAAGCGTCCTTCTTGGAATATTCAAGTGCAATGGATTGCACTGAGAATTTTCTCAGTGTGATAAATGTGCCTTTAGTGCATACAACTTTGCCAGTGAAAAACGCAAAAACCACGCCCGTGCACACTGGATTTCCCAGTGGAAAACGATACCCGCACCCAGTGCACATTGAGAACGCACCAGGAGGTCTATTCTTGAAGGTTTTCCCAATTCCATTCTTATGGAATCCGGTCACGGCCATAAGGATTAACATTGCATGGAATCGAATTCCATCATAATTGGGAATTCATAAATTCTAGAACAGGGCTCCTGTGCAGCCAGTGGAAAACGCAAAAAGTCAATTTGAACAAATAAGCAATACGTGATGGAGCCAAGTCTGGCAGGAAACTTTTTAGATGCACTTTTTTTTTATTTTGAAGTTCGTGTTTTTGTTTGTTAGTTTGAACACTTCTTTTATTGTCACAAATAATAAATATACAATAAACACTCTTCCACTAAGTCCCTAAAAGGGACTTATCTGTGGATTAATACAAAATGATAATACAGTACAGTTGATATTCACATTAAATAATACAATACATAATAGTTTCCATAGAGCAGTGAAAAAGAGAAACAATTGAAATTGAAATTTAGTTACAGGTTTACTTTTTAAGTCATAACAAACAACTTAAGCAAATTTAATATAATTTACTTATATAAATATTCCCCTGACATCCTCCATGATCCCCCCTATGTCTAGTACCAAAGAATCCACCAGAGGTCAGTCGTGTTCCTTATTTTCTCGAATATATTCCAAGATGTTCTGAAATACATACAAAGTCACGGCCCCTTGGTAGTCGCCCTCTGCACCATGTCTGGTTCCTGTCTCATGTGGTTATTGCCGCATTTCTATTATTGTAGTCACATTGTTGGTGTGTTGTTATGACAACATTTAAATTTGTCGTTCTCGTTACATTTTTGGTGTCGTCCATCACTACCTACCAAGTAATAGCAAGGGATAAGTTAACTACATTAACCACCTCGCCCTCTACGTCTGTCAAGTCTTGAACTAAACGAATTGTCGGGTATCGGAAGAGCTGAACATCTGAGATCTAGAAGACATCCCGCACTTTGGTGCTGAAGTGACACCCTGACAAGAATCCCAACAATCCAAATCTCCTGGACATACGAAGTGATTTGAGCCGAGAGGAAGTGGCACGTATATACGACGAGAAAGGTTCGAACTCAGGCTACAGAGATAATGCATTCAACTAGTTTGAGGTTCACGTTCAGAGTTCCCGTGCATCCGTTCAGCTACGAGATGTCGAGGTTCAATAACCTGTCAACAGAGTCGTCACCTTCAGTTAAATCCGAAGTCAATCATTACGAACTGTTTCTGGAACTGAAGAAAGTCTCCCGGGATAAGTTCCAAGGAGATAACAAAAGTCTACGCAAGTGAAACCGCTTTCGAGGAGATAATGGACTCGAGGAATGTCGAGGAATTTCGAAGACTTTCGAGGAGAAAATCTGGAGGATAACAATCGGCTCCTTTACCATGAAGGCGTTGAAGATAGAAGAATCAGCACGTCTACCAAGACACCACAACCTTCTCCACGTACGAGTACTGAGTCCAAAGAAAACGGGTTGACCCTAAAACACCAGACACACTGTCAACTTCTGTGAGAGTGGAGAGTGGAGAGTAGCTCTCTAATTGGCTGACAGCTGTCACGTGACCGTCATAAGGCCAGGTGACAGCTGTCAGCCAATGATAGAGCTACTCTCCACTCTCCACTCTCACAGAAGTTGACAGTGTGTCCGGTGTTTAAGTCAACCATGGAGTCAACATAGTTCGAACAACCAGCAAGATCAACAGCAAGTGACGACGGAGGTTTCAAATGCAAGTGTCTGGGACATAACCTGTTGTTCTGTTGAAATATCTGCGTACTGTTGTCACTTGTTTCTGTACTATTATACAAAATAAAAAAAAATTATGGCAGAATGATTTGTTTGTTTCTTTCTCAAACTTTGCAAGAGGCAATCTTTGTAGAACTATGCAATGACCGTTAAAAGTCTCATGCACATTAGGGAACTCTCTTTAGTTGCAGAATGGATTAAAAACGTGAAATATTGAAAGTATACCTACATGTCTAGGATATAGACAAACAAAACAATAGTATTGTTGGATGAATAGTTTTCTAGTAATTGACTCAGAAAGATTGATTGAAATCCAAGACTTTAAAACTTTTTTCGCTTAGTTTTAAAACAGTAATATCATTATGACGTCATGGGGCTCAGCATTGCCATGGTAACAAAGTATTCACCATGGTAACACATTGTTGTGGACTTAGAAATGAACTCACCGGGCTCACATACGTCACACACAAATTTTCCCGCCATAATGTCAAATTCAAACTGGAAATACCTATGAAAATTTAAGATATTTAATAGACATTTTGATATGTGTTTACGAATAATCGCTTTTATGATTTCCTGTTTGCACTTCACTCTATTGGTGACAAATGAAAAAACATACTTAATTGATTTATATTGACATTAATGATACCTATTCATAAAAATCATTATCAAATATTTATAATTGCCATTGTTTTTGTGTTTGGACAGTTCTGCAATATTAATTAAGTTGAGTTAAACACTAGTTACGTTCGACACCAATCATTTCCTGTCATTACAACCTCAGATCATTGATTCACTCACGCATCCTGTCACTTTGTAACAATCTCTGCAATATTGCTGCAATTGCCATTAGCAAGTACCTACCTATACATGCAAACAACAATGATTAACATTGAACACTCCCTACAAACCTGCTTGATTAAAAAGTAGATTTTTGTTCCTATTTCCTAAAGATTCTACCCCACTTTATCTGATCATTAGAAATTTAGTATTAACAGATTCACTCGGAAAACTTGTAACTTTTTCACAGAACTTTAATGTTCCCACTAGATACCCACAATGTTCATTTCAACGCCCCACACATTCTTTTGTACCTACTATGTTAAAAATAACTAGGAAAACGCTCTGTGTAACGCGTTGATGAGCGAGCACGGATACGCGCAACACCTCGAACCGTAATGATGTCTATTGAAAATGTCCTTAAAGCCAATCATTCTTGAATTTCGTCACAGACTTGTATGAAAATCTCAAAAAATTCCTAAATTATTTCTCAATAACCAAGCAAAGTTTAAGTTGATCGATCAAACGGTTCCTTGGTATTTTTAAAAAATCTCAGGATCTCGTTCGAAAAATATACCTGGGACCACTCAAGTATGTGTACAGACAACGCATAAAGTCCTGTTAATTCTTCACCCTTACAGAATATCATGATACCACCACTCGTACAGCGAAGCTCGTAAAGTTGCCTATAGCAAACCCATAGTTATTTGTCAACAGAGGGATGACTGCATTACTGGGTTGTGTTCATCAGCCCCAGATAGATCACACAGATAAGGAAGTCAATGTTATGTCGATCGAACTAATATGACGTAGGAACAACAATCAGTTTTTCGTTTATCGGAACTAATAATTAACTTTCAGTTAAAACAAATATAGTTGGTTGGTGCATTTGGATTTCATTGGTATTGATTATATCACGATTGTTATTATACATTTTGGAGTTTAAACTATTTAATTTAAATACTCCAAAATTATATAATTATTAGGTATTTTAAATTATTTAATCTAAAAATTAATTTATATTAAAATGAAGTTAAGATAGTCTATATTTATGTAATTTGTAATTAATAAATCTTCCAAATGGAATAAATCGGTTAATTGAATGAATCCTGGTATCAAGGCTGGCAACATAATTTGATCTATTATCAATCAGTGTGTGAATCATTGATCAGAAAATATTTGATTGTTATTGTAAACACTCAAACATCTCCTATAACCATCAAACCTTAGATAAATTCATTTGTAACAGAAACCGGAAAGTAACTGAGAATCACAGTCACAACGTCACCCTAAAACACCACTCAACTCTAAAGACTCTAAATCTTAACTCAACGCCAACTCTAATCTTCTAGAGATCTCTAGTCTTTAGAGTCGTCAACTCTAAAACACTCTCTTCTTCTCTTTTATTCCTCTAAAAAATCTTTAAGAAAAGAAAAAGTATTTCTTAATTTTTAAAAAATACGATCATTATGCAAACACGCTAGGATTGATATCAAAATCCTGAGATCTGTCGAATAAACGAAAATCTTTATACTTGAATTGTCTAATAAGCATTTGTTCAATGACGGTCTACTCAGATTTAAACAATGTGTTACAGGTGATAAGTATTAAGTAGTTTGGGAAATCACACAGCTCATAGGAAATTACAGTCGGTATTGTTATTTTTGGGATTGAATCGCATCGAGTAGATATTTGTGTGGATGGACGTTGTTGACAGACAAAACCAGTTTTTCAAGTCATCCCTCTGTTGACAAATAACTATGGGTTAGCTGTAGGCAACTTATCGAGCTTCGCTGTACGAGTGGTGGTATCGTGATATTCTGTAAGGGTGAAGAATTAACAGGACTTTATGCGTTGTCTGTACACAATATTAGATCATAGACATAATATACTAAGATCGATCTGTTGAACGGTCATATATTTTTTTTTGTCTGGGGCTTAACGTCGCACTGTTCTGCAGCGAGGCTAATGGCGACGGATGAATGATTATGATGATGATTGGGAGATGATGGTGAAGAGAAGGTAAGGATGGAAGGTGGGAAGGAGGCGGTCGTGGCCTATCAGTACTTTACTTTCCAAGCATGTGCCTGTCAACTGAGGGACAACCACGAAAAAACCCCAGTCAGAAAGGACGGCCGCGGGAATCGAACCCGGGCCTCCGGAATACAAGTTGAGAGCGTTACCACTCAGCCATACCTGGGGGCCAATTCTTGAGATTCACGTTTTGAAACCGTGTCACGGTTTCATTGTTACAAATGTTAAAAAGTTGAAGGCTAACCGATAGTTGTCAACTGTTTCCAGTTTTATACAATGTAAACGTTAAACGGTTTCAAAACGTGAATCTCAAGAATTGGCCCCCTGTTCCGTAACGGTCATATCAGTTTCATATTATACGTTTGAAACTTTCTGCTCTAACTACCTTGGACTGAAGAGTCGAAGTTGCCGTGAAATATGAAATTCGAGAAATTTGACAGCCAACGCTCAAATTGGCCGTAAACTGTCAATAACTTTTGGATTTAAACACATATTAGTCTGAAAATTGTGAAAAAACAGATAATGTTGGTCCCAATGACCATGCAAAGTTTTAAGTTGATCGGTTAAAATGTTCTAGTTTAAGTTAAATTTAAAAAAAAACAGGAAATATGGTTTTAAATTTTAACCAATGTGAGGATTTGGCTGAAACTTTGTAAGATTGGGGACAATGTTGGTCGTAATGACATGTCAAATTTTGAAATTGTACGGACCAACCAATCAAAAGATTTTTTTTTTTTAAATTTGTACCAATCACATGATCCCTTTCAAAAACGATCCCAGTGACCGCATAGATTACGTATGTCTGTGTGCAAAATTTCAGATCGATTGGTTGTGCGGCTTGAACTGGTGTGCAGACAAACAAAGAAATACACGCAGAGAAAGTGTTATAAGAGTACCGTGGTGACGCTCGCTACGCTCGCTCAAAAACGCCCTGTGTCGGCACAATTGTGAGGGGGAAGGGGGAGGGGGAGACACTCTTTTCGGCCATCAAATCGTGTTTACTGAGGAGCATCTTCAACCTTTCGTTGAAATTCATTTCGAGCACTGTTTCTAAAATGTAATTTAATATTTTGCGGACCCCGCCTTATGGCAAAGATATTGACGGCGCCTGTGTACAATTTAATTATTTAAAATTACTGTTTAATAATTTAATTATTTCTAAATGTATCAAATGAAATGAGAAATAGCGTTTTCCACTGCATGCACTGAATGAGAGCAAAGAATTGCACTGTGCCGTCATGCTCTGCACTAGTGCAGCAAAAAGTCAACCCCAGTGAAAAACAGGGATTATTCTAGTGCAAACATAACCTAAAATGGCAATAATTTCATATAATTTGTTTTAGATCTTCATTATGGATCAATTAATCTATCACTGCTATGTAAATATTCAAATAGATTATAAACAGCAACCATTTTTCAAGCGTCCATCTTGGAATATTCGAGTGCAATAGCTTGCTCTGAGAATTTTGTCGATGCGAGAAATGTGCAACTTTGCCAGTGGAAAACGCAAAAACCACGCCAGTGCACACTGGATTTCCCATGGAAAACGATACCCGCACCCCGTGCACACAGAGTCCGTACCAGGAGGTCTATTCTAGAAGGTTTTCCCAATTCCATTCTTGATGGAATCCGGTCACGGCCATAAGGATTAACATTGCACCGAATTAGATTCCATCAGAATTGGGAATTTAAAAGTTCTGGAACAGGGATCCTGTGCAGTCAGTGCAGAAAACGCTTAAAAGTCAATTCGAACAAATAAGCGATACGCTGATGGAGTCACTTCTGGCAGGAAACTTTTTAGTTCAACTTTTTTTATTTTGAGGTTCGTGTTTCCATATGGCAGTGAAAAGGAAAAACAATTGAAATTTAGATTTAGTTACGAGTTAAATTTTACAGCCATATCAAACAACTAAAGCAAATTTATTAATATCAATATCCCCGTGACATCCTCCATTATTCCCCTTATGGCTAGTACCAAAGAATCCACCAGAGGTCAGTCGTGTTCCTTATGTTCTCGAACATATTCAAAGATGTTCTGAAATATTGAAATAAATACATAATCACTGCCCCTTGGTAGTCGCCCTCTGCACCATGCCTGGTTCCTGTCTCATGTGCTTATTGCTACATTTCTATTATTGTTGTCACATTGTTGTCGTGTTGTTATGACAACATTTGAAATGTCGTTCTCATTACATTTGTCGAATGGTCGGGTATCGGAAGAGCTGAACATCTGATATCTAGAAGACATCCCGCACGTTGGGGCTAAAGCGACACCCTGACAAGAATCCCAACAATCCAAATCTCGAAGGCATAAAAAGTGATTTGAGCCGATATGAGACTGCACGTATACGACGAGAAAGGTTCGAACTCAGGCTACGGAGATAACGCATTCAACTATAGTTCGAGGTTCATTCGTTCCGAGTTCCCGTGGATTCGTTCAGCTACGAGATGTCGAGGTTCAATAACCTGCCAACAGAGTCGCCATTTCAGTTAAATCCGACGTCAATCATTACGAACTGATTCTGGAACTGAAGCAAGTCCTCCGGGATAAGTTCCAAGGAGATAACAAAAGTCGACGCAAGTGAAACCGCTTTCGAGGAGTAAGGGGAACTCGAGGAATGTCGAGGACTTTCGAGTACGTCGAGGGGATTGAAGAGAAGATCTGGACGATAACAATCGGCTCCTTTACCATAAAGGAAGTGAAGATAAAAGAATAAGAGGGCACGATGACTATAAACGGAAAGGTGGCAGAGTGAAGATTATCGGCACGTCTACCAAGACACCACAACCTTCTCCGCGTACGAGTACTGAGTCCAAAGAAAACGGGACGACCCTAAAACACCAGACACACTGTCAACTTCTGTGAGAGTGGAGAGTGGAGAGTAGCTCTCTAATTGGCTGACAGCTGTCACGTGACCGTCATAAGGCCAGGTGACAGCTGTCAGCCAATGAGAGAGCTACTCTCCACTCTCCACTCTCACAGAAGTTGACAGTGTGTCCGGTGTTTAAGTCAACCATGGAGTCAACATTGTCCGATCAACCAGCAAGATCAACAGCAAGTGACGATGGAGGTTTTAAATGCAAGTGTCTGGGACATAACCTGTTGTTCTGTTAAAATATCTATATAGTGTTGTCACTTGTTTCTGTACTATTATAAAAAATAAAAAATAAATTATGGCAGAATGATTTGTTTGTTTCTTTCTCAAACTTTGCAAGAAGAGGCAATCTTTGTAGAACTATGCAATGACCGTTAAAAGTCTCATGCACATTAGGGAACTCTCTCTAGTTGCAGAATGGATTAAAAACGTGAAATATTGAAAGTACACCTACATGTCTAGGATATAGACAAACAAAACAATAGTATTGTTGGATGAATAGTTTTCTAGTAATTGACACAGAAAGATTGATTGAAATCCAAGACTTTAAAATTTGTTTCGCTTTTTTGACGTCATGGGGCTCAGCATTGCCATGGCAACAAAGTATTCACCATGGTAACACATTGTTGTGGACTTAGAAATGAACTCACCGGGCTCACATATGTCACACACAGATTTTCGCGCCAAACTGTCAAATTCAAACTGTAAATACCTATGAAAATTTGAGATATTTAATAGACTTTTTGATATTTGTTTACGAAGAATCGCTTTTATGATTTCCTGTTTGCATTTCACTTTATTGCTGACAACCGAGAAAAAAACATACTTTATAATGATTCATATTGATATTGATGATATTGATTCGATTTCTAAAAAAAATCATATTCCATTTTTCTTATTGCCAATGATTTTGTGTTCGGACCGTTCTGCAATATTTAGTTGAAAATTTCCTGACAGAGCCTGGGAATTGGAGTTGTCTAGAATAAAACCCTATTTGATATTCAATGTGAGGACATAATGATGGAAACACTAGTTACGTTCGACACCGATCATTTCCTGTTATTACAACCTCAGTTAATCGATTCACGCATCCTGTCACTTTCTGTAACAATCTCTGCAATATTGCTGCAATTGCCATTAGCAAGTACCTACCTATACATGCAAGCAACAATGATGAACATTGAACACTCCCTACAAACCTGCTTGATTAAAAAGTAGATTTTTGTTCTTATTTCCTCAAGATTCTACCCCACTTTATCTGATCATTAGAAATTTAGTATTATCAGATTCACTCGGAAAACTTGTAACTTTTTCACCGAACTTTAATGTTCGTTCCACTAGATACCCACATTGATCATTTCAACGCCCCACACATTCGTTTGTTCCTACTATATGTTAAAAATAACTAGGAAAACGCTCTGTGTAACGCGTTGATGAGCGAGCACGGATACGCGCAACACCTCGAACCGTAATGATGTCTATTGAAAATGTCCTTAAAGCCAATCATTCTTAACCCTTTACTGGTATGCACGTATCTCGTACGTGCTTTTTTTCCAAAAATTTTTTGGACTTTTTTTTTTTGAAATTTTAAAAATTTGTTTAATATTTGATAGCTTTATTTTCTTATAATACAAAAATATGCTTCCTAACACATCGCAAAAAGGATATAGAATTTTTACCTCTACCCACCTACAAATTAACTCACTGGTTAAAGGGTTAAATTTCGTCACAGACTTGTATGAAAATCTCAAAAAATTCCTTAAAATATTTCCCAATAACCATGCAAAGTTTTAAGTTGATCGATCAAACGGTTCCTTGGTATTTTTAAAAAATCACAGGATCTCGTTCGAAATATATAGCTGGAACCACTCAAGTGTGTGTAAATATTAGATCATAGACATAATATACTTAGATCGATCTGTTGAACGGTCATATCTTTTTTTGTCTGGGGCTTAACGTCGCACTGTTCTGCAGCGAGGCTATTGGCGAAGGATGAATGATTATGATGATGATTGGGAGATGATGGTGAAGAGTAGGTTAGGTGGGAAGGAGGCGGTCGTGGCCTATTAGTAGGGTACCTTCTCAGCATTTGCCTGTCGACTGAGGGAATACCACGAAAAAAACCCAGTCAGGAAGGACGGCCGCGGGATCGAACCCGGGCCTCCGGAATACAAGTTCAGAGCTATTTGTCCAGAGTCTAAAGCCAAATATAGGCCTTAACCCAAAACAAATTGCAACACAAGCGTTTTTGATATCGTTGGATTCAGAAAAAAAACTTCATTACATAGTAAAAGTCCTCCGAAATCAAAATAATGGGCGTGGGTCTAATTAATCGATTAGCGAAAAATCAATAAATCTAATTATCGGTTAACTGTAATAGTAAACCACGTCGAGTTTGGTATCAAACGAAAGCCTAATGTGTCTACTAATTATTAAAAATTATTTCAAAAATAAAAATAAAAATCAATACTAATTACGGCCATTATGAGTTGAAACAACCAAAAATATGGATGTTATTAAAAATTGGGGTTGTAGCCACCCCTAATGAGCTAGATAACCGCGGTTGATGGCAAATCATTCATAAATGTGTATTTTATAACATATCAAAAGTCTTTCGAAATTATCTAACCGAAAACGGCTTTAATTGACTAATCAATTTAAAAATTCGGCGTGATTTTGTTCCCTGACAAAGGTGGCTTGATGGGTATCAATTGAAAGGTAAAGTAAAGTAAAGTAAAGTAAAGTAAAAACGTCTTTATTTGATACGGCGAGATTAAGCACAGACGGCTTTTCTTCCACCTAACCGTTTACATGCTAGACACATTCAGTCATTGACACTTTCAGTTTCTAATATTCTAACTATAGTTAGCAAGAAGATTGAGTCAATATATATATTTAAATATATAACTATTTTATCCTTATGACTAATTAAAATATAATTTATCTAAAAATAAGAAGTATGACAAGATGCAAATTATGGCAGAAACTTTTCAGAACTTTCAAAATTATTATTTTACCCGTATTAATAAATAATCTTTGAAATAATTGACGTTGCTAAAGGTTGCTAAAGGTACCGTTGCAAGGTAAGATTATCATAAAACTAAAAACTAATATAATACTAAACTAGTCAATTACTTCAAGAATCAAGTATCCTAAGAATGTTAAAATATATGTAATTAAAACAATTTACTATAAACGGTTCATATATGGAATATAAAGCTGTAAACATACTTATTTGTAACAATGTAAACATTACTTATTAAGTTGGTTCTTTAGTTCTTTCTGGAAACCCTTAGTAGTAAGTAGACCAATCTCTATCAGTTCTTTGGAGAGACTATTGTATACCTTAGTTGCATTATATGTGAATGATCGTTTGAACATGGTACTGGAGTGCTTTGGAATGCTGAGCTGATGTTTACCTCGAGTATTTATGGAGTGCGTCTCCTTTCTAAAATTTAATTTTTCACGAAGATATGCTGGTTGACCCTCTTTAAATACCTTCATTATTAGTGTCGCAAAATGCAGTTTTCTCCTGTTAGCCATATTTAGCCATTTCATTTCAGAATATTTGATATTTATGTGATTCCGAGTTTTTGTTATTTCGTTGAATTTCCTCATATTTAGAATATACCGCAAGCACGAGTTTTGAGCAATTTGAATCCGACTTATACTGTGACCGTCGAGGCAAGATCCGTATACAGCATCTGCATAATCAAATTTCGATAATATCAATGATTCAACAAGTAGAAGTTTGACCCTTTTGGTAAGAAATTTACGTGAATGGTAAAGATGCCTCAGTTTGGCGTAGCAGGACTGAATCATGTGGGAGACATGCTTTTTAAAGCGTAGTTGGCTGTCAAGATGTACGCCCAGGTTTTTAGCCACATCAACTACAGGTAGCACTTCTCCTCCTAACATACAATCAACATTCTGTTCAGCAATACAGCTTAGTTTACCGGCATTTCCAAAGTGAATAACCATGGATTTTGTTGGATTTAAGAAGCCCTCTTCGAGGGCTTTTAAATCAATATTGATTTTATCTATGGATTCTGCTAAGCTAGCTAACTTGTTTGAAGAGTAGAGCTGTGTATCATCAGCGTAGTTGTGCATTCTACAAAATGTAATCGGGGTAGCTAGATCAGATATATAAAATGAGAACATTAGTGGTCCTAATATGGAGCCCTGTGGCACTCCTGCATGTATTGTTTGTACGTCTGATGTTTGATTCCCTAAACAAACTCTTTGTGTTCTATTTGTAATATAGGACCGCATAAGATTAACTGTTTAGCATCGAGACCGAAATGAGACAATTTTGCAATTAGATGTTCATGATTTAGCGAGTCAAAAGCTTTAGAATAATCAAGGAGGACCACTGTAGTGATCATACCTTCGTCTGTTGCTTTTATGATGTCATCAGTGATGTTCACCAGCGCTGTGGTGGTACTAAACTTCTCTCGAAACCCTGACTGATGTTTGGGGATTATGTTATAGGTGTGGAAATGTGTATTTAGTTGTGAGTGGATGGCTTTTTCTGCTATTTTAGATATGACTGGAAGTAAACTGATTGGTCTAAGATCTTTAAACTGTGTAGGATGGGCAACTTTTGGCAGAGGTCTCACAATGGCAGATTTCCAGACTTGAGGAAAGTAACCTCGAGTTAGACATGCATTAATAATATGGATCAGTGATGCTATACAATATGGCATACACAAAGTGAGCATTTGCATTGACAGTCCATCTACACCGATAGCATTTGTTGACTTTATACTTTTGAAATAACTGAAAACTTTATTGAACGGAATTTCCTCGAAGCACAGTTGATTTACAATCTCTGGAGCTTTATTGTTCATATAGTGGTCAATCAACCTCTGATCTGCAGCATTACTAACAGCATTCAAATAATAATTGTTAATTGCATTAACGTCCGAGAGATTGTTTGGTATATGTACATTGGCGCGTTTGTTATGCACATTTAGATCCTGTAGTTTTCGCCATATATCTATTGGTTTATTATTTTTTTGCAATATCAGACTCAAGATATGCCCGCTTTTCTTTTCGGATAGCATTAGTAACAATATTTCTTAATGAGCGATAATAGTCCCAACTGACAGGTGTCCGATTTTTTCTCCAGCTTGTGTATGCCCTGTCTCTTAATTTCATCATTTCCTTGACATTGTAAGTTAACCAGGGAGCTTTTGCTTTCGAGACACGCACTGTTTTCACAGGAGCGTGCATATCTATCAATGACAGTATGTTTTTAGTTAAATGTTCCACTTTAAAATCAATATCGTCTATATTTTGAACTTCATCCCAATCCACTGCTTCCGCATCTTTCTTAAATGTCTGAGCATCTATTTTATTTATTTCCCGTTTTGACAGACATTTCTGTCGCGATTTTTCTACTTTGTAGCGAATCGTGCATCTAGTAATATGATGGTCAGATATCCCACATGCAGGGACAACCCCTACGTTGGAAATTAGTTTAGGGTTGCTTACAAATATGAGGTCAATTAGGGTGCTGCTGTGTTTTGATAAGCGTGTTGGTTCAGTTATTATTTGAGACAATGAATGGGTTGTTAGAAAATCAGTAAGACATTTCGCTGCAGACGTCGTTGGTTGTAACAAATCAATGTTTAGGTCACCTACACAAATTATTTCATCACTCTCCAACATAACAGAGCTGACTGATGAATCTAAGTCTTGTATTGCATCTTTATAGCTAGTTAATGGCGGTTTATAGAGTATCCCGACAGCAACGTTACTAGTTTTAAGCTTGACTTTAATCCATAACTCTTCTAGATGTGTATGTTTATTATTTGTAGCATTGTCCGGGATATTGACTTGTTTGCAAATTATACTATTTCGAGTGTATACACCAACCCCACCTCCACGTCCATTGCGATCACATCTCCAAAAAGTGTAACCAGGTATACTGACATATACAGATTCCATATCCGTATCTAACCAAGTTTCTGTTACAGCCATTATATCAATGTTATTGTCAATTGTATATAGCTTTAACTCATCCATGCTAGGGCGCAATGATCTTACATTAAGATGCGCCACTTTTAAGTAATGTTTACCTTCTTTCCTATTTAACATAATTCTTGAAGTTTAGAAACTAACTTAACTTAAACTATAAACTGATAATAATAGTAGGCAATAATAACGTATAATAGGCACCTAAATATAATTAAAATACTAAGTTAAGATTATAATTGTGAATTGAAGATCCACAAAATGTTGTGTTTCTGACTAATAGCTGGCCATATTATAGACATTTTATATGCTGTGTCCTAAACTATGATGAAGAAGTTAAATCATTGACTCATTTGAAATTTATACTTTGGTATGTCATTGGAAACATGGCACCCGAGAAAAGTGTTGTTGTCATTCTAATTTGTATTAGAAGGAAATGCCTTTTGACTTAATCATTAATAACTATTGCCTCACACTGTGTAAATCCACGAAGTTCCTCAAGATCACTTCCGCACTTGACGTAATGTCTGCGAATAGTTTTCTCACTTCCTGTTTTCACAACAATGTTACCATCTTTGGTCCACACATTTTTGATCGTAAAGATTTCGATTGCTTTGTTAAGGATCGCCAGCCGCCCTGCAGTCAAGTCCTCGCGGATCGTAACTCCCGATCCCTTCATATACTTCTTGTTGTTGAACAATGCTGCTCTCTTGCGGTAGGAGCAGAACTTTACAATTATAGGCCGAGCTGGCTTCTCATCAGCTGTGCCCTCACCCTTAGACCACCCCACGCGATGGCTCCGGTCAATGTCCCCCAGGGTGAGGGCGACGCCGGCGGTCGCCGCTACCTTCAGCACCAGCTGGTCAGTGCTCTCGCCCTCGTTCTCCGAGATGCCAAAAATTCGTAAATTGTTCCGCCGTTGGTATTGCTGAAGATCTTCAAGAGCTTGGGAGTGCTTTTCTTCGGTTTTTTGAAGAGTTTCCTTCATCTCTTCCTGGCTGGCGATGGCTTGCTCAAGCTTAGCAATGTAAGGCTTTAGAGCTAGCTCGATGTTCTCAGCTATTATGAGCTTGATGCTGTCCATCATCGAGCTCACGATCGCGTCCACGATGTCCTTGGAGCTAAGCGCAGTTTTGATGCACTCGATCATCTTGCTCGGACAGAGAGCAGCCGTCACATGTTCCGAGATTTTAGCGGACATCTCATTTGCAGTAATTACCTTCTTGGAATCCATTTTTGGCGGCATCCTATTTGGTTTTGTGCTGATTTCTTTTTTATTATATTTAGGTTGGTACTACTGCTCTACTATGGTGGTGAAATAGGTGGTTCTTTATACTTGCAATGTGTAGTCAAAAACTTTCCACGGTCCTCGGTTCCCATATTATACGATATGAAGAGAGTTTATGAAACTAAGAGTCTATATCTTCATTACCTGCAGAATTAATTCACCGTTCACGGACAATAACACCTTCACATTTACTTAAATCACGACCAGCTATTCACACACTCCCTACTTCGGTGCCATCTTTTTTACATCCTCTATTTTCAGTTTCAATTAAATTGTAAATACATTACTATAATGTAACTCAGGTTAATTCAAAGGTCATGTGAGGTCACGAAGGTCAACTCAACATTTTGACCACAAAAAAGTGATATTCTTTTCTTTCTCATTATTATATAACACAATTGTTCGTGAAATGAAAGTATATTTATAATACATATTTAATCGGTGCTTGAACTGCACCAATTATAGCTACTAAGTTACTATTATCTGAAGATGATATTATAGAATTACTTGTCTCACTCTAATCTACGGAAAGACTAAAACCAAAATTCATCAGATTTTTCTCATTGAGTGGGTAGAGCTATTTTTAGCTCTGTCTCCATTACATTTTAAATGCTTGCCCATAAAATCTACCACGTGTCAAAGATTGTGTAACATTGGTCAGTCCTGTCATGTGCTCGTTTTACTATGTCACTCCTGTGTGTCTTTTGCAAGTTACCTACTACCTCTTGACAATGGTGAAAAAACAGTGTTTTTACGTGGAAAAGGCGCAAAGAGTAAATAAGTAAATCTAGAAGTAGTGACATTGAAGTGGGTGTTGGACAAGGGGTTCACGTGTCTTGTCGTAAACATTTTGTTGATCCTAGGTGGCATGTATATAAAAAGTTTAAATCCGACACTGCACCTCAATATCATAGTGTACCTACTTTACGTTCAAAAAGTGACTTTAAATTACTAAGATAAGTGTTTTTTGTGCGGCCGGTCGAAGGATCTCATAGGTGTCATCATAACACGAGTATTCCTGTTGTCACTGTGAGGTGTGATAGTATTCATGACAGCATTAAAGAGATTTGTGCGACGCGTCATGATGAGTGGGCGGACCAAGTCCTCGGTCGTCTTAATTATGTCAACGACCTGCACGCTTCTGATGCTGTGTATCACCGAGTCTGCAGCACCAACTTCAGGACTGGGAAGAATATTCCATCCTTCATCCTTCATCCTTCTCAGCTTCCGATCAGGCGTCATCATGCGAGTGCTCCCGAGGAAGACCGGCTAATTTTGCCCGACATGACGCGTTTGTCAAAACAATGTTCTATCTTCTATAACACGTGGTACTGTTCACTGTTGGAACAGTGAACTTTGGACTGTTCAGGAGTTAATCACCAAAATGAAGGACCTATTGCCGGACGGAGATGCATTTAGATTCTCGTTTATGAAACAGAAAATAATGGAATATTATGGATCTCAGGCATTTATCACGGACATCGCAGGGAAGGCGAACATTGTAACTCTGGTCAGCAATGCGGCTTCTATTTTAGATCAGTTTTATACTACCACCAGACTTGACGACGATGCTAATGCAGAAAAGTACCGCATCATTAAAGCTGCAGCTGATTTAATAAAAGCTGATGTCGAGTCGAGTCGATGCAATGCCAAGAAAAAGACTCTTACGTTCCCATCGAAGACCTGCAGTCATTAGAAAAGAACATGGAATAAGTCCCAGACTCCTTATTATTACGCGATTTTCTGAGTAACATTGTTTCTGGACACCGTAACGGTTTTAAGATGACTTCCTTGGGACATCATTCAAGCAGCACGGCCAAGGATGCTGGAACCTCTTCAAGTTGGTCTTGGTGAACAAATGCAGAACTGCATTTCTGACTTGTTTGGCTTTAGATTTCTGATCGAAACTCCGAAAAGTCTTGGATTTTGTTGTGGGTACATGTACAAGGAAGTCCTAAGCTTTGAACGCAGCGCAGCAGTGGCGCAAAGTGAAGGTCTCGGAATTCCACCTGGAAGTATACTGCAGTAGGCATAAACAATGGATGCTATAAAGGACCACCATAAACGACCAAGTGTTGGTAAATTCAGTGTTTTAATGGACTATTCCTTTTTCATAAATCGATGTTATATCGATGTTAAAATCGACTTTTCGTACATTAGGGGTGAAAATTTAAGTTGACCTTCATGACCTCACATGACCTTTGGATAAACCTGAGTTACATTTATAGTAATGTATTTACAATGTTATTGAAAAGACCTTTCGATTGATACCCATCAAGCCACCTTTGTCAGAGAACAAAATCACGCCGATTTTTTAAATTGATTAGTCAATTACAGCCACTTCCGGTTAGATAATTTCGGAGGACTTTTGATATGTTATAAAGTACACATTTATGAATGATTTGCCATCAACCGCGGTTATCTAGCTCATTAGGGGTGGCTACAACCCCAATTTTTAATTACATCCATATTTTTGGTTGTTTCAGCTCATTAATAGCCGTAATTAGTATCGATTTTTTTTTAATTTTTAAAATAATTTTTAATAAATAGTAGACACATCAAGCTTTCGTTCGATACCAAACTCGACGTGGTTTACTATTACAGTTTACCGATAATAAGATTTATTGATTTATCACTAATCGATTAATTATACCCACGCCCATTATTTTGATTTCGGAGGACTTTTACTATGTAATGTAGTTTTTCTTCTGAATCCAACTATATCAAAAACGCTTGTGTTGCAATTTGTTTTGGGTCAAATCATTTAGACTCTGGACTATATACCACTCAGCCAACCTGTTCCGTAATGGTCATATCAGTTTCATATTATACGTTTGAAAGTTTCTAACTACCTTGGAATGAAGAGTCGAAGTTGCCGTGAAATATGAAATTCGAGAAATTTGACAGCCAACGCCTAAAATGGCCGTAAACTGTCAATAACTTTTGGATTTAAACACAGATTAGTCTGAAAATTTTCAAAAAACAGATAATGTTGGTCCCAATGACCATGCAAAGTTTACGTTGATCGGTCAAACGGTTCTAGTTTAAATTTCAAAAAACAGGAAATATGGTTTTAAATTTTAATCAATGGGAGGATTTGGCTGAAACTTTGTAAGATTGAGGACAATGTTGGTCGTAATGACTTGTCAAATTTTGAAATTGTACGGATCAACCAATCGAAAGATAATTTGTTTTAAATTTGAACCAGTCACTGATCCCTTTCAAAAACGATCCCAAAGACCGCATAGATTACGTATGTGTGTGTGCAAAATTTCAGATCGATTGGTTGTGCGGTTTGAACTGGGCAGTGCAGACAAACAAAAAAAAACTCAGAGAAAGTGCCATAAGAGTACCGTGGTGACGCTCGCTACGCTCGCTCAAAATCACCCTGTGTCGGCATAATTGTGAGGGGGGAGGGGGAGACACCCTTTTCGGCCATCAAATCGTGTTTACTGAGGAGCATCTTCAACCTTTCGTTGAAATTCATTTCGAGCACTGTTTCTAAAATGTAATTTTAATATTTTGCGGACCCCGCCTTCTGGCAAAGATATTGACGGCGCCTGTGTACAATTTAATTATTTAAAATTACTGTTAAATAATTTAATTATTTCTAAATGTCTCAAATAAAATGAGAAATAGCGTTTTCCACTGCATGCACTGAATGAGAGCAAAGAATTGCACTGTGCCGTCATGCTCTGCACTAGTGCAGCAAAAAGTCAACCCCAGTGAAAAACAGGGATTATTCTAGTGCAAACATAACCTAAAATGGCCATAATTTCATAGAGTTTGTTTTAGATCGTTCATTATGGATCAATTAATCTATCACTGCTATTTTAATATTCAAATAGATTATAAACAGCAACCATTTTTCAAGCGTCCATCTTGGAATATTAGAGTACAATAGCTTGCTCTGAGAATTTTGTCGGTGCGAGAAATGTGCACTTAGTGCGTGCAACTTTGCCAGTGGAAAACGCAAAAACCACGCCAGTTGTAACTGATCATTTGCGTAGTCAGTGTCTTTCTAGTTAGATAGTATAGGTATGTCCTAACCCTTTAGCCCTCGGGCGGTCTCAAGATGCTTCCCCAGCATTGGCAAGAATGTCATTGTTCTGACCACACCTCAGAGTGGAGGATTGTTGTCGCCAGTTCACCCCCTCGCAGGCAGGGTAAGCAGGTGCCAGGTACTTTAGTTATCTTCGGAGCTCGCTTGTGTGCAGACGTTTGGTGTAGGTCAGCTACGGCGACCAAATTCGACAATAAAACACGATTATCATAAGGACTACTTGTGCTCTATATCTCTCCTTCTCCTATCCGCTGGATTGGATCCTTATATTGGCGCCCAACGAAAACGGACCGGTTCAACATACGTGTTCCGCGCTTCGACCAACATTCGTGTTGAGACATTTTACATTTTTGTGTTAAGTGAATGTGTGTATCGATTATCCGTGATTCGAACTTGTGATCGTGTTGCTGTACGAGATGGGTCCTGTAAAACCGAAGCAAGCTCAGGAAGATGGTTCCGGTTCGTCCGCGCAGGCAGACCTGCAAACCATCCTGGCGGCGATCACCGCCCTCGGCACGCGCGTCGCGGCCCTCGAGCAGCCAGCCCAGCCCCAGCAGCAAGGCCCGCAGCCGCTAGTGTACGTACCACCGACACCGCCGCTAGCTACGAGTGCGGCGCCTTCTCAGCAGATATCGCGATTTGGCGACGACGACGCAGTGTATCCCGTCGAATTTATGGACGGTATGGAACAGCAGTTCGCCGCAATGAGTGTGCGACAAGAAGAGAGGATAAGACACGCTATTATGCACATGACCGGTATGGCCCAGGCATGGGGTAAAGCATTTTATCACATGTGGGAAAGTTGGTCGGATTTCCGTCTGGCGTTCCTGGACATGTTCTGGTCGGAGGACCGACAGGAAAGGTTGGTACAAGAAATGAATGCAGCGACATTCAATAGACATAGAGACAAAACATACACTTCATTCTTCATAACGTGGATGGCGAGGACGAGACATCTATCACCACCAATGTCCACGCGAGTGTTCATCAGACGCATCACGTCAATGATGCCGTCCAATGTCGAAACAGCCATCATGTCGGCGAAAATAAACAACGAGCAGGACATGCTCACGTTCTTACGCGATCTGGACGACGTAGCGGCACGCCGGCAAGACCGTTTCACTCCCGAGACTGTGCATCGACGTCAGAACACGACCTACCAGAACACGGCTTTCCAGAACAACACGGCTCAAGCGGAAAAGAAGGCAACTCCAGAGTCGGGAAACTAGAAACCGTCAGCCAACAGCCTTCATTGCCGCTGATGGGATATGAATTCGTGAAGGCAATTAATGACATCAAAATATCACTCATTCAAAACACCAACGTTGTTGACGAAGTCCAGAGTGCCAACGCGATCCCCGAGTCATTGACGCAGAGTGACAACGCGGTCCCCGAGTCATTGACGCAGAGTGCCAACGCGGTCCCCGAGTCATTGACGCAGAGTGACAACGCGGTCCCCGAGTCATTGACGCAGAGTGCCAACGCGGTCCCCGAGTCATTGACGCAGAGTGCCAACGCGATCCCCGAGTCATTGACGCAGAGTGACAACGCGGTCCCCGAGTCATTGACGCAGAGTGCCAACGCGGTCCCCGAGTCATTGACGCAGAGTGCCAACGCGGTCCCTGAGTCATTGCCGCAGAGTGCCAACGCGGTCCCCGAGTCATTGACGCAGAGTGACAACGCGATCCCCGAGTCATTGACGCAGAGTGCCAACGCGGTCCCCGAGTCATTGACGCAGAGTGCCAACGCGGTCCCCGAGTCATTGACGCAGAGTGACAACGCCGTTCCCGAGTCATTGACGCAGAGTGCCAACGCGGTCCCCGAGTCATTGACGCAGAGTGCCAACGCGGTCCCCGAGTCATTGACGCAGAGTGACAACGCGGTCCCCGAGTCATTGACGCAGAGTGCCTACGCGGTCCCCGAGTCATTGACGCAGAGTGCCAACGCGAACCCCGAGTCATTGACGCAGAGTGCCAACGCGGTCCCCGAGTCATTGACGCAGAGTGCCAACGCGGTCCCCGAGTCATTGACGCAGAGTGACAACGCGGTCCCCGAGTCATTGACGCAGAGTGCCAACGCGGTCCCCGAGTCATTGACGCAGAGTGCCAACGCCGTTCCCGAGTCATTGACGCAGAGTGCCAACGCGGTCCCCGAGTCATTGACGCAGAGTGCCAACGCGGTCCCCGAGTCATTGACGCAGAGTGACAACGCGATCCCCGAGTCATTGACGCAGAGTGCCAACGCGGTCCCCGAGTCATTGACGCAGAGTACCAACGCGGTCCCTGAGTCATTGACGCAGAGTGACAACGCGGTCCCCGAGTCATTGACGCAGAGTGCCAACGCCGCCGCAAGAATTGTCGATGACGTGGAGACGAAGGCGAGCGGTCATGAGAAAATCGAGATCAGGAAAGAGGAGACCGGAAGTCAGGCGATGAACACCATGGAGAACATTAGTGACTATCTCGAACCATTGATGAAACACGATGGCGACAGGAAAGATTACCGAGGAGGCCACAGTGCGGCGGAGAACAATAACATCAAGATCCGCGTGAATGAGGAAGTGCCAGGTGCGCTAGCAGGCCAATTGATACCTGTAAGAGTTCCCGTGTGTTTTGGTGTGTCCGAGCGTGAAACATTTGATATGCCTACATTCTGGAAATGTAAACATAAACTGAGAGACAAGTGTCAAAGATGAACTTTATTCGTTGACACCGCTACTGCAATTGCAGTTGTCATTTCTTGTATTGCATGTCGATGTTGGTAGTTTAAGACTCATGATTTTGTTTCATTGCTTATTGCAAGTGTCATTATGAGTAATTATATTGTGTTATGCTCCGTTACTAATATTAATATTGTTAGAGATAAAAATTAGTTAACTTTTGGTCACCCTATTTTGATCTGGCGGGGTGATGTAACAGATCATTAGCGTAGTCATTGTCTTTCTAGTTAGATAGTATAGGTATGTCCTAACCCTTTAGCCCTCGGGCGGTCTCAAGATGCTTCCCCAGCATTGGCAAGAATGTCATTGTTCTGACCACACCTCAGAGTGGAGGATTGTTGTCGCCAGTTCACCCCCTCGCAGGCAGGGTAAGCAGGTGCCAGGTACTTAAGTTATGTTCGGAGCTCGCTTGTGTGCAGACGTTAGGTGTAGGTCAGCTACGGCGACCAAATTCGACAATAAAACACGATTATCATAAGGACTACTTGTGCTCTATATCTCTCCTTCTCCTATCCGCTGGATTGAATCCTTATACAGTGCCCACTGGATTTCCCAATGGAAAACGATACCCGCACCCCGTGCACACAAAGTCCGTACCAAGAGGTATATTCTGGAAGGTTTTCCCAATTCCATTCCTGATGGAATCCGGTCACGGCCATAAGGATTAACATTGCACCGAATTAGATTCCATCAGAATTGGGAATTTAAAAGTTCTGGAACAGGGCTCCTGTGCAGCCAGTGCAGAAAACGGTTAAAAGTCAATTCGAACAAATAAGCGAAACGTGATAAAGCCAATTCTGGCTGGAAACTTTTTAGTTGCACTTTTTTATTTTCAAGTTCGGGTTTCCATAGAGCAGTGAAAAAGGATAAACAATCGAAATTTAAATTTAGTTACAAGTTTACTTATTAGTCATAACAAACAACTAAAGCAATTTAACATAATTTATTAATATCAATATCCCCGTGATATCCACCATTATCCCTCCTATGTCTATTACCTAAGATTAAAAATCCACCAGAGGTCAGTCATGTTCCTTATTTTCTCGAATATATTCCAAGATGTTCTGAAATAAATACATAGTCACTGCCCCTTTAAAGTCGCCCTCTGCACCTTATCTGGTTCCTGTCACATGTGGTTATTGCAGCATTTCTATTATTGTTATCACATTGTTGGTGTGTTGATATGACAACACTTAAAATGTAGTTCTCTATACATTTGGTGTCGTCCATCATTACCAAATAGTATAAGGGATAAGAATTAACTGCATTAACCACCTCGCCCTCTACGTCTGTCAAGTATTGAACTAAACGAATTGTCGGGTATCGGAAGAGCTGAACATCTAAGATCTAGAAGACATCCCGCACGTTGGTGCTGAAGCGACACCCTGACAAGAATCCCAACAATCCAATCTCGAAGACATACGATGTGATTTGAGCCGAGAGGAGGCAGCACGTATACGACGAGAAAGGTTCGAACTCAGGCTACAGAGATAATGCATTCAACTAGTTTGAGGTTCACGTTCAGGGTTCTCGTGGATCCGTTCAGCTACGAGATGTTGAGGTTCAATAACCTGTCAACTGAATCGTTATCTTCAGTTTAATCCGACGTCAATGATTACGAACTGTTTCTGGAACTGGACAATTTGCCCGGGATAAGTTCCAAGGAGATAACAAAAGTCGACGCAAGTGAAACCGCTTTCGAGGAGTTAATGCTTTCGAGGAATCTCGAGGACTTTCGAGTACTGTCGAGGGGATCGAGGAGAAATCTGGAGGATAACAATCGGCTCCTTTACCATGAAGGCGTTGAAGATAGAAGAATAAGAGGGCACGATGACTATAAACGGAAAGGTGGCAGAGTGAAGATTATCGGCACGTCTACCAAGACACCACAACCTTCTCCACGTACGAGTACTGAGTCCAAAGAAAACGGGACGACCCTAAAACACCAGACACACTGTCAACTTCTGTGAGAGTGGAGAGTGAAGAGTAGCTCTCTAATTGTCTGACAGCTGTCACGTGACCGTCATAAGGCCAGGTGACAGGTGTCAGCCAATGAGAGAGCTACTCTCCACTCTCCACTCTCACAGAAGTTGACAGTGTGCCTGGTGTTTAAGTCAACCATGGAGTCAACATAGTTCGAACAACCAGCAAGATCAACAGCAAGTGACGACGAAGGTTTCAAATGCAAGTGTCTGGGACATAACCTGTTGTTCTGTTGAAATATCTTCATAGTGTTGTCACTTGTTTCTGTACTATTTTAAAATAAAACACACAAATTAGGGCAGATTGATTTATTTGTTTCTTTCTCAAACTTTGCAAGAGGCAATCTTTGCAGAACTATGTGTTGACCGTTAAAAGTCTGATGCACATCAGAGAACTCTCTCTATTCTTGTAGAATGGATCCCAGAAAAAAACACTCCGTGTAAAAAAGGCAGCCAAGTCTCTTTACTTAAAAAAAAATCAACACCGAAAAGGAGTGATATCAAAAAAGGAGCCAAGTCAATGACATTTCCAAATATTTAATCGTATCTTTGAAATAAAAGTATAAACACCGAGAAATACTTTACAAAAGGACTTGGCGCATCGTTTTTTTAAAGACATCATTCTATCCTAAAAGTGGAAAGATTATTAACAAGTAGGTACATATTCCACTTTTTATTTGAGCCAGTATCTATGAATCAAGCTACTTTTGGTAATGGCTATTTTATAATTTTGTAATGGCGATAGAAGAAAGATGTCATGCTGTAATAGAAGTAATAATAAGGGAGGTAGAATTAAATAACAAGGAAGTGGGCTCATATATATTCTTATAGCACTGTTAATATGGTGATATTAGAAGGATATCTTTTCATAATTTGATCATGACTGAAGGAAATCATGAAAAGTTGTCAAATAATTACTAACTATTTATAGAACACTATTATATTATGGCAGTAAATTATTATGGTATATATTATACCATTATATGGTATATATTATTATAGTTTTAATAGTTGTTCAATGTGACTTCACTGTGTACTTTGTGAAATGTATTGTTATAAAATGTGGATTAATAGAAATGTATTTCATTGTGAGAAGGTATAACGCATGAGACTTAATTATGTTGACCACGAAACAATAATATGAAGATAACTATTGTATATTTATTACAAATATAGGCAACAAGTTTCATCGCGTACATATTCAAATAGAAAATATTTTACAGTAGGTATGTAGGTATAATATGTAATTGAAAGTTGTGTCCCTATTATTCTAAAATTTCTAAATTACGGTTGTATATAAATGGCATATGCTTATGAATAGAAAAATGTCTTTAAAAAAACGATACGCCAAGTCCTTTTGTAAAGTATTTCTCGGTGTTTATACTTTTATTTCAAAGATACGATTAAATATTTGGAAATGTCATTGACTTGGCTCCTTTTTTGATATCACTCCTTTTCGGTGTTGATTTTTTTTTAAGTAAAGAGACTTGGCTGCCTTTTTTACACGGAGTGTTTTTTTCTGAGATATCACTTCTTTTGTTAGTTTATTCATACAGCTTGTAGCACATGTCCGAGCAAGGACTAATTTCTTTAAAAAAATACGCCTCAACCGATTAGGATAGGTACTAAGAAATTACAATCGGTCCAGCCGTTTTCGATATATTATAACGTCCCTTCCGGTTTTGAAATGGCGGCCGAAATTAATGTCGTCTTGAATTCATAATTATTAGTCCTACAAAATTGCATAATTTGATTGCAATCGGTACAGCCGTTTTCGATATATTATAACGTCCCTTCCGGTTTTGAAATGGCGGCCGAAAATAATGTCGTCTTGAATTCATAATTATTAGTCATACTATTTCCAAAATTTGGTTGCAATCGGTACAGCCGCTTTCGATAATGACGTCACTTCGGTTTTAACAATGGCGGCCGAAAAAAATTTCGTCTTTAATTCATAATTATTAGTCCTACACATTTCCAAAATTTGGTTGCAATTGGTACAGCCGTTTTCGATATATGACGTCACTTCCGGTTTTGACAATGGCGGCCGAAAATAATGTCGTCTTTAGTTCATAATTATATTAGTCCGACATAATTCTAAAATTTGGTTGCAATCGGTACATCCGTTTTCGATATATGACGTCACTTCCGGTTTTAACAATGGCGGCCGAAATTAATGTCGTATTGAATTCATAATTATAAGTCCTACACAATTCCAAAATTTAGTTGCAATCGGTACAGCCGTTTTCGTTATATGACGTCACTTCCGGTTTTAGAAAATGGCGGCCGAGAGCACTGCAACCTTGAATTTATAATTATTTACAATGTATGTTTACTAAATATCTATTTAAAAGTATAAAGTGGTGAATTTAGTGTCCTTTAGAATATTAATGACGTCATTTAGCATTTTTATGACGTCATTTCCGGTAAAGGTAATAAGAAAACAATTTAGTTTTATCTAGTTGATACTTCATGAATGACCTTCTGAATTCAATAGCGCTAATTTCCGTCAAATCGCTCATGCCGTTTTCAATATATGACGTCACTTCCGGTTTCATTTAGTGGTTCCTGCCGCCATTTCCGTTACCGTTAATTTGTATATTCATTTATCCCAATTGATTTTTCAAATAGATTGCAGAATGAATATACAGGAGCTAGTTCAGTGGCAATCGGTACAGGCGTTTTCGATGTATGACGTCACTTCCGGTTTCAGGAATGGCGGCCGAGAACACTGTGTATTGAAATTATAATTTTGTATTGTCTTTGTTACAATGTAAGATAATGATATGTGTATTTAAAGTATAATTTGATGAAATAAGCTAAATATTGCAAATTTATGACGCCACTTCCGGTTTAGAATATAAGAAAATTATATTTTTAAGTAACATACTTCATATAGATGACCATCTCAACCGAATGGCGCTAATTTCGTTCTAATCGGTCCAGCCGTTTTTCATATATGACGTCACTTCCGGTTTAAAAATGGCGGCACAAAAAATCACAAGATGCAAGGTATCATCAGACGCCAAAAGTGCATATGTGGTAAAAATTTCAGGTTGATCGGTTCAGCTGTTTAGGCTGTGGCGGTGATAGCAACGTTTCCTGATATCATCATCAGAATCAGAAAGTGATGTAATTTCACTGTTTTCTCGGTCCTCTAGCGCGCAAATGGCATAACCTATTGTTCCCAAATTTGGTATATGTAGTGGGGTGGGCCATAGCTCGAAATTAAGATATTTCGCAACAATGTGAGATTTACCAATTTTGAGATCCAGTAGGCCGAAAATGCCATGTTGTTGCTTACAGTAAAAGTGTTTGATCTGCTCCTCAGTTTATTAGGCATTTACGGTATGTTGAGATACTGTGAGTGTACGGTACGACTTGGCTGTGTGGAGCGACCGCTCCACTAGATAATAATCTCAGTAGTAGTAGTAGTAGTAGTAGTAGTAGTCTCCAGGAATTCAAATCCGGTAAAAAGGCCACAGCCTAAACGGCTGAACCGATTGATCTCACATTTTTACCACGTGTGCACTTTTGGCGTCTGATTTAACCTTCACCCCATTATTTTTTTGTGCCGCCATTTTGAAACCGGAAGTGACGTCATATCTCGTCAACGGCTAGACCGATCGGAACGAAATTTGCGCCAAACGATTCATTCGGTCAACTATATGGATTATCAATAGCAACAGACTAAAATTTATGTTAACGAAACCGGAAATGACGTCATGAAATTTGAAATACATCGATTGGCATTGCGGCAACAAATTTGATCCGATTATTTTGTTATTTATGTAACGTATGTACTTTTGATATCTAATTTGACTTATTATAAAACCAACCGGAAGCCGCCATTTTGAAACCGGAAGTGACATCATGTCAATAGCGGCTAAATAGATTTGAACGAAACCAGCGCTAAACAATTAAGACGGTCAACTTTATGTATTATCATCAATAATATTTGCAGTTTCCCATACCGAAACCGGAAATGACGTCACACATTTTAAAAATCTCACAAATTTACATTTTGATACAATAAATATACTATTTGAGACAGCTTATAATAAAATGTAATCATGTTTAAATTATAATTCAAGGTGTCAGTGATTTCAGCAGCCATTTTGAAACCGGAAGTAACGTCATATCTTGAAAATTGGTTGACTGATCGGTATGAAACTACCGCCAAACGATTCGGAAGGTCATCTCTATGAAATAGGAACAGTCATACTAGAAATTTCCTATTTATGAGACCGGAAATGACGTCATTCAAATTTAAAAATTATTATAATCCCCTCCTATATAATGAATACATATTCAGAAAACTTAAAATGATACACATCATTTATAGATAAACATTCTTTGTGGCAGTGCAGTAAGTTCAGCAGCCATTTTGAAAACCGAAGTGTTGCGATATCTCGGAACTCGGTTGACTGATAGGAATGAAACCTTTGCTATTCTTCATGAAAGATCATTGAAAGCAAATATATAGTACCATACGCTGATTTTCATTAGTAAACCAAATTGTCAATGGCGACTTTTTTTAATGGATTTAGTAATTGTTCAATCGATATGACGTCACAAGTTCTAAGAATAAACTAAAAAAAGGAGTGATATCCCCATAAAAAACACTCCGTGTAAAAATACCAGCCAAGTCTCTTCAACTAAAAAAAATTATGAAATCTAAAAAATTCTGCACTGAAAAGTAGTGATATCAAAAAATGGGCCAAGTCAAAACTTTATTTGAAAATCAAAAAATACTTGGCGCATCGTTTTTTTAGGGCATAAAAGGTATACTATATGTATTATGCATATTTGATGTATATTTTCTATCTGGTCTATACTTCTAAACTATGTATACACGATGCGCCAAGTATTTTTTGATTTTCAAATAAAGTTTTGACTTGGCCCATTTTTTGATATCACTACTTTTCACTGCAGAATTTTTTAGATTTCATAATTTTTTTTAGTTGAAGAGACTTGGCTGGTATTTTTACACGGAGTGTTTTTTATGGGTCTATATTACATGAGCGAAACAATGGTCCCAATCACAAATGCAAGGAGCGGTGACCGCAAGGGAACGAGCTCATTTAAATATTCTATAGATGAAGATATAATCGTGTGTCCTGTTAAGTATAGTCAAGTAGAGTTTTGGGGTATCTACCCCAACAATTACAATTCGTTGTTTCTACATTCTGCAGGTATGTTCATGGACTTCTGTCAGCTATTTTGAAATAAAACCAGTAAATAAGTTGAGGACAGTAACATTTTGGTTTGGTTTTACGAGAGAATGAGATAGGTACAAAAAAATTTGTGCGTGGAAATGTTGACCGATTACAAGCTTCTTATCTCGCGGCGACAAGGATGGTATCTGCCGGGACTAGTGAGATTCCTTGGTCGCAGAAGTTCCGTCGCATGAAAATAGCTGTGAAATCTTTCTTTGGCTGAGTTCATACTGGTGACTGTGACATAATAATTAGCAAATATTAATGATATCAAGACTAATTACAGTAAGTAATAAGTGGTGTGATGGGTATACATTTAATTTTGTTGGTACCGACGTCATAATCATAATGAATATAGTATTTTTCAAAGAAGACATTGTTTTTATGTTATTTGCGGGGCCATGCGTTCAATCCTTTAATTTGTGAAGCATAACCAGACAGTAATTAGGACAACGTAAATTGTGTAAAATTCATCTTATAAAACAAATGGACGATAAATCCTGGATTTAATAAATGGCCCCAAATTAGGCTTCTTTGTATTTTGCGAGCTAAGTGAGTATTATTTTGATGCAGCTTTCATTACATCCTTTATAGAATACGTTCCATAACGGTATGAATACAATTCAATTACTGTAGTGATGTCCTTATTATTATCAGTGAAATGAGAGCTCACCTTCTAGAGCTAGATGCCGAGTTAGAGACTACTTCGGAACAGGCGCGTAGGAATAGGGGGGGAAAGGGGGGAACGGACCCCCCCTGTCTGGAGCCTGACCCCCCTGCCAGAGATCCTGACCCCCCCTGCTAGAGACTCTGACCCCCCCTGCTAGAGATCCTGAACACATCCAGATATTCACAAATGTTTATTAAGTGTTGCACAGAATGCACAGATTTGCTCCATTATGATGTTGAATTCTCAAAATTTTCTCAAGTTTTGTAAAAAATTAAACAGAGGCATTATCCAATGAGACAACTCATTTACTCATTTGTCCAACATGATCATCCTCATGAATCAAATTAAATAATTGCACGTTAAACGAATAGATTCCAAAACACATACAGATTTTTCTTATTGATTGCTTATTGCTGTTGCTCTTGCAACCTTTTCCAAAGGTTGATTCCAAAATCAATTCATAATCGATTCTCTTTCACTAGAATTCAAGTATTTCCCTGCGGGGCCATTTAGGATTTTGTCAAATAAAAAAAATTATTTTGTCTCTTGTATCCCCAAGAATATTGCATAGGACACGGATTTTAAATTTCTTTAAAAAAGATGGCAAAAAAGCTTCGAATTCGATTTTTTTTTATCAAGATGTGAAACAATGCCCTGCGGGGCCATTGGGAATTCTATAAAATCAAGTTTTCTTAAGTTCCCACAGAATATTGCATATCATAAATTTTACATTTCTTTGAAAAGAATAGCTAAAAAATCGATTATTTTGTATCAAAAATGCAAAAAAGGCTCTGCGGGGCTAACTGGGGGTGAGTCCCCCAGACCCCTTGTATCAGTGAACTACCTTTTCCTGACATCCATCGATCCCATCGATCTTTATTTTTTGTCAAAATAAAGTTCCTACGCGCCTGCTTCGGAAGATGCAATCAAATCATTTTCAGACAATCTGATTACTTCAAATACCGTTTTATGTTTTGTCGAGTGTAGGTACTTTATTTCTACTCAAACAAGTTATTGTTTGAAATACAAAAAAACAGAGAAAGTGTCCAAAACTGCTGAAGAGAGATGCTCACTACACTCGCTCAAATACTACCTTGTGATGTTAGAAGGGGAATAGAATCTGCATATTAAAGGTTCAATAATTTGGAGTATTTATGGTGTTTTATCTAGTTTTTACTAATTTTAAACATAGTCACTGCCCCTTGGTAGACACCCTCTCACCTTATCTTGATCCTGTCTCATGTGGTTATTGTTGCATTTCTATTATTGTTGTCAATAATAAATAATAACGTCATAATAATAATATGTCAATAATAATAATGTTGTCAATAAAATAATAAAGTCTATTATTATTGTGTTGTTATGACAACATTTGAAATGTCGCTCTCGTTACATTTGGGGTCGTCTAGCACTACCTACCAAATAGAAGCAAGGGATAAGTTAACTGCATTAACCACCTCGCCCTCTACGTCTGTCAAGTCTTGAACTAAACGAATTGTCGGGTATCGGAAGCGCTGAACATCTGAGATCTAGAAGACATCCCGCACGTTGGTGCTGAAGTGACACCCTGACAAGAATCCCAACAATCCAATCTCGAAGACATTCGATGTGATTTGAGCCGAGAGGAGGTCGTATACGACGAGAAAGGTTCGAACTCAGGCTACGGAGATAATGCATTCAACTAGTTTGAGGTTCACGTTCAGGGTTCTCGTGGATCCGTTCAGCTACGAGATGTCGAGGTTCAATAACCTGTCAACTGAATCGTTATCTTCAGTAATCCGACGTCAATGACTATACGAACTGTTTCTTATCAGCATGATCAACCAGCCAGATCAACCAGCAAGATCAACATCAAGATCAACCAGCCAGATCAACTGCAAGTTCAACCAGCCAGATCAACTGCAAGATTAACCAGCCAGATCAACAGCAAGATCAACCAAGATCAACAGCAAGATCAACCAGCAAGATCAACAGCAAGATCAACCAGCCAGATCAACAACAAGACAAACCAGCAAGATCAACTGCAAGATCAACCAGCAAGATCAACAGCAAGATAAACCAGCCAGATCAACAGCAAGATCAACCAGCCAGATCAACAGCAATATCTTCCAGCCAGATTAACAGCAAGATCAACCAGCAAGATCAACAGCAAGATCAACCAGCAAGATCAACAGCAAGATCAACCAGCCAGATCAACAGCTGATCAACCAGCAAGATCAACAGCAAGATCAACTAGCCAGATCAACAGCTGATCAACCAGCAAGATCAACAGCAAGATCAACCAGCAAGATCAACAACAAGATCAACCGGCCAGATCAACAGCAAGACAAACCAGCAAGATCAACTGCAAGATCAACCAGCAAGATCAACAGCAAGATCAACCAGCCAGATCAACAGCAAGATCAACCAGCCAGATCAACAGCAAGATCAACCAGCCAGATCAACAGCAAGATCAACCAGCCAGATCAACAGTAAGATCAACCAACCAGATCAACAGCAAGATCAACCAGCCAGATCAACAGCAAGATCAACCAGCCAGATCAACAGCAAGATCAATTAGCCAGATCAACCAGCCAGATCAACAGCAAGATCAACCAGCCAGATCAACAGCAAGATCAACCAGCAAGATCAACTGCAAGATCAACCAGCAAGATCAACAGCAAGATCAACCAGCAAGATCAACAGCAAGATCAACTGCAAGATCAACAGCTAGTAACGACGGAGGTTTTAAATGCAAGTGTCTGGGACATAACCTGTTGTTCTGTTGAAATATCTTCATAGTGTTGTCACTTGTTTCTGTACTTTTATACAAAATAAAATACAAATTATGGCAGAATGAATTGTTTGTTTCTTTCTCAAACTTTGCAAGAGGCAATCTTTGTAGAACTATGCAAATGCACATTAGGGAACTCTCTCTAGCTGTAGAATGGAATAAAAACGTGAAATAATGAAAGTACACATGTCGTAGAAGCAGACAAACAAAGCAATAATATTGTTGAATAAATTGTTTTCTAGTATAACGATTGATAATAAAGATTGACTCATAAAGATTGATAGAAATCCCAGACTTGATAAATTATTTCGCTTTGCTTAAAAAAATAATTTTGTCATTACGTCATGATTCACAGCATTGCCATGGCAACAAAGTATTCACCATGGTAACACATTGTTGTGGACTTAGAAATAACATCACCGGACTCACAAACGTCACACATAGATTTTCCCGCCAAAATGTCAAATTCAAACTGGAAATTTATATGAAAATTTGAGATATTTAATAGAACTTTTGATATTTGTTTACGAAGAATCGCTAGGCAACGCCATGCTGTCGCAGGAGACCAGCCACAACCTTCCCGTGACGCCGAGTTTCACCGATCGGTCTGACATTTTCGTTTGTCGACAGGAATTTTTTCGAAATCCAATGATTGATTCAAATTTAATAAAACTTATGTGCCCGGATTCACAAAGCTTTTCCCCCTGGGTTTTAAAATAAAACCCCTTCTTTCACTGCTTATAAGATACACGTTAATATCTAGATCTTATCTAGATTAGATAAAATGGGGTAAGCCATCAATTCACCCCGGGGAAAAAGCTTTGGTTGATCCAATTCATTTGACATGTTTGCCAATTTATTTATTATTATTTGTTTGAAGTAAAATAACACATAAAAAAACACTCCGTTTAAAAATACCAGCCAAGTCTCTTCAACTATAAAAAAAATATAATACATCTAAAAATTCAGCACTGAAAAGTAGTGATATCAAAAAATGAGCCAAGTCAAAACTTAATTTTAAAAACCAAAATATACTTGGCGCATCGTGTATATAAATAGTATAGAAGCATATGCCAAAAATCAAATGTACCTACCTAAATATATATAATATACCTATAATGCCCTTAAAAACGATGCGCCAAGTATATTTTGGTTTTTAAAATTAAGTTTTGACTTGGCTCATTTTTTGATATCACTACTTTTCAGTGCTGAATTTTTAGATTTATTCTATTTTTTTATAGTTGAAGAGACTTGGCTGGTATTTTTACACGGAGTGTTTTTTTTATGGGGATATCACTTATTTTTTTAGTTTATTTACACAACTTGAAACACACATCGGAGCAACAATGACTAAATACTTTTAAAAAATACGCCATTTCCGAATTGGTTAATACGAAAAATTGTGTTTGGTGCTCAATATACCTAAGCTTAAAGTGATATTCCATGAAGAATTGCGAAAGCTTCGTTCCAATCAGTCCAGCCGTTTTAGAGATATGGTATCACTTCCGGTTTTCAAAATGGCGACTGAAATAACTGCCACCTAGAATTTATTTCTATAAATGTTATGTATCATTATAAGCCTTCTGAATATGTAGTTATTGTAGTAAGAGGTCATTAAAAACTAGATCTTCATTTTCATGACGTCATTTCCGGTTTCGGTAATAGTACATCTCTACTTTAACTATTGATATTCCATATAGACGACCGTCTGAATCATTTGGCGCTAGTTTCATTCCGATCGGTTTAGCCGTTTTCGGGATATGACGTCACTTCCGGTTTCAAAATGGCGACTACCGGTTGGTTTTCTAAAAAGGCACCTCAGACGCCAAAAGTGCACATGTGGTAAAAATTTCAGATCGATCGGCTAAGCCGTTTAGGTTGTGGCGGTGATTGCGGGGTTTCCTGACCCTCTGAATCATCTAAAGAAGATGAAAGTGATGTAATTTCACTATTTTCACGGCCCTCTAGCTCGCAAATGGTATAGCCTATTGTTCCCAAATTTAGTATATGTGGTGGGGTGGGCCATAGCTCAAAATTAAGATATTTCACAACAATGTGAGATTTTCCAATTTTATGATCCAGTAGGCCGAAAATGCCATGTTGTTGCTTACAGTAAAAGTAGTTGGTCTGCTCCTCATTTAATTAGGCATTTACGGTATGTTGAGTGAGTGTGAGTGTACAGTACGACTTGGCTGGGTGGAGCGACCGCTCCACTAGATAATATTCAAGATGTTTCTACTTGACATTTGCTGTGGGTTTGTATATTGCACTTAAGCATCATATTGCATTAAATATTAAATTTTGCAATGAAATAAAACATTTTGAATTCCATGAATGAATTTGGAACGTTTCTACGCAATTTGAACACTATGTAAAATTTGATATTATATTGACCTAAATCAGATAGAGGAATAGAATCAGAGAGGGGGGGGGGGATCCCTCACCCATTCCTGCGCACCTGGTTACACTGAGCTATTTCCTCGTAATACCTGTTGAACTTGCGCCACAGTGTTGCCATATCGGGACAACGTGTCGACGAGAAGATCTCCAAGAGGCTGTACTGGAGCACTGGGCTCTTGGGGGCCGTGGAGAATGAAATCAGTGGCACTCATGATGTTGCCGGGCGACGATGCAAGCACGACTGATTTATCTCTCATGCAAGTTGTGAGGTTGTGATAAGGACAGGTGATTTGTTATCTATTCAATTGGAAGACACGTGGGAGTTTTTCTATATCGCAAAAGATAAGGGTTTCGTCATAGGATTTATACGTTAAATTTCAGACCTTCGATATGAAAATGGTACCTATTCGTTCCGTATCAACTTAACCAATGACCTTTCGACAACCTCTCTGATTGTTCTCAAAATTTGGGACAATAAGCAACACAAACACTTTTCAGGATTTTTCAATTTTCTTTATACTCTTTCACTATAACAGGGCTCCAAAATGAACCAAAAAATTTACTCTTTGGGCAATTGAGCGTTAGACAACATTAACACCTTTTTACTCGTTCTACTTAGAAAGATGATATTTGTATAGCTGATATCTCTTTGAAACTGACTTTTAAAATACGATTTTATTATGATCCAAATTTTGTGATTTTTTTTTAACTACCTCCAGACGATTTTTTTTTCTGTAAGACCTCTGATATGTTTTTTGCATGCTCAGAAAGTTTCAGGATGGGACTTCTATCGGTCTGGGAAATATAAATTATTTACGAATGTCATATCCGAACTTCGTATTTAATTGTGGTCGTTAAATGGCATTTTAACATTGATATGCCCATATTCTTTAAATTGTGTCTCCGAAACCTAATGAATGACCATCTTGACATTTTCTATGCATGTCAAACACATATTATTTAAGGACTCAAAAAAAGGAGAGAAAACAAATATATCCTTTTTAGGTAGGAGCTAGTTAAACATTGTTAATGTTCTTCTTGAATGCGCCTATCCCAAAAAAGTTATTCTTTATTTCTCTCATTTCTTTTTTGCGAGTCCTTAAATATGTGTTTGTCCATGCTCAGTAGGTGGGATATTCGCAGTAGCAGTAGGTTGTAGGTTGGGCAGAACGTGGTAGTTTTTTTTTGACATTTTACAATATCGTTCATAAACTACACACTTTTATATAATTTTACATTTTTTATTTATAGTCAATAAATTAAGGTACAAGTCAAAGTCAAAACTAAAACGATATTGCAAAATACGCAAGTTATGCCCACTCAAACGATAAGTACCCCGTTTTGTCCCGCCTTCTCCTATCTTTTCAAGTAAACTGGCTATATCAATTGATGGCACCATCTTGATGGCACGCAGAATAGTTGTGATTTTATGCTTTTTGACGATATTTTATAGTTAATGGGTACATGGGAAAGTGTGGGCATAGGAGATTTCTTCAGTACGAAGAGGAATCACTCACATTACAAAAATACATCGATTTACCTCAATTAAGTTATAATCTGACCCGTCAACGTGCCAACAAAATGTCTGTCCTCAGGTGGAAAATTCAATAATTTTACATATAAAACAAATGAAAAAAATACGCAAGTTATGCCCACTCAAACGATAAGTACCCCGTTTTGTCCCGCCTTCTCCTATCTTTTCAAGTAAACTGGCTATATCAATTGACTTTTTTTTTTTAATTGTATCTCTTTCTTTTTATGAAATAAAGGTGTGATAATATGTCAAATTTCTGTACGTGTATTCAGCTCTAAAAATTAAAATATTTCAATAATCTTTTCGAAAACTGCTTTTTCCTTTACACTGTTTATTATTATTATTGTTCATTTAAAATTGATTTTCTCTTTAGGTAGGTATAAAACGAGAATACAAATTTATGTTATAACTTAACACTTTTATTTCCGCTCAACAATTACATATCATACTTCCTACACTTCTACTCAGATCAACTCGAATGTACATCAAATAATCCAGTCAACCAATCAACCGATGATCAACCGATGATAAGAACAGTGATACAGAGTTATCGACTAAACAAAGCTGCTTTAAAACATACCTCACAATTTCCTTCAACAATGACGCGTTTCAAGTTAAATCCATTATTTAATTTTCAAGTTCACATAATGCATCGTTCACGACTTTTCAAATCCTATCAATAGAATACATTGTGAGTTTTCTCAAGATATAATTGTTATTTTTTCGAAATATCCGAAGCCAAAAAGACTGTCCACTACAGAACAGTGATAAGTAAAAAAATGATCAGAAACGTCATTGGACGTGTGCATGCTAACGTGTACATCCTAACGGTGTGCATTAAAGTTGTACGTATGCCATCTCCACAAAACATTTATCACAAGATTTCAGACTTTGCAAATGTCCACCTTTTCAAAACCATCACGTCTTAGACTACGTCCTTACGTTGATAATAAAATCACAGTTACAATAAGCACGTTACTTCGAATCCACAGAAAACACAGTTGTAAAATTAACAAAACCATAAAAATTATTAATTCAATGAAAGGTGCATTACAGAAATACATAGATAAATGTGATGTCATCTTTGCTACAGAGCTACGATTGATATAAAATGAGTCTATAATGAAATACCTACATTTAAGGGGAATATGCTGTGAAATTTCTATCTCTATGAATTTAGGTAATACAATATTGAAATTTTGAGAAGATATCAAGAGTTGCCTAAAACTAATTATAGTGAGGGCTGTTAGCGAATACATTTGGCAAAATAGTGCAAAATGTGATACTAATTTTTCCTTTGGCAGTCTTATAGGAAATTTTCCGCTCTTTCATAATTTCGATATCCTTAAAAAATCGGGCGGCCATTTTGGGCTCCAGGGCTGTCCAAAGTACCAAAAAGAGTGTATTTCAGTGAAATTATAATACTTTTGTCAATTTATTGACATTTTATAATAAACGATGTGTCAGGAAGGTACGATAAAAAATAAAAAATCTAAGTCTAACCAAAGTTGTATTTATTCAAGAAATTAAAGATGTCGGCGGGTAAGCTCTAAAATGACCGCCATTTTCAGGGAATTTGTGCTTCAAGGTTGCAGTTGTTTATGTTGGTTCATATTATGTACTTTTAACTTAAAAACCAATGGGTCACGAAATTAACCCTTTGGGGGGTGGGGGGTGGAGACCTAAAGGTTTCGATATCTGTACAATAGCCCACACTAGCTAGAGTAAAATGGTTCCTTGCACATACTAAAGAAAATGTGCTCTCTTCAAAAAAATATTACGAGAACTCAAAATTATGCCGCCATCTTGGATAAAAAGAGTTTATTTTTCATTTTTCGTAAAATTTAGTAAGTTTTATAACCACTACGAAAACGTTTATTTAACATAAAATATAGCCCTAATACTAATAATAAAATTTGTAATTTGCATATTTTCTGTATCTCCAACCGTTCTCATTGAAATTGCATTCTTGTATTGAAAAAACGTCCCAGGATAGGGAGTTTAGCATGTAATGTTCGTCCAGGAGGCGGTGACTCGATACATTTGCAGTGAACAAGGGATGACCAAAACAGCTAATTTATCATGATTTTTGAACTGCTGAGCACAAAAGAACTAAATATAATCGCGTCTCATTCAAGATGGCGACATAATTTTGTGATCTTGTGATTTTTTTCAAACAGAGCACAATTTTATTAGTGTATGCAAGAAATTATTAGTCCCTATCTACTATCGTTTATTTTACTGATATCGAAACATTTAGGTCTCCACCCCTCACCCCCCAAAGGGTGAATTTCGTGATCCATCAATATTTAAGATTAAGGTCCATAATATTAACCTACATAAGCAACTGCAACCTTGAAAAACGAATTCCCTGAAAATTACTGGCATTTTAGAGCTTATCCGCCGACATCTTTAATTTCTTGAATAAATACAACTTTGGTTAGACCTAGAATTATTTTTTTTTTATCGTACCTTCCTGACACATCGTTTATTATAAAAGAACAATAAATTGACCAAAGTATTATAATTTCACTGAAATACACTCCTTTTGGCACTTTGAACAGCCCTGGAGCCCAAAATGGCCGCCCGATTTTTTGAGGATATCGAAATTAAGAAAGAGCAGAAAATTTCCTATACGACTGCCAAAGGAAAAATTAGTATCACATTTTGCACTGTTTTTGTGCTTACAGCCCTCACTATTAAAAAAAATACAAAAAAAAATATTTTTTAATTTTTCAATTTTTTATTAATTAATTAGTTATTAAAAGATGTATTACGATAAATCCCTACTACGTTTTTATTCCTTGACCTACATTGTTAATTTTTTTATTTTTATGTTCACAAATGATTGGGTTAATGAAGTTGGCATTCCAAATTTACTTTAATGTAATACTTTAGTTTGCAAAAATAAATAAACAATAAAAAACAATTTTTTACACTTTTTATTGGTAATTTACACTTTACCTAATTATTTTAATTAGATGTATTCATTTTATAAACAATAAAAATGCCAATTTTTGTTCATCACAAATAACTACACTCACCAAAAAAAAAATCAGCCTTCTAAGTTGAATCATTAAAAAGAAGTAGGAAATTACAACAGTCAATGTGAAGAAAAATAGTTCCGGAGATAACAGCATTCAAACTTTAACAATATTCAAAGCTATATACTACAAACATGCAAACAATTATTTTTTTACAACATAAATAAAAGGCTTAAAAATTCCAAATTTTGACATAATGTAATTAACAATTTAATCTAAATAATGGTAAAAAAAAACGAAAAATTTCAAAATTGGCAAATTTTCACAGCACATTCTCCTTAAACAGTAAGAATCATGGATGTACGTATTAACTACATAAAAACGTATGTGACGTACATACAATACATGTATTGATATCATATATCAATGGTACCCTTACCAGCAAGCGGCGGTCCCACGAGGTTGGCGCTACCCTGAACAAACAGCAGCAATCCGTACGCATTAGTAAATCTGTCCAGGGGATCAGGTTGACGATAATAATGGATACAAATCGTGTTTTCCAAGAAGCATCTTCAACCTTTCATTAAATTTCAGTTCGAGCACTGTTTCTAAAATGTATTTTAATATTTTGCGGACCCCGCCTTCTAGCAAAGATATTGACGTCGCCTGTGTACAATAAATTTATAATATTACTGTTTAAAAATTTTATTATTTCAAAATTTTTCAAATAAAATTAGTAATAATGTTTTCCTCTGGCATGCACTGAATGAGAGCAAAGAATTGCTCTGTGACGTCATGCTCTGCACTAGTGCGTCAAAAAAATTGCAAATAATTTCATAGAATTTGTTTTAGATCGTTCATTATTGATCAATTAATCTATCACTGCTATTTGAATATTAAAATAGATTATAAAACGGCAACCATTTTTCAAGCGTCCTTCTTGGAATATTCAAGTGCAATGGATTGCACTGAGAATTTTCTCAGTGTGATAAATGTGCCTTTAGTGCATACAACTTTGCCAGTGAAAAACGCAAAAACCACCCCCGTGCACACTGGATTTCCCAGTGGAAAAGGAATAACGATACCCGCACCCAGTGCACATTGAGAACGCACCAGGAGGTCTACTCTTGAAGGTTTTCCCAATTCCATTCTTATGGAATCCGGTCACGGCCATAAGGATTAACATTGCATGGAATCGAATTCCATCATAATTGGGAATTCATAAATTCTAGAACAGGGCTCCTGTGCAGCCAGTGGAAAACGCTAAAAGTCAATTCGAACAAATAAGCAATACGTGATGGAGCCAAGTCTGGCAGGAAACTTTTTAGATGCACTTTTTTTTATTTTGAAGTTCGTGTTTTTGTTTGTTTGTTTGAACACTTCTTTTATTGTCACAAATAATAAATATACAATAGACACTCTTCCACTAAGTCCCTAAAAGGGACTTATCTGTGGATTAATACAAAATGATAATACAGTACAGTTGATATTCACATTAAATAATACAAAACATAATAGTTTCCATAGAGCAGTGAAAAAGAGAAACAATTGAAATTGAAATTTAGTTACAGGTTTACTTTTTAAGTCATAACAAACAACTTAAGCAAATTTAATATAATTTACTTATATAAATATTCCCCTGACATCCTCCATGATCCCCCCTATGTCTAGTACCAAAGAATCCACCAGAGGTCAGTCGTGTTCCTTATTTTCTCGAATATATTCCAAGATGTTCTGAAATACATACATAGTCACGGCCCCTTGGTAGTCGCCCTCTGCACCATGTCTGGTTCCTGTCTCATGTGGTTATTGCCGCATTTGTATTATTGTAGTCACATTGTTGGTGTGTTGTTATGACAACATTTAAATTTGTCGTTCTCGTTACATTTTTGGTGTCGTCCATCACTACCTACCAAGTAATAGCAAAGGATAAGTTAACTACATAAACCATCTCGCCCTCTACGTCTGTCAAGTCTTGAACTAAACGAATTGTCGGGTATCGGAAGCGCTGAAAATCTGATATCAAGAAGGCATCCCGCACTTTGGTGCTAAATCGACGCCCTGACAAGAATCCCAACAATCCAAATCTCCTGGACATACGAAGTGATTTGAGCCGATAGGAGACGGCACGTATATACGACGAGAAAGGTTCGAACTCAGGCTACAGAGATAATGCATTCAACTAGTTTGAGGTTCACGTTCAGAGTTCCCGTGCATCCATTCAGCTACGAGATGTCAAGGTTCAATAACCTGTCAACAGAGTCGTCACCTTCAGTTAAATCCGAAGTCAATCATTACGAACTGTTTCTGGAACTGAAGAAAGTCTCCCGGGATAAGTTCCAAGGAGATAACAAAAGTCTACGCAAGTGAAACCGCTTTCGAGGAGATAATGGACTCGAAGAATGTCGAGGAATTTCGAAGACTTTCGAGGAGAAAATCTGGAGGATAACAATCGGCTCCTTTACCATGAAGGCGTTGAAGATAGAAGAATCAGAGGGCACGATGACTATAAACGGAAAAGTGGCAGAGTGAAGATTATCGGCATGTCAACCAAGACGCCACAACCTTCTCCACGTACGAGTACTGAGTCCAAAGAAAACGGGTTGACCCTAAAACACCAGACACACTGTCAACTTCTGTGAGAGTGGAGAGTGGAGAGTAGCTCTCTAATTGGCTGACAGCTGTCACGTGACCGTCATAAGGCCAGGTGACAGCTGTCAGCCAATGGTAGAGCTACTCTCCACTCTCCACTCTCACAGAAGTTGACAGTGTGTCCGGTGTTTAAGTCAACCATGGAGTCAACATAGTTCGAACAACCAGCAAGATCAACAGCAAGTGACGACGGAGGTTTCAAATGCAAGTGTCTGGGACATAACCTGTTGTTCTGTTGAAATATCTGCGTACTGTTGTCATTTGTTTCTGTACTATTATACAAAATAAAAAAAAATTATGGCAGAATGATTTGTTTGTTTCTTTCTCAAACTTTGCAAGAGGCAATCTTTGTAGAACTATGCAATGACCGTTAAAAGTCTCATGCACATTAGGGAACTCTCTCTAGTTGCAGAATGGATTAAAAACGTGAAATATTGAAAGTATACCTACATGTCTAGGATATAGACAAACAAAACAATGTTATTGTTGGATGAATAGTTTTCTAGCAATTGACTCAGAAAGATTGATTGAAATCCAAGACTTTAAAACTTTTTTCGCTTAGTTTTAAAACAGTAATATCATTATGACGTCATGGGGCTCAGCATTGCCATGGTAACAAAGTATTCACCATGGTAACACATTGTTGTGGACTTAGAAATGAACTCACCGGGCTCACATACGTCACACACAAATTTTCCCGCCATAATGTCAAATTCAAACTGGAAATACCTATGAAAATTTAAGATATTTAATAGACATTTTGATATGTGTTTACGAATAATCGCTTTTATGATTTCCTGTTTGCACTTCACTCTATTGGTGACAAATGAAAAAACATACTTAATTGATTTATATTGACATTAATGATACCTATTCATAAAAATCATTATCAAATATTTCTAATTGCCATTGTTTTTGTGTTCGGACAGTTCTGCAATATTAATTAAGTTGAAAATTGCCTGACAGAGCCTGATAATTGGAGTTCCAGAATAAAAACCTATTCATTATTCAATGTATGGACGTATTGATGGAAACACTAGTTACGTTCGACACCAATCATTTCCTGTCATTACAACCTCAGATCATTGATTCACTCACGCATCCTGTCACTTTGTAACAATCTCTGCAATATTGCTGCAATTGCCATTAGCAAGTACCTACCTATACATGCAAACAACAATGATGAACATTGAACACTCCCTACAAACCTGCTTGATTAAAAAGTAGATTTTTGTTCTTATTTCCTAAAGATTCTACCCCACTTTATCTGATCATTAGAAATTTAGTATTAACAGATTCACTCGGAAAACTTTAACTTTTTCACAGAACTTTAATGTTCGTTCCACTAGATACCCACAATGTTCATTTCAACGCCCCACACATTCTTTTGTACCTACTATGTTAAAAATAACTAGGAAAACGCTCTGTGTAACGCGTTGATGAGCGAGCACGGATACGCGCAACACCTCGAACCGTAATGATGTCTATTGAAAATGTCCTTAAAGCCAATCATTCTTGAATTTCGTCACAGACTTGTATGAAAATCTCAAAAAATTCCTAAATTATTTCTCAATAACCAAGCAAAGTTTAAGTTGATCGATCAAACGGTTCCTTGGTATTTTTAAAAAATCACAGGATCTCGTTCGAAAAATATACCTGGGACCACTCAAGTATGTGTACAGACAACGCATAAAGTCCTGTTAATTCTTCACCCTTACAGAATATCATGATACCACCACTCGTACAGCGAAGCTCGTAAAGTTGCCTATAGCAAACCCATAGTTATTTGTCAACAGAGCGATGACTGCATTACTGGGTTGTGTTCATCAGCCCCAGATAGATCACACAGATAAGGAAGTCAATGTTATGTCGATCGAACTAATATGACGTAGGAACAACAATCAGTTTTTCGTTTATCGGAACTAATAATTAACTTTCAGTTAAAACAAATATAGTTGGTTGGTGCATTTGGATTTCATTGGTATTGATTATATCACGATTGTTATTATACATTTTGGAGTTTAAACTATTTAATTTAAATACTCCAAAATTATATAATTTTTAGGTATTTTAAATTATTTAATCTAAAAATTAATTTATATTAAAATGAAGTTAAGATAGTCTATATTTATGTAATTTGTAATTAATAAATCTTCCAAATGGAATAAATCGGTTAATTGAATGAATCCTGGTGTCAAGGCTGGCAACATAATTTGATCTATTATCAATCAGTGTGTGAATCATTGATCAGAAAATATTTGATTGTTATTGTAAACACTCAAACATCTCCTATAACCATCAAACCTTAGATAAATTCATTTGTAACAGAAACCGGAAAGTAACTGAGAATCACAGTCACAACGTCACCCTAAAACACCACTCAACTCTAAAGACTCTAAATCTTAACTCAACGCCACTCTAATCTTCTAGAGATCTCTAGTCTTTAGAGTCGTCAACTCTTAAACACTCTCTTCTTCTCTTTTATTCCTCTAAAAAATCTTTAAGAAAAGAAAAAGTATTTCTTAATTTTTAAAAAATACGATCATCATGCAAACACGCTAGGATTGATATCAAAATCCTGAGATCTGTCGAATAAACGAAAATCTTTATACTTGAATTGTCTAATTAGCATTTGTTCAATGACGGTCTACTCAGATTTAAACAATGTGTTACAGGTGATAAGTATTAAGTAGTTTGGGAAATCACACAGCTCATAGGAAATTACAGTCGGTATTGTTATTTTTGGGATTGAATCGCATCGAGTAGATATTTGTGTGGATGGACGTTGTTGACAGACAAAACCAGTTTTTCAAGTCATCCCTCTGTTGACAAATAACTATGGGTTAGCTGTAGGCAACTTATCGAGCTTCGCTGTACGAATGGTGGTATCGTGATATTCTGTAAGGGTGAAGAATTAACAGGACTTTATGCGTTGTCTGTACACAATATTAGATCATAGACATAATATACTAAGATCGATCTGTTGAACGGTCATATATTTTTTTTTGTCTGGGGCTTAACGTCGCACTGTTCTGCAGCGAGGCTAATGGCGACGGATGAATGATTATGATGATGATTGGGAGATGATGGTGAAGAGAAGGTAAGGATGGAAGGTGGGAAGGAGGCGGTCGTGGCCTATCAGTACTTTACTTTCCAAGCATGTGCCTGTCAACTGAGGGACAACCACGAAAAAACCCCAGTCAGAAAGGACGGCCGCGGGAATCGAACCCGGGCCTCCGGAATACAAGTTGAGAGCGTTACCACTCAGCCATACCTGGGGGCCAATTCTTGAGATTCACGTTTTGAAACCGTGTCACGGTTTCATTGTTACAAATGTTAAAAAGTTGAAGGCTAACCGATAGTTGTCAACTGTTTCCAGTTTTATACAATGTAAACGTAAAACGGTTTCAAAACGTGAATCTCAAGAATTGGCCCCCTGTTCCGTAACGGTCATATCAGTTTCATATTATACGTTTGAAACTTTCTGCTCTAACTACCTTGGACTGAAGAGTCGAAGTTGCCGTGAAATATGAAATTCGAGAAATTTGACAGCCAACGCTCAAAATGGCCGTAAACTGTCAATAACTTTTGGATTTAAACACAGATTAGTCTGAAAATTGTCAAAAAACAGATAATGTTGGTCCCAATGACCATGCAAAGTTTTAAGTTGATCGGTCAAACGGTTCTAGTTTTAATTTCAAAAAACAGGAAATATGGTTTTAAATTTTAACCAATAGAAGGATTTGGCTGAAACTTTGTAAGATTGGGGACAATGTTGGTCGTAATGACTTGTCAAATTTTGAAATTGTACGGACCAACCAATCGAAAGATAATTTGTTTTAAATTTGAACCAATCACAGGATCACTTTCAAAAACGATCCCAGAGACCGCATAGATTACGTTAGTGTGTGTGCAAAATTTCAGATCGATTGGTTGTGCGGTTTGAACTGGGCAGTGCAGACAAACAAAAAAAAATACTCAGAGAAAGTGCCATAAGAGTACCTTGGTGACGCTCGCTACGCTCGCTCAAAATCACCCTGTGTCGGCATAATTGTGAGGGGGGAGGGGGAGACACCCTTTTCGGCCATCAAATCGTGTTTACTGAGGAGCATCTTCAACCTTTCGTTGAAATTCATTTCGAGCACTGTTTCTAAAATGTTATTTAATATTTTGCGGACCCCGCCTTCTGGCAAAGATATTGACGGCGCCTGTGTACAATTTAATTATTTAAAATTACTGTTAAATAATTTAATTATTTCTAAATGTATCAAATAAAATGAGAAATAGCGTTTTCCACTGCATGCACTGAATGAGAGCAAAGAATTGCACTGTGCCGTCATGCTCTGCACTAGTGCAGCAAAAAGTCAACCCCAGTGAAAAACAGGAATTATTCTAGTGCAAACATAACCTAAAATGGCCATAATTTCATAGAATTTGTTTTAGATCTTCATTATGGATCAATTAATCTATCACTGCTATTTAAATATTCAAATAGATTATAAACAGCAACCATTTTTCAAGCGTCCATCTTGGAATATTCGAGTACAATAGCTTGCTCTGAGAATTTTGTCGGTGCGAGAAATGTGCACAACAGGCTCATGCTGAAAGAGTTATCGACGCAAAGTTGCGGTTCGTTAACAATGGCGAACTTGCGGACGCAAGTAAAGTTGCGTCAATCCGAATGCTCAAATGTTGCGCCGATAGTTGTACTGTCGACGCAAGTACGCCATTTTTACCTCGGTTTGAACGGTGACGTCATGACTTCAGATATTTTGACCAACCAATCAGAGAAGCAGGCGGCAATACGTCACGCTTTCACTGCCTTCTAGAGTTTTTTTTTCGTTTCATAGTGGCGGAAAAACATTCGAATTTCAAACTTGCTGTCACGTGATTAGTGATTCTACCGCAGCCTCGCAGGTCGAGTTGTTAATATTCAATTTAAAATCGCATTACCTACCTAATTATCAGAAATGTCCTCAAACGAAATGAAGAAAATCAGAAGGCCCAATTTCTCCAAGGTTGAAACATCAAAAATAATCAATGAAATGCAGGGCCTAGCAGAACTGGCGGAAGGTAAGAACCAACTCGTCTACCTACCTACATTTCATTGCTTAGGTCTAGGAAATTTAGGTATACAGATCTACATTCCCATTGGCATGAAAATGTGGCACAGAAGTTATATAATAAAATGAGGCTGATTAATTTACAGGCAAACTAGGCCATCTGTACCAGTCGGTGAACGATCTGCGCCAGGCGTGGGCAGATGTCTCAATGTCCCTAAACTCCATCAACGGTGGCATAAATCGAACGGGAGAGGAGGTGAAGGCAAAATTCAGTGACCTTAAGACGAGGGCTCGTGCGCACGTGACCTCCATTCGTAAATACGGCAACGGGACTGGGGGAGGGAAGGCCCCCCTACCTCTCACCCCGGAAGAGGGCATCCTCATCGAGCTGGCCGGACAGGCATCGGTGTACGGCGTCGAGGACTTCCTCGATACCACTGCACCAGCGGCTCCCCAGGTATAGGCATGAAAATAATTCAAATCAAAATCTAGTGTGTTCATACTTCATAGTATGCATTTTAATTTTGTCCATGAGATAATCCAAAACAAATTTGACAATGATTGTAAATTGGAAAACCCCCACGCAGACTGTATATTGGTACCTACCTACTTACCTGGAATGCTTATATTTTTTTTTAAATTAAATGTAAAACACCTAGTAGTTCTTCTCCATGAATGTATAGGCACTTCAATAGTCAATCAATATGAACTCAAATACAATCCACCACACAGATGAAGATTGCATCCAAAAGTGCCTTTCGACATGACTCCGTGCATTATCAACTTTCATTTAAATAGCTATTAATTCTTCATAAATGATTTCAAATTGTAGTTATCTAGTGGAGCGGTCGCTCCACCCAGCCAAGTCGTACTATACACTCACAGTCACTCAACATACCGTAAATGCCTAATAAACTGAGGAGCAGACCAAACACTTTTACTGTAAGCAACAACATGGCATTTTCGGCCTACTGGATCTCAAAATTGGTAAATCTCACATTGTTGCGAAATATCTTAATTTCGAGCTATGGCCCACCCCACTACATATACCAAATTTGGGAACAATAGGTTATGCCATTTGCGCGCTAGAGGACCGAGAAAACAGTGAAATTACACCACTTTCTGATTCTGAAGATGATGATGATTCTGATGATATCACGAAACGTCGCTATCACCGCCACAGCCTAAACGGCTGAACCGATCGACCTGAAATTTTTACCACATGTGCACTTTTGGCGTCTGAGGTGCCTTTTTATAAAACCAACCGGAAGCCGCCATTTTGAAACCGGAAGTGACGTCATAACTCAATAACGTCTGGACCGATTAGAACGAAATTAGCGCCATTCGATTTAGATGGTCATCTATATGAAGTATCAATAAAAAAAATATTATTTTCTTATTTTCTAAACCGGAAGTGACGTCATAAATACGCAATATTTAACTTATTTCAACAAATTATACTTAAAATACGTACATAATTAACTTACATTGTAACATAGACAATACAATTTATATATTCAAGGTAGCAGTGTTCTCGGCCGCCATTCCTGAAACCGGAAGTGACGTCATATATCTAAAACGCCTGTACCGATTGCAACTGAACTAGCTCCTGCGTATTCATTCTGCTATTTATTTGAAAAATCAATTGTGAAAAATGAATAAATAAATTAATGGTACCGGAAATGGCGGCAGGAACCACTAAATGAAACTGGAAGTGACGTCATATATTACAAACGGCATGACCGATTTTACGGAAATATAGGGATTAGGAATTCAGATGGTCGTTCATGAAGGTATCAACTAGATAAAACTAGATTGTTTTCTTATTACCTATACCGGAATTCGGCCGCTATTTCAAAACCGGAAGTGACGTCATGTATCGAAAACGGCTGGATCGATTATAACGAAACTTAAGCTATTCTTCTTGGATAATCATTTTCATCTTATACCAAACGCAACTTTTCATAGTAACCAAATCGGTTGAGGCGTATTTTTTTAAAGAAATTAGTCCCTGCTCGGACATGTGCTACAAGCTGTATGAATAAACTAACAAAAGAAGTGATATCCCAGAAAAAACACTCCGTGTAAAAATACCAGCCAAGTCTCTTTAACTATAAAAAAAATAGAAGAAATCTAAAAATTCAGCACTGAAAAGGAGTGATATCAAAAAAGGAGCCAAGTCAACGAATTTTCCAAATTTTAATCGTACCATTGAAATAAAAATATCAACCCCCGAGAAATACTTAAAAAAAGGACTTGGCGCATCGTTTTTTTAAAGACATTTTTCTATTCTTAAGCTTATGCCACTCACATACTACGTAGTTCAGAAATGCCTAGAAAAATTGGGACAAAACTTTCAAATTAAATATTGAACATTCTGTAAAATATTTTAAATTTAAATATAAGTACGCAAAGAAACATAGCATTGTCTTACAAGCAATAAATACAGAACAGTTGTGTTTGTGATTGGTAGGTACCTATAGTTTTGTGGGTACATCAACATACCTACTACAGCATTATACTTTGAACCTTCTCGCCGTGTAATTAATTGCTATTAATTAACATTTTATACCAAAAAAATTCATAAATTACATAACGTATTACTTTAGATAAAAATCTAGTCAGTAATTATTTGAGCAGCATGGCTCAGTGCACTAGTCACTTATACAAATCTCATTGACGGCCTTCTTGTAATGAGCGCTTTCGCTATTTCCCTCAGTCACGATATTGAGAAGTATGATTGATTAATATGACCCTAGAAATAGTGGCAATAACGAATAGACTAGGCCGCTTCCGTTTATTCGTTATTCGTTTATCCGTTTATTTCCTCTGAATATTGACAAAATACCAAAACTGCCAGTAGGTAAGAGTACTAGTTATATTAAAACGTAGTATGATTCGTCGATAATGAATGTGATATACTCAGGAAAATATACTTGTAGAGTTCTTCCTATACTTTTAGGATAGAAAAGTGTCTTTAAAAAAACGATGCGCCAAGTCCTTTTTTTAAGTATTTCTCGGGGGTTGATATTTTTATTTCAATGGTACGATTAAAATTTGGAAAATTCGTTGACTTGGCTCCTTTTTTGATATCACTCCTTTTCAGTGCTGAATTTTTAGATTTCTTCTATTTTTTTTTATAGTTAAAGAGACTTGGCTGGTATTTTTACACGGAGTGTTTTTTCTGGGATAGATAAATACAGCACAATTCTTCATAGTAATGCAGATACATAATCCAATTTCTAGATCCACGATATATCAAACCATTGTGTCTTACTGTTAATTTCAGAATATTTCTTCCTCGTCTTCGGAGAATAGCTGGGAAAATCACGACATAATTCAAGTCGAATCTCTCGCCGACATAGCGTCGTTGATAAATCCACAAGCTGGTTGCAGTAAGGAGTTTCGCCCACCATGTATGTACATTTACATTACATTCTCATACGTAACAAAACATGCAGAATGCAGATGCATGCACAGCAAAGAATAGATTGAAACATGCTACTGCAACGATAGCAAATTAGTACAGAAGGCTATGCATACAAGTAGTACACAGTTAGGTAGGCATCATGGTGAGATGATGATAGTTTGTCAAGTACCATTTGTCTAGTAAGAACAACCAGAAAAAACACTCCGTGTAAAAATACCAGCCAAGTCTCTTTAACTATAAAAAAAAATAGAAGAAATCTAAAAATTCAGCACTGAAAAGGAGTGATATCAAAAAAGGAGCCAAGTCAACGAATTTTCCAAATTTTAATCGTACCATTGAAATAAAAATATCAACCCCCGAGAAATACTTAAAAAAAGGACTTGGCGCATCGTTTTTTTAAAGACACTTTTCTATCCTAAAAGTATAGGAAGAACTCTACAAGTATATTTTCCTGAGTATATCACATTCATTATCGACGAATCATACTACGTTTTAATATAACTAGTACTCTTACCTACTGGCAGTTTTGGTATTTTGTCAATATTCAGAGGAAATAAACGGATAAACGAATAACGAATAAACGGAAGCGGCCTAGTCTATTCGTTATTGCCACTATTTCTAGGGTCATATTAATCAATCATACTTCTCAATATCGTGACTGAGGGAAATAGCGAAAGCGCTCATTACAAGAAGGCCGTCAATGAGATTTGTATAAGTGACTAGTGCACTGAGCCATGCTGCTCAAATAATTACTGACTAGATTTTTATCTAAAGTAATACGTTATGTAATTTATGAATTTTTTTGGTATAAAATGTTAATTAATAGCAATTAATTACACGGCGAGAAGGTTCAAAGTATAATGCTGTAGTAGGTATGTTGATGTACCCACAAAACTATAGGTACCTACCAATCACAAACACAACTGTTCTGTATTTATTGCTTGTAAGACAATGCTATGTTTCTTTGCGTACTTATATTTAAATTTAAAATATTTTACAGAATGTTCAATATTTAATTTGAAAGTTTTGTCCCAATTTTTCTAGGCATTTCTGAACTACGTAGTATGTGAGTGGCATAAGCTTAAGAATAGAAAAATGTCTTTAAAAAGACGATGCGCCAAGTCCTTTTTTTAAGTATTTCTCGGGGGTTGATATTTTTATTTCAATGGTACGATTAAAATTTGGAAAATTCGTTGACTTGGCTCCTTTTTTGATATCACTCCTTTTCAGTGCTGAATTTTTAGATTTCTTCTATTTTTTTTATAGTTAAAGAGACTTGGCTGGTATTTTTACACGGAGTGTTTTTTCTGGGATATCACTTCTTTTGTTAGTTTATTCATACAGCTTGTAGCACATGTCCGAGCAGGGACTAATTTCTTTAAAAAAATACGCCTCAACCGATTTGGTTACTATGAAAAGTTGCGTTTGGTATAAGATGAAAATGATTATCCAAGAAGAATAGCTTAAGTTTCGTTATAATCGATCCAGCCGTTTTCGATACATGACGTCACTTCCGGTTTTGAAATAGCGGCCGAATTCCGGTATAGGTAATAAGAAAACAATCTAGTTTTATCTAGTTGATACCTTCATGAACGACCATCTGAATTCCTAATCCCTATATTTCCGTAAAATCGGTCATGCCGTTTGTAATATATGACGTCACTTCCGGTTTCATTTAGTGGTTCCTGCCGCCATTTCCGGTACCATTAATTTATTTATTCATTTTTCACAATTGATTTTTCAAATAAATAGCAGAATGAATACGCAGGAGCTAGTTCAGTTGCAATCGGTACAGGCGTTTTAGATATATGACGTCACTTCCGGTTTCAGGAATGGCGGCCGAGAACACTGCTACCTTGAATATATAAATTGTATTGTCTATGTTACAATGTAAGTTAATTATGTACGTATTTTAAGTATAATTTGTTGAAATAAGTTAAATATTGCGTATTTATGACGTCACTTCCGGTTTAGAAAATAAGAAAATAATATTTTTTTTATTGATACTTCATATAGATGACCATCTAAATCGAATGGCGCTAATTTCGTTCTAATCGGTCCAGACGTTATTGAGTTATGACGTCACTTCCGGTTTCAAAATGGCGGCTTCCGGTTGGTTTTATAAAAAGGCACCTCAGACGCCAAAAGTGCACATGTGGTAAAAATTTCAGGTCGATCGGTTTAGCCGTTTAGGCTGTGGCGGTGATAGCAACGTTTCCTGATATCATCTTCAGAATCAGAAAGTGGTGTAATTTCACTGTTTTCTCGGCCCTCTAGCTCGCAAACAACATAACATATTGTTCCCTAATTTGGTATATGTAGTGGGGTGGGCCATAGCTCGAAATTAAGATATATCGCAACAATGTGAGATTTTCCAATTTTAAGATCCAGTAGGCCGAAAATGCCATGTTGTTGCTTACAGTAAAAGTGGTTGGTCTGCTCCTCAGTTTATTAGTCATTTACGGTATGTTGAGTGAGTGTGAGTGTACGGTACGACTTGGCTGGGTGGAGCGACCGCTCCACTAGATTCTAGCTAAAATACCTGAAATAACCTACATGTACACATTCAAATTACATTTTAAAAGAACGGCTATTATGTAATTCTGCAAATCTTGAACATTTTTCATAAAAAAGGCACTTAAATCGCTACCATAATTGAAGCAATTGCGGCATAATCTTTGCATGTTGTCAAACTAATAAGTATCACATTGTTATAGCTACGCCAGTCAAGGCAACTGATCTTGGCCGTAATGCCACTTCTACGTCATGTATGACAGTTGATCTTGAAAAAAGCGGTACTACTTCAACTTCAATGACGACGATTCTTGGCCAGACTCCGACTCCTGATCTGGGCAGTGTCAATACACCAAACAAGAGAACTCATGGCTCCAACAGTGAACCTCCACACAACTGTACGTGTTTCAAATAATGCACGATTCTCAATACATCGGTATGATAGAATCACAACTAACTAGATTTATTCATTTTAGCGTCTGCAAAAAGAGTCAAAGCCCACGTGAAATCGTTTGAAAAAAACGTTACCGAGCACCAGGATAACATTTTCCTGGCAACGCTTGGACTACAAACGGAGGTGGCTGGTGTACGGCAGGAACTTGCCAAAATGAACGGGCTTCTGTCGAGTTTGGTCGAGATCTTGTCCACTCGCCTCTAAAATTAATAAAGAGCCAAGGTTGCCACTATACCTTCCAACAAATTTTTTTAAAAGATGTCCACTTTATTCTAATAATAAATAGCCCACAAGCGACTATTTAGTATTTAACTACTTTTTACCAACATTTGCTACTTGCTATCTTTTTTACATTGTAAGTGGAGTGGCAACCCTTTTAGAGTAAAAGCAATAATTATTTCGTGTATGCTAATTTATTCATTGTTTAAAATGCTACATGAGAATAATAATACTACCTATAATTTGATGCACATAATAAAAAGAAATGTGTCAAGCCCAAGTAGGTACTGCATTTTATTCCTAGTTATGAAAAAGTAAATAAGTAGGTAGTAATAAGTAGGTACATAGTAATAATAACGTATTAAGTAATAGTAGGTAGGTAATAAGCACCCATGATTGTTTTGGAAATGGCCTGCCCAGTATATTTGTTGTAGTTGAAACTTGGTTGTGTGATGAAGTAAATGACAGTGAGATTAGTCTGTCAGGGTTTGAAATCCATAGAAGAGACAGGAACAGGCATGGGGGAGGAGTGCTTATTGGAATAACAAATGACTTGGCAGGAAAGGTCCTATGGTCAGATGGAGAAGTGGAAATATTATGCGCCCGTACTACCCATGCATCCGGCGAAGAAATTGACATCATTGGAACATACAGAAGCGGTCCAGGGCAGACAGACTATCTCCGACTAACCACGACAGACTAACCACGACAAGTCGGGCCATCACTCTCGTAGCTCTCTTCTACTGCTTCATCATCTTCGTCTTCTTCTACCTCTTCCACTTCTTCCACATCACCCTGTTTAGCCAACTTAAGATGATGTTTCTCTTCTCTACGCTTCTCTTTCACCTTCTCTCGGAATCGCTGTTTGTCAATCTTGTCCTCCTCCAACAGAACTTGTCTCGCTTTCCCGATATCGATCCCGCCCAAGTTCTCCGCCTCGTACTCTCGAGCCAAGTCGGAAACCTTCTCTCTCTTCACATCAAGCAATGCAGCTCCTTCATCGTCAAACACAGTCAAACACAGTCTTTTTGTTGGCAACAATTTTCTTCTTGAGAATCTTCTTTGCCAGAGCAGCTTTCGTAACGGCTTTCTCTTTCTTCTTGGACGTTGTTTGCATAACCCCGGGAGTGTTGATTAGTGTGTCGTCTTCTTCGATGTTGTGATTTCTTCGCTTGACTCTGAATACATCGTCAACACTATCACTATCATCACCTTCAAAGTTGAGAGATTGTTTTGGATGATTTGCTGGTAATGACTTCTCCGCTTGTTGAGGAGCTCTCTGACTTAATGGGGCGTTTTTCACTGGCAGACTTCAATGCAGTCAACTTCTTCTTCGCCTTCTTCTCCATTTGTTCCTCCTTCTTCTTGTTGAGCCGCTTCAAGAAGCGATTGCGAGGTGGAATTGCAAGACCAAGAGATGTCGAGTAAGCGTCCGTGTCCAAAGCATGGACATCGAATACCTTCTTACTTTTCATCAGCTGCATGGTAAAGATCTTCATAAAGAAATGAGAAGAAGATCATCGAAAGAACTCAACGAATGGCTGCCAGGCGTGTGACGGGAAGAATGAAGAGATGGAGCATGGAGAAGAAGAAAAATTGTGACATCTACAAGAAGTGGGAGAGTCCCAGTGTGATGGTGCAAGAACTTGGCTGGGAGCCATGGAGCAGAGGAGATTAGGTGTAAGTGGCTGGGGCGAGATTGCCAGAATGAATGAATGAATGAATGAATGACTGAATGAATGCACTGAGAAGGGGAATGAATGAATGAATGACTGAATGAATGCACTGAGAAGTGGAATGAATGAGTGATAGACTGAATGTAACTGTATTGTTTATATTGTTTATACTGTTTATTGGTTGTGTTATGGCTGAATTACGGGTTTTGGAATCTAGTTGCAATCAAGGCGGCTCGGCAAGCCTGCCCTCGACAATCGAAGTCGTCGTTCGGTTCATCATTCCCAGGTGGAAACACATCTGGAGGGGCCTGATCATGTGGGACGCGATTGCGAATGCAGATGTTGTGCAAAATGACAAAATGACCTTCTGTGGTGTGTACCAAAGGCATCCTCCAGATGTGTCGAGGCACAACCACCTCATCTTCAGCAAACCAAATGCCCTCTCCACCACATTTCTCGTGCTCTTGTGGCGCCGGTTGTAGTTCACCTCTTGAGGTGTCGCAGGATGGAGAAGTGGCACCATCAAGCAGAACTCTTGAGGGTAGCCACTATCTCCGAGCAGCCATGTGTGTGGAGGTAGAGCGTTTGGAGTGTGCAGGAATCGGTGCAGATCGCTGTTGGCGTAGATGTGGGAGTCGTTCGCCGAGCCTGGCCAGCGTGCCACAATGTCCAAAAACTCCATGTCAGCTCCACAAGTCTGTAAACAAAGATTAAAACACAGGGCTGGGAAGGAGCTTAGGATTATTGAGAGGATTTCACAAGGTGAAATTGTTTGTGGAATAATGGAAGAACATAGAAATTATGTTGCAAAAGGTAATCAAATTATTGCAATACAGAACCAGACATTTAAAAAATCCTCTAAACAGGAAACCTAGATACATAGAAACACAAATGTAGTAAAACTGGAAGCTCTCGCTGCAACCCCAGACCTAGGTAGTTACTCAAAGTAAAACTAAAACTGTATTGAAATCTGCAAACTCCATAAATTTGATGAGGTTCCGAATCGAATCACCAATTGAAAAACTTCAGTGTTACAAGTGTTTTTCGACAAATCATCGAATAATTTCTGCTGAACGAATACTACGAGCTTGTCGTGTGCGGAAAACTTGGTTTCCACATCCTGGGACTGCATACGTCATCATCGAGCGCTTTGTCTGGCGACAAGGACGACTTCAACGTCGACGTCGAGACGACCTGATTCAGCCTGCGAGAATTTTACATGGTAGTAACCGGGCACTATCTTGTAACGCCGAAGTCTCCCTGTAAATGAGCAACATCTCAATGACGCTGACAACGATCCACGTCGAGTTAGTGTGACCCGGAGGTCATACTAATCGCCTACAGCTACGCGGCTTGACCAGTGGTCATAAATCGTCACGGTGAAAGGGTTCACTGACAAACTTCAAGCACAATTACGTAAAGTTGAATGAACATTGAATATCTTGTCACCAGAACTGTTTATTTATCTGTTATTACAATTGCAAACTTACATCACAAAGAACTGTTAAAATAAATTGTCTTGTATGCTCTACCCTGAACGATCGCGATTGGTTATAAAGGCGAACGAGCAAGTGATTGGAAGCGAGCGAGTGCGAAGACTTGCCAATAGTGACATCACGATAGGGACAGGAAAAGGAAGTAGTGCAAAAGAAATCGGGGAGTGTGCACGAGAAGCGAGTGGCAATGGGGGCAATGTAAGGAGGAAGCCGGCATGAAAATTTTGTAAAAGGAGGGACAACAGAGCAATAATCTACCAAGGGATAAGATTAAAGGAATTGCCAGCCAGAATGAAGGAAATATACCATGGGGAAAGATTGAAGACAGTAGATACAGTGATTTTGAAAGTAAGAAATTAAAGAAGGAACAAACAAGGATGTTATTTATGGACATGCAAGAACTAATAATGCTAAACATAAAAATTTAGTTAAAAATCTAAGTATGACGCCAAGTGTGATATGTCAGGACACATGAAAAGAATGGGAGAAGAGAGGATTCCAAGAAGGGAATATGAAATGGAAGACAACTCAATAAAAATAATGCAGGCGTCCGATAATAAATTGGAGGGACTCGTTGAGGAGGATGTTGAGAGGAGTATGTTGCGGAGAGAAGCAAAGATTGGGGGAGAGTAATAAGAGAGAAACGGTGGAAAACACATGAAAGATGGAGGCAACAGTGACGAACGCAACATTAGCATTGGCACAAGCTAAAAACACAATAAAGTCGATGCGGGAGAGAAGTTGCCGACAAACAAACAGATCATCATAATAAGAATCAGCTGTGGTGAGTTTGCAGTCAGATTCTCTGACACCCCGCCGATGCCGAACATCCGAAGACGCTAACTCCACTAACTTCATTCACGAGAGACTTTTTCAGGGACATTATTCGGAAGCGTTCTATCATGGATACTCCCTTTACTGCCATGCAGGATGAGTGATGACTGACCAAGCCACTGACTGGAACATACTTAGATACACAAGACAACTCAAAAAGATATAATTTGCAAATAATCTGATTGAGTGAAAAACATTATATCACACCAAGAGAAGTCAGTGTGCAATCTCCTCATCTCACTAGAATAGGTGAAAATAACAAGCTTTGATTGTTCAGCAACCTGACCAGCAGTCATTCAAATTAATTCAACAATCACAATTTTCTTTTGACAAGTGTAGGTAGGTACCTATAATAAACATGACACAAAATAAAATCCTATTACTAAGTGAAAAAATACAAAATACGTTAAAATATACAGAGCGCATAATATGTTGTACTTTCAGTCTGGAAGTAGGGAGGTATGTACTCCATAGTCATTGAAGTAGCTGTAAAAAAAGTTTTTACTCTGAAATGTATCAAAACTTGTATCATGTCCTGGTTGAGAAACTGCTACTGCGCTGACTGCTCCTACGTAGCAGAAAAATAAAATATTAGTTGGCCTATTCAAACCAATAGATTCATTGAAAACATAATTGTCTGTGAGTTATAAGGTGATGCAAGCGCTTGGCCAATGTAGCAAATTGAGAGAGAAAAATTGTTTCATAAGTGGGTGTAACTGTGATAGGTCACATGATCAGTCTGATTGTATGTTAGTAGCACTTTTTCATTTTTACTTCTTGCATTGTTAATTAGGCGCCGATTATTCAACAAAACCGCTCAAAACTATGAAATTTCCGATACGATTGGAGACCAAACCCGTGAACCAATTGATCTCAAATTTAAATCATGATTAGATAAATGACAAAATTAGGCTTATCACTTGGCACATTTTTCAAATTAAATTTCATACATCACCCAGCCCGACAAGAAATATATCATTTTTCACCAAAGCAATCAAAACAAGCGCAAAAATTTAAAAATGTACCAAGTCATAATCCTAAAGCTAAGTTTACAGCTCGGCAACAAGCGCTCGACGCTTTGACGCTAGCCAATCAGATGGCTCAGCTCGGACACGCCGCAGCGGACCTTGAAAGATAAACCATGTTTTGTGTTTTTTGTCTGGGGCTTAACGTCGCACTGTTCTGCAGCGAGGCTAATGGCTACGGATGAATGATTATGATGATGATTGGGAGATGATGGTGAAGAGTAGGTTAGGATGGAAGGTGTGAAGGAGGCGGTCGTGGCCTATAAGTAGGGAACCTTCCCAGCATTTGCCTGTCGACTGAGGGAAAAAACCACGAAAAAACCCCTGTCAGGAAGGACGGCCGCGGGGATCGAACCCGGGCCTCCGGAATACAAGTTCAGAGCGTTACCACTCACCCAACCTGTTCCGTAAAACCAGGTTCATCTTTCAAGGTCGGCGCTTCGACGCGTCGAGCTGTAAACGTACCTTAAGTTTGTTTTAATCTAATCCCGATTAAAATTTCAAATCATTTCGTCAACCCATTTTGTCTCCAATTGTATCCAAAAAAAGTGCCTGCAACAAGCGGCAAATTCACTCGCGCATACACCACCTTAAACCAAATACTTTGAGTATACTTTTCACCCACTCCTCCTACATAAAGCAACATTAGGTAGTAGGTACCTAATTTTAAGCTTGATTTATACAATCACCCGCAAGTTTATATCACCATCCCTTTCAAGGGCCACAAAAAGCAACGAACAAAGCAAACACCGAACCAGAATGTCTGTCAATGCGAGTATTCTCAAAGTCAGCCCAATACTAAATACAAATTATACTCACCCCTTGGACATTCATCGAGTATCGTCCCTTGCGGTTGATGAAGTTGAAGGCATCCGGTCTTGCAGGCTTGCGGATGGCGATGTGCGTGCCATCGATGCAGCCAATGACGCCTGGAAAGTTTCTTGCTCGAAGGAACTCAAGCTTCACCCTGTCCATTTCCTGTGCGGTGCGAGGGAACTTGACATGCTCGCGTACATGTCGGCACAGTGCCTTGGTGAATGCATGCAGGGATCGGCTCACCGACGACTGGTTGATGTTGTGGAAGTGAACCTGTCCCACAACACTCTGAAAACTGCCAGTCGCCAGCAAGCGAAGTGATGACAAAACCTAAAACATTGTAAGAGAGCCCTAAATTCAACAAAAAACACAGGAAAAAATTGTCAGCAATGGTTCTACAACCTATCACCTGGCTGGGTGTATGCACACTTAAATATAAATCTTGTTCATAACAACAAAATAAAGTGTCAAGAAAAAGTGGGCGTGCCTGATCTACCTACTCGACTATTCTCATCTGACAGGGGATAACGAGGCAAAATAAACTCTCGTGAATAGAACCTAGGGCACTGCTTACAGTCAAGAGAGATATTTGATGTCAATTTGAGACCAAAATACCACAATTATCAACTGAAAAGGGTCGGGGAAGCGGCCTAACCTATGACATGTAAGCTAGAAGGGAGGTAGGTATAGGCGCCTGTTTTAGAGCACGATTTTGAGATATTCTGAGCAAATCAGGCTATTGGCGCATATACATTGACGATAGTGGATTATACTGTTCAATATTTCAGCGAACTTTAGTTGATTGACATGGAAATTAATGAAATAAACAAAGAATAGAGAGCGACTTACTTGCACCGGCACTGGCAGAGCGTTATTTCTCTTCGTTTTACGCTCGAGATCGGGCCGCAATGTCCCGATTAAATCCAATACGAGGTGCTTCGGCAATCGGTAAAAAGATTTGAACACATCATTCGGTATTTCAAACAGATTACATCTGTCTCGTAGCACTTTTTCTCTATAAAGTTGCAACTGACGTTTCCGCCACAACACAATGGCGGCCATCTTTTCGTATTTGCGGGACATTCAAACCGGACGCAACTTTAACGACGCAACTATGGGGACTTGCGTCCGCAAATGCTTTCAGCATACAGATAGCAGGAGTTGCGTCCGCAAGTCTGAGTTGCAGACGCAACTCTGGACTTGCGGACGCAACTAGCTTTGAGCATGAGCCTGGTAGTAAACAACTGGCAATCAGTCCACGAACAAAAATAATTAATGTGTTGCCTAGCAACCGCTATCCAGACAGCCGGGAAACTCTACATATGTTTCAGTAGGCCGTGTTTTTTAAAACTAAAGGCAAAGTTTTTTTGAAGATATTACATTTTACGAGTTATTTTGTTATTATAATTCAGTCCGTATGTAGTCAAGTTTTACAAAATGATTTATACACATAGGTATTTTCATTTTTTTTCATTTTATTTGAAATCGCCAACAGAATACAAGTATTCCACAAGTGGGATTTAAACATAACAAAAACAAATATTTTTAAACTATGATTAAAGAAGTTACATAAGACACAATAAATATAAATATGAATAAACAAGACACATTAAAGAGTAAAAGGGTAAAAGTGGAGAGATGTAAAACAGGAGATCTAAGTGATGACCGTTACTGATGCAGATTGTAGACATTTAGAATGTTGAGGAAGTCTGTTGAGGAAGCCAGAAGACTTGGGGCAGATTGAAATCCCCACATCGAACAACGTTATCATTCCTCTTCATGGCGTTTTCTACCAGGGCAAGAGATTCTCTCAGAGCTTCGATGTCTCTTCTCGTGACAGATGATGGTAGCTTTTCAGGACACTGCGATGAGTACTCCACCTCCACGTTTGAATTGTTGACCGTTTTGACATCAATTAGCTTTATAAACTTCATACTGGGAATTTAAAAGCTCGGCTTTGTTAGCTTCGTGAAGCCAAGTTTCTAAGTGTGATTCAACACCAATGCCCGTAACTTGCTGCGTATATTTTGAAGCTACAAGATCTCTATGAATGTCCGGGTGGGCTCTTAAAATGTGGATTCGCACACTTTTAAACCATTTATTACAATGTGAGCATTGAGGTTTGCCAGTCATGTCTTCTTCTTCTGCCATCTGAGTTGATGAATCTATATCAACTTGTACGTTACGATTTGGCAATATGGTGTTATCGGTAACTTCAAGTTCATTCTTGTGACATCTAGTGATATGCGTCTTGACACGAATGAAGGACTTGTCACAATATGGGCATTCTTGAAACTCAGGTCCTCGCAAGGAAGACTGGTGATTACCATCGTCTGATATTTCAGTGCACGTCTCAAAGTGATCAAGAAAATTCACTTTTGAATCAGACGGAAACGAAGCAGTGTAGTTTGGACATATTATTGTATGACTAGTTTGAGATATTTGACCTTGAACTAGTGGAGATTCAGGAGGCTGATCTCGTTCATCCATCGATGAAGCGATCTATGTGCCTTGTTCAATAATCTTGTTTTCTCATAATCAAAAGTTTCATCTCACAGCATTTCATTTCAACTGATATCTTCTCATAGTTCTTCCATCGATGAAGCGATCTATGTGCCTTGTTCAATAATCTTGTTTTCTCATAATCAAAAGTTTCATCTCACAGCATTTCATTTCAACTGATATCTTCTCATAGTTCTTCCATCGATGAAGCGATCTATGTGCCTTGTTCAATAATCTTGTTTTCTCATAATCAAAAGTTTCATCTCACAGCATTTCATTTCAACTGATATCTTCTCATAGTTCTTCCATCGATGAAGCGATCTATGTGCCTTGTTCAATAATCTTGTTTTCTCATAATCAAAAGTTTCATCTCACAGCATTTCATTTCAACTGAAATCTTCTCATAGTTCTTCCATCGATGAAGCGATCTATATGCCTTGTTCAATAATCTTGTTTTCTCATAATCAAAAGTTTCATCTCACAGCATTTCATTTCAACTGATATCTTCTCATAGTTCTTCCATCGATGAAGCGATCTATGTGCCTTGTTCAATAATCTTGTTTTCTCATAATCAAAAGTTTCATCTCACAGCATTTCATTTCAACTGATATCTTCTCATAGTTCTTCCATCGATGAAGCGATCTATGTGCCTTGTTCAATAATCTTGTTTTCTCATAATCAAAAGTTTCATCTCACAGCATTTCATTTCAACTGAAATCTTCTCATAGTTCTTCCATCGATGAAGCGATCTATGTGCCTTGTTCAATAATCTTGTTTTCTCATAATCAAAAGTTTCATCTCACAGCATGTCATTTCAACTGATATCTTCTCATAGTTCTTCCATCGATGAAGCGATCTATGTGCCTTGTTCAATAATCTTGTTTTCTCATAATCAAAAGTTTCATCTCACAGCATTTCATTTCAACTGATATCTTCTCATAGTTCTTCCATCGATGACGCGATCTATGTGCCTTGTTCAATAATCTTGTTTTCTCATAATCAAAAGTTTCATCTCACAGCATTTCATTTCAACTGATATCTTCTCATAGTTCTTCCATCGATGAAGCGATCTATGTGCCTTGTTCAATAATCTTGTTTTCTCATAATCAAAAGTTTCATCTCACAGCATTTCATTTCAACTGATATCTTCTCATACAGTCATCACAATCTTAAAAATTATGGATGAAAAAACTCACCACAGACGGCAGAAGAGAATGATATGCATCAGACAAACGAAATTATTATAAATCAAGAGAAACTGAATTAAAAGGTGGACCTGCACCTTTCTTCCACTATGTCAAGTCACGGCCTCAAGTCAAGTCAGTCAAGTCAAGTCAGTCTCAAGTCAAGTCAAGTCAGTCAAGTCAAGTCAGTAGGCGTTAAAAGAAGCCAGCCAAATCTCCATGTTGGTATAATGGGAACCCGAGGAACTATTCGAAACTAAAAGCATAGGTAATAAGGGTTAGGTAAACCTTACCCATAACAACACTCCATGTAAAAATGCCAGCCAAGTCTCTTCAACTATAAAAAAAGAAGAAATCTAAAAATTCAGCACTAAAAAGTAGTGATATCAAAAAATGGGCAAAGTCAAAAATTGATTTTAAGTTTTACAAAAGGATTAAAGGCCATTGTGTATCACGTGACTTTATTTCTCTACATCCGATCAAAAGAAATAGTTACCTATGAGTACATACCATACATCGTTCATGTTGAATAATCCAAGGTGATTTATGAAGAAAATTCACTGCATACTGGAGCTTATCAATATTTGCAGTCAATAATATTTATTTTTGCAGTGGTTTCATAAATAAAAACAACGCAATTATCGTGTATACGTACGCGTGTGAAGACTGTCAAAACCAAGTGCTGTTCGTTTAAACATTACATTCATAATAGTGGATATAATTAATATCTCAACATTTCGTTGGAAAGAGGAAGAAAGAGCGCATGTTATATATTCTGACATTGCGTCAGGTTTGTGATGCATTTGTGCCTTTTTATTAGAGTAATGTTTGCTGTTTTTGGCAACTCGTAGAATTTCCTTCAACTTCAGGTCTTGATTTGAGAATATTTAGGTGCAAGGAAGTAAAATCATCAAATATGTTATTTTCGCAGTTCTTTTCTGCGTAGAATTAGTTCCAACAGATGTGTCCTAACATATCTGATGAGAAAGAAGTCTTTGTTAAACTGAACCCTTCCAATAGAAAATGTGTAGCTTTTGGTTAAAAAGTTGCGTGATATACAGGGACCTTAAACACAAATATAGGTATAGGGAAACAAAAATATACTGGCGCATTGTATAAGTATAAATAGTAGGCTATAGAAGTATATGCCAAAAATAAAATGTACCTTCGTAAATATAATATGTAATATACTTATAATGCCCTAAAATCTATGCGACAAGAGTATCTAGTGGAGCGGTCGCTCCACGCCAGCCAAGTCGTACGGCGCGCGCACACACACTCATTTAAAAAGGCTGGAGCAAACCCACTTTTACTGTAAGCATCCAAGTGGCATTTTCGGCCTACTGGATCTTAAAATTGGGAAATCTCACATTGTTGCGAAATATCTTAATTTCGAGCTATGGCCCACCCCGTCACATAAACCAAATTTGGGAACAATAGGTTACGCCCTTTGCGAGCTAGTGGGCGGTGAAAATCGTGTTTTAGGGCTGTTTTCATAATAATAATAATCAGTATAAATCATAGTAGTAGGCTGGAGCTAGAATCCGGTAAACTGGCCACAGCCTAAACGGCTAATCCGATTGATCTCACATTTTTACCACGTGTGCACTTTTGGCGTCTGATTTGCCCTCCTCCCCATGACTTTTTTGTGCCGCCATTTTGAAACCGGAAGTGACGTCATATCTCAACAACGGCTGGGCCGATTGGAACGAAAATAGCGCCAAACGATTCGGACGGTCAACTATATGGATTATCAATAGTAACAGACTAAAATTTATGTTAACGAAATCGGAAATGATGTCATGAAAATTGAAATACATCGATTGGCATTTCGGCAACAAATTTGATCCGATTATTTTGTTATTTATGTAACGTATGTACTTTTGATATCTCATTTGACTTGTTATAAAACCAACCGGAAGCCGCCATTTTAAAACCGGATGTGGCATCATATCTCAATAACGGCTAAAAAGATTTGAACGAAACCAGCGCTAAACAATTTAGACTGTCAATAATAGACTTTTTCTATTTAGACTATTTAGACTGTCAATAATATTTGCAGTTTCCTATACTGAAACCGGAAATGACGTAACACATTTTAAAAATATCGCAAATTTACATTTTGATGCAATAAATATACTATTGAGACAGATTATAATAAAATGTAATCTAATTTAAATTATAATTCAAGGGGTCAGTGATTTCAGCAGCCATTTTGAAACAGGAAGAAACGTCATATCTCGAAAACTGGTTTACAGATCGGTATGAAACTTGCGCCAAACGAATCGGAAGGCCATCTATATGGAATAGGAACCGTGAAACTAGAATTTTCCTATTTATGAGACCGGAAATTACGTCATTCAAATTTATAAGTTATTATAATCCCTCGTTTACAATAAATACATATTCAGAAAGCTTAAAATGTTACACATAATGTATTGTTATAAATTCTATGTGGCAGTGCAGAAAGTTCAGCAGCCATTTTCAAAACCTAAGTGTTGCCATATCTCGGAACTAGGTTGACCGATTGTAATGAAACCTTTGCTATTCTTCCTGACAATAACCAAATTGTAAAGGGTGATTTTTTTTAAAGGAATTAGTAATTGTTCATTCGATTGCCACAAGTTGTAAGCATAAACTAAAAAAATGAGTGATATCCCCATAAAAAGCACTTCGTGTAAAAATAACAGCCAAGTCTCTTCAACTAAAAAAAGTATGAAATCTAAAAGTTCTGCACTGAAAAGTAGTGATATCAAAAAATTAGCCAAGTCAAAACTTTATTTGAAAATCAAAAAGTACTTGGCGCATCGTTTTTTAGGGCATTATAGGAATACTATGTATATGTATATTTGATGCATATTTAAAAAAAATTGGCCTATACTTCCAAGCTATTTATATACACGATGCGCCAAGTATTTTTTGATTTTCAAATAAAGTTTTGACTTGGCTCATTTTTTGATATCACTACTTTTCAGTGCAGAATTTTTAGATTTTTATATTTTTTTTAGTTGAAGAGACTTGGCTGTTAATTTTACACAAAGTGTTTTTTATGGGAATTTTAGTTACCCAGATTAAAACTTGAAATTGTTTCTATAAGTCATAAAATCACGAACGTTTCCCCCAAAAGAACTCAATCTGCTAAACATTTGAATCAGGTCGTTACAAAAATTAATGATTCCCTAGTGCTGCTTGATATTTAGGTAATTTATGCTTTGTGTAGCCGATACCCCATAAAAAAACACTCCGTGTAAAAATATCAATCAAGTCCCAACTCTAAAAAATAGAAGAAATCTAAAAATTCAGCACTGAAAAGTAGTGATATCAAAAAATAGGCCAAGTCAAAACACGATTTTAAAAACCGAAATATACTTGGCTCATCGTGCATAAATAATATAGACGTATATGCCAAAAATCAATGAACCTACCTAAATGCCCTGAATAACGATGCGCCTAGCCTATTTCGTTTTTTTAAATCATGTTTTGACTTGGCCCATTTTTTGATATCACTACTTTTCAGTGCTGATTTTTTTGATTTTTTCTATTTTTCTTAGAGTTGAAGAGACTTGGCTGGTATTTTTACACGGAGTGTTTTTTATGGGTATTATGTATACACGCGAGATAGCAGTGACCCCTGACATCTATAATCACCTCGTCCTAACAACTTCATCTCGAAAATGTCCCTCTTCATTCAGCTTTCACACGAGATTGCCACAAATATTGTGTTTATAAGTTTGGGTCGTCTTAAAATTATAATGATATTGTTTTACAAATTGTTCTTATATTAACGGTTCATTAGCTATGACGATATTTAGGAATTATAATCTAAGTTACAATTTTGCTTACTATTTTAATTAATCAAAAGCACGAGGTTAGTATAAACTTAATTGCTTTAATTAATTCAAATTTACAATAATATTCGAAAACATGAAAACAATACACAACATAACGTACCTATAAACTCTCATGAAATTAACAAACAATACAACCGAAGAATGATAGATGAACTCTAAGACACAAATGTACAAAAGCAGCATTGCGAGTCCAGTCAAGAAGCCTATTACAAGGATCATTAATAAAATACTGGTTATTGACTCAGGTAATAATGTTTACGAGACTATGCGAACGCTGTCAGAAGCTAAGAGTTTCTTCTCTCGCAGTTTGCAGATCACAGCTTCCAGTGTCCACAAGACGACACAGATCATGCCCATGACGTTGATGGAGTGGACACAAAGTGGGTAACTGTCAGTGGTGTCTCGGATGTACCCTGGAATAATAATTACATTGCGATTACAATAGGTACACTCGGCCAAACAAAACTTGAACGTTGACCAAATTTGAATGACTGCTGGTCATGTCCCATAACCAATCGAAGCTTGTTATTATCATTGAAATGCGAGGTCACCTACTAGAGTGAGACAATGAGATCGCTTAGATTGACTTCTGATGGTGCGATCTTACATTTATCAGCCTCTCAGATTTATTGAACGTTCAAGTTTTGTTTGGCTAAGTGTACATATAATTGAGTGTTTGTATTTGGTGTTTTTGTAGGGAATGCACCGTTTAAACCAATTTTCATGCCGTTTTGAAAATTATCAAAATCTTGCTTTCTTCTTATGCTTTTTGGGGTCCTATTTCAGAACTTTTAGATTCCCAATTCTAATGAAGTTCGATTCCATGCAATGTTAATCTAACGACCATGAACCGTATTTTATCCGAATGGATTTGGGAAAACGTTCTAGGATAATATGTCTCCTGCGCTCTTTTGGGTCGATCAGAGTTTGACTGGAGAATATTTAAATAAGTCGATGTCATCATGTAAAATAGCGTTGCTTTCATGACGGACACATAACGAGCTACTTACCTACTAAGGGTCCGCATATGATTGCTATGACGCCATTGATGACCATGTAGAGACCGTATGCTGAGGGGAATCTCTGCGCCTGGCAATGTTCGACGAATACGAGTGGGATTGGCACCAACACCATGCTTCGGAAGAACCCCATCGCGCCAGTCAAAACACTCAGCGCCAGGAATGTGTCAGTGTTGGACTCAATGAACACTGGAACATATCAATGCAATGTTGGTATCTCTGCGCCTGGCAATGTTCGACGAATACGAGTGGGATTGGCACCAACACCATGCTTCGGAAGAACCCCATCGCGCCAGTCAAAACACTTAGCGCCAGGAATGTGTTGGTGTTGGACTTAATGAACACTGGAACATATCAATGCAATGTTGGTATCTCTGCGCCTGGCAATGTTCGACGAATACGAGTGGGATTGGCACCAACACCATGCTTCGGAAGAACCCCATCGCGCCAGTCAAAACACTCAGCGCCAGGAATGTGTCGGTGTTGGACTCAATGAACACTGGAACATATCAATGCAATGTTGGTATCTCTGCGCCTGGCAATGTTTGACGAATACGAGTGAACTCAATGTTGGACTCAATGTTGGAATCAGTGCTCAATGACTCTTAAATATATCAATGCAATGTTTCAAAATTCGTACTTTACAGCAGGTAAGATTTTTGTTGGATGTTGCGTTTTTATGGCTCCTAAAGACAGACTTACTTTTTATTATAGTGATGATTGATACCTCTAACTCGTTAGTTAATTTATGGACAATATCAATATCCTCCTCAGACCCAGAATTTGTTTGCAAAGATTTTAGTGACATTAATTTAACTCTGATAAAAAAATAGGTAATATGAAAAAAATTGAAAATATGTATCCCTAGATAAAGTTTGTTCACGATAAGAATATCACTGACGTTTTAGTCGATCGCGTCGTTCATTGGTCAGTCACTTGAACACTGCCCTGTCAATGGCAATACTTTCTTCTTTGTATTATTGAAATTGTATAAATTATGTCTAATACACAATTTTTAAAGTAGTAAATATTATAAAAATTCAATAAAATTGATTTATTTTTATCTACAGCCGTATTATACACATTTTTTGATTATTATATGGATATTTACATGTTTAGGTATAGGTTCACTTGACTAAGGTAGTACACGCCGCCATTACGGCTTGCAATTCTAATCGTGAATGAACTTTATGCACAATTGAACATTCATTATAACGTTGTACAAATTTAAAAAACAACATCATGCTGCCTATAATAGTTTATGGCTTCGTAACAATAAGACTATTTCTCTTAGGATATCATTTGCCAAAGGCGAAATTACTGGTTTGAGTATTGAAACTCCGGCCCTTATAGTGAACAATGTAACCACCTGCTCTGAGCGCTACCGAGCTGAGCGCCCCCGCGAAGAACAGGGCCCTGTTGTTGAGACGCGGGAAGAGCAGCCCCAGGCCCACCAGCCCCAGCCGCCCCGCCAAGTCCCCCGCCGCCCCGATGGACATGCTGGCTGCTGTGTCGGCGCTGCTGAACCCCAGCGCCATCACGACCAGTGGGTAGATGCCGAAGAAGGTCAGGTCGGCGTAGAAGGCGAGGGAGATGCCCAGGGCGATGTTCACGTACACGGGGTCGAGCAGCAGGGTCAGGTCGAGGAAGGTCACGACTGAAGACCAGAAGCTATGCAGGAAGCATCAAGACGCAGTTGAAAAATCCCTCAATTCACACATTAACTATTCCATTTACCAATTTTTGATTCATGACTTGTGATTTTTTTTATACATTTTTATTTATACATTTTTCAAAATAGTTTACAGTTTGGGCACATACAGAGAAAAAGTATTTTGATTCCTTTTTAGAAACTAATGAAATTCAGGGTCTTATAATTTCAGACATGAATATAACCTAGACTATATAAAATATTATGGTAAAAACAAATACCGGGCTCAAAATAAAAGAGATGAGTATGAAATTTTATTATTATTATTATAGGTGCTGTGGTGAAATTTTTATTTAATAAACGAAACTTTAAAGTTAGAGTTTAAACTTGCAAAAGAAGTATAGGTATATCACAACTTTGGTGAATATACAACTTGCTGCTAGACAATACATTTATATATAAAACTATAGAAAAAAGCTCTCTGTAACGGGTTGATAAGCGAGCCATTGCATGTCAACTGATGGGTTTGCATAACCAATGAAGATGTTCCATTTTCCTTACGTTTTTTTACCAGTACCATCGTTTGTAAGGGCAAGAGATGTTGACGGAATCCAGTTGTCTATGCTTGAAATAGATTTTCTGTTTTCGGACAATTCCTTGTCTGAGAGTTCGGATTTTCTTGTTACTGGAACTTGAACTCTGAAATCCTCAGAAACGAGCATCAGTGGCGTGACTTCCTGTGAACAATGGAACTTATAATACCTGCAAATACAAATACAAATACATTATTAGTTAAATCAATGTTGTTTTATATGAGGAGATTGAGAAATTACTGAAATTACTTAGAACAATTCTTTAATTTTCTAAGAGTGATGGGTCGAAATCTAGTCGTGTGTTAGCATGACGCTGCCAAGCACCGTGCTACACCACTACGCGAGTTACACTGCAATGCGTTAAGTGCTGTTTTCGAGGTGTCGGCTAGCAAGCACGCAATTGGATATTAAATTTGAAATCCATGCTTATCGGACCTGACAGCACACACCAAGTTTCAAAGTGAAATCACGGGTTTGGCTTGAAACATGCTCAAAAACACTTTCATTCTACTGCGGCTAAATAAACATTGGCCACGGTTTGATTGCCCATCTCTACATATCAAACGGCTGGGTCAAGAGAGTTGTAATATGCCGGAATCAAGAGTCTATGGTGGGGACGTGTGCAAAAGCGGGGTGGAGCACCAAATATTGTGCCATAGAGTTTTGAAACAAGAGGTGCAAGGCAAGGGAAGGAGAGGAAGACCAGCGAAGACTTTGGAAAAGAAAGTAGAGGAAGACATGCGGACCTCAACCTGTCCTACCTCAACTCTCTAACCCAACACATCAGGATGACTGATCCATTATTAACAGCTCAAATAAGGGAGATGAGATGGTTAATAAAATGTACGTGTGAACAATGGTTCAATGGATTAGGGTTCAGTTTTGCAATACACTGCTAAATATAAAACGGTTGATTAAAACTATATTGCCATGGCAACTACCAATGACATTCCTTGAATGGTATTTAAAACTTGATTGCTGGTTTTAGCAGAGCATTGAAAGCCGGCCTAATTATTTTATTTTTAACTCACGTTTTCATGCGCATTTGATGTCTTGTTATCTTCTTCAGTTCGGCTGTTAATATCGATGTCGCCAGTTTTATTTAACTTCATATCAATCGGGTTCATTTCAATATCAGGTTTAGTTTTTATTGTTTCCCGAATATCTCTTTCATTATTAACTAATCCATTATATTGCGCTTCACTTCTGAAGAAGATTTCGGCTTTCTTCACTGTTTTCAACTTCTTCACTGGACGTAGCACAATCATGGAAAGTAAAGTGTTACAACTTAAAGCTGTGATTATGGCTTGTGTTCCACGAAACCCGTATTCCTCCATCAATAGCTGTGCCAGAAGAGGATAGAGCGCCATTAGAGCTCCGATGATTGATTGCGCAACACTCATGGCAAAATTGCGACGGCGAAGAAAGTACGTGTTGAAGTTCGCGAATGCAGCTGGCACCATCAGACCAAATCCAATACCTTTTATAGAAGCAAAAGAAAATATTATGTTGCATGTTTGGCTAGAAACTATTAGGAATGTGCTCTCTGTGTGTAAACGAATTGGCTAAAAATATGTAAAATATGATTATAATGTGGTCTTGATGACTTTGCAAAATTTCAACTTGATCGGGTTATTTTGATTTTCAAACCATCAGATGACGTGTTCGCGCCATTAATTTGTGTTTTCCCGCCCTTCGTTTCTGTGACCTTGTGGTCATATCTTCATCCCCTTTTCCTTGGTTCAGTCTAGCCAGCGCTCTGTGGCTTGACCTTTCCTCGTTCGTGTTCCACGGTTTTGATTCGAAGTTGTCTGCTCGAAGTGAGCACACGTTGCGGGCTCCTGCTCTCGACCTTTCACTTTTGTGGTGTCACGCGGGTCTCTGGCCTTTCTCCAGGCAGCCCCATGCATCCCATACCATTTCTTTTCCTTTCCTTTACTTTATTAGATTAGAAAAGTTAAAATCCATCCTCACCACGTCGCTCTACTCTGCGTACAACATCCACGACGGCCTCATCACGTTCGAGACGGCTCAACATTGTCGGTGAGTTTTTTTTATATTTTCTTTTCCCCCCCTACCATACAGTCCACTTTATCAATCAGGCCTTAGCGCCAACATGACGATTTTTTTTATTTTTTTATCAATTAGAGGATCTTGTTTAATCTGTAAAAAATATTCAGAAGCATGACAGGTGCTTCAATATGAATGCAAACTTTCAGCTTGATCGTAGAACAGTGTGATGTACCTATCACACCCAACAAAATTAAAGAGTATAAAATGAAGGAAGATGGACGAATAAAGCGACAAGTCTGGCAAGAAGGTTCTGAACCTTCTAATTGCAATTTTTTCAATAAAGTCCACATCACACCTGGGTATCACACTGGGTTGCAACCCGTGGTTGGAACCCGTGTATGGATCACGTGATCTTTCTGCACATGTGCAGGGACCAATTTTAGTCTTTGCACATGCGCATATTGATAATTTGGTCCATACGCTGGTTCCAACCACGGGTTGCAACCCAGTGTGATAGCCACTTTACAATTCAAATTCATCCATTTCAACTTCTAGGCAACGAAATGCTGATTTGAGTAAAACTTTGTATTCCAATTAGCTAAGGATAGAAATTGTCTACTTTGAATCGTATATTGTGATATGGACTTTACCTAATCTCTTACTCAAAGTAATTTTGGATCAAATAAATAAAGTTATACATTTAATCTATAAGTCATTACTCACTAAACTTTGATACTGCAGCATTCTGGGCAAAACTCAAACTGTCTAAAATCTAATTAATTCTTTAAGCAGTAGAATTAACTGGTATTCTTTAACTTGTAGTGTGCTGGTAACTGGTAGTACCTGGTACCAGTCCGAATGAGACGACCATGAATGTAACGCTGGTAGCGAAGACGGTACAGAAGTTGCCGATGCAGAAGAGTAATGCTCCAAGAACACCGACTTGACGACACGTATACGAACTTAATGAATAGTTCGTCATTAATCCTAGACAGAAGATCATTTTAATTTGCATCGATTATGAGGTGATAGCCGTATAAGAGCTTATTATAATAAAATCATTTTGTAGTACATGGACAAGCTATACATTTTACTTAGATAGGTAATTGGGAATGAATTGCAGAAGAGACGAGAGCAAAACGGCAATTGATTCAATCGTTAATTTGGACCTCTTTAGAAGAGTGAAGAACTACTAGTTTCAATTGAATCTATGTTGGTTACATGGTTGTTCGGGGGGGGGGGGAGGGGGGGGGGGAATTAGGACTGGGGTTGAGAGAAGATTCTGAACGAAAGGACTATCCATACAAATTAGGGGTGAATTACGTAAACAGGAATCTAGATAAATACCTAGTCATTTATCAACATAACTGTTTTGGACTCTAGTAAACTGGAAAAGTTGTACCCTGGAGGAGTGACCGGAGTCAGCCAGGGAGTTCAGAATTGTTTCGTGATTACATTTGCCACCGTAATTGTAAGAATATTAGGATCACTTATCATTTTGTACTGTTATTGGCAACACAGTTCACATGCAAAATATGAATTGTCGGATTTTATCAACCTCTGCATGCACGATTACGGCAATGGTACGTGATTTGATACGGTCATTGTGGTCACGTAAGATGACAATGTTATGTGATTTCAATGCTTGTTTACACATGCTATCTTAAAACTCGATATTAAAATCTCTTACGCTTTGCACTCGTAAATTATTTAATATCAACGGAATCGAAATTATGTGTAAATAGCAATAATAGGTATTATTCTAGCAATGCTCACAGAGATGATGATGATTTCTTTAAATTCAATGTTAAATTCAATTGAACTATCATTAATTAGTTCATACTCATGCAGAAGGTAATACTAAGCATTACTTAATATTACAATTTGAAACGTATAAATGAATCTAAGATACTATTATTGTCTTACCAGTGAACGAACAAGATGTAAAAAATACACTGTAAATGAGTGTCACGCTTTTTGTCCCCTCTCCTAAAGTCTCCAGAAATTCACTAAATATCAACCCGAAAGAGCCTAATGGCCCTGAGGTCACCGCCTGAAAAAAACGTTCCCATATTAGATACGAGTGCAGTAGTTGTGGCTCATAAACATCGCATCGTATGTAACTGGATTTACATTGAACATATTCCAACATATCCAACATTCCAAACATATTCCTAGATTTAACAATTATGACAAATCTAGGAATATGTTTGATTGTTGATATGCATGGCAATTACAATAGTACAAAGAAACAAAGTACTTTTGACAGGTAGGTATGTTGACAAAGCATTTTACATTCCAATGTCAACAATTTCATGTTAAATTCTGTATAGATTTCACATTAATGATTAGAAAACCTACTCTAAGATAACATGCCATTTTTGATGATAAAAATGTTATCTGGTTTGTTGATGTATGAGGCGACCTACATTGGTCAATTCTATTTATTTTCTTATAGTTCGTTCAGCCATTGGAAACGAAAAATGTTATAATGTAAAATGTAGAAGTGCGAGCTACTGGATACTAGTTACACATTGAACTCGCTACGTATTACTTGAGTGAACGACTTCCGCACGCAATCGTTGACCAACGTTGGGGGAACCGCCGGAATGTGGTTGTGGAGCGAGCGACTCCTTTTGACTCTTTCGATACGGACCTTTGTTTTTTTTGTGTTTTGCTGCTAACTGGAGCAATAGAAGTCGCACCGTTTCACCGATAGATCTGAAATTTTGCACACATGTAGAGACAACCTTTACTGTTTGCAGACCCTAATTTTTTCGAAATCCATTAATTGTTTAAAATGTAAATAAACATCTCCTGATTGGTTGAAAAATGAAAATGGTCTTCGATAAATCTAATCAAACTCATATTTTGCATGGTCATTAAGACCAACATTGTCCCTTATTTTACAAATTTTCACCCAAACAGTTAAGAACGTATGAAGTTATTGAAATTTTTAATAGCTGTCAGAAATGAAGTATCGAAGTATCGAAATGCCAATTGAATAGACAACATCATAAATTATCTAGTTAGCTCTGCTTTTCAAAAAAATTCATATGCAGTACCGTGATCCAAGTATCTATTATGGTTTTTCAACAATGGATCATAACCATAATAGATACTTGAATCACGGTACTGCATATGAAAATTTTTGAAAAGCAGAGCTAACTAGATAATTTTTGACTGATTTGCTATGTGCCAGGGTGCTTAGATGCTATTTTCAAGTTTCGATGAAAAGCATATACTTTTATGTTGAGTGGATCATATTTCAAATTGTTTTCTGTGCTTTGTGTACGCATTTCCGGTTCGATAATTGGCACGTACCCGTGCTCGCTCATCAACGCGGTGCACTGAGCGTTTTCCTAGTAGGTATTATGATTGGTGACATGCAAAGATGAACCCATTTTTACATAGGCTAGAGCGGGTTTATCTTTGCCTGTCCCCGACTGTAGAGCCAGTTCTGGCCGGTTCTGACAGTATGGTCCGTTTCAGTCCTAGATACACTCATTGTTCTCACTTATATTGGGCCTAACCCTATCGTAAAAACCTAAAAGTGTCAAAACATACCTCAGCTGTGGAATGCTCCCTGTATCAGCTCCGCCGCAGAGCCAATAGATCCTCAAATGTGTCTACATTTTCACCCACTCAAGGTCGATTTATTTGGAACGAATTTTTACAACCCTTGAGGGCTAAGAGTTACTAGGTTGTAAACGACATCGAACAAGGGACGGACAATAAATGGTTGAGGATACAATGAGAGCAAATGATTTTACGATAAATCATAAACGAGAACAATGACTGTCTCTGCCCTAGGAATAAAGCTGGCCGAGCTCGGTCACTTTGACTTGCAATCGATCTGTGGATTAGTAAAAGGTTGTTTTATTTTGTACTCCCTTGACACTTTTACCTGCGTGCGCACGATGCTCTAGTGTTACACCGAGAAGTGAGCCATCTCCAAGAAGGAGGCAGGATTGGGGTCGAAGAGTATCTATTCGGGTATGGGGCTGTGCATAAATTACGTCACGGTATGGGACACAGTGAGACGGGGGGATGGCGTATCATGATGACCCATTTTTAGCGTGACTTCTTTTTAAGCACAGCCCCTATATTTGCAGGTTCGTGTGTGTAAAATAAAACAGCGTTTTCCGGAATATGATTGCTTGACCACACAATTTACTTATTAACGTATAACGTGCGTTACAGAATATTGAAACCGAATATTAGCTAGCCAGGTAAAACCACGAGCATGAATGAGGGAAACCCTCTCCTATTGTTAGTCTTGAGCAGCGACGAACACGCGATTATGAATGAAACATTTTCCATTGTTAGCTCCGAAGACGGTTTCGACTTCCAAGTGGAGAGGGTCGACTGGTGTTAGAAAATAAAATCCCAACCCACAGATCGACTGCGGGTCATTTTATGAGCTTAAGGATGAACCAGCGATATCTCATCTACCAACAATTTTTTCCCAAACCATTTTATGTTGTTCCTTATAGTAATATCTACAATAAAAGATCAAAAAATGTATACCTTACCGACCTAATTTTTATGTAAAACGTCTTCAAAATTTGAGATTTTTACATTGCTCTTATGGGGGAACGATAACATTTCCTACATTATTCTAATTTATTTTTTATCCTCACCAACAATTTCAACAGAAAACTCTTGATATATTCTTCAACTTATATTGAATGCATTGAGAACTTAAAATACTCTTGTCACCGACTTAATTTCTGAGATAATGGCATTTAAATGTTTGAAAATCTTCATATATGGCCATTTAACATGGGACAACTGACGTAGTCAGTTCTACGTTCTATATGTAGAACTGACTTATGACTTATGACTTAACTGACTTATATGTTCTACTTACAAACATAATAGCCAACCCCAGAGCCACAAACCACCCCCATCCTCCTTCGGGCACATATTCTTCTCCTTCTTCTTCATCTTCATCTTCAGCAGAATGCTCACCAGCAGCCATCACAAATCTGTGTTTCAAACGTCGACGACAATGTCACCTCATTCTCTAATTCTCTACAACTCACACAATTACTCTATAAGTAGTTCAAGTATTTTTCGGAATCATTGCTCTGTTTGATACCTTATCTCTTTTCGATAAAGGTTGTTTCTGGGTTGTTTTTTCATCTCCTCGAGGTCCGAGGCGGCAGAACTGATTTACAACTCTTCTTTATCATTCATTAATACAAATAAGTGACGGCATCAATAATGCCAATAATAGCTGCATCACATGTACTTTATAATTTACAAACCTATTGATATATTATTCTTATTGCAATTAGTTCATGCATACACAATCATACTACAAGTAGAGATAAAACTAATTGACTTAATATGTTTTGTCTGCATCCTGATACTTATCGGACACTCCACTTACAGTTTTTTCTTCTATATTTTGATGTTGACAAATTAATATTAGCACAGTGCTTGAACTAAGCTTGTTGCGACTGCAACAATCTGTAGGGCACTAAACGTATGTAGGACAATCTAAAACTAATAACCAATTCCAAACAATGAAATAACAAAAAATTATCTACATTGGTAAAATATTATATTAATAAAAATCAATTACAAATCTGTTCAAGGTCACGCTCAATACTCAGTCGTCTTAAGAACTGAATTTGTCAACATGAAAGAAAGTTTCTTGTTCGGAGTGGAAACAGTTGTGCTGGGTCCATCTAGGTCATTGACACTTATAGACGCTACAAACAATTATTTATAATCGTATTTAATCATATCATAATTTATAATCTAATCACACTAATTCTATAAGAAATATTAAAAAAATGAATTTGATACAATTTTAAGACACGCTGACAATGTGTTTTTTCTGCAAGATTCATACAGTTCGAAAGCAGCAACTACGACATCTTCTTGTCCGTCCTGGACTTGAACTTAACCCAGAATCCGCCCTCCACGATCATGTTGAAACTCGCCTTCTGCATCTCCGACATACTCGACAGAGTCGTCTTCCAGCTTTTGATCAACTCGAACTTCCGGAGAATTTCCACGATAGAGATCTTCGTCTCCATCAGTGCAAACCTGCGACCTGTCAACATGCAACAAGTGTTGAGGAACATGGAGTAGAGAACGGTATGGCGCACGTTTTCAGTTTCTATCATTGCAGGCAGATGTCTAAAATATTCATTCTAACGACAACTATGTGAGTTTATTATTATTCTATTTGGTAAAGACATGTGTATCATGTAAGGTGTGTTCTAGTGAACTCACCAATGCAGAGTCTTGGTCCCGTGCCAAACGGCATGTATGTGAATGGCTGAATTTCATCTTTGCGCTCGTCGCAAAACCTTTCCGGGTCGAACTTGTCTGGATCGGGGAAGTACTCTGGATCTCGATGGATTCCGATCAACGGGATCCACAAACCCTTCCCCTTCTTGACAGTGAAGGCCGGACAGTTCTTGCTGGCGGGGAACGTGTAGTCTTTGGTGCAACTTCGGTTCGTTACGACAGTAGGAGGCCACAACCTGTTGAGAGTAATTGTAAATTAGAAATAGCATGGGATAGAGGACATTTCCCTGAGGAACGCCCGGAATTAAAAGTTCTGGACTTTTACATATTTTGTGGTTGTGGTACTTGATTCTTTCCACAGTCTACATAAAATTGCACCTTTCGCAGGATTTTAACAAATTATACCAGTTATTTTAATTGGCTGTGCTTAATTAGAGGTAAAATATTGATGCATTCCCAACGATAATAAAAAGAATAACATATAACATAACTTAATATAAATTATAATATAATATATAATAAAACATATAGACACCAACGAGAACATTTTACCCATATCTTGTCAACTTCTGGTATTTCGTATTTTAAATTCTTATAATTTTGGATGCACCTAAGCACTGGGTTCAAAGAGGAGATTGAAAATGTCTCACCTCATTGATTCATTGACGCACATGTCAAGGTACTTCATTCCCGCGAGGTTGTCATACGTGATCTTCCCGTCTCTCTCTAGTGTGGCGTCGATCTCATCGCGCAGCCTCTTCTGCACATCAGTGTGGATCGCGAGCAGATTGGTCAGCCAGCAGATGTTGGATGAGGATGTATCGAAAGCGGCCGAGTAGATGAAGATGGACTGGGCAGCGATGTCCTCGTTGGTTAAGACTGACAGGAGTACAAGTCAATTAGTGAACCTCACTCTTTTGTGCGTTAACTTTAAGGGGACTAATCAGCTGCCCATGTTCTCTCGCTAGCCCCTTTGACTCTGTCTAGCTTCTCCCAGCGAGGAAAAACCAGGTTCAGCACAGCATTTTAGATAAGATTATTATGGTTTAACAGCGTGTCAACGACGAGGTTATATTGCGCACATTAATTTTTATTTTAACTTTGTTGATCATTGGAGGATATAGAGAGAGGACGACCTAACGGGACCGATCCGGGGAGTATGAAACTGGATGGAAAACCAGTTCAGAATGAGGACAGACCAGGGGGGGGGGGGGTGGTTTGGACCAGTGTGACTCGATTTCAGGGGGAATACCATCTCGAGGGGGAGACCGGCCCACGAATTGAGGGAGTGCATGGGACTAGGTCGACCCTGAACTGCACTTAGTTGGAACCAAATCGTAATGTAAGGTGGCCCCTTAAGCCCCACCACCGCGTCAAGGTAGCAGTTTGGTGAAGTTCAGCACAACATCTCTTCCAGCGATATTTCCGAATGATACAAGTACGGAAAGGCGACGAAACTATAATAATTTAAAATTTTACGTCGCCGTTATGTTTACGACTTCAAGTTGTGTCACAGTTACGTCATTTGTATAGGAAGATCTCAACTACTCATCAAATATTGGAATGACCGGGCATTTTCATTTAAATAATAACCAAACGTCAATTCCAAGTAATTCATAGATACCAACTCAGATTTATAAGTATTTTGCTATATTATGCTGATAGTTGATCTTGAGATCCTCTGGTTGATTGATGTGGCCCTGATAAGGGACGTTGGTTACGTTTCGGGGAACTTGCTTACACCATCTTCAGGCTGGGAATAATGCAATGGTAGGATGGGGTCAGGTGGCTGGCTTTTATGCCTAGCAGGTGAACTATACCGGGGGCTACAGTTCATGAAGTATTTATACAAACGAGTCGCATTCATGTTAATTGATAATTACATTGCTTTCCATTAATCATTGGAAGGGGATTACAGTTATTGTGGGATTTGAAATCTGTTCTTAATTAAGAAACTTAGTATGAGAGTAAATAGTGGATAATGGCAGTAACCTTCTTATCTGCGAAATTAAGCTGTAGGTATGAGTACTTCACAAAAGTGACGATAGAGTTAATCCTTGGATTCCAATGGATTATACGAATAAAAAGATATGTATCGATGACAATCAAAATCCTTTCCTATTTTTATGTTCGACTATCTTTCAAGTTTTACTTTATCTGTTTTGTGTTCATGACACACCATTTACATATTGCGTTTGTTGTTGTATGAGAATGTGATTTACTTACAACTGCTGTGTCTGATCTTCTCTCCTTGATCGTCGTAGCGCACGGTCTTTCTCGACTCCACCATGAGCTGCAGAAGATCCGGTCTCACGATCTTCTCCTTCTCTCTCTTGTTCAGAGATTCTGATATGATGGACACGACGAACGCACGAGCCGTCTTCGAGAAGGCGGTGAATCCGAGGAACTGCGGGAAGATAGCATAATATGAGTTTGAATCATTTGTTCTGAATGAATGGAGGGAATGTAGAAGAATACTGCGGCTCGATTTAATAGTCCAGGATTTAATAGAGTGGAGGTTTCAAGGAGACTGGAAAACTTTGACAGAGGAAGAGCATACTGCATTTAGCAGTAGTATACAGAATGTAAGGCTTTCAGTTCGTTGCTTTGATCCAAGTAAATTGGTCATTTTGGGATATGAAGAGAAGGAAGGATCGCAGATGAAGATATTAAACATTCCTGAACGATCCATTTGGTGTTTATTGGAGTGAGTTGTCATAGATTTAAAACCGGCCATCTCCATGAATTGAGTTACTAGACATAGTATTAAATTGTTTGTATTTCTCTAATTTGTAAATACATCATGCAAGACAATATTCCTCCCTTTCAAACACAAATCTTCCGTCGATCAGAAAAGAAATTACAGCTTTATTTCCTATTTATCTAAGTAGGTACTATACGCAAAGTGAAGACAGCCGAGTTTGAATCTAGGAAACGTATTAATAGTTAGAGAGCCAGGCAGGCAAGCATCTGCTCATGTGTAAGGGCTACCCATGCCGGACAGGTCAGTGGTGAGGTCCTGAATGAGCAGCCAGGGTAGACCTATCCATGCCCTCCCTTGAATTTTCGGTCCCCTTAGGCCGGCCTTTCCCTGAAATCGGGTTCCGCCGGCCCGAACTCTCACGCTCCCCGGTCCGTCCCCATTTCGGCCTGACCTCCCATCAGTGCTGGACTCCCCCGGATGCGTCTTTCCATACCCTAATCGAGCCCAACTCATTGTTTTGAAAATTTGCATTTTACTCGCATTTAACGCCGAATCAATTTGGTATAACCAAACATTCTAACACTCCCATTTATTATGAAGCAGCTAAGTGAGGTGTCTCCGCAATAATGGAGGTTTTACTCACGTAATTGTTGACAGTTTGAAAATAAAGGACATTGTTCGGAAATAAGATTTAAACACTTTATAAGGAGATAGAAATTTTTGGGTAACAAAATTCGGACACAAGACAAAAATGCATTTGATTATAAACAAGGCGAAACAAAATGAGCAGAAGTGGTTGGGTTTAATCAATAATTATAATAATCATGAAAATTAAATTATGACCAATATTTCAGGTCAACCTCATTGGCCTACGCAAAAGTACCATCTACTTTTGGACTTCGCATTAATACCAACGAATGTTTTGATCAGAATAGATTCTCTAATATTGTCAGCTAGGTTTATAGTAGGACCAATATACCAATTTAAGATGGTTGTTAATAAGTGTTTTGTGTTACAAAACAGGTACCAGGTGTTTAGGTGCTTAGGTACCTATACCTAAGGTACTAAGAATTTACAGTAGGAAGTCACTTGAAGGACGTCATAACTCATAACATAATTTGAATTGCTAGAAAATATTTAGTTCAGTTATTTAGTCTCTAAACAGCTGTATTGAGTTGGGCTCGATTAGGGTATGGAAAGACGCCCCCCGGATCGGACCCGTTAGGTCAACCCCTCCTCATGTCCTCCACTTATATTCAACAAAGTTAAAAGTTAAAATTAACGTGCGCAATTTAACCTCGTCGTTGAGCGCCAAACCTTAACCTTAATAATATAATTTGAATGGTTAAGTAAATTATTGAGATCTGATGTTGATGAGGACATTGTTTGTGTCAGATACATCCTCATCTCGAATTGGGAAAGCTCGAGTCCTGAATGAAGTTAAACATGTTCATTACCTTCATGAGCTTAACGCTGATTCTAAACCCGAAGAAGATGAGAGTTCTTGCGCCTGCGAAATCAAACAACGTCTTCGCTGCGTCGAAGACATCGTTTTTCGGATGTTTCAGAGAGTCGACCTCGATGCCGAACGCAGCCGTGGCGATGACGTCATTCGTGTAGCGCGAAATCAAGTCCTTGATCTCAACCTCGTAAATTCCGTCACTTTGGGCTGATGAAAACATTAGTGTAAGAGTATTAGTGTACTGTCTCACAGTACATCGTCCTTGTATTACAATACAGTACTGTCGACTTCTTGACGCAGTTATTGCTTGTATACTTCAGAAGTTTCTCTCGAAATCGTTGTTGTACCTACACTCGGCACAACAAAAATTGATCGGTGGACAAATTTGAATGACTGCAGGTCATGTTCTGTAACAATCAATTCTTGTTACTATCATTGAAATGTGAGGTCACCAATTAGAGTGAAACAAGGAGATTGCTTGGACTGACTTCTGATGGTGCTATCTAACATTTTCAGTCAATCAGATTTATGGAACGATCAATTAATGTTGAGCCAAGTGTACATATTTATGGATTTATCACCGATATATTGAACGCAAAGAGACTCTGGTTGTATGGCCATGTACAGTGTGGGGATAAGGTGAGATGGCGAAGAGAATAGTGGGCGACGTCTCAAGGTAGAAGAAGAAGAAGAAGAGAGGAATGGAAGAGGCAAGAGGGTTGGGAGATGTGGACTCCTTGGATAGGAAGAGATGGCATCTGGAATGTGAGAAACAGCTGTCTCTGTAAGAACCCTTCTAGAATAGCATACCTTGGACCTAGTTCTCGATGTAGTTGCAGAGTTGATCGCCACAGACTTGAATAAAGTGGAACATTCCCTTCATCTTGCTGGTCGTGAAGGCAGGACTCAGCGTAGCTCTCAAGTCTTTCCAAGCATCGCCTGATGTAAACAAAACAATTGTGTTCTTCGAAATTCTATAATTTCGATATTTTTAAAGTGAAAAACTAAAATATCTTTACGTGTTATCTGAGGACGAAGAAATATGAATACCACACTTGTGAAGCTGAATGTATGTTACGCTATTTGGCAAAACAATACGTTTAAGATTGAAAGTTTATAAGTAGTACCCTCCTTACTTTATGGTAGTACCTACACACAATCAATCAATTTAAAAGCGATTCTTATTATTTGAGTTTTCTAAAAATCTGAAAATTCGCGCTTGTTTTGTGAAATCAATACTTACCGTCAAGCCCAAGGAGTGACTTTCCTAACATCGGGTCTACTTCATTAGTGAACGGCACCATCCTGTGGTTATTCTTCTCCGTGAAGTACTCAAAATCTTTGATCGTCACTTGCTTGATCAACTCTGGATCTCTCACCATGATCGTCGGATTCCTGAACTCGAACAATCCCACCAACTTGCTGTCTCTGATCTCCTCGTAGATGTCCTTGGTCAGACAGCCCAGCGAGGTGCGTCCGATGACGAACTGCCCCATGGTGCCGAAGAACGGCACGAGACGCTTGGTGTACGGGAAGTTGTGTTTCTTGAAGCGGTTGTAAGTCCATGTTCCATACACGTAGAGGCCAGCCAGGAACGCGATGACAGCGAGTAACAAGTAGATGATGAACGACATTGCTAGGCAGTGGACAGCAGAAAGATGGCTGGATTAGGGCGTTAACTTCAAATAAAAAGCCCGAGGATAATCCAATTTTTTCGGAATCCTTTCCTCGGAAAAATCGGAAAAGATAAGCTGAATGTATGATATATGAATGTTTTAAAGCTTACAGGATTATTATTGATTATAATATTGGATATTGAACTGTTTCAGCTTCAGTTTTTTCTTCAAAACAGTGTATAATCACTATTATTATCAATAATAATTATAAATAATTACATTGTCCTAGGTAAGTTTTATTATTACGGTATAAAGCACGGTGTATAAAGCGCTAAAAGCTAAAGCCTTCAAACCATTCGAATTATTATTCGTGTGAAATTTGCAGACCCTTTGATGTTCATGTAACGAAATGCCAGGAGAGGTAAAATATCTGAAGTTTCTTTGAACAAATTTGACAAAAATAGCCCATTACTTTTGACGTTCTTGGCAAATTTGTATGATAATTGCTTAGAGCACATAAAACGTTGGTGACAAATCCATTGCAAAATTTAAGCTTTATAACGTAGGTTAATATTTATTTTCCGACACAATTAAACGAGAAAATGATACACGATAGACCTCGTATGACGTTTATGTGTGCATGTTTTCATATAGATAATGGTGAAAGGTTGATCACGGCAGGTCAAGCAAACACATACCTACACAAACACACACAGAGATTTGGAGCTATTGTCCCAGAGTATCGCTTGAATACGCTCGCTTAATATTAGGTAATTCCTTACTCTTGTAATACAAATAGGTGTATAGGTAGTGTTTCAAATTGATGTAAATGAGGTTATACAAGTTCCTTATCTAAGGTAACAATATAGTCCAGTAATTGTGTGATTGTACCCACCACTAATTGCAACAGAAGGTTCCAATATATGAATCGATTCAGAAAAATTTCCTCTACAACATATCCAAAATCGCCCAAAATCGCTGTACGGAAAAAGGGTTTTAATGACTTTTTAAGTTAATTTCCCATGTTAATTCCATCTTGCAAAAAAAACTTTTTTTTCATGTAACATCGATTTTGACGAAAAATTGGCAGAATTGTTCACCATCCTAAATGAACACAAATAGCTCCCTGAGCGTTTTCCTTTAAGTCTCATCGTTTGGGAAATATGGTCTATTGAAAAGTCATGTTTTCAAAGATTTAAGTCACTTTGAGTGTAATTTGACGTTTTGCGAGGTCCGTATTTCCCAAACGATAAGAATTAGAGGAAAACGCTCAGAGAGCTATTTGTGTTCATTTAGGATAGTGAACAATTCTACCAAGTTTCGTCAAAATCGGAGTTACATGAAAGAAAGTATTTTTTTGCCAGATGGAATTAACATGGGAAATTAACTTAAAAAGTAATTAAAACCCTTTTTCCGTACAGCGATTTCGGTCGATTTTGGATATGTTGTAGAGGACACTTTTCTGAATCGAACGGTACCAAAAACGCTTCTGTTGCAATTAGTGGTGGGTTATGCTGATTTTTTCACTAGAATTACTGGACTAATAGGAAAACGCTCTTTGTTGTGTAACGCATTGATAAGTGAGCATTCGAATTCGTAATGCATGTGAATTCATAACGGACCATGGAAAGAACCGAAACGAAATGCATAAGAGCAGTGTTAATTACCTTCCAAGAAATTTGACAAATATTTCCATACACGCATAAAATCTCCGTATAATGTCAATAATTTTTTAATATAGAGGCCGCAGATTAGAATTGCGCATATTGTTGTAGAGTTAGTAATTATTGTATAGGTGTGCGATATGTAACTATCAATAATAAAAAAAGTAACATAGTTTAACTCTTTCGATTAAATGTAACTGTAACGTGTTGAGAATGTAGGTTTCTGTGGAAAACTTCAATAGAGTCAGGATGTAAGGAAGGGTTGTACATTGTGAAAATATCCGGCTAAACCGGGGCTCGAACCCGGAACCTCTCACTTGCCGGGCGAGAGCTCAGGCAGGAGGCGATAAGTTTTCTGGGAAAGTCTTCGTAAATGGGACGTAAATTGACTGTGACAAAAACTATAATAACTTACTTATTTATACAAATAGAACTCTGATTAAGAAGGTAGTATTCACACTGTGTGAGGACAGCTATTACTTCAGTAAAATGAAGTATATATTAATAGTAAATATAATCTATACTTCGAATTAAAAAAATCGATAATTTTTTTATTTTAGAGGGTTTTCACGACCCTAATTTCGATCCAGAACTATCGTGAATGACATTTTAAATCATAATCTAGTTGGATCAACCATTTTATTTCACTTCAAAAATGTTAAAACTGGAATATTATAAAAATATTCTTTCTCCCATAAACGAAATCTTTGCCAGAAAAATATTCGCTACCAGTAGGCTCATTCTTGAGCTTTCACGTTTTGAAATCGTTTACTTTTTCATTGTTTAAAACGCAAAAAATTGATAAATTGGCCTTCGTTTCCATTTGTTCAAGTTTTCTACAATTATAAACGTAAACGGTTTCAAAACGTTAATCTCAAGAACTGGACTAAGTCTTGAAAAATAACGTTTTGAAATAGTTTTGCGTTTGCATTGTATAAAACGTAAAAAAGTTACACATCGACCTGATAAACAAAGTACAACGTAAAGCTGCCAGATTTGTAAGTTGGAACTTTGATAGGTTTACAAGTAACACATTGCTACAGGAGCACCTTAAGTGGGAACCTCTGTCCACCCGCAGAAACAAAGCCCTCATGTGCGGTATGTACAAAGCCGTAACAAACCACCCAGGCTGGGCGGATCTGCGGAGTCATCTACCATTGCCACAACGCACTGGGGGCAGACAGGATCACCATTACAAGATTGGTTTGCCGAGATACGTCACCACTCCAGGTCTTCATTCCCTTCTTGGCAGGGGCATCCGCATATGGAACTCGATGCCATTAAAAAATCTTCCGGATTCAATATTAGAATTCAAAGCAATGTTAGAAGTACTCATGGAAAAGGATGATGATAAAACTGACTCCAATTGCTCCATTGAGCAGATACTTTTCGAAGACCTTCAACCCAAGGAACTTAAAGAACAGCTAGAAAGAAGAAATCTGTCAACCACAGGCGACAAAATCACCACCACAATCAAACTAGCTGCTGCAATGATTAAAGAAAAGAAAAATATTTCCAAGTTTAAATTTATTATTAGGAGGTATTCATAATGATTAGTTGTCTATCATTTTATCTATCTATCTGTTTATGTCTATTTATCTGAAAGCATAGGTATTTCCGTAGTTTTAAGGTGTCATAGAACATTCGCATTTATCTATCCATTTATGGTGTTGTAACTCTGTCAGAGATGTCAGAATATGTCATAGATATACTCGCATCTATCCGTTTGATATTATTGTAACTCTGTCAAATTGTATTGTATTGTCACTGTAATGTATGACAATTATGTACGACGAATTGATATGAAGTGTTGTTTGCCACCAAATGTAAATTTAAAGCAGACCAATAAATTGAATTGAATTGAATTGAATTGAATTGAATAAAGGCTAAGGCTTAGTTGTCAACTTTTTTACGTTTTTTTTAAATATGAAAACGTCCACGGTTTCAAAACGCTTTTTTCATTACTTGGCCCCCAGGTTGGTTTCTATCCTTAAACTTTGAAAAGAAATTATTGCAATCGTATCATGCTCCTAACTTAAACAACCAGAATGAACATGGTACAAAATTATTTCGTTTGCACAGAGTATCCAAGTCGGTACACACCAAATAGGAAAATTTGGAAGGTTACACAAACTTAATATTAATTGAAAATGATTGTACAAGAATAAAATACTGTTGTCAGCCTTGTTTGGTTTATTCATTATTCATTATGTATTATTTACGACTTCACAGATTTATGTCTATAAATTTAAAGTAATTGAAAGTGTAACACTATCGGTGTTGCGTAGGAAACCCAGTCACAACTGTAAAACAGTTGAAATTTGCACAATTTACTGTAACTGTAAAGCCCTATTTACACGGTGCAATTTCTTGTAACACTTCTCTACCACACTTCTGTGTCACACTTCTTGAATAGATATTAGAACATGTTTTAAGTTCTGTGACAGAAAGTTGCGTCGTGTATACGCAATTGTATGAAAAATGGGAATGTGACACCGATTGACACGGGAATTTTACACCGATTCATGTTAAAATGAAACTTGCACAGCTGAATTCATAGAAATCACTTCCTTTATACAATACGACAACACATCTCCCTGCATAAGTTAAAAGTCTGCAAACAATAAAATGGGTTTCTCTTATGGACGTCCTCTTGAATAATGCAATTATTCACATTGTTCATTTAGAATGCAGATTATAATTATGTTTGCGCACGCAATCTTGATGGGTAATCTCAGATATTAGGCAATTAAGCCTAAGAACAAGATTAATCAGAGACAATCTCACAGCTAAGCCCAAGGATTAGCAACTCATCTAGTTCAATGATGTGATAGTCATCTTAATCCAAGCGATACATCAAATCAATCTTAATAACACACAAAACATGACGTATTCATTGCAGTAGAAGTTTACAATAACATTCTTGAAGTATTTGTTTAGAAATAATTGCTTTGAACTGTCACAATGATGAAGCACAGGTTGTTACGAAGGACACTCGCATCTTGATGTATATTGATTTTTATTTCATTTATATTTATCCGATACATAAAACTATCGAACAATTACAAGAATGTTGCATGTCGAAATGAAAATCAAAATACTGATATCAAACTTTATTGAATAATTATTCACAATAAAAAATATATCTAGGAATAGGAATATTATTACACCATACTTTAACATGACGTGTTTACCAGGTTACTCGGTAGGTCATGAACTACACTCATACCAATTAAAAGTGGTATTTGAAAGAAACTGATTGGCTGCTGGTCAGGTTCCTTGACAATAAATCTTAGTTATTATCAATGAAATCAGAGCTCAACTACTAGATATTTTAGATAATGCTGTAGTACAGACTTCATGGGATGATGCCATCATACCTTTATTTATCAGACCATAGAGATACAGACAATCCTTTTATTTCGAGGTACCGTTTTTTATTTGTTCGAGTGTACCTACAGCCGACCCTTTTCGTTATGTTGTGATAAAAGCCAGTGATAAAAATGTCTTGCAAATCATTCCTCTTTATACAAATATAAATCAATCAAGGCTACTGCTACTACTTCTGTGTACGACTGGTAGCCGCAAAAGGGGAAAAGTTTGATCACAACATATAAGAAATATCTTAATGTCTATGCAAGCTGGGCTGTTTTCAGTCACTCTGGAATGTGAGGTTGCGGACGGTACTTTTTCGAACTCTTTCCGCTGTTTAATGTAAAGAGAGTGTCATGATTCTCAATAGCAATGGTCATACAAATAATAAATTACCTAAATTCAAACAAGTAGAAGTAAAGTAATAAAGTCAACCAATGAGGAGGTTTCAAAAGTCCCCGCTGGAAGAAAGATTGTCACTGTCAGATATTTAATTGTCCCAGAATCTGTAGTATTTTCTGAACATGAGCAATGTTAATAATATTAAATAAAACTACATTTCTGAAACAGTTAAAGAGGAAGTTCACTTAATTTTGTGATATTTTAAATAAATTGCTCGGACTTTTGTTATTATGTAAAGGTTACGTTTTAAATATCGTTTGCTGTACATCAGGTAAGTTCAAAAGCAGCGACTACGACATCTTCTTGTCCGTCCTGGACTTGAACTTAACCCAGAATCCGCCCTCCACGATCATGTTGAAACTCGCCTTCTGCATCTCCGTCATACTCGACAGAGTCGTCTTCCAGCTTTTGATCAACTCGAACTTCCGGAGAATTTCCACGATAGCGATCTTCGTCTCCATCAGTGCAAACCTGCGACCTGTCAACATGCAACAAGTGATGAGGTACATGGAGTAGAGAACGGTATGGCGCTCGCTCGTCCTCACTCTCTATTCTTAAACTTGATGATCTATTCTATTCAAGTCGATAAAAATTATCACAACAGTTACCAGTTTTTGTTTTAATTCCACATTACATTCATTTTGCGTTACTCTGTTAATCAACTTATGAATGAATATATTGAAGATTTTTTTAAAGAGTTTCCAAAAGTTGAGTCAAAATACTTGATTATAATTTGATATTGTTTCAGTTCCGATTGGTAAATGGATAATTGTAACATTCTGATTACACTGTTTTGTTCCATATTTGGTGAACCAATGTTGTTGGGTGAATAATGCATGATAGTTGAACTTACCAAGACAGTTTCTTGGCCCCGTGCCAAACGGCATGTATGTGAAAGGCTGGATTTCGTCCTTGCGCTCGTCGCTAAATCTCTCCGGGTCGAACTTGTCGGGTTCTGGGAAGTATTCTGGATCTCGGTGTATTCCCATCAACGGGATCCACAAACCCTCCCCCTTCTTGACAGTGAAGGCCGGGCAGTTCTTGCTGGCGGGGAAGGTGTAGTCCTTGGTGCAACTTCGGTTCGTTACGACAGTAGGAGGCCACAACCTGTTGAACATTGACAAAGTGAACTTCTACTTAGTGAACTTTTACCCGCGTTTTTTAGACTCGTACCGTTCCCGTACCGTCGTACGTACCATCTCGTACCGTCATTAGATATAAACTGATATGACATTTTGTTGATAGATATAAGAAATAGTATCGGGCTTAGGACATAACCCTGGGGTACACCTTGGTTTATGTTTTGGTGTGAATGTTTTATTTGTTGAGTGACTTGGTATATATATGATAAGTTCTTGATCCATAATCGAAATCGTGTAATATCAATGATCTGGTAAGAATTCCATTGTGTTACCAAATAAACATCTCTAATAGGGAATTCCTATTCCCGGGAGATTTTTGTATTACGAAAATATGCATGATTGATATTATGGATCAACAATTTCCCATCAATCTTTCCCATCTATTTTTATCAACTATCGGACTTAAGCCGGTTTTGACACTCTAGGGCTTAAGTTCAGATAACAGATCGAACCTGGTCACTTGGATAATTCCCATGGATAATAATAAGTATTAACATTTAAAAAACGTCCTTTAAACTTCAAGATTACAATAATCACTTACGATGCCGAGGTACTAACTCAAATCTAAGAATGTATACTCTATATCAGGGGTCGGCAACCTTTTTGGTGAAGGAGTTAGGTATTTTCCCCAAAATGTATACATTAGATAATAATGGGAGCCGCAGCAGAGGCAATCAAATATAATACATCGAAAATAATAAATTGAATTACTCGTTTATTTTGATATTTTGAAGCAGCCCCCCATGTTGCTGCCCCGCAGGGCGTTTTTTAGGATGTCAACAATTTAAAAGTGATTCTGGGATTCTAAAATGTTCAAATTGAATCAAATAACCCTCCAATTGTCGCCCCGCGTTTTTTTTTTATTTTATTAGAATTTCTACAATTAAAAGTGATTTTGGGACTCTAAAATGAACAAATTGAATAAAATTCCTTGCAAATTGTTGCCCCGCGGGGCGGTTTTTTAGAATTTCAATAATTTAAAAGCAATTTTGGGAGTCTAAAATGAACAAATTGAATCAAATAACCTTCCAATTGTACCCCGCAGGGTGATTTTTTTGTTCGAATTTCATATTTTTCGATTCAGATCTTTATTTAAATTATAAAGAGCCATTCAAGAACCACGCAGGAGCCGCAGGTTACCTACCCCTGCTTTATAGCTTTAAAGTCGAGACAGAGTATTTAGTTAGTATTGAAATAAATGCCTCACCTCATGGCTTCGTTGACGCACATGTCGAGGTACTTCATCCCCGCGATGTTCTCGTAATTGATCTCTCCATCTCTCAAGAGAGTGGCGTCGATCTCATCGCGCAGCCTTATCTGCACATCAGTGTGAATAGCGACCAGATTGGTCAGCCAGCAGATGTTGGAGGAGGATGTGTCGAAGGCGGCTGCGTAGATGAAGATGGACTGGGCGGTGATGTCCTCGTTGGTTAATACTGACAGAAGATACATGAATTAGTACAACGAACCTGGTCATTTTTGCTTGGTGATACGCTTGTTCTGATCCAAAGATATTCAAAGAAAATAAAAATATTGTAATTTTGATAGAATACGGACTTGGGAGATAACAGAATTTTCATTACAGGTTTTCCCTGCAGTCGTTAGGTACTTTTCTTTCTTGGGATTTTCCTATTTGGGAAATGGAGCATAGAAACACCCCGAATTTGTAGCGTGTGTTTATTTCTGTATTAGAATGTGATCGACTTACAGCAGCTGTGTCTGATCTTCTCTCCTTGGTCGTCGTAGCGCACGGTCTTCCTCGACTCCATCATGAGCTGAAGAAGATCCGGTCTCACGATGTTCTCCTTCTCTCTCCTCTCCAGAGTGTTGTCGATGACAGAAACAAATAACTCTCGAGCCTTCTTCGAGAACACGGATATGCCGAGGATCTATGGAAAACATCACTAGAGTTAGAAACATTAATGTGGAATAAACCGCTTCTCCTGAGCTCCGGCCCTAGGCTGGATTAAACCAGCCTAACTGTTAAGCTGCTCCACCCGCCACCCATTTCAACATTTGACACGCGAAGTCCTTCCAGTAGATCCTAAGGATCTTCTCGAACTGCCTCACCTGAAATGCTGACCTCAAAGAATGTGTAGGAGATATTATTTGGGTTGAAGGACAATAGAGAATTTACATTGTTACCTAAACTTGGAAACCTCGAGTCCTAAATGAAGTTCAACGTGGTCTTTACCTTCATGATCTTAGCGCTGATTCTGTACCCGAAGAAGATGAGAGCTTTGACGCCTCCGAAATCGAACATTTCCTTTCCTGCGTCGTAAAAATCGTTATCGGGGTATTTCAGAGAGTCGACCTCGATGCCGAACGCAGCAGTGGCGATGACGTCATTGGCGTAACGTGAAAATAAATCCTTGATTTCCACCTCGTACACCCCGCTACCTTGGGCTGATACAAACATGTAGATCAGATACAAGTCATGAGCACTGAATGAGTAACTAGCCTGTTGTTGTACATACCTTGGACCTTGTTCTCGATGTAGTTGCAGAGTTGATCGCCACAAACTTGAATGTAGCGGAACATTCCCTTCATCTTGCTGGTCGTGAAGGCAGGACTCAGCGTAGCTCTCAAGTCTTTCCAAGCATCGCCTGTAATGACAACAAAAATGTTTACTTTGAAAAACGAGTTTACCCGCTATTCGATAGGATGTTACTGTTAACTTCAAGATATTTAATACATCAAGAAAGTTGTTTTTGGTAATATTAGAGAATGAAGAAAATATTTTGACCTACATCTGTAGTTGGTTCCAAGTTAACATACCTTATAGACAAAACGTTTAAGTTTTATTATGTTTATAACTTGAGTACATGTTGTATATTATTTTCAATTAATTGAAAATCGCTTGTGATATTTGTGATTGCAATACTGACCGTCAAGTCCAAGGAGTGACTTGCTCAGGAGCGGTTCCACTTCCTCAGTGAACGGCACAGACCTGTGGTTCTTCTTCTCCGTGAAGTACTCGAAATCTTTGATCGTCACTTGTTTGATCAACTCAGGATCTCTCACCATGATCGTCGGATTCCTGAACTCGAACAATCCCACCAACTTGCTGTCCCTGAACTCGTCGTAGATGTCCTTGGTCAGACAGCCCAGCGAGGTACGTCCGATGACGAACTGCCCCATGGTGCCGAAGAACGGCACGAGACGCTTGGTGTATGGGAAGTTGTGTTTCTTGAAGTGGTTGAATGTCCATGTTCCATACACGTAGAGGCCAGCCAGGAACGCGATGACAGCGAGTAACAAGTAGTAGATGAACGACATTGCTTGTCAGTGGACAGCACAGCGATTGCTGGATGAGGGCGTTAACGTCAAATATATAGCCCGAGGATAATCCAATTCTGTCGGTAGTCCATCTTCGATAAGGTTGACGAAGATAAGCTGAATGATGTATGATTCGTTTAAAGCCACATGTTTATTAATGGGATATTGTACCGTCTGTGTGTTAATTTTATATCTGGGATTGGAAACTTCTATATTTGGTAAGGCGCTGGCGAGACAATGTGCGGCGCTTTACAATCGGCGAGTTGGTATTGGACATTACTCCTTGTCGGACGTGGTTGTGGGACAGGATGGCGTTGTAGGGTGTAGATTGACGAGAAAGAAGACGAAGACGATACTTCGAAAGGATTATATTCAGTGATCGGTGTTATCCTTAGGACAATATTATCTAAAACTAGGAAAACGCTCAGTGTAACGCGTTGATGAGCGAGCACTGGTATACGGGTAAATTCTTCAACAGGAATTCCGTACCAAACGCACAGAAACATACATTCATATTAAATTGAAATATGATCCACTCAATCACCATAAAAGTATCTGTTTTCTATTGAAACATAAGAACAGCAATCTATACGCTTTGTTACATAAAACCAAGGAGGTTATATTATGGGTTAAAGCAAATCAGATCTAGTTGCAGTGAAAACATTCATTTGATACGTCATTTCTGACAGTTATTAAAGTAGTACCATCGATAGTCCACGTAATTCAAGTCAGTGACTCACAAATTAAATTACAAATCAATGAAATAAATATTCTACAACTATATTTTGAATTGTTGATGAATATCATAAGATTACTTTGTAGAAATACGATATTCTATAAAGAATTTACAATTATTTTAATTAATTTCATGAAGTACGAATTAAGTACTTGATTTGAATTTAATCAGTTTCTAGTAGAAACTGACTAAATTAGGGTATTATTCTTGAATATCTCTTTATTTAATCCCGTACCCCCACATTTTTAAACGGCTAAAATATTGGAAAAAAATCGGCCTTTAAAATGAAATCAATATTTTTACTTTGCAGTTTATATTACGGTTTCTACAGAAGATATAAGTGTAATTTTGAAGCTTCACCATGTTATCTTATGGGAAATTTCAAAATTTCCTTTTAAGATATCTCTTAAATTTATCCCGTGGCGCATGTTTTTCTTTTCGTATTTGCAATTGCTTGAGGCATATTTGAGGAAAATTTGAAGCATTTCTATTTAACAATGACTTTTGATGGATGTACTTTAAAACTGTCAATAAGTGCTTATGTTCTTGACTGATTAGACTGAAAATTTATAAAATAAGAGATATTGTTGGTTTTAACGACCTTGCAAAATATGAGTTTGATCAGATTTATAGAAGACCATTTGCTAGGTCAAATGGAAGTGTAGCTACAGGCCATTTTAAATGAAGCATACAAATGTCAGTAAAATGTCTATTATTCTTGAAGTTCATTAAAGATTTGTCAAAATACACTTATAATGCTGGTGCCAATGACAATGCAACATTTGGTGATTATCGGTCAACCGATTCCAGTTTTATTGGCACACAGAGTTGAATTTTCTTTCATATTGCCAAGCCAAGTACCAACTACTTACTATACAAATCAAGTTTCCGATTAAATTAATGGATCGATTTTGCTGGAAATCAATAGCCTTCTGCGCTGCATAGTAATGAACCTTTGAGAAAAATAAGATCCGTTCTTCATTTAAAAGTTAATTCGAAAAACACAGATTAACAAATAAACCAAAAAAAGAGATTTGTGCCATAAGTTTCAGGTGGAGACGTTCGCTCCGCTCGCTTAATTATCTCTTTCGTCCCGTACAGCCAACTGTTAATCGGACACACCTTTATTGCCGAATTACTTGATAGACACCCTGCACAAGAATATTTTTTGCTCATCGTGATTCCATGTGAGACTCTACTACACACAGTCATGTACTACTATACTATTATACTATTATAGTACTATATTACTATACTACTATACTATTATCTAGTCGGGCGTTAGCTCGACGCTGCCAAGCACCGTGTCAATACGAGGTCTAATTTAAAACGCGGCGAGCTTACTACCACTAATGTATACTGCAAGCGCTTGACGCTCGTTTTCGGGGTGTCAGTACGCATGCAAGCAGTGTGAAATGAAAGTTGAAAACCATGGTTATCGGGTATATTTAGCCACGTGACAACACCTACCAAATTTCAAAGTGCTGCGATCATCCCTTCGGGGTGAATTTTGGGGCTCAAACATGCATGGATTTTTTTCATGCTAGTTAGTTAGTTAGTTAGGTAGTTAGGTAGGTGGCTAGGTTATCACGGTCAATTTGTTTGCCCCTCTCCACAGGTTGAACGGTTTGTTCTAGAGAGTTGAAATTTGGCTGAGACATAGAGTCATATTATATCACGAACCTTTGAAAGAAAATCTGAAAAATTTTGACCGGAAGTGAAGTTATTCCAATTTTAAATTGAATAGTTTTAAAAATCAAACGGGTCCACCGAGAGTTTTGAAATTTGGCATCATTAAAGACAATGTATTGCTAGACACTCCGCTTCAAGAAAAAATCCAAAATTTTAAACCGGAAGGGGAGAAATTATCATTATTTACGTTGCGCCCTTCTTCTTTGATACACTAAACAGCGGCTCTAATTCCCATCGGACTGATAGCTCATGTTAGGAAGGCAGCTGGCTTCGACTTTTGCATAACGCGTTCGATTCCCGATCCCGGAAAACTTTTTTTTTCATATATTATTTTTTAATTTGTAAAAGCGATGATACCTTCATGGATATATATTCAAATGAGAGGTCCAGGGATGCTGTGAAGATCATCAATAGACCGAAACATCGCAATCGCAGCACGCCAGTTGCCATCATGAACACTGAAGATATCAGGGAATCAGAAAATTCTCGCACGTCGTTCTACGTTCCGCTATTCTTCTTTGATACGATACAGACTGCTTTGGTTTCTGTGTGGCGAATTGGCTCGATCACATGAGGCATGAGACTTCGAACACGGCGTTGACGGGTTCGATCCCCGTAACAAACGTTTTATTTTTTTATCTTTTTATTTACTTAATAAATGTTTAACCTTCTTACGTATATATTCAAAATGTTAATCCGAATACATTCAACGATTACATAGTTACTCTTTTTAATACTAGGAAAACGCTCGGTGTAACGCGTTGATGAGCGAGCACCGACACGCACGACATCGTCAATCAAGCACGATCCATTCAATCAAAGATAACTAACTATACATTATTTATTACCAATTTTCCTTGCAACTTTTCATAAACACTCTGGATCAATTAAATAACAGATTATTGTACTGATATTTTTCCATCAATCTCTTTGGACAGATATTCAAACACTTAAAAAAGAAATAAGTCTGTAAATTCTTGACCGATTGGGCTGGAAATGTGTAAAATATTATGCTATCTAGTAAAAACGTTGTTTTCATAACTGTGAAACACAATCAATATTGTAAAATAAATTATTTTAGATAAGGTTTACCTATACCTATGTATATGAAATACCTACATTACATTTTGACTACATTATGTATTGCAAGTTGATTCACTAAGAAAAGAATCTGTCTTACATTGATATTGAGAAAAGCCATCTATAAACTTTGCTTTGCTACATAGAGCAACCCAGAATGCAGTGGAATTTCTGTTTTGAAATGTCATTTCTGACAGTTATTGAAACTGTCAATAAGTGCATCTATGTTCTTGACTGGTAGGGCTGAAAATTCGTAAAATAAGAGACAATGTTGGTCTGAACGACCATGCAAAATATGAGTTGTGCAATAAAACAATTCGTGGTCATGCTAATCAACAGAATCTTGGTGCCTCAGTTACTAAACTAGAAACCACACAAAAAAGGCTCCATTACACGGTGCATTAGGGTGTTACAGCTTTTAATTTGTCAGAATTATTTAATTATGTAAAATTCAGTTAATTAAGTAAATAGTAAAATTCAGTAAAGGCTCCATTACTAATATTCAGTGTATTAGGTGTTTCAACTTTTCATTTGTCACACTTATTTAATTATTTAAAATAGAGTTAATTTGTCAATATTGGTGGCTCAACCAGAAACAAGAACAACACGAAACAAGAAACCACACAAAAAGGCTCCATTACGTGCATCCATTACATGATCACAACTTTAAGTTACGAAACAAGAAACCGCACAAAATGGCTCCATTACTAGGTATATTAGGTGTTCACAACTAAGTCAAAATTATTTCATTATTTCAGATGTTGTAATCTGTCAATCTTAGAAGCTCGGTTACAATAAACAAGAAACTACACTTAAGGGTCCATGCAAGGTGTATTTATAGGTATGTAAAACATTTAATGGAAATCTGTGGGTATGAGAGATTTAAATTTCATTTCATCATCCAACAATGCCTACCTTAAAAAGTTAGAATAATAAAACGCTTTTAAATTATCATGATTTATTTCCAAACTGTGAGTCAAAGTCCCATCAAGTGATATTGTTTAATGGAAATAAATGAACCTGAAACTGATGTTCCTCCTAATCTGACACTAATGAAATAAACATTGGTTTTGATGCGAACGTTATATACGGAAGTTGTCTGGCTTGTTTACATCGGCAATACAATAATATTCTTCAAGTATAGGCAATAGCACGAAGTTGTTTCCTGGTTTGAAAATATGAAAATATTATCTTCCACAGCATCATCACAAAACAATATAATAATCACTAAATAAGATCAGTAGACTAATTAAAATGCAAGCTAGATAACTGTATACAAGTACCTATAGAAGAAGACAACAACAATAATAAATGGACATCGATCGTATTTGCCATGAACAAAGGTAAACATTAAGTTGAACTCTCAGGGAGAGGCAGAGAGGTGGAGATGCCAGGTATAGGCCGGCCCATGCTATCCGTATCCATGTACATGCTATCCGTGTACATAGGCGAGTAAGGCGGGTAGCGTAAATTTCATCACCCGTCATACTCCTTCCCACCAGCACTATAAACACCAGGTGGCTCAGCTAGTTAATCTTAACTAAGTTCCTTTTAAGTTACATTGCCTTCCAAAAACCATCCGGATTTTATTTAAAATATGTTGTAAACATCTGTAAGCCTGCACGCTTTACCAATTGAGTTTATATGACATACAAAAGTGAACTTGGGAGAATTTAAAAATGAGGAAACGCATTTGCAATTATCTATCTTTCGTGTACCTTTCAGTTTACCAAGTGGCGACAAATATGTAGTACGAGATGAACGCACAACCGGAACAACCGGAATTACCGGAACAATACACGTACAATTTACGTTATTCACATGACTCAAAGTTGGGAACTTTTAACAAATTATAATTTGAGATAACTCAAATTCAACCAAAAGAAATTGACCCTTTCGTTATACTAACTTCGGAACTATTGAAAGAAAAACATAAAACTTTAGACAAGAAGTGACGTTGTTGGCGTTAACTGTAATGATAGGTAACACTTAATGATCAGTGAAAGCTGCTATAAACTTATACCCCATATGACATGTTGTACAAAAACAAAAACTTGTAAAAAAAAACTGCCAAGCACCTTCCCACTTAAAGCAATTGAGATCTAAAAGATAACAATAATATATTGTCTAAACATTTTCGCACTTAAAATTCGTGAAATCATTTCGCCCAGTTACTGCCGCCAAGCACAACACTATAAACCTAACGTTGTGTGCAAATTTGAAGAATACAATCTAAGTGAACCAACATTGTAAACTTTAACAAATTATAAAAATAAAAACGAATTAAAAAATAAATTTAAATCGAAATTAAAAAAATTAAAAATAAAGCTTGGCGCATTGAATTTGCGACCATGTAGACTTACTTCTATCTTCTTCCTACTTTCTGTCTTTCTTCGGCTCCTTTATCGTCATCTTCTTTCTTATGTTGCCTTCTTCTTGACACAATGCGCCTAGCTTTATTTTTAATTTTTTTAAATTTGATTTAAATTTATTTTTAAGTTGTTTTATTTTTATAATTTGTTAAAGTTTACAATGATGGTTCACGTAGATTGTATTCTTCAAATTTGGACACAACGTTAGGTTTATAGTGTTGTGCTTGGCGGCAGTAACTGGGCGAAATGATTTCACGAATTTTAAGTGCGAAAATGTTTAAACAATATATTATTGCTTGGCCCTTCTTTTAGATCTCAATTGCTTTAAGTGGGAAGGTGCTTGGGGGTTTTTTTTTACAAGTTTTTGTTTTTGTACTTCTATACTACTATACTAGGGGAAAGCGGTACATAGTGGGTCGGAAAAAGCATTTTTGCTCTCATTCTCTCATTTAAGCATATTTTTTAAAACTTTTTTGTGGAGCCATTGATTAGATGATTGTGCACCATAACATATTTGAGCGAGCGAAGCGAGCGTCTCCTTTTGGCTCTTTTGGCACGGACCTCTGTTTTTTTTTGTTTTTTTTTTTTTTGTTTTTTTTCTGTTACTGACGATATACAGGTCAGAGTTTTTCTTCGATCGAGCTGAAATTTTGCACACAAGTACGTAACATTTCTGATTGTTGCAGACCCTAATTTTTTTGAAATCCCCTGATTGGTGCAAATTTTAAAAAAATTATCTTTCGATTGGTTGGTTTGATCAATTTGAAATTTAGCAAAGACATTGCAACCAACATTGTACCCAATCATAATAAATTTCAGCCAAATCCACCAATTGGTTCAAATTTGAAACCATTTTTCCTGTGATTTTTGAAATTTAAACTAGAACCGATTGACCGATCAACTAAAAACTTTGCATGGTCATTGGTACCAACATTTAAGGTATTTTTGCCAATTTTCAGTCAAATCTGTAGTTATTTTCAAAAGGTTTTGTAATTTTAGTGACATTTTGCGTGTTGGCTGTCAAATTCACGGCGACTTCGAATCTTCAGTTCAAGGCAAGGTAGTTAGAGCAGAAAGTTTCAAACGAAATGAAACTAATAATGACCGTTCAACAGATTGATCTGATATTGTGTACACACTAATATCATATGATTTGAGTGGTCCCAGGTATATTTTTTTAAAGAGATCCTGTGATTTTTGAATATTAACAAGGAACAGTTCAATCATAAGGGTTGATACTAACATTTTAGGAATATTTAGAGATTTTTATTCAAGTCTGACGAAATTCAAGATTTATTGGCTTTTAATGATATTTTCGATAGACATAATTTCGGTTCAAGGTGTTCCGCGTATCTGTGTTCGCTCATCAACGCGTTACTCAGAGCGTTTTCCTAGTTATTTAATAATTTTATTTTAAATGGTGTTCACAAAATTTGGAGTGACCCGCTATAGACCATCGACCCGCTATATACCGACCCCCCGGTCTATAGCGGGTCGCTTTATGGTACATACCGGGTCATGAAGGATTTTATGTAGGAATGGACTTAAAATAGGTACCTACATAAAAAAAACTTTAGAGAATGTTACTACAAGATGTCAAAAAACATTTGATTGTCATTATGAGCATGTCAAACAGCAAATTGCTCAAGAAAAAGGAAAAAAATATGAATATTGAGATTTCAATAATTAATCATCAAAATCAGTAATTATATTAAATAAGATCATTATATTACTTTAATATTCTTATAATTTAATCATTTGGTTCAATATTAAATTATTTCATAACATTTTATTGTTTAGGTTTTACAAGATGGTATATAGTGGGTCGGTGGTCTATAGTGGGTCAATGTTAAATGGTGACCCACTATAGACCATAGTGAAGTGACCCAGTATAGACCGCTAGACCTCAACTACTTTCAATTTTCTTTTTTCTTATGTTGGCACACATGAGGTCTGAAACTCGAACCTAATCATTGCCTAAAACTTAGATCTACATGACCTAACTTTTAAAAGTGAAAAGTTTTGCCTAAAAGTGAAGATATTCAACAAATAGTGAACACACAAAGCTGCATAATGAAAGAAAAATCTTAGCAAGGTAGTGTTACACCAATTTCTTCAATGGAACGGGGTAACTAAAACACGATTGTATGATCCCAAATGGGATGAAATGAACATAGAATTTTTGTTGATTTTTTTCCTCCAATCGGTTGTCAGAAAACCCCCGTGACCCACTATATACCGCGACCCACTATATACCGCTTTCCCCTACTTTACTACTATACTAATATACTACTATACTATTATAGTACTATACTACAATACTAGATTATACTGTACTACTATATTCTTTGTTGCTTCGTTAATTGCCCCGCAGTCAAGCCATTATGTGGCTTTGTGGGGCTTCAGTTATTTTTTGTGTATAAATGTATCAATTGTAAAAACCAATAATAAAAAGGTAATAATTAATTAATTTTTGTTGCAAATGAGTTATTTCCTTTTCTCACATGAAAAATTGTGCCAAATAGCAACCCTAGTGTAGCCGTTTCGTTGAATAATTACCGGAGTCCATTCTGATCATGTTAACACCTTGTCAGGTTACACCTTCTCATGAAACATTTTATCTCTCTAAATTTGCTCTAAAGACCGAGCGCTAGTATCACCTTAAGATCAAAATTTTATCAAATTTTACAAAGTTCCAGACATAATCATTCAATTTGTTAATATTTCAAAAATATCTTCCGATTGGTCAAAATTCACAATGTTCCGATCAAGTCTAATTTTGTATAGTGATCACTGCATAGTGATTATCTAATTTTTTTTTTACCCAATCGGTCATATATGAGTAAACACAACTGACCGATTGGGTAACTCTTTGTTACCCAACAAAAATTGTGTGACTGTTTGCCATTTGTAGAGTTAAAAATAGTTGTCAAAATATATTTATTTTTTTCAATTATTGCAGAGTGTATTTGGCTGTTTACATACGACGAGTGGTTGTGCGTTATGCGTTTTACGTTTATTTCTTATGAAATCGAGGCTTGCAAGAATGGCTTTCCGCTTTCCACGCTTAGGTGATAACGCCGCTTATAAATGGAAATTGGACTGTTGTAATGAAAATAGGAAATAATGTAGTACGAGTATAATCGTGTTTGCATAGTTGGAGAATTTGCACGTGTCGGTGCTCGCTCATCAACGCGTTCCTCTAATACTTCTACATAGCTCACCTACGTGCCATTTACTTTATTATTGCAAAATGAAACGCCTCGTCTTAAAGTACTTCCACCAAATGTCCTTGTCAAATCTTCTTGAAATATACCTCAAACAATAACAAATGCAAATACGAAAACAAAAACATATGTTACGGGATTATTTAAGAGATCTTGAAAAATAATCTTGACATTTCTCATAAGAACATGGACGGAGGTAAAAACTTAACTTAAATCATCTGCAGTAATTGAAATATAAACTACACATTAAAATTTTTTAACCGTTTTCAAATGTTGTGTTACGGGATTAAATAAAGAGATAATCTGTAAAAACAGCCTAATTTCGCCTGTTTTTTTATTGAAACAGCTGAAAATCATGTTGAGTATTTATTTCGTACTGCATGAAATATTTTAAATTAATAGCAATTTCTTGAAAAAATATCATATTTCTATACAGAAATACAGAATTCTATATACCGGATTTTTTTTATTCAATTTTGTAAACGATTTTCTATACTGTTAGGTTCTTTATTTGTGACATTGTTTTATTAGCTTTAAAAGGTTCAATTAGAATTTTAAGGAACCACTTATATCAGGGGTCGGCAACCTGCGGCTCCTTGATGGTTCTTTAATGGCTCTTTATAATTTAAATAAAGATCTGGAAACGACACATGTTAAAATTCGGTAAAAAATGCCCTGCGGGGCAACAATTGGCCGGTTAATTGATTCAGTTTGTTCATTTTAGAGCCCCTGAATCACTCTTAAATTGTTGAAATTCTAAAAAAACGCCCTACGGGGCAACAATTGGAAGGCTGATTCAGTTTGTTCATTTTAGAGTACAAAAACCCTTTTATTTTGTTGAAATCTTAAAAAACGCCCTGCGGGGCAATAACTGGGGCCTTTGTCAAAATAAAAAAAACTAGAAATTCCCTACTGCGGCTTCCACTATTATCTCATTTATTATTTATTGGGAAATTGGCTCCTTCACCAAAAAAGGTTGCCGACCCCTGACTTATATAATCTAAAATAGTTATGTTTATTTTATTTACACTACGTAGTATAATTATTGAGCGAGCGAAGCGAGCGTCTCCTTTTAACTCTTTTGACACGGACCTCTGTTTTTTTTTTTCTTTTTTTTTTGTTTTTGTCTGCTAAATGGAGCAATAGAAATCGCACGGTTTCACCGATCGACCTGAAATTTTGCACACATGTAGAGACTACCTTCTCTGTTTGCTGACCCAATTTTTTTTTGAAATTCATTGATTGGTTAAAATTTAAAAAAACATCTCCTGATAGGCTGAAAAATGAAAATGGTCATCGACAAATGTGATCAACCTTATATTTTGCATGGTCATTAAGACTAACATTGTCTCTTATTTTACAAATTTTCAGCCAAATCGTCCCATTGGTTAAAATTTAAAAAATATTTCATGTGCATTTTGAAATTTAAACCAGAACCGTTTGACCGATCAACTTAAAAATTTGCATGGTCATCGGGTCCAACATTATCTGTATTTTTGACAATTTTCAGACTAAACTGTGTTTAAATTCAACAGTTATTGACAGTTTACGGATATTTTGCGTGTTGGCTGTCATATATATATCTCGAATTTCACATTTCGCGGCATCTTCGGATCTTCACTTCAAGGTTGTTAGAGCAGAAACTTTCAAACGTATATTATTATGAAACTGATAGGACCGTTTAAATATTTTTTGAACGAGATCCTGTGATTTTTGTAAATTAACAAGGAATCGTTCAATCATAAAGGTTCAATCGATCAACTTGAAACTTTGCGTGGTTATTGGGACCAATATTTTAGGAATTGTTGGAGATTTTCATACAAGTCTGTGACGAAGTTCAAGAATTATTGGCTTTTAAGGACATTTTCGATAAACAGAATTTCGAAACAGAATTTCGAGGTATTGCGCGTATCAGTGCTCGCTCATCAACGCGTTACTCAGAGCGTTTTCCTAGTTAATTTATAATTGTAATTCATTATTGTTGATTGTTATTCTGATTTTTCTGATTTGTATACCTTGTTGCAAGGCAAATACATTTCGAAAATAAATGTTTTATATATATAAAATATATCAAAAAAGTAAAATACATCTGTCTTATATTTATTTCATTGATTTCTAAATCAGTCATCAAGTCACTGACTTGAATTACGTGGACTAATAGTGCCTCTACTTTAAGCGTCCCTGGAGTTCGACTATTCGCTCTGTTCGCTTTTTTTACACGGCGCTTGTTGTGAAAAAAGGTATCGTTGTGATGCTGCACTGGGATCGTATAACTTTTGTCAACAGCCGATCGACATCTCTTATGGGAGAATAACATTGACACGTCAAAGTCCATCGACAACAAAGTCGAGTCCATGCTAATCTCTCATAAGAGTTGTCGATCGTTTGTCAGGCAAAGTCATACGATCTCAGTGCTGGACTAATGGTCATTTAATCCTTAGATACATCAAATCAATCGCAATAACATAAAAACACATACATTATTACAAAGCAATAAAAAACTTTCAGTAATGACAGATTGATTAGATAATAAACGTAATAATAGTTAGTTAGAATAATGTCGTGGACGTTTTCGGATTACTTATAATAATTGATTCGAACTGTCACTATCTGGGATATTTCATTAGAGGTTAGGGTGTTGACGCTTTTAATATTGATTTTTATTTATTTATAGTACAACATTTATACTTGTAATCTTATAATCAAACACTTTCTAAGAATGTTGCATTAGCTGTCGAAATGATAATGAAACGTATATAAAGCTGTAATGAATGATCATTCATAGAATAGGTATAAAAAAAGTTTACTTAAGCCCCATTTACACGGTGCAGTTTCTTGAACAACTTCTGTGTCACATTCCCATTTTTCTTACAATTTTGCATTTACACGAAGCAACTTTCTGTCACTGAACTTAAAACATGTTCTAATTTCCTTCAAGAAATGTGACAAAGGCTGTGCCAAAGACTGTGACACAGGAGTTGTTCAATAAATGTGACCGTGTAAATCTGGTTTTAAAGCCCAATGTACACGGAGCAACTTCTTGTTCAACTTCTGTGCCACACTTCTGTGTCACACTTCTTGATGGAAATAAGAACATGTTCTAAATGATATAAAAGTTGAGCTCAAGTTCTGTGACAAAAAGTTGCTTTACTAAAATACAAAATTGTATGAAAAGTGCAAATGTGACACAGAAGTTGATCAAGAAATTGTGCCGTGTAAATCAGGCTTAAGAATGCATTGACAACATATTTTTATATAAATACTGTCGTATTTACCAGGTTTCTCCGTCCGCCATGTAAACCTCTCTGATAAATAGTTAAGATCTCATCCCTTGTCCCTTACATAGGTACTGGTTAATATTTAGTTATTCTGGGACGTAAGTTGAAGATGGCACTTTTTTTTAACTTTGTCATTAATGAAATCAATGAAAAGTACCATGACTGTAAATAGATATGGCTTGCCATACAAATAATAAATTATATTGTAAAATGCAGATATTTCCTGGCCTGAACAGAATTAACCCCGACCGTGTGGAGTTCTTTGAACATGACCCTAGTTTAGTAATAACTAAACTGATATGTTTTTCCAACTACGAAGAATTTTGGTAAGTTATTGTATAAAAAGCTGTGGGGGCTCACTTAATTTTGTGTAATGTTAAATGAATTACTTGTAATTTTGTGACTTTATAAGGTATGATGTGAATGTATTTCGGAATTTGGTCAGGTTATAATTGAGCGAGCGTTACCACGGTACTCTTATGGCACTTTCTCTGTGTGTGTTTGTGTTTTTTTTGCCTGCACAGCCCAGGTCAAACCGCACAACCAATCGATCTGATATTTTGCACATACTAAAGTAATCTATGCGGTCCCTGGGATCGTTTTTGAACGGGATCCGTGATTGGTTCTAATTTAAAAAACTATGTCTTTCGTTGGTTAGTCCGATCAATTTGAAATTTTGCAACTTCATTACGACCAACATTATCCCCAAAGTTACAAAGTTTCAGCCAAATCCTCCCATTGGTTAAAATTTCAAACCATCTTTCCTCTGATTTTTTTAAATTTAAGCTAGAACCGATTTACCAATCAACTTTAAACTTCGCATGGTCTTTGGGACTATAACATTTTAGGTATTTTTGACAATTTTCAGTCGTTATTTTCAAAATGCATTCTCATTTTAAGGACATTTTATTCTAAAATATTGAAATATATGACAAATTTATACAAAATATTCATCCCTGCCGTCTTGAAGATATCAAATCGGGTGCAGTACGAAGGCTCGCTCACCAACGCGTTACACTATGCGTTTTCCTAGTTTAAAAATTGAGTCTACGAAGTACGAAGTCTTCTTGTCCGTCCTGGGGTGCGATCACATAAAATGATAACTTCCTTGTCACGGTGACAAGTCCCTAGAAGGCCGTGAATAACATTGAAATGAGGAGCTTGTCACCGTGACAAGACAGTTATCATTTAATGTAATCCCACCCCTGGACTTGAACTTAACCCAGAATCCGCCCTCCACGATCATGTTGAAACTCGCCTTCTGCATCTCCGTCATACTCGACAGAGTCGTCATCCAGCTTTTGATCAACTCGAACTTCCGGAGAATTTCCACGATAGCGATCTTCGTCTCCATCAGTGCGAACCTGCGACCTGTCAACATGCAACAAGTGTTGAGGAACATGGAGTAGAGAACGGCGCGGCGCACGTCGACAGTGAAGCCTTATGAAGGTGCGATTCCCATAAAACCAATTATTATTGACGCCTTGCGGAGATCCTGCAGATTGGGAGCTGGCTACACCGCGGAAGTTGGAAGATGACGTGGAAGATGGAAGATGGCGTCTGGAGTTTTTCTTGTAAGAAGTTAGTAACCGTAGAGATATATTACAGAAAGGGGTTGCTTGATTAATTTTGAAAGATCCTTTTTCTCCATATTGGAATCATTTAATAATTCACTGCCTCTGAAATGGAAAATTATTTCGGAAGGCAGTGAAACAATTACTTTGAGCTGTCAAATTTTAAACTTCTGAATATTACTAGAAACACGTTTTCAACTTGAATAAAGAAGAATATTACAATATTAATATCTTGTTATTACTGTACATTTATTTGTTCTGTGCTGTTTGTTACTGTGAAGTATGCACTGAAGGTTAGTACAAAGTAACATTCAAGTCTCTTCTTGCCAACAAATGTCATTTTCATTACAATCGAGGGGGGTGCCATATTGAAAGTAATTGCTTGAAATAGTCTCCAAGATGGTGGCTGAGCATGCTCAGATCTATCATGACAATGTGCATCGCATCATACCAAGGCTTGCTACCTACTTGCCCCTCTCTGTAACTGTAAGTACCGGATGGCGCATAAAAAACGCACAATGGGCGAGGCATCGCTGTGACGAAACTACTCCATACATCGAGCTGAAAATTTCACATAATATAAACAACATACTAAGGTATAATGTGTGAAAGTTTCAAAAAGATTACTTTTGTGGGAAAAAAGTTACAGCAGTTCGAATTTGGTTGTCCAAAAATCGATTTACGGAGCTCAAAAAGGGCGCGTCCAGAAAACGTACATTGGTTGGGACGCTGTTTATTCCAAACGACGCATGATAACAAGCTGAAAATTTCAAATTTTATGCACAACATTTTGCCATCATTGGTGTAAAAATTTCAATAAATTTAAATAAAGTGAACGAAAGTTATGGTACCTTGAAGTTGAGATTGAAAGCAGAAATAGCGTGAGATAATTACACCTTTTAAAATTATCGTGTAAATAAACCTTAGAAATTATACTCTGCTATTAGGCTCAAATTAAAGACTCCAAAACTTTCGTTCCATTGATCCCAATGTATTGAAATTCTTACATTATTTATAGCAATATATTTTGTTAAAAATTAAAAAAAATCAGATTGATATCGCAAGCAGTTTTGAAGAAATAGCGTCCCGGCCAAAGGAACATTTCTTTACGCGGGTTATTTGAGCTCCGTATAAGCGATTTTTCAGCAACCAAATTCGAGCAGCTGTAACTTTTTTCCAACAAAAGTAATGTTTTTGAAACTTTTACACAATAAACCATAGTATGTTATTTATGTTATGTAAAATTTTCAGCACGATGTATGCAGTAGTTTCGTCACATCGATGTCTCGCCCATTGTGCGTTTTTTATGCGCCACCCGGTATATGAATCTCTATGGCGTAACAAAGAGCGTGCATTTCAACAACGGCAGCGACAGCCCAGTTCTATCCCAGGCTTTTCCATGAAACCAGTGCCCGTGAGTGTGTGGGTCGGGAATTAGTCCTATTCACACAAGAAGACCCACTCCACTAGCCCATACGCGGGAGGTTGGTTCGGCCCTACCAGGCAATGACGGAGGATGTTATGCTGTCCGTTCGAGTTAATAGGTAACAAGTTTACATGGTTTACACATTCAAAGTAATTTTCGGGGCCTTCATCAGGAAATCAGGTAAATTGTTTATCATTTTGAGTAGTATGGAGCATTCTTTGCATAATTATTTTACAATTTGATGTTAATTAATTTATTATGAAATTTAGTCAAACCTACCAAAATATTTTTAAATGCCTTTAACATATATTTTGTGGAACTCTGACACCGTTATGACAAATGTTCAAGAAGCAAATATTTTTTTTAGTAGTGTTCAACGCCGCACTGTTCTGCTCCAAGTCTAATGGCGACGGATCATGATGATGATTGGGAGATTATGGTGAAGAGATGGGTAAATGTGATGGGTAGAGGTGGGTAAGGATCGAAGGTTGGAAGGTGCAGGGGAATTCCCCGGGGCACGTACCCCCGGGGAAAATTTTGAATTTCAGGAATGAATTTGGTGCGTTTCTATACGCTATTATGTAAAATCTTCGTCTCGGTTTTCACCATTGGCCAAGTTCCCTCTCTCCTAGGGCAGTAATTCAAATGGGGAATTGAAAATAAAATGCAAGCTATATGAAGAGTCTCAAAGTTTTCTAAGTAGTGTACCTAGTTTACCTATTTTTGGAAAAACAGTTTTGTGCACGAAACAATGGGATACATTCGGGTCCGGGCCGAACAGACCCGGGAAAATTTTGAAATTCCACAGTAAATTTTGAGTATTTTAATGGGTTTTGGACAATAATTTTCGTCGATTTGATATTTGGTCACCAAAGAGTATTTTTTCACAATTATGAGCAAATTTTATTAAAAAATCGCTATGGACGCCTATATTTATATAAAAAGGTGCGTTAACTCAGCTTAATCTTCAAAAAAGGTTGGATAGCCGGACTTACCCGGTCTTACGCCCAAATTAAGCACTGTACCTTTGTAATTTTGAACTACCTATACGTATTCAATTTTAAAATTTCAATTTTTTCAATTTTCTATTATTGAATATTCCGATATGGTTATTGAAATCGTCCTCAAGACAATACTACTAACAAAACTTTTTCATCCGGATTGATTTCAATCAAAGGAAGAAGCAAATCACGCCACCTACCGATTGTGAAGTTAGTAACAATTTGATACACCAAGAAAATTATTCAAGTTTACTTCGTTTGATCATTTTGATCATTTTCCAATATCGCTTTTCGTTTCACCCATTTGCACATCATACTTCTTTGAAGATATATTGAATTATTAAAAGATCAGGGCACCGTAAATATTTTTCGACTGTAAATCGGTGAGCTAAAATAAAATTGCGTTTTAAAATCTTGAATATGTAATATGTCATTCGTCATTACATTCGTACCATATTTCAACACTGGGTTAACTTTTGATATCCTCGTATTAAAATATCATCGTCAGACATAGGAAAACATAGGACATAGGACTTTTGATTGTGGACATTTACAATGAGATTTGTCAGAAATAACATATTCATTACATCAATGTATGATCTGGTAGATTTTATATTTTAAACAGAGTTGAGCGTGGCCTTGAAGAGAATTTTAATCGATTTTTATCAATATCTTTTACCAATGTACCTAATTGTTAATTAATAAAATAATGCTTTGTATACGAGTTTCCAGAACAGATTAATAAAATTAATTTGATAGTTTAACATGGGTAATTAATTTTATTCTGCCCTACAGATGTTTAGTGCCATATTTTTACTAATTTTCAGGCTCTAAACATCTGTTGGACAAAATAAAAATAATAAACGACTCGAAGCTATGAAATTATTTTCATTGAACTGTTCTGAAGACTCGCTAAAGCTTTTTTTTATTACAAATTACATTGGTAAAAGATATTGATAAAAATCGATTAAAAAACTCTTCAATGTCAAAATTGCAATTAAAATACTGGAAACGTCTATTTTCGGCGCATTTTGATGACCGGCCAATAAAGTTTTGTAGTGTTGATTAAAGCCTTGGATAAGTGCATTTCATTGAAAAATATTGTTTTTGTATTTGCTTGTTAATTTGTTAAAGACGACTTGTGTGTTAATTCAGTGTTTATATGTGGATTTAGTATGGTTTCTGATACAATCTTGATGGATGATCCTAGGAATTAATTCTTCTGAATAAGAAGACATCAATCAGAGACAATCTCAAGGCTAAACCTGGGATTAGAAACCGCCTGGTTGAATGAAGCAGAGGTGATCTTGATGGATGATCCTAGGAATTAATTCTTCTGAATAAGAAGACATCAATCAGAGACAATCTCAAGGCTAAACCTGGGATTAGAAACCGCCTGGTTGAATGAAGCAGAGGTGATTGAGCGAGCGAAGCGAGCGTCTCCTTTTGGCTCTTTTGGCACGGACCTCTGTTTTTTTTTGTTTTTTTTTGTTTTTTTTTTTTCTGTTACTGACGATATACAGGTCAGAGTTTTTCTTCGATCGAGCTGAAATTTTGCACACATGTACGTAACATTTCTGATTGTTGCAGACCCTATTTTTTTTTTAATCCCCTGATTGGTTCAAATTTAAAAAAAAATTATCTTTCGATTGGTTGGTTCGATCAATTTGAAATTTAGCAAAGTCATTACAACTAACATTGTACCCAATCATAAAAAATTTCAGCCACATCCTCCCATTGGTTCAAATTTGAAATCATTTTTCCTGTGATTGTTGAATTTTAAACTAGAACCGATTGACCGACCAACTAAAAACTTTGCATGGTCATTGGTACCAACATTTAAGGTATTTTTGCCAATTTTCAGTCAAATCTGTCGTTATTTTCAAAAGTTTTTGTAATTTTAGGGACATTTTGCGTGTTGGCTGTCAAATTCACGGCGACTTCGAATCTTCAGTTCAAGGCAAGGTAGTTAGAGCAGAAAGTTTCAAACGAAATGATACTAATCAACAGATTGATCTGATATTGTGTACACTGCACACTAATATCATATGATTTGAGTGGTCCCAGGTATATTTTTTTTAAAGAGGTCCTGTGATTTTTGAATATTATCAAGGAACAGTTCAATCATAAAGGTTGATAATAACATTTTAGGAATATATAGAGATTTTTATTCAAGTCTGACGAAATTCAAGAATTATTGGCTTTTAATGATATTTTCGATAGACAGAATTTCGGTTCGAGGTGTTCCGCGTATCCGTGCTCGCTCATCAACGCGTTACTCAGAGCGTTTTCCTAGTGGTAAATCCAAGCGATACATCAACCCAATCTCTCTAATATCCAAGTACACACATTCCACAACACAAACCAGTGACAAAAATAGATTTCAACTTGTCTTATCTTATGAAGCTTATCCTAACATTAAGCTTTATAATTAAACATGTAGTATTTGGCAACAATTACACTAAGAACTTACAATCGTACAATTGCAAAACATTTAAATGATCTGTTCAAATGAAAAGCTTATTAGCTTCTTGTCTAGGAATGTGTTTACATAAAAGTTCAGCATTATCATTATTTATCACATTGGCCAATAAAAATACGCAGAAATTAAAAAAAAAATATATGAAGACGTAGAGGTTGATAATGAAACATCAAACTTTGTCCAACAAATAAATTTAAATAAAATGTACCATGGCTGTATTTGTGGGTTATTTATTATACACATGATATTAAGACCACTATGAGACTTTGTCTCATAAAGACTCATTAAGACTTTGAGAATTCGCAACTTTGTACTGGCACATTGTTTATATTCTTTCTAAAGATCTAGAAAACTACGAAGTTTTCTTATCCGTCCTGGCTTTGAACTTAACCCAGAATCCGTTCTGCACGATCATGTTGAAACTCGCCTTCTGCATCTCCGTCATACTCGACAGACACGTCTTCCAGGTTTTGATCAACTCGAACTCCGGAGAATTTCCACAATAGCGATCTTCGTCTCCATCAGTGCGAACCTGCGACCTGTCAACATGCAACAAGTGTTGAGGAACACGGAGTAGAGAACTCCAACGACAGCGATCTTCGTCTCCATCAGTGCGAACCTGCGACCTGTCAACATGCAACAAGTGTTAAGGAACACGGAGTAGAGAACTGCAACGACAGCGATCTTCGTCTCCATCAGTGCGAACCTGCGACCTGTCAACATGCAACAAGTGTTAAGGAACACGGAGTAGAGAACTCCAGCGACAGCGATCTTCGTCTCCATCAGTGCGAACCTGCGACCTGCCAACATGCAACAAGTGTTAAGGAACACGGAGTAGAGAACTCCAACGACAGCGATCTTCGTCTCCATCAGTGCGAACCTGCGACCTGTCAACATGCAACAAGTGTTAAGGAACACGGAGTAGAGAACTCCAACGACAGCGATCTTCGTCTCCATCAGTGCGAACCTGCGACCTCTCAACATGCAACAAGTGTTAAGGAACACGGAGTAGAGAACTCCAACGACAGCGATCTTCGTCTCCATCAGTGCGAACCTGCGACCTGTCAACATGCAACAAGTGTTAAGGAACATGGAGTAGAGAACTCCAACGACAGCGATCTTCGTCTCCATCAGTGCGAACCTGCGACCTGTCAACATGCAACAAGTGTTAAGGAACATGGAGTAGAGAACTCCAACGACAGCGATCTTCGTCTCCATCAGTGCGAACCTGCGACCTGTCAACATGCAACAAGTGGTGAGGAACATGGAGTAGAGAACTCCAACGGCAGCGATCTTTGTCTCCATCAGTGCGAACCTGCGACCTGTCAACATGCAACAAGTGTTAAGGAACATGGAGTAGAGAACTCCAACGACAGCGATATTCGTCTCCATCAGTGCGAACCTGCGACCTGTCAACATGCAACAAGTGATGAGGAACATGGAGTAGAGAACGGCGCGGCACACATCCGCGCTGAATAGTGATGCTGAATAGTTTTAAAATTCCAATAGTCTAATAGCATTTAACGGCGCTTCGACAGCGAGGTCATTTTGCGCACATGCTTTCGTTTTGTTGATCATGGAGGGCATTGGCGAGGGATCGACCAAATGGCATCCGGGGAGTCCAGCACTGGTGGGACTGATCAAGAAGAATGTGCTGGATATAATAATGGAAGCTTGAAGGTTTAAGGAGGAGGGATGAAAGTTGAAGTTGGAGTTGGAGCCTTAGAAATTCATTGCACAAATGGAAATGGATGAAAATGTAGACAAGGTGGAAGGTAAGGAGGAAAATAATTCCTGAAGTGGCCAGCCGGTATCTACGAATCCTGCGGCCCTTATTTCTGGAAACACTGACTCTATAAATAAAAATGTTATACTTAATTAATTTTAGTGGGACCCGGGTTAAATCTTTGGTAAACACTTGTTGCTTGGCCTAATAATCATGATCATGGGTAGTTGAACGTACCAAGACAATTTCTTGGTCCGGTGCCAAACGGCAGGTACGATAGGTGACAGGCAAAGATGAACCCGCTCTAGCATGGGCCGGCCTATACCTGGCAATGCTAAACAGGGTTCATCTTTGCCTGTCACCGACCGTTTGTGAAGGGCTGGATGTCGTCCTCGAGCTAGTCGCTTAATCTCTCCGGGTCGAACTTCTCTGGATCGGGGAAGTACTCTGGATCCCGGTGGATTCCCAGCAACGGGATCCACAAACCCTCCCCCTTCTTGACAGTGAAGGCCGGGCAGTTCTTGCTGGCGGGGAAGGAAGGTGTAGTCCTTGGTGCAACTTCGGTTTGTTACGACAGTAGGAGGCCACAACCTGTTGAACATTGACGAAAGTTGAATCAGAAAGCCACTTCATCTACATGACTCGTACTGTTCAGTACCAATAACATAGATAGAAAGAGTTTAAGGTGGCTGGATAGATCTTCATAAATGTTTGTGTACTTATTGGTATTCATGCCAAACACAGTCCCTGAAAACATTATAAACTTCTCGTGTCTAGTTTCTGAGATAATTTGAGTATTCTCATCTATGTTATCTTATGGCAGCCAAGTAAAATCAATAAATTTTTTAAGCTATAATGAAGTTTCATTTTTGTGCCGATAGATTTGAACAAAAAACAACTTTTCTTGTAGATATACGGACGTACTATCAGGAAAAAAGTTGAAAACAATACGAACGTGTGCTATTTTAAGAGTAATTTGCCAAATTCGCAATGATTTTCCTATGCCTTCATCCCCGCGAGTTCTGATAGTTTGAAAGCCGTCGTTCGCATCTGTGAATGATTTTGTGGAGATGATGATGAGGAAAGTGTTGGGGCAGTTGGGTTGGAGGACGATGGGCCTAGACAATCCCATTTACTGGCAAGAGAAGGTAGCCAACGGTAATCGTGCGCTAAATGAAAGCCTATTTACCTTCATGAACTTGGCGCCGAGTCGGAACCCGAAGAAGATCCGAATTCCGACAACGACTTCCCAGCTTCGTAGAACTCGTTCTCGGGATCTTTCAGGGAGTCGACTTCGATGCCGAACGCAGCTGTGGCGATGACGTCTTGGCGTATCGCGTGTACAAATCCTTGACTTCCACCTCGTACACCCCGCTACCTTGGGAACATGAATGTTATAGACAGGCGAGACACGAGCACTTCGTAAAGGTAATGAACCGGGAGTCTATAATGATAAAACTCCTACTTTGGACGACACCGGTGCTCACTAAAATCACAAATTAAAATATGTAAAGCAATACATACCTTGGACCTTGTTCTCGATGTAGTTGCAGAGTTAATCGCCACCAACTTGAATGAAGTGGAACATTCCCTTCATCTTGCTGGTCGTGAAGGCAGGAGTCAGCGTAGCTCTCAAGACTTTCCATGCATCGCCTACATTCACAATATCAGAAAATTGCTTTTATCTTTAATATTAACTCATTGTTGTATTATTTCAGTACATTTTTTTCACGAAATCCGATAATTCCCTAATGGCCAGGTTAACAAAAGTTCAAACTCTATACGCTATAACATAGCGTTACATGGGCGTCCGCAGGATTTTTTCCAGGTGGGGGCAAGGCAAGTAAAACAATATTTTACGGGCTAAGGGCCCCCCACCCTGCCCCGCAGGTTTTTTGTGGTTTTTGGACCATTTGAAATCAAATTTGAGACGTTATGAGGTGCATTTTGTTGAAATATTCAATACTTTTTAAATATTGCTCTTTGGGGTGGACTGGTGGGAGACATGTTTAAACCTGCCCCGCAGGGCATTTTTGGGTTTTTTGACACTTTGAAATCAATTTTCTTTAGTTTTTTGGTTACAAAATGAAACTATACGTAAAACCCCAGAAAATGTGTGTGTTTCCCTGACATCCAGGGGGGGGGGGGGCAAGCGCCCCTCCTTGCCCCTTCCTTCAGACGCCCATGTAGCGTTACGCTAGGATATCATTTTAACAGGCATCGACATCAATGTCGAAAATCTGATATCTTATTTTATTGTATATCGAAAAGTGCTTACCATCCAGTCCCAGAAGGTTCTTGCTCAAAAGCGGTTCCACTTCCTCAGTTAACGGAGCCGACCTGTGATTCTTCTTCTCCGTGAAGTACTCGAAATCTTTGATCGTCACTTGCTTGATCAACTCAGGATCTCTCACCATGATCGTCGGATTCCTGAACTCGAACAATCCCACCAACTTGCTGTCTCTGAACTCGTCGTAGATGTCCTTGGTCAGACAGCCCAGCGAGGTGCGTCCGATGACGAACTGCCCCATGGTGCCGAAGAACGGCACGAGACGCTTGGTGTACGGGAAGTTGTGTTTCTTGAAGCGGTTGTAAGTCCATGTTCCATACACGTAGAGGCCAGCCAGGAACGCGATGACAGCGAGTAACAAGTAGATGATGAACGACATTGCTGGGCAGTGTACAGTAGAGCGATGGCTGGATTAGGGCGTTAACGTCAAATATATAGCCCGAGGATAATGTCTTTTCGGCAGCTGAAACTCGATTAGTGGGCCAAGATAAGCATAATGAAGAACTCAATTATATTTTCATGTGCTGATAAGCGGATAAAAGGCACCGAGTGTTCATACCCTACCCCCAGCGCCACTAGCGAGAATAATCGGCAAAAATGTGAGGCGAAGAATCAGCAATTTTATAATCTATTATTGGCCGTGGCCATAGCAACCGATAAAAATCCACAGATAACTCAAAATAGCTCAGAATTGGTAAAAGAGAGGAGCAAACTAATAATTTTATCAAACTCAGTGGAATTTTTGACACTCATACATTTTGCACAGCGAAATATACTTTGGAGTATTATTGTAAGAATGCGTACAATGAGTAATGTTCACTTATTGCTGCAACTAAGGTATGAGGATCATACCAAGAGTTGAGAATGTAGGTTTCTGTGGAAAACTTCCATGGAGTCAGGATGATAGGAAGGGATGTGTGTTGTGAATCAATCATTCGAGCTGAAAAGCAACTCGTTCAGTCGAGTAAAAAAGAGGGTTGCGCACGCAAGTGCAATGAGACATGGTAACAGCATCGTCACCGGTGGTATGCCAGTTCGTAGAAGCCTTCTCTACCTTCATTCCATTCTCCTCGGAGATCTCTAACCCTCATCAGTGTGTTGTGTCTAATGTCCGTCCGTCCGATCGGGTAGCTCAGTTGGTAGAGCTCTCGCCCGGCAAGTGAGAGGTCCCGGGTTCGAGCCCCGGTTCGGTCGGATATTTTTCACAACACACATCCCTTCCTATCATAACAAGAGTTGCTAATTTATGCCACCCATGGCGCTGTTTCTCATTTTCAGAAACAAAAGTGAGTCAACACTCGGTGCCTATACAATAGACCACATTTTAAATTATCTAGTTAGCTTTGCTTTTCAAAAAATTTCATATGCAGTACCGTGATCCTCATCTATTCGTGATATTATCCATTGTTGAAAAACACTAATAGATATGAGGATCACGGTACTGCATATGAATTTTTTTGAAAAGCAGAGCTATCTAGATTATTTAAAATGTGGTCTATTCAAATTCGACAATTTCAATCAAGCCAATGGATTTCAGAGTTTCATTCTAAACAATTCATTGGCTAGCATTTCAAATTGTCCAACTTGTTCATCTAGCCTAGTGTAAAGATATAAAATAATCACCTGTCGCCTCATTCTTATTTTCTAATTCTCAGAAAGATCGAACAAATTTTAACTGTATCGGTTTCGAGAAAAACCATATATTTTGAAACAAGAATCTGCTTCTTGACTGTCTTCAGTGTTAGAAAATTTACAAAAAAAATATACGTAACCCTTTTGCCAAGATTTAAATATTATCGAAGTTCGAAATGTTACTTATATACAGAAAAGATTCCCAAATTACCATTTTAAATTTTTATTAGAATATTCTTAATAACATTATTTATTTATTTGAAATTGTTTAGCTTTATTAAAATTCCAAAATGTGTTAAAATATATTAAAATTGATAATGTTGATAATGTTTTGTAAATTCCCTATGTTTATTATTATGAAGGCGCGTATTGTTTGAAAATTGGTGTAAAAAGCTAACGGTCAAGTTTGAGAACAAGATGACTTCATTTTTTAAACGTGGACAGGCGAGGTTTTATTCTTTATGGACTCGAGTGTTTAATTTAGAAAGAGGGACGACCAATTTTAATTTTGGTTTCTTCTTTAGAGGAAGCTGATGTATGGTAAAAGGTGTATATTTATTGCTGTCTCGAGACCGAACTAAAGTAGCAATTACATTGCTTGTCCTCTTTCTAAATTTTTCTCTAACATAGCTGTGCTCTTACATTTGATATTCGGGAGGAGGAAAATCTTTTCATCTTGTAGTTGGTATTTATTCACATCAACCTATCCGAGGTCATAAGGAAAAACCACTACTATAGGTACTGTTGTAATGCACAAGATGCTGCAAGTTAGTATCATTATTTTTTATTTTAAAAATTAATACATTAATATACGTACATTTCCCGCCCCCTTTTTGATATCATTGTCCATTATAGTGCTGAATTTTGAAACTAGGAAAACGCTCTGAGTAACGCGTTGATGAGCGAGCGCGGATACGCGCAACACCTCAAACCGAAATCTTGTATGAAAATCTTCAAAAATTCCAAAAATATTGGTCCCAATAACCATACAAAGTTTTAAGTTGATCGATTGAACCTTTATGATGGAATGGTTCCTTGTTAATTTTCAAAAATCAGAGGATCTTGTTCCAAAAAATATACCTGGGACCACTCATATGATATAAGTGTGTGTACACAATATCAGATCGATCTGTTGATTATTAGTGTCATAATGCGTTTGAAAGTTTCTGTTCTAACTACCTTGGAACATTGGAACTGAGGCGTCAATGTTGCCGTGATCCATAGCAACAAGCAAAATGTCCGTAAAATGTCAATAACTTTTGGATTTAAACACAGATGTGTCTGAAAATTGTCAAAAACACAGCTAATGTTGGTCCCAATGACCATGCAAAGTTTTAAGTTGATCGGTCAAACGGTTCTAGTTTAAATTTCAAATATCACAGTAAAGATGGTTTTAAATTTTAACCAATGGGAGGATTTGGCTAAAACTTTGTTTCATTGGGTAAAATGTTAGTGGTAATGACTTGTCAAAATTTCAAATTGATCAAACTAACCAATCGAAAGATATATTTTTTAAATTTGAACCAATCAGGGGATTTCAAAAAAATTAGGGTCTGCAACGCCCGGAAATGGTCAGTACATGTGTGCAAAATTTCAGCTTGATCAAAGAAAAACTGTGACTTGTATGTCGTCAGTAACAGAAAAAAAACAGACAAAAAAAAACAGAGTTCCGTGCCAAAAGAGCCAAAAAGAGACGCTCGCTTCGCTCGCTCAAAAATGTATTAATTAGGCGTCGACTTGACTTCTACCAAAGATAATTGCTTCTACTTTCACATACATTTTTACATGGAATTTTGTCATGGTTTTACATAGGCTAATCTTGATGGATGGTCCAAGGTATTAGATAATTCGTCTAAATTGAGATCGATCATCAGAGTTAAGCAGCAAGTTGTTCAATATATCTAAAGTGCGATGGTCATATAATCCTAGCTATTGATTAATCTCGATCACTAATTCATTGACATCATACAAGTCATCATTGTGTGCCGCGGACAAAAGCTGTCCTAAACGTCGTATTATCGTACTTTATATGCAAAAAATGCCATATGTGAACAAGGTATAACTCACATTTATGATTTTATGATTTATTTATTTGTTTAATTATTTACTTTCTTACATACGTATATATTTATTTCGAAGCCATTGTTTCGCTTTTTTTTAATTTTAATGTATTTATGATTTCAAGAAGTTAAAAAAAACTGTTGATAAAGTATAAGTAGAGAGATAGACTTTTTTGAAAAAACACTGCCATAATAACATGGTTGCCACATGGACACAGTATAATATAAATAAAAATTACGTTATTGTAAATATATAGATACATAATAACTATGAAGTATCATGAAAATATGTAGGTAATGAATAGAATGAACGAAACAACAAATATAATATTAATAATTAAAGGAAACTTGTATCATCTGAATTGAATTCTGGCTCTAGGTTAGAATAATTGCTACTGATCCTTTTAAAGCTCAAAACGCTCTGAGTAACGCGTTGATGAGCGAGCACGGATACGCAGAACACCTCGAACCGAAATACTGTCTATCGAAAATATCATTAAAAGCCAATAATTCTTGAATTTCGTCAGACTTGAATAAAAATCTCTAAATATTCCTAAATGTTGCCACGCCGGCGTCGTCGCCTCGGGCAGAAATAACCAGTGCCGGGCTAGCAACAGCTGGAGATGGGTGTGGGCGGGTGATCTCGTGGTAGTTGACAAAGAGAGAGACACGACATAAGCGAGAGCAATAGGATCAGAACTAGGTGCTACACTATCAAGACATAAGGCTGTGATGTCCAGTTGACATTAAGGAGGGATCTCCGAATGTCACTTATGTATAGAAATCGTTCTAATTTCTCATATAAATAGATTTTTATGTTCTGCATCATAATATGGTGAGAAAAAGTGGTCAACGTGAACTAATTTTCGAGATATATCGCTTCAAAGTTACAGTTTCTGTCTCATTTTAACATTGCGACCATGCGGAAAAAGTTATGCTGATATTTTAAATGCGTATTTGGCTGCTTTCCCGCCTATAGAATTTTTTGAAAAACTACTATAGCGTGTATCAAATGCAATATTTTATTATAACATTTTTAAATGTGTACCTTCGTGGATGTTTTACCGAGCTATGAGGGTTATTCTGCTTTATTTTAACGTTTTTCCATCTGAAAAGTGCAGTTTTACATGTAAAATTATGTTCCCATGGTAACACAGCCTTCTAGAAATTCGAAATTCTTTGCAAATTTGTAGAAATTTCCAGAAGACCGTGATTATATCACTTATCCCTCCTTAATTATGGTTTTATTACATAACCTCAAGCGAGGAATAAATGAACAGTCAAATAAACACAACATACAAATGATCAGAATAAGATAACAGATTACCGGGGGTTTGACCTCCTCGCGTAAATGGACTCTGTGTACAACACAGGTCGTAACCTCATCAGCTGTGTGCCTGGAGGCAACACAACACATGCAATTGAATGAATAGCAAATAAGACTGATACAATACAATGATAAAATAACGACAGTGCAATGTTGCTTGCCGAACTGATTCGGACTTTTACTAGTAATTAAAACAACTCGTTACTTACACTTCTTGATATGATGCTCGCCGAACTACTTCGGACATTTACATAAATAGAACTCGTACAGACGACGTTCTAAGATTACTGGACTTACTGAATACAATGTTGAATTTAGAAAGGTTTATTGATCGAAAAGGGTGCCCTTTCCCTGACTGACGACGACCCGCGGAGACAATCCAAGTGTGGCCACACTTGATTGTTATATCTAGTGGAGCGGTTGCTCCACCCAGCCAAGTCGTACTATACACTCACACTCACTCAACATACCGTAAATGCCTAATAAACTGAGGATCAGACGAAACACTTTTACTGTAAGCAACAACATGGCATTTTCGGCCTACTGGATCTCAAAATTGGGAAATCTCACATTGTTGCGAAATAACTTAATTTCGAGCTATGGCCCACCTGACAACATATACCAAATTTGGGAACAATACGTTATGCCGTTTGGGTGCTAGAGGGCCGTGAAAACAGTGAAATTACACCCCTTTTAAAAGCTATCTGATGATGATGATTCAGATATCAGGAAACGTTGCTATCACCGCCACAGCCTAAACGGCTGAACCGATCAACCTGAAATTTTTACCACTTATGCACTTTTGGCGTCTGATGATACCTTGCCACTTGTGATTTTTTGTGCCGCCATTTTTAAACCGGAAGTGACGTCATATCTCAAAAACGTCTGGACCGATTAGAACGAAATTAGCGCCATTCGATTTAGACGGTCATCTATATGAAGTATCAATAAAAAAATTATTATTTTCTTATTTTCTGAACCGGAAGTGACGTCATAAATACGCAATATTTAACTTATTTCAACAAATTATACTTAAAATACATACATAAGTAACTTACATTGTAACATAGACAATACAAATTATAAATTCAAGGAGGCAGTGTTCTCGGCCGCCGTTCCTGAAACCGGAAGTGACGTAATATATCTAAAACGCCTGTACCGTTTGCAACTGAACTAGCTCCTGCGTATTCATTCTGCAACTTTTTTTGAAACTCAATTGTGAAAAATGAATAAACAAATTAACGGTACCGGAAATGGCGGCAGGAACCACTAAATGAAACCGGTAGTGACGTCATATATTACATACGGCAAGACCGATTTTACGGAAATATAGGGATTAGGAATTCAGATGGTCGTTCATAAAGTATCAACTAGATTGTTTTCCTATTACCTATACCGGAAATGACGTCATAAATATGCTAAATGACGTCATAAATATGATAATTGACACAAAATTCACCACTTTATACTTTTAAATAGATATTTAGTAAACCTACTTTGTAAATAATTATAAATTCAAGGTTGCAGTGTTCTCGGCCGCCATTTTTAAAACCGGAAGTGACGTCATATATTGAAAACAGCTGTACCGATTGCAACCAAATTTTGGAAATGTGTAGGACTAATAATTATGAATTGAAGACGACATTATTTTCGGCCGCCATTGTTAAAACCGGAAGTGACGTCATATATCGAAAACGGCTGTACCGATTGCAACCAAATTTTGGAAATATGGAGGACTAATAATTATGAATGAAATACGACATTATTTTCGGCCGCCATTGTTAAAACCGGAAGTGACGTCATATATCGAAAACGGCTGTACCGATTGCAACCAAATTTTGGAAATATGTAGGAATTATAATTATGGATTAAAGGCGACATTATTTTTGGCCGCCATTGTTAAAACCGGAAGTAACGTCATATATCAAAAACGGCTGTACCGATAGCAACCAAATTTTGGAAATGTGTAGGACTTATAATTATGAATTAAAGACGACATTATTTTCGGCCGCCATTGTTAAAACCGGAAGTGACGTCATATGTCGAAATCGTCTGTACCGATTGCAACCAAATTTTGGAAATATGGAGGACTAAAAATTATGAATTAAAGACGACATTATTTTCGGCCGTCATTGTTAAAACCGGAAGGGACGTCATATATTGAAAACGTCTGTACCGATTGCAACCAAATTTTGGAAATATGTAGGACTTATAATTATGGATAAAAAGACGACATTATTTTCGGCCGCCATTGGTTAAACCGGAAGTGACGTCATATATCGAAATCGTCTGTACCGATTGCAACCAAATTGTGCAATTATGTAGGACTTATAATTATGAATTCAAGACGACATTATTTTCGGCCGCTATTTCAAAACCGGAAGTGACGTCATATATCGAAAACGGCTGGATCGATTATAACGAAACTTAAGCTATTCTTCTTGGATAATCATTTTCATCTTATACCAAACGCAACTTTTCTTAGTAAGCAAATCGGTTGAGGCGTATTTTTTTAAAGAAATTAGTCCCTGCTCGGACATGTGCTACAAGCTGTATGAATAAACTAACAAAAGAAGTGATATCCCATAAAAAACACTCCGTGTAAAAAAGGCAGCCAAGTCTCTTTACTTTAAAAAAATTCAACACCGAAAAGGAGTGATATCAAAAAAGGAGCCAAGTCAATGACATTTCCAAATATTTAATCGTATTTTTGAAATAAAAGAATAAACACCGAGAAATACTTTACAAAAGGACTTGGCGCATCGTTTTTTAAATTCATTTTTTGATTCATAAGCATATGCCATTGATATACAACCGTAATTTAGAATTTTTAGAATAATAGGGAAACATCTTTCAATTACATATTATACATATACCTACTGTAAAATATTATCTATTAGAATATGTACACTCAACCAAACATAAAATGATCGTGATGAAAAGGTAGGGAAGCATCTCTTGTCTATTAATTTTCTGATTGCCTGTACAAACCGGTCAGACCTCTCACTCTAGTTGTTATCTCTCTCGGTGCTCGAGTAAAACAAGGGATGGGGGAGATATTGACGTCAAATAGAAACAGGTAATTTATCTATCCCATCAGCCTAGAAGGTCGAAGCTTCATTCGAATCTTGCTCATCAGGCTAACCCGATCGTGGTCTACCGAGATTTTGGCTCAAATTTTCTCAATAAGTTCAATCTATATTATGTTTCAGATTCATAATTTTAAAAGTGTATAATATGATCTTATGCTTTTCCTAATGTATAATTTCATTTGCAAACAATCCGATCTAAGTGCAGTTAATCAATGGAACAAAGTATACCTACGTCTATATAATGGATTGGGCTAAAATTACATAGGCTCTTTAAATTAATTTTATGAGAAAACGTAAATTTCAAAGTTACTCTATCATTGATTCATACAATATTAGTCTATACAAAAAAATTACAAATTGCCAATAGGACAGTTACGATTTATTTTTGAATTTATTTCAAACCTGACTTTAATATTCCTTTATTCATAACAAAAAATATGTAAATTTTCATTAATAAATATCAATTTGAAATTCCGTAAATATAATTCAGTATGTTGAAAATCAGTGTGATGTTATATTTATCAACCAATAATGATGTTGCCATGGCAACAATAAAACTAGGACAGCACATGACGTTAATTCTTTGTCCCGCAATAATGTGCACTGAAATAATATTCATATTGACGGAGGGAAATTTGGGCTATTGAGTATCCTGACAAAATTAATCTACGCCCACTATTTAGGGTATTCGTAAGTATGAATCAAAGGAAAATTTTAGTTGAAAAGTCTGCGCCCTTAATATAAAAGTGACGTTGTTACCATAAACTGCATGCATTGCATTTTATAAAACAATGTATGTAACAATGATCTTATCTTTGTTAAGTGTGCGTCGTTAAATAAACTCACCAGCCTTGTTGCCGTGTGTGCGTAATTAATATTCAGTCAAAGCATGATACATTATGTGTATTTATTTAGTGAGAGCAGAAAATTTAGTTTTGGACATAAGATTTAGCTCGTTTATTAATTACCTTTTTTAGTGAAGAAATATTGTGAGTAATTGAATGCGGTAACATTTTCTGATATTATTACCGTTCTAATGCATCTCAACTAATTGTTCTTGGAGAGCGGTAGTTTCTTTACACCGGGGGTGTTGCAGTTAGAGTCCACTTGATGGATGATAAAAAGGTTACCGGTGGAAGGTGGGAAGGAGGCGCTCGTGGCTTATCAAGCGAATAAAGCAAGCGTCTTTATCTGAAACTTATAGCTCGAATCTCTGATTTTTTTGTCTGTTTGTTGTTCTTGATCTATTTCAGGTCAAACGGAATAACGGATTAGGCCAATTTATTCACAACACATTAATTACTATCCTGATTGAGGACTTGATGATTTCTAAAAGATTTGTATTAGTTTCATCTTAAATACCTCCAGACTCCAGAGTGTTTATCGTTTAAAGTGGAAATGCATTTCCATGGAGTCATTCAGACTCAAGCAACTCGTTAAGGTCGAGTGTAAGAGGGTTGCGCACGCAAGTGCAAAGAGACATGGTGACAGCATCGTCACCGGTGATATGACAGTTCGTAGTGAGCATTCTCTACCTTCATTCCATTCTCCTCGGAGATATCTAACCCTCATCAGTGCGTTGTGTCTAATGTCCGTCCGTTCGACCGGATAGCTCATTGGTAGAGCTCTCGCCCGGCAAGTGAGAGGTCCCGGGCTCGAGCCCCGGTTCGATAGGATATTTTAACAACGCACATCCCTTCATAACAATCTGAATAATGGATAACGTTCATTTGTCGTTCGTGTTAATGCTTTTCATAATCTGTCTTATATTTTCTGTAAAGGGAATTTCAGTTCGACTTCGAGGTGTTGCCCGTTTCGGTGCTCGATCATCAACGCGTTACACTGGGCGTTTTCCTAGTTATTAGTGACAATCATAGCATTGACTCTCGACTGAGGAACACCACGACGCACCTCAGTCAAGTAGGTCGGTCGCGGGAATCGAAGTCAGGACTTCCGGGAAACAAGCTTAGGGCGTTACTGCCTGAGCCAACTTGCTCCAGTAAAATTAAACATGATGCATAAATTAGGCTTGGCGCTTAAAATGCAAGCTAAATGCTGCCATTTATTTAACTGCATCCCCTACAGTAGGTATCCATACAAAAAATTGTTAGGGAATATCCATCAATTTTAAAATAAGTTGGATTATAATTATTCAAAACAACAAGATGAATTTTGTCAGGATCTTCAATAGAAAATAATGTCCTTCATAAATATGAAATTTAATGTCAGTGAACATTGTGGCGGGACAAAGACATTAATGTCATGTTCTGTCATAATTTTATTGTTGCTATAGCAACATCATTGTTGTTTGATAAATATTACATCACACTGATTTTCAACATAGTGTTAAAGTCCCTCAAAGATATTTACGTAAATTAAAATTGATATTTATTAATGAAAATTGTTATATTTTGAGTTATGAGTAAAGTAATATTAAAGTCGGTTTTGAAATAAATTCCAATGAAAAGGCGTAACTGTCATAATATTGGCAATAGGTAATTTTTTTTTGTATAGACAAAAGAAAAACTATAATGTGAGTGTTATTTTGAAATTAAGTTTTTCTCGTCAAATTAATTTAAAGTCAATGTAGGATGTAAACCCAATCATTTATATAGACCAGTGGTACTCAACCTTTTTGACTTGCGGGCTAATAATACGAATTTGCTTTTGTTGGCGGCCCGCATTTTTAAAAAAAAAGTACAATAATGCTCACGTGTTCAGGTCGGTTCATCCATGCGCGTAGGAACTACTTTTATCTTGAGAGGGGGGGAGGGTGGTATTTCGACACCCGGAAGGGGGGTCTAAGGAGCGAAGCATGTAAATTTTAGCCCCGCAGGGCGTCATTTAAAAATTTTACAATTTAAAAGTGATTCAATTTCTGGTGCTCTAAAATGCCCGAACTGAATCAAACTACCCTCCAAGTTGCCTCGCAAGTCGTTTTTTTTTAGAATTTAAGCTATTTATAAGTGGTTCTGGGATGCACTTATTTTTGTATGGTCAATGGGGGGTCAGTCTGCTCGGGTTGGGGGGTTAATCCCCCATCCCCCAACCCCTTCTTATGTGTCTGGTTAATTCAGTGTATTTTGTTTATTAGGGAACGAATTGAACAAAGTATCACACGCCAAAACAATACACTATTTCACAATTTTCGGAATTGGTGAATGGCTTCATTTTCGTTTTAACAAGTATGAAGTTACATTTAAGAAGTTTTCGTCGCATTTACAGCCTGTTGCGTGGATCCTAACATGACAACTCTCAAAATTCCTCTCAAGTGCAAACAAGAAATTGTTAAAATCTTCTTCATATGGATATTTCATCCTGTTAGTTTATTTCTATGTAATGTTAACAGTTTCGATCAATATGTGTGGACCTTCTTCAGGACAAAACTAAACTTTAAAAAACCAAATCATATAAAATAATAAAACATTTCACATTTTTCAAATAATGTGTTCAATGAAACATTTTGTTATTTGTTATTTTTTTATATTATTTGCACAGTTGATTTTGATTGTGTGAATAAGTACGAGTAGGTATTGGAAACATCAACTGGGGGGCCACAAAAATTAGTTCCACGGGCCGCATGCGGCCCGCGGGCCGCAGGTTGAGTGCCACTGATATAGACAGACGTATTCTTTGTGCTATGAATTGATTAACTGCACATACACCGGATTGTTTGCAAATGAAATTTAAAATTAGCAAAAGCAAAACATCATAATAAATATTTTTAAAATTATGAATCTGAAACATAATATAGATTGCACTTATTGAGAAAATGTGAGCCGAAATCTAGGTAGACCACGATCGGGTTAGCCAGGAGCAATATTCGAATGAAGATTCGACCTGCTAGGCTGATGCGATTGAGAAATTACCTGTTTCTATTTGACGTCAATATCTCCCCCATCCCTTGTTATTACTCGAGCACAGAGAGAGATAGCAGCTAGAGTGAGAGGTCTGACCGGTTTGTACAGGCAATCGGAAAATTAATAGACAAGAGATGATACTCTAACTTTTCATCACGATCACTTTATGTTTGGCTGAGTTACGTACGCGATAAAACTTGTTGCCTATGTTTTCTATAAATACACAATAGTTAGTTATCTTCGTAATATTGTTTCGTGGTCAACATAATTAAGTCTCATACGTTAAACCTTCTCATCATGAAATACATTTCTATTAATCCACATTTTATAACAAAACATTTCACAAAGTACATAGTCACATTGAATTTCTATTAAAAATTTTAACTTTATACACTTGACACTTCAAAAATATATAATAGTGTTCCAAAGACAGTTCGTAATTATTTGACAACGTTTCATGATTTCCTTCAGTCAAGATCAAATTATGAAAAGATACCCTTCTAATATCACCATATTAACAGTGCTATAAGAATATGTATGAGCCCACTTCCAATTGTTATTTAATTCTTCCACCCTTATATTACTTATCTATTACAGCATGAAATCTTTCTACTATCGCCATTGACAAAACTATAAAATAGCCATTACTAAAAGTAGCTTGATTCATAGTTTCTGGCTCTAATAGAAAGAGGAAAATGTACCTACTTTAAATTTCTTTCCACTTTTAGTATTGAATGAGGTCTTTAAAAAAACGATGCGCCAAGTCCTTTTGTAAAGTATTTCTCGGTGTTTATTCTTTTATTTCAAAAATACGATTAAATATTTGGAAATGTCATTGACTTGGCTCCTTTTTTGATATCACTCCTTTTCGGTGTTGAATTTTTTTTAAAGTAAAGAGACTTGGCTGCCTTTTTTACACGGAGTGTTTTTTTCTGGGATATGGAATTATTGAAAGCAATCGTGTCAAAAATGAAATTTATATTTAATATTTTTATTAACTAATATGTAATTTTAGGGTAACCAATAGGTAGTTTTATTTTGGGTTGATATTTAAATTAATAAAACATATTGCAAAATTTTATACAATATCACTGTGGTTTGTTATTGTAAAGTATGCTCCTTCAGCTGATTTCCAGATCCCAAATATGTAGATAATATTTAAAAATTTAGTGAAGTTTGAATTTGTGAACAAATGCAAGTGAAAAAATAACGAAATAACTATTGCGTAATCAATACAATTTGTTATTGTAATATAGGTTCCTTCAGCTGATTTCCAGATATAAACAAATGATAATATTTCAAAATTTAATGAAGTTTGAATTTGTGAACAAATGCAATAATAACGCAATAAGAAAGGATAAAAATGATTTCTTATATATTGAAATAATTAACTTGCAGCCATGCATTCTTATATATTCAAGTGCAATAACCCTATGGCGACTACCATCAACTCTGTCTAATCAATTCATTAGAAAATATTGCATTAAATGTTGCATATTATGAAGTAACATTTAAAATTACATTCAGAACAAGAGTAAATAGAGTGTCCATCTATATGCAAACTAGAATACTGTCACCACTCGACAGAAAAAGAGTAAACATTACATTCAGAACAAGAGTAAATAGAGTCGCCATCTATATGCAAACTAGAATACTGTCACTACTCGACAGAAAAAGAGTAAACATTACATTCAGAACAAGAGTAAATAGAGTCGCCATCTATATTCATTCAGAACAAGAGTAAATAAACTAGAATACTGTCGCCACTCGACAGAAGAGTAAACAGAGTCGCCATCTATATTCAAACTAGAATACTATCACCACTAGACAGAGTCGCCATCTATAGACTATATTCAAACTAGAATACTGAACCTAGCGGCTTTGGCATTTCATTCCTATTGAGTTTAAGGTTGGTATTAGATCGAAGGCTGGAGGATGGAAGGCTAGGTTCAGCCCGGTGTATTATTTTACTTGAAAACACAGTACCATGGTGTCTAAATGTTACTTTATTACATTGCTTTTTATATCTTTGATGAATTTTTAGAATATTTGAACAATGCGATACCTGGGATAGTCAATTTAAAATTTGTTTTCTTCCATTCAATTTATCAAACAAACGTCCTGAAGAAGTTTTGTGAAGCAGGACGAAAATTTGTACTGTCTAATAAAAAGAAATTTCCGTAGAAAGTTCAAAGAATTGTCTTATTTAATAATATATCGAGAACTAAGATCTGAATAATTTACAAAGAACATGATTATGTTAATAAATAAACTAAAATTTATTTTACTATTGATCAAATTATATAGATGACTGCCTCTGTCTGAATGGGTGTTAGTTTTGTTCCGATCGGTCACACAATTTTTGAGATATAGAGCACCTTTCGGAAAAATTGGGTTAGAAAAGGGTAATTCATAAGTCGTTATAAATAACCTTCTCAGACAGCAAGTCGTCGCCCTAGTACTTATTTGATCCATATCCACTTTTCACTTTTTTGGAGTTAGTGCCACTGACTGTTTACTCAGTGCTTGTTCTATCTATATCCAAGAACTCTGGTTAAGAATTCTCAATTTTTAACATGATTTCAGTGTTTTTTTGCGTCATATTTTCGGCAAAAATGACTTTTTTAATACTTTTATGATGCAACATTAACCATCAGAACCATGTATGCCTTAACTAGTCATTATTGGAGGCACCATTCAGTTATTGTCCCCAACACGGAAGTAAATAACAATTGGGTAAATGGATATGGATCAAAATTTAACACATATTCTTACTAAAAATGAAACAATGTGAGCACATTTCATCCATATCCAACCGGAAGTATCAAATAACTAATAATCTATGGGCCCAAAAGGGGTTTTCTCGCCTGCACATCATTAACTGATTTATTTCCTTAATATTCATGCATCAAACGTCTTTGAAGTCATTGGCGTTGAGCAAGGAACAACACATGAACTTTGAAGTCGATTTTCTCCGTTCGCGAAAAAGTGGATATGGATCAAATAAGTATTAGGGCGACGAAGTTCCAAGTGATTTCCACTCACACAGAGATCGGAAACATGTGCTGACATCTAGTAGGTATTATCACTGCATAAGCGAATGCAGATCACATGCATGTGCTCAGTGTTTTAGAATCTGGACAATCTTCATCTCTTTGGTTTCGTGAACTTGTTCAACATCGTGAAGTAGGAGTAACACGAGCGAACAACCTGCAAGAGAGACACCAGTTATTACTCACAGATCTTGAGTTATCCTCTCTTTGTCTTTCAGAGGAGACTGTAAACCAGACGCGTAGGAACTACTTTCATCGGGAGGGGGGGGGGGGGGGGGTATTACCCTCCATCCCCCCTCCCCTTCCTACGAGCCTGCTTTAAAGGATACGTGCAGAATCTTATGCACGGAACGAGTACAATTCAATGAACTCCGAAAAGTATACAAAATGGTTTACATGATTTAGATGTAATCTATTACTAAATTAAATTACTCGATTGAAATAATCATTTGGTTGATTTCAAATGAAACTCAAGAAAAGTACAAACGAGGCTGATCGATCCTAGAATGTAGTATCTGAATCTGCTTGCCTTGTCGAATGTGTCCATCGTCATCGGCACAAACCCAGCAGCTTTGAAGACGAACGGGTTGTTGGAGTTTGAAATGATGATCCTCATGGACCTCTTGAAACTGTCAGATGCGTGGAACCAGTCGCTGTCGTAGACGGCCTCGGCTACCAGGCCACTCTGCAAGCAAAGCGCTGTTCAGTTGATTGGAAATTATGCCCAGTTTTACTCTTTAACATTTAACATAGTTGGGGGGGGGGGGTGACATCTGACAACGGTGGATGCCAATTTAAGGAGGGATACCCAAGTAGATTTTCCGAAAATATATTTTGTTGAAATTTACCATTTTAAATGTAAAAGATCCATCAAATGTCTTGTAACTTGCAACTCTTGTTTTATATTGAGTTTTCAAAATGACGTCTTCAGAATAATATGTTGACATTTTCACACAGGAGGTATAGGAAAATTATTTAGAATGTGACGTCTAACTTTTTAAAACGTACGGATAAGTGTATATATAAAAATCTTCACTAATACCTCTATGTCTAATACACATAATATTAGTTTTTGGAAAAAATCTATCGGTGGTAAATAGTTTAAATCTAATATTTACTATGAAAATTACCGTGTTTTTTCGACTTACCATGTTAAAGATAGGGCTTATTCAAATTTAGAAGGTGATATATCTTGGAAATTAGTTCTGCTACCCCACTTTTTTTGCGTTTAATGATGCACACGGAAATTATCTATGAAATAAGCATATTTATTCAGATATCTATCGGAGACCTCTTACTTGGGCATCCCTAGTCTGGGTTAGGACGATATATCCAGATTTGTATCTCATATAATATATACCAAAATGTTCCTAGATATGTATAATAATCATTGCATAGCTTTTGGATTACTGTAGTGTAATGGGACAGGCCCCTAGAACCAGTGTTCAAGGGACCAAAGTATATGATTTTAAAAGTACACAATATCGAATACAGCCTTAAAATATTTGTTATGAACGCAAGTTACACTTCTGCCCTTGGATAGAGAATCTTTGGAATGATGGTTACAAATTAGAAATATTGCCTCTCAACAAAATGCTAGTCCATTACCATTGGTTTAAGTTTTAGTTAAAGTAAAGTTAATCATTTAATACTTGGTTCATTACCATTATTAAGCTGCAGTATTGCAGGTTAATTCCGGGGAGCTATTTCTACAATTAAATTTATTAATGGCCCTAAAGACGGGTCTGCGAAGAATGTTCGTCAGAATTGTGATCTAATTCTCATTTATAAGAAAATTTATACATACAAATTAACTAATGCAAGTTTTATTCTCATGTTTCATCGGACTATTCATCTCAGTGCACATTTCTGTACATGCAGTGTTGAATCCAGGCATACCTCGGGGGGGGGGGGGCATTGCCCTCCCCGAAGTATGCATGTGCCCCCCCCCCCCCCCGGCACAAATACCTATTCAAAATACCTTCAAAATAATATGTGAAAAAAACACGTAAAAATAGACGGATCATGTCAAAAACCTTCCAAAACGGTTAGAATTAAGGTAAAATTCCAAAAAATTTCCGGGCTATGCGCCCCGGACATGCATATCCTGATAAGTTCAATAAATTTACCTATTATTAAATCTCTTAGACCATTTTTTGGATATTTTGCTATTTATAATTCCCCAAAATAGCTATACACTGTGATTAAAATTATACCTAAACGAATGACCTTGATCAAAAATTTTCCCCGAACCCCCTGTTTTCCACTGAGACTTTTCAAAATATATTACGTATAATAATTGTTTTGTGCTTTGTACAACTACAAGCATATTCATAAAATAACTTCCCCCCCCCCCCCCCCCCCAACACCAACATAAAAAAGTACCCCAAAAAAATGCCACCCCCAACTATTCCAGTGCCCTTCCCGAGAAAAATGTCTGGATTCAACACTGTGTACATGTATTTGTTCCTACTATGTACAATATGGTCATGTAGTACCTGTTCCGATATCTGATCCGTCTTCCAGCACAGGGACATGAGAAATGACAACATGGCGACGTCCCAGAGTAGAATCACAGCTGTCATTACTTTGTCCTCTTCCGGCACCTGAGAAGTGGACAATTTATATACTATCTGCCAGTTGGTTGGAAAATTACCAGTTCTGTAGCGAGCTACACCACGTTACTATCATGGCGCTATCTTTGTATGTTTTTTTTGACTGCAGTACCCAAAACAAATTGTTCAACTAAACGATTCGTACAGGAAGTTAGATCGAGTTTAGGTCACAATTAGGGGATTGACGAAAAACCTGTAAAAATGTCACCATATACGCAGAAAAACTAGTTTATCAACATAGGCTACGGTGCATATCAAAATTTTACATATGGGGGCCAAGGGCGCGTCAAATTTTGATTTGTAATATTATAATAAAAATGGTGGAGTTGGTGTTAAAAACTCAACACTTTCAAAAAATACTCATTTAACCCATTTTATAATAATGGGCCTTTGTGCATGACAACATTTTCAATAATTTGGGGGGAGAGGAGGTAGACGATAATTATTATTAATTGTTGGTAGGAACAAAAGGGGTGACGATAAACCTGTAAAAATTTCACCATAAGCAGAAAAATAGCTTATCAACATAGGCTACGGTGCATATAAAATTTTGACATATTTGGGGGGCTAGGGGGGGGGGGGTCTAATTTTGATTCTCAATATTAGAATAAAAATGGCGGAGTTAATGGTCGGAACTGTTCTTCCTGTCAGTTCCAATTTTACGAAATGATGAAAAATAAATTTTGTGAGAAAGAAGTACTTTATATTTTGACACCTGAATAATCAATTAAAATATTAAATATATCTATTTGTATTAATACACAAATTCTAACTGCCATCGTAGAATGCTTATTATCGAGTGAAATAATAGTAAGAAACAAGTTTGCATGCAATATATTTTAATACCTTTTTAACAAGTTTGTCTTCATCATATTTTTTAATTTTTAAGAACATACTTTGAATAATCAATATTTTTTAAGGACTGTGAAAAAAATCTGTTACAATTAATTAGTAGTTCTTACTCACATGTCCACTTTTCAATAAAAGTATTAGCTGGTATTAGGTATTGAAAGCCAGCTTCCTGAGCCCATCCAACCTGCTAACCGACACCGCTAACCAAGAGCTTTCTTGATGAACTATACATGAGTCATGACTCAAATGAAATGAGAAGTATTCACCATCTTGCAGTAGAGAAAGCCGATGGCCACAGGCAGCGTAGAGGCGAGAAGAACAGACAGGAAGAAGATCGAAGCCGAGACATTCGTGTCCATGCAGATGCTAAATGACAAGAGAACATGCACACTCCGTTAGTCTCCTATTGACATGAGTGTGAGAAGGCTTGTCCTATAGGCATGGAAAAAATATCGATATATCGAAACCTGTTATATTTTGGAGATTGACATATCCTCTTTAATATAAATTTCGTGAGGACATAGCAGAACATACGTAACGAATGCGAGCGAAATAATTAAATTATATGGTACATCCATAAATGAACCATACACACTGTGTGGTAATGTGCAGGATATTCCTACCTGAGTAGTTCTTGGTGCATGCGCACGCAGCTGTTGAGTCGCATCTGCATCTCAACATCCAGCGCAGACGCAGCTCGGAGTCTCTGCGCAGCCGCGGTGAACTCTCCATTAACTTCGACACTTCCAGAAGTAGCGCAGCTCTGTGTCACAACATCAAACACATTCATCGTACGTCGACTCCTCTCTTGTGTGTCACTCTTCGCCTCTTCAACATTCCTCGTACGTCGACTCCTCTCTTGTGTGTAACTCTTCGCCTCTTTAACATTCATCGTACGTCGACTACTCTCGTTAGTGTCACTCTTCGCCTCTTCAACATTCATCTTACGTCGACTCCTCTCGTTAGTGTCACTCTTCGCCTCTTCAACATTCATCTTACGTCGACTCCTCTCTTGTGTATCACTCTTCGCCTCTTCAACATTCATCTTACGTCGACTCCTCTCGTTAGTGTCACTCTTCGTCTCTTCAACATTCATCTTACGTCGACTCCTCTCGTTAGTGTCACTCTTCGCCTCTTCAACATTCATTTTACGTCGACTCCTCTCGTTAGAGTCACTCTTCGTCTCTTCAACATTCATCGTACGTCGACCACTCTCTAGTGAGTCACTCTTCGCCTCTTCAACATTCCCTTTCACCTTCTTCCGAAACACTTTCTTCAATATTTCATACCTTTTGTAAAAATTCAGTAGCTTCAAAACTGAAAAATCACTTGTCCTTTCGCCAAAGACATCACCAGTGTCTTTGAGTCGCGGCCTTGGTTCTTCTTCGACGTCCGAGAGTGTCTCGTCTCCCCTGGACATGCGCAGAGACGCCTCGGTGTGCGCGCGCAGGTGACGCAGCCTGTGACGTAACACGTGGAACAGCGCCTCGATGTGGATCAACATGGTTACGTGATATCCGGACAGAGCGGTCACCGCGATCCCGTGGACTATTCCCATCCAGCACTGGATGAGGATAGTCATCTGCAGGTATGGGTCGACAGTGACGTCATAAGGAAACCATCCTCTGAAACAAGTTGAACCATCCGCGCAATGTTCTAAGCAAGTCGACCAAAGCTACGACCAGACTGAAAGACTGTTCTTTGAGAGGAGTAAATACAGTTTATTCCATTTCAAAAAGGGAATGGAAGTTCCAAAAAGTTCGCAATTCTCCCACAGACGGCATAGTTCGCGGTACCATTACCATCAAAATTTTGCTTTTGTGATTATCACGTTTTCATTATCAAACTTGTGTTGGAACGACCACTAGATCTTGAAATCTGTCATAAAATAAATAGCTTCTTAATGTTTCAGAACACATCATAAGTAGAGAAAATAGACAGTACGGTATGAGATCTATATTATTTAATATGAGCGACGTTTCAAGTGAACTGTGTCACAAATATATATTATTTATATATTAAATTATATAGAACTCATACCGTACTGTCTATTTTCTCTACTTAATAATATAGAACTCATACAGAACTGTCTATTTTCTCTACTTATAATGTGTTCTAAAACATTAATAAGCTATTTATTTTATGTGTTATACGTGGCTACCTGAAAAGTGTCCGTCTTTCTACCAGCAATGGTAACGTATTATTGATCTGCGAGACGACGGCAAAGGCCAGGACACACGGCAGGATGATCCCTATCCTGTCTGTGATCTTCTTAGCCTTGAGCATGATGTCCAGCTCATGTCCATCTTTCATCTGCTCGTCCCTCATCTTCTGCACTCTCTCAACCAGCTCCCCGCATCCACGCATGTGCAAGCCGTGGTAGACGAACGCGATGAGAACCAACCCGACGGCGCATATAAGAATCAGTTGGATGCAGATCTCCTTGAGTGGCAGCTGGTTGCTATGGATACAGAGGAAGTAACATCGCACTGCAAAGGTATCGAACACTCCCCACAATGTGAAGAAGATGGGAGTGAGATGCCAGAAGCAGCCATTGGTAGACGAAGTCGACCACAGGCCTGAAATAATATTCCTTGTTGGTTAGACATGACACGATCTCGTACATACATATCAAACGGCTGTTGTATTGGATACCTCGGTTCTCGTCAGATCACCGACGTTGAACAACATTGACTGCAGCCATGGTTGGATGGATGACCATTCAACTCTGTCTATCTAGTTACTGCCGTTGGGCCAGAGAGACCGGGGTGTTTGGGGGTTAGTGTGACGACCTCCCTCCACCTGTTATCAGTCTCTCGACGGCGCGGGTTGTGGAGATCTGTGCTGTAAATGTTACACCGTCCTTTGGATGGGACGTTAAGCCGTTGATCCCCTTGGTGTCCATTTTATTTTGATTCATTTACTTGTAAGAAGTGATATCATAAAGTAACACAATTCATGCACTTTGCTTTTTAGTGCAATTAAAAGTGCATCTTATGCATTATCTTGCCGTTTACTAATTCAACGTTTAGGTCTACCATCCCCTATTTCTGATATCACTACTTTTCATTGCCAAATATCTTCTTTCCTGCGATGAGATTTGGCTGCTGTACAGTTTGTTCAAATTTTCTTTACAATGACTATGGTAGCGAAGATTGGCAACGAAAATGATGTACTACGCTAATACCAACACAAAAAATTAAAATCAGCTAGAGCTTAGGTGGCTCATTCAAGTTAGCGGATTCACTTTGGAAAGTTTAAGTTCGCAAATTATGAATTCAGGTGGAAGGTCTGGATGGTGCTGCTTAGTTACACCCTAACGGCGTTGTAAGAGTAAATTGAACAGCCTGTACTTGCCAAGGTAGTGCAGGAACCTGATGGTTTGCTGGAAGATCGGCGTCTCTTGACGACCCTCAACATGTTTCACTTCAGCCGTCATCCTCGCACTTGTCCACAATTACTCCACTCAAACACGATCCACCACATTGATCGATACAAGCAACAGACGGTCATGAATAATATAAACTAGACAATTCTTTGAACTTCTGCATAAACTTATTTATTATTAAATACAATATTTCGTCCTGTTTCACATGACTTCTCAGGTCTTCAGGTCTTCTGCAGGTTCTTCTTTAATAAATTATAAACTGACTTATCCAGGTATCGCATTGTACAAATTGATTCTAAAAATATCAAAAAACAAGATAATAAAGTTACAGTCAGTTTATAATTTGTTTTCTTCCATTTAATTTTGCAAACTACCTGAAGAAGTCCTGTGAAACAGGACGAAATATTGTATTTAATAATAAATAAGTTTATGTAGAAGTTAAAAGAATTGTCTTGTTTTATAATTTATCTTGAACTAACAACTGAATAATTACAATCAAGATCATGAATAATGTTGCTGAATAACAGTCAACTCATATGAATCGGTGTTGAATCTTAATAAATACCAACTGCAATGTGAAAAGATTTTCCTCGAGTGGGACTCGAACCCACGACCTTCCGATATCTAGTCAGATGCTCTACCAGCTGAGCTACCGAGTCAGTTCACATTGCAGCGGCTGTGTTCCAATATAAGCTGCGTTTGCAACATACCGATATATTGAATATAGGGTCAGAAGACCGTGAATTTCATCCACGTTTGACAACTGACTAACTTCATTTGACTTGGATTTCTCATAAGCAGATGAGTGCGCATATGTGTGAAATATGGTTTTTACTGATTCCCTCAGTATTGCAGTTTTGCAGTTGGTATTTATTAACATTCACCTAACTGAGGGAATCAGTAAAAACCATATTTCACGGTGTTGAATCGTTTGCACTGATAGAACTCAGGGTCACTATATGACTGTGAATGAAACATTACACGAATGTCAAATTATTACTTAGCAAAGTTAAAATTGATAATAGCAGGGAAGTCTATAATATAAATTAAAATTCAAAATAATTGTAATCGCAGATGAGACGTTGCTGAACACAGATATGTTATTACTTTTGATGTGGGTTTAGGTAATAGTTTTCTCATAATTAATTTACAATGGGATTTCTTCTATAACTTCAACACAGGAAAATTGACATTGACGTCAAAATTCATATGTTGGCATGGCAACAAAGTATATCACCATGGTAACACATTGTTGTGAACGTAGAAATGACATCACAATCCTATTTCTCATTAAGTGGCGTTTTTTCCCACCACAATGTACCATGGCATTTGAACTAGATTTTTATCAATGCAAATTTTCCATTTTTTAAGTGATAAGAGTGTTTGATTATCATTTGTGTTGTAATTTACGAATTTATACCGTAATAAAATTAGAGGAGTCTTCCCTATAGCATCTGTATACGCAATATTAAAACACAGATTTACAATTAAAATGTATTTAGACGCCGTTTAAATCCACATTCTTCCGTGGAACTTTGTAACAAACTGCCCCACTTGATTGGTTTTCCAGAACTCGTGTATTGCGATATCTTTTCAGTACAAGCGACCTAAGTTTCATCCCGACCATCGTGCAATTCGATATTGTAAGTATAGACAAGGAAAATCTTTTCTATGTATTATGGATTCTTATTTCATACAATTGTAAGTCCTATATTCAGTGGCGGCGCTACAATAGGCACGGGGGGGGGGGAAACTGCCCCTCAAAAATTTGGCTTGCCCCCCCCCCCCCCCCCCCCCCACCCACCCACCCCCACTTGACGACTACAGTAGTGCTATTCTCAGTTCATGCCAAGAAGATTAGGAGGGGAAGATTTCATTTAGGATCTGTGATTCTTAGGCCCCACCCCTTGGATCCGCACATATTATATTTTGCTTATTTTCCCAACACGACTTTGGATTTTTTCAAATTATTGGGACACTTACAAGTTATTATTTGAAAAAAAAAATAATAAAACTTACTGAATGGGCTTTTTTTGAAAATATGTAACATTTTTGTAATTTTTCTATGCTTTGTTTACAAATATTTCCATAAACAATTACAGTGTACGTCGTCATCAATAACCTTCTCAGACAGCAACTTCCATGTGAATTTCATGTGAATTCACATGTAATTCATGTGATACATGTGAATTCTGTGATCTCTCACAGAGATTGGTCGAAAACATATTGTGCTGACATCTAGTTGGTATTATCACTGAACAAGCGAATACAGATCATGAGCTGTGCTTCTTGATTTAGAATGTGGATGTTTGCGCTGTTGTTGTAAGACAATCATCATCTCTTTGGTTTCGTGAACTTGTTCAACATCGTGAAGTAGGAGTAACAAGAGCGAACAACCTGCAAGAGAGAAAGGAGATCTTGAGTTATCCTCCCTTTGTCTTTCAGAGGTGACTTTAAAGCAGGCGCGTAGGAACTACTTTCATCATGGGGGGGGGGGGAGGGGGTCTGGGAGGCAAAGCCACGCAGTTTTAGCTCCGCAGGCGTTTTTTTTTTTTTTATTTTTTTTTTTAATTTAAACCATTTAAAAGTGATTCTGGGTCTCTAAGAATGCACTGAATCAAAAAACCTTACAATTGTTGCCCCAGGGCTGCCACGCCGGCGTCGTCGCCTCGGGCAGAAATAACCAGTGCCGGGCTAGCAACAGCTGGAGATGGGTGTGGGCGGGTGATCTCGTGGTAGTTGACAAAGAGAGAGACACGACATGAGCGAGAGCAATAGGATCAGAACTAGGTGCTAGACTATCAAGACATAAGGCTGTGATGTCCAGTTGACATTAATTATGGTTTTATTACATAACCTCAAGTGAGGAATAAATGAACAGTCAAATAAACACAACATACAAATGATCAGAATGAGATAACAGATTACCGGGGGTTTGACCTCCTCGCGTAAATGGACTCTGTGTACAACACAGGTCGTAACCTCATCAGCTGTGTGCCTGGAGGCAACACAACACATGCAATTGAATGAATAGCAAATAAGACTGATACAATACAATTATAAAATAACGACAGTGCAATGTTGCTTGCCGAACTGATTCGGACTTTTACTAGTAATTATAACAACTCGTTACTTACACTTCTTGATATGATGCTCGCCGAACTACTTCGGACATTTACATAAATAGAACTCGTACAGACGACGTTCTAAGATTACTGGACTTACTTAATACAATGTTGAATTTAGAAAGGTTTATTGATCGAAAAGGGTGCCCTTTCCCTGACTGACGACGACCCGCGGAGACAATCCAAGTGTGGCCACACTTGATTGCAATACAAAAACTACGCAACGACAAAATACATTAACTACTCTATTTCAAGTAGGCCACAGGGGCACAATAATGATTCTGTTAACAAAGCTCAAGATTGAACCTGCAAGTAGGGGCTGGACGACCAGTCGCACTACGTTATATCCGCTACAACTTAGCGTGGTTACAATCTACATTTAAACACTACTCACGCGGCGATGTGAAGTCGACGACGGTCAGCCAGAGAAAGAGAATGAGCTCAGGTCGCCGATCCGCGAACTCGACTATCATTGACCATTGCGCATGACATCTTTTCTGCTCTAGGCGACCCTCCAAATATGGGTACAAATGCCGGCTAATGGTAACGACTTGACGTTGGCGCCAGCGCCGAATTCAAACCGTTACAATTCCCCGTTAACCCCAACAAAAAGAAAATACAATTTTCTTTTTCTTCGAGTTCTGCTTACAAGCTAACTATCATAATAACTACGCAAATCCTTGATGTGCCAGGTTCCGATGTCGCGTCCATCGAGGTCCTTGAGACGGTAGATCAGCGGTGACGTTTTCTTGCTGATCTCGAACGGTCCTTCGTATCGAGGCGCTAGCTTGGCTGCATAGTTGTCGGCAGCGTTGGACAAGTGGAAGTCTCTCTTCAAGACTCGGTCGCCAACATGGAATTCCAGCGGGCGTCGTCGGAGGTTGTATCTCACGGCGTTTTGCTGAGGGCGCGTTTCAAACGAGCGCGAATATCTGTAAAAATAGATTTTAGTCCTTGCATCTTGTCAACATTGTCCGCGACAATAATAATCGCCATATCGATAGCGTCGGTGGTCTATACCACACAGAATTATTTCACGACCCAAAGTTAACGTATGCATGTGTCTAGCCAGTTACTTCGTTCACTGCTGTACGTAGGGCACAACCTATTTTCGGCACATTCTTGTCCCATAGCATATGATTGTCGGTGATGTATGATCTCAGCATACCTAGAACAGTACAATTAGCGCGTTCCGTCGGGTTCGCTTGTGGATGACGTTTGTCGTTGTAGTGAAGAGTACTATGGTAGTCTGGACTCTTGAGCCATCTTCTTCCAAGGAGCTCCTATGAACTCAGGACCATGGTCACAAACTAAGATCTCTGCAGTGTCGTACACTAAGAATACCTCGTCTTCTATCTTCTGCGCCACGAGTTTCGACTTCGCGGATCTCACAGGAAATAGTAGGCTGTATTTCCAAAAATGTGTCCGTCACCATCAAAGTTTTAGATACAGGTCACTGCTGTTTGCAGGCGCTCGCTTAAAGCATGAATTTCTTCTAACGACTCGGCTTCGTCCATGATGAAAAGATTACGTAACAGGGATAAATAATGACTGAACGATACAGCTCACCAGTATTCACGGCGTGTTCACGTAACTCGAAGGTCAAACGTATCTCGAGGTAATCGCAGCAAGCACAAGCGTCTGAAGGTCGTTGTTGTCCCACGTCGATTTTGGATTTGAGCACCAAAATGCCAACGTTCGGGCTCCACACGTCGCGTCTTGATCACCAGGCCCCACGTTGTGTGCGCCAAAATGCCACGCCGGCGTCGTCGCCTCGGGCAGAAATAACCAGTGCCGGGCTAGCAACAGCTGGAGATGGGTGTGGGCGGGTGATCTCGTGGTAGTTGACAAAGAGAGAGACACGACATGAGCGAGAGCAATAGGATCAGAACTAGGTGCTAGACTATCAAGACATAAGGCTGTGATGTCCAGTTGACATTAATTATGGTTTTATTACATAACCTCAAGTGAGGAATAAATGAACAGTCAAATAAACACAACATACAAATGATCAGAATGAGATAACAGATTACCGGGGGTTTGACCTCCTCGCGTAAATGGACTCTGTGTACAACACAGGTCGTAACCTCATCAGCTGTGTGCCTGGAGGCAACACAACACATGCAATTGAATGAATAGCAAATAAGACTGATACAATACAATTATAAAATAACGACAGTGCAATGTTGCTTGCCGAACTGATTCGGACTTTTACTAGTAATTATAACAACTCGTTACTTACACTTCTTGATATGATGCTCGCCGAACTACTTCGGACATTTACATAAATAGAACTCGTACAGACGACGTTCTAAGATTACTGGACTTACTTAATACAATGTTGAATTTAGAAAGGTTTATTGATCGAAAAGGGTGCCCTTTCCCTGACTGACGACGACCCGCGGAGACAATCCAAGTGTGGCCACACTTGATTGCAATACAAAAACTACGCAACGACAAAATACATTAACTACTCTATTTCAAGTAGGCCACAGGGGCACAATAATGATTCTGTTAACAAAGCTCAAGATTGAACCTGCAAGTAGGGGCTGGACGACCAGTCGCACTACGTTATATCCGCTACAACTTAGCGTGGTTACAATCTACATTTAAACACTACTCACGCGGCGATGTGAAGTCGACGACGGTTAGCCAGAGAAAGAGAATGAGCTCAGGTCGCCGATCCGCGAACTCGACTATCATTGACCATTGCGCATGACATCTTTTCTGCTCTAGGCGACCCTACAAATATGGGTACAAATGCCGGCTAATGGTAACGACTTGACGTTGGCGCCAGCGCCGAATTCAAACCGTTACAGGGCAATAGGGCAATTTTTCGGATATAAACATTTTAAACCCGATTTTGGACTGCTCAAATTACAACACACAACCCCGTATTCTTGCCCCGCAGGGCGGTTATTTTTAGAATATAAACAATTTTGAGCTATTCTTGGACACTAAACTTAATTTTGTTTGGTGAATGGGGGGTCAGCCTGCTAAAGTGGGGGGGGGGGGGGGGAAATCCCCCTATCCCCCCTTCGTACGCGCCTGCTGTAAGGGATACGTTCAGAATCTTATGCACGGAACGATTACAAATCAAATATCTCCAAAATGTATATACAATGTTTTACATGATTTAGATGTAATCTACTTTAATGAAATTATTCGGTTGTCATAATCATTATGTTAATTTCAAATGAAACTCAAGAAAAGTACAAACGAGGCCTAGAATGTGTTTCTGAATCTGCTTGCCTTGTCGAATGTATCCATCGTCATCGGCACGAACCCAGCAGCTTTGAAGACGAACGGGTTGTTGGAGTGTGAAATGATGATCCTCATGGACCTCTTCAAACTGTCAGAAGCGTGAAACCAGTCGCTGTCGTAGACGGCCTCGGCTACCAGACCACTCTGCAAGCAAAGCGCTGTTCAATTGATGGGACATAGGAAAGGCTCGTGAAGATTAGATTTCAGAATAATATTTATTTTATGAAAGTTGAGATGATGCTGAAAGCAGATGAGGTATTATTTTTGTTGTGGGTCGAATAGTTTTTAAGGAATTAATTTACAAAGTGTGATCGATTTCTTCTTATTTTAAAACAGTAAAATTGGCAATGACATCACAATTTGCTATAATGCCATGGCAACAAAGGAATCACCATGGTAACACATAGAGTGTAATGTTAACTATACCTGTTCAGATATCTGATCAGTTTTCCAGCACAGGGACATCAGGATTAATAACATTGTGACGACGCAGATCAGAATTGCAACCGTCTTTGCTATGTCCTCTTCCGGCACCTGGAAATTACAACCAGAAAATTATTATATTTACCTTTTGGTTGGAAAACAATCGGGTCCCAAACCCTCCCCTGCCCGAACCCTCGTGATTTCAAGTTCCAGACTGGCCCTCCCACCAGTATTGGACTCCCCCGGATCGGGTCCTATGGTTGACCCCTCCCCATAACCTCCATTTATGATCAATACAATAAAAACTTAATGTGCGCAAAATTACCTATAGTTGTCGACGCGCCGCTTAACAATATTATTCTATTGAAAGTAAGAAAGAACGCATTTTTTGTCAACTGCGATAAAGTGTATTTAAAAAGCAAGTGAGGTGATGCATTTTTTATAATAGCTATTGTAACCGCTTGTTATTGAGAAAAAATAATAGTAGAAACCAATTTGAACTCAAAAAATATTACTATTCAATATATTTTTAAATCCTAGAGTTTGTCTTTACTTTATTTTCGAATGTTTTTCTTTAGCAGAAGCTCGCAAGGTACCTTCCTAAACTCAACCTGCTAACGGCAACCGCTAAGCAACTGATTTTCCTGATGGCATGTCTTAGGAAATGATTATTGAAATGAGAAGTATATTCACCATCTTGCAGTAGAGGATGCCGATGGCCACGGGCAGCGTAGAGGCAAGGACAGCAGACAGGAAGTAGAAAGAAGCAGAGACATTCATGTCCGTGCAGATGCTAGGACAGAAGAACATGAACAGTCAGCTAGACTACTATAAGATAATGGAGTCATGAGTGTGTGATAGCTAAGATAGTAACTTCATGTGAGGTATGTAGTTAGCTTATGGTATGTGAGAATCATCAACATTTATAATCATTATTCATATCTAGTGGAGCGGTCGCTCCACCCAGCCAAGTCGTACTATACACTCACAGTCACTCAACATACCGTAAATGCCTAATAAACTGAGGAGCAGACCAAACACTTTTACTGTAAGCAACAACATGGCATTTTCGGCCTACTGGATCTTAAAATTGGAAAATCTCACATTGTTGTGAAATGTCTTAATTTCGAGCTATGGCCCACCCCACCCCATATACCAAATTTGGGAACAACAGGTTTTGCCATTTGCGAGCTAGAGGGCCATGAAAACAGTGAAATTATACCCCTTCTTAAAGCTATCTGATGATGATGATTCAGATATCAGGAAACATTATTGACAGGGCCACAGCCTAAACGGCTGAACCGATCGACCTGAAACTTTTACCACATATGCACTTTTGGCGTCTGATGATACCTTGCTTCTTGTGATTTTTTGTGCCGCCATTTTTAAACCGGAAGTGACGTCATAACTCAAAAACGTCTAGACCGATTAGAAAGAAATTAGCGCCATTCGATTTAGATGGTCATCTATATGAAGTATCAATAAAAAAAATATTATTTTCTTATTTTCTAAACCGGAAGTGACGTCATAAATAAGCAATATTTAACTGATTTCAACAAATTATACTTAAAATACATACATAATTAACTTACATTGTAACATAGACAATACAATTTATATATTCAAGGTAGCAGTGTTCTCGGCCGCCATTCCTGAAACCGGAAGTGACGTCATATATCTAAAACGCCTGTACCGATTGCAACTGAACTAGCTCCTGCGTATTCATTCTGCTATTTATTTGAAAAATCAATTGTGAAAAATGAATAAATAAATTAATGGTACCGGAAATGGCGGCAGGAACCACTAAATGAAACCGGAAGTGACGTCATATATTACAAACGGCATGACCGATTTTACGGAAATATAGGGATTAGGAATTCAGATGGTCGTTCATGAAGGTATCAACTAGATAAAACTAGATTGTTTTCTTATTACCTATACCGGAATTCGGCCGCTATTTCAAAACCGGAAGTGACGTCATGTATCGAAAACGGCTGGATCGATTATAACGAAACTTAAGCTATTCTTCTTGGATAATCATTTTCATCTTATACCAAACGCAACTTTTCATAGTAACCAAATCGGTTGAGGCGTATTTTTTTAAAGAAATTAGTTCCTGCTCGGACATGTGCTACAAGCTGTATGAATAAACTAACAAAAGAAGTGATATCCCAGAAAAAAACACTCCGTGTAAAAAAGGCAGCCAAGTCTCTTTACTTTAAAAAAATTCAACACCGAAAAGGAGTGATATCAAAAAAGGAGCCAAGTCTATGACATTTCCAAATATTTAATCGTATTTTTGAAATAAAAGAATAAACACCGAGAAATACTTTACAAAAGGACTTGGCGCATCGTTTTTTTAAAGACATTTTTCTATTCATAAGCATAAGTCATTTATATACAACAGTCATTCAGAATTTTTAGAATAATAGGGAAACATCCTTCAATTACATATTATACATACCTACTGTAAAATATTTTCTATTTGAATATATACGCGATGAAACTTGTTGTCTATGTTTTCTATAAATACACAATAGTTATCATCGTAATATTGTTTCGTGGTCAACATAATTAAGTCTCATGCGTTATACCTTCTCATCATGAAATACATTTCAATTAATCCACATTTTATAACAATACATTTCACAAAGTACACAGTCACATTGTATTTCTATTAAAAAAAATATCTTTATACTTTAAAAATATATATAGTGTTCCATAGATAGTTAGTAATTATTTGACAACGTTTCATGAATTCCTTCAGTTAAGATCAAATTATGAAAAGATACCCTTCTAATATCACCATATTAACAGTACTGCAAGAATATGTATGAGCCCACTTCCAATTGTTATTTAATTCTTCCATACTTATATTACTTATCTATTACAGCATGAAATCTTTCTTCTCGCCATTGACAAAACTATAAAATAGCCATTACTAAAAGTAGCTTGATTCATCTCATTCTAATAGAAAGAGGAAAATGTACCTACTTGTAAATTTCTTTCCACTTTTAGGATAGAATTATGTCTTTAAAAAAACGATGCGCCAAGTCCTTTTGTAAAGTATTTCTCGGTGTTTATTCTTTTATTTCAAAAATACGATTAAATATTTGGAAATGTCATTGACTTGGCTCCTTTTTTGATATCACTCCTTTTCGGTGTTGAATTTTTTTAAAGTAAAGAGACTTGGCTGCCTTTTTTACACGGAGTGTTTTTTTCTGGGATTTATGTTTTACTCAGATATCTTTATTGTTTGTTTTAAGTAGGTAAGTTTTATTATTACCAAAATCTGGCAAAAATTATAAGAATTGTAACAAAATGAGACACGTTGCTTTACATGATAGGACAAATGTGTATTTCCTCTTTAGTAGTTGTCCCCTGCAAGTTGTCCCTGCACTCCGATCCATATTATTTGTAGGTATGATGCATTCAAACTATAAATGAATAAATTCCTTCAAAGAAATGAATGATAGCAGCTGATCTGACGCTGTCATGTTGGTGTTTGTTGTCGGTGTCCCGCAAGTGATGCAAAAATGCTTCACTTTTTTGGTGGAGTGAGCCTATACCCCTGTCCTGTCAGTGTTGGTGTATATCTATCGATCTATATATTATATCGCTCTGTCGTGTATTAAATATATTAAATAAGGCATTTTGAAAAGGCACTCAATTGTAATATCGTGGAAAATGATCTACCTAATCTAGGAAATTATGTCCTAATTTAGGAGATAGATATCCTCAAAAAGGCAGAATTCTTCCTAAAAAAGGCAGAATTCCTCCTAAAAAAAGGCAGACCTTCCTTTTTTTAGGATGGTCCTCCCTCCCCAGGATGTACCTGGGAGCCATTTAGGATCCCCATTAGGAAGCTGTGGGGAGGCTTTTAGGATCATTTTAGGAAGGACTGGGGATATCCTACATCCTTAATTAGGAGGGACTGGGGAGGTCCCAGGTACAACCTTGTGTTTGCTGGGTACTCTGCGCACCATCCTGTGAATTTTATACAGACACTACCTACACCTTGCTTGCATTCATAGGAAAATCCAAATCCAATATTTCCATTAAATTTGACATTGGTAATACCTACTGAAGTTTTATAATATAGTTTGATTTAAAATTTTAGAACCGGAACCGGAACCCGGAACCTTTATGCAGGAACCGGAACCGGAACCGAACCTTTGTGAATATTTGTTTCAGAACCGGAACCGGAACCCGAACCTTTATTCATAAAGGTTCGGGTCCCTGCAACCAATCGATCTGAAATTTTGCGCACAGTCATACTAACGTAATCTATGCGGTCTCTGGGATCGTTTTTGATCGGGATCCTGTGATTGGTTAAATGCCTTTTTAATGCTTCAGTTCCAAGGCATATAGAGCAGCTGATACTTGCAAACGCTAACGCATATCAAATCAGATACAGTACGAAGGCTCGCTCATCAACGCGTTACACTCAGGCGCGTAGGAACTACTTACATCATGGAGTGGGGATTGCGACACCCCTCAGTATTAGCCCCGCAGGGCGTTTTTTAGAATTAAACCCAGTTAAAAGTGATTCTGGGGCTTAAAATACACAAACTGAAGCAAAAACAACTCCAATTGTCAACCCGCAGGGCACTTTTTTGAATATAAACATTTTAAAAATGATTCTGGGATTTGAGGGGACTGCTCAAATTACAACAAATAACTTCCTATTATTAACCCGCATAGTGTTTTTTTTAGAATTTAAACAATTTTTAAGTGATTTTTGGTCACTAAACTTAATTATGTATGGTGAATGAGGGGTCAGCCTGCCCCCCTTCCTACGCGCCTGGTTACACTGAGCTTTCTAGGCTAGTGGTCAATTTATCAAATATTTTGTGATTTTTTTTAAATCTCCACACAACTTTTCAAATTGGCGCCTTTTTGCAAACGCTGGAACTTTGGCAACCTTGGAATAGCTGTCAAAGTCAACAAACATTAAACAATAACAAAAGAGCAGATGGTGGCCTTCAATTTAATTTTAACCATCGCACAGTGTTTGTTTATCTTCTGAGGAGACCGTCCAGCCCAGCCTCACATATTCTTATCTTGCATAATAATTCACAGGTACTAGTTGATAAACTTCAAGGTAGGTAGCTACCTACTTGAAATTTAGCTGATTAAAACTCAGCTGGAATTCTTAGGTTAGGCTCAAATCGCTGATCAGGCCATTGATTTAATAATTTGTTACAGGAACTCATCATTAATTGATTCGTCCGTGAATGTTATATCAGCATGTGGGAACAAGTATTGTACGGAGTTCTGGCAATAGCTGGCTTTCTCTATGCATTGTATTTGTACGGCATTCGTAATCATAGCTACTTCAAAGACCGCAATTTCCCGTCCACCGCCGACAACCGAGCGTTCCTCGGTAGCATGTGGCCGCTGGCGATGAAAAAGAAGTCAATGCCGGACATGGTGAAGGATTTGTACTTCGAGCTTCCTCAGCACTCGGCAATGGGGATGTTTGACTTCGGAAGTCCCGTGGTCTTGCTCAGGGATCCCGATCAGATTAAAATGGTGACGGTGAAGGATTTCGATCACTTTGTTGATCGAAGTGGATCGATTTCTGAAGACATGGAGCCGCTGCTTGGTAAAAGCCTACTGAGTCTTACAGGTAAGCCTATGAGAACTCGGCAGACTTGGGTAAATTACTTTTTAAAAGTAGTGAGATTATATTACTTATTAGTTATTACTTGTAAAAAAATGTAATAAAATTACTGGTAAATTACTGCTTCAGAAATGTAATGAAATTACTTTACTTTTAAGAGAAAAAGTAGTGAAATTACTCACAAAAATTACTTTTTCCCAAATTTTTAACCAAAGCAAAAATTATTTGGAAGGGGATACAAAAGAGTGTTTGAGAAGTCACAATAAGAGCAAAGTCATTTTAAGCCGTTTCTGTTTGACAATTTATTACCATTATTTTGTACTTTGTGTGACTTGCGTACCTAGTGGAAATTCAAAAATAAGCTTGCTGAGTGTTTTTTTTTTAACTCCTTTATTATTTAAGGTGGCGCGATCACTCGAGGCATAGTTTCGGATCTTCATAAATTTTTGTGTACTTATTGATAATCATTGATACATAAACCTTGAAAAAATTAAACACTTCTCGTGTCTAGTTTCTGAGATAATTTGAGTTTTCTTCCCCATGTTAGCTTATGGCAGCCAAGTAAAATTGTGTCATTTTTAAGCTCAAATGAAGTTCTAATTTTTTTGTTCCGTCAGATTTTATCAAAAAACTTTTTTTCTGGTAGACCTACGGACATTCTATCAGGGAAAAAAATGAAAACGATACCAACGTGTGCTATTTTAAAAGTTATTCACCAAATTCGAAATGATTTTCCTATACCTTCCATGTTAAAGTTTTGTATATTCTCAAAAGACATAGAATTGAAAACTCATTATTGGGCAGGAGTTGCAAACTACAGGACATTGAATGAGTATTTTATACTTAAATATAGTTGAACTGTTGTAAAAGGTATTTTGAAATGGTTATTTCAAAAATAAATTAAAATGTGCTATATCGAGTGATCGCGCCACTTTAATACAACATAGTACACAAGCATCACACAATCCACAAAGCTCAGGGAGCTCATCTGTGGGGAAAGACAATACCTATGAAAAGAAAGAACAGATATGTTTTAGGAGCATAAAGAGAACATAAAAAACAGAATTACTTAATAAAAGTAACTTAAAAGAATAATAAGATAAAAAAGAAATATTACATAAATAATCACACAATATGAAATATCTGTCCATATTATTGAAAATAACATACAAGCGGGAAAATGTGGGCGAGACTTACGGTAACGCGTTACAAATGTCAAATTACTCTGATAAAAGTAGTGAGATTATATTACTTATTACTTGGAAAAAAAGTAATGAAATTACTGGCTCGTTACCCAAAAAAGTAATTTCGTTACAGTAACGCGTTACTTTCGTTACGTTACTACCCAAGTCTGGAACTCGGTAGCAGGCAGGGTAGAATATTTGTAAATTTACTTTGTGAAGATGCTCTGCACAATGGCTGCCATCAAAATTGCTGCTAAATTAATACTGAAAGATTTTTATTACGTTCAAAAATACACAACTAAATAAAAAAATTTAGCTTCAGCACGATTGTGTATTTTGTAATTTTTAGACGTAGACCTACATTTCTCGCCTAGCCTAGCCAACAGTGGAGCTGATGTAAGATATACCTAGGATAGTTTCTTTCCACTCGTAGCTATAGAAGCAAAAGATACTAGCATGATTACTCTACGAAATGAATGTTAGGTACTACTACACAATTGCATACATTTATGTAAGATACAAAATAATTTACCTCTACTAAAGACCTTGTCCTTTAGTGTACCAGAAGAAGTTGAGAATATGACAGTCAACGAATGTTTATAATTGAATGTTTTTTTGTCCTGCAGGTCAGCACTGGAAAGACATGAGGTCAACTCTAAGTCCAGCGTTCACAACCAGCAAGATCAAGGCAATGTTTCAGTTCATTGCAGAGTGTGGACACCAGATGGGCGATTACCTGGCCGACAAGTGCAAAGGTATCATTTTACAGTAACTGAATAATGTTAACTGATGTCAATTGTTGATAATTAGTTTCAGGAATAATACAAAACTTTTGTTATAGCTGAGAAAGACGGCATCGCGGAATTAGAAGCGAGGGATCTGTTCACTCGGTTTGCAAACGACGTCATCGCCACATCTGCGTTCGGACTTCACGTGGACTCTCTGAAAGAACCAGAGAACGAGTTCTACTTGACCGGGAAAGACATGGTCGACTTCAATAGTGTCCGAGTTATGGTCTTCTTTATATTTTACAAAATCAGTGCCAATCTGGCAAAGGTAATAGAAAAAAATTACCTCCTATAATATTTATAATATTTAAGTTTAGGCATTGACAATCAAAACTGGGGGATAAGCAAATCGTTTACTTTTCACGGCACTACGGTTGTAGTCAAAGCCAAAATGCCGCACGCGAATCACAACACGTCTAGAGAAGGAAGGGGCGGGACTTCCGTAGCAACTTGTTCTAGAGATGCGAATGAATTACACCAAACTACTTTTACCTAAATACCTTAATCTCACAAAACATGTGAGCAATACCTTCTTAGATGATTGAAAAGTGTACTAGACATGGTCTACTGAGTTTTCATAACGGAAATAAGTTTGTATGCTGTGTCAAATCTGACGGTTGCAGTGGCTGGACGCCCGGGAGGCGGAATCAGAGTATTACGCAATGGTACAAATGAGGGCCGTGCGTTATAGTGGTATTGGCATGGCAGTTTCATATCCCGGTATAGAGGTGTTAGTCAATGGTTTAAGTTGATATCACTTTTCCTTATTCAGAAAAAAAAATACCACCAATTATTATTGATATTTGTTTGTTTTCTCCAGCTGCTTCCTTGGACAGTTCTGAGACAGAAGTCCAAGGACTTCTTCCAAGGTCTTATCGCCGACACAATCCATGAGCGAGAGAAGAAGGGGATTTACCGGCCTGACATGATACAGCTCATGATGGAGGCGAGGAAGGGAACACTCAAGACCGAGGCGAATGAAGACGGCACCGAGCACAAGATCAACAAGAAGCACGCGGCAGGTGCGCCAACATTCTTCAATCTTCATGCTCTGTTGGGGTCCCTCAAACACTCTCTGCCTTCCCTTGCCCAGTCTTCCTATAGGGAAAGAAGTACCTTAGATTCTAGTAAATATAACCCCATAAAAAACACTCCGTGTAAAAATACCAGCCAAGTCTCTTCAACTTAAAAAAAAAAATGAAATCTAAAAATTCTGCACTGAAAAGTAGTGATATCAAAAAATTAGCCAAGTCAAAACTTTATTTGAAAATCAAAAAATACTTGGCGCATCGTGTATATAAATGGCTTGGAAGTATGGGCCAGATTTAAAATATACATCAAATATACATATACATAGTATACCTATAATGCCATAAAAAAAACGATGCGCCAAGTATTTTTTGATTTTCAAATAAAGTTTTGACTTGGCTAATTTTTTGATATCACTACAATACTATTGTACGATATCACTACGATATCACGTGCAGAATTTTTAGATTTCATTATTTTTTTTTAAGTTGAAGAGACTTGGCTTGTATTTTTACACGGAGTGTTTTTTATGGGGATATCACTCCTTTTTTTAGTTTATTCTTACAACTTGTGACAATCGAATGAACAATTACTAAATCCTTAAAAAAAAAAACCTTTTACAATTTGGTTATTCTCATGAAAAAAACAAAGGTTTCATTCCAATCGGTCAACCCAGTTCCGAGATATGGCAACACGTCGGTTTTCAAAATGGCCGCTGAACTTTCTGCACTGCCACATAGAATTTATAACTATAAATGATGTGTATCATTTTTAGCTTTCTGAATATGTATTTATTGTATAGGGGGGGATTCTAATGATTTATAAATTTGAATGACGTCATTTCCGGCCTCATAAATAGGAAAATTCTAGTTTGACTGTTCCTATTCCATAGAGATGGCCTTCCGAATCGTTTGGCACTAGTTTCATACCGATCTGTCAACCAGTTTTCGAGATATTACGTTTCTTCCGATTTCAAAATGGCTGCTGAAATCACTGACCTCTTGAATTATAATTTAAACATGATTACATTTTATTATAAGCAGTCTCAAATAGTATATTTATTGCATCAAAATGTAAATTTGTGCGATTTTTAAAATGTGTGACGTCATTTCCGGTTTCTGTATGGGAAACTGCTAGTGGTGGCAATTTTCTGAAAAAATTTTTTTTTGAAAATTTTCATGAAAATTTTCATGAAAATTTTCAATGCGTTGAAAATTTTTTAAATTACTATTTTTATTGCTTTATTGCACACAATTGTTGATAATATATCTGAAAAAAGCGTAAAATCAAAATCAAAATAAAAGTCAAATATAAGCCCAAATCTCAGTTTTTCTTCATTGTAATTTTGGCCAGACTGTAATTTCTACATAGGCGGGAAATTTGAATGCTGTATTAATGATCATTTTGCACATTTACCACTCAGACAACAACACGCATCATAATAGAGTTCAGTATGCATCCCAAGTATGCCCATACATTTATTAAATCAAATAAAATTGATTTAATCTTTTTCAAAAATTTTCAATTTTTTCAATGGTCATTGAAAATTTTCAATGGTGCCATCACTAGAAACTGCAAATATTATTGATGATAATACATAAAGTTGACCGTCTAAATTGTTTAGCGTTGGTTTCGTTTAAATCTATTAAGACGTTATTAAGATATGATGTCATTTCTGGTTTCAAAATGGCGGCTTCCGGTTGGTTTTATATCAAGTCAAATAAAATCACAAAAGAACATACGTTACATAAATATCAAAATAATTGGATCAAATTTGTTGCCGAAATGCCAATCGATGAATTAAATTTCATGACGTCATTTCCGGTTTCGTTAACATAAATTTCAAGTCTGTTGCTATTGATAATCCATATAGATGACCGTCCGAATCGTTTGGCGCTATTTTCGTTCCAATCGGTCCAGCCGTTGTTGAGATATGACGTCACTTCCGGTTTCAAAATGGCGGCACCAAAAAATGTATGGGGTGAAGGTTAAATCAGACGCCAAAAGTGCACACGTTGTAAAAATGTGAGATCAATCGGTTCAGCCGTTTAGGCTGTGGCCTGTTTACCGGATTTTAGCTCCAGCCTACTACTACTACTACTACTACTACTACTGAGATTATTACTGATTATTATGAAAACCGCCCTAAAACACGATTTTCACGGCCCTATAGCTCGCAAAGGACGTAACCTATTGTTCCCAAATTTGGTATATGTGGTGGGGTGGGCCATAGCTCGAAATTAAGATATTTCGCAACAATGTGAGATATCCCAATTTTAAGATCCAGTAGGCCGAAAATGCCACTTTGACGCTTACAGTAAAAGTGGGTTTGCTCCAGCCTTTTTAAATGAGTGTGTGCGCGCGCTGTACGACTTGGCTGGCGTGGAACGACCGCTCCACTAGATATCAGCAATGTATACAGTCAAACTTCTTTACAAACCATTTTTTTAAACCATCTAGGTATGCTTCATTTGTTTAAATGTTAGTTGATTTCTTTGCCATCCACGGTAGCAAATAACCTGTCAATGGACATCCATTCTTGTTCTGCGCAAGACTTTACTTATTTCAACAAAATTATCCCGTCAAAAGCAGAAGAAGGAAACGAAGAGTAACTTTGATCATAATCAAGTCTTGTCTTGATAAATTATCGTTTCCAATTAGCTGATCTTGCTGGAAGATCTTGCAAAGAATGTATCAAGTTTTTGTACATACAAAAACTTGATACATTCTTTGATTCAAAACATTAAACAATGTTGTGTAGTGTTAAGACAAACAGTTGTGTTACAGAGATGAGCGACCTTGACATTGCGTCGCAAGCCGTCCTGTTCTTCCTTGGCGGTTTCGACACGACGTCGACGAACCTCTGCTTCTTGACCAACCTCCTGGCCGTCTACCCCGACGCTCAACGCCGCCTCCAGGAGGAGGTTGACGAGGTCCTCAAGGCAGACGGAGGGAAGATCACATACGACGGCATCGCCAGGATGAAGTACCTAGACATGTGCATCAATGAAGCCATGAGGTAGGTGACTAGAGGTGACCACGTGACATGAGTCGTGATTGTGCTTTCTTGTGAAAATGACTTGTGTGAGTGTGTGAAGTTTTTGATTCACACGTGATTGTTCATTTTGCTAGTAAGGCCTTTTTAAAAATTAACTGCGCATGCGTGGCGGCAGAATTGCAGTCTGGGTATGGTATTACTACCTACTGCCTTCTGTACACTCATCGTTCAAACGAACAACAAGTGAACAGAAGGCTGTAGGTGTGCCTTTTTGAATCTGACATCTGCCAGAAATGTCTAATTTCAAGTTTTGAACATAGATTTGAATTTGTCATTAAGTTTGGTTGGTGTTTCACACTACGGCTGCATACTGTATTTGTATCCAAACGCCCAGTGTTCCTATCCTTTGAACATTGTCACGTGATCAACTTGGGCGACCTGGGCGTGACCTTGAGTTGAATCTAGTCGAATGAATGAAAATACAATCATTAAATCCTATGTTAAATATAGGACTCCTATGTCAAACAGTAGTATTGTAAAAGTGACCACGGTATCATGCCAGAACAATGTAGAAAGTGAAATATGGTTTTTACTGATTCCCTCAGTTAGGTGAATGTTAATAAATACCAACTGCAATGTGAAAAGATTTTCCTCCAGTGGGACTCGAACCCACGACCTTCCGATATCCAGTCAGATGCTCTACCAGCTCAGCTACCGAGGCAGTTCACATTGCAGCGGCTGTGTTAGAACACTGTCTCGGTAGCTCAGCTGGTAGAGCATCTGACTGGATATCGGAAGGTCGTGGGTTCGAGTCCCACTCGAGGAAAATCTTTTCACATTCAAAATTCAAAGATCATTTCACCGAGGCAGTTCACATTGCAGCGGCTGTGTTAGAACACTGCCTCGGTAGCTCAGCTGGTAGAGCATCTGACTGGATATCGGAAGGTCGTGGGTTCGAGTCCCACTCGAGGAAAATCTTTTCACATTGCAGTTGGTATTTATTAACCACCATTATTATTGTTGCCTCCAGGTTGTGGCCCCCTGCAAGTGTGACTAACCGCGAGTGCGTGAAGGACTACGTGCTGCCGGCCACAGACTCCACGCCCAGCATCGAGATCAAGAAGGGGATGGCGGTGTGGATTCCACTCTACGGCATCCACAGAGACCCTAAGTACTTCGACAACCCGGACGCGTTCGATCCCGACAGATTCAGCGACGAGAATAAGAACTCCATTCAGCCGTTCACATTCATGCCGTTCGGGACCGGGCCCAGGAACTGCATCGGTGAGTTCTGCGGTATAAACTGTAACACCTTCCTTGAACGTTATTTTCAATGTTTTCAGACATATTATCAACTTTTATAAAAATTACCTCTAGCTATCAAATAAATGATAGGTACCTACCTATTAAAGCAAAAAAAAAAAAAAAACTTTTCTACCTAAGTGTATATTATTCTTTGAACATTTTTGTGAGTGAAATTTTATGAAGACGACAACAAACTAAAAAGTTGTTTGGCTTGCCATGTATCTACTAAAACAAGGTGTCCTTACTTCGTCCAATTACGGCCTTGTGCTCGAAAGAAGTTGCCTCCGCAAGGAGATATGTTTGATTTGCAGATCAGTCCTCAACACCACAAGACCGTGTACTAATTAGGTATAATTAATGAACTATTCAATCCAGTAGACACTGCGTATTTGCTTCGATAAATCTCAAAATTCTTTGAGTATGAGGCTGATATAGTATATTTGAGGCTGCACATAAATGGTAGTGGTTAAATAATCATTTCGGAAACTGTTGTGCAACTTACTTTCTCAATCAAAGATCGTGCAGGTCCAAAGATTTTATGATTTGTTGAATCGTAGTTTGGTCATGGTCGCCGCTGATTGCGCATGCGTACCAACCCGACTGATCTGATGTTTGCGCTGCAGGGATGAGGTTTGCTCTGGTGGAGACGAAGATCGCCGTCGTCGCGCTGGTGTCGAGGTTCGACCTCGTGGTCACCAAGAAGACGCCCACCAAGTTGCGTCTGGAGAAGAGCGGAATAAACATGCGGGCCGAGGGGGGCTTCTGGCTGGGGTTCAAGCGCAGGGAGCAGTGACTCTCACACAGGTTAACCATGGCGTAACTAATGGCATATCACTGGCTTTGCTGTCATTCCATAACAGAACCTCCCAATCTCTTCAAATCTTCTTTTGCACCTTTTAATCTCTTGAATTCTTTTTTTACATTTTACACAATTAGTAAAGAACGTATGCATTTATTGACAGTTTTACTATCTGTCAGAAATGAAGTATCGAAATGAATAGGAATTTTCCACCGATTTTGTAAATCTGATTTGCTTTAGGTACCATAGTGTTCAGTATTACCATAGTATTCTCAAATTTCAAAGAAAAACAGATTTCTTTTATGTTGATTGAGTGGCTTAGTTATATTTCATTTCAATATGGATGTTTGTGTTTCTGTATGTTGTAAACGCCCTTCCGGTTTGAGAATTTGAACCTAACGGTGCTCACTCAAAAACGCTCATTGTATTATTGTAAATCTTTGTCCCCCCCCCCCCCCCCAACCATTGTGTGTTACAGTAAACCCTCATTATTTCGAACTTCAATAATTCGAATTTAGGGGTAAATTCGAACTAGGTGGATGGTCCCAGTGTTCAGTATAGGCTTTACAATGTTAAATAATTTTGATAAATCGAATTTTAGGTTATTTCGAAATTCGAACTGAATTTTGGTCCCAGCACATGTTATAACTTGCATACAGTTGTTTTAATTCGAACTTTGCAAAAGGATTGTCAAAATAATCGCGAACAAACTTCGAAAAAACAAACTCAAACTACATATTTCCAATGTTTCCAATGGCGTCACGTCACAAAGATAGTAGTCAAACTGCTCTCTGTTGTGTTGGGGTGGGGGAAGTGTAGGTCTAGTCTCTTTAGTATACAGGTTTGCCTACCCTGGAACACTTTAGGCGGGAATATTCAAACTTCATTCAAGATTTTGAAAGCATTTGACCGCGTATATAGTGCGAGTTAGCTTTTGAAGGCAAAAAATAATGAAAAAAAATCGCGTTATATTCAAATCAATACAGTAGATATGTACAATTTTTTTTTTTTTTTTTTTTTTTAATATAGGTAATTTGAACTTTTTTAATTTGAACTGGGATTTTTTGGGTCCCCTTGAATTCGAATTAACAAGGGTTTACTGTACCAAGTTACGCCAGAGACACCTTGAGCTATGTAATGACGTTATATTTATCTTTCAAAGTACTACCTCTATTTCATCCAACATGGCTTCTTTATAACTAAGTGTGCAGTATTAATTAAGTATTAAATTGTACCTGATATAATATGATACATACCTACGAGGGCTGTTCAAAAAATACGCGGACTGATTTAATCGCGCGGCAGTGGAGCGTAGGAGAGCAGTGCGGTTAGAAGCATTGTTTAGCATGACTCTTCCTGAGCACAACTGATTTTTTAGATTTTCGATAACCTTCTTTATTGTAAAGTTACAGCTGTTATGCTGAAACAAGATTTTCGTGTTCGTCCAATTTGTGATAATTTGTGAAATTTATCAAAAAGAAGGTCTCTTCAGAGGGTATCTTAAGTTTTGGAGGTTTTGGGGACGTCTCGTCTCCAGTAATGACACGATCCAAAAAGTTTTCATTGTAATTTCGCCATTTCAAGAAGTTGCTGACAAACCAAAGCTCGGTGTTTTCTTTTCTCGGTCAAAAGTCTCGGAACAAACATTTCAGCCACTCGTCTCATCTGCAACTTCCAGTTAAAATTTTTTGACATGGTAATTCGGAACTTCTTGAAGTGGCAAATGACGAGGAAAACTTTTTGAAACGTGTCATGACCGGCGAAAAGACGGCCCCCAAACCCCAAAAACTGAAGAGACCCTCTAAAGAGACCTTCCTTTGATAAATTTCACAAATTATCACAAATTGGATGAACAAAAAAATCTTGTATCACCATAACAGCTGTAACTTTACCATAAAGAAGGTTATCGAAAATCTGAAAAAACAGTTGTGCTCAGGAAGAGTCATGCTAAACAATGCTGCCAACCGCACTGCTCTCCTACGCTTCATTGCCGCGCAATTAAATCAGTCCGCTTATTTTTTGAACAGCTCTCGTACTGCTTTTAAAAAGTCATTAGTAGGTACTATTAAATGTTTTGCAACCGCCGTTTTAAGAGGTTGCCGCTTGATTACTCTTTTAAGCAACAGGGACGACGCTAAGGGGGGGGGGGGGCTGGGGGGGCCACAGCCCCCCCAAACATTCGCGCGGCCCCCCCTTGTGCCCCCCCAAACCAAATGTGGGAAAATAAATATCTTGAAAGGCTATACTTTTCTTCAATTTTTTTCACTGTTCAAATTATCAAATAAAATTTCAGCTGACAATGTTTTGCAAATAGGCGACTTTCGTATGCCAGACATAATGAAGTTCCTAAGAAGTATAGCAGGGTTGACAAAAATTGGATAAGATACGGAGCTCAGAGATAAGGAAAGATCTTGCAATGGAGACTCTAAGTTTCAAATTAGGAAAGGAGAGATTGAAATGGTTTGGTCGATTGAAAGGGAGGGAGGCAGATAGAGCAGCAATGGGAGGGAAAGAAATGCATGGAGACCGTGAACAAAGTGGATGAGTGGAGTGAAGGTGGCTGTGGAAAAAGAGGAGAGTCTTGGGAAATGGTAAGGGACGAAAAATGGTGAGAGGACAGTTCATAAAAATTAGTGTAGGGATAATTTTTTGAAAGTTTCAGTATTTTTTAATTATCCCCAACAGGCGCGTAGGAAGGGGGGGGGTGCATGAGGGGGAATCTTCCCCTCCCTATGTACTTATACATTTATGTGTCAAGAAAAAAATGTGCTTAAAAAGAGTTAAAATCGCATAGAAATGCACCAAATTGATGTCTGAAATTCAAACATTTTCCGGGGCTGTGCGCCCCGGACCTGCATTTTACTGGGAGGTCCCTCCCCCCAGACCCCCCATTGTCTTAGTAACTAGTATCTCCAGCTCAAGTTATTTTAATATTATTCCCCCCTTGCAAATTTAGCTCCTACACGCCTGATCCCCACGCCACAATATGAAAATATACATGTGAAAATACGTTTGCCACCCCTACAAAGTTTATTGCCCTACCTAGGCCCCCCCTGTATAAAAATCCTAGCGTCGTCCCTGTTTAGCAATATCATTAAGTCACAAGTCACACATTATAAGTCACTTATTTCACTTAATGATTATAGTAGGGGAGCAAATGTAATTCCGCTCGATTAGAGTGCCGAAATTGATTTTTTCATAATTATCGATTGTTTACATCATTCTTAATATTACCTGACGTACCTTCAATTTTTTTGGTGGCCATCTTGGAAAATATGGCGGAAAACGAGCGGAAAACATAAATTTCACAAAGTATTTTATTGTTAGTAAAGGAAAGGTTGAAAAATTATGTAATAATTCACTAAACCTAACTCAAATATAAAAACGTGAGAAAAACGCGCAAAAATTTTTTTTTTTTAAAAGTATTTATTTTTTAAAAAATATTTTTAAAAAACTTTAATTTTTTTATATCGCATATTGTTCACAATGAAATTGTCTACAAATTTTAATTCCACATATTTTAGTCTAAGTCCACGCGTTTCATAATAAATTGAGAGCAAAAAAACACAGAAACGTGATTGGTCAATTCCAACAATGAAAAAATAAAATTCGTTCACGGCGTATTTTTTTTTCAAGTCCCCATAATTGAATTAGTTTTAGTGAATTATTTCATAATTTTTCAACCTTTCCTCTACCATCAATTAAATTTAAATATGTACTTTGTAAAATGTACGTTTTCCGCCATATTTTCCAAGATGGCCACCAAAAAAAAATTGAAGGCACGTCAGGTAATATTAAGAATGATGTAAACAATCGATAATTATGAAAAAATCAATTTCAGCACATCAATCGAGCGGAAAGCATTTTTTCTACACTTGAACCTACACTATTAGGTACCTACAGGTCGTCCGAATTGCAGAAAGTGTCTCGGTTCTCGCTCATAATAGACGAGAACCTATCGTAAAGAGCACAAATAATCAAAACCAGCCTTATTCTTTAGAATCACCTCGAACATGGAATGGGCAATATGGTCGAGAATACGAAGAAAGAAAATGATTTGACAATCAGAACAGAGACACTTTCTTCAATTCAGTTATTGATAGTAATTAGGGATGTATTTGACTACATAGGTATAAGGTACTATACAATGTAGATACTATACTGCAAATTTACACTCGACAAGTACCTACCTTTTAATGTAGGTAATATATGCAGATATCTTGGTGTAAACAATTCTGCTGTCATTAGTTCAAATAGACGAGCTAACCATGTCCTTGTATTACTAAAGCCCAATTTACACGGAACAACTTCTTGTACAACTTCTGTACCACACTTCTGTGGCACACTTCTTGAATGGAAATTAGAACATGTTTTAAGTTATGTGACAGAAAGTTGCGTCGTGTAAATACAAAATTGTATGAAAAATGGGAATGTGACACAGAAGTTGTTCAAGAAATTGCACCGTGTAAATGGGGCTTAAGTCTTGCAACATAACATTTATATATGTTCTACTCTTCTACCTCTACAACATTACCATATTAGGTGCTTTTAGTTTGTCATGTTTTTCATGTGAAATATAATTTAGTTAGTCAAACCAAAGTCAAGTGTCTTCATAGTTCATAGTGCAGAATCTTCTATTTTTGTATTTAATCGCAATGTCATGCATGCAAAATAATAAAATATATATTTTAAATGTAACAAATATTTTCAATGTAATCCTTCTGGAGAAAAGAAATCATCTTCCCCAGTCCTGACGCATTGCATTATTCAGCATTTGAGTCGTTATGTCAGCTCCTCTTGCTGAAGGAGGGGGGGGGGGGGGGGGGAGGGAGAGGGAGAGGGGGCTGATATCATCAGCCATGATATGATAAAATTCGTGCCAACTCAAAAAAATCATATTTGACTAATAAATTAGTAATATAGAATTTTTGTAATGTATCCCTCTTGGGGGCAGTTTTTTAAACGCTTTGCTACATTTTAAACAGTTTATTAGGACTATACAGTATGACAGGTTTAAAATAATTTGTATTTTACATAACTAATTAGAGTAATTTATTCCATATTTCAAAACATTTCAACAATTCGCTACAAATTTTGTGGAAACAACAATTTTTTGAATTTAGGGAGGCTTATGCTTCCACGGGGGCGGGGGGTAACGAGCCGTTGGCTTCACTCCCCTGGATGTAAGGAAAACGTGTGGGTTTTTACGTATAGTTTCATTTTGTAAACAATAAAACTCAAGTGTTTAAAAGAATACCCTACGGGTCAAGGTGGGGGCAACCCTCTACCACTCCAAAGTGTCAAATTTTACAAAATATTGAATATTTTAACAAAATACACCTCATGAATAACGTATCAAAATTGATTTCAAAGTATCCAAAAACCAAAAAACACCCTGCCATGCAGGGGGAGGACACGCCCCCTACACCCCTGGGAACTTGTTTGCCTTGCCTTGTCACCCCACCTGGCAGAAATCCTGTGGACCCATGTAGGGAGATTAAAATTATTTTTAGTGCAAAGAGGAATCAATAATTTTCGTTTGAAATTAATGCCGCCAATGAGGTATTTGAGTTGTATATGCCCGCGTTTTGTATAAATAATGGAATTTGGTTTTTTACATGTACTTTTAAATTTAATGCTTTAAAATAATTATTGGAATAAAATGAATATGTTCTGAACGAATGACGATGTTTTTACTTTTAGAGAAAAGAGTACTGAGGGACACCAAATTGTACAACTGGCAACACTGTAATATAGTTACGTCTCTCTCTCTCTCTCTCTCTCTAGCAGAGGCGTGAATGCGAACAGCTGATATATTTGATGCTGAACAGCTGTTTTGCTACTGCCATCTTTTATAGGGGCTTTTTAAGGGGAACTGAAATGTTATGATCTATTGAGGGGGGTGGGGGAAGATAAAGAATTTGATGTCCATATAAATAACCTTTAAGTACACTGGTTTATACAACTATGTGAAATGAATATTAAACTGATGTTGAAATATATTTGATAATCACATTATTTCCTTACCTATCTATAATGCTAAAGCTGTATTAGAATATTGAATGATTATAATGTTTTACAAATTTTCGCTGAGGAATGAGAAGCTGTTTTGATGTAGCTAGAGGATCAGGAATTAAAAACTGACAAAATTAAGAATGCCAATACATATCCAGGTAATCCGCATTGGTAATGAAAAAAACAGAAGTTCAATAAATCACTTCATATTTATTTACATCTAAAATTGCATCATAGAAGTAATTCAAAGTAAGATCAGAATAAACAAATTTGAAAGCAACTAGTACCCAAGTGTATTTAAAATTAATTGACCGCTGCCTGCGCTTGATCATGGTCACTTCCTCAATTCATTACAAAAACACATTTTGAAAATTGTTAATCCAAGACAATAGACAACGATATCGGTTGTATGATTTGCAGCATTCATATTTTAAATATCTTAACATTAACACTGTTCTCTTAATTTATTGCATGAAATCCAATATAATAAAATAACACACTTAAAATAATTGTGACATTTCTCTCTGTTACAAGGTTACATAAATTTAAGGCCATACAAATCAAGATGCAGTACAATTGTCTGCAAAAAATTATTCCCTTTAAAATTCATAAAAAGTTAACGGGAATAAAATCCACACAGAAGGTTCCATTCTTGGGAATGAAACTAAGTCCACTTAGTGTGCTTGTAAGGCAACACGATACTTTACCCAAGTCTCCGGCAAAAGCACAAAAGTTGAACTCTTTAAAGACTTGGAATGTTCTTTCCATTCTTTTCTTGTTGTAAGAAATTATGTTCTGCCAACTTGTGAAGTACCTATGTGCTTTCATCACTCTATTAGAAATGGTGTAATATTTTGCAACTCTAGCAATGTTTACTTAAACAGGATTGACAAACATTTTAGAATTAGATATGAACCTACAATACTATTGATGATTGATTGATTGATGAGTATGCACTGAAGAGTTGAACTTAACTTGTAAGCATAATTTTAATCAGTAGATATGAAGTTGTATTTTCCTTCTTAGAAATGATTTGTTAGAGAGCTAAAATTACAAAATTAATTGGAAGTGGTAAGATCAATAAAAACCTCCGGCTCCGGAATTGGAATGGGAGGAACGACAAATGGGAACACAGGTAAAAACTGCGGGGCGGGATTGCCTTTCCGCCTCTTAGCAGCCGGCGGTCCTGTCGCCGTACCCGTACGTTTCCGCTCGTGCATTGCTTGACCCCACTTGATCCTAAACTCCTCCGTCATGTTCTCCGTTAGTTTGGCAACGAAGCTGTCCAACATAGCCGAACGCGAAGTGCTCGTTATATTGGCGCGACAGGTGGGGCAAAGGCACGGCTTCTGCTTCTTCTGACAGTCTTGGACACATTTGGTACAGAAAGTATGGCCACAGTTAATCGTGCACGACTCTATCACTATTTCTAAACAAATGGCACAAGTAAGTTCGCTATCCATGATGGACTCTATCTTTAACATCTGATTCAAAACAGCTTCATTCTTTGCCTCCACCTGCTTTTCCCGTGCTTCTTTAGCTCGGTCGACTTGTTCACGCTTAATACCATCCAACTCTTTCTTCATTTCGTTCCGTTCTTGTTTCAGTTTCTCGATCTCTACTTTTTGATCATCACATTCCATTTCCTTAATGTTCAAACTTGTCTCTGTAATGAACGAAGCTGCCTGCAGGTTTTTCAACTCATCGCCCAAGTCGTCGAACTGTTTGTATGATTTTCGCAGATCCTCCTCCAGTTTGTGGAAGTCCTCTTCTGAGATGTGGTGGTTTTTAAATACATCGACATCGTTGTTCTGCTTCAGTTCGAGACTGGTGATCCGCTGTTTATGCTCTTCTTCCAGACGTGAGATCTGTTGCTTATGATCCGCTTCCAGACTTGAGATCTGTTGCTTATGGTCCGCTTCCAGACTTGAGATCTGTTGTTTATGTTCCGCTTCCAGTTTAGTGAGAGAACTCTCAGGAACGTACCTGGAAGATAGTATACAGGTATCATAAGTAGGAATATTTTATTGGAAAGGGACAAAATGCTAGTCTTCAACCATCACTGTAGACCAAGCATTCATTGCGTTGGCAGAGCGCCAAACTGCAAAGATCGGCCACTTTTAAGAGAATTTGTGATACTTGAGAGAGTTTATCAATACTCAAACTGCTGAAACTGAGGATATTACCTCTTGCCCCTCTTCATTCAGGCAAAATAACAATAACGACAAAGAAGGTAAACTCTAGTTTTGTTATTGACATGTAGAAGTTTGTTATAATATTTTAAAAAGGGACCTTCATAGTTTGCATGAGCTTCTTTTGTTTTACCAACAATGTTAAAAAGTATACCTATATTCAGCCATTTTGGCAAGATTCATGGACATCATTACTACCTTCATACTACTAAGGCAAGGTTCGTTTACTCCTATACCGATAACAATGGCTGAAGTCAAAGCCTTTTCAGACCCTGTGATTCGGGAAATTCGTTGTTTTGATGTCGCAGCTCTATCTATTATCTCCGTGTAGTGAACGACGGCTCAATGGGTAAATTATCATATTAGTTCATATTTTTACCACCAGTAGCTGATATAAGCGCTATTCCATCATAATGACGAAAATTGCTGGGTACCTGGAAAGGCTTCACTTTCATTGGTCAAGTGAGCGAACCGTGTCTTACTAGTGTGAACTAAGCTATGATTCATGAATCTTATTATCTGTTACCTAGGCGAAGATAGTTTATAAATGAGTGTGGTTTTAAACCTAATAGGTAAGAACTTCTTCTGCAGCCTACAATTGCACAGCTAACCAAATACTACCAAACAAATACTGAAAAACAGATTGACATCCGTTCTGACAAGTTACACCAAGATAGTCGCACAACAATGAGACGATGTCACGTGCAAACTAGAAATTACAAAAAACATATCATTTTAACTACGTTTTGGTAGGTAACAATTTTAAACGCAGTTGACTTTTAAATGTGTTCAACGTCTTAGCCCTAATAAACAACACAACTATTAAAACTCACCCTTTATATGTAGGATTTTCATTGTTGTTAGTGTTGAGAGTTGTCTCTTCCAAAGGCTTCTTAATAATCAAGAATTCAAAAACATGATTGGCTGATAGTGTGATGCGGTCTTTGTCGTAGAGAGGATGTGTTTTTCCTTTACCTATTACAAGCTCATTCACTTGGATTCCATTATTACTCAGATCTTCAATAAACCAACAACCTTTAGCATCTTTATTTATTACACTGTGCTTTCTAGAAATCGCGGGATCGCAAATAATATGATCTGAAGTCTGGAGCCTGCCAATGTGGTATGGGAGCTTGTTTAGTAGGACTTCACTTTTTTCGAAAACGACTTCTATTTCCGATGCCTTGCAATCACCACACCGACTACATGTACAGTGATTAATACCCTCGATTACAATACGTTTTAACATGATTAATTAATCGAAACTATAGTAGGTATTTGAAGCTTAACATACAAAAGATTTTAACCCGAACAAAACGAGGAGAGGATGACAGTTATTGTAGTAGGTAGTGTAGTGTCGTATCAAGTACACACACAATGATGGTGGCAACTCTGGCCTGGCGGGCAACCGGCTGCAAGTGTGTCAGTGTTCCCAACATAAAAAGTGAAATCACTAGATTCTTGTATTGTCAATCTTCACAAATGTCAAAATGTAGTTTCTATTTAAGATGGTTATTCTGAATATGGAGTGCGCATGCGTAAAAATATCAAAGATACCAACGTAAAATAAATGAATTTGAAATGGAAAACGCACAGGGAAAACGTCCTGACCGCTATCTATTAGACTATTAGTGAACTGATGACTTGACTGCTGTTATAATGCAGTGTTGCCCCATCAGTACAATTTATTCCACTTCCTGCATGAAGTTGAATCATGAACATTACGTCACGAAACGAGTAATTTGTAGTACATTTTATTACAATAATTAATACTTTAAAGTATTAAATTGTTGAAGTAGTTGTATCAAGCTATTTTTGCTCATTACATTACATATTACATATTTTCATTTCAGTAATACATTAATACAGTACAATATGCAATATCTAGTGGAGCGGTCGCTCCACCCAGCCAAGTCGTACTGTACACTCACACTCACTCAACATACCGTAAATGCCTAATAAAATGAGGAGCCAGACCAACTACTTTTACTGTAAGCAACAACATGGCATTTTCGGCCTACTGGATCATAAAATTGGAAAATCTCACATTGTTGTAAAATATCTTAATTTTGAGCTATGGCCCACCCCACCACATATACCAAATTTGGGAACAATAGGCTATACCATTTGCGAGCTAGAGGGCCGAGAAAACAGTGAAATTACACCACTTTGATCTTTAGATGATGATTCAGATGATATCAGGAAACACCGCTATCACCGCCACAGCCTAAACGGCTTAGCCGATCGATCTGAAATTTTTACCACATGTGCACTTTTGGCGTCTGAGGTGCCTTTTTATAAAACCAACCGGTAGTCGCCATTTTGAAACCGGAAGTGACGTCATATCTCGAAAACGGCTAAACCGATCGGAATGAAACTAGCGCCAAATGATTTAGACGGTCGTCTATATGGAATATCAGTAGTTAAAGTAGAGATGTACTATTACCGAAACCGGAAATGACGTCATGAAAATGAAGATCTAGATTTTAATGACCTCTTTACAATAACTACATATTCAGAAGGCTTATAATGATACATAACATTTATAGAAATAAATTCTAGGTGGCAGTTATTTCAGTCGCCATTTTGAAAACCGGAAGTGATACCATATCTCGAAAACGGCTGGACTGATTGGAACGAAGCTTTCGCAATTCTTCATGGAATATCACTTTAAGCTTAGGTATATTGAGCACCAAACACAATTTTTCGTATTAACCAATTCGGAAATGGCGTATTTTTTATAAGTATTTAGTCATTGTTGCTCCGATGTGTGTTACAAGTTGTGTAAATAAACTAAAAAAATAAGTGATATCCCCATAAAAAAACACTCCGTGTAAAAATACCAGCCAAGTCTCTTCAACTATAAAAAAATAGAATAAATCTAAAAATTCAGCACTGAAAAGTAGTGATATCAAAAAATGAGCCAAGTCAAAACTTAATTTTAAAAACCAAAATATACTTGGCGCATCGTTTTTAAGGGCATTATAGGTATATTATATATAATTAGGTAGGTACATTTGATTTTTGCCATATGCTTCTATACTATTTATATACACGATGCGCCAAGTATATTTTGGTTTTTAAAATTAAGTTTTGACTTGGCTCATTTTTTGATATCACTACTTTTCAGTGCTGAATTTTTAGATTTATTCTATTTTTTTTATAGTTGAAGAGACTTGGCTGGTATTTTTACACGGAGTGTTTTTTTATGGTACTATGTACACCAATAAAATACAATACAATCTGCAATATATTTCAATACAATACCCATGTTATGCATTTCAATACAAAACATACATCTCCACAATTACACTAATAACATAATAATTTAGTATGTACATAGGAGCATTATGCAACGATTCATCAGAGTTTTCAGATATACAGGGTAGTATCTTCTCATTTCTGCTGCCTGAAATATTCTCACGATGTATAGGGCATTAATTAATTAATAAATATTTAGTTGGAATTGTTTACGTGGGGGAGGGTTGTTAATTTTGTGCCAAGCCAAGCTGTGACATGGGGAAGGGGGAAGGGGGGGTTAAAGATGGTCTAAAATCCTGTGATATAATAATGTAGAAAACATTCATAGGTATAAAAAAATATTATTTATTCAAAATCGAGGGCGAAAAATAAAAAATCTTCGCTAGGTTCAATTTCAAACGAAATTTAATGATTGATTGATGCACTAAAATCATTTTTAACCTCCCTAAATTACAAAAATAGTTATACCCTGCGCGCCGTTTGTTTTTAATAAATATGTGAATTTGAAATTTTTGGCAAAATGGAAAAAAATATTGTCAAAAAACACTAAAATTATTTTAAATCACTTCGCTAAGGGACAGTTTTCAATGATCTAATGGCATTTGGTTGTTACTTCCAGGGTGCGAATTGATCAATTGTCAGAGGGGGGGATAGGAAAAATTTAAATTCCGAGTATGTTAGGAAATAAAGCAAAGGCGAAAAATACGATTGCCCACGAACATAATGGGGGGTCTTGGGGGAGGGCCCCCCAGTACCATATATTGCGGGTCCGGGGCGCATAGCCTCGGAAAATTTTTAATTTCAAGATTAGATTTGGTGCATTTCTAAGCGATTTATACACTATTTTTTTTGCCATTTTTCGCCATTTGTGTAACATCTCCAATCAAACACGATCCATTCAATCAAAGATAGCGACAACATTATTTCTGATTATATATTATACATGATTATACATAACTAAATATATAAATATAACTAATATAACTATCACTAATATAACTAATATAAATACAACTAATAACCCATTTCAAACTATGAAATTATTTTCATTGAACAGTTCTGAAGACGCGTACAAAGCCATATTTTACTAGGAAAACGCCCAGTGTAACGCGTTGATGAGCGAGCACGGGTACGTGCAAATTCTCAAACCGGAAATGCCCATACAACGCACAGAAAACATACATTCATATTGAATTGAAATATGATCAACTCAATTCACAGAAAAGTATCTACTTTTCATTGAAACGTGAAAATAGCATACTCTGCACTCTGGTACCTAAAGCAAATCAGATTCATGTTGCAGTGGAATAAGTCATTTCGATACTTCATTTCTGACAGTTACTAAAAATGTCAATAAGTGCATACGTTCTTAACTGATTGGGATGAAAATTTGTAAAATAAGAGACAATGTTGGTCTTATGACCATTAAGATCTGTTTGATCAGATTTATCGAAGACCATTTTCATTTTTCAACCTATAAGGAAATGTTTATTTAAATGTGAACCAATCAATGGATTTCAAACAAATTAGGGTCTGCAAACAGAAAAGGTTGTCTCTACATGTGTGCAAAATTTCAGATCGATCGGTGAAACGGTGCGACTTCTATTGCTCTAGATAACAGCCAAAGAAAACACAAAAAACCGAGGTCCGTGTCAAAAGAGTCAAAAGGAGTCGCTCGCTTCGCTCGCTCAATTATCTTCACATTACATCTTCATATAGTACATATTCAATTTAAACACAGATTTCCTAAGCTTTATACACCTATTAGTTTAAATATATGTAATGTGGTTTCACATTTATTTAAATTTATTGTTGCCCATTGGAGTTCCACATGATCAAAAATTTTACGAAATTGCTTTGTCAATTTAAACCATACAAAAGCTTCTCGGCTATGCCACAGAATAGCATAATTATCCTGGGACACCCTTCCTCCCAGACCCCACATTGGACTTTAAAAATTCGCCCCAAAGTGGCTTTAACTCTGTAAATGCAATAATTTGGTAATATTTTTAATTAATTAAAAACTGCATTTTGTTGATAGTTTGCTCGAATTCTCTGGCTAACCACAATTGTTTGACAGCCGTCAATGAGATACCTATCTTTTCTTATTTCCTTCTCTATTGATATTGTGTTCCTTAGTTATTACACATTATTTAATTAAACTGCACCACTGACAGTTTCTCACTGGAAAGACATGCGGTCAATTCTATCACCCCAGAGCGTTCACAACCAGCAAGATTCAGTTCATTGCAGAGTGTGGACACCAGATGGGCGATTACCTGGCCGACAAGTGCAAAGGTAAACTAGAGATTATTCTAGAGAATCATTTTTCAAGTTAAATACAGAATCCCACTTATGCCACCATTTGTAATCGTGTTGTTTAAAAAATCCCGATGGGCTTTGAAAGAAGCTCTTTTGGAGGTGCTATCCAAGTTCTAAATAATACTTGCTTTTGCACTCCGATGTACCGCGTTCGATTCCGCGGCCGTCCTTCTTGACTAATGATTTTCATATAATTTCCCTCATTCGTGAGACAATGTTCTGGGATGGTTACCTATACTAATAAGTCACGACCGTCTTCCTCCCACCGTCCATCATTATTCTTCATATTGTCATCACAATCATTGAAACGGCACAATGTGACTAGTTAAAAAAACCGTTCAATATTACTTTTATTAAATGTATAAATTCACGTTTATAAATTCAATTAGCATACATACTCTTACGGAAAAGGTTGGGTGAGTGGTTAACGCTCTGAACTTGTATTCCGGAGGCCCGGGTTCGATCCCGTGGCCGTCCTTCCTAACTGGGGTATTTTCGTGGTTTTCCCTCAGTCGACAGGCAAATGCTGGGAAGGCACCCTACTAATAGGCCGCGACCGCCTCCTTCCCACCTTCCATCCTTACCTACTCTTCACCATCATCTCCCAATCATCATCATAATCATTCATCCGTCGCCATTAGCCTCGCTGCAGAACAGTGCGACGTTAAGCCCCAGACAAAAAACATACTCTTATTAAACAGAAGACAAGAAAAACGCGCAATGCATTGTGCGTTTTTTCTTGCGACATCTTGCTCGCTGTGATCTAGTGGAGCGGTCGCTCCACGCCAGCCAAGTCGTACGGCGCGCACACTCTCATATAAAGGCTGGAGCAAACCCACTTTTACTGTAAGCATCAAAGTAGCATTTTCGGCCTACTGGATCTTAAAATTGGGAAATCTCACATTGTTGCGAAATATCTTAATTTCGAGCTATGGCCCACCCTACAACATATACCAAATTTGGAAACAATAGGTTACGCCCTTTGCGAGCTAGCGGGTCGTGAAAACCGTGTTTTAGGGCGGTTTTAATTGAGCGAGCGAAGCGAGCGTCTCCTTTTGGCTCTTTTGGCACGGACCTCTGTTTTTTTGTTTTTTTTTTGTTTTTGTTTTTGGCTGCTAATAACCGATACACAGGTCGCACCGTTTCACCTATCGATCTGAAATTTTGCACACATGTAAAACCAACCTTCTCTGTTTGCAGACCCTAATTTTTTTGAAATCCATTAATTGGTTGAAATTTAAATAAACATCTCCTGATAGGCTAAAAAATGAAAATGGACTTCGACAAATGTGATCGACCTTATATTTTGCATGGTCATTAACATTAACATTGTCTCTTATTTTACAAATTTTCAGCCAAATCCTCCCATTGGTTAAAATTAAAAAAATATTTTATGTGCTTTTTGAAATTTAAACCAGAACCGTTTGACCGATCAACTTAATATTTTGCATGGTCATCGGGTCTAACATTATCTGTATTTTTGACAATTTTCAGACTAAACTGTGTTTAAATTCAAAAGTTATTGACAGTTTACGGATATTTTGCGTGTTGGCTATCATACTTCTCGAATTTCATATTTCACGGCATCTTCGAATCTTCACTTCAAGGTTGTTAGAGCAGAAACTTTCAAACGTATATTATGAAACTGATATGACCGTTTAAAATTTTTTTGAATGATATCCTGTGATTTTTGGAAATTAACAAGGAATCGTTCAATCATAAAGGTTCAATCGATCAACTTAAAACTTTGCGTGGTTATTGGGACCAATATTTTAGGAATTGTTGGAGATTTTCATACAAGTCTGTGACAAAATTCAAGAATTATTGGCTTTTAATGACATTTTCGATAAACATAATTTCGGTTCGAGGTGTTGCGTGTATCCGTGCTCGCTCATCAACATAAAACCACATACCACATCATACCACATAAAAAAACACTCCGTGTAAAAATACCAGCCAAGTCTCTTCAACTTAAAAAAAAATAATGAAATCTCAAAATTCTGCACTGAAAAGTAGTGATATCAAAAAATTAGCAAAGTCAAAACTTTATTTGAAAATCAAAAAATACTTGGCGCATCGTTTTTTTTAGGGCATTATAGGTATACTATGTATATGTATATTTCATGTATAATTTATAATTGGCCTATACTTCCAAGCTATTTATGTACACGATGCGCCAAGTATTTTTTGATTTTCAAATAAAGTTTTGACTTGGCTAATTTTTTGATATCACTACTTTTCAGTGCAGAATTTTTAGATTTCATTATTTGTTTTTAAGTTGAAGAGACTTGGCTGGTATTTTTACACGGAGTGTTTTTTATGTGGATAATACCTTCTTCACATTATATATGGATTAAAATTGTACATATTATACAGAACATACTAAATTAAGTTATGTTGTGTAAGTTTCGTTTCCCTTTAGTATTTTTTCACGAGCTTGCGCTAACCAGACCCGCGTATTACTGTGGTGAGTCTGCACTACTTTAGACCCAAATCGGATCTGAGCTGATAATATATTTTACCTTCGTCTAATACCTACCTATTACAAAAAATAGAGCCCGCTACTGGATTAAAAAATCCGCAGTAATTTAAAAAGTATCATAAAGGTATTAAAAAATTAACACAAAAAGTTGCATATATTTTGAAAAAATTAAATTTAACGCATGAAATCTGAATTTCCGCCACTGGTGTGGTGCCCCCCCCCCCCCCCCCCACACACCGCGAAATGATAGATTAACTGTATGCTGTTGACATCCGAGATGATGAACAGAGTTGACGAGAGCTATGGCGTTTTGGTACTCCCTGTTTTACTCATCCGTTTCCATTGAATAATGAATTGACTACTCGGTCACGTTCTGGAACTGTCACTCTGGAGGTACCGGGTTCGATAAGAGCAGCCGTCCTTCCTGACTGATGGTGTGTCTCGGTTTCCCTCAGTCAAGAGGCAAGTTCCCCTACAAGTAGGCCACGACTGCCTCCATTCTACCGTCTATCTTTACTCATTCTTCATCATTATCTCCTTATCATCATAATCTATAGACCGATTTAAAAATTGTCTTGGTATGGCTCTGCTTTCTAACAAAAATCACATGCAGTTGGATTTCCAGGTACCCAAGTCTCTGTCATATTTATTGTTGAAAAAGGGAATTTAATTTATTTGAAAACAGAGACACCAAGATAATTTTAAATTGGTCTATTCTTCATGATATTCCACAGAAAGACAGGACAAACAGGAAGATAGTTTAATTTCAAGGTAGATATAAAATAATGACGCTACATTATACCTGAAAAAATATATTTAGTTTTTCACATTGAAATAGAATAATAATATGTCACACATGATAACTATAACTATATTATATTATTGACTATTGACAAGTTCAATAATTAAAATCGTTAGAATTTTAAAATCAATGGTAGGTATAACATTTTAAATTTTACGATTCTTTTATGGAAAATAATTAACTACTGACATGAAATCGTAGCTCCCGTTTGTGTGAGTTCAAGGGGCACATACAAACTTAAATGCTCTTTCTACTTTTTTCGAAAATCGTATTTAATAACATTTCAAATTTTTCAAGACGTATGCAAAAACCCGTTTTTGAGAATCTCTATGGAAAGAATGTGAAGTAAATGAATAATGAGCCGTCAACAAAGAATTAATAAACCCAATTCCATTATTCTATGATTAAAACGAGTCATTTTTTAATAAAATATAAATATTATTGTTCTTCACTCTTTGGAATCTGTATCTAGCCCAGTCCACAATAGCAACTTTTGGTTGATTAACTTGGTTCTGCACAAGTGCTCATCTTATTGGCCCAATGTGAGTAGCACTGCGCACGAGCAAAACCAAGTTGATCATTATCACCTAAACGTTGCTCGTCCGATTCGGCATTTAAATCAGTAATGATGAATCAGTAATCAATAATGATGTAATTTCTTTTTAAAAATGAAATATTTCATGAAATATTTCAACAAATTGTGAAAAATTTGAATTTTTTTGTATTTAGGACTTCTGTCAAGTAACTCTCATAAAAATAGCAAAACTTTATATGTATTTGTTTCTAGACAACACATGAAATATCACCTAAACCTTTACATTATGAGACTTTGATATAATAATCATAGTAATTTACATTTTAGCTGCATGACGACCATTAAGTCAACACGCTAGAACTGTTTTTTCACAATCACAATTTGATAACTATGTATTGGGTGGGAATGTTAAAAAACGAGTTGAATATCTTATCACTTCATACATAAAGACAAATCTGTCAAAAGTTTTGAAATATGTCCACATTTCCATTACTATCTATGGCTAGTGTCATTGTCCCTGCGCTTGAACCCCAGCCAAAAGCCCCCCTCGGCCTTCATGTTGAACCCGCCCTTCTCCAGGACTATTGTGGTGGGCGTCTTCTTGGTCACCAGGAGGTCGAACCTCGACACCAGCGCGACGACGGCGATCTTCGTCTCCACCAGAGCGAACCTCATCCCTGCGAACACAAGCATCTCGGTTAGCGCTATGCTGTGAGAATCTTGTGAGAATCTTGAGTGAAGATAGACGAAATGTTCAAGTGCATCATTGGTTTTTTAATTTTGGTCCAAATAACTGGAAAGTAAAACGATAAGATACATAACACGAAAATGTTAAAATGAACACCAATCTTGGACAAAAATCTTCATGGATTTGGATAAAATCTTGGAAGATGACCGAACGAGTGGGCGAAATATCGCGACCCATTTTAAATGGTTTTAGAATTAGAATATAAGAGTTTTAGCCAAGATTTGTGTACATTTTGAGTTGAAAGAATAACAACTATTCAGATTTAGGTTCAGATTGTTGTTTACCCAATAGCAGTCCTGCAGACAAGCCACATGTTAAGTTTTGTTGGGATCGGCAATCTTTGTTCAAGCAACAAATAAATAAATAATAAAAAACATTGATTAATCTATTACTACAGCATTGTCTCTTCAGCATGAGGCTGTGAAATCGTTTAATTTGTGGTTTATAGAGAACAATATGAAACAATTGAAGAGCTCAGATTATTTTGGGATTATTATTGATGACTGATGAGAGGTCACCTAATCAAGTGAGACAAAGATCGCTTGGACTGACTTTTGATTGAGCGATATAACATTTTTCAGTCAACCAGATTTACATGTGCTCAGTGTTAGAGTTTCTACCGCAGAACTCACCGATGCAGTTCCTGGGGCCGGTCCCAAACGGCATGAACGTGAAGGGCTGAATCGTGTTCTTATTCTCGTCGCTGAATCTGTCTGGATCGAACGTGTCCGGGTTGTCGAAGTACTTGGGGTCTCTGTGGATGCCGTAGAGTGGAATCCACACCGCCATCCCCTTCTTGATCTCGATGCTGGGGGTGGAGTCTGTGGCCGGCAGCACGTAGTCCTTCACGCACTCGCGGTTAGAAGCGCTTCCAGGGGGCCACATCCTGGAGGCAACATAGCTCTTTATAGGACGGTCGTGAGATTTGCAGCAGCGTTAAAATCTTGAAACTGCGGCGTTTGCGATTTATGGCAACCTTCAAGAAAAAAGTGCCAAACCGGCTGAACAGGTTGAGCTGAAATATTCACCCAATGTGCACTCTTGGCGTCCGAGTTGTCCTCACCATTATGACATTTTTGAAGTTTTAAATGAAGGTAGATATTGTACTGGGTATGATTTAATACAACTACTCTCAAGGACCTACACCACCACGTCAAACAAATAAACCCTCGGCACAATATTTCTTGGATCCATCTACCCCTTACATCAGGTGCACACTGGGGAAACTAAGACTCATCGTCAGGGGTAGAAGGACCCTCGAAACATTGTGCCTAGGGTTTATTTGTTTGACGTAGTACTGGTGTAGTTCGTAGAAAGTAGTGTTTATTACATTTTTGAAGTATTTTAAAACTTATCATGCATGTTTACCAATGTAAGAAACAAACGAGAAATCATTCCTCAAACGCTTAGAGTTTAGTTTGGTGTAAATTACCTCATGGCTTCATTGATGCACATGTCTAGGTACTTCATCCTGGCGATGCCGTCGTATGTGATCTTCCCTCCATCTGCCTTGAGGACCTCGTCAACCTCCTCCTGGAGGCGGCGTTGAGCGTCGGGGTTGACGGCCAGGAGGTTGGTTAAGAAGCAGAGGTTCGTCGACGTCGTGTCGAAACCGCCAAGGAAGAACAGGACGGCTTGCGACGCAATGTCAAGGTCGCTCATCTCTGTAACACGGAACATGTGTGGTTAAAGAATGTTTAAGGTGCTGCAAGCGCGAGCGATTTTGAAGCAATTGTTGAAGACACAATTTTGGATATGTTTGGATACGAAATGGGTGGACGAAATGAATTGAAATTTTAATCATTATTACATACTAGGGTTGTAGCTTGGAGAATATTTAAATTTTTGTTTCTTTAGGTACCATTGTCAAATGCCAATTTCTTCGATTTTGCGTTGCATGCATTTGAAATCAAGCCTTATCAATTGCAAATAGACCATAAAATCAGTTATAGTATTGAAGTATTTGTTTCTAAATAAGATAGGACGAAGTCAGAATTAAGTACTGGTATTCTGGCTCTCCCCGAGAATCTATAAGTTAGACATCCAGTCTTCTGCTCCTGTTGTACTACATAATGTTGGCGCACCTGCCGCGTGCTTCTTGTTGATCTTGTGCTCGGTGCCATCTTCATTCGCCTCTGTCTTGAGTGTTCCCTTCCTCGCCTCCATCATGAGCTGTATCATGTCAGGCCGGTAAATCCCCTTCTTCTCTCGCTCATGGATTGTGTCGCTGATCAGAGACATGAAGAAGTCCTTGGTCTTCTGCGTCAGAACCGTGAATGGAAGTAGCTGAAACAAACATTGATGTTTTACCTTTGAAAGTAGGTTTCTATGCTGAATTACGTGGGGCACTGCTTTCGAGATGAGCGAGCGTCACCGTCATTACGGGACTCTTTACAGAACGTTCTCTGTTTGCTTCTTTGCTTTTTGTTTGTGTCTATGTTTTTGTCTTGTTTTCGTAGCCAATACCCAGGTCCACCATTCAACCAATCGAACTAAACTATTGCACACACCCTTATCATATAAGAGCGGTCCCGTGTATAATTTGTTTAAACAAAATCATGTGATTGGTTGAAAACCGAAATTGGAACCGTTTGACCGATAAACTTCAAATTTTGCTTGCTGATTGGGACCAATATTTTAAGTGTTTCTTAAGTTTTTTCAGACAAATTGGTCAAGGACGAGTATTCGAAATTTTCTGAAATGTTATTCTTGTTTTGACATATATGTAAAAAATTATCACTTCTACTGTGACGCATTTGGTTAGATTGTCTTACTGGCATTGCCGAAGTCTATTATTCGAACAAATAAGCGATACGTGATGGAGCCACTTCTGGGAGGAAACTTTTTAGTTGCACTTTTTTATTTTGATGTTAGTGTTTCCATAGGGCAGTGAAAAAGGAGAAACAAATGAAAGTTAGATTTAGTCACAAGTTTACTTTTTCAGCCATAACAAACAACTAAAGAAAATTTTATATCATTTATTTACATAAATAAACCCTTTATATCCTCCATTATGGATAGTACCAAAGAATCCACCAGACGTCAGTCGTGTTCCTTATTTTCTAGAATAGAGAAGCATCTTTCACACAAATATTAATTCGCATACGATTTACGAAGGCTTACTTATTAACGCGTTATACACAAATCGTTTTCCGAGTACCTATATAAAATAGTAACTATAGAAGACTCACCCCTCAAAGCCTTGATTGCTTACCTTGACAAGTTTGGCACTAATTCGAAATATCACAAAGAGAACCATGATTCTGACTTTGTTGAAGTCTACCATGTCTTTGCCGGCCATGTAGAACTCATTCTCCGGTTCTTTCAGAGAGTCCACGTGGATTCCAAACGCTGACGTGGCGATGACGTCGTTGGCAAACCGTGTGAACAGATCTTTTGTTTCTAGCTCCACGATGCCATCTTTCTCAGCTGCAAAGATGCACAACATATGAAGAACAGTGTTGGAACCTTTCATACATTTGTCTCTCGACGGAGGGAAACCACAAAAAACAATATTATAATATAACTAACAAACCCTGTACCTACTTCGGAGTTTAAGATTAGTTATTTTGGAATTGGAGCACTCCTATAAATAAGCTCGTTTTAAAGCCATTCGAGATTTTGAAAAAAATTACAAATGGTGGCATTAGTGGGATTCTGTATTTTTCTTCATAAATAATTCTCTAGTAATGTTTCTAGTTTACCTTTGCACTTGTCGGCCAGGTAATCGCCCAACTGGTGTCCACACTCTGCGATGAACTGAAACATTGCCTTGATCTTGCTGGTTGTGAACGCTGGACTAAGAATTGACCTCATGTCTTTCCAGTGCTGACCTGTATGACGAAACATTAGACAACTTTCTTACAAACATCAAATAAATTTTGGTGACCACGAGAGTCAGCAAATTATCAACAAGATACTCCCAATGTTAAAATTAACAAAAAATATATTATACAAGTAAGGGCATATTTTACAGAATTTATGCCACGGTTGGGGCAAATTTTGGAAGTTGAATAGGGTGTCTGGGAGGAAGGCATCCCAGTAGGTATAATTAAGCGAGCGGAGCGAGCGTCTCCACTTGACTCTTGCGGCACTTTCTCTGTGTGTGTGTTTGTTTTTTGTTTTTTTTGCTGGTTCAACCCAGGCCGCACCGGTCAACGTATCGATCTGAAATTTTGCACACACCTTCATCTCATACTAACTTAGACCTGTATAGTTTTTGAGAAAGATCCGTTCACAAATAAAAAAATCGCGTTTTCCCATATAAATAGCATTGTAGGTTCGAGGAGTCCGTTGCGGCCGCCTGATGCGCTCCATTCAAAACAACTCGGAAGCAAGCAGCTGTCTATCTATTATTGTTTGAATACGTAACAATTTTATTTCTTTGCGGTTAGATAATAGTTAAAGCAATACATGCGAGGTTATACTTAGGGTTTATTCTATTATTTTTGAAGATGTAGTTAATTGGTATAGGTATTTATTGTTTATGAGAGTTTTAACATGCAGTCTTACTTCCAATCTTTTCAAAGGCTGAGCAAATTATTTGTAGACCGATGAAATGTCTGCTTGATTGTAGAAATAGATTGGTTGGTTGATAATTGAAATTATGTTTATGAAATATTTATTTCATTTGTATCAGATACAATGTGTTAGGTTTGTGTTAGGTAAGCAATGTGCTAGAAGAAATAAGCTCTTTTATACGGAACGGCAAGTAACTGTTTGGATAATGTTTCTTAAATTATGTTTGCTCATATTAGCACTTAGATAATGGCCTATTTTGTGGTTTGAATCTCTGTATTTTTTATTTATAATAATTCCATAATACCTACGTAGGTACCTAAATACTGAAATAAATACACATGAGTGTGTATCATGTTGCAATGACTTGCAATAACTGTTGCAATAACTTGCAATGAGAAGCAAATTCAGCTATTTTTTATATAATTTAGTGGATCGTGCTTCTAGATTTCAGTTGTTTTAGGTATATTATTGCCGGCTTTTAAGGAATTATGGTTCGAGGTTTTGCACGTATCCGTGCTCGCTTATCAACGCGTTACACAGAGCGTTTTCCTAGTAAATAATAATATATTGGTCAACGGCATAGCTCCTGGGAAATTTTGTACAGTATCAGTAACTCACTCAACTTGAAATTATTTAAGATTGGTCTGAAAAATCTTGGAGACTAGTTTATTTATATTAATGGTGCTGTGTTCTTTTACTCTGTTGGAAAATAGCACAAATGTACCAACATACCAAAATGGTAAATAAATCATTACTTTCAACAACAAAATTTACTAAACTTGTAATTTTAGGTCAAGTCCTAGTCAATTGGGGGCAAATGCCTCTCCCCTCCCCCCCCCCCCCCCCCCCCCAACGCTACAACTATGCTGACCTGATTAAATAAATGTGATTTACATTTAAATTGCATATTAACTTGCACAAAGATCAGAAAATCTGTATGAATATTGAATAATAATATGTTCATATTTCATAATTCAAATATGAATTCTATGAAGATGATTATGAAGATTTTAATTGAATTTCTTAAGTTTTTGGAAATCTGAATCATATTCAATAAAATTTATGTTTGTAGACAATGTATGAAGCAATAATTCAACACAACTTATCTTCGGCATAGTACGTACTTGTTTGTCCTATATCCGCTTTTTGCTTTTCGGAGATAATGAGGTTTAAAGATTGAATTAGTTCTCACGGCAAAATTAATCTATGGAACAGAAAAAATACCACTCATTCTTATGGAGGAACTCTTGAATAATATCTAGTAGTATTTTTCTACCCAGTTCTCTTACTACCCCAATAAATGGCACCCCCGTTTGGATATAGGACAAAGAAAGTCATGGGAACGAAATATTTGTTAGGTATTTTGTCCTATATCCAATTTTTACATAGTTTTTGTACAGAAGAAGGTACATTTCTACTACTTCAGCATTTTTTTCATAATTTAACACCCTTTTATTATATTTTAAGAAAAAAAAACTTTTTAAAAAATACAAAAATTTAATTTTTTTTGTTTCTTAAAATTCAAAATTTTTAAAAACGCCGTGTAATGAAGCAAAATACTTAATTGTCTATTTTCTATCATCTTTGAACTAAGTTTGAGGGGGTATTGAATCTAAATAAAATTCAAAAGGTACCATCATATTTGATACAAATAATTGCATTTTTACAAAATATTCAAAATTCGACCTAGAAGCAAATAGTTCAAAAATCAAGGTTAACTGGAAAATTTGTATTTTTTAAAGGAGTATCAATAAGCAATATCCAAAACCCAACTCAAAATTGTCAAAAAGTGGATAGAACAAATAAGTACTAAACCGACGTTATGTAGAACATCCAATATATTTAGTAATAAAACTACGCAGATTCTACTGGTAATGTTCCGCTTACCTGTGAGACTCAGCAGATTTCTGCCCATTAGCGGCTCCATGTCTTCAGATATCGATCCACTCCGATCCACAAAGTGATCGAAATCCTTCACCGTCACCATCTTAATATGTTCCGGATCTCTGACCAAAACGACGGGATTACCAAACTCAAACATCCCCATGGCCGAGTGGTTCGGTTGCTCGTAGTAAATATCTTTAATCAGGTCCGCCAGAGATTTCTTTCTCATAACAAGTGGCCACATGCTACCGAGAAACGGTTTATTGCTAGCGGCGTACGGGAAATTCCGATCTTTGAAGTAATTGTGATTACGAATCCCGTACAAATAAAACGCATACAGTAAACCAGCTAATGCCAAAACCCCGTAGAATATTTGTTCCCACATTTCGATGTTATCGATTCACACTGTTGCCTGTAAAAGTGGAACTAAATTTCTTTCACTTATCAGTGCCAGCACACATACCACCTATCTCATTTAAAATACTCAGAGATAAGACTTATACTTGATTAGCAGCAGATAACACTGATTTATTGACTCATGTGATGCAACACTTCGCCCACTAAACTTACACTGTCCATACTGTCCATGACAAAGACTTTAACAAGGTCAGTGGAGATGAAGGCCAGGTGCAAATGTTTAGTTTGCATAAACACAGATCACCAAGGCTCAAGGACAGGAGGCTGGGTTTATCAAGTAGTACACAGTGATTATAGAGACAAAAATCCCATGCAATTAAATCATCATTATCAGATAATGAAATGCCATACATGGACTCAATACTATCAATGGTGATCTGGCTTTATAATTTTTTTTCAGATGTCAATTTATTGTGCAATCTGCAATTTCTTTTGAAATTTAAGCACATTTGGGTAAATAATTTTGAATGAATTGAGATATTATGGTCCTTAAGTCACGAGTGTTAAATGCATGGAATTCTGATCTCTAAGAACGCATCGTTTCATAAACTACATATATTTAATTAAATAGTGCATTAGGTATAAATGACTTGACATCAACTGACTATATAAGGCAGCTTGTATCTTCTACAATTAATACAAAAATTACAGATCTGCATAATATCCATTTGAAAATGAGTTGATTTAATGCTAACTGCCAAGGGTCCTAATCTCCTACATTTATCTCATTTTATGACAATAGTCAACTCTCTGCAAAGAAAATAGGTAATACAAAGTACCTACATAATCAAGTAGGTGATGTATTTCACTTCAAATTACCAAATCAAACTTTTCCAATGCCAGACTTGGCTTTAGAGGTGTCCATTAGTTACGTCACAGCATTTTAGGCCTTCTAAATCATGTGCGACAGCTTGTCACAAAATCAAATCTACCCTCCCTCCCCCACATAATTATGACACATATTGACAAATACGCCCCCTTAAAAAATAGAACTCATGTTTTGATTTTCTGAGAATATGAATTTCTACTTTTCAATTCGTCATGTTCATCAACTCAAGATTGTTCTCACATCTACCAACATTTACATTTCTACTTTGTTTGTATAAATCAGTAAATAATAAAACCGGTGTGAATCAACTATCAACCACATCCGAGGCCATCAGAAAATAGACTATTTAAATATTTTCACTTCTATCTCTTGTAAAAGCAGCTGCTATGTAGGAACCTCTGTTCACTGGTAAAATATCATCGCTCTTCTACGTAAGTAAATCTACGTTATTAATTATCATTTGCACTAATTGGCAGTGCATTCAGGATCGTTCACAAAGATGCAGATTTGTGCAGAGACGAAACCTCATCAAGTGCAGACAAAAATCCACTCGTCAAATATGATGTCATATTGAACAGCCAATCACGAGCAACTATATCAAGCTTTGAATAAGCTCTTACGATCTGCCTGAAGCTAGGTCATTTATATTTAAATACAGTGCATTTTGTTCCATTTGACAACCATCAAACTGAGACAGACAACGTATTAATAATTTCGATGACAACTTTCTGTTTTCCTCTTACTTTAAACCAAATGTGTGTAGTTTAAAAGGCTCGAGACAGTTTGGTATGCAGAGTTATTTACACTGAAAAGCTGCAAATGCAAATCTGCATCAATGCGAACGAATTACCCAATAATAAATAACCTATAACATTCAATCAACATTGTACAGATTTGAACCATTACCAATGCATTAAGTTAAAGATCACATGTACCTTAAACGACAGTTTTTATACATCAAAGTACATAATTAAAAAGATAATACTTTTAAAAAGTGTTCTATAGAGCTGCTAAACCCACTACATTAACCGAGTCATTAAAATTTTAGCTAAAATTTTAGAAGATTCAGACTTAAAAAAACAAGGGGTATCAGCTTTCAGCACCAAAAAAGTTCATTATTCAAATCAAAACTGAAATTAAAAGTGTAATTACTAATATTTATAAGTATGATGAGATGTCAATTTTGTTATTAATCAGAGATTAATGTTTGTTGCTATTAAAATATATCTTTAGATCAACTTTCGGCTATTTCCAATTTCAATAACTCGGTTACACAATGCAACAGTTATAGGAACATCAGTTACGAACACTCTGAACATAAAAATCCTAATCTACAGAAAACTCCATAGACAGCAGTCTTTGGCAAAGTTCATAAATAATAATAATTATAATAATATCAATCGAGAACAACAAAGACAATGAAAATGAAGCAATTTAATGCTCTTGACAAAACACGTTCAGTCAGTCCCACCACAACGTCACAACCTAACTGTTCGTCTCGGTCTGTGGCGTTTCGTTGGTGTCACTTCCCGCGGCCTCGATCACGGCGACCTCCATGCCCTCTTCCGTCGTCGGGGGCAACGGCACCTTCGCCTCCAGGTCGTTGATGCAGTCCTGGATGCTCCTGATGGCCGCCTTCCTCGCCTGTCGGATGTCGTCTCGTCCCTCAGTCTCGATGTCGTCCAGCTTCAGCAGGTTCCTCGTCAGCAGCTCGTCGATGAGGACGTAGTCCTTGTCCTTGCGCGAGTTCCCGGAGTACTTCTCCACCTCGGCCCGGAGCCCGGCGATCTCGCTCTGGATCGCCTGGACTTTGGAGATGGGATCGACGACGACCTTGGGCGGCGGCGGAGGGGGCGGAGCTTCCTGCTGCATCTCCTCGGCCGGCGGCTCATTGGCTGCCGCCTCCGGGCTCTGGAAAGGCCGGGGGCTGGAGTTGAACGATCGGTTCGGCTGTTTCTGTTGGGGCGGGTTGTTCTGCTGCGCCTGCGATCGCTTCTGCTGGGGGAACGGGTGGGGCTGGAACTGGTGCTGGGCGTGGGAAGTGAAGTGAGGCTCCGTGGGCTCGTCGGGCTTCGGCACGATGGGCTCGTCGCGGCCCTCAACGAAGATGGGGATGTGGCGAACGTTGTTGCCCGGCTTGGGGGCAGGCCTGGGGGCCGGCGGGGGGCGCGACTGCTCCTGCCTCTGCAACAAACAAACAGGTTCAGAACTTGTTGCATGTTAAGCACTCTTGAGTTTGTAGTTGAAAGTGAAGAGGCTAGGTAGTTTTAAGACACTACGTAAATATCACATTACCAGGGATGTTATCAAAGAGTTTCTAGTACAAAGCCTAGGTAGGTACTAGAAACTCTTTGATATCACCATTGTAACAATTTCTTGTGATACACACTTCATCTTTTCACGTTTCACTATAAAAATGTACCTACTTACATTTACTTTACAATAATTTATCAAAAAATGAGGAAATTTTGTTGGTCTAATAACTTGTAATTTAGGCATATGTCACACACATTTAAAAAACCATTGGCAGCCAAGTTTTCATGAATATTAGAGTTAGGTAGGTAGGTAGGTACCTAACCAAGGCATGAGAAGACATAAGATAGGTAAGTAACAATTTAAAATATAGGTACTAGGTAGGTAGTACCTTTTTTGATTGAAAATCAATATAATTGGACACAGGAATTATATAAAAAGTTGGTATTCTGAAGTTAATTTTCTAGAAATTGTTGAACCTGCATTTAGATGAAGGGATAGTTAACTTATTTACATGACAATATCAATTAAAATATACAATTTCTACATTAATATCTTAATTTATTATGATGTTATGTGACAAATTTGTTTGTCACACATTTGACCATAACCATAACTAACCAAATCATTAATAAACATAGTTTCTTAGAGTAAAACATAAACAACGAACTGTGCTGCAATGAATTTGGTGACAGCACTGGCAATTGCTATTGGAAACTACCTTCTACATGAGACTACACAGTGGCCGAGTGCCTCTGCGTGAAACTTACAGCCATCTCCTCACTTAGAGCCATCTCCTCGCTGTCATAATAATCCACCCAATCCCACAGCATACTCAGTGTAATTTGTCACGGAAACTTTCAATCATGTCGAGATTCAAACACGGAAATTTTGACAGAAACAACGGACACATTGAACAAAGTAGGCAGTGGAAACTGATACCAAATGTGCAAAAATCGAGTTGCACAATATTTGACTCTGGAAAACTTTAAAGAAGTGATGACAGATCAAATAATATTGGAATTTTATATTCAATTCACAGACTCAATGTAGGTAACTAAAATGTAAAAGGTAGATAATTACTCATTAGTTTTTTAATTGAAGTCGTAAGAGGAAAGAATTAAACAGTAATATTTGGGATTGTGACCCTCTTTTTGAAGATAGAAAAAAGAAAGCAACAAAATTGAAGTAAAACACGGTAAATCAACTTGCCACTTTTTCGATCATGAGCGAATAACAGAGTCAATTGTTATGTGACAGCTGACAGCCATGTGACAGGCAATGAGGAAGCTCTCCACTTTCGCAGAACTTGACAGTGCGTCCGAGGTTTAAGTGAATAGCTATTTTGTACATTGCTATCGACTTTGTTATGTTTAACTTTAGCAATTTCCAAATTTTGGAATTTAACTGAACTTTTATTCATTTTACCCTAAACCACTCATCATAATTCATAACTTATTGTTTGATCAATACCTACATGTTTTTAAAAACGTGATCCATAGTACAACTTTTGAAGAGATTATTTCCTACAAATTTGTCACAGCAAGAGTCTACATTCAACAAAATGGTCCCAATCTTTTGAGGTCTACAGTTGAACAACGTGTTGAATAACATATAGGGATCGTCAAACTGCATATGAAACGTTACAAGCAGAGCTAACTAGATAATTTTTAATGTGGTCTATTCTAGACCCAGCGATATATTAGGTACAGTTTTTTTAATTTTTTTTAGAGATGTCACGGTATAAATGGGGCTTGATGTGATTGTGAACGTGGTAGGTATTTCTGTCAGAATTCTTTGACTTTACATAACCATAAGAAGGGGTATTTAAGTAGCCTATTGAGTGAGGATGATGAACATACCGCTGCATTGGCCGGCTGCGGTTCCTTGTCCACCGGGACGGGGTTGATGTCAAGGCGCGAGACGAAGCGCTGTGGAGGCGCCCTGCTGTCCGGAGGCGCCGACCACGAGCGCTGCCCCCGCGCCTCCTCCTCCTGCGCCTGGCGCACGCCCATGTCGGGCACGGTGTTGCGCAGGCCGTGCTGCGGCAGGTTGTTGCGCGCGCGGCCGCGCAGTGGACCAGGCTCGTCGGACTGCTCTTGTTGCTCAGGTGGCGCGCTGCAGGACACAAGTTTCTTCCATTAGAACAGATTGCGACATTTGATACGTTTTTACCGGAACATTTAATACAAATCATTTCAAATCATGTTATTTCAATGTGCAATTTTAATTTATACTTATAATTTCAAGGAAATACTAAATAGACACCATGTTATTAGAATAAATACATTTTAATTTAATGAATTATGAATAAATCAAGAAATTGAAGCAAAATAAAAACTTAAATAGGTACAATACCTATAATATTGTTGTATAGAACCTGTTCTCAACTCAAAGAATTGAATGAAACATTGAACAAGGCTTTAGCAGTATTGTAAGCGGCTAGGTACACAAGTGGATTATACCTTGCTCCGCTGGCCGCACCGCCGGCCGCTGCCTCTGCCCCGCTACTGGAAGCGGCCTCCTCCTTCTCCGCGGCCTGTGTGGGTCTGTGGCCGCCCCAGCCTCCCCTCATCTCGCTGGCCCATGGCGGACCGCGCAGGGAGTCGGCAAACTCCGGGTGACGCTGAGCAAGGTCGTCCAGGTGCGACCGGATGTCCTGGCGACCCGCGCGACCACCAGACATCAGCGGGTCGTCGTCGAAGAAGCCTCCACCCACCTGGATCAGAAACATCCGACATCAACATACAACATCCTACAACAACATTCGACATCAACATACAACATCCCACATCAACATTCGACATCAACATCCGACATCAACACGGGAGAAGTAGCGTTTGCACCTGAGTACGTTGTGGGTTTAGGAAACAAAATTAGGTGTCAAGAGAGTAGCATTTGAAAATGACGTCACAAACTTCTAGAGACTAACTAGAAGCCAGAGAACATTAATACGCTGGTCGCTGTTGGTCCTGTAACTTTGTGTAGGTAACTCTGCCAGTTTTCATTATTTACAGACATGAATTATCTCTGGTGACGGTAGAGAGGAGTTAAGGTATCAAAAGTTGTCTACAATATTGCAAAGCAAATTTGAGCAACAAAAATTAGTAATTACCAAATTGTGGGGAGAGGTCACTAATCTTTATTTTAATGGATTTTAATTAATTTTAATGAGTTTTGATATCTTTTGATATTGTACGATAGTTTTAAATGTACACTTGACCAAATAAAAATGATCTGTTTGGTTTTTAATGATAGGTCACCTATTAGAGTGAGACAAGGAGATCGCTTGGACTGACTTCTGATGGTGCGATCGAACATCTTTCACTCAATCAGATTTATTGAGCGATCATTTTTAGTTGTGAACTTGTGCCCAGTGTAGGTACGGATTGACTGAAAATGATTTGAAGAAATCATCCAGTCAGACGTGATTCAGTCGGGCGTTACAGGGTCAGACGTGATTCAGTCGGGCGATTCAGGGTGATTCAGGGTCGGGTGATTCAGTTCAGACAACAAGGATTCTGTAAAAATAGATCAACAACGGATGCAATTTTTGTTTTACGGCAAGTTATTGAGAAATCTTTAGAGTTTAATAAACCGGTTTTCATGTGTTTCATTGATTTAGAGAAAGCATTCGATAGAGTTCTTCTACATGTAGTGAAACGAATTATAATAGAAAGGGGCGTAGAAAATGAACTAATTGATATTGTTATGGAACTATACACAGATAATAGAGTTAAAGTAAGAACGAATGGTGAAATGAGTGAGTCCATTTCCATATCCCAAGGTATTAGGCAGGGTGATTCACTAAGTCCGTTATTATTTAATTTAATTATGTATGGATCAAATAATTACGTCATTGCAAGGATTGAATGGTTTTAAAATGAGACAACATGATATGCGAATCTTATGTTATGCTGACGATGCTGTATTAATGGCTGAATCTGAAGACGACTTGCAACGACTTTTATTTAGATTTAACGTGACTGCCAGAGAACTGAACATGAAGATTTCCTCGTCCAAGACAAAGTACGTATGGTAGTTAGTTCGCCAAGTCCAATAAGATGCAAGCTACAAGTTGACGATAACATTATTGAACACATTTTAACTTTTACTTATTTAGGTGTGACAATTGCTAGTTATGGAGACCTACAAGGAGAAGTATCTCAGCAAGCTCAAAAGGCAACAAGAGTATCAGGATGTTTGAATCAAGTGATCTGGAAGAATAAATATCTAAATATTGAGACAAAGGCAAGGATATATAAAAGTGTTGTTAGACCAATCCTCACTTATGCGGCTGAGGCATGAACAGACACAGCCAGAACGAAGGGTTTGCTTAATGTTAGTGAAATGAAGACATTGAGGAGAATTGTAGGCAAAACAAGGCTAGACAGAGCAAGAAATATTGATGTGAGAAAAACATGTGGTGTAGAAGATATTAACGAATGGGTGAAGAAGAGACGTCAGCAATGGAATGAGCAAGTAGAGAGAATGGGAGGAGACAGAATGGTGAGGAGAGCAAAAGATGGAAGACCTGTTGGGAATAGAAATGTGGGACGACCGAGGAAAAGATGGAAGGAGGCCATACAATAAGGAACAAGCTGGAAGCTTATACCCCTTCTACACGCTCACTTTAACATAGGACTTTAGTAGCCTCTCACTTTAAGTACACCATGTAGATGATCAAGCTTCCCTTAAATGACACCGCACTTCAAGTTCGCGACGGACCTATGTTTAACCTATGTTTAACGCAAGACGCGGGATCTCGCGAGATTATTTTAAAAAACGATTCGCTTTTGTTCTTCTTCAGTTCTAGATTTAATAGTAAAATTGTATACATATTCAAGTTAAAATGTTTCATTGAATTTGTAAGTGTGTTGCGTGCTATTTAATAATACTTTTTAACCTAACACAAAGGCTCAAAACAATTTTAAAATAATAAATAAGTGCTTATGAGTGTTAAAAGTGAGGCTATGTCATCCAAGAGTGATTTTGTTTTCAACTTGAACTGACAGCTGGAACATATTTTGTAAATAACTTCACTGGACCATTCATGTGAAATCTCCTCACTGTCATTAGAATAACACTGCACTGAATCGACAAATTAAGGTAATAATTACAGAATCGTCACCAGATAGTGCGTCAATAGATAAAGTGAGTGTGTAGACGTGCTAAAGTGAGACGTCATTTAAATGTATGTTTAATATACTCTGTTAAAGTGAGCGTGTAGAAGGGGTATTAGAGAGGAAGAAGAAGAAGAAGAAGAAGAAGATCCATGAAGTCTATAAACTTGTCATCTAACTCTAGTAGGTGAGCTCTGATTTCATTAATAATCAAGCATTGATTGTCAGTATCAGTATCACTCAATACCATTTGATGTTTCGTTGAGTGTCCCTATGTTTGACCACCACAATCGTCTAGAATCTGTTTTATAACATGCACCTTCCAATTCCAATTAATATTCAATGCCGTGCTCCTGCTACATTGTTTTGTCCCGCCTCCCACGTGCTCGGTGTAACACAACACGCTGTAGTGCAAGTCATGTATTATTAATAATGGACCAATACACGTGTCCCCCACACGCACTCGCAGCCAATCACAGCGCGGGGACCAATTCAGGCGATCCAGACGGTCTCACACGCGAGCTAACTGCGCAGTACAGACACAAGTCTGATGAACCGGACAGGAAAATAAATATCCTGAATATCGCTCCACTTTCAAACCATAGAGAGTACCTAGTTAATGTATCCTTATGTTTAAACTATAACTTATAAAATATGACAACAGTTGACACACGCTTCTTTGTTTGGGATAAGCAAGTCTGTCGGCGATGTATGCTGACAAAGCACGCCGCCTCGTTCTTACATATAGACCAAGGTCAAGTTCTTCACGCGGCCGGCTGAGATCGTCTTACATTTCACCAGATTGCAGGGAAACCTGACACAGTAGGGTCAGCGTCAAAAGAAGCCGGCCAAATCCTCATGTTGGTATATATGGGAAACCGACATAGAATCTATTGGAAGTGGGTGTACAACAATACAAACATAAGTATTTGTCTCTCTGGATTTGGTTTGCGGCCTTGAACATCGACGAAAGCATTCAATGCAGTAACGAATCCCATGTCAACCGGAGTAAGATGGGTACACTTGGCCAAACTAAAAACGGTATTTGAAAGAAACGGAGGATATGAAAAAAATTGATGGCATCATCCAAGGAATTGTCTATACTAGCTCGTTATCTAACTATATGTGAGCTGTTATTTCATTGATAATAACAAGGATTGATTGTCAAGGAACCTGAGCAGCAGCCAATTCGTTTCGTTCAAATATAATTTTTAGTTAGTTTGTGTAGTACCTGGTAAAATATCATTATTTTTCACCATCAGAAAGTCGATTCACGAGAACATCCTACCATCTACCACTGGATTGTAAGCGAAATGGCAAGCGTGAAAGAAGAACTGGAGTATGACATTTAAATTGCCAAATATAGCAGAATAAATCAGTCATGAAAACCACACATTCCATCGGGACTTCCATATTGATTTTTATAGTTCGATAATCGGCGTAGAAACGCGATACCATCAAATCAACCCGAAAACGATCATAAATAAAACTTGGCATTTGTCTGAACAGCAAAACACTACGATTGATAAACAATGGATAAAGGTCAATGGTGGGTTGTCACTGGATCTTAGTTCAAGTGAAATCTGTGTTTTGTAGTGATGTTCAACTTTATAATAGATTAGGTAAGTGGGTATAAAAAGACACATTGGAGTTTCAATTTTTTTGTGCTCCATTTTTGTAATGAATGCTTCAAGAGAAGCAACAGACGTTCAAAGAAGTAGACAAGTTTACCTTGATCGAAATTCAGGAGCGCACCTTTTAGCTTGTACGACGTGATGTGACCAACTGATGCAATGCGTCCAGTTCAATCAAGATCCGATTGTCCACTGCATCCGAAGACAACGTACGCGAGAGAACACAGCTGGTCGACTGCGCCAACCACTTGAATACCACGGCATATCGATCCCGCCTGACCCGCTACCCACTGCGCCATGTCTCCACGTGGCGTTAATGACGCACGCCGGCCAGCGCGCGAGCTAATCATAGAGGCGACGCACGCAATGACTCAGGGGCGCTATTCGCGAGAGTTGCGTCAATGTCGACAGCAATTAGGTAACCAGAACAAGTGCACAGGCAAGTGAAATACCGAATTCCTGCGAGCTTTTTATGAAATCAAATGCGGTCGGCGTTTAGTTGCAACATCATGGTTGCTATGGTAACAGACATCACTTGTTTATTTCACATGGGAGGCAGGCAATACAGACGTCGAAGAAAGATATTTAAAAATAATTACACAAAAGTATCAAATAAAAATAAGGAAATAATGAAGAGATAACGATTAGTTATTTCTTATTTACTGACAGCATCTGTCACCAATGACATTTTCGCCAGTGCTGCAGTCTCCCTAATCCCTACTATAGACCACATTTTAAATTATCTAGTTAGCTCTGCTTTAAAAAAAATTCATATGCAGTACCGTGATCCTCATATCTATTCATGTTATGATCCATTGTTGAAAAACACTAATAGATATGAGGATCACGGTACTGCATATAATTTTTTTGAAAAGCAGAGCTAACTAGATAATTTAATGTGGTCTATTGGAAAGTCTCTTGCAAATGACAATAGTGTGGGTACACTCAAACCAATTAAAAACGGTATTTGCACAAAACGAATTGGCTGTTAGTCAGGTTCCTTGACAATCAATCTTTGTTACGGAACAGGTTGGGTGAGTGGTTACCGCTCTGAACTTGTATTCCGGAGGCCCGGGTTCGATTCCCGCGGCCGTCCTTCCTGACTGGGTTTTTTTTTCGTGGTTTTCCCTCAGTCGACAGGCAAATGCTGGGAAGGTACCCTACTAATAGGCCACGACCGCCTCCTTCCCACCTTCCATCCTTACCTACTCTTCACCATCACCTCCCAATCATCATCATAATCATTCATCCGTCGCCATTAGCCTCGCTGCAGAACAGTGTAACGTTAAACCCCAGACAAAAAAAATCCATCCTTGTTATAAAATCAGAGCTCTCCAAATCAGAGCTCACCACTATGAGTTAGACAATTAGTACAAACTTCATGGGATGAAGCCACCAAACCTAATTGTCAGAAAGTCTTTTCTTTCGAGGTACCGTTTATTACTTGTTCGGGTGTACTTTCAATTACATTTCTGTCAACATCGAAATGAAGTCAGCTCACGCCCCCTATCTATAGAATATTACATATGTAAAACGAAATAATTTCGGTCTGAAATCATTTCACGGCCATAAGGATAACATTTTGTTCTAAATTGATTTCAGACCGAAAGGGTTTCGATTTCGTTATAGAATAAGGGCCCAGCTTGCCTTGAAGACGATCAGAAAGTTGATAAGTAAATATCAGTAAAAATAACCAAAATAATGTAAAAAAAATCAAATAAAGTATACCTATTTTTAAGATTTTGACTATTTCTTGAACAAAGTTGGCACAGTAGCGGAATTCTACATTTTTAAAAAAAATATTGCCCAGGGCCCTTATTCTATAACAAACACGAAATCATTTCGGTCTGAAATCATTTCACGGCCATAAGGATAACACTATGATCTTACATTACTTCAGACCGAAATGATTTCGTTTTCAATAAGGGCCAGTGGAAACAATCCATGTAATTGTTAGCAACAAGTGACATTACGGTTTTTAACGCAGGACCGAAAAATACCTGCACTAATGTCAGAGATACAGACCTATATTACTGTGAGTTTACATATGACATTAAGAAGTTCCTTTTTAAGGCATGACTATGCCAGCAAGGTTAATTAAGAACCTTGCGAAAGGTTTTAGCTTCATGGCTGTGGCTATATAAAGTTCATTGGAAGAGAAGAGAAATTCTTATTGGCACTGATAGTTCGGAAACAAAACCATCGCTGGCAGGCCATGAAAGAAATACCTACCTACCAGGAAGTGGGTTAATTTAAACTGGAATAAAACGCAAAATATCGACGCCATTTGAGAATGCCAATCGGTCGTAGCTCACCTGAAATTCGTCCACATCGAACTCATTGTTGTCCATGACATTGTTGTCGAGGCCGAACGGGTACTGTCGCACCTGCTCTACCAACACTGGGGCCGTGGACGAATCCATTGTTGCGCACGTCAACAATACACTTCACGAGAAAACTCTCAACAATCCAAGTGGTTCAGGATTTGAAAAAACACTTTTGTCAGAATCACGTCACGCAAAATTAAATCCGTTCAAAAATTCAGACTTGAACATTTTTATAAACGGCACGTTAAAAAGAGAAACTTTTGATCTCGAAATGAGCAGCTGTGTGTTGTACGTTTGTTCTGTATGACGGCTGACCACTGACTGACTCATCAAGGTGATGGCTTGTAAATATATCTATTAGCTCCATGCCAGCAGGTTCTAGAAGGATCGCCCACTGGCGCTGTGACGTATTCCATTGCCATATCGGGAGAAGATGTTTGGAAAGTGCTGGAGAGAAGGTGGACACTCTCGGGGGCCCGACTCGGTCTCACCCTGCCCACCTTATCCCAGGATAGAGTTTCACTGCAATCTCAGCCCATAGGGCAGGGGTCGGCAACCTTTTGTGGTCGGAGCCAATTTCCACAAAATTCATAAATTAGATAATAATGGGAGCCGCAGAGGAAATCAAATATAAAACACTGAAAATAATAAATTGCATCACTATAGTTTATTTTGATATTTTGACGAAGTCCCCCAATAGGGAATGCAATTATCAATTAGATTTCAGAATAATAGTTATTTTATTAAAGTTGAGATGTTGCTGAACACAAATATATTATTATTTTTGTTGTGGGACGAATAGTTTTCGAGAAATTCAGTTACAAAGTTTGATAATTTTCTTACAATTTTAAAACAGGAAAATTGACAATGACATCACAATCCTCTATATTGCCATGGCAACAAAGGAATCACCATGGTTACACATGGTTGGAGACTTGGAAATGACATCACAATCCTGATTCTTGTTTCCTGGCATTTTTCCCGCCAAAATATCCCATGACATTTGAATTTGATTTTTATGAATGAAAATTTTAATTTTTGTTGGTGATAAGTGTGTTTGTCATTGTTATTTGTGTTGATATTTATAAATTAACTAGAATAAAATTGCACGTGACTTCCCTATTGTTGCACCGAATGGCGTTTTTAGAATTTTAACAATTTAAAAGTGATTCAATCAAGGGCTCTAAAACCAGGGGGGAGGGCGGGAGAAGATTGAAAATGTAGGGATGGCAAAAAGATTTAATACCGAAGAAAAATCATCAAATCATCCAATGTAAGTAGCTTTACTTTGAATCCTATGTCCACTTCAAATTCATAATTTCTATAATATTAAAACCTGGCAAAAGCAGCTCATGTCATAGCAGAGCACCAAGAGATTTCACATCAGGAATTCGAGAAGTCAAGCAAACGGGCACGCCGTTTTATGTCAAATTCACTTCTGGAGGACGTCACAATTACCATTTCATAAATAATTTGGACGGCTGAGTTTCTCAAGAGTCCACGTAAATTTTTATTTTCCACCCACTTTTCCACCCACCCACTTGAGACGTGGAAAATGGGAACAGAATAATCAAACCGCATGTGAGATTTCTTAGAAACCAAAGCCATACATCTCGTTCATGCGAGGAGCGATGCATTACGCCGCACTGACCAATCACGCGCCTAGTTTCCCCCGTCAGCTCCTCCCAGCGAGAGAAGATCGGCTCCTGATTGGCCAGCGCTAGAACTCGAGGCTAGTGTCTGAAGCGCCTGTATATGTAGGCTAGGGGCAAGTTTGTCTGAACCGCACGTATGCGATTGCAATGGAAATAGATTCCACGCCACGCGAAATACAGGAAGATTATTTATAGAGGTGCAGTTTCCACAGAGAGTCAACTGAGGATGAAATCTGCGCCGGAACACAACAATAAGTTGGATCCATTCCCAAGCAGCAATCGCGTTCTACACACGGCGCATTAGACTACATTTCACGATTATTCATGTTTTATCTGTATGAAAATTTGTATTTTATTTTTATTTCAAAAAATACTAATTTGGTATGTTGATGGGTTCTGCTGTACCTATAAAGAACGATGTAGCAACTCCTCGTCCAAAATTGGGGTGTCCAAAATTAGGGGGGGAGGGGTCTGCGCGCTTGCGTACAAAACAATAAAATTCAGTGGTGAATACTTTGAATTTAGACCATTCATATGCGGTTTGGACTACAATTTTCGTCAATTTGATATTCTTCAGTAGGTAGACCTACCTACTATACCTATTTTATATTGGTTTAACAAGAGACTCGGTAAATGGCAATTTCAACAAGGATTCCAGTCAGCCCCTTCAAAATCCGCATGCGAAAATGTTCGACTTTGCGAAATTAAGTAAAATCTTAAGTTTTTCAATACTAATTAAGCTGAAACCAATGTGCAGTAGCGGAATTCCTCATGGTGAACTTTTCAACCTTAGAATCAGTCTTGTTCTGAAGGAAGTGAAATTATTTCGAGATTAATCTTAATTAATATGTAAACATAATGACGCACTGTGGAATACGGATGTTACGTACTAATGTAAATCATAAGTCTATGTATGAGCACCGACTCATTAGTTCAACTCCACTAAAACAAGATCGGATTGATAGAGGTACTCTTTGCACCTTGTGTGTACACTGATGAGACATCAGACATCGTCCTATTGACGACTTACGAGAATGTTTACACGCGCATCTGTCAACAGGTGCTACTGTCTACTCGCGCGCTAATTGCTGCTAGGTGGAGCTGATGTCGTGATAGACAAAGAGTTGAAGACATCGCACTTGGAAATACCTGCATGAAGTGACAAGAGAGTTGAACAATGTAATCAGAGTGGTCTGGCTACGCCCGGTAACATGGTATGGATGTTCGCGCACTTTTTCTGTCCGGGAGTGTACACACCTTTCACACCCTTTTAACACCTTTTTAGTGAAGAAATGTAAACGAATCAGCGTATACATAATTTGAAAAATAACTCGTGGTCCACTCACAAAAAAATATCGTGAAAAGTGACGTAAATAAATATGCAAAAAATATATTTTTATATTATTTAAAATTTAAAAATAATCCGTTCAAACATCCTATCCATCCGTTCAAACATTTTGTTTAGAACACTTCCCTTCTGGAAGTATTCAGAGATAGAAGGCCCGATGTCCATTTCAATGATTCCTGAGGAAACCAGAAATTCTGTCCTCATCCAATCATTTGTAATGGTGCCATGAGTCATTTTGTAAGAGAATACTTCGATATTACAATTGACAGCGCTTGATTACTTCTTTCCTAAAAAGTGTTTACAACGTAAAATCTAACAAACGGACTTCCGGCCTTCTGCCTCTTATGTCGAGACTACATGTGGTAGTGTACGAGTGGAGATGATCGGCACGCCGCCCACAGCCACCCAACATGGCTCGATCTTTCATCTTCTCGACACGTCATCTGCCCCAGGCTCTCTTCGCGCTCCTGGACCACAGCACACGCGAGCTGACGTCATTTCCCAGTACTACTACTAGCACCCAACACCCCTGGTCTTCTCGCAACACCCTCTTAGCAGTGACTTCCAGCAGTGCTGACGTCATTTCTTAGTACTACTACTAGCACCCAACACCCCTGGCCTTCTCGCAACACCCTCTTAGCAGTGACTTCCAGCAGTGCTGACGTCATTTCTTAGTACTACTACCAGCACCCAACACCCCTGGCAGCAGTCACACACCCCACGGCAGTGACGTCCAAGCTACACTCGGGGGTAATGAGGCTCACTCATTAACACTCAACCAGAAAAAAAGTCAAAATAACTTGTCTTCTACATTTTTTTTTACATAGTGGAGTGTATGAGATTTTTTTTCTGTATAATCAGAATTATGAATGAGATCAGGTTGTTGTTGGCTTTCTGCAGAAACTCACTAATTAGTAATTCACGTTACACGAAAAATGTGTATAATGGTTTATCGAAAGCTAAAAAGGTATACATTTCAGAGATTTTCAACCACTGCCTACAAGTTTTTAAATGTACGTGAGCAATAAGACACAAAGTTTCAATTCCAGATGTACTGAGATCAACTCAGAAGTACAGAATGTGTAATGACTTTCTGCAGTCAGTGATATGTGTATGTCGATTGTCGACCGATATTCAGAAGTTGTTTCCAGATCCCGTTTGTCATAGTCACTACACTAGATTTCCTGTTTAGTTTAGTAATTCACCCTCATGATTCCGATTGGTCGTGAGCAATGTGGATCCTATGAACTCCCTCCGAGTGGTCATCTCTGTGTTGTTATTGTCCGCCCCCACGGCACATGACGCATGGGCGTACCATGTGGATGCAGAGGAAAGTGTATGACTTTCTCATGTCAAGGGTTAATTACACTCACACCTTCATCAGATACCACACACTCAGCGCAATTACCTACTTTCAAGCATCGGAGAAGGAGTGGACATAATTGTATCACGAGACAGTTCATTACCAGAAATATAACTGGGTATAACTACACCCAACAAATCATAAAACGGAATTTGAACGAAAAGGATTGGCTGCTGGTCAGATTCCTTGTTATTAATCCTTGTTATTATCAATGAAATCAGAGCTCTCCTACTAAGATGTAGATGCTGCGTTAGCACAGATTTCATAAGGTGTCATTAATTTTTTTTCAGCGAATCCATGTCTTTTAAATACCGTTTTATTATTTGTTGAATGTATCAAACTAGGTACACTCGGTCAAACAAAACTTGAACGTTGACCAAATTTGAATGACTGCTGGTCATGTCCCATAACCAATCAAAGCTTGTTATTATCATTGAAATGTGAGGTCACCTCCTAGAGTGAGACAATGAGATCGCTTAGACTGACTTCTGATGGTGCGATCTTACATTTATCAGCCTATCAGATTTATTGAACGTTCAAGTTTTGTTTGGCCAAGTGTACAAAAGTTATTTTTTTTAATATGTTGGAATTGTTAGTATCGTTGGTATCAACATAATATAATATAATAATAAATGAAACGGGTCAACGTCACAACAAACGGTACTTCGTGGTCCCTTCGACCACATCACTTAATTCAGAATTGAACGGATTATTTATTGCCAATGCATGGATTTTAAATACCTACATTGCCATGCTTAAATATAATTTTAAAATTACAATCAAATCATTCGTTTACATGACAAAAAGGATTATTTAAATGTAAAACATTAAAACATTTAAAATACAAAAAAATAATATCAAAGTTTCTTTTCACATATTGCCTGGAATGTGTTACTCTTGCCCCACTACACGTTGCCAACAGAACCGTGCACTGCATGAAGGTAAGTACCTAATGCATGCAAGACATGGCAGACGCCGCAGGAAGTGTGTCCAAGGCGTGACAACTTGTCAACAGCATGATACAAGACAGATAGTGTGACAAGACAATACACTGCCCAACCCTGATCTCTGTTCATTACACAACGTAGCACTGCCAACTGTACCAGCTACATTGTCATACCGTCCAGAAGCGTTTTATGGGCATCGGAAAGAAGTTAATAAAATTAGAAATTTGAATTCCACTAATGTGAACATTTTTAAAATTACTAAACGCCTAAACAGCTTGTTGAAATGAGGATGGATGTATTTAAATAAAACGAGATTGAAAAAGTTAAAAAAATTAATTTATTTGCATAAAAAATCAAAAGTAGGGGCCTGAAAGGGAGGGGTTGAAAGGGACAGAGCATGTAGAACGTGTAGGTAACGATGAGGTCCCTTATTTTACCACTAGAAGCCACTAGCAAGATTAGAAGATCTTCTCAAACTATCAAGTTCTAAGTTAAAAACACTAAATGGGGAAAAAAATGTGTTTTCGGGCCTAAAATTTATGAATTTCCAATGTTATTTAAAATTATGGTTTTCGTTAACTCGTCTATCAATAAAGCATGGATGGGTTTAAACCCCCGACTCCAATACCTATTTTTTTTTTAAATAACGTAAAACGCATTTTTTAAACGCAAAAAACGAATAAGTGCCACGGACCAAATAAATCCAACTGAAAGACTGAAGGAATGCGATGCGGTAACTTGCACACACTGGATGTGTGACGTAATGTGAAGGTCAAGTGCCGAGTGCAACAGCGCCTGCGAGCCAGCAGCCCGCCACACACTGGCGCGGGGTCAGTGGTAGAGGCAATCAGTGACATTACATGGAGTGTCGGACATTTCCTTGCTGTTGGTACACTTTGTTCCGGAAGTTCTAGACAACTAGAGATCATAACGAAATTGACACGGGTTTTCAATTCCAATTCGAACTAAAATATATTAATTAAGTAAAACAGGTCAAACTATGGGTCAAAACTCTCTTCTTATCCTCACGATTCAGACAAGCTTTTACGATCATTAAAAAACACGGATTTGTTACGAAGCGTTTTTTTAAAAATCAGTTTTAATATTTTTCTTCTAGAACTAAAATCACTCTCAGCTATGGAACTCCGCACTCTTGGTTCCACTGACCCCCTCCTCTACATCAGCAGTCTCATGCACAGTTGGCGTTAGAGAAGATCCTAGCTGATAACGCAGCTTTCTCACTGATTTCATCAGAGACACTCGACACATTTCACGAGTGCTCCCACCAGCCGGGGGCGGGGGGGGGGGGGGGGGGAACTTTTCACACCCCTTTCTCATAATTATACGGTCTTAAACCTACGTCACTTAAAAGAGGACAGGAGAAGCACGCGATTCTTCCGAATGTTTAAAAACTATCTAGGTATAGCTACACGTAAAATTTTAGCAATACGAACATCTTGCATGCAATCAAATTCATAACACTTAGTCAAATGAAAAAAATACGTCGAACTAATTTGAATTCACTGCTAGTCATGTTTCATAACAATCGATGCTTGTTATTATTTATATAATCATTGAAATTATGTTTCAGTCAATCAGATTTATTGAGCAATCATTTTTAGTTGTGCCAAAAGTCATCCATTTTTGCCATTTCAAAAACGAATTCAACTGAAAATAATCAATGTCTTGGAGACGGTCCAGATAAGTTTGTAACATCTAGAACAGCCACTTAAAATTGTGCTCAAGAAAATCGAATTTCTAGTTCCAATAAAAATAACCTACCTAATAAAACTTGAGCGAATATCAATCAATAACCTTTGCAGCGTCATTACAGTTGTTTCGCAATAGTTTATTTGTAGCTTTGAGAAGTTAAACTTTGTGAGTCGAGTTTCAATCGGCCAAGTTGCTGCAGAATCGTGTGATATTGCCCCAATGTCCAGAGAGTGGGTCACTCTGCCCCCCCCCCCCCCCCATGCAATCACTTAACGCCACCGCATCTTCTAATCACTTCTTATTGATAACAACATGCGTGCAGCGATGCCATCAGACATGGGTTCGAGTTCCTTGCACGCCCAGTTCTCCAACATTCTATCTTATTCGTCCTAGAGGGGTGTGCCTATTCGATTGGCAACGATATTAAATTGCATTGGCTATAATTTTGAAATACATCGTCTTGTAAGTGTTGTCAGTTTGGTCCCAAAGTTTAATTTTCTTTTTTTTACACTCAATTTACGACCAATTGATTTTTATTACTGGGTCGTTATGAAGCATGAAATGGGTTCTGGAAACGTGAAATGTTGATCGAAGTACTTGTAGGGACGCGAAGGGGGAGGGGGGGAGCAAGTGACGTTCTGGACGAGGTCCCTACTGAGAGGCAAATCATGGAAAGGTTCCCTGTAGAGACACCTGAAAATGGTTTTAAAAAATCCAAAATTTCGTTTCATGAAAATGAAATTTCGCGTTTTATGGTTATAAAAATTTCGTGTAAAAATTTGGTATGATTGCTGTCAGCCAGATAAGCTGTTAGCTGTCTGCACTGTCATTATATCTTAGTTTGAAATATATTATATTTTCGTGTTAAAAATGATATTTTATCTTCAAAATTGATGAAAATGAGTAAACAGACCAACACCTTCTTCATGCACTCCTCTCTCCGAGAGAGGAGTGCAAGAGAGGAGTGCATGAAGAAGGTGGTGAAACAGACATTGCAAAAAATCATTAAATTTCGGTGTTATGTCGCGCAAAGATGTCGATTTCGGTGTTATGACCTAAAACATCAAAATTTCGCGTTTAATCGCGATCAGATTATGACAGGTTATGATGTGATTCATGGAGAAAAGTTGTTCAAAATATAATATCTCCTCAACATTCTTCAAATTTCGCGCATTTCGCGCGCGCGAAAAACAGGTATCCCTCGCCCTCCCTAGTTCCCTGATAATATGTCTCGACCGCCTCATCACCTGCGCCTGGTCACAGAACACAGCTGTTGGGATGACACAGACAGCGAGTGAGTGGTCCAGGACGGAGGATGAGACACGGGAATATCCTAGACTCACGCGACAGATATAGCTCACGTGGTCGTTCATCTCGCGTTCATCTCAGCGCTCGCATCCAGTAGGCAAATACATGCCGGGCTTTCACCCTGCGCCTGGTCACAGAACACAGCTGTTGGGATGACACAGACAGCGAGTGAGTGGTCCAGGACGGAGGATGAGACACGGGAATATCCTAGACTCACGCGACAGATATAGCTCACGTGGTCGTTCATCTCGCGTTCATCTCAGCGCTCGCATCCAGTAGGCAAATACATGCCGGGCTTTCACCCTGCGCCTGGTCAGACTTGGGACCTAAACCGAGGGGGCGAACAACTAAAAACACTCACGTCACGTGTACCCTCAATTTGAAAAAAAAGAAAAGAACAAGATGATAAAGAAATCGCCTACAAGAAAGTCTGATTTTGAAATCAACATATTTTTGTACATACGATTTCTTACGGTGTGGGTATCAGAAAATTATAAAACCGAAAACATTATGGATTGAAATAAATAAACTGTGTAGGTACTAGTCAATTCATAAAACGGTATTTGAAAGAAATGGATCAAGCCTGAAAAATGTGATGGCATCATCTGATGAAATCTATTACTCGGCATAACCTCTAGTAGGTTGAGCTCTGATTTCATTGATAATAACAAGGATTGATTGTCAATGAACCTGACCAGCAGCCAATCTGTTTCGCTCAAATACCGTTTTATGATTTTATAATTAAAATAATAAAATCACATAGGTAAATCAGATAATCATAAAGGAAAAAAAAAATAGGTGTTAGTAAATAAACTATAAAATAGAGCATGCAATCGCTCATAACATAGGTAGGTAGAGGCAAACGGAAGCGAGCGGGAATCGCACGGTTCGGCAGAGCGTTTTTTTGAAATTTTGTCTTCCCACTAAATAATTTTAAAAAATCAGATAGTAACGACCCATAACAGCCTAATAGACTAAATAATGCCGCAAACTGGAGTTCATTATGACCTCTGGTGCGACCTCAAAGTGTTAAATACGATATTTTTAGAAAAATAATAAAAAAAAAATCGTATTGAACACTTTGAGGTCGCACCAGAGGTCATAAAGTACTCCAGGAGGCCAAATCTTGAAACTAACGCCTTCAGGACGCAAACGCTCTCGGACGTCATAAAGTCCCATTTACTGTAAGAATGATGACCTTGAAATCTACTGATAACTGTTTATCTTAATTTTGAATAAGGTTTTATGACTGAATAACATCTGTAATAATAATTATAATATTAATAAATTGTTTCCAATAGATTGCTGGATGACAATCAAATAAGTGGCTTGACTTTATGTTTCAATGTCGATCACTCTTACAGTAAATGGGACTTTATGACGTCCGAGAGCGTTTGCGTCCTGAAGGCGTATTTTTCAAGACTAGGCCTCCAGTGTGCGGCATTATTTAGTTTATTAGACTGTAATTTGGGTCGTTACTATCTGATTTTTTTAAATTATTTATTGGGAAGACAAAATTTCAAAAAATCGCTCTGACGAACCATGCGATTCCCGCTCGCTTCCGTTTGCCTCTTTGGGAAAATTATCGCAGTCCTGATTCCCATTACAATATCTTGCCTACAAACACGGACCGAAGGAGTCACTAGTAAAACTCTGCAGCACCTTACAATGCAGCTCACGTTACCATCGCTTGACCAACACAATGTCACGTCATACAATGAACCCTCGGAGGCGTGTACGCCTCGGGATCGATGTCTCAATAACTCTCTGGCAATTGAACTAATTGCTCCTCGGTACTTGTGGCTAACGAGCAGACAGGAATGTGGGCGGGGCTTCCACCAGCGGATGCATCATCTTCCGTCGAACTCGATCAATCAATCACTGATCACGTGGTGCGAGACTCATGCAGTGCCCGAGTTCTTTTTAGTTTATAGTGATTGACAATGCAGAATCTATGACGATGTTGATGGGGTACAAGCCAAAACTAACCACATTTGTTTTAATGCTGATTGCTGAGGTTATCCTATTAATTTGAGACAAATAATTTGTAAGCATTATCAATGAAAGCAAAACCATAGAAAGAGTTGAATTTGAATAAATGTATTAAATACCAACTGTAAGACGCAAAGATTTTCCTCCTCTTGGACAACATTAATCAGCAATTGTTCAGCGTTTTTGTCTTTCCCGAAGTTTTACAAATTGTGACTCAACCTGCTGAAAAATTTTGCCAAAATCTTCATAATTTTTTTAGAAAGGGTTGAATCTCATTAAAAAAATGTGCAAGATCTAGCCAACTTAGTAGGTACTATGAACGTATTAGGTACATACTCGTGTTTAGATTATATAATGATCTGGAGACAATAAAATTGCCATATTTTTTTTGTCTGGGGCTTAACGTCGCACTGTTCTGCAGCGAGGCTAATGGCGACGGATGAATGATTATGATGATGATTGGGAGATGATGGTGGGGGAAGCTGAATAATGTCGACTGGAATAATGTCGACTCACTCGTGTAACAGGGTCTTTTCATGAAGTGGAATAATGTCGACTGGAAGTCGACGTTATTCCAATAAAAGAACTTTATATTATTATCAACTGGAATAACGTCGACTTTGAGTCGACCTTATTCCAGTGGAATAATGTCGACTGAGAGTCGACGTTCTTCCAGATTAGGCACTTAAAATAAATGTTGATAAAGTGGAAGAACGTCGACTCAAAAGTCGCTCTTATTCCAGTATCGTGAAAACACAGCCCTCGATTGGAATAAAGTCGACTCTCAGTCGACATTATTCCACTGGAATAATCTCGACAACAAGTCGACGTTCTTCCATTGGAATAATGTCGACTCCACTGACGACGTCACTGACGTATTCCACTGACGTCACACCTTGATTTGGCGCCATTTTTAAACGTGTTTACGGTTCCCACAATTTAGTCTGAGCTTATTCTAACCATTTATAGCATCTAAACACATTGAGTATGTGTTTAAACACGTTTAAACACGCATATATAGTAGCCTATATATGTATTAGTAGGGTACCTTCCCAGCATTTGCCTGTCGACTGAGGGAATACCACGAAAAAACCCCAGTCAGGAAGGACGGCCGCGGGAATCGAACCCGGGCCTCCGGAATACAAGTTGAGAGCGTTACCACAAGATCTTGCTAATATTTTTCAAATCGTATTTTGGCTTGGGGACCATCGATGCGAGTGACAAAATGAGGTAGTAAATCTTGTTCTAGAGGTATTCTTTGATAATCGTGGACTATTGCCCTCATTAGAACTATATCCCCATAAAAAACACTCCGTGTAAAAATACCAGCCAAGTCTCTTCAACTAAAAAAAATTAAGAAATCTAAAAATTCAGCACTGAAAAGTAGGGATATCACAAAATTGGCCAAGTCAAAACATTTCAAAAAATACTTTGCGCATCGTGCGTATAAATAGTATAAAAGAATCAAAAAATCAAATATATTCATCTACATATAATATATTTATAATGCACTAAAAAAACGATGCGCCAAGTATTTTTTGAAATGTTTTGACTTGGCCAATTTTGTGATATCCCTACTTTTCAGTGCTGAATTTTTAGATTTCTTAATTTTTTTAGTAGAAGAGACTTGGCTGGTATTTTTACACGGAGTGTTTTTTATGGGGATATCACTTCTTTTTTCAGATTATTCTTCCAACTTGTAGGTATAATAACATATAACGACAGTGGAGTTATAATCTTAGATATAACTATTGTGGCACCGAAGACTATAATTCCTTTAAAAATACGCATTTGTGATATGGTTGCTAAGAAAAGTTGTGCTTGTTATTATGTATATGCTATAAATAATATGCTATGAAGTACAGCGAAAGTTTCGTTCCAATCGGTCAAGCCGTTCTCGCGTTATGGCATCACTTCCGGTTTTCAAAATGGCGGCTGACATGATTGCCACCTAAAATTTGTATATATAAATGTTATGTTACATTATTGGCCTTCTGAATATGTAGTTATTGTTATAAGAGATGATTTTAGTCATATTTGGTATTTTTATGACGTCATTTCCGGTTTTGGTAATAGTATGCCTATTTCGACTATTGATATTTTATAAAGATGACCGTCCGAACCGTTTGGCGCTAGTTTCGTCCCGATAGGTCCATCCGTTTTTGAGATATGACGTCACTTTCGGTTTCAAAATGGCGGCACAAAAAAATTGTAAGGGCAAGGTATCATCAGACGCCAAAAGTGCACATGTGGTAAAAATTTCAGATCGATTGGTGCAGCCGTTTAGGCTGTGGCGCTGTCAACAGTGTTTCCTGATATCATCATCATCTGCATCATCATCATCTTCATCATCTTCATCTTCATCTTCATCAGAATCAGAAAGCGATGTAATTTCACGTTTTTCACGGCCCTCTAGCTCGCAAACGGCATAGCCTATTGTTCCCAAATTTGGTACAAGTGGTAGGGTAGGCCATAGCTCGAAATTAAGATATTTCGCAACAATGTGAGATTTTCCAATTTTAAGATCCAGTAGGCCGAAAATGCCATGTTGCTGCTTACAGTAAAGTGTTTAGTCTGCTCCTCAGTTTATTAGGCATTTACGGTATGTTGAGCGAGTGAGAGTGTACAGTACGACTTGGCTGGGTGGAGCGACCGCTCCACTAGATTACCTACCTAGTAGTATACGTACCTATTTTATTGCGATCATGAGCTCCTTTTTAGTCCAGAATTTTACCATGCAACTAATTCATGTCTAAGATTTTTTTAAAGCACTAAAATACAAGTTCGTCGTTTCAAGTCATCTGCAACGAGACGGCCACAATCACTTGAAATGGCCGACGTCCTCGTTGATTGGTTGTCCTTCCCCTTAACGCACAATCCACGGAAGTGTCGTAATGACTTGAAACAACCAACTCAAATGAAACATGATACACAGCAACTGCCCAGAAGGCCGGTGGAAGTGAACAATCATGTGAACACTCGCCAAGAGAAATTACACATTCTGAAAAATTCAACTAATCCGCGATCAAATTCTAGCCTCAGCTCGGGATTCTTTAATGGGGTTGTTCACTGCCATTTGCTCTCACTCGCAGCGCTAGCGGCATTGGAGGTGTCTCTCTCTGATTGGTTGGTCTCTGAATCCAAGATCTATTAATCAAACTCCCGCCAAAGTTTAAAAACCTTCCATTCCGCTAGATGCATTTTGATTGGCTCTCTCCCGGACGATTAGAACAGCAGCGCCATCTACAATAGTTTTGCGTGAACAACCCCATTACAACACGGTGCGCAAATCCGCTAGCAATAAGATTTGTCGAAAACAGTTGTAGAATCAGGATCCAGGGCCAAGCCCCTCAAGTGCAGTAAAACAATAAATGTAACAAGATGCAAACTTTCACATGATCGGTGTACCAACTTTGTACCATACACACTGACACAACACAACACAACAACTTCGTCATTATTTCTTTAAAATCTTTAAATGTTATGTAATAATATCAATGAGGTCAATATTATTATTAATACTGATGAACACCGACTGCATACGATTGATGCAAGAATATTTAAAAACTAAACACGTTTTAGAAACCAGAAACACACAGAATTCCTAGAAGGTAGAATGTTTGATACTACACGGAAGTTGGTGTGTAAAAGGTATGAACGATCTTATGAGAACAACGCCTAGATTGTAAAGGGTAGGTAGTCAAGTTCTTTGATAATTGTGAACAATTCATTTAAATGGCTTGCCATAATGCCATTTGCCCTGCGGAAGGTATTCAATTTGACTAATTCCGGAGATCCCAGGTTCTAATGGTTCAGGTTTTTGGTTTCCCTCAAGACAAATGATGGGAGGGTTCCCTCCTATTAGCCACGACCGCCGCATTCCCGCTGTCCATCCTTGGTCTATTCTTCATCAATTCATGATGAGCAACGATCAAAACAGTGCGACGTTAAAATATCCGATGTGTTCTAATTTAGCACGTCAATCAGCAGTTAATTATACCGCGTCCGCCTACCTACACGTTGGCAGCGCACTGGGACTACTACTTCTGTCAACGGCGGACAGGATTCATTGCTTGGCGCCGCGTCAAATGTCAACACAGCCGGTTCATTATCCACACCTCCAACTGATCAAGAGGTAGCACAACACACACTTATCAGCTTACACCACTGCCGAGCGTTCAAGCAGCTTTCATGGGCGAACTGTTTTGATTCCCGATCATTATTAGGCACGTCGAAATAGGAGACGAACTCAACAAAAGGAAACAAAAATCCTATTCTCTTTCAACTGGAGAATGGCACAAAGGTCAGGTTCCTTGACAATCAATAACTAAAGCGGTTTCTTCTGTCAGAAAAAAGAGCTTGAGACTAAATTTTCAGAAGTTAAAAGAAAAACTTTGCGTAAGAAGGGGGGATGGGGGGGGGAATACCCCCCTCCGATTCAATTCCCCTCCCTATGTTCAACATTTAAGTCAAGAAACAAATGTGCTTAAAAAGTGTTAAAATCGCGTAATGCACCAAATTGATGTCTGAAATTCAAAAAAAATCTGGGGCTATGCGCCCCAGACCCGCATTTTGCTGGGGGGACCCCCTAGACCCTCCCATTGCCTTCGCAGACACTAGTATGTCCAGCTCAAGTTATTTTACAATAGGTATTATCCCCCCCCCCCCCCCCCTCGCAAATTTAATCCCGCCTGATACCAAAATATGCTAAGGGAAATAAAATTCATTTGCCAACTTAAATGGGCGCAATTTTTTTTGTGTTTACCAATCTAGTCCATATTGAAGAACAGTAACCCTAATGCTACCTTTACTACTCTAACACTTACTGACTAAATTGCTCCCCAAAATGTAGCCTGTTCTGTCAGTTTCAGGCTCTTTTCGCTTTTATAATTCTATGGTGAGACAACCAACAACTTGTCAAAATCCTCTGGTGATTCCATCACTGATCTGAATGGACCTTGACCCCAAAAAGAAAAACTAATTTGCACAGAATTTACACGCAATTTCCGAGTAGTTTTCTACTTTTAGCTACTGCAGGGAAAACTATCGTGTTAAAAAGTATGACAGAGATTGATTGACTAAGCTTTAGTAAGAATGATGGATGACATTCATTGAGATGCTGCATGCAACCCCTATCATGGAGGGTGTTCACCACCCCCTAAAAGTGCAATGCATTAGAACAACCTATAAAAATGGTTGACATTCAAAAATTTGCAAAGGGGACTAGGTAGATTGTAGAAATCGATACGGATGTCAGCGGATGTGTGAAAAGACATTTGATCCTTTTAGCCGAGTTGTGCGAGAGCATGAAAATTACATGTCATCAATTCGGCCCGTGGTATTTTGGGGTCTATAAAATGTTGGCACTCGTCCAATGTCAACTGAGCAGCAACAGGGGCAATGAGTTTCAGAACATAGTGCAGCTATGAGGAGGCCTACTTGATGTACGAATTGTCCACGAATACTAAATATCATAATTAGCGAGCACCAAGGTAGGTCTATGTGTAAATTTGACGGAGAGCATTTAGGTAGGGTAATTGCAGGTTATGTAGCAGACCCCAACCTTACCTGCCAAAACCTTGAACGATGTATTCTTGAACTTGAGACAAAAATACTTACGATCTAGAGTAAAGATTAATTACTTCCTACAATACCTACACACTTCTCCCGAGATACGAACAAGTGCCAAGAGTAAATTTGCACAGAACTTTCAACTTACCCTAGAGAAACCAGCTGCACTTGGAGAGTTATCCCAAGCTGGACTATTCTCAAAGAACATTTTTCTGTCTTGATCAAACTTTTGTCGTATTCCACTTAGTAGATCGTCCTTAGACTTATCACGTTTTTGTTTATCACGAAAAGTGAATGGCATACTAACGTCTGACCGATTCCGTATCCGAATTTATACCTTTCTCGACCGAGCAAATATCTGGAACTAGCGACAAGAACCCGCTAGAACAACCGAGAAGGTTCCCGAATAACCAAATGAAGTAGGGAACAATCTCCAACCACTGCAGCCAACATTAAAACGTGAAAATCCCTAAATTCTGGACATGATGTCATTGGTCGATTTCTTTGGCGGCAAAATGACAAGTAGTTTGAAAAATTATGGGTTCAGTACGCTACACAAGATTGTATTGTTTATGGTAATTGTAAAAATGATTGAAAATTGCTTGATTGAATACTAACACGGATACAAATGAATACCTAATAATACGACACATAGTATAGTACGAAGACGACAGTGCCAAGATCAAACTCAAACACAAAATTCGCAATACATGGCCTGTCAGGCTGTCAAACAGAAGTCAAGTCCATAACCGCGGCAAACAAAACAAATAACCTAGTCTTCACCAGTTTTAATTAGCTACATTATCTAAATTGCTCATTAGCATGCGATGGCTCTCAACTATTTGCGCTGCATACCCCGTTGTTGACATTATATCAGCGTTTTGAAGGGCACGTGACCACAACATGTCACGTGACAGAAGATATCAGTGCGTGCAACTGCAGCCAATGCGGCGCGAGAGTGACAGCTACAAGTTAACCAACGCTGGACGTGCGCGATAGTTTATTATGATAACAACAAAAACCGCAAACAGCTAGCTATTTATACTGTACTTACTTACGTAATCCATTAAACAATATCATAATGGTAAGGATAAAATTACTATATATGTTCCATTCAGTTATTAATTTATCATACACACGTGTTGATATCACAGTGGTTCAGTGCCTAGGCAGCATGGCCAATTACCAAGGTTATTATCTATTATTTCAGATGGCTTCTGCGAAAACAAGTGTCATTTGCTGCATCTGTGGCGATGGATTCAAAGAGATTAGTCTCTTGCATTTCCATCAAATGAGTTTCCACACATCCGAAGAGCTGTCATTCGGGATCTTAAACCTGCAGAGTTTGGATTTGAAGACAATCGATCCGCTCTCTGGGCGAGACGAGGATGTTTTTGCTCGTGGCGGTCTCGCCAAATACCCACACTTCCTGGCGGGCCAGAATGTGATGGGATATTCATCTCAGACAAATCTCAGCATCGACAAGGGGAAAATGAACATGCAAAATGGTGAGCACATTGGGGAAAAAATGGAAAACCTGGTGAATCCAGTTAATGTAGCAATCGGAACACAAGTTGCCGATGCACCCAATGTTGCAGCTGCTGAAAGTGAACCAAATCAGAAGAAACTATCAAAACGCCATTTGTTGACAGCGTCGAAGCCAAAAGCAGAGTTGCCGGTTAAAAGGTTGCTTAGGAACAAACAACGTGTGGTTTATTACAACCCACCAATTAAGAAAATAAAAAATGACAACGTTTCGCTCATCATGATGTGCTCAAGCGATGATGCCGCCGAGACCAACATGGAGCAATCCTGTTCGATGATCGACGAGCTGGAAATAGTCGAAGTCACCGTTCCTCACGAGAACGCTACCGAGAGGGTTGCTAAACTTTGTGACGTCGTTTCTCCTGGGAATGAAAGCGACAACTTCATCATTGCATCTCCTGTCAAGGCATTTCACAAGAACAACGTTCATTACGACGAAGGTCTGAAAGACGAAGGATTGGAGATTGTTAGCTTGAAGCCGGGACTGTCAAGGGTTATGCTCGACATCGGTTGCAACGCCATCTGTGAGGTGATAGATAAAAGCACCCAAGTTGAGCTGCCTTACATCGAGGCGCCCAAAGAGTCTGTGGGTTGCAGTGCTATCTGTGAAATGATTGACAAAAGCTCACAAGTTGATCTGTCATACATTGGCGGGCCAAAAGACGCTACTGTGTTCGGTTGCAAAGCCATCTGCAAAATGATTGACAAGAGCTCACAAGTTGCGCTGCCGGTGCCGATAGAGTCAGTCGAGGTGGGATGCAGCGCCATCTGTGACATGAAAGACAAGAGTTCGCAAGTGCAGCCGACGTGTGACACTAAACTCAGCACTCCAATACGTCTGCTCGCTGCTGTAAGGAAACCAAAGACGGCAACGCAATTCCCCATTCTTCACGGAGCGGTATGTTGAATTAATAGTCAACACACGTAAATCCATAGACAATTACCTAGGTACAATATTACTTGAGTAATCAATGCAATTCAAAATGTATTATTAGGAGAACTGTTGCTTAAAAAGTTTAAAATCTGTGAAATTCTGCACAAAATACTGCACATCTGTCATCTGCCCTAACAACCATAAAGCACCCAACTGACATAAAACCTGTTTCGAGTAAATGCCAAAATGTGTTTCAATCTCTGTTTTGCCACTAGTTCAAGTCACAACTTGAACCCAACCTTTAACATACCTACTCAGAACTAAAGGAATAAATATCTTGCATAATAGATTGACAATGATCAAAATAACATCCAACACAATAGTTTCAAAAATGTAACTTGGGTGGTGTGCCTTATGGTTGGTACGGCAACGGCAGTATCAAAGTAATCATTTCAACGTACTACTACGTACACAGACCGTAAGTAGGACGGTTTAAATGCACTCTTGCAACATTTAGATGTCAACATTCAGACTCAGATTAATCCACAATAATTGTGTAAAATAAGAAAGATACCTGTTTTATCTACAGCTGAACGTGAATCCTGTTGGCATCACAGCATTGCCAACTGCCGAACCCGAGAGCTCGAAGCAACCTTCCTTGGCATCGACTTTGCAACCGATGTTCGAATCGTCCGCACAGTCCTGCCTCTATTGTGGTAGGTCACACCTCATTGCAATCTACCAATATACTATCCCTTTTAATTTTACATTAAAATTAAGTTTAAAAAATCCTTTTAAAGGTGTCATAAAGTTGTCATTTGATACAGAAAATCGCATTTGATTGACTGCGAAGAAAACTTTCAATTCAGAAATTTGAATTGTATTTGAAGCATGACAGAAATGCTTTGAAAAGAAATCACTTAGGGTAAGTAAAGAAATAGAGAGTAGGTACCTAGGTACCTTCAAACCTTGAATAACAAACAAAAAGTGTATCATGGCTATCGATAAAATGCACCCAAAAGAATGACCTAGGAGAAATATATTCTTGGGGTGCCTTGCCCCCAAACCCCCTTATTTTCCTTCGCAAGTAATTTTTTATCGAAGTGTACCCACTGTCCGTCTCGATTTCATTTTTTAACTTGAAAGCTTAATTTTCCCTACTAGATGTTCAGATAATTATTAATGGAACACCAACAGTGTTTTTGCTTTTATCTCGTTAGGTAGGTACCTACAACAATTGTGGACATGAACTTATTATACTCTTTAAAAGTTTTTGAGCAGAATCCTCAGATTGGTGTTGACAACAGAAAATTACCCATTTGTTCGATCAAGTTTAAATTTGGCATGGTCTATTTTATCACATTTTACACTCTTATTTTTAAATATTTGTCAAATTTGCTGTTTTTTTGCACCACTCTTTTTGAACACATGCAAATTCAAAAATTTTAAAGTTTTTCTTTACAGCTATTTCCAAGCAACCTTTCACTGACACAGCATGCCTATGAATTCACATGCAATATGAAATGTGTGTATATCAACACGCTACACAAAGCTATTTTGTAGTCTAAACAATGCAGAATTGAAATATTTTAATTTTGTCAAACAAAATTTGTACCTAGAACTTGTTTATACATTTTTAAGCAGTACGTATTGAGTTTTGCAAGTTTGAGTGTCCACTAAAATGATCCCTTCCCAATAATACTCCTTTTAATAATAATTTAGTAATGAATTGGAATTCACTCACTGACTGAATCTCAACACTATTTCCTCACAGCTGGAACTCTTTTGTCTACTGCGTAATATTTGCATGAAGTCAAGTATCATTGTTTTTTAGAATATAGTTTTAAGATTTTCATGGAGCATAATGTTTCAAATTTTTTGATGAGGGGGTACTTTTACATGGGTAAATAACACTTTGTTAGGAGGTAATAAATTCAAGTTTTATTGTAAACAAAGGCAGGGGCTAAATCTAGTAAGATATTGTGTTGTGTTAAAAGAATGTAGTTACTTGTGTCTCTCTCTCTTGGGACTGCTTCTTCTGGACTTGGCTGGACTTGCATCGGACTTGCGGTGTTTCCCGGACTTGTCCTGGCTCCTGGCGCGATGCCTCGATATCCTCGGCGGGCTCGGCGTGCCGTTCCGCCCGCGGCCTGGACTTGACACCCTCGAACTCTTGCTCTTCGGACTGGAGTGTCGTGTTCGAGACCGCGATCGCTTCTTGGGCGATCGCGAACGCGAACGTTTCCTAGGCGAGTGCGACCGACGCAGCTTGCCGTTGCTGCTGTGGTCCGAGAGGCTGCGCGACCTGCGAGACCGCTTTGAGCTCGGACTGCTGGCAGACTTGGACTTTGACTCTTTCTGATTCGAGGACTGGACCGCGGGGGAGAGACTCCGCTTCCTCCCGCTTCGTTCTGAGGTCTTTTCCTTCTCAACCGCTCCTTCCTTCCGCTTCTCCTTCTCCTCCTTCTCGGCCCTCCTAAGCAGCTTCCGCCTGTAATGCTCCACTTGCTCCGGAATGGTCCAGCCGCTCTTGATAGACTGAGTGCCAGCCTCCAGCTCGTCCTGATATTTAACCGCCTTCAGCTCGATGTCTCTCAGCTTGGCGCGTCGAGCCTCGTCCAAGTCACGGGATTGGTTGTTTGCGTTGTCGGAATCACCCGAGTCGGATTCATCCTCGACTTGCAACTGATCCCACTTGGAAGTCGTCATGGCTTGAGCCTCGACTTCCTCGGGGTCAACGGTCTCCCATCGGCTCGGCACGAACCCCGCCGGAAGGTTGGGCTTCCTGGAAGCATCCTTCGGAGGAGGTTTGACCTCCACGACCGGCAGCTCAAGAGGCACTCCGTCGATGTCTTCGTCGGAGATGTAGTTCAACTTCATGGCCCCTTTCAAGAGAGCAGCACCGTCCAGTGGCACTCCATCCAAGTCCTCCTCGTCCTCGGAAACCTGAGCTCCATTCAGCTCCTGGATCATTTCGTTTGTCAACCCGAGAAAGATGTTCTGGAGAGTGACGAGGAACTTATTCGGATAGACGGCCCAATCCTCCCACGCCCGGAATATCTTCATGACTCGAACTTTGAACCCCTCGGCCTTGAGATGTGATTCGAGCCGAGCGTAACACGCGTGGATTGCTTTGAACACTTCGATCAGTCGAGATTCGAAACCTCGGCGATAGAACGAAGCGTTTGTGACTCTCACTCCGCAGTTGTGTAGGATGTCCGAGATCAGATACAGCCGGGCGATCTTCTTCTGTACCGGAGTCCGCAAGCTCGTGAGGGAATCGGCGATGATGTCGCAGATCTCGTCAGCGGCCTCGCTGTGCTCGATACAGAAGACCATCGCCTCGGCGACCTTCACCTTCTCGGGAGTCATGTTCTGTAGGATGTCTTGGAGTCGGTCCCACTGCGCCGTCGACAGACTGCCCTTCTTCACCTCCTTCTCGTCCTCCTCGAACAACTCGTCCGGCATTCCGCGCGTGTAGAGCTCCATGGGCGGCGGCTTCCACACGCTGCCTCCTCGGAACATTCGGAACTCGTCCGTCCGCCAGTTGTACGGCGTGTCGCCTTGGAGGATGGAGAACAACTTCCATCGATAGTAAATGTGGACAGGGCTTTGGTTCTCGAACAGAAACTTAAACATGGGGTTATTCATTTCCCTGTTCATGATCATGGCTTCGAACATGGGCCCGCCTCGGATGACGAACTCTATCAAGCGGTGGATTGTCATCAAGAGATGTCTATCGTTGGGGACGACGACCTTCACCGTCGCCACCGGCAGTATTCTGTCTAATAGCTCCACGTCGACTTGATCGGATCGGTGAGAGGGCAGCAGGGATTTGTGTCTCGCGTGGGGCTGTGCATTGAACGGCAATCCCGACGGCAGCGGGGGCGTTGTGAGTTCTAAAAGTGCGGGCGGAACGTATATGGGACAAGCGGGGATTGGAACGGCTTTGCCCCAGCCGAGTTTCATTTTGAACTGCATGACTTCTTTGCCGTTGAGGTGTTTCAAGGCTCGCTCTCCGTCCTTTCGGTTCATGTAAGCCGCGAAGCCGCAGTGACTTCCGCGAGCCTTGTCTTCGTCGGATCGGGGCCACATGATCTTAATGCTAGCTAGAGGTCCGTATTTACCAAACATTTCCTTCAACTGCTGCTCCGACATCTGTGGACTAAGATTCGCTAGATAGAGATTGGTTGTGTTGGGGTCGCCCAAATCATGAGAACCGGAACCGGATTTGGTTACTTCTAAACTGACTGAAGATGCGATATGACTTGGTATTTCTCTATAGCCGGTTGCGGACATATTATCCTTGTACTTGTGTCTTTCCTCTCGTTCTTCTTGAATCATTTTCAACTCCTCTTTAAAGATCTCTAGATTACTCTTCTTCTTGTCGCCTTGCAATCGCTTCTTAGATGGCCGCTCTGGCTTTCTCTGACCCATCATGCGAGCGTATTCCTCGGCACGTTCCGCACTGCTCATCTTCTCCACCTGCTCGGATATCCGCGACTGCGGTTTGTATAACTGACCTTTCTCTCGTGTGTCCTCGACTCTGCGACCTGCGTCGAATGTACCGGCCTTGACCCATACTTTACCGATTTTACTGGACGAGTCTTCTTGGAAAGTAGCGACGTATTCTTCAAACGCGTGGGCCGCTTCTTCTAAATTTTCTTTTTTCTCTTTCTTCCACATTGTGAATGTATAGGTGAACTGCACTGAAGAAGCTGAAGAGAAGCTATAATAACCACAACAATTACTTTCTTGCCAAAAGACATGGTGGGGATTACTAATTTCAGGTTACGTTGACTGATGAATTGGAGTACCGAACGAAAGGCATCGTTTGTGTATCCAAATTTAGTTTCATTCGAGACAGATAGTACATAGAAATATGTACGTCTTCGTTTGGGACTTTCATAATGTAATTTTAAAGTGAATAGGTAGCCTATGCTCGTAAAATTTGTCAGCTAGGGGGGCTGACAGGAGCGGCCAACAGGGTGATTGACAATTTGAGACGTAATCTTGTGCTCTTACCTTAATAGTAGGCTGTTCACAGTTCCGTATATTCTACTAGACGATAACAGTTAATGTAGTGTAGGTACGCATTTACTGCAAGGGGATGATTATCCATAGATAAAAGACATCACAAAATTGATCAAAGCTTTTGCCTTGCTGTTCAATGAGAGCTATATCTGAAAACATCAGTGCTGCCAACTGAAAGTTGGTAAAAAATACATTCCCCAAATAAAATATATTTTTTTAATTTTTTGTTATTTTTCTTTTTAGGCCAACGCTTCAAAAAGATGTACCAACTACAGCATCACATGCGTTTGAATCATCAAAATAAAATATTTACATGCCCGGAGTGTGGGATGAACTTTAAAACACAATATTATCTGAAGAACCATATTATTCTTTACCACTCAAAGGACGAGGTGTTCTTCTGCACAAAGTGCACTTTCCGATGCACTACGAGGGAAGACCTGTCGACACACTTCAGCAAGACGCATTGCTTGGAAATGAGTAAGTGCGACTCGTGCAGCAAAGAGTACACGAGTTACAACGCGCTCTGTCAGCACATTCGTAAAGAGCACTCGTTCTTGTTCTGCACCGCTTGCTCAACAAAGTTCTACACGGAAGGAGGTCTCACTGAGCATCAAGCATGCTGTGACATATAAGAAATTTCACAGTTTTTGTACTATTATTCCCTTTTTTAAGTATTTTCTATTGTCAATCTTTTTAAATCACATTTTTTTATTAGGAGAATTTGATTCCTTTTTTATTACGTACTTTGATTTCCATGATTTCCATGATTTGTGTAATAATGTTGGTTAAGCAGAATACACAATTGCAGAACCTTTAATAATTATTAATTATCAATTAAATGGGTACTAATACCTACAAAGGTACAAATTAATCTACAATATTATCATCTTGAGAAAAATATTTTTTTTTCTGAGGGGCTGTTTACATAGAGCGTTTATTTATGTAATAAATTTGGTAATAACAGTACCTACCTTTCATAATTAATTAAAAGGTACTCCACAATACCTGGTACAAATGAATCTCCAATTTTAGTATTTTGAGAAAAATATGTTTTTTTTCTGAGGGGCTTTTTTTATATAGAGCGTTTTTGCGTTTTTGTGTGTTATCTTATAGTTACACCAATCAGAAGTCCAGTAGCAGCTCACAGCAGGTTTGTGACTGGTAATAGAAAAACTTGTAACTCAAAAACAATATATATGTGAACAGCCCTGAACTTACTTACTTTTTTCATAATCAAGATATAGGAAATAATTGCCAGCAGTTTGAAAACTGTTTAAGAAATTAAAACATCACATACTTTAATATTCTCCAAAATGGAGAAATTGTTACTATTATTTTGTATTATCACCATTGTGGCATGTAGTACAAGAATGTAACATGTTTTTCATTATTCAATAAAATATATAAATCCATGATATTATGTGCATTTTTAATTTGTTTCAACCAAACTTAATGGACAGTTATAATAAATTACTTTTATTTAAAACATGAAAATGAAATAATTTACACATTGTGGCCATTTTTGTGCGTAAATTATTATTTTTAAATTAATATTACCATAATTTGCACACAGGCAGAAAATTACACCTAATACATATATGCTAATACTGTATATGCAAAAACTTTTGTAAATGTTTCCTACAAAAATCAGTTTTTGTAATTTTCGTAAAATCAAAATTCTAGTTTCTTGTAACATTGCCAACAACATAACAAAATCAAGAAACTATTTTACCTGACCTTGGCCAATAATCAAGCTGTTGCGAAACAAACATGGCGGCGAACTTCACAGATTTGCGACAGAAGATTCAATTTAAACAGAAACATTTAAGATATCCGGACAAAGAAGAAAAGTAAGTGAACACCATTTCTTAAACATCATAGTTTATTCTGTAATCTCAAAATTTTTGAAGAAATATCGAAATGACCGAGCTTTATAATCTTCAATAATAAAATCCTCTCTTCAGTCTCAAGCCATGGTTATTCGGGCATGCTCAGTAGCAAAAACAAGTATTTTTTATCTTGGCCGTTTCCAGGGCCCTGATTCTATAACTCCATTGCGACCGCTTAGCAATTATTTCAATGTTAATCCTTATGGAAGAAATTGCTAAGCGGTCGCAATGGAGTTATAGAATCCCACCTCAGATAATCTTAAAACCAATATTAATATCGTGAAGTAATATTATCTGTATTGATAACTATGTCAAATTACACACCTAACCTTAATACTCTCCCAACCTGTGCATTTCTTGTTCAATGTCAACCAGCCAGCTTACCAGGATATTCTTTCTTCACTTCCTTGTTTTTGTTTAATGAAGGTATTCCAATTCTCCACATCGTTATTCACCATTTGAATCGCTGGATGAAGATCTGGAAATATTACAAAGACTACACAAGGGGATTGAACAGCGCCGATTGTTCGATAAAGAAGAATGTTCCGCTATCGAAGATAAGATCGACGAAGTTGTCGAACTTGCAGACTCAAATAAGTACAAAACCTTTACTGTGGATCGAGCCCCTCTTCGAAACAAGCAAGTTTATTTCATAATAACATGTTAAATACATAGTTTGTCCCACTGACCTGTTATAATGTTTTAATTCCCTTTCTACAGGTATTTCTTTGGAGAAGGCTATACCTATGGCTCACAGTTGGTGCGACGTGGACCGGGAATGGAGAGACTTTATCCCCCGGGAGAAGTTGATCCGATACCGGAGTGGGTGGAGGAACTAGTCGTTCGACCGCTTGTCAAGGCAAACATAGTGCCAGAAGGTGAGACGCTTTGTTGCTAGGTTACCTATTAAGAATTTTAACTTTCAATTCTTATTTTCCATCAGTGTATCAATTCCTGTGCTCCTATTCTAATACAGTCTTCTGGTGTCACCTAGTAGGGACTCACGGCATAATGGTGTGCTATTTAAATAATATTTATACAGCAGGTAAATTTGTGCCAGAAGATTTGTGATGCCATCTCATCTGACAATGACTTGAATTTTGATCTAGACGGTTTATCGGATACCACGGTTCATGTAAATCACTCAGATTAAGCAGCATTGCGCAACTCAGTACTAGTTGGATGGTTAACCGACCACCTGACTTGCTAGTTACTGCCATTGGGCAAGACTGGGGCGTTTGGGGGTTAGTGTGACGACTTTCCTCCACCTATTATCAGTCTCTCAACGGCGCGGGTTGTGGAGGCTCATGCTGTGAATGTTACACCGTCCTTCGGATGGTCATTCATATTGATACTTCATTTCTTACATTATTAAAAATGTCAATAAGTGCATACTTTCTTGACTGACTTGCTGAAAATTTGTAAAATAAGAGACAGTTGGTCTTAATGACCATGCAAAATATGAGTTCAGATCAGATTTATCGAAGACCATTTTCATTTTTCAAATTATCATGAGGGTTATTCTAAATTTCCTTGTCGTCTCGTTTCACTTGATACGGGCTCACTGCACACTGGAGTGCTATCTATTAAACATGGCAGTGACACCGTATCAATTGATACAACACGACAAGGAAATTTAGAATAACCGCCCAGGAGATATTTATTTGCATTTTATTAACCAATGAACGGATTTCAAAAAAATTATGGTCTGCAACGCCCAGAGAAGGTCTGAATCTGTGTGTAATATTTCAGCCCGATCGAAGAAAAACTGTGACCTGTATAGCCTCAGTATCAGAAAAAAACAAAAAAATTCAGAGGTCTGTGCCAAAAGAGCCAAAAGGAGTTGCTCAATCAAATAGTTGTCATGCTTACTGAAAGTCCTCAACGTATTGAACGTCTCCAGGCTTCATCAATTCCGCTGTGATCAACGACTACCAGCCCGGCGGCTGCATCGTGTCCCACATCGACCCGCTGCACATCTTTGACCGGCCAATTATCTCCGTGTCGTTCATGTCCGACTCTGCCCTGAGCTTCGGCTGCAAGTTCAGCTTCAAGCCGATCAGAGTTTCCAAGCCGGTGCTGTGTCTGCCGATATCTCGCGGCTGTGTGACCATTCTCAGGCAAGTCAGACCCTGACCAGTCACCAGGTAGTTTTTAGCCTTTGATAATAGGCCATACAAAGTGTTGTCATGGGCAATGTATTGAATTATTGGCTCTAGCCTACGTCATGGTGGGTTGAAGGAGCGAGTAAAGGAGTGAGCGAAGAGTGAAGTCGTTTCGAAAAATTACTGATGATTGTATTTTGAAGTAAATATCTGTAAAAGTACCATCCCTCAGTCACTTGTTTGCAATGCAATGTTGTGTGTGTGGGGGGGGGGGGGGGTTCTCCAAATTTGAGCCTTCACTTCAGTGATGTTGACTGGCCAATCATTACTCAATCACTCTCTCTTCATCCTCTTTTATCTCATTGCATCTCCACCATGTCCCTCCACCTCTCTCACTCACCTTCCCCTCTGTTTGACTTTGTGTCAACTGTAACATTCCTACCTACCTACTCACAGGATAGGAAGAGAAGCTTTTCATAATACAAATTTACTACCTGAGCATATTGTTTTTCTTCGCTTTCAAAATAATAACGCATAACGTAAATTATTGTAGAGGTTACGCGGCAGATGAGATCACGCACTGCGTGCGACCAGAGGACACAGTCGCACGGCGCGCAGTGATCCTGCTGCGTCGAGTGTTCCCCGATGCCCCACGCCTCACGCCAGACCAACTCGTGCCCACGCCTGCCACGCGCCATCAACAGATCAACGGACTCTCCAGGTCAGTACGTCTGTATGACATAATATGTGTAGGGTTGTGCAAACTGGTTCGAACTAAACCGGGCCTGAAGATTCCATTTTCGAACTGCCATGTTCGTTTGCAGAACCTTTTCCGAACCTCTGTTTGAATTTTTGTGCCGATTGTCGGTGTGCTCACTGGAAGAAACAGCATGATGTCAGCCATGATAACTTGATTTTAAGTATGTCTACTAGTTACTGTAATCAATGAAAATGCTATCTTAATTGGTCACATAACATTTCATAAAGTGAAGACACTGAGAATTGATGGCGACAGTAACATGCAACCCTCGAAAAATTCACTCGCAAGCTCGCAAATTGCGAGTGAAAATGCCTTACTTGCGAGTAGAAAATTATATAAATTCACCATGAAGAATGTTAACAATCTGAGATAATAAAGTAGAAAAGTATAATTCCAATTTATGGATTTAGACATCATAATATCAATGCCTCCTGGAACACGATTTATAGAGTGATTAGATATTTTTGTTCAACACTTGTCAGATGTCACCAGTCACCACCCACCCACTTGAGTTGATGCAACAAGCCACGATAAGGAACGGATCTTCGAAAATTCCCGAGTCTGAAGTAAAGGGTGCAATCAGTGGTGCAATCAGACGCTTTGACATGTCTAGAATTGATTCTTCGGTGTGTTCACAACATTGCGTTCTTTGTGAAGTATTTCAAGACATTGTTTTCGAGTTGTTTTCCGTGACATTGTCTCCTATGATGTAAGGATTGTTTCCGCGTCAATCCGCACCGCGTTGGATTTTACTTGAGTTTCTTCCGTGACATTGTCTGCTCTGATGTAAGGAGTTTTGAAGATATTGTGCAGATTGCGATTTACAGCATTTTCCCCACTCAGAACTCGCGACATGGGGGAGGACATAAGCGAAAGCATCAAGTGGCTGATTTATAGGTAGCCCTTCAAATATTCCCCCCCCCCCCCCCCCCCCCCCCCCCGCTTCCTTGATGATATAATTTAGTGTATTGTAGTAGCGAGTGATATTAGCCATTTGGGAGTGGGAAAGGTAGGGAATTTTCGAGGGTTGGTAACATGTGCTTTATTTATTGAGCGAGCGTCTCCATTCTGCATTTTTTGACACTTTCTCTGTTTTTTTGTTTGTGTGTTTGGACCGACGGCACAGGCCACAATTTTCATTCGATCGAGCTAAAATTTTGCACACATACTAATATCATTCTAACTTAATCGTGTATAGTTTTTGAGAGCTGTCATTTGATTGGTTCAAAAATAAAATTATCTCCCGATTGGTCGAAAATCTAAATGTTCCGATTAAGTTCATACTATTTTGCATGAACATTAAGTCTATTATTTTCTCATATTTTACCAGTTTTCAGCCCAATCATTAGATAACTTATGCACTTATTGACATTTTCAATGTTTGGAACTGTCAGATATGATGGTATTGTAGCGGGAAATTCCACCGCTTTCTGGATTGTTTTATTTATGTACCAAAGTGTATAGTTAGCTATTCTGAGTTTCAATGAAAAACATACTTGTTGACTGTGGTGTGGAATATAATACAATTCATAAGGGATGTATATTATATTATGTATAAGTATGACTTAATTTTTTTTCTTTAATATTGATCGTGTTTCACAGTTATGTTAGAAGCAACGTTTTGACTTGATAGTAAATGTATAATCTCATATTTTACACATTATTCCAGCCCAATCGGTAAAAAATTTACATACCTATTTCTACTTTAAGTGTTTTGAATATCTGTTCACAGAGATTGATGGAGAAGTACCTATCAAATTTATGGCACATTGTCCTGTTCAGACATGGGCAAAATACTCTGTTTCAATGTATTTGGAATACAAGATACTGATACTTTTAATTTGGGTATCTAAAATACAAGATACAAGATACATTTTAGAGATGTATTTAAAATACAAGATACAAGATAGTATCTTTAGATACTTAAAAAAAGATACATTTAAAGATCCTTTTTTTATTCTCATACATATCATCCAACAGTAAAAAATGTAGGGACTTACTTTCTAAATTAAATTTTAATTTGTTCTATTTGTAAGGCAACATACTTAACATTTTCTTGATCGATTCAATACGGCAACGTGTATTATTTGATGCTTGTTTGAAATCAAGCACGAGATCAAGCTATCTTTGAAATTCTAGGCGCATAAAAATGTATCTTGTATTTTAAATCTTCAAAAAAGATACAAAATACTTTAGAAATGGGTATTTAAAATACAAGATACAGATACATTTGGCTCATGTATTTAAAATACTAGTACAAGATACAAATGTATCTAAGATACGTATCTTAAGATACAAGTATCTAGATACTGCCCATGTCTGGTCCTGTTATTAAATGTTTCCAGAACGTTTATGGAAAGTTGCTATAAAAATCATGTAACGATGTATAGTTAGTTATCTTTGATTGAAAGGATGGATTGTGCTCGATTGGCGATGTTGCGCGGGTCGGTGCTCGCTCATCAACGCGTTACACAGAGCGTTTTCCTAGTTATTAAAACAGAAACTCTAATATTCTATTGCTTTTTGTTCAATTTATGCATCTTTTGACCAAAAGGATTACCTAGGTACTTAAAGTATTCATATTTTCAAAGGTTCGATTTCGGAAAAGGTTCAAAATTCTAAAGGTTTGGGTTGATTCGACATCAAAATTGAAGGTTCGCTCAACCCCAAATATATGTGATAAAATGTGAATTGGTAGTTCCATCTGACGTCTCAGCGGTGGTTAAAATGATCATAAACTGACTGTTTACATGCCATTTCCACTTAAAAACAACAAATGTGCATGTTTTGGGATGTGCAAATCATGGATTAAGACAAGACAGAGTATCAATATCATTCTTTAAATTCCCTTGTGATATTGAAAGGTTAAAAATATCAAAATAAATAAGAAATAAGTGAAGCGAAGGCAATGAATGTGTTCCTTGCCTAAAATACTAGGAAATTAGGTTGACACCAATTAAATTCATATTTACTTTCATCTGAATTTCAATGATTGTATAAGTTTCCTATTACCATAGTATATGGCATGTATTTAAATAACTGTAATAGGGATGGCACCTGGTAAAATTTACCGGTAAATTAAGGTAAATTTACCGATTATTAATTTACCGGTAAAAAAAATGGTAAATTTTGTTTTTTTGATCCTCTCCAATGTATGAATGGAGATATCAAATTTTAAGTAAAAACTATAAGTAAACTTCAGTGTGACAACATTAGCAGTTAGGCATATTTTACGTTGATTTTTGGTTGTCTTCAATCATTCAGAATGATAACTCCATCCATGAGGATTACTTCCAATGTCGGAATCTCTCTTCAGGTTTGCTTGTTTAGCAGACACAGATTGTAACTTGATCAAATTGGTGGTCGACAATTCCTCTTATGGGAGAATAACACAGGCATGGCATAGCCTACACTAGATTGGTCGAATCAATGCTATTCGGCTATATTATCATCCCTTATCAAAATGGAGTACCTTGTCATTATTAACATTGATTATTGTTATTGTTCTGACTGGGGTAATCTTTGTAAATGGGTCAAATAATAAAGTAATGTCATTTTTGTATTTGGTATAATCATGATTTGGTATCTACCATCATTTTTCAAAATTTACCGCTGACCGGTAAATTTACCGGTAAAATTTACCGGTAAATTTACCGATTTTTTCAGAACCGGTAAAAGTGCCATCCCTAACTGTAATACCGTATTAACTCGTGTATAAGACGCAATTATGTGTCAATATTTTGATCCTGAAAACAGCCCTGCGTCTTATACATGCATACCAAGCTTTTTTCCCAGTAAATCCAAGGTGGATGTTTGTAAACAGAGCTGTGGTAGACTGCCACATGTTGTCTATCTCTGCCTTTCCCTCTCACTCTGTCTGGACTACTCATACTGTGTCTAGACACAACACTATTAACATATTAAATTTGTGCAACAAAATGTTTTCCCTTGCATTTAGATCAGGAGACAAAATATATGTTTACGTCTGAAAAACATTGCTCTGACAGACATAAAATAGACTAAACACTGTTGAATGGCGATCTTATTGGAAGGGGAGGAGAAGAGTTGGGTTTGTTTTGGAATGCAGAGGAAAGGCAGGTAGAGCAAGCAACAGCTGCTGGGAAGAGACTCCCCTCCCCTCTTTCTCAGAAGCAGGAAATTACTGTTTGTTTATAACAAGTTGGCAGTGATTTTCATTCAAATAGCTCAGTTAGCTGGAAAACCAACATATAGATGGATATCATGTATACAAACACACAATGTTTTTCATCATTTTACTGCGTCTTATACACGCATGCTAAGTGTTTTCTTAAAATAGACATCTCAAAACAAGGGTGCGTCTTATACACGAGTGCGGCTTATACACGAGTTAATACGGTACCTTCATCCAAACTAAAGAAATATCCATTAAATAAATCACATGTGCAAAATAAAATATAATTACTCGATTAGGTCAAATTTCAATATGATGGTTTGCGTTTCTTACCATAGCAACGCCCTAAGAACCAAGGCTATTAAACTATCTTAGCTCCCTCTTCTTTTGGAAAATTATGTGCAAAGTAGAAATATTTATCGTCCATTTAAACTGGTGATAACTCTCCCTACATTTTGAGTGACAATTTAATAAGGTACGTACTCACGGACCAACCCACGATCTAGAGAGAGGCCTGTGTTAATGTCTAGTTTTGTCCAGGCCCTCCAACACTTGGTCTGAGACCGCCACCAGTGCGGACCGCCGCAGGAAACACGCGGACCAACGGACCGAAGGGAAACGCCGGCGAGTCCGCGAGTCGAGTTCAGATTCATCGTCAAGCGACAGCCGCCATTGACGAGATTCGAGTTCCTTCCTTCGTGCATTCAAGTGTAACCGCTTGAAGCCAGGGTTGCCAAATATCATTCACTCGTCACCAAATATATAGAAAAAGCTATCATTAATTTTATATGACAGAGTACAGCTTTCTTTACAAATTATCTAGATTAATTTAGAGAGCCTATTTTGTTCACCAGAATTTGTTAAAAAGCATCTGTTAGATGCAACTCTGATTTGTACCTACCTATTTCTGTAATTATTTAGGAAATAATATCTAGGCATGTTGATTAATAAATATTACATATTGTTTAATATATCAAAAGATATCAATGTTCATCATATTCATATGAAAGTATGATGAAAAGAAATGTTGTTGAGAAGGACAGTGATATCCGAATGACTCATACTCGTTAGCTTCTTTCTGAACATGAAGAACTGATCAGACTTTTCTGCTGTCATTGATTGGGAAATTTTTTGTCACCAACGAATCTATGATGAAATTTATTTTCTTATTAATCTTGAATAATTGTTGAAGAAAAGTGAAAACACATGGTCTTTTTGAGCTATGATGGGACTTTACCTACAAGTGAAGCACATAATAAATTAGAAAATAATACATAGTTTGTTTTGGGCCCCTTTGTTAACTGATGAAAAGATCCCTGCATAGACAATCCTACATATAATACTGGCAATGCACGCAGAATACCCTAAGTACCTACTTGTTTTATGAGAACTATTCTTGGGTCTTTTAAATTCATTGTGATTCATGACGCTTGATTAACATTTACATACCCAGTTACTACCTATGAAGAACGTAGGCACCCAATTTTGCTCCAAACATGTTAAAAGTACAGTCGGTATCAACTAATCGTGATACCTGCTTAGCATGCCCAGGGATAGGCCGGCCCATGCTAAGCAGGTATCACTTTTAGTTGACTCGGACTCTAGTACCTATTTGTGTAACTAATAAATGTTAATTTGAGCAAATAATGCATGTTTGCCATGTATTTGTATTCCAGATATGTCGTATACCTTTGCATTTGTGATTTCTGTTTCGAAGAAACCGATTTTGTTACCACAACATTAAAAATTACTAAATTACAGTTTACGTTGGCAAAAGCTAGAAGAGTTTGGTTTCTGTTGATAAGTACATTCTGAATAGATTCTATAATGCTCTAGTTGATGTCTGTTAGACCAGATAGTTTTTGTATTATTATCTCATTATATATTGTGAAATACAGTTTTCATTTGTATAATATAAAGTTCTATCCTGAAAATCGTTTGAATTCTGCAAGAGCTGATGGATGATTGATAGATACAATGTCACTTTTGCCAAAAAGAAGCTAGTTTAATTTTGCTTCGTGCTTGTTTTGTTTCACAGTGGTATTTACGTAATTTTTAATGTTGTAAAATGTAAATTTTAAAAATAAAGTACACAATACATTCTGAATTATTTCTGATAAATTAAATTTTTTTTAGTTTGTATGTATTTTATTTCCAGAACATTCGTAACTTCCCGCGATATCATAGTTAGGGATTTTATTTTCTGTTGGCATTATGCGTGGGCTGGTATCATGCAAACTGTCAACCGCTGACCCGTTATGTTGGTACTTTGCTACTGTAGACAGTTGTTTATTTGTGTAATTCTTGGCGCAAATAAATAAGTTTTCATGTACTTCCAAGTGTTATTTTGTATTTCTGTTGTAAATGACAGTTATTAAATATTATATTTGTGAATTGTGCAGTTCTACGGACAATCGTGTGTAGTTTCTCACATAGAAAACGTCTGGTTATCATCAGTCGATAATTCCACCTACCTACTAGTACCTTCTGTACCTGCCTAGAAGGAACTGCAGTGGCCATTATGTACCTACTGGACTACGTAAAATGATCATTTTGAGTAATACTCGAAGCACTTCCTGCATTAATTTACTCAAAAATGGTTAAAACCCGTAGTGGGGACGCTCTTCCAGATAATATTGACTCAGAAATGCCCGTTCGAGACACGTCTGAAGCCAAAATTGAACCCCAGGTAAACGCCATTCTGCTACACCTTCCTTGTCTTTGTCTGTCCCTCAAATGGTTTCAAATTTCAACTTTCGTTTACAAGCTTCATTATGATACTTTCTTATCATTCTTGCTTAAAAACGGTAAAGGAGATCACAACATGTGTTCAATATTACATGCCACTCCCTTCGAGCGTGACCAAATACACCACTAAAATTTGCTGGTCATTCTGCGATAAATTTTTAGCAAATGCCAATGATGATTGTTGTTTGCGATTGTTGTATTTTTGAGATGTACTGTGGTCATAGGATCAGGATGAAGAAGGGACGATAAGCAGTCGTCAGCACGAAAGTTCGGAAGACAAGGACATAACATATCGTCCCGGCTGGGGACGCGAGTTGAGAAATCGCTTTGTTTTCGGACGCAGAGCCAAGCGAGAAGGTTGGCTTCATGAATACGTGGTTGTGGAATGGTTTTGTTGCATTCACAGTTACCGCTTCTTATTGTGCTTAAATGGCGACAGGATTAATTTCTTCGTAATATTAATCTGACAAAACATCGGTAGTAGATAGATAGGTTACTACCTAATATACTGTTAATACTTTTGCTTGTTCCTGCTTGACAGTCAAGGCAACGTATGTTTGAACTCTCAACAGGGTGCGCTGGCCGCTGATCGTCAGTTACGGTCTGTTAGGCAGAGAAAGACTACATTGCAAAGTGAGCGCGCAATGTAGTCTTTCGCAGCCTCGCAGAACAATGTGAGTTGCTGCGTCGGGTGAGAGTTCAGATAGGTATGTTGCCTCGACTGTAGTAGTGTGTACAATTTCTTATAAGTTATTCTATTGCACTTTGTACCTAGCTAGGCTACTAGGTAACTAATTTTTTTTCTGTCTCCTAGATTAGCTACCTACCTGTTACCTTCTTTTGACAGTTGGCATTCCATGAGACTATCATTCAAGATTTCTTTTTCTCATGAATCTTTCGATGTAATTTTTATTGTAGGTATAAGGCACTGCTTTTTCGAGGATATTTTATGATGCTTTCTAATGCTTGTAGGCTAGGTACCTAAGACTGGGTGGCTCATACCTACTTTGTTTATCATGTCTTTTGTAGTTTGTAGGTAAGGTACTTTTTAAAGTTTATTTTAGTTTAGTCAAGTGCACTAATGTGTCCCATCAATACACGGCACGGTTAATGTTACTTGGCGAGTTGCATGTCAAGTCGGTGTCCTTGGCTTGTCATGAAGGATTTCTGTCTATTTGAATTTCTTCAAGTTTCACTTAAAGCCGCACACACAATCAAACTTGGTCAGGCTTATCTAGCAGTACATGTTCGTCTTGCAATATTGCCACTTGAACTAGGAAGGTACCTATTCCTACAACCTGGCAGATACCTAGCTGGCAGACCTTTGTTATTACAAGTCCTAGTATCAGAAGAGTAAATTTTTTAATGAAACGTCTTCGAGGTCAATATTGTAGCAGATTGAAAAGCTTTTTAACAATGCTAAGAACACTTAGTAGTAATCTCATCACAAAAATTGCCAAATTTCAGAACTTTGAGGAGACAAACTTCACGTAGTAGGAACCTACAAGGTAGCTTTAAAGTAATTAACTAACTGGAGGTCATTGTTTCTTAAATGTTGGCAAATGACAATAATGTTAGTACACAAGACAAACCCCTTCATGCTCCTCTCACTTGCAGTTGACGTTAAAAACTACGGTTGGCGGCAGGCAAGAGTTGAACGCACTTGAGCAATGCTTAAGTCGGTGACAGCGATACGTCTTTAAAATGGGCTGGCCTATCTTTTGCCATGTTAAACATAGACTCAGCCTGTTCCCTACTTTATGTGGGGATGTTGTGAAAATTACATGTAGGTACCTATCTACCTACACAAGAAAACCGGGCTCTCTTGCCGGAGGAGAGTTATCCTGAGTCGTGAAAACTGAGTGCTATGTCCATTCTGGGGGGCTATTCTAGAATACAAACGAAATTATTCCGGATTGGAATCATTTCACGGCCATAAGGATAACATTGCAATATGAAATGATTACCAGTCCTGAATGATTTCATTTTCGTTATTGAATAGGCCACCAGGGGTGGGATCGTGTAAAATGACAACTTACTTGTCGCAGCGACAATTTTCTCATTTCAATGTTATTCACGGCCTTCTCGCTTCGACAAGGGAGTTGTCATTTTACACGATCGCAGCCCTGGACTGACATAATTAAACAAGTTCGTGGTTTGAAAACCCTCATCCTTGGTAGTTACTACCTACATTGTGTTATCTACGGAGTGTCAATTCGATGTATCAAATCTTCATTGTTCTGCCGTAACTGATAGAGCCGTGCCTTGCAAGTGATAGGTCCTGATTTTGTTGGATATCTTCCACATCCCTTCAGTTCACCTTCCTAATGAAATGTGAAACTCCGGTACTGACTGGCTGTTACTGCGCAGGAATGAGCTCGCGAAGACGCTACGCTGAAGACGATGGCGAGTCGAGGGACGAGATGCTGAGCGATGACAGCGAAGATATCTTCCCAAGACGTAGGCGGAGTGTGAGAACTAGTCGGTAAGTCTCGTGTTGTTGGTACAGCTGGTACCGACCCACCATAATTTCCATTTTTAACCTCACTGGTGAGTACCGTAGGTAATAAATTCTTTTAATTATATTATTAGGTACCTACCTAATATTTTATTCTTAATATTTTTAAAAATGTGAAAAGAGACAAAATGAGTTGCTTGTTCAGTTATAATTGTATTACTACCTAGCTTTCGTATTTGTATTGATGTACAGTAGGTAACTATAGGACCTACCCAATTTGGTAGCCTAAAAATCCAGTGTTGTGTTAGCTAGGACGATTACTGGGGGGGATTAGCAACCCGTGTGACCTTGAAAACCATGTGTGTGATCACGGAAATGCCGCGCTTTTATAACAGTTGAAAATACCTCGAATCATAACAATAAAATGTCACCCATTATATCTCTCACAATTCGTTAATCTTTAAGGAAGACAATGATGTATCTCAGACATCAACACGTTGCCTATGTGAGACGTTGTGAATAAAGTGCTGAAGTGATATTTTACCGTCGGCGCAGGTTTCAACATTTTGATCTAGTTCCTCGAGATATTAAACCTGTCAAAACAAGTATACTACACAACACAATGGATTTTAAAATACAATCACACAATGCTCTGCATTGTAATGAAGACAATGATGTAACACACATATCTCTCCAATATTTATTGACGATGCAGCACGAAAAGGCAACATTTCCCTCGTCTGTATCATACATGACCAAATGCGTACTGCATCAGCTAGCAAGGGTGACGTCATTAGGTTGCCAATCCCCCCCAGCTATCATCCTAGGTGTTAGTATTGTTTCACTTTTAAAAGATTCTTCGAAGAATCTCCAGTCATTTTGAAATCCTGTTCCTGCGCTCCCCCATGAGTTTGCAAAGATGTTGCACGTGAGCTTGCAATGATGTTGCACGTGAGCTTGCAAAGATGTCGCTTGTGAGCTTACAAAGGATGTTGCACTTTAGCTTGCAATGATGTTGCACATGAGCTTGCAAAGATGTCGCCAATCTGAGCTTACAAAGGATGTTGCACATGAGCTAGTAAAGGATGTCGCTTGTGAGCTTACAAAGGATGTTGCACATGAGCTTGCAATGATGTTGCATGTGAGCTTGCAAAGATGTCGCTTGTGAGCTTACAAAGGATGTTGCACATTAGCTTGCAATGATGTTGCACGTGAGCTTGCAAAGATGTCGCTTGTGAACTTACAAAGGATGTTGCACATGAGCTTGCAATGATGTTGCACGTTAGCTTGCAAAGATGTCGCTTGTGAGCTTACAAAGGATGTTGCACATGAGCTTGCAAAGATGTCCTTTGTGAGCTTACAAAGGATGTTGCACATGAGCTTGCAATGATGTTGCACGTGAGCTTGCAAAGATGTCGCTTGTGAGCTTACAAAGGATGTTGCACATGAGCTTGTAAAGGATGTCGCTTGTGAGCTTACAAAGGATGTTGCACATGAGCTTGCAATGATGTTGCACGTGAGCTTGCAAAGATGTCGCTTGTGAGCTTACAAAGGATGTTGCACATGAGCTTGTAAAGGATGTCGCTTGTGAGCTTACAAAGGATGTTGCGCATGAGCTTGCAATGATGTTGCACGTGAGCTTGCAAAGATGTCGCTTGTGAGCTTGCAAAGATGTTGCACGTGAGCTTGCAAAGATGTTGCACGTGAGCTAGCAAAGATGTTGCACGTGAGCTTGCATTGATGTTACACGTGAGCTTGCAAAGGATGTTGCACGTGAGCTTGCAAAGATGTCGCTTGTGAGCTTACAAAGGATGTTGCACGTGAGCTTGCATTGATGTTACACGTGAGCTTGCAAAGGATGTTGCACGTGAGCTTGCAAAGATGTCGCTTGTGAGCTTACAAAGGATGTTGCACATGAGCTTGCAATGATGTTGCACGTGAGCTTGCAAAGATGTCGCTTGTGAGCTTACAAAGGATGTTGCACATTAGCTTGCAATGATGTTGCACGTGAGCTTGTAAAGAAGTAGCTTGTGAGCTTACAAAGGATGTTGCACATGAGCTTGCAATGATGTTGCACGTGAGCTTGCAAAGAAGTAGCTTGTGAGCTTACAAAGGATGTTGCACATTAGCTTGCAATGATGTTGCACGTGAGCTTGCAAAGATGTCGCTTGTGAGCTTACAAAGGATTTTGCACATTAGCTTGCAATGATGTTGCACGGGAGTTGCAAAGATGTCGCTTGTGAGCTTACAAAGGATGTTGCACATTAGCTTGCAATGATGTTGCACGTGAGCTTGCAAAGATGTCGCTTGTGAGCTTACAAAGGATGTTGCACATGAGCTTGCAATGATGTTGCACGTGAGCTTGCAAAGATGTCGCTTGTGAGCTTACAAAGGATGTTGCACATTAGCTTGCAATGATGTTGCACATGAGCTTGCAAAGGGTGTGAGCCGAGCGCGACGTGTGTTGCAGACTGCGCGTGTCGCTGCGCCACCACGGCCACCGCCTGTCGCGCAGGATCCGGCACAACCAGGAGATGGCTGCGCAGGACATGAACGGGGCCGAGAGTGCCGAGGAGAAGCCATCGCCAGGCAACCGCGAGGGGGAAGGTGAGACAATCCATTCCCTGAGATGTGCCCATGCAAGCTCGGATTTCAGCATCTATTTCAGACCAATTTAATCATGCATCAGCTAAACAAAATCTGGCTTAATAAAGACATAATTTAGGGTTGAGAGAACCGAACCGGACCCAAAGGTTCCATTTTAGTTCCATTTGGCTTCGTTTTTCGAACATATTTTGTCATTGTTTGTTCAAGGAGTGTTGTTTAGAGCTATTTATTCAATAATAGTAGTACCGCCTTGTATTTTATTAGCATTTTTTTCATTTTTGCATTGTGCCTTGTTAATTAGACGCTGGTTTTTCAACAAAACCGCACAAAACTATAAAATTTCTGATACGATTGGAGACCAGACCCGTTAACCAATTGACCTCAAATTTTAATCATGATCAGATTTGACAAACCTAGGGTTATCACTTGGCACATTTTTCAAATTAATTTCGAATCAATTCGTCAACCAGTTTTGTCTTCAATCGTATCCTAAAGAGTGCCTGCTACACGCGGCAAAGTCGCTCGATTCACCTCAACAATGTCCGTCGCAGGCGTCCGTCGGTCGACGCGCATGCGCAAGCAGAAGTACGACAACTTCAACAACAGCTGGATCGACGGCATGAACGGCCACCAGCCCCTGCGCGGCTACCCGTCGCCCTTCTCCGACAAGTCGGCCAAGCAGGAGAAGAAGGAGGAGGCGGCCGACGCGGCCACCGGATACGTCTACATGACGGACAACAAGGACGACGACAAGCCCAGCGAGCAGGGAACCAGCAGGGTACGTAGATGACAGGTTATAGATAGCATCTTCCGCAGACACAGTATGTGTTTTTGTTCAAGTTGAAGTCATCTTTATTTAACATCAATAATATGGAAGTCTCGTGTAAACTAAATTTCAGAATGATAGTTATTTTATGGAAGAAGAGATGTTGCTGCTGAACCTATAGTATTATTTATGTTGTGAGTTTTCAAGGAATTGGTTTACCAAGTTTGATACATTTCTTCTTATCTTAAAACAGGAAAGTTGACATTGACGTCACAATTTGCTATGTTGGTATTCATCATCGCTCACCAAATGAAGCTGGAGCCTAGCCCTAGCCATATGTGTTTTTATCTGTAAAGTAGCCAGCATTGTCTTGTAGAGTGGCTTTGCTTTGTATCGGCAACAGAGCGACATGTCTGTTTTGTGCCTCAGGAGCACGGGATGAAGCGAGCGCGGACGCTGGCCGAGCTGGACACCGCCGAGGGCGAGAACCCCGAGGACGACATGTACTCCCGAGTCAAGCGGCTGCGGCGGCCGGCACAGCGATACATGTTCGACGACGACAGCGCCAAACCAACAGGTCAGCGAAGGAACCCTCCGTTCACCTCCCACCACATCCAAACAACGTTCCAGTGATATCGGTCGAGGGGAGGGAGGGCAACGTAACGTAAATGTATGGAAAGAGGGTTTACCTTATCTTTCCATCACTCTTCATATTTGAGACAAGCTGTACTGGACTTGTTATGATATTATAATAATTTTATAAAACAAAATGGTACCTCAGGTGAGAAATATTAGGAATAATGTCCGTTGTAATCAAATTATTAAAAAATAAGAGATTGATTTTCTCTCCATAAAAAATATTTTTTATTTATTTTTATTTATTTTATTTATTTATTGGTAATACATTGAAATTATATACAGGAAAATAAGTAATTTCTCTCCCCTATAAAATTATACCTGTGTCGGGGAGATATATGCTGAAGTAATCATAATCCCCATAAAAAAACACTCCGTGTAAAAATACCAGCCAAGTCTCTTCAACTAAAAAAAATTGAAGAAATCTAAAAATTTAGCACTGAAAAGTGAAAAGTAGTGATATCAAAAAATTGGCCAAGTAAAAAAATTTCAAAAAATACTTTGCAGCATCGTGAATTATAAATAGTATAGAAGTTGGCCGTTAATCAAATATACTTATCTATACTTATAATATATCTATAATGCACTAAAAAAAACGATGCGCCAAGTATTTTTTGAAAAAATTGTACTTGGCCAATTTTTTTATATCACTAGGTACTTTTCAGTGCTATATTTTTAGATTTCTTCAATTTTTTTAGTTGAAGAGACTTGGCTGGTATTTTTACACGGAGTGTTTTTTTATGGGGATATCACTTCTTTTTTCAGTTTATTCTTACAACTTGTAACATTATATTGTGGCACCAAAGACCATAATTCTAGGGGTGTGCGAAGGTGGATTTTTGATTTCGAAGTCGAAGTCGAAGATTTGACCTCCTAAAATTCCGAAGTCGAAGTCGAAGTCGAAGATTTTGATTTCACTCAAAAAAAAATCAGAATTTGGAACAAAACATTAAACTTGAACTGAATTACTACCTTCCTCCACTAGTAGGCCTACTTCATCTTCGTTTTCGTCGGATAAATCCATTATATTTCTAAAATCTCCGAAAATAAACACGGCACATAACCTTTTCAAGTAAGCACAGCGTGACAGCAAGCGTCGACGTTAAAACCAAGATGGCCGACCGCAAAAACTTCTCGACTTCGGAAGTACCAACTACACGAAAATATATTTACCTCGAAAGTCGCGCCAAGTTTGAAGACGCAAATCGAAGCTTCGAACATTTTCGAAGCTTCGTTTTTTGGAAAAAAGGGTGTCGAAGTCGAAGCTTCGACTTCGACTTCGACTTCGAAGCTTCGATTATTTCGAAGCTTCGCACACCCCTACATAATTCCCTTAAAAAAATACGCCTTTGTGATTTGGTTGCTAAAAAAAGTTGTGCTTGTTACTATGTATATGCTATAAATAATATATGCTATGAAGTATAGCGAAAGTTTCGTTCCAATCGGTCCAGCCGTTCTCGAATTATGGCATCACTTCCGGTTTCAAAATGGCGGCTGACATCACTGCCACCTAAAATTTGTATCTGTAAGGTAATGTAGCATTATAAACCTTCTGAATATGTAGTTATTGTTATAAGAGATGATTTTAGTCAGATTTTGCAATTTTATGACGTCATTTCCGGTTTTGGTAATAGTACATTTCTATTTCGACTATTGATATTTTATATAGATGACCGTCTGAATCGTTTGGCGCTAGTTTCGTCCCGATCGGTCTATTTGTTTTTGAGATATGACGTCACTTCCGGTTTCAAAATGGCGGCACAAAAAAATCGTAAGGGCAAGGTATCATCAGACGCCAAAAGTGCACATGTGGTTAAAATTTCAGATCGATCGATTCAGCCGTTTAGGCTGTGGCCCTGTCAACGGGGACGCCTGATATCAGAATCATCATCATCATCAGATAAAAGGGGTGTAATTTCACTGTTTTCACGGCCCTCTAGCTCGCAAATGGCATAACCTGTTGTTCACAAATTTGGTACATGGTGTGGGGTGGGCCATAGCTCGAAATTAAGATATTTTGCAACAATGTGAGATTTTCCAATTTTGAGATCCAGTAGGCCGAAAATGCTATGTTGTTGCTTACAGTAAAAGTGTTTGGTCTGCTCCTTAGTTTATATCGGCATTTACGGTATGTTGAGTGACTGTGAGTGTACGGTACGACTTGGCTGGGTGGAGCGACCGCTCCACTAGATTTCAATATAATTTCAAAGTTGAAACCAAAATTTATGAGAAATAAAGGTAGGTACCTACGTTAGTTGATTCCATAGGCATTGACTTATGAAAATTAAGAAAATAATCTGAAAGCCAGGTCCACTAATTCGAGATTGTTCGAGGGCTCGTATAATTGAGAGTGACGTCAAAGTGACATCCTTCTAAACAAAATAGCATTCACTCTGCCACGTCAGTTTATTATTTTGTTTGGTCTGACGTCAGGCGGCCGTGAATCCGTATGAAATTTGTCTAGAACAATCTCCAATAAATGTCCCCTGAAGGCCTATACTTGAGAATATACGTTTGCATTGTAAAATACTTTAAAAGTTGACAAGCAGGCCTTAAGGCCGATGCACTATTGACGCAGACGGACGGCGGACGGATACAATGTTTATATATGACGTCCGCGTCGTCCGTCTGCGTCAATTGTGCATCGGCCTTTAGCCTTCAACATTTTTACATTTTAGGTATACAATGAAAACGTACATGGTTTCAAAACATGAAAACTCCCGAATAGGTCCCCTGGTGCACATTTGTGTTTTGTGCCATGCGAATGACCTGTGTGCTCGGGTGTGTGTCCGCAGGCCGCATCGCCGACCACCAGAGAGAGACGCAGAGCAGCTCGTCGAGCGACTCTGAGAGCGAGGTGGAGGCGGCACGGGAGGCGCGCAAGTACAGCCTCCGCAAGACCAAGCCGGCCGTGGACCGCTTCCAGGCCAGCATCGGTGAGTGGCTCGATCTCATTGGCCTGCTCGCTGTTTTCAGTCGGCACTTGAAGTTAACATTGGTTGGAGATAATATTTCCTCAATATCGTCATACTCGTACTTTTCAAATTGGGAAATTTTTTACAATAATGGACCAATGGTGATGGGAGGAGTCAATGTAGCATATTAGTTCTCTTTACTCACACTAGAGCAGCACTGTCCATATAGTGGGAGAGGGAGCCAATCAAACGTGTGGGGGAAAGACAGTTGAATTTCAAAATGGATCCATTTGCTTTCCATTAGCAAATTAGCTAATTAGCTGTCACAGCCTTCTTGACGGTCACGGCCCACATCCTTCTGTCATCTGTTTTATTCGTGACGTCACATAGCAAGATAATGACTAGTGGTCCATTAACATAACTAATTTTTCAGTTGACCTTAGCTTTTTGAACACCAACCTTATAGGCTTCGTGCCTGAGAAAATGTTATATTGTATCCCATAGAAAGATACTGGGAATAAAGAAATCTGACAGCAACGTCCCAACATTCGTCCAATCTCATATTTAAAGTGATTAGGTACTTATGATTATTAAAGGAAGATACCTGTAAGTAAGTACAAGACAATAATAAATAATAATAATAATAATACACAATATTTATCCATAGGTAGGTACCCATTTTCCAGCTAAATATTCATCTAAGGAAAGTGATTTACCTATTATTTAGGTGCCTTGCTCGACACATTTCTCTCCTGTCTCTCCTGTCTCTTTTCCTCGGACTCCTGACGACGTCAACTGCCAGAATCCTATAAAGACAATCGATTTTTGGGCTCAAAGGTAAAAGGTAAACTTGGACACAAGTTTAGCACAAATATTGTATGTTAGTGTTTTTATTGCTAAAAGGTCACTAAAAAATTAGTTATGCTAGGTACCTAATATTTTAGCAGATTTTTTTTATTTTATTTTAAAATTTATTTTCTAAGATTTATTTTAGATTTTTTGGCCCAAGGTAAAAGGTAAACTTGAACACAAGTTTAGCACAAATATCGTATGTTTGTGTTTTTATTGCTAAGATCTACTAACTAAAAAATTAGTTCTGCTAATTATTAATTGAATTTTATTTTATAGGTACACTCCCCCAAATAATAAATGGTACTTGGTACAAAACGTATTGGCTGCTGGGCCGGTTCCTTGACAATCAATCCTTATTATTAATGAAATCGGAGCTCACCTAAAAGAGTTAGATAATGCGTTTGCACTGACTTCATGGGAAGATGCCATCAAACCTTAATCAGTCAATTAATTTTCTTTCGAGTAGGTACCGTTTATTATTTGGGGGAGTGTACATATTTCATAGTTTGAAGGGTTCAAAAGTTATACGCGATTTCAGAGATATTATCTCTGACCTTGCCTTGGAGTGCACTCAACTCTCAGAGACCAACATACATCGTTTTGTCCGACGGAAGTCTGTAGCGTTGTGTTGTGTCTTGCAGACCCGCCGCGCGCCGCCAGGTCCGCGCGCGTGCTTCGCTCCATGCTGCGGCGCCACGCTGCGCGCAGGGGACGCAGCAGCTCCACCAGCAGCAGCGACGAGGAGCGCTTCGACCGCCGGCCCAAGGCCAAGACGCTCACGGGGTCAGTAGAGTCGCGTTCGCTTGCTACGCGGAAGATTTAATAATAATCCCGGACATTTTCGGCTGACCAGGGTCCTGATTCTACAACTATTTTTTATTGCTAGCGGAATCGTAATGTGTGTACAGCTTATGGCAAAATTCATTGCTAGCGGATTTGCTTACCGCTTTGCAGTTATAGAATCAGGGAGTGAGGTGAGGAATCTGATGAAGGTAAGGTCATTTGCGCACCAAAGTCAGCCAAACAACAGCTGGGGAGGCAAGAAACCCCCCTTTTCTTAGAAGCAGGAAATTCCTGTTTATAAGTATGTAGGTAGGTATAACAAGTCTGGAAAGCCAACATTTAGATCAGTATCAGCTATCATTATCCAAACATATTAGATTGGTATAGCTATTTTGATTTCTATATCAACATCATGTTATTCATGCTGTTTTCTAAAATTAGAAATCTCAAAACTAGGGTTCGTCTTATATAGAATGCATTATTTTTTACTGTAAATATACATACTGGATTGATATTTTGAAACGCTCGCTCAGTAAATTCATATTTCTTAATAATAGAAAATCCTAGTATTCCGTGCTCAGTTTCACTCCAAATTATTCATAAAACCACCCTAATGTGTCGATGTATGCCTGCAGCAAGGGGCTGATGAACCTTGCGTCGGGCGGCCCGGGCGACGTCAAGCCTACCAACACGCTGGCCGACGTGGACCCGATGACGCTGGACAAGTCCATCATGTTCGCCAACGTCGGCGGCCTCGAGGACCACATCCGCTGCCTCAAGGAGATGGTCGTCTTCCCGCTCATGTACCGCGAGGTGTTTGAGAGGTTCCACATCCAGCCGGCCAAGGGCGTGCTCTTCCACGGACCACCAGGTCGGTCAAACACTCTTTCTTTACTCGCGGCGCTTGTAGGGGTGTTCATTGATCGTTATTTCAATTCGTTGATCAAAACTTTATGTATTATAATCTATTACATACCTATTATTAAATTCTATTCTATTACATACCTATTATTAAATTCTATTCTATTACATTCTATTAAAATAAGAATGGAATGGAACCACTGATATGTACTAGGTGGATTGAGCTTCCCTTTTGAATTGCCGCCAGTGGAGGTCAGTTTTGGCATCGCTTATGGGTACATTATGGGTACCTCCAATTGATAATTTGACGGATGCGATTTTATTCAGAAGGATCATCTCAACTCAGCCTGTCAGGAATTTATCAGTTCGGAAAAATAATTACTAGAATGTATGTCCAGGTTGTCATGCATTTTCACTTCCAAGATGCCATTTCTAGCCCTAATTTATGCCAAAGGTATCACTTATTAATTCTGTACCTCAGACTCAGAGGTAGGATGTTCATTTTCTCGATTTTATGCTGCATTCTTTTGGAATATCATAATCAAGCTCTATCAAATTGCCATGATGTCAACAATTACAGTTATATTGAAGTATTATCTTACACAATGACTTGTGTTACCATTACAAATGATTGGATGAACATAGAAATATTGGATTTAGGCTCATCCCAAGAAGAATATTGAAATGTTTTGAGAAACCGTCTGAAGTGTGGCAGTGTATTGTCTGGTGGATGATGTATGTTGTTGTTGCGCAGGCACCGGCAAGACGCTGCTTGCGCGCGCGCTGGCCAACGAGTGCAGCCAGGGCGAGCGCAAGATGGCCTTCTTCATGCGCAAGGGCGCGGACTGCCTGACCAAGTGGGTGGGCGAGTCCGAGAGACAGCTCCGACTGCTGTTCGAGCAGGTTCGTTCATCAGTCTGTCTTGTCAACACGTAATTCACTGGTCATGAAGTGAAGTTGCAGATGTTAATTCTCTGGAAAGTTTTCCTGCGAGCCTAGTTATCTACTCAAGTCTCTTGTCAAGTGGCCCCTATATTCCACTGTTTGACAACTTTTTATTGAACTCCATTGCATAATTTTTTTGAAATAAGATTACAAAAGACCAAAATCTAGCCACTTTTTGATGCCATTTCTGCAACATTTTCTTTTTTTTGCTGTAGGTACACTAATATTTTTTGATAGGACCTTTTGCAATCTTATACATTCTGATCAAAATAAATAGAGGATCTCATTGGTTTTTACTTTTTTCCATTTAATTGCCTCTTTTTCCCAATTCTTGTCACTATTTGACCACTATTTTATGCATCTAGGGCTCTCTTACTTACTTTTAAGTTATTGGTAGGTATTAGGGGTGTTCAACGATTATTTTATTTAAATCGATTAACGTAGATCCAAAGAGCGATTTAGTTCCTCAGAAAATCGTCGGATGGCGCAGCGGTCGGTCGTCAAGTTCGACTTGATATTGTCACGTACGTTTACAACGCTACTGTGTTCATAGAAAATGCAGCAAAACAAACAGTGACCTTCAGTCTAAGCTGTGACTGACACTCAACGACCTGCCACTATCAGCGTAACGCGATCCCGAGCGATATTATTATCTCTCTACCCCCACGCACGGCAAGTTTAGCACACTCGGGTAATCCTTTCATAAAGAGAGAACCTGTATATTATTGTTACTTCTCGACAAAACACAGGATATTTGATAGACAATAATATTAATGTAACTGAAGTATGATTTTCACAGTCAGTTTCAGTTCCCTCGTTCAATCATTTCTTATAGATAGTTATTGATAAAAATGAGACCTACATACATCACAACAATAGGTGGGTACTTTAGTATACATAACATCAGGGCCGTAACAGGGGGTGTGCGGGCGATGCGGCAGCACAGGGTGCCGCCAACAAGGGGCCGCCAGGAAGCTAAATTTGTATGTAATTACTTTTTTGCACCCAAAATTAATTTTTGCGCATTAAAAACACAAAAAACGCCCTGCGGGGCATGGTTGATGGCGGTGATGATTTCAGTCATACCCAAGAGGTCTAACCCCCCCCCCCTTCTAAAATTAATGCGCCCTTTAAAAAAATGAAATAAAGTTTTGAAATAAAAATTATTCTGCTGAAAGAAATTGCAGTGAAATTGAACGTCAGAAATGATTAAAAACCATAAAATCCTATCAAAAAAATCAAAATTTTCCGTGTCAGGGCCCTGGAGCACTATTCCTGAAAAAAGTGAGAGTGAGTATGAGAAAAAATAGTGAGAAAATTGGTATATGGAATCTAAGCCTGCTGGATTCCTATTGGTTGATAACAATTTTCTCACTATTTTTTCTCATACTCACTCTCACTTTTTTCAGGAATATGGCCCCTGGACCCGCATATGGTTAAGAGCCCCCCCCCCCCCCAGACCCCTCATTGCTGTCATTGCAAGGGCCGTGGAAATGTTTGACCACTGTTTTGCATACTTATTTGTTTTGTGCACAACCAAGTTTTGGTTTGTCCTAGTCTGAAATCATCACTGGTTGGGTATAGCGTTTTCTGGGGAGGTGTGGTTGGCGGTGGGGGGTGGGGGGGGGGGGGAATTTAGATTTGCACCGGGCGCCGAAATCCCTAGTTACGGCACTGCCAATAAGCAGTAAGAAAAATCTGTACTACGTGTTTTGGTATCAAATAGTTTAACGTATAATTATTAAATTTTATTCATGAGGATGATCATGTTGGACAAATGAGTAAATGAGTTGTCTCATTGGATAATACCTATGTTCAATTAGTTTTGCAAAACTTGAGAAAATTTTGAGAACTCAACCTCATAATCAAGAAAATCTGTGCGTTTTTATGTGCGTTTTTAATTTATATCTGGAGGGATATCTGGGGGTGTTTAGGATCTCTAGCAGGGGGTCAGGATCTCAAGCAGGGGGGTCAGGCTCCAGCCAGCGGGGGTCCATTCCCCCCTCCCCACCCCTATTCCTACGCGCCTGTACCTGGAAGTGTTAGGGTTGTCCAGTGTCCAATGTAAAGTTTACATTAGACAATCCTTTATTAGCAATGTTTGATAAGATTAATTTATTCCAAGATTTATTTTACTAGCCCACCACTTAGCTGATTCCCCTTTAAATTAAAAGCAATTCCTCTTTTATAATGCCATTTGTCGTGATGAAAAAGGGTGACTTCAAACAGTGTACAAATAGCTTAGAAATGCATCAAATTCAATATTGAAATTCAAAATTTCGCACCCTGATCCCCTCATGGATGAATTCCAGTTCGACCACTACTGGGGTTGCAGTGATTTTCAATAAAGTTCACGAAGTTAAAAAATAAATCAGCAAAATTGAACTGTGTTATCTCTGCGCCCCTGAATCACTATCTCTGAAACCATCCATCCAAATTTAATGTTTTATAACATTTATTTTGCACATCCATAATTTTAAGTGCAAAAATGCTTTGAAGGAAAATTAAAATTACGGGCAATTAATTTTGAAATTTTGAACGCATATGACTTCATCACTCCAGCGGCCAGCCTGAAACAGATTATTATATTGATCACTCATTCAATTCAAATCAAATGGGATTTATAAGAGAGAGGTAAAGAAATAACAAAGGACTCTGGGCGCTTGCCCTTCCCCCCCCCCCCCCCCCCCCACCCAGGTGTATTTTACGTATAGTTTCATTTTGTAAAAAAAAAATCTCAAAATAATTCATTTCCAAAAAATGAAAAAATGAAAAAATGAATGAATCCTTTTTGGGTTTTTGGCCATTCATTTCAATGGCCAAAAACAAAAAATTCCCTGCCGGGCAAGGTGGAAGCATGCCCTCCACCACCCCAAAAAGTGACATATTTTTAAAATATTTTTTCAACAAAATACACCTCATAACGTCTCAAGACTCATTTCAAAGTGTAAAAAATACAAAAAAATACCTGCAGGGCAAGGTGGGTGCCAAGGGCGTATACGGGATTAAATTTCGGGGGATCAGGCATTATAAATATTTTGAATAATCACAGTAGAAAGCCGGGCGTTAGGTCATTTGTTTTGGTGCAATTATGAATCGCAGTGTAGCTTTTTCAGGAAATTCTAAATTGCAATATGGCCAAAAACTTGTCTAAGAGGTTGAAGAATAGGTAACTTTATTAAAATTATTAGCATAATATACAAGTCCGGGGCGCGTTAATTTTTCTGGCAAAGACTTCATAAATGGGACGTAAATTTACTGCGACAAAAACTCTAATAATTTGCTTATTTATACAAATAGACAAATATACAAATTACAAATATTCATGTTGTGTTCTGACAGCTATTACCTACATCAGTAAAATGAAGGGTATATATGAACAGTAAATATGCTCTATTTCGAATTAAAAGTTCGAACATTTTTTACTCTAGAGGGTTTTCACGACCCCAATTTCATCCCAGAACTATCGTAAATGACATTTTAAACATAATCTAGCTAGGTGGACACCATTTTTTTTTCAAAAATTTTTAAACTGGAATTTTATAAAAATATTTTTTTTTCCCATTTACGAAGACTTTGCCAGAAAAATATTCGCGTCCGGCGTGCATAGCCCCGGAAAATGTTTGTAATTTTAACTCAATTCTAAGCATTTGGTACGTTTTCGACATTATCTGCCTATGGCTCATTCCATTCTACTTCACCCAAAGTCGTTGCGCCTAGAATTTTGATTTTTTTTATATTTTGCACAGTTGTTCCTACATATAAGCTGATATCAAATCTCTAGTTTAAGTTCGTTTCAAGTCGGCGTACTCAAATTACGTGTAATTAAAGATGGCGCGGACGGGAAAATCAGTGTTTTTAAGCTTCCAGGAGAAATGCTGCCATTTCCATACTATTCAAGTTAACAGAACGATCTTTACGGCGTTTTGTTCATAAAAGATCGGTCTATAATTATGTTATTTACAATTTTGCTGTATATGGAACCCTTCATAATGTAATTTGCCCTCAAACTTTGACTAAAATTCTTAAATTTTTCCAATATTTGAGGCATGATTATGAATAGAAGGGAGTGATGGTTCAAACACCCAATTTTATTTTAGTTTCACCTTATATGTAAGAATAGATTTTCACACTTCAATGTTAGTTTTTATTAATTGTTTTTTACCAAAAAAAAGTCAAAACCCTAAAAAGTACCATTTTTGGTCGCATTTTCCTCAGGTGGGGGACCAGATAAAAATTTGCGCTCAACGACAAAATAACCTGCATTACTTGATGTATAATTGCTGCTAGTTTGGACTTGTTTTTTTAACGGGTGTGGAAATGAATTTTCGCGTGCATTTCCAGGTGCGAAAATGCATTTCCGCACCCGTTAAAAAAACAAGTCCAAACTTGCAGCAATTATACATCAAGTAATGCTGGTTATTTTGCCGTTGAGCGGAAATTTTTATCTGGTCCCCCGCCTGAGGAAAATGGGACCAAAAATTGTACTTTTTAGGGTTTTGACTTTTTTTTTGTAAAAAACAATTAATAAAAACTAACAATGAAGTGTGAAAATCTATTCTAACATATAAGGTGAAACTAAAATAAAATTGGGTATTTGAACCATCACTTCCTTCTATTCATAATCATGCCTCAAATATTGGAAAAATTTAAGAATTTTAGTCAAAGTTTGAGGGCAAATTACATTATGAAGGGTTCCATATACAGCAAAATTGTAAATAACATAATTATAGACCGATCTTTTATGAACAAAACGCCGCAAAGATCGTTCTGTTAACTTGAATAGTATGGAAATGGCAGCATTTCTCCTGGAAGCTTAAAAACACCGATTTTCCCGTCCGCGCCATCTTTAATTACACGTAATTTGAGTACTCCGACTTGAAACGAACTGAAACTAGAGATTTGACATCAGCTTATATGTAGGAACAACTGTGCAAAATATAAAAAAAATCAAAATTCTAGGCGCAACGACTTTGGGTGAAGTAGAATGGAATGAGCCCTATGTGATGCACTACAACTAGGGTTGCCATACGCCATGACTCGAAAAAGAGGTAATCAGATTTTGAGAAGTAAATTGTATAATGTGCTATCCAAAAACGATATTCTGGGGAAAATACTTTGCTCACGACACCAATGGGGGCCTGGGGGAGGGCCCCCCAGCAGCATGCGGTTCCGGGCCGCACAGGCCCGGGAAAATTTTGGATTTAAAAAATTAATTTGAGCTATTTCTATGCGTTTTGGAATAATAATTTTCAAAGATTTTGATATTACGTAAAACTGGTATTTCCACAATTATGGACATTTTTCTAACAGCATCTAGAAGTGACAGAATTATCACTGAATTTCTATAATTTTAGGCCCCTCAGCAACATGCGGGTCCGGGGCCGCACAGGCCCGGGAAAATTTTGAATTTCAAAAATGAATTTGAGCCATTTCTATGCGTTTTGGACTATAAAATTCGGAGAAAATAATTCATTTTAATTCAATACTACTTCATGAATGGCATTTTGTACAAATATTTAACAACACATTAAAAAACCCGGACATTTCGTCAAATTCCTAAAAAGCCGCCCGGACAAAAAAAGACACCCAAAAAAGAGGACATGTCCGGGTAAAACCGGACGGATGGCAACCCTAACTACAACTTCATCACATGCTAATAACTGAGTATTATTTTCTCTCCATATTGTATAGATTGACGTTACTAAGTTATAATTGGTAGTAATGTAGTAGTAATTTTATATTGATTTATTAGGTCGTGTTTTGTTTTTAATTGTTTGATATCTTCTACATGTGTTAGGAAATTTTATCTCAAGGTGCTGCAAGTTGCACGTTGCCGGGGCTCGCTATCAACTTATCTTATCGCTTATCGAAGCGTTTTCCGAGTGCAAATTTATGTTCCAGTAAGTTTCTATTTTTTTCTGAAAAATATTGCAAACGTTCAAATTATCTCGGGGACCAACCAAATTCTTTAGTCTTCATTGCTAGACCTACATAGGTGCTACATAGAATAACTGACAATTTGCTTGAACTTTTAATAGGTATGTTCCAATATTGAAATGAGATGCATACCTCATTAAATACGACTAGAAAATAAATTATTTCATCTCGTTGAAATTTCATAAGAAGAATACGTTATGTATGCCGTGATCAGAGTGGATATAAAATGAAGAAGAAACACATTCATAATTTTGGTGATTCCATATTGATTGAACCTTTGAACACAAATTCAAGTGCAGACGAGATTTCAAGCTGCTCTTGTTATCGCGACAAGACGTGATGGAATGCAAGTGAGTGGGCGGAGCTCGGCAGCGCTGAGCGAGTAATAGTTTATGAAACAACTGTACTAGGCACGGCAAATAATTTGCTTCGGCCGTGACTTCGAATCTTTAATCATGCTTTTACTCGAATTTTCTTCTTCGTATCTTCGGAAATGAGTTAGGAAGAAAGGCAATGGTTTTTTCTACATTTTGATCGAATACATTTTTCAATAATTGTCATAGGACTTTTAATAAATCGAGGAGAAGTTGGTGCTTCAAAATTAACTCGTTTTTCTGGACGGTTAGTCCGCGGAAATAAATTATCCCAATTAATTCGAATAGCATGTATTATTACTTCTGACACGGTCAAATACTAGCTAATACCATTCTGATTATGATGACACATTCAGAATTGCAAAAATATCACTCCTTCACACCGATATTTATGTTTAAAAAAATGAGAATTTAATTTAGGTAAAAACTTTTAATATAATATTTTTTTATACACGATCATAGTTATTTAGCTTATAAAGTTATGTTAAAATAAATGACATCATCTTAAAGAAGAATTCTTCAGCTTTCCAATGGTATATGATTGAAGTATATTTGGATTTCGTGGACACTCTGTCCAGGAGATATACTGAGTCATGTCACGGCGCGTTTTGCGCTCTCGACTAGGCCGTCAGCGTCTTGTGGCACATTCTTAGGCAGGTTAGGCAACCCGCGCAGCACAGCTCTATGGATCTACGTTAATAATTCGATTTTCGTAATTTAAATCGATTAAATAATCGAATTAAATCGTATTGATATCTATATGTCATCATGTTCAGGGTGGTCAAATCATATCACTTTTATGGCAATATTAACCTCAACAATGAAATGAGTACGGGAAAGTCATTCATTTTTACTTCAAAGACGCTGTAATGTGCCGTAATTCATTCAATCTTCACTGATGTATGGTAATGCGAATGAGAAGTGCACACTGAAACTTTAGAAAATACACACAAACATGAATTTATCAATAAAATATTAAGCACACAAAGAAAATTGTTGACAGAATGAAGGCAGCCATTTTAGAGATGTTGCAAAGTGCAACCATTTTCAAGGCTGAAATTCAAATTGATATAATTCGATTATTTTTTCTTATATCGATTAATCGATTCGATTAAATCGTAATTGTGAACACCTCTAGTAGGTATATGCTGTCTAACTTATGCGTGATATAGCCCACTGCAGCTTCTTACGGGATGACCTTGGATTTACTCCATGGCGGCCTATTTCAAGCGTACCTTAGAGAGGGAAAATTAGAGTAATTAGAGTGGAATCCCTGCAACTGACGTGTTTGTGTGCAGGCGTATCAGATGCGTCCGTCGATCATCTTCTTCGACGAGATGGACGGCCTGGCGCCTGTGCGGTCGAGCAAGCAGGACCAGATCCACGCCAGCATCGTGTCCACGCTTCTGGCGCTGATGGACGGCCTGGACAACCGAGGCGAGGTCATCGTCATAGGCGCCACCAACAGGATCGACGCCATCGACCCGGCGCTGCGGCGGCCAGGCCGCTTCGACAGGGAGCTCTACTTCCCGCTGCCCGCCAGACAGGTCCGTTGTGTCCACAAGCGGGATGATCGTTGCCTTGCTATATGTTAACAGCGGGTGTAGCCTGCCCACTCATTATAACTGAAATATAATGAAACCAAAAAGGGAATTGTTGGATAATCGGTAGAGTGTTTTTTATGGAACTAAAATTTGTAGTAGGTAGGGTCAAACATAGGTATAAATATTATTGGTGTAACTCGCGAGAGGTAGATGGCCCTAAGACGTCAATTTTCTTGATTTGCGTTGCACACTTTTGGAATTTTTGGAAGCTCTTCAATTGCCATTTGACTGATGTCAACAAATACAGTTATACAAGTACTCTCTTACGCAATGACCCATGTCACCATTACAAATATGATTGGATGAATGCAGAAAGACTGTTGATGAGCTCACCTCAAGTATCATTGAAATGGTGAAATTGATTTAATTAAGAATTATAATAAATTAATCTAATATGTACGATTGTCTTTTATAGGAAGTGTGAATTTTTTTATTAAATTGAAAGATGATAAATTATTTTAAATTGTGGCCAGAGTATTGGAATATCCTGTTATCAAAGTCTTCTGCAGCTTGACCTGATTGTTCTGTTGTAGGAGCGACAAGAGATCCTGCGCATCCACGTGTCGCAGTGGCAGCAGCCGCCCACCGACCCCCTGCTGACCTCGCTGGCCGAGCAGGCGGCCGGCTACTGCGGCTCCGACCTGCGGGCCCTGTGCTCGGAGGCCGTGCTCCAGGGGCTGAGACGGAGATACCCGCAGATCTACAACTCCAGCCAGAAGCTGCTGCTCGACCCGGCGGCAGTGCAGGTGCGCTCAAGAGACTTACTCGTGCACGCTCATTGTACATGCTTAAAACAAGCTGTCACTTGAGAGGTGCCTTGATTAATCAAAGTTTTTAATAGATTTGGAACAATAAATTTGTGGATTTATTGTTAAATTTTGCACATCAAAAAGACAACAAGAAAACTACTAGGTACCTGCTATAAAGATAAATCCATGAATTTACTGTACAAAGTCCCTTAAATCCTTTGTTTACTGAAGTTACAGCTGAAATGAATTAGCTTTTTTAGCTTTTGAAATGCCCATACAATTTTTTTAAGGGACATGGATTTTTAGAATTCTTGAGATGATTTATTTTCCTGTTAATTTTTATGTAGAATTATTTTTTCCTTCACACTAAATTGCATTGTAATCTCATCCGACCACAATTAATAAATTCAGGAAGCATTTGCAGTTGCTGAATCATTTCCAGTTCTTGTTGCATCAACCAACAGAGTTGCAATTTAATTTGCTGCACAGCAGTTGAATGTAATCCAAAGATCATTTATTCCGATTGGTGGCTGTAACCTGCAAGCGTGACTGTGTGTGTGCAGGTAGAGCGCGAGGACTTCCTGCGCGCGCGGAGCACCATCATCCCCGCCGCGCACCGCTGCGCACCCTCGGCGGCGCGCAAGTTGAGCGCGCTGGTGGAGCCGCTGCTGAGCGAGCAGGTGGCGCGCGCCGTGCACGCCCTCGCAGACTCATTCCCCCACGCACTTTCCAAGACGGTCGGGTGAGTTACTTTTTATACTGTTTTAACCCCTTGGGGTCCGAATATTCTACCAATTTCTAACCAAAGAAAGTGTATTTATTTCGCCAGTGTAGGCGCCTAATTGTCATCACTTGCCGAGGTAATAGGTATCATCATTATTTACATCAATACTTTCATCGTCATAAATAAAATCACTCTCACTACTATTTACTTCATTAGAACTGTCCAAAAGAAGGTTTAAAATGTAATCGGAACTTGAAATTGTTTACTTGGTAGCCATCTTGGTTATGCGAGTGTCAAAAAGATTTCTTGACCGACTTTCATGGATCAATATAAATCGATAGTTGCATGTATCGATATAAGAAGCGGACTGAAATTTGCTGTATTCACTATTCACACTCTTCTGAAAGAATGCATTGCAGCGCTATCTTACAACAACCAAATCAACTATTAAGTGAAATTGGTAGCGCGGGATATTTATTGTCAATGGACCGCAAGGCCAGGCAAAACCATGACGAATGCCGATCGTCAAAAGACCCCACGGGGTTAAACATTAAATAATACTTGGCGCTTCGTTTATAAAATAATACCTATTTGACGGGGCAGGTTTGAAGTATCTCAACACCATATAGGGCTGTGCAAGTCTCGAAAGTTCTCGAATATGAAACTCCATCTCGATCGTTTGTTCAAATTGCCATCTCGAATTTTCATGTCTCGAGCATATCAACTAGAGCCATCTAGATTTCCAATTTTTTGTTTCCAATTTTCCAATTTTCCAATTTCCAATTTTGTTTCCAATTTTTTCCAATTTTTTGTTACTTTCTTTGTATCGTCCATAAATTTGATTTGTATTGTTTTATATATAAAGCAGACAGTTCTGCATACTTATCAAATGTTATTCTTGTGTGGCTGGACAATTGGCATTGTGTTTCTCTTTCACCAAAAAAATTTGTAAAAAAGTATAATCTTGCTCTGCTCGAACCTTCTTGATCTCGAAGGTAAAATATCTCGTTCGATCTCGCTCGACTTTTATGAAATAATCTCGATCTCGCTCGACATGAAAAATTTCAATCTCGCACAGCCCTAAACACCAACATTGGCAACATTGTATGGCGAAGGGTTTGTGAAGTTTAAACGGTCAGGTAGCTTCAAAAGAAAGTGCAAAAAAGTTCATAAGCTTAACTCTCATGCAATTAATGAACTCCCATAATAACCTACAGTTTATTCCATTTCAAAAAGGGAATGGGAATTGCATAAATCTACCACCAGATATCCCCACCAGCATCACAATACCAGCTTGCTATTGTTTGGTTGGTTGGAGGTAGATGTAAACAGATGAAAATTACTCCTTTAAATGTATTTTGTTAACCCACCCAGGTTATTAAATATACAGTGGAACCTCCTTAGTTTGTTTCTCCTTAATACCTACATAATGTTAGAATACCTATGTTATACCTAGATAACAGGGTGTAACATCAAACGTTTTATTTATTGAACAAAGTCACAAGTAGGTACAATGCATCATAGGTGGTAAAGACAATAATTATACGATTCAATATCCACAAAAACACAATTAAATTCTACTTAGTAAAAAGTTATAATGTGTGTTAAAACTATTGTCTTATGATGTAGTTTGAAAAGTAGTATTGCCCAGCATTTAAAACAAACTATTTCTTGACGAAAAGATGACGTTGAACTTACATGGAAGAAACTGATGTTTCAAGTTTCTCGTTGTTTGGAAGAGATTATCGAAGTCTGGTTGTTCATGGCCATCAGTGACGTCTTGCGTTGCTTATTCCAAGACAACGGACAAGGTGTGCATGTTCGTTTAATATTGAAGATTCATCTTATCTGGAAGCTTCTTTCCTATTCTGATAAAAATTGTGAACCGAACAACAAAAATTCTCTTAATAACCACGAAGTAAGTCCAAATCAATTCTTCAAATAAGTCAATTATCTAGAATATTCTGTTTCTTGAACTTTAACTTCCATAAATTCTAACTTTTTCCTATTCAAAGCTGAGCCTGCAAGTAGATATTTGCTGATGTCAGTCCTCAATACCACAAGACCGTGTGCTAATAATCTTGTGGACTGAATCCTGTAGACTGCGTCGATATGTCTGGAAATTATCTTACTAACTGATGGAACTGTCACTGACGGCCATGTTTTGTCCAGCTCCGAGGAGGCGTGCGGCATACACAAGCCGCGCCTGCTGCTGTGCGCGCCCACCGACGCCTACGGCCAGGCGCACGCCGGCCCGGCGATCCTCGCGCACATGGAGCACGTGCCCGTGCACTCGCTCAGCCTCTCCACGCTCTTCCACTCCGCCAGCACCACGCCCGAGGAGGTCACCATCCAGGTACGTGCCTGCGCCGTCCACACCACATTCATTCAGCATTTTATTTGTGATGACAGCGTAATTTGGGCACCAGCGGTCATGTGATTTAGGCTGGTTTTACTATATCCCAATAAAAAGTCAACTTGAGCAGTCTTGACTCTTGATATATATTCTCAATGGCTGGTCAGCAATTTCATTGCGTTACGGGTGTGATCCCAAAATACCCGAGTTTATTTTCTAGCCCGACCACGTCTTATTAGAAAATACATGAAATTTGGTATCTAATTACATACCTACCTATACATAGTTACATTGGGCATGGAGTGGAGACACATAGTATAAATATTTTGAGAGTTCTAGTTGTGTTGTAATGTGTAATAGTACCTACTAGCTTTTATGTAAATAATAAATGGAATTTGTCATACCCGTAACGCCATGGAATGGTTGTGTTGCCAAAGTTACCACAGTAAATATTTAACCTACAGCTAACTTTTCGGGTCATCTTTCAAACGGGTCTGAAGTAAATTTATTTTCTCCCAATAAGCCCACTATGTACTAAATGTTTCCAGTCTTATTAAAGTGCGAATGCCTGTCGTGTTTCTGAGCCCCGAGTGACCTGCGCAGGTGTTCAACGAGGCGCGGCGCAACCCGCCCAGCGTGGTGTACGTGCCTGGCGTGGGCGCGCTGTGGGAGCTGCTGTCGGAGACGGTGCGCGCGGTGTTCCTGTCCAAGCTGCGCGAGCTGGAGCCCTGCGCACCCGTGCTCCTGCTCGCCACGTCCGAGAGGCCCTACGACCAGCTGCCGGAGGAGGTGAGCCTCGTTTCATTGCTGCGTAGCATGCGGGTAGCTCGGCAGTTTGTGTAATAGGTCTTCTTAGAAACATGGACTGGAAGGGGAAGCGTAACCAAAAACAATTGTGAAATCGGAATCCTTATTTATATGTAGGGTTGGGACTTGACATCGATTTTTCGATTTGACATCGATGTCGAATGAAATTTTAAGTTTCGATTCGACATCGATTTGAATTGTTTAATCAAATAATCGTTTGACATCGTTTAAAAAATTCCGAGAATCAGCGCGCAGTATTGTAGTGCTGGCAACAGTGCAACGCGCCTCTCAAGATCAGCTGAGTGGCCTGCTTCCGCCCTTCCTGCATACCGCGTGTGCAGTTGAGGGTGGGTTGGTCAGTTGTCTCTTGCCATTCAGCGCGTGTTGTTTTTATTCTCTCGTGAAAGAATGTTTCCACGCAAAAAAATAATAACCCCGCCGTGGAGACGAAGTGAATTGTGGAAAGTTTTCGAGTTTGAAGTGAACATTACGGGCAACATTGCTAAAGGATGTTGAATGCAGACAATGTTACCTATGCTTCACGGGATATATTCCGGCAACAAGTCTAATAAAACCATGAATTTGCAACTGGATTTGCAACGAAATTTTTTCATTAATTGTTCCCTTTTACATAAATAAATGCTTGTACGTTATTTGAAATGAAAAAGTTATTTATTTCAATCATTTCCTCGTCATTTGTTGCCGCGAGGGGGGTGTGAGAGGGACATCTCTAGCGCTGGAACATGGCCTTGGGCAGACGCAATTGCAGTGTTGCCACATTTCGCCGTAATTATTTCGATGTGGCCCATTATTACGATGTCAAAATTATTTCGATGTCGAAATTATTTCGATTTGATGTCGAAATCTTCAGTTTGACATCGATTTAGCAAATCAAATCGAATCCCAACCCTATTTATATGTAATATTATTTCAATTTGGTTTCCATAAAAGTTCTTTAAAAATTAATTTTTAAAATTTTTACTTTTTTGCTCTACCAATCTCAAATTAAATTTACAATTTTTCTAAAAATTAATTACGTACAGGGTCAAAGAGTTCTGCAATCTACATCGTCAAGTACTAAGTTCGATAAGTTTGATTAAAAAATTTAATCTAATATTGGTCTGAATTGGAAGGAACCTAATGGAAGCCAAATGGAACTGGAATCGTTATTTTATTTTAATGAATTGGAACCGTAAATTTTTAAAAATGTATGGAACTGTAACCGAAATTTATTTGGTTTCTACTAATCCCTGTTAAATGAAGTGTTCAAAAGAGATTTCATTTCTTTTTGTTCAGCTTGATCTTTTGAACTGTCTCAACTTTTCACCTATTTATTGCATGTATAATCCAATATAGCAATGCTTTTATAATGCATTGCCATTCTACTGTATTTTGCTTGACTTCTGAATCTGATTCTATAAACTGCAAGGGGGTAGCAAATCGGCTACGGTCGGGGACAGGCAAAGATGAACCCGCTCTAGCATTGGCCGGCCTATACCAGGCCATGTGTTAAACTGCGTTCATCTTGGCCTATCCCCCACCGTAGCAATAAGATTTTGCCATATGCTTTATACAGATTGCAATTCCCTCAGCAATGGAAAGTGAGTCATATATTCAGACACCTGTTATTGCTATGCCTCTACCGGCAAAAACCATCACATTCTTGTGTTTTGCAATCTCTCACTTGTCGCCGCAGGTGTCGAGCCTGTTCAGCCGCTACCGCTCCGAGGTGGTTCCGCTGCGCCTGCCCACGTGCGCGGAGCGGCGCCTCTTCTTCGCGCCACTGCTGCTGGAAGAGGCCGCAGCTCCCCCCGCACCGCACGTCGGCGAGAAGGAGCTGGAGCCGCTGCCCCTGGCGCCGCCCCCGCCGCCCCCCGCACTCTCCACCGAGCAGATGACCGCGCGATACGAGCAGGAGGAGGCCACGCTCAGGGAGCTCAGGATATTCCTGCGAGACTGCTGCTCCAAGCTCGCCAGGAACAGGCTGTGAGTTCATTCACACTCTCACTTCTCATCCTTAAGCCTGATTTACACGGTACATTTTCTTGAACAACTTCTTGTCACAGAACTTGAGCTCAATTTTTATATTATTTAAAACATGTTCTAATTTCTATGAAGAAGTGTGACACTGAAGTTGTACAAGAAGTTGCTCCGTGCAAATTGAGCTTTATTGTGAAACTTACTACCTTACTAAACATGAAGGAAACGGAACAGGTATGGCTGAGTGGTAACGCTCTGAACTTGTATTCCGGAGGCCCGGGTTCGATTCCCGCAGCCGTCCTTCCTGACTGGGGTTTTTTCGTGGTTTTCCCTCAGTCGACAGGGAAATGCTGGGAAGGTACCCTACTAATAGGCCACAACCGCCTCCTTCCCACCTTCCATTCTTACCTACTCTTCACCATCATCTCCCAATCTTCCTCTTAATCATTCATACGTCGCCATTAGCCTCGCTGCAGAACAGTGCGACTTTAAACCACAGACAAATAAAGCTTAAGAAGCATAGAATAGTGATATACCTAAACACCATGTCTTTTAATTTCCACATATTTGGAAAATAATACAAATTTCTAGAAGAGAGTTTCATCATCGCAAGCGCAACACAATTTTACATGCTAACGGCACTTTTCATAGGGAAAACGTTGAAATTAAGCAGGAACATCCTCATATCTTGGTGAAACATCCACGAATGTGTAAATTTTAAAATGTTAGAATAAAATATTGCAACTGATAGGTACACGATATACTACATTGTAATTTTTCAAGGAAATCTTTAGGGGGAAAATCAGGTTTGAACTTACGAAAATATCAGTAGGTATGTCAAGCTCTGTAGGGTAACGATATTAAACTGAAAGAAATACTGTAACTTTAAAGTGATATCTCGAAAGTTCATTCACGTTGACCCCTTTTTCTTGCCATATTATGTTGCACAACACAAAATTCTATTCATTTGTTGATTTTGAACGATTTCTCACAAAGAGTGAAATTCGGAGATTCCTCCTTACCATATTGTGTGATGGAAATATTTCTCCCTAGTCGACCATGATGTTGATTGACCTACTTCTATCCTCTAGGTTCTTCATGTTCACGAAGCCGGTGGACATCCAGGAGGTTCCCGACTACCTGAACATCATCAAGCAGCCGATGGACCTGGAGACCATCATGACCAAGATCGACATGCACCGCTACACATGCGCGCGCGAGTTCCTGGACGACATCGAGCTGGTGGTCACCAACGCGCTCGAATACAACCCCGACAGGTGAGACAACGCGATTCGCCAGCGCACTATTCGAACAAATAAGCGATACGTGATGGAGCCACTTCTGGCAGGAAAATTTTTAGATACACTTTTTTGTTTTGATGTTCGTGTTTCCACAAGGCAGTGGAAAAGGAGAAACAAATTAAATGTTGATTTAGTTACAAGTTTACTTTTTCAGCCGTAACAAACAACTAAAGCAAATTTTATATAATTTATTTACATAAATAAACCCTTTACAACCGTCATTATCGTAGTACCAAAGAATCCACCAGAGGTCAGTCGTGTTCCTTATTTTCTCGAATCATGTTTTGTTCCAATACGTTTGTGATGTCAACACTAAATCATAATGGGTAATAATTAGGGTTGAGCGAACCGGTTCAAACCGAACCGGGCCTTTCAGAACCTTTTCCGAAATTCTGTTTGAATTGTTGTGCCGATTGTGGCCGTGCTCACAGGAAGAAATTAGCGTGGCGTCAGCGGTGAGTTATGAAAATTTGATTTAATACCATCTTATTAGTTTAGTTACAGTAATCAATTAAAATAAATTAACTTGATTGGTCACATCAATTCATAAAGTGAAGACACTGAGAAAATATTGTTGGCAACAGTAACAGGGTCTTTTTTCAATGATTATGAAACAGAAACACCAATATTACATTGCTTTGTGTTTAATTTATAATCTCTTTGGTCCAAAAGCATTGTTTGAATAGATACCTATTACCTACCTAACCTATTATATTCACAGTTTTTAAATGTCCGGGTTCAGAAAAGGTTCGGAAATCTAGGGATTCGGTTTTATGTCAAAATTGACGGTTCGCACAATCCTAAAATATGCTTGTTTTGGATCACAACTTGCTATTCAAATATTTTTCTACTTTTATAATAAAACAAATCATTTGAATTTGTAATTCATGCCAGTGGATTGGCTTGTAATTTAACCTGATGCGACAGTGTTGTACACCCAGCAAAACATAAAATGGTATTTGAACAAAGTGGATTGGCTGCTTATCAGGTTCCTTGACATTAAATCCTTGTTAATATTAACAAAATCAGAGCTCATCTACTAGAGTAAGATGACAAGCTAGCATGGACTTCATCGGATGATGCTATCAAATATTTTCCAGACAATCCGTTTCTTCTGAATACCTATTTATCTTTTATTGAGTGTACATACTTGGCTCTGACGTGCAATGATCTTCTGTTCCCGCCATGCGACAAGGTGGCTGGAGACCCTGTATAAAGATAACAAGACAGAACTTCAGCGCATCAGAACGTAATGTCACTCACTTCACTCACTCTTTGTGTCCTTGTCTTGCTTGCTGATTGCTGGTTGAAACCCGCTTGTTTCTTGTACGGTGATCGGCCATTTTGTTGACATTCCCTCGTTATATAGTCATTGGCCGCTTTTCGACATTAGACGCTTAAGGTGGCGCTATCACTCGAGGCATGGTCTCAGATCTTCATCAATTTTTTTGTGCATGCCATACACAATCCCTGAATAGATTAAACACTTCTCGTGTCTAGTTTATGACTATGAGATAAATTTAGTTGCCCCCATGTTATCTTATGGCAGGCAGCCAAGTAAAATTGTGTCATTTTTAAACTAAAATGTACTAGATCTATTTTTTCGTACGGTTAGATTTGAACAAAACACTTTTCTGTTAGACATATGGACATACTATCAGGAAAAATATTGAAACAAAACCAACGATGGCTATTTAAAAAGTTCCAAACCAAATTCGAAACAATTTTCCTATACCTCCCATGTTAAAGTTTTGTTCATTCACTTATTGAAAACTCATTATTGGAATAGAGTTGCAAACTACAGGACGAGTCTTTTATTCTTCTTATATGTACCTTACCTAGTTGAATTGGTGGAAAAAGTTTTTTAAATTGGAATTTCTAGAAACCATTTCTTGCCTATATCGAGTGATCACGCCACTTTAAAACCAGTGTTTTACTTTTCAATTGGTTATTAGTATTTTTCCATTCCAATAGGGCATGTGCAATGATCATCTCTCGCCAGTATGTGCCTAATTCAATGTGTGGCCAACTAGATGAACTGTCAGCACACAAGATTTTGCACCAGGAAGGCAATTTTGTCAAGTCAATAACATTTTTGTCCAACGTCTGTCTAAATGTTTCTATTTCAGTATTTAGAAAAATATGTTAACAATTAAAAACTTTAGACTGATGATATGTGCAAAATAATGTGAGTTGAATAAAAAGAAATGATCTCTCAGAGTCTGAGATTATTATTGGTATATCTTAGTCGTATCTCGATGCAATGCAAGTGTACTGCAATGACTTGCATATGGATCAGATCAGAAATAATAGGTAATGTGGCATAGAAGAGGCATGCATGGCTTAGAATGATCCTTTCAAATAGAATGCAGGTATGGATGGACTGATATTATCATCTTTACTGGACTTTTTTGATTGAATTATTACAATGCATTTGGACCCGACAATGCAGCGCCTCGGGGCAAAAATGTAACCCTCCTCCTTTGTTATTTTTGTTATTGTTATTGTTATGCCAAAATAGGTCTGTTATTACCAAAGTTAAATTGGGCTGGATTAACTAACTTTTGGATTAAATCAACTGTTTCCATCGTTTTGAGGTACTATCTGTTTGGCTGTGCCTCTAATTTAGTCCAATATTTAGTTAATTCTTCTCCGATTAACTTTAGTAATACCTGCCCTTAGGGAATAAAATCATGGAAATAAATGTAAATACATCTAGTAAATTTAAATTTAATTGTTTGCTTAACGAGATATTAAATAGGAAATATTAACTGGAGCAGGAAAAAATGGCCTTGATAAAATGGCAATTTTTCAATATAAATGCAATGAATGTCCCGTGCTTCTGTGCGCATTACAACGTGCTGTGTTGTGCGCAGGACGGGAGAGGACAAGCTGATCCGGCACCGCGCGCACTGCCTGCGCGACACCGCGCAGACGCTGATCAAGACCGAGATGGACACGGACTACGAGACCAAGTGCCGGCAGATATCGCGCGCCAGGAAGGAGCGAATGGCGCCCACGTCCGCGCCGGCCGTGGCTGCGGCGTCTGGCAGTCAGGCCACGCCAGGTCAGTTAGCTCTCGTAGTTGTGTTGATCAGTAATTGAGTGAGCCAGTTTTAAATGGTGATTTTATTTCTTAAAATTCGTTTTTAAAATCATCAATTACATTTTTTGTTTTTTTTCTGGAAGAGGGATTTCGCGATTTTGTGGTGATATTAAATTGGTTATAAAACACTTATATTGGTGTAAGTGTTATATATTATAACATAATATTATAACATATATTATAATATAATATATATTATATTGGTTATAAAACAATTGGTTATAGCCCCCAGAAACCATAATTTGATGAAAAACATGTATGCCACTTTGGAGGAGGGATTGGAATGGATTGGTCATACACTATTAGCACTGAAATAGGCTTGTCTAGAATGGCGTCTTTAATGCTCTGTACTGCCTTTTCCCCAACCCACATTTTCTCTGTTTAGATGATACATAATATTTAAAATTTCATGACGCAAAATGTATAGTTTGACAAGATATTTTCTTTCCCAATCCAACAATTTTCAGTGCAGTAATTGTTCCAAAATATCCTTCTGTGTAAGTAGACTATTGATGAATAGTTGCGACTGGTTGAGGGTGGAAGAGGGGTTTGGAAAACCGGTCGACCTTGAACAGATGGGGGCGCAAAACAAAGCAGCCTGGAGGCATCATCAACTGGTTAGACTGGTCTGGTTCACTTTGAGGGTGGGTAGCAAAGTGAGTAGGTTGAGTGAGTAGCACATGGAAAGAAACAGGTTTCGTTTGTTGTTGTGTGACCTGTTAGGGGGATAAAAGCAGTAATTTTAATAGAAAACCTTTATTTCGTTGTCATTTCGCGGAAAATGTTGAATATCGGGATCAGGGTTGGATTTCGTTTTTTTTCGCGATGTAAAAATGGTAGATTTGGGATCCATACACAATGATATGGATTTTAGTAGAAGAAAATAGTGCAATCAGAACAATTCGCGAATTCGCGTATCACCATTTAAAACTGGCTCTAGTAATTGAGTGAGAGCCATCACGGTATTCCTACAGTTTCTCTGTGTATTTTTTGTGTGTGTTTGTGTGCCAGCAGTGCCCAGATAAAACCGCTCAACCAATAAATCTGAACATTTTGCACTCGTGCTAATAGAGGATCCTGTGATTTTTTTTTAATTAAGACCAATCGACTTCACATTTTTCATGGTCATCAAGACCAACACGTTGGATGTTTTTGTAAATTTGTAAATTGTCTTTAACTTCAAAAGTTATTGTCATTTTACGAACATTTTATGCATGTTTATTTGCAATATTTGTCCACTTTCTTGAAGGAAATTCTGATATTTTATCACTGCTTCTTTGTCACATTCTGTTTCGGCTCTTTCCAAGATCTGTAGAGCAGAAACTTATAAAAGCATATCAATTCATTAACTCTCCATTAGTTGTAGACATTTGTCTGCACAGTGTTGTTCATGTCTCGAGCGTGCTCCGATGTGTTGCAGCCCTCTCGGCCGCCCCCGTGCCGGCAACCTCAACCCCCGTCGCGTCCAACCAGAAGGCCGTGGCGTCGAGCATCCTGCAGCGCGCGTGGCGCACGCAGGGGCGCAAGTACCGCCGCAAGAACAACTGGAGCCGCGGCATGCTGAAGGCGGCCAAGCGCACGCCCAAGTCTTCCACCAAGCCGCTGGTCGCCAGGGAGACCGGCATCCCTGTCACCCACGCCCCCGTCCTGCCGTCGGACTCTGACTCGGACCAGCCACTCGTCAACGGTCAGTTCAGAGCATTTCTTTGGTGATGTCATTCACGTTTATTCATTGTTCTGCATCAGATGGTACACTCAAATGAACTATAAAAGGTATTTGAACAAAACAGATTGGCTGCTAGTCAGGTTCCTTGACAATCACTCCTTGATATTTGCAATGAAATCAGAGCTCACCCACAAGAGTTAGATGATGCGTGAGCACAGACTTCATGGGATGATGTTATCAACCCCTTCTCAGCCAATCCTTTTCTTTCGAATATTGTTTATTATTTGTTCAAGTGTACCTACTAATGAACTCAACTTTTCATAGCATGAATCAAAAGTATCTACCTACATAACTACATTTTTATTTCTAAAAAAGAGTAGGTAGGTCCAAATTTTATCCTTGATACTCTTACAATGTCCATTGTGTCAAACTCGAAGTCGATTTGACTTGATCCTATTTTGGGCTGATAAAATTTGATATTTCCAACACGGTTTTAATAGTTAAACCGAAATGCAGACATTTTGGTTGGAGTTGTTTTGTCAATTTGTGGTGTAATATAATAGAAATAATTTACAAAATTCATGAAAAATTGCTCTTTACTCTCCCACCGTGTATCCTTACCCGTTCTTGTTCATCATCACCCTCTCATCGTAATCCATCGCCATTAGCCTAGCTGCAGAACAGTGCAATGTGAATCATCTCTAAACGATCCGTCTTGTTCCAGGAGCCGCAAAGTCGTCCGAGCTCGTGAAAGCCGCGTCGCTGGAGACGAAGAGACACTCGGCCGAGTCTCGGGGCAAGCCGGCGAGCGAGACGAAGAAGTCCCCGCCCGACGCCAAGGGCAAGACTCACGCCGGCATGAACGGGATCACGCCGCACAAGACGTCGCCGCGCTTTGCCGCCAAGAAGACCGGCGGCGTGCCCAACGGATCGGTCTCCGACGCAGGTGAGCTCTCGAGATGGCCTTGAACTAAGGATGTCAATAATGATCAGTTGCTGAAAGATTTTAAAAGAGTCGGCGTTCACCGTTGACAATTGATCCTATGTTTGGGATTTACAAGTCTGTCGTCGACGTTTGCTGACAAAGCACGCCGCCTAGTTCGTACATATGGACCAAGTTCTTAACGCGTCCGGCTGAGATCGTCTTACATTTCACTACACTCCATTTGGAGAGGATCTTTTAGCGCCTGAGGGCAAATCCCAAAATACAATCACCGTAAAATGCACCTCAGAAATGTGGATTTTCTTTGCTCCTCTATTGTTTTGGGGTGAGGTGAAGGTAGTACTGAAATTGGTATGTATTAGACAAAATAAGCATGAAAAATACTTAAGAATTCCAATGAGAATATTTTTTTCGCTGCTGCAAATTCCGTGTTAAATGGACTATAGATTTCTGAGAAACCTGAGACAGTAAAACAATATAATTTTCGGATCTAGTTCTTTATTAAATGTGCTTATGTGTATAGCACAAGTTTTAATCGCAAACAGAAGTGATAATATGTCTTTATAAAGCCAGAATTTGGTGTACAATTGCGGCCTTTAACATCGACGAAGGCATTTAGTGCTGCAGCTACAGCAGTCACGAATCCCAGAGCGAAAAACAAATTTGTCAATAATGGTTTGACAAGTAAGGTCTAGCTGTGTGTTGTCCACTAGTGTATATAAAGTGAAACCGTGTGTGATGTTACAGAGGAGCCAGTGGTCGCCAAGCGTAGAGGCAGCAGTGTGAACGTGGCACCGGACTGCGACAGCAACGCCGACAGCTTCGACATCACCTTCAACGAGAGCTTCGGCGCCGACGAGCCAGCGCCCGATGCTGAATTGACTGCGCACGACGTGAGTTCATCTGCAATAGTCTTGAAAGTGGCACTGTGTATACTGAATCTGCATGGTCATTGGAACCAACGTTTTAGTAATTTCAGAAAACTCTGTGAGATACATCAATAATTATTTACATTTAAAATATTTTATTCTTTGTTTCAAATATTTGTCAAATTTATTCTAAGAAATTGCATGGAATGAATCGCTTCTTCTTTGACACATTGATTGAGATTATCTTCTCAGCTTTTTCGAAGGTCTAGAGCAGCAACTATCACACGCATATTAATATGCATTCAATAGCATACATTTTAGTTCTTAGATCGACAATTCAAGTATGCAGTGGAAATTCGGAGAATTGTTTGATTCTTGATTGGTTCTTTTCAATTTTTTATCATCGTTTGTCAGCTTTTTATTATTTGTTCGTCATATGAGAGCTAATCGCAACAAGTGCAATACGCAGGCTTTTCAACATTTTGCTTCCTAGTGATCAGCAACACAATATAAAGGTGAACTTTATGCCACGCCCGCAGGGAGCGCAGCCGGAGACGCTGTCGGTGGACGTGCCAGCGCTGAAGGCGCTGCTGGAGCGCTGCGTGAGCGCCACAGACGGGCACGACTTCGACACAGTCGTGGACCTGCGCTCACAGCTGGCCAAGCTTGTGCGTCACTGCAGAGACAGCTGGGACCGCACACATCTGCCACAGGTTCGAACTTCTCCATTCTCTCGCAGTTTAAACATTAATCTGTGGATCGATGTAGTGCCGTTATTTTCAGAATTATCGTTCCAACCCTAAAGAGTTAGTAAAAACATTTGGGGGTGGCAGCCACAGCAGTTTTTTCGCTGTAACATTTGGGGTGTGAACTTTAATTCTGAAAATGACATCTCTAACTACTAGAACTATAAGATGCATCATTTATTTTCATCAGTCATAATCATGAATCCGTCGCCTTGTTGCAAAACAATTTGTAATTTTTGTATGTAGGTTTGCTACCAACAGGCACAAAAGTTCCTTTGTTACTACGTACTTACAGCACTTTCTCCACCAAAATGGTAAAACAGTTCAAACTGCAATGATATTGTGAACTGCTTTACCATTTCGGTGGAAGATAACTTGGTGAAAAGTGGCAACAGGCGAATCCTTAAAGAGGGAAATGGTAAAACACTTCATTTCTGAGGACCTTGGATGAACATGTTTTTAAGTTAGCTTTTATCCCAATAAATTGTACTTTTAAGTGGATTGAGAATTTTTTACCGTCAATTAACGGAAAATGTATTTGCAAATCTAATGGAACCGCAATCGCGCAGCGACGTTGCTCATCGCGAAACAAGTGAGATGTGTACCAAGTACTAAGTAGTTGATCTCGTGTTGCAGCTTCTGTCCAAGGAGCTCGACCGGTTCGAGAAGATGAAGATGAAGTGAACCGACACTGCCTACAATCTCAACGACACTGCCCATCGCTGGATCAACACTGCCTTAGACGATAATTACCAGCATTTATCACTTTCATAATCAAATAGCAGAAAAAGACAAAAAAATCATGATTTCTTACGTATACAAGTCGGCCGAAGAAGGTTCGATTTTTTCTTATTGTACTGTACACTAATATAATCTTACCCGAAACTTAGTAACCATTTTGCAACGTTTACAACTTGGTGTTTCTTCCGTGGAATCGGTTTGTATTATTACATATTATTTTTTGCTGTAATGAGTGTGTATCTGCTAAAATATTTGCTAACACATACATTTCTTTTCAAGGGATATTAAATGGAATAATATTATCAGTGCAATGATGTACTTGGGTAGTTTACTTTTTCTAAATCCTTCTTGGGCCCCTATTCTTTAACTCAAAATTCCCTGATTCTGCTGGAATCCGATTTAGTGCAATGTTAATCTAAATGTCCGAGAATCGGATTCCAGCAAAATCGGGAATTTTATAGTTACAGAATGTGGCCCTCGGGTATATTTATTAATACCTGAATAATGAAAAATTGCTGGGGTGGAAAAGAAAAGAATTTATTTAGCACAATATACCAAGAATATTAAGGATATGAAGAAATTCATCCTAGTATATTGTGAATTTAATGATTTCTTTGTATCAAAATTTTACTTTACTTTCTGTACCATGAAGGACGAGAATAGAATTCTGGCGAAATACTGCATTTCTTGGATATGTATGGACCCCTCAAAACCTAATCAAACCCAAAGTGGCGTCATCTGTCACTCAAACTGAGATAACTGCAGGTGAAGTGGTCAGTGTGTATAGACATTACATTGTTTCTGTCCAGGAAGAACTGCTACCTAGCGGTCATATTTCAAGCTAAGACTTACAGCTCTCTAGAAAAGGTAGAATGTACATCTTAATCATAATTCCACAAAATATTGCCAAATGTCTGTTATTTACTTGCACCACTCTGTGTTTGAAGGGTCCTTTTGTCTTCTAAGTTTTTAAACGGAAAAATGCTCAACCACCAAGTTTATTGGACTACAATGTACTATTGACAACTCATCTCAGATTAATAAGGTTTCATCAAACACACAAAGCATAATAAGGTAGAATGTAGATAGAACCTTATAATTCTAAAAGAATGATCTGAAAATTTTTAGAATCAAGTAAATGTCCGAAGAAAGTATGCCAATTTGCGTGAGTTCCATTCCCCTTCTCTCATGGTACCTAGGTTACATCTAACTCTCACAATCTAGTTTTGGTTTTGTCGTCCGTTCCGGTTTGTTCCGACAACGTCAACGGGATTGTAACCCTGGGTTTAGTTGTATATTCTCACGGCAATGCATCTGTAGATACGTTTGTGTTGAGAGATGACTTCTCTCTTTTGTCCAACATGGCTCAGTAGTGTTGTATAGAATTAACATGAACTAACCAATCAGTAGCCGTACTTTAACTAGTTGTTAGAACGAGGCAGGAGTTATGTTATTAAACGTTGATGCATTTTCGGTGGGATGGGACGATAAAATTGAACATTTTGAACGATTTTGATTCTGACATTTTATAAAATTTTATTTTATTACTTTTTTATTGATTTGAATTAAGTCTTTGTTAACTTTAAAAAATAAAATAATAGAACAGAAAAATAAAATTTACGTTAGTTTATTAATGGACAATGAATCAGTAAAAGATTGTTTTATTCTTCACATTAGGTATTAACAACACTTTATAGCAAGTACATACTGTGTGAAATCTCTTTATGCACTTAATTGTTACTACCAACACTAGAGTCCTAAAATTATTAGAAAATGAATCGAAATCATTCATAATATCAGATTCAATATTTGTTTCAAAGAATCCGTATCGAATCGTGAAAAATCGTAATTACCCATCCCTACTTTTTAGGAAAATCGCAACCATCGAGATGTTGTTTGTAGTCACGGTTCCATCACCCACAGACTAGAATACCTCCACATTGCTCGGTGTATTGCCACGAATACTTGTGAAGTTACTGCAGCTCGATTGTGTATCTCTCATTATAAGATGAGATATACATGTACATCTCTTATTTTCAGCCTGTAGGGAAAGGGACTAGTCGCCTTTGATTGTTTCACTATCGGCTAGACGTGAAAGATACGTATCCATCTCATGAAATGAAAGTTACACAATCGAGGTGCACATGGTCACAGCTCATGGCCACCAACAAATATACAATCATTCTGCCAACCATTACACCAGTATTTTAATTATGTTTGTTTTGTTTTAATAATATTCATATTCAATACGAAATTAACGAATGAATACGAAACTACGATCTTCATTCTTCACTATGCTATAGTGTATTGTGTAACATTAATCTCACTTCAGAAATTATTTGGGGGGGATAGGATTGCTAAAAAATTCACATGCAGACGCAGTATGATTTTCCAGACATCTATTGACATGTGTTACTTGTGTTGTAAAATGGCATTTGATATTTGGACAGGTATTCCTGAAAAAATGTGAGAGTGATCTTATTTGGGGAATAAATAAGAGCATGTGAATTTTTTTTAACAACGAGACGACCGAAATAACTTCTGGATTGGAATTGTGGATTTGTGTTTCGAGTTTCGAATCTTGGACAAATTAAAATCTCGGCTATTCAGCTGAAAACGTGTCAATTGTGTTGATGTTCTGTCGTGTTGGTGTTTCTGCTCCTGCCTCAGATGTTAATAGTTGTTGTGTGTTTGCGTTACGAATGTGCCTTGGCGATGATCCCATAACGACATTTTCATTTGCCAACTGATCTCTCATACCAAATGTAACCAAACGTTATACCGAATACTTTAGTCTTATCATTTCTTATTTACATTTTCATCGTTCGCTCAAGACGGTCAAAGCGAGAAGAGTTGCACACAGTTTCTTGTCTTTTCGGAGGACAATCAAAGAAACAATGTGTCTAATGTTTAATATCTGGTTTGCATAATAAAAATCGTGCAGTTGATTTTATTGATAACATTTTTAATTTTCTGAATTGGTCTGAAATCTTACATAGAGTTTGCTGACTTTAACTATTTGTAATATTAATATCTATTAAAACACGATTCTGTGCCATTTATTGAAGACATTAGTAACTAATGCTAACATTTTCAAACTAAGATTTTGTGAGGTGTTTTCATAATATACATTATTCATAAACGTATGCGTTCAAATACTTCTTTTGTCTATCTGTTTCTTATTTTTACTCTTGTTTTAACATCAAATACCTGCAAACCCTTGATAATCTGCTGTATGATGTCAAAACAAGAATGGAAATTAAAATCTGAGTTAAAAGACACGTTTATTATTTCGCTGAATATTTCGTAACTCAAGAATGTATAACTTAATGCCCAGACTGTGTAGAAGCTCTTTGCAATCTATCTTGAGCGAACGATGGAAATGTTCTCTTTCTGTCGCCAGAAGACAATGATACTGCTCATTATGATATCGCATTTACTTAGTATTGAATGGAGAAAGAATAATCTTTCATCGAAGACTGGATAGTTGTAGGGATTATTAACTCGATATTGTAGATAGGATTTTATACTTGCTAATTGTCGCAAACAAATTGTAAACCAATTAATCAACCGTTATCAGAACTTGGAGTAAATGTTTAGAGATTAGTATACTTACTGTTACTTGGTTAAACAGGTCTTAGGTGTTAAAAGTAGTCTTCATTATTAATATTATTTCAATTGTTCAAAATTATTTGATTTCTGTAACGAAACGGTGAATAAAATAAAGTTGTAAAAATTAACTGTTCTTTTTACTACGAACTCCTGCACCTTTTAGAATAATGAATGAGATCCTTTCAAAGGCTGATCATTTAAATGACAACTCACGTTCTCGCGTGTCGATCTGGACATCTCACCAGAGAAAGCTGTGAATTACAGAGAGGAGAAGATTGTCACTCAAGAACTCGAGTTGTCATTTTATTGATTTCTGTTGCGTATTATGTAAACTTAATTTTTTGTTTCTTACTGCTGTCTGCTCTGCAATGTGATTTATTTTCACATAATATTCTTTGTGACGAGAGTCTGCAAAATTAAAAGTTTTGTCAAGATTTTTCATCTGTATCAGAAATATTTGTCATATCAAATCTCAGCAGAAGAAATTTTTTACAGATATTTATGACAATAAAGAAGAAATTTACCAAGCATGTTTAAAAATCTGGTGTGTTCAAGAGTGATGCAATAATAGAAGGTAGCAGTATTCAGAGTTATGGTCCGTGTCGCACGGAATTGTCCGCCAGACTTGGCCCCTAATGTTGCAAATAACCGGTTTTTTGTCCATCCCTCAGTCGCTGTGAGCGATCGCGCGGTCTTCCGAGACCATCTCTCTCTCTCGGACAAGGGGTATTCAAAATATCTTAGCGGACAACTCCGTGTGACACGGACCATAAGTATCATGAGAAACGTTTAGTTGCGATTCAGCTCTACTTCACTTTGCATCTGCTAACAATTTACAAGACTGCTGAATGTATTTGGGATGCAACAGGTTGTTTACATAGTGGAATGCCGCATTTGTTTGTTCAAATTGCACCATTTCTCTTATCGGATGCCTGGAAAAGAGAACGTTCTAAATATCAAGTAGAATGTGGTGCAATGTGGCATGAGATAGTTAAAATATCAGTCAGTGGCGTGCCGACCTATCTAAATTTGGTGCAATTGCACAGTCATTTTTTGGGGGTGGGTGGTCCCCGCAAGGGGACCTACCCACCATGAGACACATTTTATAATGTACCCTACAAACACTGGGCGGCCCGGGCTTCTGCCCATCTAGCGCCCAAGTGGGACGTCCCGGGCGGGAACTACTAGGGCATGCCCTGGGCCTGCCCAACGGAGCCCAACCGATCCGTTTTATCTGGCTGTAAAATTTCTAGGAATGTCCCGTCTTGGTCCCGCCCGGGAATGGCTAGGGACGGCCCGCTCGGGCGCTACGACTGTTTGAATTTGAGCTGCTCTAATGACTTATTTTTTTCATATTTATAACTTCATTTCTATAATAATTACATCTACATTTCACATGGATATATTGATTTAAGAATAAATATGTTTACAATTCCAAAGCAAAGTATTCATACCATTTTAAACGTTATTAGTAAAGTTTCTTTTATGAAATCGGCAGTCGGCCATCTTCGTGAATCAACTTGTTTCCGTTCTCCCTTCTTCATTTCAAACGCGGCGTTTGACGTTTGTTGATATTTTACTGAGTGTCATGAGTGTGTAGTTTACGTCCTTTTGAGTGATTTTGAATGTGATTTCAATTATTATCTGTGTCCGTGAATGCAGTGTTCACTGCTGAATAGTTTGTCTTAGTTCATACCATTTAATGTGACACAAATCGTGAAATAATTACAGTTTTGTTGTGCCTCTTTTGCTTGGATTTTCATCACAGAGCCATACAACCCATTGAAGGTGAGTCTTCATCACAACTACATAAGTATCCAGGCATTAATCGTTGTTACTTTAGTTTTGTATGCTGGGGATACTAATAAGCCAATAGGTAGTGTGACCAATGTTCAGTAAACATTAACCTCACATGTACATTTTTGAAATGTAGCAATTTATGCAAAGTAAAATTTCCAACTAGGAAGGACCTAGGTAACTAGGTAGTTTAGGTATTTATAAAATAAATAAAGTAGGTAAACAGTTTGCTTGGCGTGGTAGTCTATACATATCAGTGGTAGTAGTCAGTAGGAACCCTACCTGTAGGTACCTACCTAGTACGTACCTCCGCCTATTTTGGGAATATTTTCACCTCTACATTAACCAATAACCATCCCACATACCTACCAAGGTACCTACTGCAGTTTTAATAATGTTACTTGTTAAAGGTGAATCTACTCTGGAAGAAAATAGGCTATTAAGATATTGAACTCCAGAAACAAAGCGCGTATTCGTCCTGCGAGCGAACCAAGCTGTATCGTCAAACCGAGCCGAAACATTAAGAACCGAACCGAGCAGAGTGGTAAATATTTTCATTATATTTAATTATTTAACTTTATCAAGGATTTTAGATATACAGCAATTATTTTTGTTTATGTAGGTACCTTACAAGGCCAATAACAAACATTTTTATTGTGATCCGAAAGTAAAAATTATGTTGCATGGAAATTACATTCTTGTCGGAGGTACCCTACAAACACTGGGCGGCCCGGGCTTCTGCCCATCTAGCGCCCAAGTGGGACGTCCCGGGCGGGAACTACTAGGGCATGCCCTGGGCCTGCCCAACGGAGCCCAACCGATCCGTTTTATCTGGCTGTAAAATTTCTAGGAATGTCCCGTCTTGGTCCCGCCCGGGAATGGCTAGGGACGGCCCGCTCGGGCGCTACGACTGTTTGAATTTGAGCTGCTCTAATGACTTATTTTTTTCATATTTATAACTTCATTTCTATAATAATTACATCTACATTTCACATGGATATATTGATTTAAGAATAAATATGTTTACAATTCCAAAGCAAAGTATTCATACCATTTTAAACGTTATTAGTAAAGTTTCTTTTATGAAATCGGCAGTCGGCCATCTTCGTGAATCAACTTGTTTCCGTTCTCCCTTCTTCATTTCAAACGCGGCGTTTGACGTTTGTTGATATTTTACTGAGTGTCATGAGTGTGTAGTTTACGTCCTTTTGAGTGATTTTGAATGTGATTTCAATTATTATCTGTGTCCGTGAATGCAGTGTTCACTGCTGAATAGTTTGTCTTAGTTCATACCATTTAATGTGACACAAATCGTGAAATAATTACAGTTTTGTTGTGCCTCTTTTGCTTGGATTTTCATCACAGAGCCATACAACCCATTGAAGGTGAGTCTTCATCACAACTACATAAGTATCCAGGCATTAATCGTTGTTACTTTAGTTTTGTATGCTGGGGATACTAATAAGCCAATAGGTAGTGTGACCAATGTTCAGTAAACATTAACCTCACATGTACATTTTTGAAATGTAGCAATTTATGCAAAGTAAAATTTCCAACTAGGAAGGACCTAGGTAACTAGGTAGTTTAGGTATTTATAAAATAAATAAAGTAGGTAAACAGTTTGCTTGGCGTGGTAGTCTATACATATCAGTGGTAGTAGTCAGTAGGAACCCTACCTGTAGGTACCTACCTAGTACGTACCTCCGCCTATTTTGGGAATATTTTCACCTCTACATTAACCAATAACCATCCCACATACCTACCAAGGTACCTACTGCAGTTTTAATAATGTTACTTGTTAAAGGTGAATCTACTCTGGAAGAAAATAGGCTATTAAGATATTGAACTCCAGAAACAAAGCGCGTATTCGTCCTGCGAGCGAACCAAGCTGTATCGTCAAACCGAGCCGAAACATTAAGAACCGAACCGAGCAGAGTGGTAAATATTTTCATTATATTTAATTATTTAACTTTATCAAGGATTTTAGATATACAGCAATTATTTTTGTTTATGTAGGTACCTTACAAGGCCAATAACAAACATTTTTATTGTGATCCGAAAGTAAAAATTATGTTGCATGGAAATTACATTCTTGTCGGAGGTAGTAGATACATACATTGAATGGTGGTCCCGCTTCATTCAAATACGTAGTAAAATTTTTGGGATTGAATGTTGTCATACAAAAAAATAAACCGCACCTTTTGAATTTCCTCTAACGCGCCGGTGGTAAGAGAGCAGCCATTCCATGAGAATGCAGACATATGCCACATAATACATATGACTGCTGAATTATTAAATGTAAATAAATCAGCATGTTTTTATATTATATTCATGGTATTTTCTTGCTGATTCCAAATATGTAATCAGTTTTGTGCTAAGTTTGAATAGTTATTTTGTTATCAGTAAAATTGTGGGACCGCATTTAAATTTAAATTTTGTGTCGAACCATGTAAATTACATAAAAAATTTAGAAGGCTGCACAATGATCCTAACTATTTTTATTTTGATGAATAAGATGCTGAACATAGCATCTTACACCCGTACACCCGTAACACGGAATGGCTGAGAGGAAATTAATTTGAGTTGCTAACTTTCACCTTACTTTTTGTAGGTTCTACAGATTCACCGTGAACTTGCCCTGCTCTTATTCTAGAGTCGAATTAATTGCCTACCTACTTCAATTAAAAAGTAAATTTACTTCTTGGCAAATTAGCGAGAATTCTGAAGATGCACAGGACTTGGGACTTCATCGAGTTAATGGATTAAATGTTACCTACCCTACAGATGTAATGATTCAGAACTCTCTGATGGTAAGCCACATTTTAGTATTTTATATGTGTAGTATTTCCTCTAACCTTACCTATAAATCACATTTATGCAATATAGAATGTTTCAAATTTTTATTGGGGTTTTAAATAAATAGTGTACCTAATGGTACTAATTTTACCTCAAGTGATTATTGTGGCAGGTCACACAACACAAAGCGATTTTTGTATTATTCATTGCCAAGAAGTTTATCCTATCAATTTACAAATTCTTCATTGAATCTATCCTTTTTTTTTAGGGATCACTCTGTGCCAAAAATTCAATTTTTAAATTTTTTGTAAAGACTGTTATTTGCAGCTATCTGCTATTGCAGTTATTTACATAAATAGTTCTTGTGTAGTAGGTAGAAACTATTTGCTAGGCAGCCTCATGCTCAAAAGAAGTTGCATCCACATAGATTGCGGATGTCAGTCCTCGACACCACAAGACCGTGTGCTAATAATTTATGAATGGAATCCAGTATCTGGCCATTAAATCGGAAAATTCTTTTGAGCATAGCATAATAATAGTGTTAAATATTGACAAAATTAGCAAGATCTTATGATAACAAGATCTTGTAAATGTTGGACTTTCATTGGTCTGACCGAATAAAAATGTACACAAAAAATAAAAAACACTTCTAACAATACGCTGCATGATCTTGCTAAACTTTTCAAGATCTTGTATAAATCTTGTTTAGGTTAGAATCTGTACCTACAATAATAAATAATTGCAAATATCTTGCGATTATTATTAGTACAAGGTACATTACCTAAATACTTTGCAATTTTATTTTTTCAGATGAAAGAAATACGTATTCAATAGCATTCATTTTCTTGAAAAACTGAAGATGAAAAATTGTGCCAACATATCCGTGAGTGAAGTAAAATCCGAATTGTGTCTTGTCGATAAAGAGACAGCGTGCCAGACTCACTGCCAGGTAGTACCTACCTCAGAATGTTTTGATACTATGTGACGTGTGAAGGTTGAAGGACATTTAAATTATGCTTTTTAGATTTATATAACAATATGAAAGTAATCAGTATGGTCTTTATCATAGATGCACTGTTAATAATGCATAGAAAATTATTTGCGCATGATGATAACTGCAGATGTTAGGTACAAATATTTTTAGTTTGTTTATTGTCGACATATTTTGCTGCATACATATTTAAAGTTTTGTTTGTTACTTAATTGTCATGCAAATGAAGCTATACCTACCTACTACCAGATAACTTACCTACTTAATTTGCAATTTTAAGTGATGTGGTAGTATAATCTTTTACAATAATATACGTATATATTATAATTATATGAAACTGTTTTTTTTAAATTTTCGTGTGTTTTCCTGCTCTTTATTTTTCCTAAAATTCAATTGCAGTGAATCTCCTATGTGTAGCATTTTATTTTTTGTAATTTATCAAAACAATATAGTTAGTAAGTAGGGAATACGTGAAAAAATTATTATTGAAACGATTCAATCGTCCTGTAAGAGATTATCAAAAAATAATTGCTAATTTCAAAATCCAACAACCGATTCATAGGTATATAAACAAAAATTATGGATCTTTTTATCCTTCTTCATTTTTTTATGAATAAGGTACCTAGGTAATACTTAAGTCTCGTGAAATTTTGTTCCAGTAAGTTTTTAAATATCAACGCAAATAATTACTGACATTTGTCACCCGCGAAATGTAAAAAATTAATTCATGCAAATGAAATTCAATTATAATGGGACTTTTGGCGGAAAAAACGACGTATTACAAGAATCCACTTACACTAATGTGTTACCATTGTGGATCATCTGTCAATTTTCTGTAAATTTTCATGTTAAAAGTAATCAAACTTTGTAAATTCATTCCTTGAAAACTATTCATCCCACAGCAAAAATAAAATCACATCTGTGTTCAGCAACATAATCAACTTTCATAAAATAATGGTCTATTATTCTGAAATCTGAATTTCACGAGACTTCCCCATTATGTGACAGTCAAGTTGAGGATTTCAAATGATCCCAAAATATTTCCTCCAAATAAAAATGCGTTAAAAATAAAAACAGTAGGAGGTACCTTAGGTAATGTGTCAAGTCAGTGGAACAGCTTTCAAACAATAGGGAAACATGGCGAGATAAAATAACTTCCAATAACCACTGATTAACTTTATAATATACCGGCTATTTTTTTTATTAATATTTGACCATTTAAATGTATTTCTAATGTGTTTGAGTAGGTACCTAGTAAGTACCTACTGTTCTTCTAGTTGACATAACAAATTACAACTGTTGTGAAATATTCCGTGAACTGTGAACTAATACATTGACCCTGGAAGGAAATACCTGGATTATTTTTTTCGTATGGCAACGCCCACTCTCCGAAATTGTGAAAAAATCCCGTTTCTCGTGTCACTCACGTTTGCAATTAATTATGTCTTAATAAAACGTATTTTTTCCAGGTACATTCGCATTCAAAATTAGTGCCTATATGCACGTGTCTGGATCAGAGGCACGTTTTATAGGTAGGTACTGCATTTTGAATGAGAGTGTACCTAGCAAGCTAGCACGTGACCGTTATGGAATGTGCGTAGGGGGAGGGGGCTACAGAGCGAGCAGCTGCTCCCGCGCGGGCCGCCCGGGCGGGGGCCAGGGCCGGCCTATGCCTCCCGCGCGGGCCGCCCGGGAGGGTCCAGGGACGGCCCATACCTCCCGCGCGGGCGTCATGGGACGGCCCATGGCGCCGCCCGGGCTTATTCCCAGTGGCAGGCCCCGGGAGTCTCACTCCATGCTAATCACCCATAAGACGGGAGGTCCCTGGGCAGGCCCGTACGCCCATCTGGGACGGCCTAGGACGCGTCCAGGGACCTCCCAGTGTTTGTAGGGTAACAGTGATACATTCTCAAGTATCTCATGTATCACACAAACATGCACAAACGTGGTGATAAGGGTGATTACGTCTTATTTCACCATTAAACAGTAATATTATAGTTAAAAAAAAAATTGTAAAAAGGTATCTATAAAGGAAGGGAACAAAAAATTTCTATCAAGAAATGTATGCAGTAAACATGTCAATTTGTGCTAATGCTTGGATTGAGTAGGACTAGGTGGTTGGGTGGTTACAAAAACTGGTTGAAGGTTCGGTGGGTGGATGGATACTAAAATACTTATGAAACAATATTCAAATGACCTATTTTCAGTACTTATTGAAATGATTTGATGAACCATAAAAACAGAATAGCTCTTAGAGAATCATATTCTATTTTATTTCATGCTCCTGCATGTCGAAAATAGTAATTTATTATCAGCAAATAAGCATCGAAAATATAAATATCGCTGCGATACATTTCCATCATCATGTACCATTAAATCATTTTAAACCCCTCCTTGGGTAGCCTAAAACAAAAAATATTCGTTGCGCGGCATTTGTACCTATGTGATTTTATTACAAAATTTAAGGACTTTTCTGTTTTCATTCACAATTATACCTACCTGTAAAATAATTTTAAACGCTTGCTAATGTAGTTGAAAACCAAAAAAATAGCTGCCCGGCATTTTAATGCTTTCTTTTATATGAATGACTTTTCTGTTTTCTCTCAAAAATATAGTATGTAAAATAATTTTAAGCCCGTTTTAATGTAGCCAAAAACAAAGAGTTTCGCTGCGCGGCTATTTTATGTGTGATTTTATTGCTAATGTCAAATCATTTTTAACCCGTCCTAAGGTACAAAAATCCAAAAAATTCGCTGCGCGGCTTTATTATGTGTGATTATTTTTTTAATAGACATTTTTTGGTCATTTTCAAAAATATAGAGGTACCTATAAAATCATTTTAAACCCGCTCTAATGTAGCCAAATTCAAAAAAAAATCGCTGCTCGGCTTTTTTATGCATAATCTGATCACTTATATAAATTAAGGACTTTTCTGTTTTCCTTCAAAAACAGAGTAGAATGTAAAATCATTTTAAGCCCGTCCTGGGTAGCCAAAATCCAAAAAATTCTCTGCGCCGCATTTTTATGTGTGTTTTTTTTATTTGATCAATTAATCACATTTTTGTTTTATTTCAAAAATCTAGTACCAGTAGAATCATTTTAAACCCGTTCTTATGTAGCCAAAAACAAAAAGTTTCGCTATGCGCGGCTATTTTCTGTGTGATTTCATTGGTAATGTAAAATCATTTTAAAACTGTCCTAAGGTAGCCAAAAAACAAAAAATTCGCTGCGCGGCATTATTATGTGTATTAAAATATTTTTATATTAATTATAGCCTGTTTTGTTTTCTTTAAAAAATATAGGTAGTACTTATCAATAAAATCATTTTAAACCCGCTCTAATGTAGCCAAAATCGAAAAGTTTCGCTGCGCGGCTATTTTATGTGTGATTTTATTGCTATTGTAAAATTTGTTTAAACCCGCGTCCTAAGGTAGCCAAAAACAAAAAAATCGCTGCGCGGCATTTTTATGTGTGCTTTTTTCAAATGAATTATCGACTTTTTTGTTTTCTTTCAAAAATATATTACCTACCTGTAAACTCATTTTAAACCCGTTCTATAATCAAGCTAAAAACAAAAAAATCGCTGCGCCGTTTTTTGTGTTTTTTTTATTGCTAATATAAATGACCATTGGGGGTGGGTGGGTATACTCGTCAATGAATTTGCACAGTCCTCAAGATAGGTTCGGCACGCCACTGATATCAGTAGAATGTGGGGCAGGGTATCAGAAAGTTAAAAACATCGAGTAGAATGTGGGACAATGTTGCATGAGAGAGTTTAACATCAGTTCAGTTCAGTTAGTTTATTCCATTTCACAAGGTGATACAGTTACACAATATGTAGGTACATGTAAACACACAAGCAGTTTGTGTGTATAAGTTGTGGCAATATGGCACGAGAGAGTTCAAAATAATAAATAGAATGTGGGGTAATGTGGCATGAGAAAGTTAAAATGTCAAGTAGTATGTGGGGCAATGTGGCATGAGAGAGTTTAACATCAAGTAGAATGTGGGGCAATGTGGCACTAGAAAGCTAAAGATATCAAGTAGAATGTGGAGCAATGTGGTACTAGATAGCTAAAGATATCAAGTATAATGTGGGGCAATGTGGTATGAGAAAAATAAAAATATCAAGTAGTATGTGGGGCAATGTGGCATGAGAAAGTTTAACATCAAGTAGAATGTGGGTGCAATGTGGGATGAGAAAATTAAAATTAACAAGTAGAATGTTGGGCAGTGTGGCATGAGAAAGTTACTAGGAAAACGCTCAGAGTAACGCGTTGATGAGCGAGCATGGATACGTGCAAATTCTCGAACCGGAAATGCGTACACAATATGAGCCACTCAATCATGAATCAACATAAAAGTATATGCTTTTCATCGAGACTTGAAAATGACATCTAAGCACCCTGGTACATAATCTTCGCTCTTGTTGGCTACTACATACTTGTAGTGCCTGAATTTTCAGATACCGTACACATAATGTTTGTACATAACTCTGTCATGACATTTGGAAATTATAAAAATTGTAAAACATTGACACAAATTTAGACTATAGGAGTCAAGAGTTAGGAAGTAACATCAGCCAGTCTGCTGATTAGTGGATTTCCATGGTCTCCGAGTGCTGCGTAGAACGACTCTCTCTGATTTTCCATGACTTCGTGGAGATAGGCAAATCCTATATCTTGGTGTATGCTCTTCGTCCGGGTGAACATCGGAGTGCGCAGGGCGATCTTGAGGGCCCTGTTCTGCACCCTCTGCAGCATTGTTCTCGCTCCCGCTGAAGTCCTCTCGTACCACACTGGTGAGGCGTACGTCAGTGTGGGCACGATGACGCTCTGGATAAGAAGCAGCTTGCTGGTGAGCGGCATGGATTTGCTTTTGAGCAGTGGGAACAGCGCCGCCGTCTTCCCGTTGGCCTTGCTGGCAATCTTCTCAGCGTGGGCCTTCCAGGAGAGCTTGGCATCCAGGGTGACACCCAGGTAAACATTGCTGGGAGACCAGGAGACATCTGTACCAGAGATGTTTATGGTAGGGGGTTGAAATTTCCGTCGCTTGGTGAAGAGTGTTGCCTCTGTCTTAGATGAATTTAGGGCTATACGGTTCTCTGTATACCAGTGGCTGAGTACGTCTAATGCTTTTTGCAGAGGCGGGCCAAGTTGATTAGATGCCATAGATTGGCAGATGACTGCGGCATCGTCAGCATAGAAAGCTACTTCGGTGTCCGGAATGTTAGTTGGGATGTCATTGGTGAAGATGTTGAAGAGGATGGGGCTAATGATAGATCCCTGAGGAACTCCAGCCAGAATAGGCCTCGCTGAAGAACAGGCACCGTTGATGTGTACGGTGAAGGATCTTTGATTTAAATAGGAGTGGATGATATTGATTAAGTAGTTGGGGAATTGATATTTAATTAGTTTTTGTAGTAGGCCTTCATGCCAAACTCTATCAAATGCTTTAGCAACGTCCAGGAAAACTATACCAGTTCCTTTCAGCTTTTTAAATCCATCGTTTATCTTGTCAACCACACGTAGAAGCTGATGTGTTGTTGAATGCTTCTGTCGAAAGCCAAACTGCTCATTGATCAGCAGCTTTGTAGCGTTTGCGTGGCCTCTAATTCGAGCATGAAGGACCTTTTCAAAAAGCTTCGATAGTGATGAGAGGAGACTAATCGGCCGGTAATTTGCAGGGTCACGAAGATTCTTTCCCGCTTTCGGGAACACAATGACTTTGGCTACTTTCCATTGGGTGGGGAAGTGTTGAAGACGGAGACTGGCATTAAATATTTCAAGGATACGTTCACCGGCAGGTATAGGAAGTTCTTTAAGAATCGTGTTTGTGATCTCGTCAATACCAGGTGCCTTGCCATTTGCAAGTTCATTTAGATATATAATTACTTCGTCCATAGAGCAGAGAACGACTTCATCATCTTCAGCCTGCGCCTTGTGTATAGCAAGATGGGTTCTTACTTCAGCCTCGATATGTGCTGATGAATTAGTCGGCGGGTTTGGGGAAAACTGATTTTGAAGCGAATCTGCTAGAACTTCTGCCTTATCATGTGGGCTGCATGCAAGGTGTGTACTACCTTGAATGGGTGGATTTGGTTGTTTGCTTCTTGTCAGTCGTTTTGCCATGGACCAGAGTGGACGACTCCCTGGTTCTAGTGTGGCTACAGCATCTTCCCACCTCTCTCTCCTGTGGCGACGAATTAATTCCTTTACAGATCTGTCTAAGAGCTTATATTCTTCATGTAAATCAGGTGTTCTGAGCGCCTGCCATCTCCTACGTGCACGGTTTCGAGTGGCTATTGACAGTTTAATTCCACGTGGAAGATCAAATATTGTGCACCTTTTTGTATTACAAATGGGAACACTGATCGCTCTTGCTTCCACAATATTTTCCGTTAATTTATTTACTGCTAAATCTATATCCTGATGCGAATCAAGTGGTCCACTCTCCAACTTATTTGATAAATGCTCTCTGAACTTTTCCCAGTCTGCTTTTCTGTAATTGAATCGAATGATGGGATCAACGGTCTCGTATGAGTCCCCTACGCTCAAAAGTACAGGATTATGATCTGAAGACAATTCTAAAAGTGTTTCTAATTCAATGGAATGTCGCAGATTTTTCACCACCGCAATGTCAAGAACATCAGCTCTTCCTGTAGGGATATGAAGATGTGTCGCTTCTTGCGGTCCAGTCACAGTAAAGTCACTTATACGGGAGAGTGAAAGGAGAGTGCGGCCATTGGCGTTGACAACTCGCGAGTTCCAGGCTGTATGCTTAGCATTAAGGTCGCCACCGAGAATAGTCGGGTAATTCGAGTCCATTAATGCTTCTATATCTGCTGTGAGAAGCTTAGTTCGCGGAGGACAATACGTGGCTATAAGCCGTAGTGGACCCAGTTTAGTAAAAAGCAGGATAGCGGTAGCCTCTATTGATTTCGTTTCAGGTAAAACAATCTCGTAGTGACTTACTCGATTGTCAATGATGATTGCAGTCCCTCCTGCTCTCCTGTCTCCTGGACGATCAGTTCTATACACTGAGTGATTGGCAAGCTTAAGCTTGTCCTTAGGGTTAAGATGGGTCTCACAGACAAGGGCAGCCATTAAATTTCGTGATTCCATCAATAGAAGTAATTCGTCTTTACGAGAACTTATGCTATTAGCATTCCAAATGATTAGATTAATTGAATTAATCGCTGGCATTGCGATTTTGTACAGACAAAAGAAGAGTTGGCACAAAACTTGCCAGAGACGTAATGATGGGGTGAATGTTCATATTAACTATAAAAATTGCAATGCCGTTTATAAGGGCTATCCAATCAATAGTTGATTGTTGAGGTACTACCGGTTGTACGAGTTCAGGAAGAGCATTGGGTGGCCTCTCTGCTTCTTCTAAGGCAGTGGTGTTTGAGGACGAGGGTTGCTCTGGATTTATCTGAGTGTTCAAAACAGAAGCAAAAGTCCGTGGTTGCGCCAATGAGACTCGTGGCACGGGCGTGGGTTGCGTCTGAGTATTCCCTCGGTTATCATGCTGTGGAGAAGAGCCATCTTGCTGCTGTGGACGTCGGGCTCGAGTAGCATGACGAGTTGCTGCCTTGATGACATCACATCCTCGGTAGCAAGCGGCATGCTGCTGATTGCAGTTACAGCACTTTGCTGTTTCTGGTGACTCCTTACACTCCTTAACCTGATGCACACCTCCACATCGAACACATCGTGGCTGGCGATGACAAAATTTGGCCGTATGACCCACTCTTTGACAATTAAAACATTGTATGACATTAATCTTCTTGCTCCGTGGGGCCTCGGTGGAGACCACGCAGTAGAGGAGTCTCTTGATTTGGCTGAGGTCCACTGGAGCCTGACCACTCGTACTTACTAGCGTACATTCAAAAAGGGGCAAAAGACGTGTACTGTCTCCAGGCATCTTCATCTGCCGCACAGAGCGGACATTGAAGCCTTGCTGCTTCAGCTCCTCTTGAATGTCTTCTGTTTCAGCAGATTGTGGCAGACCTCTCAGAACAAAACGCTGTGATCTAGTGCGCTCAGTTGGAAACGTGTAGTACTCTATTCCCTCAGTCGAGTCTAGGGCGGAGGTAATTAGTTTGTACGAGGTAATATCTCTAATGATTACTCGAGAAACTTCGAGACCAGGTTTGATTATGAATGCCCCTTGTTCTGGACATACAGCGGAGAGCAACTCAACTAATGCCTTATGAGATTTCATATTTTGAATCACTATTGGTGGGATTTTATACTTCTTATCTGGCAAAGTCTCCGCCGTCATCGGGGTCGTGTCCATATCATTTGCACTTGCAAGCGGCTCAAATGAGTTCTGCGTACGCACAAGGTTGATCACTCTCTTGGATGATGGGCCTGAAGCATCTGACCCAGATGATCGTGTGCTGGGACGATCGTTACAATTACGACGCCTTTTATTTCCTGTCACCATCGTGAAACCATCGGGAACTATGTTCAAAGACATCTCATTGGTTGCAGACTCAACTTGCATTAGCTCCGTGTCCGATTCATCACTAGACGAAAAATCATTTATAGAAGCTCCTATGGGTTGACTAGAAATGTTTATGACATTGTCTACAGCTGAAGGGGCATCTAGCCGGTTTACTTCATCACTCCAAACTTTATATATTCCACTCATTGCTCACATTACTTCAAGTCCAAATGAGCTACAAGCGTCTCTTGGTAGGTTTCGTAGACCTAGTATATAAAACTATTTTCTAATACTTTAAACAGATTCTGACGCGGAAAAATGGTTTGAATGGCTCCCAAAATATCTAATATCACCATTCAACACAACAAACATGCAAAACTAGCGATTAATCCACAAATATAAGCGAAAATACTGAGAATAATTCACAGAACTAACTTTCATTTATGAAGAAACAAATGAAGTCCCCCTGGTACATAAAGCAAATCAGAATCAATTCAACTGGCACTGGAAAACATTCATTTCGATACTTCATATCTGACAGATATTAAAAATGTCAATAAGTTCATGCGTTCTTAACTGATTGGGATGAAAATCTGTAAAATAAGAGACAATATCGATCTTACTGACCATGCAAAATATGAGTTTGATCACATTTCTTGAAGACCATTTTCATTTTCCAACCTATCAGGAGATGTTTATTTAAATTTTAACCAACGAATGAATTTCCAAAAATTTAGGGTATGCAAACAGAAAAGGTTGTCTCTACATGTGTTCAAAATTTGAACTCGATAGAAGAAAAACTCTCACCTGTAGCCAAAATATGAGTTTGATCAGATTTATCGAAGACCATTGTCATTTTTCAACCTACCATCAGGAGATGTTTATTTAAATTTTAATCAATCAATGGATTTCAAAAAAAAAAAAATTTGGGTCTGCAAACAGAGAAGGTTGGTTGTACATGTGTGCAAAATTTCAGATCGATGGGTGAAACTTTGTGACCTGTGTATCAGCTATTAACAGAAGAAAAAAAGAAAAAAAAAAAAACAGAGGTCGTGCCAAAAGAGCCAAAAGGAGACGCTCGCTCAATAAAATAACAGACTCTCAAGCTTACTGGGTTAAGTAGGTTGAAAGTGTCTCAAATAAAAAAAAAAAAAAAAATACTGTTAGTGTGAAGAAAAAAAAACTTAAAAAAAGAACGCTTTGAAGAACCGTTCGTTCCCTTTCGAAACGTTTCGCTTACATGCAGGTCTCTAACTGCAATACTACATGTTTGCGCTCTTCTTGTTCGGGTAGCATTAAAAACACTTTTCCATTGTCCTTTTCAAGAGTAACAAAATATGAAAAGTATTTCTCATATTATATGATATACATGGTTATGAGATTCGAAATGGTATAGGTAGGTATCTATAAAAAAAAAACCGCATATAAATCCGTTTCTATCGAACAGCATGTTTCTTATGACGAGTTGTTCGTGAGCTAACTTTTATAGGAATCCTGCTCGTGACGTCACAGTGGTAGAAAAATGGAGGCTGCTATGGTAGGGGAAATGTGTCAAAGCTATAAATAATAGCTATAAATCATATTTATCAGATGAATATTTAACTTAAACATGTGTATGGATAAATATTGCGTATTATTATTAGCTTGTACTTACTTAAATATCTTTCTTTCACAAGTAATCACTCTAAATATGGGATTTGGATTGCCGCTGTCAGATTTGTTTTTTCCCTATACTTTTGTATAGGTTACTATGGCAACCTTTTCTCACGCAGGATGCCTATTCCGGAGGCCCGGGGTCGATTCCCGCGGCCGTCCGTCCTGACTGGGGTTTTTTCGTGGTATTCCCTCAGTCGACAGGCAAATGCTGGGAAGGTACCCTACTAATAGGCCACGACCGCCTCCTTCCCACCTTCTCTTCACCATCATCTCCCAATCATCATCATAATCATTCATCCGTCGCCATTAGCCTCGCTGCAGAACAGTGGGTTCCCATGAGCTCACATTGGCACGCAGCCCGCAATACACAGAATCCAGCTGTGTTCATAGGCGTGCGCAGGAGAAATCATTAGGGGGGGCCAACATGGGCGCCGGCAGGATTATAATGACAGGGGGTTAAAGTACAAGGGAAAAAAATTGCCACGGGTTAAGGGGGGTGTGGGGGGCGCGCCCCCCACCTTGCCCCGCAGGTTTTTTTTTGGTTTTTTGACACTTTGAAATCAAATTTGAGACGGTCTGGGGAGCATTTTTTTTTTTTTTTTTTTTTTTTAATTTTACCACCTTTTCACCACATTAAGGTGAGGGGAGGGGGGCCTGCCCCAAAACCTACCCTGGCTGAGCGTATTAAGTATTTTGGGCACTTCAAAATGAATTTGAGACGTTTTCAGGTGCATTTTGTTCCCAAAACTTAAAAATATAATTTGATGTGAAAGGGTGTTCAGGGGCGAAGCCCCCGAGAAAATATTCTTTGAAGGTCATAAATATTAGAGCAATTTAAATTCTAGGGGAAAAACCTAGAAATTCATGAAAAATCGTGTTTTTGGAAGGTACTTTGTAGGCATTGTTTTCCAAAATTTTGTGTTTTTGATCAACCTAGTACTTGGGTCCAGTGATTTGAGCAACTCCAGTCTGCCCCGCAGGGAGATTTTTTTTATTTAACCCATTTAAAACAAAATTTTGACACTCTGAGGACCATATTTTATAATTTTTTAGTTGAGGCTGACCCATATTAGGGGGGGCCAAGGCCCGCCCGCACCCCCCCTCCGTGCGCACGCCTATGGCTGTGTTGACTACCCTTCCGCATTAGAGATCAAGGGTCAATGAGCCAAATCATGTCAGGTTTCTAGGTATTGGATGGACGGGAACAAATGATAACATGACGTAACAACTGATCTGACCTCTTTGCTCGAGGTTATAGGAACACAACTGCCCTCTATTCGCAATGTGCGATTTTCGACTAATCGGAAGATATTTTCATTTTTGAACCGATCAGAGGGCAGCTCTTAAAAACTATACACGATTAAGAGGGCTGAGTAGTGAGTTTGACCTTGAAGAGTTTTTTAATGGATTTTTATCAATATTTTTTACCAATGTTATTGTTAGCAAAATAAGGCTTTGTACGAGTATTCAGAACAGTTCAATGAAAATAATTCCATAGCTTGTAATGGTTTATTAGATTTACTTTGTCCTACAGAAAATTTGCCCGAAAATTTGTAAAATTATGGCACTAAACATTTGTTGGACAAAACAAAACTAATAACTTATTTCAAACTATGAAATTATTTTCATTGAACTGTTCTGAATACTCGTACAAAGCCCTATTTTGTTAACAATTACATTGGTAAAAGATATTTAAACAAATCGATTAAAAAAAACTCTTCAAGGCCACGCTCACTACTCAGCCATTATATTAGTATGTGTGCAAAATTTCAGCTTAATCGGAAAAAATTGTGACCTCTGGCGTCGGGCCAAACACACAAACAAAAAAAGGAGAAGTGTCGAAAAGTGCAGAATGGAGTCGCTCCATAGGCGTGCGTACGGGGGGATCGCACCTAGTGCGCACCTAATGGATCAGTCTCAACTAAAAAATTATAAAATGTGGTCCTCAGGTATATTAATTTGGAAACTGACACTTTGGGTTAATTCTTCACTGAACATATCCATTCATATTTAATTATTGTTTCGGTTTGTTTTGAAAAAATATCAAGATTTAGAATTGAGTTGCCATTGAGATCGGTAGTTTCCTCGAGGATCAAGTCAATTGTTACGATCAGTCAATTCGTCGGCAAGAGTTGTTCAAGGGTTGCTCTCTGTTATACCTTGATCAGAAAATATTGTGATTAGGTCATGTGTTACATGGCGGGGCACTCTAGTCTATCTATTATACTATTAATGTGCAGTTTTGACCTTGAGCTCTGAAGTTGCGTTACGATAGACCTCTATAGAAATCGTAATTTTAGCTCAATTTTAATCAAACCTGGACTTTTCCTGTAGATAATTTCGAGCCAAATAAAGTGCACACAATTTCAATCGAATCCGTTGAGTATTTCAAGAGATATTACATGGATTGCACAATATCATGGAAAAACACACTTTTTTCGAAACTTTGAAACTTCAGGAAGCCGTGAATCCATTGGCAGTGAAGAAAATACAATTTAACTCTGTGGACCTTGACTCAATAGAACCACATGAAAAGCAACATTTAAATGTAATTAGATGTTATTTTGGGGGTTGAGAATGTTGTGTGGGGTGGGGGGAGGGAGGCGCAAGAGAATTTTCTGATAATGGAAATTTTTCTCGAGTGTACCTCCTTACGTCACATCGCATTTTGAAAATGGTTCGAGTATATTGAAAACTGAAAGTACTATTTAGGAATCAAAATTGAATTGTTGTTAATTGTTGTGATTTCTGCAGAGATGCGTACTTTTATATAATCAGGTTGAATCTTATTATGTGGAGACCTGAATAAAATCGTATTAAATTCTACTACTCAGTCTTGACCATGGGCTTCAAGTATACTTTGTGCTTTTTCGATCATGACCAAATAGCAGTGAGGAAAGTAAAGTCACGTGAGAATAGTCAGACAACGACAGAAATGCTCTTCACTCTTCTTTCATATAAACTTGATAGTGTGTCCCGTGTTTTCTTAGCATATATTTTTAATGTTGGAAATTTTTGATTGTGCTGTAATTGTTTATGTTGCGTATTTGTTTCGTATAATTAACTCATTTGGGTACGATTTCGAATTCAGAATTTGGATTCGTTTAGATTCGTTCATAACTTTTTCAGTTATTGTTTTCAATATTCTAAGTAAGTATATTAATTTGGAAACTGCCACTTTGGGTTAATTCTTCACTGAACAGATCCATTCATATTTAATTATTGTTTCGGTTTGTTTTGAAAAAAAATATCAAGAATTAGAATTGAGTTGCCATTGAGATCGGTAGTTACGTGAGGGTCAAGTCAATTGTCACGATCAGTCAATTCGTCAGCAAGAGTTGTTCAAGGGTTGCTCTCTATTATTATACCTTGATCAGAAAGATTGTGGTTAGGTCATGTGTTACATGGCGGGGCTCTCTAGTCCTTTACTATAGGCATCCTGCGTGAGAAAAGGTTGCCATAGTAACCTATACAAAAGTATAGGGAAAAACAAATCTGACAGCGGCAATCCAAATCTCATATTTTGAGTGATTACTTGTGAAAGAAAGATATTTAAGTAAGTACAAGCTAATAATAATACGCAATATTTATCTTTACACATGTTCAAGTTAAATATTCATCTGATAAATATGATTTATTGCTATTATTTAGAGCTTTGACACATTTCCCCTACCATAGCAGCCTCCATTTTTCTACCACTGTGACGTCACGAGCAGGATTCCTATAATACGCTTAAAAGAGAAGAACGTCGTCCCTGTAGCAACGTGGCTGAAAATTTGGTTCTTTATACAAATCTTGAATTTTCCACCGATCAAGTTGAAACTCTCCAGTAATGTACAAAATTACGTGACTTGATTTATAGTAACACTTTCGCGACATTCTGTTCAGTATTTACCGAGTTATTCGTGAAAAACATCGCCTTTTCTGATCTCTTAATTTTAAACGTCAATTTCAATTGTGCAGTGAAAATCAATTTTAGTAGGCAGTGAAACTAATTTTCACAAATCGTCCTGAACAATATTTGGCCATGGAATCCGGAGATCGGAAGTTGCGTTACGATTCAAGTCTATAGACATCGCGAATTTAGCACAATTTTCAACGAAAAATGACTTTTCCTGTACATAATTTCAAGCAAACTGGCAAGCAAAAAGTTTCGTTTGAATCCGATAAGTATTTAGAGAGATACTTAATATAAACCAAATTGTCATTGAAAAAGTCACTTTTTTCGAAACTTTCCAAATGTAGGAGTGAATCCATTTGGCAGTGAAGAAAATATTGGAATTTCCACTGGAGACCTTGACTAGAATCATGGCAAACCAACATTTCATGTGAATAAATGCTGAAATTTTTGGAGTGGGTTATGGGGGGGGGGGGGGGGGGGGGGGGGGCGGCACAAGGGAACATTTCTGTCCAGAGTGTATTTTATTGTTACCTTTTGATATTGGACCTAATTTCCAATATTACGTCTCTCATTTGATATGACTATATAAACAAATATCAAGCAAGCAAGAACATACATTTTCTGCTTACTTCACAACTTAGCATTTTATCAAAAGATTTTAATTGGTACACCTACATACCTAATACTGAATCGTTCGTTGATGTTTTTGTGCAGAGAATATGCGAACGATTAAATAATCAGGATAAGTTAGAAAGTGGAAACATGCATAAAATTGTATATAGAAAATTTCGTAATTTTTTAAGTTATTACATAAAAAGTGACGAACTTCGATTAAATCTCGATACCACTTTTCGTTCATCATAATTGCAAATCAAATCATATTCCATTTTAATATCAATCACGCCTATTTGTTTTAATAGACAACATCATAAATTATCTATAGCTCTGCTTTTCAAAAAATTTCATATGCAGTACGTGATCCAAGTATCTATTATGGTTTTTCAACAATGGATCATAACCATAATAGATACTTGGATCACGGTACTGCATATGATAATTTTTGAAAAGCAGAGCTGACTAGATAATTTATGATGTTGTCTATTCAGTTTCAAATATTTATTCTTATTTTGACCCCCCCCCCCCCCCGTGATGGACTTGGCCAGTCGCGTTGATCGGTTGCGGAGAAGAATACCCTAGACTATGATGTACATCTCCTGACACAATAATTCAATTGTAAACAGGATTCGATTAAATAAAATTTTGGAACCTGAATTCGATCATCATATAGATACATTTTATTCTGTTGTGTTTCAAATATTATAAAATCATTTTAATTCTATATACCATGCAACTGAAGTTTACGTTTTTATTTAACATTGAGTCGTACTGTTCATATTTTTATAATAGACTGGGCAAGAAACTAAAAAATAATAACTTTTTGGCCCGACGTGTTAAAAGCTGCCAACAAAGTGAATATTATAGATTTTTACATGCTGAATCCGAAAAACATTGTTGGCAGTCTCCATTTTTACTATTTCACCCTTAAATCTCATTAAGGGTTGATTTCGGTAGCCCAAAAGAAATATAATCACAGAATCCACAATATGTACTCTAGAGAGAAGTAAAAAAAACAGAAATATTCAGCAAAGACTAATTAATGAAATGGCTACTTCAAAAATGCGACTAAATTTATTACTGAGGTCGAAATCAGGGTGCACCAATAAACAAGCGGCAGAAAAAATGATTGCATCCATTTGTGCAAGGCCGTATATTGAAAACTACTGAACGTAAAGTAAAAAATAAAAATGCATGTGTAACCTCAATACTTGTTGAATGCAATGAAGTTTTCATACAGAGAATTGTGCGAATATTTTGATCCCAATAAATTCGGAAAGACAAGTGAACGGATCTCTCAGCCAGCGCCTAGCGTGTCGCCTGCGAGTAACGCGCTCCGCTGATTGGTCGGCTGCCTGAAGGTCACAATCACGCTAGAGAATTATTCAGTGGCGGGTTGGCAATTCATTTACCAGGAAACAAAGTTAATTCTTATTTATTGGGATATTTACTTAAAAAAGGTCCGTACCTCCGTAAACAGGTCCGTAAACAATTAGTTACATTCTAGATATATTATTAATTTAAAAAATATACCCACAGGTAAATCTTATTTTACAAAGGAACCATATTGATTCAATCAATACTTTTCTGCTACACACTACATACTATCATCTCCATCTTGATCTAATACATTGGCACATGATCAGTGAAATTCGTCTTTGATTTGCGGTAACTATAAATCACAATGCTGGACAAATGATTGCAAAATATTACTCTCGATATTACCTATGAATCTTATTCCACCTACAATTGAATAGGAACCATATTGAATAGGCATAGACATTTATACTCACTAGTGAGTATAAATGTCTATGGAATAGGAAACTGTTGACATTACCTAAAAATAAACTACTACAGGATGAAATATCCCTATCAAGAATATGTTAATAGGAACCATATTGTTTCAATCATTACTTTTCTTCTGTTTTACACACTACATACTATCGTCTTCATCTTGATCTAATACATTAATGCAACTTTGACTTGTGGTAACTAGACATCTAGTGCTCGACAAATGTTGCAAAATATTACCTGCATCTTATTATGTAACTATACAACTGAGAGGAACAATTGTTTCAGACAACTTTTCTATTGTACACACTACATACTATCGTCTTCCTGGCACAGGAACATTCATGACCGAAACAAAGTGCAAGCATCAGTGCAATGCAATTTTGATTTACGGCGTTATTGCTCCCATTGTTGCTTGAAACGATCTTGTTTCTCTTCACTTCTCTTCGAAAATATACCAAGCACTTTAAGTGATATTTAGCTTCAAGAGCGTCATGATAGAGAATATGCATACATTTATTAAAGAATATATTCCAAAATAATAACATAATTATTTGTTGGTAAAACATCGCTATTTTCACACTTAAAAGGGTAAATTTTCATTCTTAATGTGAAATTGAAATCGCAGTTAACGCGGGAAAATAGTATTCCTGACATTTCCTAACGAATGACATGTCATTTTTATCAACCAACAATGATGTTGCCATGGTTACAATAAAATATGACATCACACGTTAGGTGTAATGTCAGCATGGATGTCAGCAATACTGTTTTCCCGCCAAAATGTCAACGGAATTTAAATGTCATATTTATGAATAAAATGTACACTTTTGAGTTTGAAAATAGTGTGTTTTACAAGCATTTATGTTGTTAATGTGAAAAATTGAACCGAATTAAAAAACATTTGCATATATATTCCCTATTGTACCATCTAGGTCTACTCCAATTGACCTGTGGTGTTTTGCGTCTTCCAAAATGCTCATAGAATTTGTTTCAACATTTACTAGTTTTTCATTTTTCAATTCGGTTCTCTACAAAACATACAGTGATTTGCTGAAAATCTGGACTCTTCACTACTTCTGCGACGAGGCGATGAATGTTTGTCTTAGTTAAATCAGATTAGCATCCTCTGTGCCAATGGGTTGTCTCCGACAGAATATTTTTAATTTTAACAAACTGGGGAGAATATTTGATATCATGAACTGCCTCTCTAAATTGGAGACAATCTCTAACTCTCTCTCTCTACCCTTTTCAGAAACATTTTGCATGTCTTCTTGGCCTGCATTGTTGCAGAATATGCATTGCATGGTCGTCTCGAAAGTTTATTATGAAGAAAACAATACGACTATTTAGTCAAACAATTTCCTCCTTGAACCAAAATCTACTTGATAGCTTTAGAGCGGACGGTGTAATTAATTAATAATTACATTGTTTTGACTACCTATTGAAGACACGTGTGTTATCCGGCCTTGATTCACTGTACTTATCATCACAAATTATAATCAATACTAAATCAATATGTTTTAGGAAGTGAATATTCACCTACACATGTCAAACTCACCATGACATTCAACAAATTATATTTTGTTCACATAATATTGGTAAAGAAGCAGAGAGACACACAGCGAATCACGCTCGAGCCAGACAGGCAGATTTCCCCCACTCTCGGAACACGCCACCTCTAGAAGCTCTGTGATTGGTTACGCGGGATCAGCTAGCACAGCGCTGAAAGTTGAGATTAAATGACTTCGCCGTCTTCTTTCAAGTATAACTCAACAAATAAAATATGTACACTAGATCTGTCAACTGCATCATGGCCACACATTATTAATGATGTTTTTGGGAAAGTTTCAAAACTAAATCTTAAACCGTTTAGTTGCAATCACGTGGTATACGTAATTGGTGCTCCGCAAAAACAAAAAAATGTGAGTTTGAAGCGGTTTGAAGGGCAATTTTTGGATTCAATTTGATACGAATTGACAATTCTGAATTAGCAGAGTTCTTCTTTAATCTTTTCTCTACAAAACACATTTTTTAAATTAATTTTAGGACAACTATCTTCCAACTTATGTACTAGGATTCAGAATTGCAGAAATCGTGTTTTGGGAGGGGGTTTTGGGGGGTTTTGGGGGGTTAAAACACAAAATTGAAAGTGCCAACAATGGTTTTCGGATGCAGCATGTTTTTCTGAGTAAGAATATCTTTGTTGGCAGCTTTTAACACCCTGGTGCACCACTCATGAGAAGGAGACACATTTCTTAAAAACCGATCCCAGTCTATAATGCTTAAAATGCTTAAAATAATAATATTGAGTTATTCACGATATATTTAAATATTTTAAAAATAGTTACACATGGTTTCTTTTTTCTAATTTACGTTGTACACTACAGGTGTGCATTGGGGTTAGTGTGGGGTTAGTATGCACCTTCCACAGATATAATTATAAAAAAGCCTTGATTTGCATTTATGATCGGTCATTCCGTGAGTTGAAAAAAATTATCACGAGAGACAATTCTTTGCCAGCATATCAGAGTAGTTTTATTTTAATGGTGGTCCATCTTCAGTTATGCATTGCCTTGCCCAGAAAGAGAGCTTATTAGGTCATGTATTACTTGGGAGGGCTCTCTAGTGTTACAATAATGAACTAATATTGAATGTTTCAAAACTTTGTAGACAAGTGCGAGAAATACCAAACAGTTCCACTTAATATTCTTTTTCTACTGGTTCCTTCTTCATCTTCCCTCTCTAACTCACATACTTCCATTAACGGCACCCTCTTCTTCATGTTGACCTTGACAATGACCTTGAAAGCTGCAGTCTGACGACCTCGTTGTGGCCTGTACAGACACGGCCATCTTGCCATTATAGGAATCCGATAGACCGTGACCAAGTACAGCGTGTTTCCAAAGATACAAAGAAGATTACAATAATGATAGGTTGTATGAAATCTTACAATAATGTGCTCTGAAAGTTCTTTGTTATTTTGCATTATTGACATAGCAATTAATGACAATAGACAATAGGGAAGTTTCGTGAAATTATATTGCAGTAAATTTGTAAATATCATCATAAGTTATAATGATGAACACACATAACCCTCGAAAAATGTAAAATTTTCATTCATAAAAATCAATTTGAAATGGCACGAAATATTTTGGCGGGAAAAACCCCATGTTACTAGAATCGGGAACGTGATGTCATTTCTAAGTCCACAACAATGGGTTACCATGGTGATACACTTTGTTGCCATGGCAATTGAAGGAATGTGATGTCATGTCAATTTATTCTGTTTTAAATTTAGAAGAAATATTTCAAACTTTGTAATGAATTTCTCGAAAACTATTCGTCGCACAACAAAAATAATACTTTATCTGAGTTCAGCAACATCTCAACTATAATAAAATAACTATTATTCTGAAATCTAAGTTACAGGAAACTTCCCTATATGGTAACTTGTTTAGCGATGAAACTTTAATAATGTAGCCGTAACCATGGTAGATACATTTAGGTTGATGAATTAATTCTTTGCGTTTGACGTGTTTTTGCGATGTGCACAATTTTATTGAAACATAGTGAGTGAAGTTGATATTCGCTGCTAATTGCTTCCTTCAGAGTCTGTCGTAGCAGGTGAGTTAGTTGCATTCAAATGCAGGCTCAGTTACAAGATATTATAATAAAACTGTATACAGATTACTATGCCTCCTTCTCGAAACAGTTATCAAATCACCGTAATAGCGTAGGAAGCGTATATTCATTCTTGAGAGTAGGTACACTCGGCCAAACAAAACTTGAACGTTGACCAAATTAGAATGACTGCTGGTCATGTCCCATAACCAATCAAATCTTGTTATTATCATTGAAATGTGAGGTCACCTACAAGAGTGTGACAATGAGATCGCTTAGACTGACTTCTGATGGTGCGATCTTACATTTATCTACCTATCAGATTTATTGAACGTTCAAGTTTTGTTTGGCCAAAACTTTGGCAGCTTTTTACTTTTTTCGTTATTCGTAAATCAACCCGCTGACATATTTTTTTTGTGTTCGCGAGCTTCAAAAGAATTGCCAGCCAACACGGAAAAAAATGGTATGGCTGTGGCAGCAATAATCGTATTGCTGACCCATTTCTTGCTACCGGAGCGATCTGAATTTCTGCCTTAATCACTACGGTATTGCTGGAAACACAAGCGTATTATTGCTGAAAATGTCTGACTGCAGTTTCAATAAGATTGTTGTCACAGCAATACTTTTATTTCATAAACAACTCCCACGTTATCTCCGCATTCCGTTGCGACCGTTGAGACACATGAGTCAGCTGAATGACGTGATCTAGCCCATTCCCCCCTTCCCACACCCCACCGCATCACCAAGCTGCCTCAGTGAACGAGTGATTCCCACGCAGAGAGACGCGTATTATCAACGGTGCGAAGTGAATGCGTGCAGTTTCTGCAGTGTGTTTATCTAGTGCAGTGTATTTGTATAGTGCAGTGTGCTTCAAGAATGCTCAATAATTGTGTTAATAAAACCTCGATAATGTTGGATTGCAGCGTCTAAAGATTGAAGGTAATATATAATATTCAATTATACCTACTAATGTAGGTACCTAGTGCCACTTCAAAAATCAAATGCCAATGATTACATTTACATTACAGGCTGTACAATACCTACATAAAATTATGTCTTGCTATAGGAATTGCAATTTCATAGGAAATTACATAGGTACACAGATTATTTTGAACATCACTAATTCAGTTGGCGGGTTCTAGATTTTAGTTGAACATTTGAAATGGACATGTAAAGGGGGAGGGGGGGGGGGGGGTCGATCTACTTAAAAGAAAAATTGGTGCCTTCTAGAACATTCAGCTCTACATTCTCTGCATTCAGCCTGAACATTTGGTAAAATTTTAAAATGTGAATATAGGTAGGTTTTAGATAATTTCTCGATCATATAAAATTGATACCATTTTGTTCACAGGGAAGTGGGGAGGGGGAGTTACCTTAGATCAGTAGTACTCAACATTTTTCACTTGCGGGTCAATAATACGAATTTGATTTTGTTGGCGGGCATAATTTTTTTAAATGTAGGTACAATAATGTTCACATTATCAGGTAGTGTTAGTAATAGATATTTAGGTACATAGGGCCAAAAAAACTTCACGTAATTCAAATTTGTGGATGAGTTCCTTGGATGTATTTAGGTAAGAATTTCATAATTACATACGCATCATATTAATAAATAAAAACTGAGTAGCAACCCATGGTAGTAGCAAGTAGCAACCCAATTTAAAAATTGTTTAAAAATTTATATATATATTTTGTAACCTATTTAGTAGATTTAGGTATAATAATAAAGTAATATCTTTTGCTACATAAAAGAACATTTTGTTACTGAAGTTGATGCTAAGTAATGTAGCGTCTGTTTCAAACCTACGCACAGAAACGCACATGCAACGTATGCAAAAGCACTGATAAGAATGTGTCGTACAGTCACGTCCAGCAGTCTCCAAATCACTGACGCATGCAATTTACTAAAAACAGAACAGAATTGAGTTGGGTTGGGATTGTTCAAAACGTAATTTGGTGGCTTCCTTCTTTAAATCAGAATTTCTCTCAAATGAAACTAGAATACATTTTTACACATTTTGTGAATAAAAACCCAGGTATTTGAAACACTCACTAGGGGGCCACAAAAATTTAGTCCCAGGTTGAGTACCACTGTCTTAGATAATGGAAAAATTTACGTACTGCAAATGTACAATACAATTATATTGAACTTAAAATAAGGAATTCATAGATGTAGTGGGAAAATTAGAAGGTATACCTAATGCGAATAACATTTTGGCGTGGCGTTATGAAACAGAATACGAGCTCCAATTATCTGATTGGTTTGTGACGTCATTTTTACAACGCTTCTGATCGTTTCAGTACTCTTATGGATTTTTTTTTTTTTTACTTAGATGTTTGATGAAGGCATCGATGATACCATATGATACCATTGGCGTCTCCAACAAACGACATACTCAGAGAACCAGTTCCGAAAATTGGAGTTAGAGAGGGATATTTCTCACAAAATTCCTGCCACAGAGCCCAAAATGATGCTGGAACGTCGACGTTCAAAACTTCGACGATACAGGTCAGTACTTACACCCATTTAAAAAGCGTGAAAAATGCACACAAAAAAGCTCCATTATTTGGGGAAAATTATGCCCTTTTCCTTTCCAAACAAATTCAAATTCGTTATGACAAAGTATACCTATCTTCGGTAGATATTTTAATATTTATTTAATTTTTTAATTACTGTACCTTAACAATTTTAATGTTTATTTATCACATTTTTTATTTTGAATCTGTTTTTATTATGCTATAGGTATTTGATATTTTAAAACGTTAACTTCTCATAATTTTTAAATAATATAATTTTTTATTTTGTAGACCCTCAATATACATATTTATTTTCATTTTTATAATAATTTTATACATTAACAATATTTTGTTTCTTTTCCTACTTTTTAGTAGGTACCTATTGAGATTTTTTTCTCACCCGATATTTTTAGGTATTTTCAATGCTCTTCATTTTGTGTCCCAATTTTTATTACGTTTTTATTATTTGATTTTGTATTACTTGTGCGTCAATAATTTGAGAATGGCTATTACAGCATTAGCATAGGGGATCACTTTACAAGCAAATTATTAATTGATACTTTTTCATACTATTTTTAAATATATATTTTAAACGAGTTCATCCTCTTACATCAATTTAGCGCAATAATCTTATCCAAATCTTGCAAATCTTTGCAAGATAAGTTGGTGGGACCTTGAAAATATTTTTGGCAATATCTCGTCAAACTCGTCAAGATGTTTCGAGGTTTTCTCAGCAGGATGCAGTCTCTCTCTTGAAACATCCACACCAGTAAATTCTTAGCACAATCAAATGTTTTTGATTTTTAGTTTGAAGAGACTCATCGGATTGATGATACCGACGACTTGGACGAGATACCTGACATCAGCCCCTGAAACAGGAGTCGCCCCCCCCCCCCCCCCCGCTATTCAAGAAGCACCTCTCCTGACTCGAAAATCAAGAATAATTGGGAAGTGAAAGTATTCGCCTGCAAAGTGGACAACACATAGCCCCGGCATGAAAGCGAACTCTGATGCTTGAGGTAAAAACATAATGATTATTTTATTAATACAGTTATTATTTTAAACAACATTAGATATGTGTTATTTTTTAAATACCTTTTGTTTTGTTCACTATTATTTATCTGGTATGATGTTGCATCATCTTTTTAAAAGCGATTTAAAATCTAGTGGTGCGGTTTCATTACATGGAGGGTCACTAGCCTACTATTTTTCTAGATTTGTGTAAATTTATTTATAAAGTCTATTAATTTCTCCTTCTCTACTGTTTAATCAAAAGAACCAAAATATAATTAGTTTGACTTATTGTGTTTAACGAACACAATGCACAATCTGTGGATAGACTAAGAAGATGCTATCACTAATCAGCTATACTACCTTATATGGCAAGGCAGGCAAGGCATTCATTAGAATTTATTGACTTTTCATACTTTTTCCCCAATATTGTAGTATGTGATGTTTTAAGACTCTTCATTTTAAAGGAACATTATATGACAATTGTGTGGGGATTGTTAAATAGTGACAGCCCTGTTTGGTACCTAGTAAAATTATTTGCCTAGACATTTATTTTATCTTATCTATTATCCAGATGATTTTCTACAAATTATTAATTATCTGATTTGTTATCTTTTAAATATATTACCTATCGTTTTCTGTTATCTACCAAGTTGGAGAAAGCAAATAGTTTGAAATGTCACACAAAAATTAATATGCCAGAAAATACAACATTTATAATTTTTTTGTAATTTTTTTGCAGGGCTTGTACCATTCTCTTGTATCTTCACTGGAAGGAAGAAAGGAAAGATCAGAAACAGAAATCACAAGTCGTTGTACAGTGTTTCAAGATGGCTGTGTGTGACCGGTTAAGTGTTAATCCAGTGGATATTGAAGGTGGATGAAAGCATACGGTATGAGTTATAAAAACATTTTAATACTACCTTTTGACAGTGGCATGCAATCAATTTTTAATGATAAAACTTCGATTAAGTATTCTGTAACTCTAATGTAAAATCAAATATTTATAATAATAGCTATTCAACAATTATTATTGTCTTCAATTGTTTTTTTATTTATATGGCGTTAATCATTTATATTACACTGTATATTCAAAGTATTGCAAGTTACTTCAACAATAATTGCAAATAACTACTAAATAAAATGTGTATAATTTTACTTAACAGTCTCTTCTCTGACAAGCACCTCAAACCATTGCAGTCATTCCCAACTCTATCTCTGAGCTAGGTAAATTACATTTATATCTGACATATATTTTTAATTTTATAAAGGATTTATTTACTTTTTGGGGGTAATTGCTTCAAAGTTGTATAAACGTATGTGTTGTAATATCATGTGAGTGTATAGCCGTGTTGGTAGGGAAGCTATTCATATTGCGAACATGCTTTCATTGTCATATCTACTCAATGTTCTTGGTACTTTTACTCTTTGGTCACTTTAAGTAAATCGAAAAGTAAATGTACCGAAAATATTGAGAACATAGGATAAAGTTCGTGTTGGTAGCAATATACATTTGCTGCATTACCTTCCAGTAAGGCTGCAGTAGCAATATGGTATAGCTGTGCCAGCAATATGAGATGGCTACACCAGCTATATAATATGGCTACACCAGCCATATGAGATGGCTACACCAGCAATATGATATGGCTACACCAGCAATATGATATGGCTACACCAGCAATATGATATGGTTACACCAGCAATATGATATGGCTACACCAGCAATATGATATGGCTACACCAGCAATATGATATGGTTACACCAGCAATATGAGATGGCTACACCAGCCATATGAGATGGCTACACCAGCAATATGAGATGGCTACACCAGCAATATGATATGGCTACACCAGCAATACTGGAGTGGTTGGGGCAACAATATTATGGAAACTGCAACAACACTAGTATTGCTGGGCCAGCAATTCAGCCCTTTCCCAGCAATCTATAGATTGCTGGGGCAACAATAATTCTGGCTGCGCCAGCAATAAATTTCCAGCAAGAATCGTATTGACGTCACAGCAATAATTCTCACTGTCATAATACTAGCATAACTGTATTGCTACCGCAACAAGAATTCTGGCTGCCCCAACCATACTTTTTTTTCCGTGAAGGTGCCATATTCTAGAACATGTTCCCAATTCCATTCTGATGGAATTTGGTCACTGCCATAAGGATTAACATTGCATGGAATCGGATTCCAGTGGAATTGGGAATTTAAAGGTTCTGGAATAGAGCCTCAGGGATCCCACAAACTTGCATTGACAGGCAAGCCCGCATTACACAGATGGCAGATGTGTTGCCTACCCTCATGCAGTTTAAGACGGCTGAGTAGTGAGTTTGATCTTGAAGAGTTTTTTTTTTAAATCGATATTTATCAATATCTTTTACCAATGTAATTGTTAACAAAATAGGGCTTTGTACGAGTATTCAGAACTGTTCAATGAAATTAATTCCATAGCTTGTAATGGTTTATTAGATTCACTTTGCCCTACAGACGTTTAGTGCCCGAAACTTGATAAAATTATGGCACTAAACATCTGTTGGACAAAATAACTAGGTAATAACTTATTCCAAACTATGAAATTGTTTTCATTGAACTGTTCTGAATACTTGTACAAAGACTTATTTTGTTAACAATTACACTTGAAAAAGATATTGATAAAAATCGATTAAAAAACTCTTCAATGCCACGCTCACTACTCAGCCCTCTTAACTATAGAGAGTAAGTGAGGCAGGTCATGTCAGTCAGGTTTATGGGTATTGGTTGGAAGAGATAATTAAATAATAACAACACATTGCAACTGATTGACCTCTTTGCAGGAGGTCAGGCTACATTACTGACCTCTATGCGCAATGCTGGGTAGCTTGGAGTCTGGACTGTCAACTGAAAAACGTGGCTTACAACATAGAATTATTTTTTTGAAAAATGTTGATTTTATATCTTATAAGGAAGTAAAGTAAAAGAAATGAGAGGCTAGAAACATTATAGTGTAGTGTAATGCAATTTAGTTATTATTCGTTAGTAGATCGTGAATCGCACAACATTCTAGCCAGGTCAAAGCACTCAGTCAGTCTTGTTTTAAATCAATTGTATTTTGAGGAAAGATGAAGATTGCTTCCACGTTCGGACTGATTTTGATCGCCAGTTTCCTGGTCTTCACTTTCATTGGTAAGTTTCAAAAATACTTCATCGTATAGTTGGTTCATTTTACGAGAAAATATTTTTATTCCAATAAACTATGTTCGAGCAACAAGGACATATTCAGATTACATACGTAAATACAAATGGAATAGAAAAGAATAGAATAGAATACATCCTTTTTTGCTTTATATCAGTTGAACACAGTTAAAAATATGTGTGAAAATTAAAATGAACGATTAAAAGCTTAAAACGATTAAAAGAGCACCTATAGTTCTAAACAAATAACCTCGAACAAAATTGTCACGGGGGCTGAAACCCGAACCTGAACCCCCTATTTATCAGTACGTTTTCAAAATGTTAATACCTATGTCCCCCCCCCCCCCCCCACACACAAGGAAATGTCCTCGTGGATTTTTTTTTTTTTTTTTACCAATGCTCAATAGTAGAATATCGTACATTGGTGTGAAATGCGACCTCATCATTCCAAACTTTATAATAAATGGACCAGTCAGTATTATAGACTTTTTCTTACAATCAATTTGTATTTCAAGGATAGTTGGGAATGGGAAGTACACTCAAACCAATAAAAATCGGTACTCAAAAAGAAAATGATTGGCTGATTAGGGACTATCATCCCATGAAGGCTGTGTTAACGCATCATCTACCTCTAGTAGGTGAGCTCTTATCTCATTTATAATAGCAAAGATGGATTGTCAAGGAACCTGACCAGGCAAATCCTTTTCTTTTCGAGTACCAATTTTTATTGGTTTGTGTGTAGGGTGCAGCGTCAAAAGAATCCGGCCAAATCCTCATGTTGGTATGGGAAACCGGCATAGGAACTATTGGAAGTGGGTGCGTTCCATGTGTATCTGAAGAAGAAACATATTCTCAGACGGCTTGACAAGCACCTCATGTGTTCCAGACGACAGCACGGCGAACTCTGTCGAGGATGGTGAACCCAAATGCACGCCTGGGACCACGTTCATGCAAGAATGCAACAGATGCTGGTGCTTGGAAGACGGCCGCGCTATGTGCACGCTGATGGGCTGCAGCTTCACTAACCCACCTTCTGAATCCCCGTAACTCAGGTAATTTCCATGTAGAGTCACATTCGAAAGAAGCCAGGGGTCCCTATTAGTTCACATTGGCAAGCAAAGCGCAGTAGGGTCGTGGGAAAATGTGTCGATCATCCCTACGCTTATACCATCCCGCCATACAACGGAGCGCTGGTACGATCTCCGTTGTATGGCGGGAGGGTATAAGCGTAGGGATGATCGAGATATTATTCCAAAGCTGTACACGGATGACGTATATTGGTCTACCCTCCTGCAATAGAGAGGGTCAGTGAGTCAGATCATGTCATATAATAACATTATCTTTGCCGGAGGTTAGGCAACCCAAATTACCTCTGTGCAACTTGGGTTGTTTCGAGTCTCGACTGGTGGCAGTACAACCATTAGTGTGGGGAAAGATTACACATTGTTACGTACTGTCGGGGACAGGCAACGATGAACCCAGTTTAACATGGCCAGGTATATAGGCCGGCCCATGCTAGAGCGGGTTCATCTTTGTCTGTCCCCGACTCGAAACGCGCGAGCCTTTTAAGAGTCGACAGGACTCGCAGAAAATTTCGATTCCAATGTAATTTTTTTTTTCAAAAATGCATGACAATGCATTAGCTCTGGGTTGTACGTGACATTTGTGACATTTAATCGTGTGTTGCATGTTGCATATACTGCTGTGAAGTAAGCTATTTAAATTCAAATATTGAAAACCACAAAAAACCATAAAAAGGCGGCCCTACTTTTTTCTTCACGGCTTGACCGATTGTTTTCAAAATTTAACAGCATATAGATAAATAGTAAATCTGTGTCTCTAGTGATCGAAAAAAATAATATTTTTTTTTTCTCGTTTTGAGGAAGTGCTAATATGGGCAATATATGAGTCATTTTGGCCTCTCTGCCCCGAAATAACTAAACAAAAAATAAAATTTTGGGGCCACTAGAGACACAGATCTACTCTTTATCTTTAACCTGTGAAAATTTGAAGACCTTCGGTAAAGCCGTTTAGAAAAAAGTAGAGGCCGCCTTTTTGTGCTTCATTAAACATGGATTTCATCAAGTATCGTAGTTCGTCTTTCACCTGAGGGTAGACGGTAGTTCCTCATCTATGGCTTCTAAGTGAGTGAAGCAGAACAAGTGTCAATGTGGATCTAAACGTCTTGCAGCAGAACAGACATTCATGAGTTACTAACCATCTAGTGAGTGTTGTCTCTGGAGGTCATTAAAGAGTGGTCAAGAGAGGGTGGGAGGTGGGAGGCCGGGTTGGAATAGGGTTACTATTGTCTTGTCTGAGGTGGCACCGCCAGCGGTCTAGTGAGTGTTGTCTCTGGAGGTCATTAAAGAGTGGTCAAGAGAGGGTGGGAGGTGGGAGGCCGGGTTGGAATAGGGTTACTATTGTCTTGTCTGAGGTGGCACCGCCAGCGGTCTAGTGAGTGTTGTCTCTGGAGGTCATTAAAGAGTGGTCAAGAGAGGGTGGGAGGTGGGAGGCCGGGTTGGAATAGGGTTACTTTTGTCTTGTCTGAGGTGGCACCGCCAGCGGTCTAGTGAGTGTTGTCTCTGGAGGTCATTAAAGAGTGGTCAAGAGAGGGTGGGAGGTGGGAGGCCGGGTTGGAATAGGGTTACTTTTGTCTTGTCTGAGGTGGCACCGCCAGCGGTCTAGTGAGTGTTGTCTCTGGAGGTCATTAAAGAGTGGTCAAGAGAGGGTGGGAGGTGGGAGGCCGGGTTGGAATAGGGTTACTTTTGTCTTGTCTGAGGTGGCACCGCCAGCGGTCTAGTGAGTGTTGTCTCTGGAGGTCATTAAAGAGTGGTCAAGAGAGGGTGGGAGGTGGGAGGCCGGGTTGGAATAGGGTTACTTTTGTCTTGTCTGAGGTGGCACCGCCAGCGGTCTAGTGAGTGTTGTCTCTGGAGGTCATTAAAGAGTGGTCAAGAGAGGGTGGGAGGTGGGAGGCCGGGTTGGAATAGGGTTACTATTGTCTTGTCTGAGGTGGCACCGCCAGCGGTCTAGTGAGTGTTGTCTCTGGAGGTCATTAAAGAGTGGTGAAGAGAGGGTGGGAGGTGGGAGGCCGGGTTGGAATAGGGTTACTATTGTCTTGTCTGAGGTGGCACCGCCAGCGGTCTAGTGAGTGTTGTCTCTGGAGGTCATTAAAGAGTGGTCAAGAGAGGGTGGGAGGTGGGAGGCCGGGTTGGAATAGGGTTACTTTTGTCTTGTCTGAGGTGGCACCGCCAGCGGTCTAGTGAGTGTTGTCTCTGGAGGTCATTAAAGAGTGGTCAAGAGAGGGTGGGAGGTGGGAGGCCGGGTTGGAATAGGGTTACTTTTGTCTTGTCTGAGGTGGCACCGCCAGCGGTCTAGTGAGTGTTGTCTCTGGAGGTCATTAAAGAGTGGTCAAGAGAGGGTGGGAGGTGGGAGGCCGGGTTAGAATAGGGTTACTATTGTCTTGTCTGAGGTGGCACCGCCAGCGGTCTAGTGAGTGTTGTCTCTGGAGGTCATTAAAGAGTGGTCAAGAGAGGGTGGGAGGTGGGAGGCCGGGTTGGAATAGGGTTACTATTGTCTTGTCTGAGGTGGCACCGCCAGCGGTCTAGTGAGTGTTGTCTCTGGAGGTCATTAAAGAGTGGTCAAGAGAGGGTGAGAGGTGGGAGGCCGGGTTGGAATAGGGTTACTATTGTCTTGTCTGAGGTGGCACCGCCAGCGGTCTAGTGAGTGTTGTCTCTGGAGGTCATTAAAGAGTGGTCAAGAGAGGGTGGGAGGTGGGAGGCCGGGTTGGAATAGGGTTACTTTTGTCTTGTCTGAGGTGGCACCGCCAGCGGTCTAGTGAGTGTTGTCTCTGGAGGTCATTAAAGAGTGGTCAAGAGAGGGTGGGAGGTGGGAGGCCGGGTTAGAATAGGGTTACTTTTGTCTTGTCTGAGGTGGCACCGCCAGCGGTCTAGTGAGTGTTGTCTCTGGAGGTCATTAAAGAGTGGTCAAGAGAGGGTGGGAGGTGGGAGGCCGGGTTGGAATAGGGTTACTATTGTCTTGTCTGAGGTGGCACCGCCAGCGGTCTAGTGAGTGTTGTCTCTGGAGGTCATTAAAGAGTGGTCAAGAGAGGGTGAGAGGTGGGAGGCCGGGTTGGAATAGGGTTACTATTGTCTTGTCTGAGGTGGCACCGCCAGCGGTCTAGTGAGTGTTGTCTCTGGAGGTCATTAAAGAGTGGTCAAGAGAGGGTGGGAGGTGGGAGGCCGGGTTGGAATAGGGTTACTATTGTCTTGTCTGAGGTGGCACCGCCAGCGGTCTAGTGAGTGTTGTCTCTGGAGGTCATTAAAGAGTGGTCAAGAGAGGGTGGGAGGTGGGAGGCCGGGTTGGAATAGGGTTACTTTTGTCTTGTCTGAGGTGGCACCGCCAGCGGTCTAGTGAGTGTTGTCTCTGGAGGTCATTAAAGAGTGGTCAAGAGAGGGTGGGAGGTGGGAGGCCGGGTTGGAATAGGGTTACTATTGTCTTGTCTGAGGTGGCACCGCCAGCGGTCTAGTGAGTGTTGTCTCTGGAGGTCATTAAAGAGTGGTCAAGAGAGGGTGAGAGGTGGGAGGCCGGGTTGGAATAGGGTTACTATTGTCTTGTCTGAGGTGGCACCGCCAGCGGTCTAGTGAGTGTTGTCTCTGGAGGTCATTAAAGAGTGGTCAAGAGAGGGTGGGAGGTGGGAGGCCGGGTTGGAATAGGGTTACTATTGTCTTGTCTGAGGTGGCACCGCCAGCGGTCTAGTGAGTGTTGTCTCTGGAGGTCATTAAAGAGTGGTCAAGAGAGGGTGGGAGGTGGGAGGCCGGGTTGGAATAGGGTTACTTTTGTCTTGTCTGAGGTGGCACCGCCAGCGGTCTAGTGAGTGTTGTCTCTGGAGGTCATTAAAGAGTGGTCAAGAGAGGGTGGGAGGTGGGAGGCCGGGTTGGAATAGGGTTACTATTGTCTTGTCTGAGGTGGCACCGCCAGCGGTCTAGTGAGTGTTCAGATGTATTTGTAATAATTGTTGGATTTGTTTCTAGATGGCGCTGCTGTTTTCTGGAGTTCAAGGAGATAGGCCAACTTAACGGGGGATGCCCAAATGGAGGTCTCCGATAGATATCTGAACAAATATGCCTAAATATTGGATAATTTCCTTGTGCACAATATAAACGCAAGAAAGAGTGGGGTAGCGGAACTAATTTTCAAGATATCACTTTATAAATTTGAGTTTGCCCTATCTTTAACATGGTAGGTAGAAAATACACAGTCATTTTCATAGTAGATATTAGATTTAACTATTTTCCGCATATAGATTCTAACCAAAAACTAATATTATGTGTATTAGACATTAAGTTAATTATTAAGATTTTTATACCTACACCTACCCGTACACTCCTGGACACTGAAATTGGCCCGCGGTCTATGTTCAAGTGGCACTACGGCTAGTATATATTTATTTATTTAAAGTAATTTTTAGGACCTAAACTCATACTAGCCATCCGGTCTTTGTGCCAAAAACGTTAAATACTAGCCGTAGTGTCACTTGAACAACGTTAGAAACCAAAATATAAATAATTTTCCTCTACCTCATGTGTTAAAATTTCCTTATATTCTGAAGACATAAAATTGAAAACTCAATATAAATCGAGAAGTTACAAGATATTTGATAAATCTTTTACATTAAAATATTGTTGAATTGTTGAAAAAATTTATAAATATTGTAAATTTCAACAAAAAATATTTTCGGAATACTGGGAATACTATGAACAACTTTACTTGTCTGTGCATACTTTGACTTACACTACATTAAATACATTTTTCTTTCAAATTCTTTCAAAATGACGGAACATGAAACGCTTTCTGATCAATGTGCGTAAATGATGTTAAAATGATTAGTTAGAAACACCGAATTAATGTACCTGATGATTAGGTATGTGATATTGAAGATGTTATCACTCAATGATGGCAAATACATTCATTTCATCCTGTAGACCCAGGTTCGTGAACTGCAATGGGAGTGGGAGAGGAATGACCTCCCTCTTGGAATCTGTGTTTAAAAATTAATTCGGATGATAAGAAGATATTTTTATTAAATCTCGAATCGTCTCTTTTCAAGCTTAGAATAGAATTACTCTGTTATAGTTAATTAATCTGGAAAACTATTTTCTCTTAGGTTTAAACAAATTATTTAATTATTAACTGCAACATTTACGTTAAACGCACTTCAGCGTAACTCAAATCTTCGAAAGGTAGCAATTTAGCGCCACAAATTCGTTTTTCAAATATTGACGAATCAAAAACCGGCCTCCGGAAATGTACAGTCACCTCCAAGTGTTCATACCGTTTTTTTTTTATAATAATGAGGTATGCACGGTATAGTCACACCGTTTATCAATCGATCTGAAATTTGGCACACACTATGTCATAAGAGCCAAGCAAGAATAAACTGAAAACGAATAGGTTCTTCAATTAGCTTGATCTCAATCCCTTTATTTAATTGAGATACAAATTTAAATGGTGCACGATTGATTCTTTCTATACCTATTTCTAACTGCTATTTTATTGATGATCTTTAATTTCAAAGTGCCCTAAATAATTAGTTTTGTACTAGTATTTTCCCGTCGGCATTACCCCGTCATTATCGCTCACATTTTTGAACTATGTTCTTATACCATTATTATGATATGGAATCACTCTATTATTAACCTCTAAATTCGTTATTCAAAAATAGGTCGTAGCCTCTAGTGGAGCGGTCGCTCCACTCAGCCAAATAGTTATCCAAACGTTGACGCGTTATAGGTATAGGTAGATAAAAAAAGTTCTACATTTGATTTCTGGCCTACACGCTTATTATTTATCAACAATGCGCCAGTATTTTTTGATTTCTTAAATACTTAGTATGACTTGGCCAGTTTTGATATCATTACTTTTTAGCGCTGAATTTTTAGATTTCTTTTCCATTTTTTAGTTGAAGAGACTTGGCTAGTATTTTTACACGGAGTATTTTTATGAGGGTAAAGGCATATACTGGTATATCTTTGCTGGTATTCTCATCCACTATATACACAATTCTATACGTCATTAGTTCTATTGCATATTGTTTCATGGTGAAACATGAGGTTCAAAAACCATCGTTGAAAATTAGCATCAGAGCCAGATGAAATAAATTATTGAAACTCTTATTACATTTGTTAACACTCTGTACTATTCAATAAGAATACGGATTTGCATGTATACGTATATATTTATTCAAGTTATGTACAAGAGTTCACATTGTCAACTAGTGCTACCACCATGGCTGCTGACCAACGATTGGCAAGAAATCCAGACACCTCTAGTCTTCTAGGCAATGACCTTTCATGGCTGCCAACCTGTTAGGCCTAATTATACTACAATAAAAAAATTAAGGAGAATTATAATGTAATTTAATTGATTTAACTCGTATTACATTGTACATCAAATAAGAAGTATGTTTTTTTTTATTGTTGCTAATGAATAATACATAGAAAAATCCTCAGTCCCACAAAACCAAACAGTAGCTTGTCTGCAGGACTGCTATATATAAACAACAACAGCAACATAAATATACGTCACAATAAAACAACTAATAACTACTTTTAATAATAATAATCATTATCAAATTCAAATTCAAATTACAAAGTAAGACTTGTAAGACTTGGCTGGGTTGAGCGGCCGCTCCACTAGATATTCAAGAGAGATTAATCCAAAGAAAGTCGTAATATTATACTAGAAAAGGCATTGAATGGAAATTAATGGTGAAACTATGGCTAAAAATCACTCTAAAAAGTAAAAATAGCCCATCCTCCACTATGCACTTTTTGAATTTATTTGTTTCTTGTGGATTATAATTTCACACACCAAGTGCCATTTAATCAATAGATTAATAAATAATTGGGTAAACAATATTGAAACTAATTCGCGATTTATCTTCTAACATGGCTGCAAAATGGCAAGGTGTGTAGCCCTCAAAAGAGGTGAAGTGAAAATGCTGTGCTCTTAAATATTTTAACTAGTTGAGCCTGCTGTTAGGCATTAGTGTGGAGAAGACTTTGTAGTATCCATATGACGTTTTCAGAATCTGGTGGAAGAAGCATTCTGATTAATAAAACTGTAAAAGTAAGTATGAATAAAAAAAATAATTTATGTGCCCATAATTGAAGAAATAAAATAAAAACTTACGTCGTCGAAAGTTTCCACATTCAATGGTATAAATCCTGCCGCCAAGATGACAAGTGGTTGATTAGCCATCGACATCATTATCCGCATTGATCACTTGAAGCTCTCTGGCGCTTCGAACCAATCACAACCGTAGACAGCCTCCCTCACTGCTTCACTCTGTAACACGGGACAACAGGTTGATTAGCCATCGACATCATGATCCGCATTGATCGCTTAAAGCTTTCAGACGCTTCGTACCAATCACAACCGTAGACAGCTTCCCTCACAGCTTCACTCTGTAACACGGGACAACAGGTTGATTAGCCATCGACATCATGATCCTCATTGATCGCTTGAAGCTTTTCGACGCTTCGAACCAATCACAACCGTAGACAGCCTCCCTCACTGCTTCACTCTGTAACACGGGACAACAGGTTGATTAGCCATCGACATCATGATCCGCATTGATCGCTTAAAGCTTTCAGACGCTTCGAACCAATCACAACCGTAGACAGCCTCCCTCACTGCTTCACTCTGTAGCATGGCACAACAGGTTGATTAGCCATCGACATCATGATCCGCATTGATCGCAGCTTTCCGACGCTTTGAGCCAATCACAACCGTAGACAGCTTCCCTCACTGCTTCACTCTGTAACACGGGACAACAGGTTGATAAGCCATCGACATCATGATCCGCATTGATCGCAGCTTTCCGACGCTTTGAGCCAATCACAAACGGAGACAGCTTCCCTCACTGCTTCATTCTGTAACACGGGACAACAGGTTGATTAGCCATCGACATCATGATCCGCATTGATGGCAGCTTTCCGACGCTTTGAGCCAATCACAACCGTAGACAGCTTCCCTCACTGCTTCACTCTGTAACACGTAGGACACTGTTACAATTTTTTTTTCTTTTAAAAGTACCGGGAAACCGAGTCCTTAAACCGACAGGAAAATTTCTGGTACCATGGAATATTTTCATTTCTTTTTTAGATATCTATATAACTTATAATAATCCTTTCCAATACAATGTTGATACTACTATGGGGAAATCTCACAAATATTTGGAAAAAACAAGTAAATTAATAATGTTTCGAAAACAATATATGGGGAAATATCCAAATTATTTGGTATTCTCAGCTCACTCAAAAGTTCAAAAGTTTAATCGATAACTACTTTAGTTTTGCACTTATTTTACATAATATTATTGTGCCCCTGAAGTGCCAGGAACCCAATTTCTTTGGATTAGAAGCCCGACGCCCTAAGCACTGGACCCGACGTCTGGATGACGGCTGGACTTGATGACTGCTTAACGGAAACAAAATATGTGTATATTATCGTATACACGTTGTATTGGCATTGATTGGCAGATGGCAGTACTATTATAGATCCATGGTATTAGGAAAGAAAGTACCAGCTGATATAAAAGATTTGTCTCATTCAACTTGAAATTACAACATATTTTGTAAATGTTACATACAATTTGGATGTTGATGATTCCGAATACAATTTGGAGAATAATCGAAATGTATTATTTCGATATTGGGAAAACATTTTCCCCATACACATTTGAAAATTTTCTAGTATACATACAAGTGGGGATATGTAATATTTTTTACATGTTGATAAGCCTTCAACATCGTGTTTCTAAAGACTAAAGAGAGCTTACCTGCATAACGCCCATTAGTGAGGGTAGCACATAAAATTGGCAGTATAGTGCAAAACGTGATACGAATTTTTCCTTTTGCAGTTTTATAGGAAATTTTCCGCTCATTCATAATTTCGAGATCCTCAAAAAATCCGACGGCCATTTTGGGCTCCAGGGCTGTCCAAAGTGCCAAAACATTTGTATTTCAGTGAAATTATAAAACTTGTGTCAACAATTTATTGTTCTTGTATAATAGAAAATGTGTCAGGAAGGTAAGATAAAAAAATAAAAATTCCAAGTCCAACCAAAGTTGTATTTATTCAAGAAACTAAAGATGTCGGCGAATAAAGCTCTAAAATGACAGCAATTTTCAGGGAATTCGTTTTTCAAGGTTGCAGTTGCTTATGAAGGTTCATATTATGGACCTTTATCTTAAATATTGATGGATCACGAAATTTACTCTTTGGGAGGGGGGGCGGGGGGGGGGGGGGGGTTGAGCCTTAAACGTTTCGTTATCTGTAAAATAAACGATAGTAGATAGAGACTAATAAATTCTTGCATACACGAATAAAATTGTGCTCTGTTCAAAAAAATCACGTGATCCCAAAAGTATGCCGCCATCTTGGATCTGACGCGTTTATATTTCCTTATTTTGAGAACATCAGTTTAATAATAATGATAAATTTGCTACTTTGCTCATCCCTTGTTCACTGCAAAGGTATCGATGTCACCGCCTCCTGATTCCTGAACTAATAATACATGCTAAAATCCCTATCTTGGGACGTTTTTTTCAATACACGAATAACATTTCAATGAGAATGATAGGAAATAGGTACAGAGAATACGCAAATAACAAATTTAATTATTAATATTAGGGCTATATTTTATATGAAATAAACTTTTTCGTAGTACTTATAAAATGTACTAAATTTTACGAAAAATGAAAAAAAAACTCTTATTATCCAAGATGGCGGCATAATTTGGAGTTCACGCATTTTTTTTTTAAGAGAGCATAGATTTTTTAGTATGTGCAAGGAATCGATTTTCTCTAGCTATAGTATGGGCTATATTGTACAGATATCGAAACCTTTAGGTCTCCTCCCCCCACCCCCCAAAGGGTTAATTTCGTGATCCATCTATTTTTAAGCAAAATGTCCATAATATGAACCTACATATTAAGCAACTGCAACCTTGAAACACAACTTTTTCGTAGTACTTATAAAATGTACTAAATTTTACGAAAAATGAAAAAAAAAAAATCTTATTATCCAAGATGGCGGCATGATTTGGAGTTCTCGCATTTTTTTTGAAGAGAGCATCGAGGCATTCAGGGGCATTTTTTTCCCCTGAAAATAGCAGTCATTTTAGAGCTTACCCGCCGACATCTTTAATTTCTTGAATAAATACAACTTTGGTTAGACTTCGAAATTTTTTTTATCGTACCTTCCTGACACATCGTTTATTATACAAGAACAATAAATTGACACAAGTTTTATGATTTCACTGAAATACAATTTTTTGGCACTTTAAACAGCCCTGGAGCCCAAAATAACCGTCCGATTATTTGAGGATCTCGAAATTATGAAAGAGCGGAAAATTTCCTATCCAACTACCAAAGGAAAAAATCTTTTCACATTTTGCACTATTTTTGTACTGACACCCCCTCACTACATGTATTAGTTAAAGGAGTCTTGGGAGAGACGTAACCCCCCCCCCCCCCCCCAAATCTTAACATGGAAGTTACCTCTGTGGCGACTCTCTCTAGCAGTGAACAGAAGATCCAGGAGGTGCAGGAGCTCAGCACGAGGAGGGTAGCCAACAGCACCATCACAGTCGGTGAATCCCCCTGAACATAACCAACAGCACAATCTCAGTCAGCGAATCCACCTGAACATAACCAACAGCAAAATCTCAGTCAGCGAATCCACCTGAACATAACCAACAGCAAAATCTCAGTCAGCGAATCCACCTGAACATAACCAACAGCAAAATCTCAGTCAGCGAATCCACCTGAACATAACCAACAGCACAATCTCAGTCAGCGAATCCCCCTGAACATAACCAACAGCACAATCTCAGTCAGCGAATCCCCCTGAACATAACCAACAGCACAATTTCAGTCAGCGAATCCACCTGAACATAACCAACAGCACAATCTCAGTCAGCGAATCCACCTGAACAAAACCAACAGCACAATCTCACTCACCGAATCCACCTGAACATAACCAACAGCACAATCTCAGTCAGCGAATCCCCCTGAACATAACCAACAGCACAATCTCAGTCAGCGAATCCACCTGAACATAACCAACAGCACAATCTCAGTCAGCGAATCCCCCTGAACATAACCAACAGCACAATCTCAGTCAGCGAATCCACCTGAACATAACCAACAGCACAATCTCAGTCAGCGAATCATGTCTTTGGACATTGACAAAAAAAACATTTCTTCTTTTACGTTTTTAAAAAAAATTATAAGATTTTATAAATGTTGATTTTTTTATAATAAATGTGTTTATAGTATTGTGTGTAGTATTATAAATACTTCTGACAATCTACACAATATCAAATATTTCAGTCTTGGTACAAAAAAAAATATTTTAGCGTGATAAATTCAAAGGTCATAAGACTGACACAAGCCTGACATTTATTTTTTCTTCAATTGATAACAAAAGCTAAACTATATGTCGTACAGTATTTTTGAAGGCGCCGTTGAAATCGGAAGCGTTTCTAGGAGCTATAGTACCTAAGATATTACATTAGATGATACGTGTGGATCAGGAGAGAAGAAATATGGTTTTTATTGAGCGAGCGAAGCGAGCGTCACCATTTGGCTCTTTTGGCACGGACCTCTGCGTTTTTTTGTGTCACCTCGAACCGAAATTCTGTCTATGGAAAATGTCATTAAAAGCTAATAATTCTTAATTTCGTCAGAGACGTGTATAAAAATCTCAAAATATTCCTAAAATATGGTCCCAATAACCTTGCAAAGTTTTAAGTTGATCGATTGAACCTTTTTGATTGAACGGTTCCTTGTTAATTTTCAAAAATCACAAGATCTCATTAAAAAATATGCCTGGGACCACTCATATGATATTAGTGTATGTGCACTAATGCTCAAAAGAATTAAGTTGCGTCCGCAAGTAGATATTTGCGGATGTCAGTCCTCAACACCACAAGACCGTGTACTATAATCTTATGGACGGAATCCAGTAGACTCATGGGCACTTGCGTCCATAAATCTGGAAATTCTTTTGAGCATGAGGCTGAATATCAGATCGATCTGTTGAACGGTCATTATTAGTTTCATATGTATTTGAAAGATTCTGCTCCAACTACCTTGGATGGAACTGATAGAGTCGAAGTTGCCGTTCAAATGTTTTAGATAAATTTGACAGCCAACCCGCAAAATGTCCCTAAAATGTCAATAACTTGGATTAAAACACAGCTGTTAGTCTGAAAATGGTCATAAATACAGATAATGTTGGTCCCAATGACCATGCAAAGTTTTAAATTGATCGATCAAACGGTTCTAGTTTAAATTTCAAAAATCACTGGTAAGATGGTTTGAAATAAAACCAATGGGAGGATTTGGCGGAAACTTTGTAAGATTGGGGACAATGCTGTTTGTAATGACTTGTAAAAATTTCGAATCGAAAGGATTTTTTTTTTAATTTCAACAAATCACAGGATCCCGTTTAAAAACGATCCCAGGGATCGCATAGATGAAGTTAGTATGTGTGCAAAATTTCAGATCGACTGGTTGTGCGGTTTGACCTGGGCAGCGACCACAAAATAAAAACAACATACAGAGAAAGTGCCATTAGAGTACCGTGGTGACGCTCGCTACGCTCGCTCAACTACCCGGATCGTAAACAGACTGTATAATAAATACTTATAGCTGTTGTGCTGACGACATTATGTGGTTAGTAGCGGCTAGAACATGATGTAACGTGATGAACATGATGTGTGTTTCTGCTGTTGATACGTACCATATTGATGCAAATGATGGCGATGGATGCTATCAAGATGTAGGAGAAGTACCCACCGGTGCTCAAAGGCTGAAACGTGGAGTCCAAGTTGGAGAAGAAGCTGAAACGAGAGAAAGAAACTTACATTGTTTAATTATTGAGCCTTGAAGGAAGCGTGAATTATAGTATACCCAATTGTAGCCAACACGAAAGTACCTAATCGAAAATAGTATATCTTCACGATTATTATCTTTTTGAACAGATCATCCGTAAAATTTGGGAAAAAATTATTTCACTTTATTATTCCTAATAATAACATATGAATATGGTCTTATTCATGTATTCATATTCATAATATATTCAATGTCATTGACAGAATGTATTCAAGTACTAAACACGTTCTTAGAAATACAACTGTAAGTAACTCTACTCAACTGAACTGAGAATCGATTACGTAAACGATCTACCTGATCAGCTCCTGATGATGCTGGATGCATTCCTTCAGACGTCTCTCCATCTCCAAGTCAAGCTCACGCTTCTCTTCCTCAGCTTTGTATCTGATTGGATACCGATGAGCTACTATCACCTTCCATGCCCTTGATCTCTCATACGAGACTGTTTGGACAAGATGTGTTCCTCCTTGACTTAACTCCATCACACCTTCCTCAGCTGGTGTTCGACTGTTCTCAGTCTTCTGGCGACGCTTGGCCATGATGTGCTCGAGACTGTCAGCACGGATATTCAACAATTTGTCGCACAGAATGCGGAATTGACTAATGATGTGCAGTATTAGAATGAATAGATATATAATTATTATACTAAACGTCGACAGCAAAGTTATTGTATTGTTAACTATTTCCAAAGCACAAATTTCTCGATTGGGAAATTTTGAAGTTTTCGTAACATCAACCGGAAAATAGAACCTGAAAATAATAAGAAAATTTATTTCGTTGTCCACATTTTGTAAATTACATATTTTTGTGTCGTTTATTTTTTTTATACAGTTCCTCTAATCTGTGAACATACAAGTAGAATTTTGTATCAACTTTAAAATACCTACTTAGCATTGGACGAATTGGCACGAATGTTGTCAATGGATCGCAATGTTCTATATAATGTCTAAACTGCTCTGTCAAAAACGATTACCTACTTATTAGTAAATGACACTCTGAACTTTTGTTATATTTTGGAAACGTTTTGGACATTCTCGGAATAAAAAAAAATAATGGTGAAAAAACATTCTGAAAGTTCTCTGAAACGTTTTGCGTGACACCATACCATATCATGTGCGTGACTATAAGTTGTTGTTTGAGTAAGAAAAAAGAGGCCCTTGAGATTTACGTTTTAAAACCGTGTCACGGTTTCATTGTTTTAAACGAAAATAAGTTGAAGGCTAACCAATAGTTGACAACTGTATCCAGTTTTATACAATGTAAACGTAAAAAGGTTTCAAAACGTGAATCTCAAGAATTGGCCCCCAGCATTATTTTGTAAAATAATTATTAATAAATACCTTCCCGAGCCTATAATATTAAAGTTACTAGCCTAATTATGTACACATTATGAAAAGTATAGGTACCTACAGAAAAGGGTCCTTGAGGGACAAAGTGAACAAACATATTGTGTTGAGTATTGTTGATGCTTCCAGAATTCTTAACAATGAGTCATCGAGGGAGTTTTAGTAGGTAGATTTAATCATCTTACCCAATCCGCGACAAGTCTGCTCGAACCTCTACGAAATACTGTGCAAAACCAAGCAGCACGAAGACCCCCACCATCCCTCTGTACAGCTTCGTGCAACAGAAATCAGAGGTGCGTTTTGTTCTCTCGACAATCTCCACATGACGCTCATGGCCCGACGAAAACCGGATGTTGATGCGTTCCAAAGTGACCAACAAGTGACGTAACTTCTCCGGATTGAAGTAGACGACGGTGATTTGAATTGTCATGAAATATACGCCTTTGATGACGTAAATATTTGTCAGGTCTTTTTTCATGGTAACCGGGCCATTTAGATACAAGTATAAAGAGCGGCTGAAGGCTTCCACCCATGCTGTGGCCATGAAGAAGGTCGGTAGGAACCTCTGCAGGAGGGTCCTCTTCCGGTTGTCGCCGTGGTAGGAGATCACACCTGGGACAAAAAGCGAGAGTGGGTACTTATTATAATCTTTCCTTCATCTCGTTGCGACTGAATAAAATTCGGAGAGAAAAATGTTTCATAAGTGGGTGTAGCTTTGATAGGATGTTCACAAAATCAGTCTGATAGTAAATTATTAGTAGCACTTTTTCATTTTCTTTTGTGCCTTGTTAATTAGGCACCGGTTATTCAAGAAAATCGCGCAAAACTATGAAATTTCCGATACGATTGGAGACTAAACACGTTTACCAATTTAGCTCAAATTTTTATCATGATTAGATAAAAGACAAACTGATGGTTATCACTTGTCAAATTTTTAAAATTAAATTTCATGCGGCACCCATTGAGACAAGAAAATATACAATTTTTCACAAAAAATCAACGCATTATTACTAATTAAGAAAGCAAAAAATAAATATTTTACCAAGTGGTATCCCTAAGTTTGTCCTTTATCTAATCACGATTAAAATTTCAAATCATTCCTGTAACCCATTTCGTCTCCAATCGTATCCAAATAGCTGCCTGCAACAAGCGGCAAAATCGCTGGAACATACCAATTCTGTCCAATATCTTCGCGATGGATTTGAAGAGATGAAACTCATCTTCATCACCGGATTCAGAAGATCTCATGGCCGCTAACATCGGAACAAGCAACACAACATACACACAACCTTCAAGAAAACACTCTGAGTATACAAACTTAAGATATGGATTTTTTTGGAAAATCGTTCGCTTCAAAGAAAGTTTATTTATTTAAAGTGTTTGTGAAGTATATGGTTGCGATACATCTTTACATATTTATGTGACTTTTTTAAGGATGAACCTTCGTTAGGCCATCTCCGATAGATATCTTTGAAAATAATTTTATAAGTTCCTTATAGAATTGCCTACGATGAGAGACCTTAATTTAAATTCAATGTGTTTGAAGTTGGAGATTTTAACAATATGGGCTCAGGGGAGACGAGGGAAAACTTACACATTTTGATAATTTTTTTTTCTGCCCGATACATTTTTTTAGAAAACTGATTATATTATGTTCTTTGAATGGTAATCAAGCAATTGAAATTGTTAAAAACATATTATGTCACCGACTCTATTACTGAGATATTAAGATAATAGAAGGTAATTTTGACAAATGCTTCACGCCACTTCTTCAACCTGGCAACAATGACATCATGAATAATCTATCTATACCAATTACCAACTTCGTGTAAAAACATTATACTTACTCTAATGCACATAGAGATATTGTTAATTTCCCTCTTCAACCGTTCTGAATATCTGAATAAAGTGTCATATAGAATAATGCAAAATATAATATTTTTCCAAAAACTAAAAATCAAGACATTTAGCAAGGTAAAAACTATTTTCTTTGATATAATATCATGAGAGAGACCATGATTGAGAAGTACATTTAGTGATTTGCTTAATTTTGACCTGTCATTACCAATGTAATGTAATAAGAGCTTCTGCAATAAAATGTACACAAGAATGTAAAAGTGGACGCTTGATAAATGATTTTGATTTTACTTAGGTAACATATGAATTGGGATTCAATCCTGTATCTTTGATGCAGTTCTCTACGTTCAGGTATGAAATGAGTGTGTTTCATCAGCCATTTCTGACTAAAACAAAACAACTCCTTGCTAATGCTGGATTGCATTACCATATTATTCTCTTGTTGAAAAGTCAAATTAATTGAGCGAGCGTAGCGAGCGTCACCATTCGGCTCTTTTGGACACTTTCTCTGTATGTTTTTGTGTTTTTCCAGACGCTACAAGTCACATTTTTCTTCCGATCGAGCTGAAATTTTGCACACATGCTAACATCATTCCAATTTAGCCTGGGATTGATTTTGAGCACTGCCCAATGATTGGTTCAAAAATTAACATTTAACAACTTATCTTCTGATAGGTCGAAAATCAAAATGGTTAGATCAAGTTCAAATTTTGCATGGCCATTAAGATTATCATTTTCAATAATTTTATAAATTTTCAGCCCAACCAGTAGATAACTTATGCACTTATTTACACTTTTAAAGTATTCAAATTGTCAGAAATTACATTTCAAAACAAATTCCACTCCACTAAATTTTTTTGCCTTTTAAATAAAGGCAAAATAAATAAATAAATAAATAAATAAACTGTCAGAAATTACATTTCATAAACAAATTCCACTGCATTCTGGGTTGCTCTCTATGTATAGCAAAGCAAGTATAGACGGCTATTCTCAATTTTAATGAAAGACAGATTATAATTTATGTAGATTGAGTGATCATATTGCAATACATAATGTAGTAAATATGTAACGTAGGTATTCAATACATAGGTATAGGGACCTATCTAAAATAATTAATTTTGGGATATATGTATCGTGTTTCACAGCTATAAAATCAACGTTTCGACCAGATAGCAACATATTTTACACATTTCCAGCCCAATCGGATTACAGGCATATTGCTATTTTAAGTATTTTGAATGTCCAAAGAGATTGATGGAAAAGTATCATATTGATCTGTGATTCAATTGTTCCAGAGTGTTTATGGCCAGTTGCAAGGAAAATGGGTAATAATGTAGTTAGTTATCTTTGATTGAATGGATCGTGCTCGCTTGGCGATGTCGCGCGTGTCGGTGCTCGCTCATCAACGCGTTACACGGAGCGTTTTCCTAGTAACCACAATAATACGGTAATACCTCATCTCAATATTAAATATTTGTCCTACCAAAAGTCTTAAGCCACAAAACACGTTATAAAGTTGGATATCAAAATGTGTATGTGAACATACAACGAGAATATTTAAAATCCAAGTAATTTTTAGTTTGAAGATATAGTCATTCAAAGCAAAAGGTCAAGCCTTCAGTTACAAATCTGGCCAAAAGCATGTCACATCTATTTGATATACAATAACATTAGTCCAGACTTGAAATTACTGTTTTGTAAATCAATACGAATTAGGTCATTTGAAGTGTTTATTTATAACTTATGAGTACAATATTTAAATGTTCGTGAACAATTACAAGAAGTATAACTTGATAAATTACCTATTGATATAGCCGCGGTTAGGAAAATCGATTGAATTACCGTCAATATCTTTTGAAAGGAGTAATTGAGCGAGCGTAGAGAGCGTCACGACGATACTCATAGCACTTTCTCTGTGTATTTTTGTTTGTTTTTTTGCCTGCACTGCCCAGGTCAGACCGCACAACCAATCGATCTGAAATTTTGCACACATACTAATGTAATCTATGCGGTCTCTGCGATCGTTTTTAAAAGGGATCATGTGATTGGTTTAAATTTAAAAAAATATATATATTTCGATTGGTTGGTCCGATCAATTTGAAATTTCGTCAAATCAGTACGGCCAACATTGTCACTAATCTTACAAAGTTTCAGTCAAATCCTCCAATTGGTTAAAATTTAAAACCATATTTCCCTTTTTTTTTAATTTTTAACTTGAACCGTTTGACCGATAACTTTAAAACTTTGCATGGTCATTGGGACCAACATTATCTGTATTTTTGACAATTTTCAGACTAATCTGTGCTTAAATCCAAAAGTTATTGACATTTTACGGACATTTTGCGTGTTGCGACTGTCAAATCTCTCGAAAATGTTTGATTACCTACGGCAGCTTCTACACTTCAGTTCCAAGGTAGTTAGAGTAGAAACTTTTAAACGCATATGGAACTAATCTGAGAATATATGGAACACGACTGACCTCTGGGGGATTCTTTGGTACTAGACATAAGGGAAATGGCATGGCGGATATCAAGGGGATATTTATATAAATAAATTATATTAAATTTGCTTTAGTTGTTTGTGATGGCTGAAAAAGTAAACTTGTAACTATAAATTTAAATTTAAATTGTTTCTCCTTTTTCACTGCCCTATGGAAACACGAACTTCTAAATAAAAATGTGCATCTAAAAAGTTTCCTGCCAGAAGTGGCTCCATCACGTATCGCTTATTGTTCGAATAGATAGACTATAGCCTAACAGTTAAATATTCAAATTCCATCATACTCCGGTGCACAACTTGAATTCATTTGTTGCTTATAATTTCACACACCAAGTGCCGTACTTAAACAATAGATTGATAAATAAGTGTATACATATTAAAACTAATCTGCGAATTAACTTCCAAAATGGCTGCAAAATGGTATGCGGTGTAACCTCTAAAGGGGTGAAAGTGTTGTTATCTCCTAAATATTTTAACTTGTGGCGCCTGCTGTAGGCATTATTGTGGAGAGAACATTGTAGTGGCCATACGACGCTTTCAGAATCTGTGGAAGAAGAATTCTGATTAATAAAATAGTAAAAGTAAGTATGAAGCAGTGTTGTGACAGGTAACCTATTTACATTATATATTTATATAGAAAAAGATAAAGATAATGACCAAAAGAATTATCTAGATAAGATAATAGATAAATGTTTTTAAAAAAATATCAAGATAAAGATACTGATAACTCAAAAAATTATCTAGATATTAGTTTAGTTAAAGATAAAAAAGTGAAATGTTTAGGGTTAAAAAAATATATTCCGTTTTTGAAAGAAAACCAATTGTTCAATGGGAATTATAATTACATTCAAGCATATTTTTAAGGATCAATGAATATATGCGGGTAGGATCAAAAAATATATGGTATATAAATATCTCGTCAAGTGCCTTCAGAACATGAAAAAATTAATTATTTTACCAATTTTCGTTATCTAGATAATAAAAATCTTATACATAAAAGATAAATAATTTATTTATCTAGATAAGATAAAAATTATAACTAAAGAATGTATCTAGATAAGATAAAAGATAGCAAAATATTATCTAGATAAAATTATCTAAGTCACAACCCTGATACGAAGAAAATATAATTTATGATGCCCATAATGAATTAAAATAAAAACTTACTTTATCGAAAGTTTCCACATTCAATGGTATAAATCCTGCCGCCAAGATGACAAGTGGTTGATTGGCCATCGACATCATGATCCGCATTGATCGCTTGAAGCTCTCCGACGCTTCGTACCAATCACAACCGTAGACAGCCTCCCTCACTGCTCCACTCTGTAACACGGGACAACAGGTTGATTCATGGGTTGATTAGACATCGAAATCATGATTCGCATTGATCGCTTGAAGCTTTCCGACGCTTCGTACCAATCACAGCCGTAGACAGCCTCCCTCACTGCTCCACTCTGTAACACGGGACAACAGGTTGATTAGCCATCGACGTCATGATCCGCATTGATCGCTTGAAGCTCTCTGGCGCTTCGTACCAATCACAACCGTAGACAGCCTCCCTCACTGCTTCACTCTGTAACACGGGACAACAGGTTGATTCATGGGTTGATTAGACATCGAAATCATGATTCGCATTGATCGCTTGAAGCTTTCCGACGCTTCGTACCAATCACAACCGTAGACAGCCTCCCTCACTGCTTCACTCTGTAACACGGGACAACAGGTTGATTCATGGGTTGATTAGACATCGAAATCATGATTCGCATTGATCGCTTGAAGCTTTCCGACGCTTCGTACCAATCACAACCGTAGACAGCCTCCCTCACTGCTTCACTCTGTAACACGGGACAACAGGTTGATTAGCCATCGACATCATGATACGCATTGATTTCTTGAAGCTTTCCGACGCTTCGTACCAATCACAACCGTAGACAGCCTCCCTCACTGCTTCACTCTGTAACACGGGACAACAAGTTGATTAGCCATCGACAGCATGATCCGCATTGATCGCTTGAAGCTTTCAGACGCTTCGTACCAATCACAACCGTAGACAGCCTCCCTCACTGCTTCACTCTGTAACGGTGTTGAATCCAGACATTTTTCTCGGGAGGGGCACTTGAATAGTTGGGGGTGGCATATTTTTGGGGTACTTTTTGGATGTTGGTGTTCGGGGGGGGGGGGGGGGGGTAGAGTTAATTTATGAATATGCTTGTAGTTGTTCAAAGCACAATGCAATTATTATACGTAATATATTTTGAAAAGTCACAGTGGAAAACAGGGGGTTCGGGGGCATAGCCCCCGAGAAAAATTTTGATCAAGGTCATTCGTTTAGGTACAGTTTTGAATTACAGTGTATAGCTATTTTGGGGAATTATAAATTGCAGAATATCCAAAAAATGTTCTAAGAGATTTAAGAATAGGTAAATTTATTGAACTTACTAGGATATACATGTCCGGGGCGCATAGCCCCGGAAATTTTTTGGAATTATAACTCAATTCGAACCGTTTTGGAAGGTTTTAGACATGATCCGTCTATTTTTACGTGTTTTTTTCACATATTATTTTGAAAGTATTTTGAATATAGGTATTTGTGCCGGGTGGAGCACATGCATACCTCGGGGGGGGGCAATGCCCCCCCCCCCCCCCCCCCCCCGAGGTATGCCTGGATTCAACACTGCTCTGTAACACGGGACAACAGGTTGATTAGACATCGAAATCATGATCCGCATTGATCGCTTTAAGTCTTGTCCCCCCCCCCCCACAAAAAAAAGTACCGGGGAACCGAGTTCTCAAACCGTCAGGAAAATTTCTGGTTCATTGTCAGAGGCGGCGCCAGGAAATAATTGTTGGGGGGGCAGAACAGGGGCAAGGCAATTACTTGAGGGGGCAAAGCTTAAAGCCGTCATATAAACCAAAATCATTACCCCCCCCCCCCTCGCCTCAGGGTTCAGCAAAACCACGAAATACATGTTCGCTCAAAGGCGTATCTCGGATGAAATTTCAGGGGGGGGGGCATTATTATATTTTGAAAAATCACGGTGGAATACAGGGGCTTGGGGGTGCAGCCCACGAGAAAATTTTGGGTCAAGGTCATTCGTTTAGGTGCAATTTTGAATCGAAGTGTATAGCTATTTTGGGGAATTATAAATTACAAAATATTAAAAAATTGGTCTCTAAGGTCTCTTCAATTTTTTAAGATATTTTAGTCCAGGGCGAATAGCCCTGGATTTGTTTTGAATTTTTAATTCAGTTCTAGCCATTTTGGAACGTTTTTGACATGATCTGTCTATTTTATAGAGTTTTTATTTCACACATTATTTTAAATGTGCATATTTTTTTGAATAAACCCTGATTTCGGGGTGGGTAGGAGGCGCGCCCCCCACCCCGAAATCCGCGCCCCTGAATACGCCCTTGAGTTCACTAGTATATAAAAATTATCGTTATGCAGGTTTTATCACGATATAAGAAAGAATCATAGAATGCTTACTCAGGAAAACAGTAGAAAGGCGAGGGGCATGAAATGCCGCACGTGCAAAATATTAACGTTTCTATTATAAAACAAAGGTGTTGGGAAAAGTAAAAGTGTATAACTTTATGTTTTTTAGGTTTAATCTGGATATTTACTGTTATTGCAATTTATTTATGATTTTATATTATTTTTTGCCAGGTAAATTGTGCATATCGTATATGGGAGTCGTCAAGTGGGGGGGGGGGAGGGGGGGCAGCCAAGCTTCTTTTTTGGGGGGGGCAGTTGCCCCCCTTGCCCCCTCCGTAGCGCCGCCACTGTACATTGTATGGAATATTTTTATTTTTTTGATACAGGTACTATACTAATAACTTATTATTATCTTTCCCAATACAATGTACTATGGGGAAATCACACAAATACTTCGAAAAAATCTAGTTCATTATAAATTTTTCGAAAACAATATATGGGGAAATATCCCAATTATTCGGTATTCTCAGCACACTCAAAAGTTCAAAAGTTTAATCGATAACTCCTTTAGTTTTGCACTTATTTTACATAATATTATTGTGCCCGTGAAGTGCCAGGAACCCAAGATCTTTGGATTAGAAGCCCGACGCCCTAAGCACTGGAACGACGTCTGGATGACGGCTGGACTTGATGACTGCTTAACGGAAACAAAATATGTGTATATTATCGTATACACGTTGTATTGGCATTGATTGGCAGATGGCAGTACTATTATAGATCAGTATTAGGAAAGAAAGTACCAGCTGATATAAAAGATTTGTCTCATTCAACTTGAAAATACAACATATTTTGTAAATGCTACATTCAATATGGATGTTGATAATTCCGAATGCAATTTAGAGAATAATCGAAATGTATTATTTCGATTTTAGAAAAACATTTTCCCCATACACATTTGATATTTCCGAGTATACATACAAGTGGGGAGATGTCATATTTTTTACATGTTGATAAGCCTTCAACATCGTGTTCCTAAAGACTAAAGAGAGATAACCTGCAAAACACCCACGCATCATTAGATGCCTATCGTTCGGTGATTGCTAGATAATGAGTCTTGGGAGGTACGTACCCCCCCCCCCTCCCCCCTCTCCCCTCACAACATGGCAGTTACCTCTGTGGCGACTTTCTCCAGCAGGGAACAGACGATCCAGGACGTACAGGAGCCCATCACGAGCAGGGTAACCAACAGCACCATCCCAGTCAGCGAATCCACCTGAACATTACCAAGAAGTGGGTTTACAAGGTTGCCATATCGCGTTGATAAACGAACATTCGTTGTGAACGCATTATTAACGCTCGCTTTCTATTCGGGACAGGCGCGTAGGAAGATGGGGGGGGGGGGGGAATTCCCCTCCCCGCACCCTGATTCAATTCCCAATTCGTATCTCGTATCTCTTCCATGCTAATGTCAGTTCAATATTTTTGGACAAGTTGCTTTTTGAAATGTAGCTCCTCAGTTGTGCTGAAGACATTATGTGGTTAGTAGCGGCTAGAACATGATGTAACGTGATGAACATGATGTGTGTTTCTGCTGTTGATACGTACCATATTGATGCAAATGATGGCGATGGATGCTATCAAGATGTAGGAGATGTACCCACCGGTGCTCAAAGGCTGAAACGTGGAGTCCAAGTTGGAGAAGAAGCTGAAACGAGAGAAAGAATGTTACATTGTTGATTTTTGAGCCTTGAAGGAAGCGAAGAATAATACTACCCAATTGTAGAAAAACACGAAAGTACCTAATCGAAAATGATATCTTCACGAGAATGAACTTTTTGGACAGATCTTCCGATAAAATTAGGGAAAAACTTATTTTCCTTTACCTAATAATAACATTAATAATGGTCTTATTCATGTATTCATATTCATAATATATTTTATGTCATTGACAGAATGTATTCAAGTACTAAACACGTTCTTAGAAATACAACTGTAAGTAACTCTACTCTACTGAACACGTATACGATTACGTATACGTATACGTATACGATACTCTACTGATTACGTAAACGATCTACCTGATCAGCTCCTGATGATGCTGGATGCATTCCTTCAGACGTCTCTCCATCTCCAAGTCAAGCTCACGCTTCTCTTCCTCAGCTTTGTATCTGATTGGATACCGATGCGCTCCTATCACCTTCCATGCCCTTGGTCTCTCATACGAGACTGTTGGGACAAGATGTGTTCCTCCTTGACTTAACTCCATCACACCTCGCTCAGCTGGTGTTCGACTGTTCTTGGTCTTCTGGCGACGCTTGGCCATGATGTGCTCGAGACTGTCAGCTCGGATATTCAACAATTTGTCGCACAGAATGCGGAATTGACTAATGATGTGCAGTATTAGAATGAATAGATATATAATTATTATACTAAACGTCGACATCAAAGTTATTGTACAGTTTACTATTTCCAAAGCACAAATTTCTCGATTGGGAAATTTTGAAGTTTTCGTAACATCAACCGGAAAATAGAACCTGAAAATAATAAGAAAATTTATTTCGTTGTCCACATTTTGTAAATTACATATTTTTGTGTCGTTAATTTTTTTTATACAGTTCCTCTAATCTGTGAACATACAAGTAGAATTTTGTATCAACTTTAAAATACCTACTTAGCATTGGACGAATTGGCACGAATGTTGTCAAAGGATCGCAATGTTCTATAATGTCTAAACTGCTCTGTCAAAAACGATTACCTACTTATTAGTAAATGACACATAGACTACGAAACTGCCAGTTCAATTAAATGTTGCCTTGCTAAAATTTAGACGAGATATCATAAATACTAATTCTTAACAAATTTGTCAATAATAGTTATGTACTTCTATAATGTTTTTGGAAACGTTTTGGACATTCTCGGAATAACAGTAGATAATGGTGAAATAACATTCTGAAAGTTCTCTGAAACACTATGCGTAATGCGTGACACCATACCATCATGTGCGTGACCATAAGTTGTAATTTCTAGTTTAGAATATTCGCCTATATAAATTCAAGCTTGAACTTGAATGTATTCTCTGTTGAATATAATAGCTACAATTCAATTCCTTTTAATGAAAATACATTGAGAATAGAGAAAGAAAAAAGAGGGCCTTGCATTATTTTGTAGATAGATATTATGGTTTATGGCGCTCAACAGCGAGGTTATCAGCGCCAGTCAGTCAAGTTATTAATAAATGCCTTGCCGAGCCTAATATTAAAGTAACCTGCCTAATTATGTTATAAGGTTCAATACACATTATGAAAAGGGTTCTTGAGCACAGCCGTATGTCTGTACACTCGTCGTTTGTTCGTTCCTCCTCCTCCTCGTGAGCTGCCTGTCGTCTGAGTAAAAATTGTAGTTCCTTACTTGCCGTAACGCGCCGGAAAGGGTCACCACCGTAGCGCATTTGAATAGCCAAGGCAACGGTGGAGACCCCTTTCCGGGACGGCAGGTTTGGAACTACAATTTTTACTCAACGACAGGCAGATCACGAGCGTACATACGGCTGTGTTCCTGAGGGACAAAGTGAACAAACATGTGTTGAGTATTGTTGATGCTTCCTGAATTCATAACACTTAGGACGGCTGGGTAGTGAGTTTGACCTTGAAGAGTTTTTTAATCGATTTTTATCAATATCTTTTTCCAGTGTAATTGTTAACAAAATATGGCTATGGACGTGAATTCAGAACAGTTCAAAATAATTTCATAGTTTGGAATAAGTTATTAGTTTTATTTTGTCCAACAGGTGTTTAGAATTCGAAAATTACTAAATTTTTGGGTTCTAAACACCTGTTGGACAAAATAAAACTAATAACTTATTCCAAACTATGACATTATTTTCATTGAACTCTTCTGAATTCACGTCCATAGCCCTATTTTGGTAACAATTACAGTGGAAAAAAGATATTGATTAAAATTGATTAAAAAAACTCTTCAAGGTCAAACTCACTACCCAGCCGTCTTAAGTAGTCATCGAGGGAGTTTTAGTAGGTAGATTTAATCATCTTACCCAATTCGCGACAAGTCTGCTCGAACCTCTACGAAATACTGTGCAAAACCAAGCAGCACGAAGACCCCCACCATCCCTCTGTACAGCTTCGTGCAACAGAAATCAGAGGTGCGTTTTGTTCTCTCGACAATCTCCACATGACGCTCATGGCCCGACGAGAACCGGATGTTGACGCGTTCCAAAGTGACCAACAAGTGACGTAACTTCTCCGGATTGAAGTAGACGACAGTGATTTGAATTGTCATGAAATATACGCCTATGATGACGTAAATATTTGTCAGGTCTTTTTTCATGGTAACCGGGCCATTTAGATACAAGTATAAAGAGCGGCTGAAGGCTTCCACCCATGCTGTGGCCAAGAAGAAGGTCGGTAGGAACCTCTGCAGGAGGGTCCTCTTCCGGTTGTCGCCGTGGTAGGAGATCACACCTGGGACAAGCGAGAGTGGGTACATTAATATTATACCATAAAAAAACACTTCGTGTAAAAATACCAGCCAAGTCTCTTCAACTAAAAAAAATTGAAGAAATCTAAAAATTCAGCACTGAAATGTAGTGATATGAAAAATGGCCAAGTCAAAACTTTCAAAAAATACTTGGCGCATCGTGCATATAAAGAGTATAGAAGTAGGCCGGAAATCAAATATACTCATCTATACATATAATATATCTATAATCCCCTAAAAAACGATGCGCCAAGTATTTTTTGAAAGTTTTGACTTGGCCATTTTTCATATCACTACATTTCAGTGCTGAATTTTTAGATTTCTTCAATTTTTTTTTAGTTGAAGAGACTTGGCTGGTATTTTTACACGAAGTGTTTTTTTATGGGGATATCACTCCTTTTTTCAGTTTATTCTTACAACTTGTAACATATATTGTGTCACCAAAGACTATAATTCCTTTAAAAAATACGCCTTTGTGATTTGATTGTTAAGAAAAATTGTGCTTGTTACTATGTATATGCTGTAAATAATATGCTATGAAGTATAGCGAAAGTTTCGTTCCAATTGGTCCAGCCCTTCAGTTCTCGAGCTATGGCATCACTTCCGGTTTTAAAAATGGCGGCTGACATCACTGCCACCTAAAATTTGTATCTATAAATGTTATGTAACATTATAAGCCTTCTGATTATGTAGTTATTGTTCTAAGAGATGATTTTTGTTAGATTTTTCATTTTTATGACGTCATTTCCGGTTTTGGTAATAGTACATTTCTATTTCGACTATTGATATTTTATAAAGAAGTCCGTCTGAATCGTTTGGCGCTAGTTTCGTCCCGATAGGTTAATCCATTTTTGAGATATGACGTCACTTCCGGTTTCAAAATGGCGGCACAAAAAATTTGTAAGGGCAAGGTATCATCAGACGCCAAAAGTGTACATGTGGTAAAAATTTTAGGTTGATCGGCTCAGCCGTTTAGGCTGTGGCGGTGATAGCAACGTTTCCTGATATCATCATCATCATCAGAATCAGAAAGTGGTGTAATTTTACGTATTTCACGGCCCTCTAGCTCGCAAATGGCATAACCTGTTGTTCCCGAATTTGGTATTAGTAGTGGGGTGGGCCATAGCTCGAAATTAAGATATTTCGCAACAATGTGAGATTTTCCAATTTTAAGATCCAGTAGGCCGAAAATGCCATGTTGTTGCTTACAGTAAAAGTGTTTGGTCTGCTCCTCAGTTTATTAGGCATTTACGGTATGTTGAGTGAGTATGAGTGTACAGTACGACTTGGCTGGGTGGAGCGACCGCTCCACTAGATATCTTTCCTTCATCTCGTATACTGCCATTAAGATTGCATGAAGCCGACATGAATTCGGTCGATACAAAATAAAAAGGGAGCGTAGGGAGCGTCACTACGATACCTACTCTCTTTTTTTGATGTAAAACCGGTCAACCGATCGATCGGAAATTTACTTTACTATAATGATCTTTGAGATCTCTGGGATCGTGTTTGAAGAGGATCAGCTGTGATTGGTTGATATATCACACCGTTCGACGTTCACACCGTTCGAACGAAGTACCAAATCGAAATATTTCACATATTATTTTGAGGCCCTCTTATATTTTCAGAATTATAATCTCATGGAAATCCGTTTATTGGTTAAAATAAAAATAAATGTATTATGTGATTTTTGACATTTAAACTAGAACCGTTTGACCGACCAAATTAAAAACTTTGCATGGACATTCGAACCAACATTTTAGGTATTTGTGCAAGTTTTCAGACTAATCCGTCGTTATTTTCCAAAGTAATTATCATTATAAGGAATTTGTTTTTCTAATCTTGAAATGCTTGCAATATTTTTATGCCAATAACTTCAAAATATTGTATCACTATGCCATCTTGATGCTTCAGTTCCAAGGCCTAGAACAGAGACTTGCAAACGCATATAAATCGCATGCAATACGAAGGCTCGCCTATCCACACAGTACACAGAGCGTTTTCCTAGTTTTATTTTTGGACACGTACTTATATTCTTACTTATTAGAATCAGTATCCATAATACTTTTATTATAGTAAATGTACCCAAGAGTGATAGTACGTGAAAAATTGGATGATAGAGGGGGCACTTGTCCCCTTTACCCTCAAGGAACTCTTCGGAAAACGCTCGTTGATGAGCGAGCACTGATCCGTAGAAAATCTCGAACCGGAAATGCGTAGGTACACAACGCACAGAAAACATATACATCCATATTGAATTGAAATATGATCTACTAAATCAACATAAAAGTACTTTATGCATAAAAGTGTTTTTCATTGATTGAAACTGAGAATAGTCACTCTGGAACTAAAGAAAAACAGATCTAAGTTGCAGTATGGTGAATCAAGCACAGGATCCTGCTCAAAAACAATCTCCGATACCACTGGGATTACATTATGAGTGCAAAATTTCAGATCGATTGTTGATCGGTTTTAAAAAACAAATGATGACAAAAAAGAGAAAGAAACACACCAGGATAGTGTCATAAGAGTACCATGGTGATGATGAAAATGCATAGGAATTCTTAATAAATGTAGAGTTAAAACAGTTTCTGTGCACTTTTCAGGGAAAGTGAAGACGTGCCATGAGAAATTAAGAAATCATTAACCCAAGGAGAAAACAAACGCCACGTATAATACCCCCCCCCCCCCCCCCCGGATCTAGCGTAAAACATTAATCTTTCCAAAAACCCATCAAAATGTTTTAAAATTATTTGAATGTATACAGTTTGCCAACAACTTTCGCATTTTGTAATCTGGTCGTACAAAACACATCATAATTTGTCGTCGTGTAGGTATAAATGACGACATACTACGATATTACCCAAAGTAACCTTGGGTATTACCACAGTGAGGTTTATGAGGTTGCATGGATGATCAGGATGGGGCTCCCATGAGTCGAACACTGAATGGCGCCATTTTGTGTAACTATTATATACAAATAAAGAAAATGAAACATTTCACCCTGATCTCATTATAGTCTGAACATACCAATTCTATCCAATATCTTCGCGATGGATTTGAAGAGATGAAACTCATCTTCATCACCGGATTCAGAAGATCTCATGGCCGATAATATCAGAACAAGCAACACAACATACACACAACCAAAGAGTTTCTAGTACCTACTAGAAACTCTTTGACACAACCTTCCAGAATACATTCTGAGTATACAAACTTAAGATATGGATTTTTTTGGAAAATCGTTTGCTTCAAAGAAAGTTTATTTATTTAAAGAGTTTGTGAAGGATGTGGTTGCGATACATCTTGACTTATTTATATAACTTTTTACGTTACAAATCTGACCTAAAGCATTATTGTTTTGTAAATTAATACGAATTAGGTCAATTAATATTCGAAAAAATAAGGAACACGACTGACCTCTGGTGGATTCTTTGGTACTATCCACAATGGAGGATATAAAGGGTTTATTTATGTAAATAAATGACATAAAATTTGCTTTAGTTGTTTGTTATGGCTGAAAAAGTAAACTCGTAACTAAATCTAAATTTCATTTGTTTCTCCTTTTTCACTGCCCTATGGAAGCACGAACATCAAAATAAAAAAGTGCATCTAAAAAGTTTTCTGCCAGAAGTGGCTCCATCACGTATCGCTTAATTGTTCGAATAAAGTGTTTATTTATAACTTATGATGAGTAAAATATTTAAATTTTTGTGGTCAATTACAATAAGAATACCTTGATAAATTACCTATTGATATAGCCGCGGTCAGAAAAATCGATGGACTTAACGTCAATATTTTGTTGAATGGAGTAATTATTATTGAGGTGGTCAATTTTCAATTTCAATTCAATTCAATTTTTCAATTTTTTATTTGTCCAGATTGGTCACATACATGTGGATTAGACAATGTCAATATTGCATACATCACTCAATTTTAACAATTAGTTTTTAAAAAATCTTTCAAACAAGCTATAAAAATGTACAAACGTTCATAATCCAGCTTGGACTTGAGCACTGCACTCAATTTATTATAAAATTTAAAACCCACCTGTTTTGGGCACTTATTGATGTTAATGGATTTACTCAAATGAAAATCATTGTTTTGTCTGGTATTGTAACCATGTACTTCATTATCATGGTTAATAGGTACCTATTCTCAACAACGAACATCTGTCGGTTGGTTGGTTCTCATAATCAAACCCTCCAACCAAAACTCCACATGCTATGCTCTGTTCACAGCAGTAAATAATAGACATTAGCTGATTTGGTACGTTATAGGTAGGTTTCTTGATTTGTAACACAAAATGTAGTTCATTTCAGAACATCAATATAAATTTTGACTTTATTATAAGCACATTATTATAAAATTAGTTTAAAAAGTATTCTGTGAATGTTTTGAGCTTCTATCACCAACTCCACCATTTTTATTCTAATATTGAAAATCAAAATTTGTCCCCCCCCCCCCTCCCCACCAAATATGTAAAAATTAGATATGCACCGTAGCCTAATTTTGATTAGCTAGTTTGTCTGAGTATACGGCGAAATTTTTACAGATATAGGTATGTCATCATTCATCAAACCCCTAATCCCTAATTGTGACCAAAAATCGATCTAACTGACTGTACTATCCACTCCAAATATAAGTTGATACCTATCAGCGCCCCAAATTCGCTTTCAAATATTTAAGATCCAAAAACCTGTCTGCGGGATATGTACAGTCACCTCTAAATATTCCCACATTTTATTTTTTAATAACTATGGGCATGGGCGTCCGCAGGATTATTCCAGGTGGGGGCAAGGCCAGGAAAACAATATTTTACGGGTGAAGGGGGGTGCGGGGACGCGCCCCCACCCTGCCCCGTAGGGCGTTTTTTGGTTTTTGGACACTTTGAAATCAATTTTGAAACGTTATGAGGAGCATTTTGTTGAAATATTCAATATCTTTTTAAATATTGCACTTTGGGGGGGTGGGAGACATGTTCAAACCTGACCCGCAGGGCAATTTTTTGTTTTTTTAACACTTTGAAATCAATTTTCTTTAGTTTTTTGGTTACATAATGAAACTATTTGTAAAACCCCAGAACGTTTGTTGTTTTCCTGACATCCAGGGGGGAGGGGGGGGGGGGAGGCAAGCGCCCCCTTGCCCCTCCCTGCGGACGCCCATGATTATGAAGTCGGTATACATTTAGGTTTTGTAGCACATTCGAAAATAATTTTGGACACTTAAATTACTACTATATTGGGGTAAGTAATTGTCCCGAATATCATAAAATATGATAAGGTGGTAAAGTTATCAAAAATAAAAATGATCCTCTTCAGTTTGGAGTCAAATTCAAGCTAAAAGTAAAAAATTGGAATTTGTATTTGTATTTTTGTCAATAAAACATCTTTACAATAATAAAAGGGATGTAAATATAGTGACTTAGAAAATGTACATCAATATAGTTTATAATTTATTTCTTTTTTATTGTATTATTTCATGAAATTTCCTGCTAACAATTCAAATCAATCACATTGAGAAATTCAAATTTAAATTAAAAGTGTAATACTGGAAATTGTATTCTCTGTCAATAAAACATCGTTAAGTTACACAAATAAAAATGACGTAGTAAATTTATAAGAATATATTTTATCACAATTATTTTCTTATATCAGTCCCATTTAGAAATTCAAATTCAAGCTAAAAGTTAAACAAATTGGAATTTGTATTTTCTGTCAATAAATTATAATTTATAATATTTCGAAAAATAATACCATAGACATTGTGTATGATAACACCTTGAAAATGTATAGAAAAATATTTTATTATTTCATGAACTTTTATGCAAAGATAAAAAAAATCTTTGCTTTTCTGTGCGGGCCGAGTGAGGGCAGGAGATAATCTTGCATGTCCGCGCACCCCTGGCCCAGCCTCCCTGGGGTGCTCTCTGTACCAGCCCGAGCTTGCCCCCACGCTCACTAGACGGCGTCGGCGTTGTGAACGGTACTCCGCTGCCGAGGTAGAGAGAGAGAGAGAGCGAGAGAGGGGGGAGAGAGTAATCAACAACACACGAACAGCTGTCTTCGCTGCGATGCCGGCGAGCACACACCTCGCCTTTCTCAACATATCTGTCTTATAATTCATCCAAAACATCAACATCATCGTCGAACATCATGACGAACATCCTAGTGCTGCTGAGAAGGTGAGTAGAAACGTTCCAAACTTGACGCGTTCTTATTCAAACTTGCGAGCTGTCCCCACGTGGCCGTGGACGACCACAAGACATTCTTGTACATTCCACAGTCCTCTAGATGTCTTTCAAGTGAACTAAGATGTTCTCCATTCGCTCAACGGGCGATTTTATCTGGTGATTTCAGACTTTGATACCCGATTAGTGACGTCATGTTCAAAGATATCTCCGAGAGGAGTGTCGTTTTTTTGTTGATCTGTAATTATTTGGTCGTTCAAGGTCATTTGTAATCGATATACTGTAGAGTGTGTCAGGAATCCAAGGGACACGGGAATGCATTTCAACGTTTCCCATTGATCTGTTGGGCAGTGGCGGATTTTCAGGTTGCCACGGCTCCTGCAGAAATCTCGATACCCTCCCCCCACCCGCCCACCCACACCCCCGCAACTTTATCACTTTGAAAAATTGAACTGTATTTTTGTACACGTAGTTAAAATTACAAACGTTCTTATTACCTGCTCAAAACTATTCAATTTTAGAAAATAATAAAATTAAGTGAAAATCTGAATTCTCTGTGACTGAGAGGAACAGAGATGAAAGTTATTTTATTTATTGTCTAAGATAGGTAAAAGTATTTGCAATGTACTACCCTCTGTTACTGAACAACGCTGGTGGGCCCGACAGGGCACCACAGTCCCCGCCCACTGCAAATAAACCTAGATAATTACGAAAGAGGCTGTTTTCATGAATTCATTCTAGTTGACTTTCAGCATTGCCTTCTTTGAAACAGCCATCGCATTGGGATTTCATTTCAGATCGTTCTTTGTTATTCAGGTCGACTCTTGTATTGAAAATTATAAAATATTTGTTTCTGTCAATTCATTTGACTTAGGTACGTGCGTACTCGATTGCATAATTTATTGAATACAAAATATAATTTGAAAACAGTTCCTATACATAGGAAATAATAGAAGCTCCGAAAGTGGGGCCACTTGACGTACCGTGTGGGCCCGGGCCCTACCTATGGGCCCCCCACGACTATAACATTTGTTCCTACGCTTAGTTTCCTGTAATACTGAAACGAAGAACATAATATTGTTACATTCTCTACAGCGCTGTCTTCCGCATTTCAATATTCAGTTTACTGTCTCTTTTCTGTTCAATAATTTCTAGGAATAGTTCGAGAAGAAACAAGCCTCTAGGCCAAGTATACTTTCTCTAGTGCAAGTGCACGAGTGCAGGGGTTACTCAACTCGATCTTGACCCTTTGGACTTAGTTCTAGGTATATCCTTACCCTTGCTCTTACCCTTGGGAGTTCACAGGATTATTGGGGGTCGGGGCTAGGGATTCAAGCTATCATGTGGGTCGGGAAAAATGGTCCAAATAATAATTTTGGTGGGTTTTGAATATGATCCAAAATTAAGAAAAAAATCCCAAAAGGGATTTTCTTTCTATTTCAGACACAATTTTGTGGAAATTACTGACTTTTCTGTGAAGTGGGCAAACTGAATCAATATTTTCACGGATTTCCATATATTTTCTTTATTTTTAAAGGCCCGAGTGTCTGTCCCTTGCACCCCCCCCCCCCCCCCCCCCCCCCCTCCTGTGGACGTTCATGGCTCTGATTGGCTTACACTTTGTGGCTATCTACCCTCCGCCGAAATAATACATTCAAAAATCACAACTCTCAAAAACATGCTCAGTCAGGACATTTGTCATTTCATCTTCATCTTCCGAAGCAACCTCAACTCAAGTCTAGATGCAGAAACCATGTTCTGTTCAGAGTTTCAAACGCATTTTACAGCATAGATCGAGTATACATTGAGGAATACTGTGTTTAGGTTTTAGCCGGCATTTCGTTTGCTATCTTGCCGGTTTGATAAGGGCTTGTAAAGGATAACAGTGGGCTTATCTGTCATGGCCGACCTCATTGTGTTTCATTGGACGACCAGCCACGTGCTGAGATAGTTACAAACTAATCAGCCACGACCTCCTTCAGAATTACAATTAAAATACCTCTCTGTTGCTAATTGTGTTCCGCTAATCAAAAGCCGACACTGTTGCTTCTTGTGTTTATCAAAATGTAGCAGATTTAATTATTAAAAGCCGAGGGAGCAAGTTGGCTCAGGAGCGCTCTGGTTCGATTCCCGGCGGGGTCCTTCCTCGTGGTTCCCATCATAGAGAGGCGAATGCTGGGAAGGTTCCCTATTAATAGTCCACGACCGCCTCCTGCCCACCACCCAGCTTTATGCCGCAAGTAGCATAGCTTGACATTGGCATGAACATATTACCACCCCCCCTCCCCCTCCCTCCCCCAACACACATAAACATGGCTCATTAAATTTTAATTTTAATTGGCGTATAAAATCTTATCTATCAATTTTATGTGTTCTGAAATAAGCCCTCTTGAGTGTAAGTTCCTGGAACAATATAAAAATTGCAGAATTACTGTTTTTGAACTCACCTCAAGAATCATTAAAATGGACTTCGGGCCTTCTACCTCGGGTCTGGGTAACCTTGAGGTTCTCGGTTCGAATCGCATTCGGGATGTGGGTTTTTATTTCGCAGGCTCCTTCCAAATAAAGCTTTCTATTTATTTAGTCTGTACAGAGAAGGGAGAAGAACCCCGGTATACTGGCACGACTTCCTGACGTCAAACCGAACAAAGAAATCAACTAATATGGCAGTTTGAATGCTACTTCGTTCGGTCTGACGTCACTTTGACGTCACACTCGATTATACGAACACTCGAACGATCTCGAAATAGGGGTCCCTCCGCAACCCGCGCCGTCGAGAAACTGAACAGGTGGAGGGAGGTCGTCACACTAACCCCCAAACACCCCAGCCTCTCTGGCCCAACGGTAGCAAGCCACTTGAACGGCCACCCATCCAAGTACTGACCTCGCCAATGTGGTATCCAACACACCCGCCCAAAAGCAGTAATGCAATGTGGACTAAGCGGTTGGCCATGTAAACAGGTCTGGGACAATGATCATGTCCGCATAGAAATACCTGACAATGTACCACCTTGATGGGAGAAGCAGCAGTTTACGTTGCCACTCTACATGTCTAGTTAGTGTTACACCGTATATCAGTCGTGGGCATCGGATTCTTAATTCCCTTCTTTGTTCGTATCACCCACAGTCGAGCTTTAATTAGCATTCGACAAGTTGACTCGGTGTAATTTGATTGATACACCCGCGGTCACATAAATTGCGTGCTAAATTCATAGTCCTTAAAACCTTTATTATCCAGACGAAAACACAGAGGTTATACTCGCAAAATGGTGAGCGTGGGGGTTGGAGGGTTCACGGAAAAAATGTACCTAAAAAGTGAGTGCAATATTTTTCTGGTTGGCCCGCAGCAATAATTCAGGCTGGGGATACCAGAATGATGGCTTCTTTATAGCTAGAATTCTGGTTGGGGTATAACCAGAAAATGTTGCTGACTCAATATTAGCGAGCATAACGATACCTCAGTCATAGGAATACCATTTTACAGTGGATTTTGTTTACCTATAGTGGCCTATATATTGTATTGTATGTTACCTTCCCAGCATTTGCCTATCGACAGAGGGACCACGAAATATCCAGTCAGGAAGGGCGGTCGCGGGAATCGAACCCCGGACCGGACCTCCGGAATACAAGTTCAGACCTCTAATCTTCACCTGGCCCATGCGTGCATCGCTAACTGCTGTTTATGCACGAGAAGAAGACGAAAACGTTCTCGCGTCTTCATGTGAAATATCTCAACCATTGCAAACAAAAGCTACAGTATTTATTCGTAAAATATGTTCCAAGTACGTATACCCTTGGTTTGCACATTTTATGATCCAATTAATGTTTTTTTCTTATTGCACCTTCATTTGAAATGTATGGTTCGAATCTCTGTTATTTTTATGTGTGTTATTTTTGCATTAAAGTCAAACGAAGTATAACAGATCAGGAATGTTTTCGCAAAAGATTCATTATTATCATGTTCTTTAGCCTATTGATTTCTTGTAAGATCAGTATCTTGGTTTTACCGGAAAACTGATTTATAGTTTACAGTCCACTTGACAAGGGGCAAGAGGAGGAGGAGGAATTAACTTTTGGATTAGACATTCAAAATTGTTTCTATCACTTTTAAGTATGGGTGTGTACCTCCAATTTAGTCCAATATTTGTTAATGCGGCACTCAACTTTGGTAATACCGGGCCGATGGATAATCTGATTTGTTTTGTTCTTATGGGAGTATCACTAGTATTACCACTAGTTTAGTAGCTTTATATTATGTCATTGGGAACACCAGAAAATGAGTACCGATTGCCAATAAGAGAATGAGATGAATAGCTTTTTATTACCTATTTCAGCTTGGTTACACTTTCTTGACAAAATTGTTTTCCTTTTAGTGTTTGGTAAAATTCTCACCGTGGGAACACATACAAAATTGAGGAGAAAATAGAAGTTGATGCTTTTTTTAATACTTAAAATGTTCAATTATAGGACATAGTTGTACTTCAACTGTGAATCTCAGAATTTAGTTCAGGTACACCATCAAATGTTTCGATAATATTAACCCATAAAAAACACTCCGTGTAAAAATACCAGCCAAGTCTCTTTAACTATAAAAAATAGAAGAAATCTAAAAAATTCAGCACTGAAAAGTAGTGATATCAAAAAATGGGCCAAGTCAAAACATGATTTTAAAAACCGAAATATACTTGGCGCATCGTGTATAAATAATAGGCGTAGGTATATGCCATAAGTCAAATGTGCCTAAATATAAATAATATACCTAAAGACCCTAAAAAAACGATGCGCCAAGTATATTTCGGTTTTTAAAATCATGTTTTGACTTGGCCCATTTTTTGATATCACTACTTTTCAGTGCTGAATTTTTTAGATTTCTTCTATTTTTTTATAGTTAAAGAGACTTGGCTGGTATTTTTACACGGAGTGTTTTTTATGGGGATATCACTTCTTTTTTAGATTATTCTCACACTTGTAAGACACAAATCGGAGCAACAATGACTAATTCATTTAAAAAAATAAGCTATTTTCGATTTGGACACAAAGAAAAGTTGCGTTTGGTACTAAATAATGCTTAAAATGATATTCCATAAAGAATAGCGAAAGCTTCGTTCCAAACGGTCCAGCTGTTTTCAAGATATGGCATCACTTCCGGTTAAGAAAATGGCGGCTGAAATCACTGCCACCAATTATTTATTAACATAAATGTTTTGTATCAGTATAAGCCTTCTGTATATGTAGTTATTGCAGTAAGAGGTGATTTAAGTCTGATCCTTCATTTTTATGACGTCATTTCCGGTTTTGGTAATAATATATTTCTTTTTTGACAATTGATATTTCATATACAGGACGGTCTGAATCGATTGGCGCAAATTTCGTTCCGATCGGTCAAGCCGTTTTTGAGATATGACGTCACTTCCGGTTTCAAAATGGCGGCACAAAAAATTCATGAGGGCAGACGAGCTGTATATGTGGTGAAAATTTCGGGCCAATCGACCCAGCCGTTTAGCCTGTGGCGGAGACCGCGGAATTTATTGGAAGATGAATAATAATCATCTGAAAGCCGTACAATTTCACGATTTTCACGGTCCTCCAGCTCGCAAATGGCATAACGAATTATTGCCAAACTTGGAATATATGGTAGGGTGGGCCATAGCTCTAAATTAAAATATTTCGCAACAATGTGAGATTTCCCATTTTTAAGATCCAGTAGGCCGAAAATGCCACTTTGATGCTTACAGTAAAAGTGGGTTGCTCCAGCCTTTAGGTTTGAACGGTATGTTGTGTGAGAGTGTGCGCGCCGTACGACTTGGCTGGCGTGGAGCGACCGCCCCACTAGATGAGCTTCAATAACGAACAAATATTGAAAGTTTCAGAACTCTGGAGGCATTTCTCACCGCCTTCCTGATTCAAAATCGATGTACCATGACAGTTGATCTAACTGGCAGTATCGAACAAATAAGCGATACGTGATGGAGCCACTTCTGGCAGGAAAATTTTTAGATGCACTTTTTTGTTTTGATGTTCGTGTTTCCACAAGGCAGTGAAAAAGGAGAAACAAATGAAATGTAGATTTAGTTACAAGTTTACTTTTTCAGCCATAACAAAAAACTAAAGCAAATTTTATATATTTTATTTACATAAATAAACCCTTTACAACCGCCATTATCGTAGTACCAAAGAATCCACCAGAGGTCAGTCGTGTTCCTTATTTTCTCGAATAGATGTCCTATTGTTTCGTTACTCGTCTGAATTCAGGTGTGTGGCACAGAACAGCTAGCGATTGTCCTTCAGTTGTAATTAGGCTGACATATGCAGGGTAAGATTAGCGCTGTGACGTCATTGCATGATAAGCAGGGCTCAGTTGACAGAGAGTGTTAGGATCATCCGTGGTGCGCATTTTCATGCTGAACCAAGGGGAAGGGGGGGGGGGGGGCGTCGACCTCTCACCTGCCGGGCGATCATCTGAGCTACCTCGCAACGCAGGGTTAGAGATCGCAGGAATAAATAGAACTTTTTAAAATTAACACACTGTAACAATCTTTTAATACACTGCTAAAGACTCAATTAGCTGTTAACAGTTAGTTAGTATAAAACTCTGCCTAGTGCCTTGCAATTGGTTGTTGCCATGACAATGCAGTCTTAATCAACAGTTTTAAAGTTAACAGAGTATTGAAAGACCGTCCCTAAACTGGGTGATCAAAAACAGACCGTGTATTTTACAGTGTATACAGTGTTACAGTGCGTGCTCGACAGTGTATTTTAGGTAGTTTTTTTTCCCTGAAACAGCCCCTAAAAGGTGAGCCAAAACGGCTTCATGAAAATAGCAGCCGTTTTGGCTCACATTTTAGGGGCCGTTTCAGGAAAATCAACCTAAAATACACTGTTATGGTACAATTACCAAACCAAACACACTCATCGAGTTTTAGGGAAATAACACAATGCTTAATTTTATGAACGCTGTTTAATTTTATGTGTACACTGCCGATTGATTTCGTGGTAATTTTTCTAAAACTTTTGTGTTTGCGATGAACAGAATTAGAAACGCTTATAATTCTGTGAAATGAAGGAGCATAGGTGAAATGTCAGCATAGAAAAAAAATATCAGCACTTAGTTTGCCCCGCAGGACGATTTCTTAATTTTATCCTTTTAAAACGAATTTGAGTCACTAAAATTACAATGTTTTATAATTTTTTCGTGAAGATTGCCACATTTGGGGAATTCCCCCTTCCCTTCCCCGTATGTGCAAATCTAAGTGCATGCGAACTGTTATCAAGATCATAACTTCTATCTTGGTGTAGAAACCAGCTCCGTCAAACCATCTTGTTGTTTTGAATTCGTTGTGTTGCTCTGATTGTGTTTAATTATCAGATTGTTGACAAAAACACACAGTTGAAGCTGATGACAACAAATTGCTGTCAAATCAGAGTTAAATATGATGAATTACTTGCGATCAATTGAAACCAGCGCGTGATTGTGTCCACCAGTCACGTCACACGGCCTTGAGAAAGTAAACAAACTGCTGGCTAGTTGGCGCGGTCTGCCGCAGATGGCAGCACTTGGCTCGTATGCAAATATATTGGCACATTGTCGTTTTCACATTTTAGTAGCACAAAAATAATAAGTTTATTGATTGATAGGGTATACATGTCTAAATGTATAATTTCTGCAACCAATGCTGCAACTAGGCTAATGGAGACGGAAGATGATTGGGAGGAGGCGGTCGTAGGGATCCTTCCTATCATTTGCCTTTCGACGAAAGAAAACAATGAAAGAAAATATATTAGTCAGAATCTACAGCTTTGGAAGTCGAACTCGGGACCTGAGTGCTTGTTCAGAGCGTAATTTGCAAACTAAGCCAACTTGTTCTGTAATCAAAATTATGTTTTTTACGCATGAAAAGAAGCAAAATGAAATAAAATTGTGAATCTTAAAGAACGGATTGCCTGATTAAGGTAGGATAGTGACATAGTGATGAAACGTTATGTTTCTATCGGTTCTATTAGCCATTGACAGATATCTTGATCATCATGATCAGTGATCCGTTCAGGTTTGTGACTCAAAAGATGACGTTACCAGACGAGCAAGTTGGCTCCGGCAGGGACTCTGTGGAAGCTTATAACTTTCCGAAATGAGTTGTTTTTCGTGTGTAATTTCCCTCGGTCAAGAGTAGAGCTGGAAAGATTCCCATCATCTTCGTGTTAAAGAATAGGTAGTAGAATTTGGGTAATTCTAACTAAATTCAGAGGTTTTTGGTGCGTTGGAATTGGAACGGAAAAAACTATAATTTGTTCTTTTTTCGACATTTTGTTTTTCTATATTTTTTGAATCATCATTGAGAAATTAAAAAATATCAGTTCTAAGTAAGGGGAACGCCTTCACTTTCCTCAAAAAAATTAAAATAAAACACAATGTAATTTTTTCGAGTAATGTTCTATCATATTTCTGTCGTTAGGAAAGTCCAGAGGGGGAAGTCCCCCCCCCCCCCCCCGCCTGTGGACGTTCCTCTCCCCCCCCCCGGTCTGTCACAATTCTGTGCTGGCTTTCCCACCAGTTTCAGACTCCCCCGGATCGGGCCCGTTAGGTCGATCCCTCCCCATGCCCTCCAATTATGATCAACAAAGTTAAAGGTAAACATTAATGTGCGCAATCAATATAACCTCATCTAATCTAATCCTTAGCAATCTTCCTCCATGGCCCAACTATAGGGGAAGGAAAGAAGATTAATATATTTATCCTCGTATTTATCTACCTTGGCAACAATGAGTTATAAAAACAGTCTAATTGTATGCAAAATAATTGACTTGGATGTTGTGGGAGGAGACGGTCGTGAACTATGGGTAGGAAACATCTTATCCATTACCCTCTAGACTGAGAGAATCCCATGGTGGAGAAAGTAGAAACCTGAAGACGGCCTGGGGGATCGAACCCAGACCTGAGCCGACTATCACCGTATCTCGCCCTCTGCGAGACCTATCAGGCTGTTTGACAGATGTGTCCTTGAACTCTGACCTGTGACTGCTCGGTACATTTCATCATCGCTTGATATTCGCACAATTTCATCAGATAGTTTGCCATGGTAACAAGAAATCTACACGCTCGTGTAAAAACACTGCCAAGTCCAATAAATCTATAAGAATAATGGATTTGGTTAATTTAACATTGAAAAATCGAAGAATTTCACTTTCGATTTCACGGTTTCAATTCGAGAATAGACATGTTGATGTGAAACCATACACTTGACCAAATTAAAAACGGTATTGGACAGAAACGTATTGTCTGATAAAGATGTGGTGGCATCATCCCATGAAGTCTATGCTTACTCGTCACCTAACTGTGTTGCATAGATGAGCTCTGATTCCTTGAAAATAACAAGGATTGATCAAGGAACCGACCACCAGCCAAACCGTTTCTATTGTGTTAGTCATTCCCATCCCGTCCTGAAGCGTGAAAACACCGCCACATACGGTGGAGTCCTTTCAATGTCCTTTTAATTCTCCTAAGGTCGAAAATCCTAACAAAGTTGCTGGAAATTCACCCTTGGAGCGATTTACCGAACTTCTTACCTCCGATTTACAGTATGGAAATATATTCGGTAAACCCGAGGTGTCTATAGAAGTTGGTTGCTTCTATAGACACCCTGCCTGTAAAGCTTCCTTCCTCCTTTCCCTGGATGCATACTTGAATCGTACCCATCGTACCACTGGAAATGTTGTTTAAATGTTGTGGGGGGTGATGAATGGTTTACCGGATACTGGGGTGTTTGGTGGTTAGTGTGACGACCTCACTCCATCTGTTATCAGTTTCTCGACGGCGCGGGTTGTGGAGGCCCGTGCTGTGAATGTCACACCGTCCTTCGGATGGGACGTTAAGCCGTTGGCCCCTTTGGTATCTTTCGTCAGGATATATGCCGGTACCGGGTTTCCTCGGCTCCATGACTTATTCTCGGCTTGGCTGCGCGTCGCTAGCGCCCATGTAGATAGCGCGCTCTGAGGTCACGTGACCTTGAGTCTGGGTGACATTGACACCAGCAGGAGGCGATGGTAACGACATGCTATCAGTGTCGCAACTCCATGTCTTCAGGGCTTTGACAGGGCGCCGGGGATCTTGCCCACAATCACCCCGGCGCGGGGGGTGGGGGGGGGGGGGGGGTGGGGGGCTCATAGCTCTGTGTAACGCGAATGCATGAGCGAGCCTTCGTATTTGCAAGATTCTACTTTGCAGACCTTGGAAAGAGACGAAACGCAGTTCGTCAAAGACGCAAGATATAATACCTATCTGAAATTGCCTTCAAGAAATTTGACAAATATTTCCGAGCATCCATAAAACGTCCGTAAAATATTATCAATATCATTGAAGTTATCGCCAGATATTTGCCTGGAAATTGACAAAAACACCTTACATGATGGTCCCGATGATCATGCAAAATTTGAAGTTTTTCGGTCAAAGGGGTCCAGTAAATCACAGAATCCTGTTCAAAAACTAAACTTGGGGAGATCCCTAGATCGATAGGTTGAATGGATTGATCTGGGCAGGGCAGGGCAGGCAAAATCACGAAAAAAAAATAGAAAAGATATAGTAGCATGATGTACCGTGGTGACGCCCGCTCACTCAAGAAGAGATGATGAGCCATGGTCACCCACCCAATCGGCGCCCTGCTCTTGACTCTCCGCGATGACGCGTCTCAGCTGACGATCAGCTGGTGCCGTGACGTCACAATCACGTCACCCTCTACTCGTCCGAGTCGCTGGAGCAAGTGATGACGTCACACCGAGACTGACGCGCGAACATTGCTTTTTAACAGCACAAGGCTGTTGACAGTTTCGCTATCAGCAGCAGTTATTGTTCAAGAGTTCTGTTATTGTTTGCTGCATTACGACGTCACGGTATTTTTCTTATTTACGGTCGATGTTATTAAAAAAATAATCTGCTTTGAAAACAAATTACTTTGAGCTGGTTTTGCGGAACTTTAGCACTACTGTCTATTTGAGAAACTGGGTTTTATGGAAAACTTAGAGGATAAGCAAGAATGTCCGACCGAAGCGGGGCTCGAATCCGGGACCACTCACTTGCGGATATTTCATCACAGTGCCTATTTCTTGAAAGGCATCAGTTATCAAATGTGATTTGGTTCAACATGAAGGGAAGTCACGTAGTATGCTGTTTTGTCCTTGAGCAATAGTAACAATATAAAAATATGGAGTAGGCTATGCGACTTTGGCTCAAGAAAAAGTGCTCATTGTAAAATAGTATATTCGTAATTTTTTAATAGTTCTCAATACGTCAGAACTGGATTTATGATCGTCGTCAAAAGAAGGTTCAAGGTTACAACATTACAATCTGTTACGAAGGGAATGAAAGCTAATGAAATATAATCATATACTCGGTTGCTACGTGCGTATTATTCTGCCACATTGTAGTTGTGCGTATTATTCTGCCACATTGTAGTTGTGCGTATTATTCTGCCACACACTCGTCCTTGCTGGCTCTGAGAGCTGTCAGTTCAGATCGACTTGATTCCCCACGCGCTTGACACCAACTTGTTGATTGTTTGTACTTGTCGACTTTGTCTGGACCGTGTCGACTGAACTCGTAACCAACAGTTCGCTTGAGAGAACCTCGGACGATGCGGTCAAAAACACTCCACAGAAAACAATCCGTTGACTCTGGAACCAGGCTCATGATGGGTGGGAGATTATGATGAAGAATAGACGGTGGGAATCTCAATTTGATAGGAGCTCTGTGTAACATGTTGATAAACGAGCCTTGGTAATGAAAGCTTCTGCTCTATACAGGCCTTGGAAATCCCCTGAAGAAAATATATGAAATGTGTATCAAAGGAGCAGTAATAAAAATAAAATATCTGAAATTTCCTTCAATACATTTTAAAAATTTCTTAGCTCAATGACAGTTAAAGTGACACTTTTGATGTTCTCGACAGATTGGGCTGAAAATCGTGAAGAACTCCTAAAATGTTGGTCCCAATAAACATGCAAAATTTGAATTAGTTCGGTCAAACGATTCCAGTTTTAATTGGCTTAGTTTTGAGGCTTTGCTATAATTTCTGTTGTAATAATTTTGTTGCTATAAATTCTATTGTAAGTGCATGGGCCTTTAATCTCTGTTGAAATCCCTTGTTATCATGATCGCTTAATCTATACTAATCATCGCACACAATTTAGTCAAAACAAGATGCACTCTGATAGCTGCGGGTGTTTGACAGACAATTATTGATAACTCCTTCCAATCCTCTGGAAATAGATCAAGATAGCATTGTGATCAGTTTTATTTGCAGCAATCTTGTCGTTTCATCAAAGATATTACAAATACAGTAAAAAATCTATATGGTCTGCCGTGGGGGGGGGGGGGGGGGGGGGGGGGGGGTCAAAATTCAATGGGGATCGTCAGGCAGATTGTGGTACATTTTTAGTTCAGTCCGAGCTTTATGGTGCGTTTTGGAACGGGAAATAGCGTATAAATTGTGTTTTCTTCCGATTTCAACGATATTTTTCAAAATTTCTGGAATCATTCATCATTCAGAAATTACCAAGAATTACAGAGGTTGTGGCAAATATTCTTTTTCATGTGAAAAGGGAAAACAATGCAAAAGGCATTTATTTTTCGAGTAATTTCCTTAATTTTCTCGGTAATTGGCGAATTCCTGGAAGGGGGGGGGGAGCAAAATCCTTATTCCCTTTGGACGCCCATGGGCTTATGTTCGCCATACTTCTACATACTTGTGAAGACAAATACTGGGATGGTCTCGAAATAAACTCTGTTCTGTTGAAAAGAGCTGCCAAAATTACTGACTTGTTTCAGACAATGCTTCGAAATCATGCAATATTGAAAACGGCGCCTTTGGGTTAATTGTTTTCGAGTGAAGCTCTCACTTCGCTTGTTTGCGATGGAGCTCAGGTCAGAGTCTATGAGAAGATACAATGGATGCGGTTGGCGTTACAAATGTGCGGTGCCAGGGTTTATTGGTGGAGGGTGAATATAACCCTTGGGGACGGGGGTTGCAGGGCAGCAGGTATGCGGAAGTACCCACTTCGACAACTTCAGCTGTTTTTCCTCTCAACACAGCTGACCAACGCATTCCTTTCCATTCCTTTCAGTCCAAGAGATCTGTTACCTAGCTACTCACGACGTTTTGAAAGACGATTATATATTTTGAATGAAAGACTGAGAAAACACATAAAATCCGTTCACTGTACAGTAAGAAAGACGACCTTGAAATATGAAGCCAAAACATTAATACCATCCATATATTTTAAAAACATTGCATTAACATTATAACTAATATCATTACAGATATTTTTACAGTCACTAATCAATATTGAGTAAAATGACTGTACAGCAAGCCTGACAGTAGATTTTGTAGGTTGTCATTTGTCATTCGTACTTATTGGTTTCACACTCGTGATCTGTGTATTGACTGAGACACACTTGAATCTCATTCTCAAGTACGCGTTGTGGACACCGAGAGGTTGTTGAAGATGCTATCAACAGGTTGATTGCTGATCGAGGGCTATTGAAATCAAACACTCGCGTATTCTTGCGTTCTACACATGATTAATGAATGATCCACCTCTTATGATGTGGGCCATTAGTTATGTCACAATGCCTTCTTAATCCCCCCCAACCTCATGTCACAGCCTGTCACAAGATCATTTGCTATCTACGTATTATGCCACATGATCCTGCCCCCCCCCCCCCCCCCCATTCAATAATTAAGACCGTACCACATGCGACTTTGTTTATAAGCACTAGATGTTTGATTTTCCAAACCGATAACTGTATGAAGGTATTTTTTTTTTCGTTAAATTGTATGAAATGTTACGGAACAGGTTGGCTGAGTAGTTAACGCTCTGAACTTGTATTCCGGAGGCCCGGGCTCGATTCCCGCGGCCGTCCTTCCTGACTGGGTTTTTTTCGTGGTATTCCCTCAGTCGACAGGCAAATGCTGGGAAGGTACCCTACTAATAGGCCACGACCGTCGCCTTCCCACCTTCCATCCTCACCTACTCTTCACCTCTCCCAATCATCATCATAATCATTCATCCGTCGCCATTAGCATCGCTGCAGAACAGTGCGACGTTAAGCCCCAGACAAAAACAAATGTATACAACCCCCGTTACAACCCCTCCCTCCACCCCCTCCCACCATAACCATGTAACGTAGACCTACCTATAGATAGGCTTTGACGGTACCATACATAATCGCTACAAAAATGTTATATCGCTACATTTCGCTAAAATCGATGCTAAACTATATATGCTTATATTTCGCGGGCATATCATAAAATACGCGAATGTGTGAACTGTTGTGCAAAAAGTCTCCGCAATTCTTGTTGTTGTTTAAACTTCTCCAAGGCCGAATGTGTTGTTGATCCTGTATCAAGGAGCGGAATGAAGATGGCAATGAATCCGAGTGTTTACGATCCGGGTGAGGTTGTGGCTCACCTCTACTCACCCTTGGCAAGGTGCGCAGTAGTGCGTTGCCCCGGACTGGCGACATCGGGGCCGAGCAATTCCTGCAGGACATGAGAATGCCAGAGCCAAGCCTGTTGTCTTTCTTCATCAGACACACCTGTCAGACTAGGGGAATGGGGCAAGAGGGGGCGCCCTCCTGGATGGCAGAAGAAAATAAATAATAGTTGAACACCATTGTGGAGTTACATCTTGTTCACGATAGACTAGAGACACTTTTTTACGTCACAAATTTGTTTTAAAAGGGTCAAAAACAAAGATCATCTACCCGTTTCAGAAGGTTTTCCTTGGGCCCCCCCCCCCCTCCCCCACACCCACCTGGTAGAAATCTTGCTTGCGCTCCCTTGTATCTAGATACATTGCTCTTGGTTTTTCTCCTCCCTATATCCTGTAATCCAGGGGCAGTGCCAGAACATTTTTGATAGTGTGTGTGGGTCACGACAATAATTATATTTTTTTATTTGGGTGAGTACCTTCTTATATCTATCGTCGCCGCGTAAAACAATTATTTTTTGTCCTATATTTTTACAATTTTAACAAGTTTATCTAATATTTTTTTTTTTTACGTTTTGGGAGGCTAGGTTTTCTACAAAACAACGCGTGCGCCCTTTGAATTTTCAGCCCAATCAAAACGATTTTGGGACATTGAAATGTACTGTTGGAGGTGGACCGTTGTTAAATCACAAGTTGGCATTACACAAATACCCCAATAATGCACAGTATCATAGCAGCCTTCATAATAAACGGAAAAATATTATTTCATTAAAATGTACAAATAATTCAAAATGCGACAAGCAATAATAAATTAAAATTCTGTTATTTTTATTATAGGTGGTATTTTGGGTGGCGTCGGCGAGCTTACAACTCGCCCACCATGGCGCCAATTCCCTGTCTCTTACAACATACCTACCTAAACCTAACATTTGCTAAACAACAACCAATCCAGCTGGTTTCTGATACCTTATTCACATGACTGTTTGTTGGTCTATTTTGCTACTTTCACATTAATTCGTGAACGTAGTGATGAAGATCAATTGCTTAGAGATCAACGTGTCATATTGATATTGAGCAGTATAATTAATCCCCCCTCCCCCAACCCACACACAACTTTATTCCAGGAAATGATAAGAACACGATACTTCGTAGAATAGATTATTTTATAAGCTATTAGAGTTGAGAAGATTCATATTGGATCGAAGAACAAATTAAATAGCATGATTTTTTTTATTTAAACAAAACGTGGCGTAACATTATAACTGTATCAAAACCTCAGTGAAAACCATTCCGCCCTCTTATCCAGCACAGAGGTAGAAGGGCGGAAGTCCATGTCAAAGATTCTTGAGCTGAGCTCAAAAACAAGTCATTCTGCCTTCGTCCAATCATTTTTGTAATTGTTGACATCAGTCAAATACAATTGAAGAGCTTGATAACATCATTCCAAAAGTGTGCATCGCAAAGTCGAGAAAATATTTACTTTTTAAATATTTATAGTTATTTCGATTTTTCCTATTATATAATTCTTTTTAATATCGGCAATAATCTATGTGAAAAGGTCCCAATTATTATTGGAGTGTGCTGTGAGAGCGTGCGCTGTTAACGTGTCAAGGTCAGCTGGGGGGCTCGCCGCGGACAGGTGTCTTGGCCAAGGTCAGCTGACGGTCACGTGTTTGGAGGCTCGTCGGGGGGCGTGGCTTGGGATAAGATAGCAGGGGCTCGCGCTTACCTTGTCGCGAGGCTGTAGAAACGCGGCCACTAGTGGAACTTGTCTGTGTTCATGACGTTCACGGGAACATTGTGCAGTGATCAAGAGAATGAATATAGCAATAGGGAAGTCTCATGAAATTTTATTCTAGTAAATTTCTATAAATAAACACAAATAATAATGACAAATACACTTATTTTCTATGAAATCTTAAATTTTCATTAATAAAAATCGAGTTCAAATATCATAGGATTTTTGGCGGGAAAAACGGCCTGTAACAAGAATCAGAACTGTGATGTCATTTCCAAGTCATTAACATTGTGTTGACATGGGGATTCCCTTGTTGCCATGGCAATATAGCAAACTGTGATGTCATTGCCAATTTTCCTGTTTTTAAATGAGAGGAGATCTATCAAACTTTGTAAATTAATTACATGAGAACTATTCGTCCAACAACAAAAATAATACCACATCTGTGTTCAGCAACATCTCAACTTTCATAAAATAAATATTATTCTGAATTCAAATCTTCACGAGACTTCCCTAACAAAATAATGTTTTGATATTAAATACCAACATCCAATTGAAACGATTGGCCAACTGTGGAATTCGAACCCACGTCCCTGAATTGCTCTGACCACGAAGCAAAGCTGGAATTCCAATTTGCAGCGGCTGTACTCGATTTTTTAAATAAATTTTAGACGACAAAAATCCAACTAAATAGTTACGTTTTTCTGTTTCAAATAAATGGTTTAAAGATAAACCGTGCTGGAGACAGTTTATCACATCTTCAATGCCAAAATTTTTCAAGTAAATACCTAACTTTATTTTATACACCTTTTTATACTATTCAACATCCAAGGGACTGCCATGGGCGCCCGCAGGGGGGGGGGGGCAAGGGGGGCGCTTGCCCCCCCCCTGGATGTCAGGAAAACATAAAAATTGTATGGGGTATCATTTTAAAGTATAAAAAAGTATAAAGTATCATTTTGTAATCAAAGAACTAAAAAAAAATTGATTTCACAGTGTAAAAAATCCAAAAAATGCCCTGCGGGGCAGTTTTGAACATGTCCCCCACCACCCCAAAGTGCAATAATTAAAAAATATTGAATATTTCAACAAAATACACCTCAAAACGTCTCAAATTTGATTTCAAAGTGTCCAAAAACCAAAAAACGCCCTGCGGGGCAGGGTGGGGGGCGCGCCCCCCACATCCCCCTTAGACTTGTAAAATATTGTTTTCCTTGACCTGCCCCCACCTGGCAGAAATCCTGTGGGCGCCCATGGGGACTGCATAAGTCCATATTGCAAAGTTAAGAATAGTGTGAATTGTAAACAATTATTATGAAAACCCTCGGGCAAAACTATCGTTCCTTAAATTCCAGCGTCTAAAACTGAAGTATCTAGTCAGTTTTGAGTGTTTTAGCATAGAGGTAAGAATAGTGTCGCGGTACCTACGGGAAAGGACAAGCAATCTTTTAAATGCAAATTTGTGCATTAAATCTAAAACATTCGAATTTCACTGTCTAAGCTTGAAGGTATTCAAAGTTCAAAGCTTTCGAGCGAAGTGATATTGTACCAATGAAGAACGGTTAATTGATACTGGTGGAGGCTCGTCTTTGCCATGGAACTGGCATGTAATGTCTAGCTAGTGGCTGGTTCTCTACAAGACTCACAACAATGCTATCAGCTGGCTGAGCCGGGCGTTGTCGGTGGCTCGCTCGCTGTCTCGAAGCAAACTCACGTCAACTTGCTGATGAAATAGTCAAGGTCATGCCGTCAACTCTCATAACATAACGGTACACCGCGATCATTTCTAACAATAACCTATTGAGGAGTAGTGATTTGCTTCCAAAACAAAATCAGGCTTCATATAAGTAATAACACCTTTTTGACATTCATACTTGGTCAGTTTAGTTGATTTAACGTCGCACTGTTCTGCTTGGTCGCAGCTTGGCTGAGGGCGCCGAAATAATGATTATTATTGGGAGAGGATGATGAAAAGTCGATGGGTAGGAGGCAGTGGTGGCCTAGAGAGCCACCACTAGAGAACTTCGCCTTTTCGCGTAAATAAGCGCAAGATTGCTACTGTCAGTCTGACAGTAGTCTGACAGTCTGAGAGTTCGGGTTTCCAAGTTAAATGAAAAAGGAGAATAAATTGAAATTTAGTTACATACATTTACCTTTTTAGCCATACAACTAACCGCAACTAACTAAAAAAATATTTATATTTAAACAAATGTGCCCTGTCCTCGGCCATTTACCTAGCACCAGAGAGCAGTCGTGTTCCTTATTTTCTCGAATATGTTTCCCATTTGAATCCCAATTGAGGAAAACCGCAAGGCATATTCTCAGTAGAAAGGAAGTACGCAAAATCGAACCCGGAACTTCCGAAGTAAAGTGCCAATATTTTAATTCCTCCTAAAAACGACTTCGTGCCAATTGGAACGTAACTTCGGCTTACGAAATGTAATATATTATTTACACCATCGCAATTATTTTTATCGGCCGAGTAATAATCTTGGATGACGTAATGTAAACACGACTATCTAATCACCTCTATCCTGTTGGTATCAGCGGATTCGGCAAGTCAGCAACAATTGCCAGCAAAACATCGGTCGCGGTGCAAACTCCGTTGTCGGCGATAAGACGGCTCAAGGTCGGGGTTCGCAGTAGTGGAGGTGTGTCGCTTGCGTCATCACATGGGGTTCATGATAACACTGATATGTGCAGGATAAAGCGCGAGCGAGCCTTCGAATTACAAGGAAACCAAGGGAAATAGGGTGTGCGACTTGACAGTGTTTTTCATTCGAATTTCGAACCGTATCTTGAAAGGTTCAAGTATCCGAGCTCGAATCTGCAGACCACGGTTTTACGGGTTACGGTTTTAGACTTTTGACCGACGGAACTTTGACCGACGGAACTTTAACGGATGCAAGGCGGAATTTTAGCCGATAATAAAAAGTTTTGATGAACTAATAACTGTGAACTAAAAATTGTTTTATAGTCAATGAGCAATATGTATTTCATCTGTTTTGTTGGTTCTAAATTATTTCATAAAATAAAAGCGATATCTGTTGATAGAAAATCCTACCAACTCTCAGATGCAATAGGTAGTGCAACACAAACCAGAGAAAATCCCAGTCTTGGTCACTTGCCAAGATATTTTTCTAAGCAAATTATTGTGAAAACACAAATACATATTCTTGGAAAAATATATTATATTTTCTTATCATTAGATAATAAATTGAAACTATATTTATAGTTTTCATCAAATTTTTAAACAGATTAATTTGTAAGCACAAAAATATCTTGAAACTGTATTTAATATTCTTATTAATATGTATCTAACATTTTCACAATTTTTCTTACATACCTATAAGATCATAATATAAGTTTTTTACGATTAGTGTTTAAGATAATAATTAAATTGTTTATACTTTCAAGTTTTTAAAATTTTTGATTGGTTTTTAATTTTTTCAATTAAAGTACCACTGAGAAAAGAATACAAGTTCTGGCGGTAAAAAATCCTCCATGTTCAATTTCACCGTCGGCGAAAGTTCAGTGCAATTTGGAATATCGGTAAATGTTCTGTCGGCGAAAAGTCCGTGTACCGGTTTTTACAGACCATCATAAGCTATCATTGATATTTTCTTCATATTCATGATGTTTCATGATAGGATACCAAATTTAGTGATTCCACAACAACCTGCACTTTATTTTTCTTATTGATTTGACTCCATAAGAATAGTTTGTTTTGTATAACTAATATATTATGCTCATAAGAAAGATTGCACATACGAAATTTATTATTCAATTACTTTTGGGACATTTTCTTTCTTTCTTTTCTACACATTGGTGTTCTAAAAGTATAATTTTAATCGTAGGTATATATAAAAAAAATATAATCTCGGATTCGATTCGGAATTTTATAGATTTGTAGCTACAAAAAAGCCCCTACAAATAATATAGGTATAGGTCCGCATGGGTTATCCATCAGCAAAATACCTACTAGAAACCACTAGTTACCGATGTTGCTAAGTGAAACTGAACTGTAGCGGAGTGTCTAATGTAATCTTGCTGCCCATGCTATAGATATGTTGAGGTTGCATCCGCCTCCTGCCCACTGCATCCTTCCTTCCTTGTTGCGTCATCCTTCCTGCTCCTTATCATCCTCTGAGAATTGAGTCACAAGCCACCATTCATTGGGAGACCCAGGTGCGATTCCCGCGGTCACAGCTTCCTAGGAGCTTTCCTCTTCTGGTCACGTGACAGCTGTCAGCTAATGAGAGAGCTGCTTCTCACTCAACACTCTGCTTTTTCCTTGGGAGCGTGTCCGTGTTTTAGGCGATAGGAAGGTGCTATATACAATCCAATCTCCTCAATCCAGAGCCAGGAATATTAGTTGGACAATCCGTTCAACAGATCAAGGTAATGCCAAAGATTAGGTAATGCTCTGGATTTCACATAATCGAGACAATTTACTTCCGCCCTTCTACCTCTGAGGTACAGAAATAATATTGCTCAGATTAAAAAGGGTTTCTTTTGCCACTCTATACTGAGGGAAACTACGAAAGTCTTCAGTCAGAAACGACGGGCACGGTCCGGGTTTCAATTCCCGGGCCCGTACTTTCTGACATGACTTCTTAAGCCCCATTTACACGGTGCAATTTCTTGAACAACTTCTGTGTCACAGAAGTTCTGCACATGTGCAGATTCCCTTTATCATCTCAAAAGTGATACTGCGGAGCAGAACCTCTGTGTCACAGAAGTTGTTCAAGAAATTGCACCGTGTAAATGGGGCTTTAGTTTTCCTTCAGTCGCGGGTTAACAAAATAATCTCTTTATAATCTCTTACGATTAATATTATTTGTGTATCTCAGAGGAGTAAATGTTATTAAATTTTCTCGATGCTTTGTACACTTTTGGAATTATGTAATCAAGCACTAGCAATTGTCATTTGACTGATGTCAACAAACACAGCTATGGCTCATAACACATTAGAAATATGATTGGATGAAGTCAGAATTACGAATTTGTCTGTCAAGTAAAAAATAATAAAAAAACGTGAATAATTTTTTTTTAAAAATTGTTGGGATGTATACGATGTCAGGTCAAATACTTTGGGTCAATTGACTGGTTAATTGATAAAATTGTTTAATTAAGATAAAAGGTAATTTCACTGACTGAATAGCAAGATTTTAATTAGTTATAGAAGTAGGAGAACCCTTCTCTGATGGGCTTTCATAAAATTCAGAGAATTTTATTTTTTGTTACGTATTTTTCTTTATTAAGAGGGCTGAGTAGTGAGCGTGGCCTTGAAGAGTTTTTTAATCGATTTTTATCAATATATTTTACCAATGTAATTGTTAACAAAATAGGGCTTTGTACGCGTCTTCAGAACTGTTCAATGAAAATAATTTCATAGCTAGGAATAAGTTATTAGTTTTATTTTGTCCAACAAATGTTTAGTACCATAATTTTACTAATTTTCGGGCACTAAACATCTGTAGGTAAAAGTAAATCTAATAAACCATTCCAAGTTATGAAATTATTTTCATAGAACTGTTCTGAAGACGCGTACAAAGCCTTATTTTGTTAACAATTACATTGGTAAAAGATATTGATAAAAATCGATTAAAAAACTCTTCAAGGTCAAAATCACTACCCAGCCGTCTTAACACTCAAAGACACCATTTCTGCACGTTTTCCATTTTCTGCTCGTTTTCCGGTGAATTTCCATTCCTTTAAAAATACAAAAATCACAAAAATTTAAAAAAAAACCGTGTTTACTAAAATGTATCTGATCTCCCAAGCGACCTGATGACGCGTACGTCTGAAGACTGATCTTTGACATAGAAGTGCTAGTGGACTGTGCTCGCCGGATTCTGCGCTCCTCTGCTCTCCTTGTGACGCAATATGACGTACTGGTTTCAAGCAGCGCGTAATCTCTGTCGCAGAGTCAATGCCATCTTCTGGTTCTGGTTCCCGAGTGGCGTGATCTTCGGGATGCTGGCCTCTGTTGCTAGGCGGTTGCTAGGCAGGGCAGACTCGACTTGTTAGGTGACCATAGTCGGCAGTTTTACACGAGGGTCCATACTGACATGTATTGCTTAGGCACTTTATCATAAATTAAAAGTTAGAACTCAGAAAAATAATTCGAGTGATTTTCTTAATTATTAGGAAAACGCTCTGTGTAACGCTTTGATAAGCGAGCCTTCGTATGACATGTGAATTGATATGCGTTTCAAGTTTCTACTCTACATACCTTGGAAAGTGACGACACGAAATCCGTCAAAGTAGCTGTGATAAAGTATCTGAAATTTCCTTCAAGAAATTTGACATATATCCAAACACGCTAAAAATTAAAATATCCTTAAAATGTCAATAACTTTTTAAGGTAATTTGAGAAAAACATCTAAAATGTTGGTCTAAAATTTGAAGTTCTGTCAAACGGTTCCAGTTTTATATTTCAAAACATCACAGGATCCTGTTCAAAAACTATGTAACGAGACCGCTCATATGACATAAGTGTTTGTCAAAATTTCAGATCGATTGGTTTGAACGCAGTTTGAAAAGTGCCATGCGTACCGCGGTGACGCTCGCTCAAATGCCACACTCTGGACCATTCTGGACTTTTACACTAATACGATTATCCAATCGTTGATCTTTTGAAATTGATCTGTGAAATTATATAAAATAAATATTTATACTTTATCGTTTCATTGACTATATCCTTCTGTTCCAATGCAGTTGCTGATTCATGATATTGTTTCGTTATCAATAATCCAAACTCATATGTTGTAATGGAATGTACGAATATCATCTTCGCACCATGAGGAAATCCCATCGCATATTACATGATCCAAGGTTCAAACTCCAGTGCAAATATCAATTGTTTTCATGGTAAATAGCATGGATATTTTATTCAGCGGTGTTGAGGAATGATTATGATGATGAATGATTATAGGGTTGCGTCGCCCTGGTTGCTATAGGTAACAGCGCCGGATTTAATATTCAAGGGTAACATGTAGAGCACAATCTCCTTATTTTACTGGGGGACAGACCATTTTCAATAGTTTCAATACAGTTGTAAAAATGAAATACAGAAATGGTATGAAATGGTCTCCCAGTTAGATTTTTATCTGCTGTGACGTCAGATGAGATTAGTATAGGTAAGGATGGACGGTGGGAAGGAGGAGGTAGAGTCCTATTAGTAGGGAACCTTCCCATCATTTCTCGACCGAGGGAGACCACAAGAGTATGAAGGACGGCAGTGGGAATCGAACCCGGGGAATCGATTTTTGTCTGGGGCTTAACGTCGCACTGTTCTGCAGCGAGGCTAATGGCGAGATGAATGATTATGATGATGATTGGGAGATGATGGTGAAGAGTAGGTAAGGATAGAAGGTGGGAAGGAGGCGGTCGTAGCCTATTAGCAGGGTACCTTCCCATCATTTGCCTGTCGACTGAGGGAATACCACGAAAAAACCCCAGTCAGGAAGGACGGCCGCGGGAATCGAACCCGGGCCTCCGGAATACAAGTTCAGAGCGTTACCACTCAGCCAAGCTTTAGTATCCTACAAGTATATTATCTTAGTGTATCGTCCACTTGAATAATGAAACCAATTGCCCTGCATATTATACTTGTATTTCCCGAGTGTCTGTGAGTTTCAATGTATTACTGCGTATTTCAATTGAACTCTTTCGCAACGGACTCCGGTTTAATTCAAGGCGAAGAATAATATTCAGATCGGCTCTACGTATAAGCTGATGATGAAATGAAAACAATATCATTCCGACAATTGTTCCTGCCAAGAGGGGTTATGCGTGACGCGTTGACGCATGTTGTGAACTCTGTGTCTTCTGTGTAATCTTGCAAGGTGTTTGGAGACATCGCGTTCGATGAGGTTTCAACCCAAGGTGTCTATAGAAGTTGGTTGGGTTCAACCAGACATTGTATAGCCTTACAATGTCTATGGTTCAACCAACCTCACGAGCTTCGTCCTTTTTCCTTCATTCATAGTAAAATCGTTTTTTTTCAAAACCAACCCTTGAATTGAGGTCTCGGGTTTGATTCCTACGGTCGTCCTTGTGACTGAGGTTTTTTATTTGTTTTCCTCAGTCGAGAGCAATGCAAGGAAGGTTATCTACTAATGTCTAATAGGCCACGACCGCCACCTTCCCACGGTCTATCTTCACCTATTCTTCATCGTCATAATCATCATCATTATCATCGAGGCTAACCTGCCCCCAGACTCATTTGATAAGGCGAAGTTGCCCCCAGACTCATTTGATGAGGCGAAGTTGCCCCCAGACTCATTTGATAAGGCGAAGTTGCCCTCAGACTCATTTGATGAGGCTAAGCTTTCCCCAGACCCCTGACTCGAGGCTAACCTGCCCCCAGACCCATTTGATGAGGCGAAGTTGCCCCCAGACCCATTTGATGAGGCGAAGTTGCCCCCAGACTCATTTGATGAGGCGAAGTTGCCCCCAGACTCATTTGATGAGGCGAAGTTGCCCTCAGACTCATTTGATGAGGCGAAGTTGCCCTCAGACTCATTTGATGAGGCTAAGCTTTCCCCAGACCCCTGACTCGAGGTTAACCTGCCCCCAGACCCATTTGATGAGGCGAAGTTGCCCTCAGACTCATTTGATGAGGCTAAGTTGCCCCCAGACTCATTTGATGAGGCGAAGTTGCCCCCAGACTCATTTGATGAGGCGAAGTTGCCCCCAGACTCATTTGATGAGGCGAAGTTGCCCCCAGACTCATTTGATGAGGCGAAGTTGCCCCCAGACTCATTTGATGAGGCGAAGTTGCCCCCAGACTCATTTGATGAGGCGAAGTTGCCCTCAGACTCATTTGATGAGGCGAAGTTGCCCCCAGACCCATTTGATGATCAGGCTAAGCTTTCCCCAGACCCCTGACTCGAGGCTAACCTGCCCCCAGACCCATTTGATGAGGCGAAGTTGCCCCCAGACCCATTTGATGAGGCGAAGTTGCCCTCAGACTCATTTGATGAGGCTAAGTTGCCCCCAGACTCATTTGATGAGGCTAAGTTGTCCCCAGACCCATTTGATGAGGCGAAGTTGCCCTCAGATTCATTTGATGAGGCGAAGTTGTCCCCAGACTCATTTGATGAGGCCAAGTTGTCCCCAGACTCATTTGACGAGGCTATAAGCTTCCCCCAGACCCATTTGACGAGGCTAAGTTGCCCCAAGAAGACCCATTTGACGAAGCTAAGCTGCCACCAGACCTTTTTGACGAGTTATTGTATTTTAGAGCTGCGAATAATAATGGATTATTCTGTGTTTTTCAACTGGTTGTTGTTTGGCACACACGTAATGATCGGTGGTTCTCCAATGAGCATGCGGATCGGAGGCGTCATCCCCCCCCCCCCCCCACTGTGGCGTGGGTATTTAAACGCGCGGCGCCCGACGACTCGGCCATATCACACCGAGCTCGCGAATGGCAAGCAGAGCTGTCGCCAGGACAAACAGGCATCATTGTTTAAACCACAGCTTCAGTTGTTTCTGACGAGTTAGTCGATCTGTCTGACAATGCCGGAGTTTATTGAGAAACAGTCCTTCAGTGCACCGTGAGTACATCTTATCTTAATACCTGACATTTGCAATATCGACGTACAATAATATAAAAAATTTCCGCAGTTAAAATGATTTACCAATAATTTATAATAAAAAATTAACATATAAAATTAATGCATATTTTTAGCAGTACGCACTTTGAACAAAGAAAGTCATGTTTTAAAATCATTAAATTCAATTCTAAAACTTAAATTTATCAGGGACAATGGGCGCATTATAAGTAATTATGTTTTATAGTTTATAGACATAGTTTGGATATTTATATTCTGTGTTGGTTTTGTGCTAAAATTGTAATTGAAATGAATGACAGGAACCTGAAGAATTATTTACAACAATATTTTTAATATACCTAATTATAATTAAAATTTGACTATTTTTTTTCAAATAATTGTGAATTTCAATTGCGAATTGCTATTCGCAAGCTTACTTACTCGGTCGGCGAAAGATATCAGTTTTAATGTTAGGACAGTAAACATTAAATTATTATTTAATCAGTGGATTAACAACAGTTAAAATGTTGTAATCTTGTGTATTAAAGTGGAGCTACTTTTAGAATTTTCTTAACTTAAATTCGCCTAATCCCTACTTGTTTTTATCAACTTATTCGCACAAATATTATTTTCGTAAATCCAGCTATAAATCCAGTGTCATACAAGAAGATAGCATAAGGAAACATTTGTCAAACACACATCGGATCTCATAGTTCATAACAATGACGAATGGTATAAAAGGCTTGTGTGACATTGCTAGTGTTTTTCCCTGTAATCGCCTGTGGTTTTAAGTGATAACATTAACGACATCTTATCACTGCGACGCAGAACTAAGCCACGGAGAGGCTTCTAGCTGGCTCTAGAACCAGCTCGCTATGCAGTGTCAGGTCCCGGGTTCGATTCCCGGCCTGAGAGGATGTTTCAAGGTCGGGGAACATTCGAACCGTTGTCTGTATCACAATCTGGAGGTAGCCTTGTGGTAATATTATCTAGATGCCATAACTTTTGAAATATTCAAATGTTAAAATAGGAAAAAGAGTTAAAGCTATTTCAGTGTGACGACCCAAGAAATGTAGAATACTAACTTTTAAATGCAATTTTTGTGTGAATGAAATATATATTCAAGCTTTCACCTTTGAGTCGAGTCTGAGCACAAATCGTATTAATTTTGTTCTTAGATCTCTTGAACTACGAATTCCTACACTTAAATTTAAATTTTTTTGTAACTTGTTATGAGGGTAGTAAATTATATGACGACTAAGTTTGTCAATGCTCTGCCAAATTTTAAACAGTTGATTAGGACTGTTTTCATGGCAACAACCAATAACATTCCTCAATTTCACTGAAGGTCGGCTTTACAATGCTCTGTTATCTAATCAACTGTTGAATTAAACAGAGGATTGTAAAACTTGGCCCTAAATATCGAAATTATTTCTTGATCATTATCTAGAGCAAGAATTTACCTTACATCAAAATATTGTTTCTTAAAATTATTTTCTCACAAATTCTCAATATTCAGCAATGTACTTGAGGACATTCAGTAAGAAGTCCTCTATCGTTACGTACTCGACATTCTTGTGATTCTCTGTGACAATATGATCGAGATCGAACGGGTTTGTCACGCGTGTAAATGTCAATGTCAGATGCAAATACAATCCGTCATAACTCTCTTGTCTGACGCATGAGCAGTGACTTTCTTTGTGTCGTGTTTGACGTCGCACTGTTCTGCTACGGTTGAATGATTACGGGAGATGATGAATAGGTCAGGATGAACGGTGGGAAGGAGGCGTCGTGGCTTGTTACAAGGGAACCTTCCCTGCATTGACCTCTCATTCATTAGTAAAACTCAATCGAGAAAGACAGCCACTGGAATCAAACCGAGTGCCAGTTAGTTACTGCTCGTGCCAACTAATACAATTATGAATTTTTAGGGCAAAAATGCCCACATGATACAAAAATCGCTCATTTGTCCGTGAGATTGAATCACTTGGAAAAACAAGTAGCCGAAAGAGGATTAATAAAAAACATAGTATTTTTGGACGCAGCAGCTCCCCTAAAATGAGACACAGCAGGAAAAAATATACATTTTGATTTCATGATTATTGGTTATTTTGGCTCATTTGTTATTTTGGGCCGCATTGTGTCTAACACAGAGCATAAAATGTCACCCAAAATAACCAATAATCATGAAATCAAAATGTATATTTTTTTCTGTTGTGTCACATTTTAGGGGTTGTTTTAGACACAATTGCCACCAAAAATACACTGGGTCTGTTTTTGATTCGCCTTGTTTTGACTACTAGATTTTACAGGGTGGGATAAACGTGCGAGATTTCTGTCCGTACCAACTTGGAATTAATTATTTGCAATGTCTATTAAATTCAAGAATCTATTTGCGCAAAACAATTTTATCAAGAAAACAGTAAAATGTTATCTGCACATTCGTGACGCCAATTTGATAACAACGTATTTCTTGATCTTGTTATTCCCTTGTGAGGCAAGACTATAAGATTTTATGCCCTGCTTGTTGGTATAAGTACATTTTTGTCCAATTGGAGAATAATTCTATCCAAAACGTGAATAGAGCTGAGAAGTGAGAATTTCCTGAATTCTGAATATTCCAAGCTGGGCCCGGTGCAACCCCTACATATTTTAAACTTCCCATTGTTAATTGACGATATTAATTAAAAATATCATAGACATTTATGTAAAATGACGCATTATAACGGTGTGTAGTTTTGAATAATATTATCAGATTTATTAATAACTTCTGTTAGTCAATAAGATCAGGCAGAGCCATGATTGACAGCTTGTCAAACCAGTCAATTACTTGTATCATTTCCGCAGGTGTAGTCTAGAAAACAACCCAGAGAAATGCATGTAAAAACTTCATCCTTCAGCCGGCTTCATTTATATCGATAATGCTAATTTATACACTATAGAAATATGTTGTCTCTACCTGTATCGTATATTAATTTCAACAAATTTTCTTTCTTTGTACAAGTCGGCAATGTAGACGTGATTTTAGAGTTATACGGCAATCTCATTTTACGTCACAACTGATCAAAATGATGCAAACATATTTTACATAAAATCTGAAATTTGCATCTTGAGTAAACAGCATCCCAACCAATGAACGTTTTCTGACGCGCCCTATTTGAGCTCCGTATACCTAATCGATTTTTCGACAACCAAATTCGAACTGATGTAACTTTTTTCCCACAAAAGTAATGTTTTTGAAACTTTCACACATTACACCTTAGTCTGTTGTTTATATTATGTGAAATTTTCAGCCCGATGTATGTAGTAGTTTCGTCACAGTGATGTCTCGGCCATTGTGCGTTTTTTTGCGCCACCAGGTGTATTTTAATTAAATGCGATTAGGTATAAACTATTGAAAAATTGCCTGTCCCCCAACAAAACAAGAGATCGGTGGATAGCTGTCAGATTTGTTTGGGTTGCTATGGCAACAGTTTCTATTGTAGGCGCCAGTGTTAAGGCGCCGGTGAATGTATTTGTTACGTCATAAAGTCGGCCGAAGCCGGTGTTATCAGTAGATTATGATTATATATTTCAGTGTCAATGTGAGGCCAAAGTTAATGTCAGAGTCAGGGTCCGTCGATTCATTGCCAATCAGTGTCCCTGGTTCCACATTCCAACCCACTTCAGATCTAATCAGGCCGTTTAAACACTTCAATTAGGTATTAATAGACTTTAAATATCTTTGATAAGTAGGTACTATAGGTGTAATAATACCTAGGTGCAAAATAATTAACATAATTGTTAATTTTCGTAACATGGGATCCATAATATATATTTTTCTATGTGCTATAAATTTTGTATCAATCTCAAAAAATAGTCTTTAGATAAAAGAGCTGATTTTTTAATATCTAGTGGAGCGGTCGCTTCACCCAGCCAAGTCATAATGTACACTCACACTAACGCAACATTTTTACTCCCCCACGAATGATGTTTGGGAGATGATGAAGAATGACAGGATGGATGGTGGGAAGGAGACGGTCGAGGCCTATTAGAACCTGCCGAGCATTGGCCTCCTGTCTGAGTGATAAGTCAGGATTGAGGAAGCCATGCTGTATGCGAGTGTCTGATCGACATGGTGTTTGTTGCAGATGCACCAGCAACGTGTCGCGGTACGCAAAGTCGCTGACGCAGCCCAACGTCGGCCTCTTCAACCACATCCGAGGCATCAGCGTCGTCAACGGCGACCTCAGCTCGCTCTCGCCCAAGGTAAACACTCTAACTACCCTCCAGCATCGGTCTTGGGTCATACACGGACATGCATGTTGAAGGGACAGATGGAACGTGTCTTCGAAGGAAATTCACGTTCAATAACTAAATTATATTTTCTAAATTTTTTCTGCTCGAAATCAAATCTCTTGGATATTCTGTAAAAAAATTCTGTAAATACAGATTATTTCTTTTAAAAAATCTGCAACAATATTCATAATTTTCTTCATGCGTTATGCGTTATGGCGTGAACCAATCAAGAGCCCGACTTTCCTCCATTTGCCCCTCCCAGAAAGGGAATATTGTCCCGCTCTCACACTTGCCCACACTCCAAGCGAGGCTCATCATTGGACAACGCTACAACGTCAACGCTGAAAGTGCAAAGAAGCCGTGCATCAGTTGTTTTGTATTTCTCTTCGAGCTATGATATGAAAGCGTTGACAAACGTGAATGTTGTCAACAGCTGCGAACGTATGTGGAGGAGAACGCCATGATGTGTCAGCCGGACAAGATCCACATCTGTGACGGGTCGGAGGGCGAGAACAAACACCTGATCGACCTCATGCTCAAGCAGGGCACCATCAAGCCGCTACCCAAGTACAACAACTGGTGAGTAGACACAACTCCGAGCATCACAAGCGATCAAGCTATTGTTTAAATCCTCCATGTTTTTTCCCAAAAAATTTCTATTTTATTCGCAGTTCTCTGATTTAAGTCGTATCGCATCCGCTAGATCGCTTGAAGTCGCCTTTTAGCGAGCGAGTATGTTTGTAAACGGCCAAGACATCTGATAGGGGATGATATTATGCGTCACAGTAATCAGTTCGCATTTCCTTTCTCTCTTTGCTCGCTCCGCTTTTGATACGACATAAGTCCGAGAAATAAAGAAACTTCTAATTTGTTATGTTATTTGCTGGATGGTTATTCTTGCTTGTAAAGATCTTGTAATGTGCAAGTAAACACTCATTAGCTACAGAGAAACCATTAAAGAATTAATCAAGATCCAGAGAAACCCCACAGTCTTGACTAATTACAGCATAATTACTAGATGCCTCTGTAAAGGGTGGGGGGGGGGGGGAGTGGGGCAACTTAGCTTAATTAATTTTTTAGTTTAGTTTTGCCTAACGTCGCATTGTTCTGCAACTATAGGCTAATGGCAATAGATGAATAATAATGGTGATGATTGGGAGATGATAATGAAAAATGGGTATAAGGATGGATGGTGGAAAAAAACGGTATGTGGCCAATTAGTAGGAACCCAGAGTGCAGGGACATCTGCATTATCTGTGGCCGTCCTGCCTGACTGAGGTCATTTCGTGGTTTCCCTCAGTGGAGAGGCAATGCTGGGAAGGTGTCCTACTAATTGGCAGTGACCGCTTCATTCCACCATCCATCCTTTCCTTCTCCTGTACATACAATTTGTATCCATAAATCAATCTTAATCATGTTCATGTTGTGTTGCAGTTGGTTGGCCAGAACGAACCCCGCGGACGTTGCTCGGGTGGAGAGCCGCACGTTCATGTGCACGACGCTGAAGTCCGAGACCATCCCGACCCCGCTGCCCGGAGTGAAGGGAACGCTGGGGAACTGGATGAGTCCGGAGAACATGGCCAAGGAGATCCAGGCCCGCTTTCCCGGATGCATGCGAGGTCAGTTGAAAGATCAATCCATTTGGGATAAGTCGCCATGTTAAGGTGCTGCAAGCGCGAGCGATTTTGCCGCTTGTTGCCAGCACGTTTTTGAATTCGATTGGAGCCAAATTGGGTTGACGAAATTATTTGAAATTTTAATCATGATTAGACAAAAGACAAACTTAGGGCTATCACTTGGTTCATTTTTAATTTTTTGCTTTGTTAATTAGTAATAATTAGTTGATTTTTGGTGAAAAATAGTCTATTTACTTGTCTGACTGGATGCCGCATGAAATTTAATTTTAAAAATGTGCCAAGTGAAAACCCTAAGTTTGTCTTTTATCTAATCACGATTAAAATTTGAGATCAAATGGTTAATGAGTATGGTCTCCAATCATATTGGATATATCATAGTTTTTAGCAGTTTTTGTACACCCACATGAAACATTTTTCTCTCTCAATTTTCTAAAATGGCCAAGCGCTTGTATCACCTTGAAATTTACTGAAAGTTAAATTGTAAAAAATAGGATTTTATAATTTTCCAACTTACTTTTCCATTAAAATATAATGACAAAACAAATCATAAGCGAAGGTACAAAAATAGATGACAATATCAAGCTAATATCACCCTCTTTACTTGTAGAGCTCTGTTCTGCATTAATGTTCGAGTGAATGAATTCCAGTATTAGTCTTCACTGACGGAATGACTTAATGTTTTCAGGTCGCACGATGTACGTGATTCCGTTCAGCATGGGCCCAGTCGGTGGCGCCCTCTCCAAGATCGGCGTTGAACTGACGGACTCTGCTTACGTGGTGTCGTCGATGAGGATCATGACGCGCATGGGTGCCCCAGTGTTGTCAGCTCTTGCGCAGGGCGACGACTTTGTCAAGTGTCTGCACTCCGTAGGCAGCATCAGGAAGACACCTGGCAACACGGCTATAGAGGTACGTCGGTCAGTTGGCAGCAACAAAGTTGTAGACAATTTATTGCTACATCTAAACACTTTCCTAAAAAAAATTATCTTAATGACCAGTTTTACAAATTTTAAAATTTTGATCTCCAAAATTCAAAATTTTAAAAAATTGTCTTGCCTGATTTCTTAAAAGTTTGCTCGAAAGCACTTGGTTCTTCATTTTTTTTGTATGTTTGTCTTCAAAATAATTAAGTTTTAAATAATCGAGATGTTAGGACATTTTATTAAAACTATATAATATTATGTCACACACACAGGAGTATATACAACATCTGGTAGGTCCTCGAAACACAAGAAAACTAATTAATATTATTATTTATCCTAATTATCCTAACTGAGAGAATCAGTAAAAATCATAATATTTCATACAATTAATATCATGTTTACGATTTGAAGACACACCAGAGATCATAATTTACTCCACTTTGGAATTCAAAGCTTTACTAAGTATATCGAGTTTGAATTGTGTATGTTTCTGCATACATAACTTTGTCTTATGCAGATCTCTAAAATATTTCTATCATCAGACCAGACTTCATACAAGTGATGATGATAGTTTTTTTCTTTTCAAAACTACTAGACTGAGAATGTGTTTGACCTATGTTTGACCTGCTTGACCTGCAGTACCCCGGCTGGCCGTGCGACCCCGAGCGAACCATCATCCTGCACCGACCGGACCGCAACGAGATCGTCAGCTACGGCAGCGGCTACGGCGGCAACTCGCTCCTCGGGAAGAAGTGCTTCGCGTTGAGGATAGGATCCACGATTGCCAAGCGCGAGGGCTGGCTGGCAGAGCACATGCTGGTGAGTTCAATGATACCAACTACGCTGTTATTGAGAATGAAATAAAACTTCAAAGAATCGCTATAGATAGTACTTCAATAGCGTTAGTCACGATTAGCCCTCTTAACACAATATTCAATAAGTCGAACAAGCGATGTTAAAAAGTTAAAAATAGCCAATCAAGAAAGAAATTTGTGTCCAACTTTCCATTGCACACTTGAGTTGACAAACTATTTATAGATTCGTAACAAAATGCTATATTCTGGCTTTCGAAATGTTCTGATTGTTTGAAATTTTGCGCCATTACGGTCGTACATTATGATTGGTATGATTTTACTGACCAATCAGGTTGGTGCCGACTCACAAAATTCGTAATACCTCTTGAAGTACCTAAAATGGCTGCTGTTAGGTCAGTTAAAGATTTTTTGTTAAAAATTTAAATCGTTCCATTCCTAACATTATAGGCCAATTTGATCGAGTTTTTGTAAATTTTAGACATTTAATCTTGTTCATTTGAGAAACTATTTCCACTTTAATCTCCTTCCAAATGTTTGCTGACCGATGTGGGTGTGTTCAGATCCTGGGCATCACGGACCCGGCCGGCACCAAGCGCTACATCGCGGCCGCGTTCCCCAGCGCGTGCGGCAAGACCAACCTCGCCATGATGACGCCGTCGCTGCCCGGCTACAAGGTCGAGTGCGTCGGCGACGACATCGCATGGATGAAGTTCGACGCCAGCGGGCAGCTCAGAGCGATCAACCCGGAGAACGGGTTCTTCGGAGTGGCACCAGGTGAATATACACTCTGTGAATAGAGACGGACGTTAAGCTAAATAGATAGGTACTCATTAATAAACAGTCATTAATCATCATACAATTTATCATACAATAATATAATAATAACGACAATCACATTTTATAGAATCTCACAAAATTACAATGTAAGAAAGTAGGTATCCTACATAATTTGCAACGTTTTCAGAAAAGATATTAATTTCAAAACCTAGCTTGTACTACCAATTTATTTTATTCACTCGCTCAATCTGTTGACGCTCTTTCTCTTTGTTGTTTTTCATTTTAAAAAATGTCCTTATTCATAATGATGTCCTACTTTGTATTCAAAACTTACACATATTTATTTTTCTCATTTAAATATTTGTAGATGATAATCCTAAAAAATTATGAAATTTTTGTAATACTCAAAATATCATTATGAAACACTAGATGCACACTGGTTACTCTATGACTGTACATTGAAAAGTATCTGTATTTGGAGTAATCTTTGAAGCTGGAAAATATAAGCTAAAGAGAAGTGGCACTGTATTTTGAGATTTCGAACAATTTGAAATTTTGAATACAGAATTGTATACTGGAAGAAAATAATACAGTGAACATCAAAAATTGTTTCCTTAACAGTAAACAAGGGATTCTAATGAAAATTAATGAATATTGTGTTTCTGCTCAGGAACATCAAACGAGACGAACCCGAACGCGATGAAGACGATCTTCGCCAACACGATGTTCACGAACGTGGCGTCGACGAGTGACGGAGGTGTCTACTGGGAGGGTCTGGAGAAGGAGGTTGATCCGACGGTGGAGATCACCGACTGGCAGGGACATCCCTGGGAGAAGGGCTGCGGTCGCCCAGCGGCACACCCAAACTCAAGGTCAGTACGTCGTGATGTAATGAGACCTCATTGTCTTCTTTATTGTAAACTCACAGCGGAGAGTGGCTGGAGCTCGAATTACCGTCAACAAAACGATGTGTTGAATAATAAATTAAGTAGACCCTCCAACCCCACTGGCTTGCCATTTGCTTTTATCTCGTGTTTTGATCTGGATAATAAAGTGAGAGTCTGCAGTTGTACAATGTGTCTGCAGTGGTTAATTTGTAAAATAATAAGTTGGTGGACGCTCGGTGATTGTTAGGGGCAACATTTTTCTTACGAAAACAATGGGGGGTATGTGTGAGGACTCCCAATACAAAGCGGGTTCTAAGCAATACAAAGCGGAAAATTTTGAGTTTCAGGAACAAATATGGTGCCTCTTTTTACGCGATTTAAACACAATTTTAAGCCTATTTTTACTTCCATGAAAAGTGGGTGGACGGCATCCACCCTGAAATAAGAGTGAGGGGACGCATCCCCTCTCTTCCGTCCCCAAATTAACCACTGCTGATTATAAAATAAACACTCTTCAATTAAACTGTTAATTCGGTCTTAATTTCCTAACAGACATTTAATTAAGTTTGTCTTGTTTTTAAATGTATGTTTTTATAAAATGTTTAATTGTAAATAATCTTACGATGTGAATAATGTTGCAGGTTTTGTTCGCCTGCTGATCAGTGCCCCATCATCGATCCTGCGTGGGAGGCCAGCGAGGGGGTCCCCATCTCGGCAGTGCTGTTCGGGGGCCGCCGACCCCAGGGCGTGCCGCTAGTGTACGAGGCTTACAACTGGAAACACGGTGTCTTCATCGGCGCGGCCATGCGCAGCGAGGCAACGGCGGCCGCTGAGTACAAGGTCAGTGCATACAACACTGCAGCTCTCTGATCATAATGGACCAATAACTAGAATCATTTGCCTTTCTCTACACACTCCTCAGAATAGTTTAAAAATTAATACGGACTATAACTTAACAGTTTGACTGATGAATTTTATTTTCACCATCTACTTCATCACCGGTGAAGATTTTCCTCATTGTTAGGAATTGTAACCGACTTTAGATAGACAGAATTTAATAAAATTTTCTTTACCTACTTTTTATTGAATGCCTACTGTACCTTTTTTTTTTTTTGTCTTTTAATTTCATAATTTTGATTATCATATCCTGGATGAAAGAGATTTAAGGTTTAAAAATATTGTTTAATTGACTTTAAAGACCAATTAATTATCTACGACTTTGTTGCTTTAATCAAGTTCAACAGTAGTCATACCAAAAACTGCAGTTTTGAGGTTGCTCTCTCCATCTAAAACCTATAAATATCCCAAGAAATGGTGCCTTTTAATGTAGATCCTATTCCCCTTATCTTGAGGCAGAGAAAGTGTTGCAACTAACTTATGACTGATTTGTCTGCAGGGAAAGATGATCATGCACGATCCGTTTGCGATGCGCCCGTTCTTCGGGTACAACTTCGGCGACTACGTCTCCCATTGGCTGAGCATGGAGCAGAGGTCAACGGCCGCCAAACTGCCCAAGATCTTCCACGTCAACTGGTTCAGGAAGTCAGCGCAGGTGAGAACAAACTCAAGTCCTTGAAGAGAACATTCGAGTGTGCAAATATTTTTAAAAAAAATTCAAATATGTAGCATTGAAAATCTAGAAAATTTCAAAAATTTAAATTATTCGAAATGTGTTTGTACCTTAGAGGTAGAAGGTTGGAAGTCCATTTCAATGATTCTTGAGATGAGCTCAAAAACAAGTAATTCTGTCATCACATCATCCAATGATATTTGTAGTCAAACTGTTTGTTGACATCAAAATAAATGGCAAACGCAAAATCGACTTCCGCCCTGCTCCCTCCAAGGTACAGATTTATATGTTAAAAAAAAGTTATCTCTCCAAAATTTTAGCACAGTATCTCTCTACTTTTCATATTCCAAATGTCAAAATTATTGTGTCAAATTTTTTTAGGTTTTTTATAATTTTTTATACTCCCGTTCATTTATCATATTAAATTGATTCCCGACCCTAATGTGTGATGTTCCGTTGTTTAGGGCAAGTTCCTGTGGCCCGGCTTCGGCGAGAACTCTCGAGTCCTCGACTGGATCCTGCGACGAATCAACAACGAGTCCGTGGCTCGGAACACTCCTATTGGCTACGTGCCCGCGGAGGGAGCGCTGCGATTGGACGGACTGGAAGGCGGCATCGACTTCGACGAGCTCTTCAGTCTGCCCAAGGACTTCTGGCTGCAAGAAGTAAGTTGACGGATTCACACATTTGCTTATCCTGACAAACTCATGTTCGTGTCAAGAGAAATGTTTCTAGCATCAGATTTGTATTAGAATCTGTTTTTTCTTCAACTCATTACAGTTGCTGATGGAAAACACTGTTTTGAAAGTAAATAATAATAATAACTTTTACTAATTTCAATCAGTTGAAAATATAATTTAGTAGAAAACGATATTTTTGTTTTTTTAAATCAATGACGTTTGCAAAGACAGAAAATTTAAAGATTTTTTTCCCCCAATAATATTTTTTTTTTAAAGAAATTACCTATGGAGAAGAATGGGTCAGGCAGTACCGATCTGGACTGACAGGTAGGGATGGAGAAAATATCGATATATCGATATATATCGATATCAAATAAATATCGAAATATCGATACCTGAATATATTGAATATCGATATATTGAAATATCGATATATCGAAATATTGAAATATCGATATATTGAAATATTGAAATATCGAAATATCGAAATATTAAAATATCGATATATTAAAATATCGATATATTAAAATATCGATATATTGAAATATCGATATATTGAAATATCGATATGTCGAAGCGTTACCGTATGATACAACTATATTCTTAATTGAAGTTTATACAATGGCAAAATAATTCATATTTGCAGTGCAGCGTTTATCAGATTTTAGGACAATTTCTCAGATTATTCACATTTCTTTCTTATCTGGCCGGTGACCATATATTTAGAACGGCTGTGTTATTTCTATTTAAATTTTCTTTTGAATTTCCTATCAGTTTTAGGAGCAATTTAAGGCATTTATGCGATATATCAATATTTCCATACCTACATCGAAATATAATATTGTCATATATCAATATTTCGATATTTCAATATATCGATATTTCGATATTTCAATATTTCGATATTTCGATATTTCAATATTTCAATATATCGATATTTCAATATATCGATACTTCAATATATCGATATTTTGATATTTCAATATTTCGATATATCGATATATCGCGATATCGATATATCGATAAATATCGATATATAAATGATATCGATAGTCGATATCAAAATCCAGGTTCGCTCCATCCCTACTGACAGGTCCCAGGTTGAATTTCTGCAGCTGTCATTCTGAATTTTCATAGTTTCCCTCACTCGAGTTGCAATGCTGGGAATGTTCCCTACTAGTAGTCCACAACATCTCCTTCCCACCATCCATCCTTACATATTCCTCACCGTCTTCATAATCATTCATCCATACCATTAGCCTAGTTGTAGAACAGTGTGACGTTAAACATCAATACAATACTATAGCAATAGAGCAGGGGTCGGCAACCTGCGGCTCCTTGGTGGTTCTTGAATGGCTCTTTAAAATTTAAATAAAGATCTGGAATCGAAAAATTTGAAAATTAGAAAACAAAACGCCCTGCAGGGCAACAATGGGAAGGTTATTTGATTAAGTTTGTTCATTTTAAAGTCTCAGAATCACTTTTAAATTGTTGAAATTCTAAAAAAGCTCCCTGCGGGGCAACAATACTCAATAGGAAGGCTATTCCATTCAATTTGTTCATTTTATAGTCCCAGAATCACTTTTCATTGTTGATATTCTTTAAAAAAACGCCCTGCGGGGCAACAACTGGGGGACTTCGTTGAAATACTATCAAAATAAACTTGTAATACAATTTATTATTTTCAGTGTATAATACTTGCTTCTACTGCGGCTCCCATTATCATCTAATTTATACATTTTTGGGAAATTGGCTCCTTGACCAAAAAAGGTTGGCGACCCCTGCAATAGAGTAACATCATACTTTCTTCTCCTTCAGGTTCGCGACATCCAGAAGTACTTCGAAGAGCAAGTCGGCAACGATCTACCTCAGGAAATCCAAGAAGAGCTGCACTCTATGAAGCGGCGCTTCAACCAACTGTAATCATCCGACGGAAACTTCCCACGGTAGCTAGAGACGAGAACGTTACTCAAGTTCCTACGTTACACTCCGAGATTTTAGAGGCAGTCGTCACAAGTTTAGTTTCTCCCACGTTATGTAACCTTTTGTGACCTTTGAATTAATTTTAACTCTTTTATGTTTGAATGTTTGGTTACAGAATGTGGGACTATGAGCTCTTGTTGCATTGATCAATGTATTTGTTGATATTTCACTCGTTTAAATTTGAGATTTTGTTGAAAAAGCAAAATAATCTGGGATATTTAATTCTATCTAAACACCAACAATAACAAGATTTTGATTTGATTTCTGTTTTTTTTTAATTGTCAATTTTTTGTATATTTTAAATATTTCTTGATATTTGTTTTATTATCGAAAGAGCTTACCTATATTTTAAATAACACATTTTGGAATGCAACAAATCTCCCATCTCAGATAAAGTAAAATGAAAATTAAAACCTCATATTTTTAATTAGCTAGGCAGCAGTTTCCAGTGTCTTAAGTTTGGATGCAGGTTTTGTCCTCTTTCATGCACGCATTTACACAATCATCATGCCGATTTTATTTGTTGTTTATTGTTTTAAAAATCTTTTTATTTATTGTATCTGTCCTGCCAGTTAGTTTTAGAGTGTCGAAATCGTTGTGTTTTGTGAAATTTCGTTTCGCTTTCTCAGGTTGAATTGTGTTGCTCTCGCTTTATCTACAGAGTTTCGGAATCATCGAGGTATTAATCATTGTCAATGTCATTCCAACGAATCATTTACGTACAATATAGAGGAGAAAGAAATGGAATATTTTTGTAATTGAATGTGTGCGTCCAATTTATTGATAAGTATATTGTATACTGCTACTGTTTTGTATTATAATGAATAAAATGAAATGCCAACATATTGAGTAGGTACCTACCTTTTTTTACTAGCCCATCTTAAAGAACTATTTTTTTACTGAAGATATTCCTAATTGGTTAGGTGAAGAAACAACTACAGATAGTATTACTAGAGCAATCCCGAAAGTAGATAACTGGTTGGTACTGCCGGTTTCGAAAAATTTCACATGTTATAACATTTGATCCAACAAGACAATTAGATATCTGAAAAACTAAACTGGATTTGTTGACAGGGAATCAGTAAAAACCATATTTCATACCAATACCACCTGTTTGAATTGTTCCCGCTCTACCCAAGATAATATCAAGGTCAAAGCAGTCACTCTGGTCACGAACATCCTATTGCGCATTGTGCCAATACTTCTCGGGGTACAGAAATGAACACTCGGAACAATCTTTCTAGACAATGAACATTTACAGCGATATAGACATTATTATGTCTAATTATTCCAAGATTATTAAGAATAATTTAAATAGATTAACTATTATTTATACGAAATGCAATAAAATAACTTTGTCAAATTTACAACATTAACGTCTGAATTATTACAAAATCTAATTTGTGAATGTCTTAATAAAAAAAAGTCAATCAGCACCCCACATGCAGGGATTGACATTGTTATCTAAAAGGAGATACAAGCAAAATGTGGAAAAGGTAATTAATATAAATAATTAATATAAATAATTAATAATTAATATATAGGCCGAGGCTATTCGCACGAAAATCGTGCACGAATTCGTGTTTCGTGCGAATAGCCACTCCACAGTAGGTCGGCTATTCGCACGAAAATCGTGCACGATTTTCGTGCGGCGTTCGCTGGAAGTTCCAGGCGCTCTCGTTAGATGGCGCGATGAGCGCGAAATGAAGAAAGAAGACTGACGTCACGTGGAAGGTTGTTTGCTGTACAGCTGTCACTGTCAGTAGGTGTCAAGGAAGACGACATTTTTACTGGTAATTTTTTGTTTACAATTATAAAATAAAGATTTATGGTAATTACGAAGTGTTAAACCTACTTTAATTCGTTCAATCCTTTAGACAAAATTATCTTATAATGTGATATTATTAACCCTAACTGATTTAAGCATGTTTCCTGCCGGAGATAATCCGCTAGATAACCTTATTTCACTTTCCATTATTTTGTTGGCTTACATTAATATTATAACGTAGAGGTTTGGTAGGTATCTGGTATTCTACTACCTACCTTACCAAGTAGTTACGTATTTCAGTGTGTTATTTATGAGTTTTCTGTCGTCATTCATTAATACAGATGTGCATAAAAAGATGTTTATGTAAGCTGTCAAATACATAACCTGTAGCTTACTGCCACAAGCTACACCTCATCGTGATGATGTAGGTAGAAAGTATAGTTTTTGGCAGTTTTGGCAGGGTACATGACAGTCACACTCAGATCAGCAGCAGCTGACTTCCCGAAAGTGAGGTTATGACTATGTTGTGTTTGACAGATCCAAGCAGTGTGAAGCAATCAACTTTCAATGGCAACCACAGCCTTCTCGATAGGCCTAGCAACTGAAACCGCTGAAACAAAAAAGATTCAAAAGAAATGATCGTTGACTTGACCTTGTAAAATTTGAATGTCAATGTCAATGTCATGTCATTGTGGTAGTAGCTGTGAGCGAGTTTGGTTGGTGTTCTTCTTTCTCAGCTTTCTCAGTTATATCTTGCCGTGCGATTCGTTTTATACTTCGTTTTACTTTTTTTATACTTCGTACCTTAGTTATTTGTATATTATTATATAGGTAAAATATATATAAAAAAAAAAGTGTGCTTAGGCTAGTTAGTTCTAGGTACTACCTAGTTATAGTCAGTAGTAGGTAGCTTGTAATCATTAGTTTTTTGTTATATTGCTGTGGTTTCCGCATTTATTTTGCAAGGTAAGTAAAGGGTTGCTAGTATAATTATGTATTTGCTTAAGTTACGTAATACCTAGTTAGGTAACCGAGGTAACCTCTCATACCTACCTATACCTACCTAGTCCTTATAATTTCAACTAAGCTGTAGGTAGGTATCTATCTAGGTACTAGAGGCCTTGGTTAGTCTAAGCTACTAGGTACTTAATGTTTGGCTGGCCTACTAGAAAATCATGCATAACTCTTCCTAGGCCACCCTAGGTAGTAGGGATATGGAAAACCTACCTAGGTAGGTACCTACCTACTACATAGTACACTTGCCCACAAACAATAGGCTTCGAGTTGGATAGACCCCAAAGCACATTAGAGATCTCTAGCCGCCTGTAATACCCCTTCTACACGCTCACTTTAATAGAGTATGTTAAACATACATTTAAATGACGTTTCACTTTAGCACGTCTACACACTCACTTTATCTATTGACGCACTATCTGGTGACGATTCTGTAATTATTACCTTAATTTGTCGATTCAGTGCAGTGTTATTCTAATGACAGTGAGGAGATTTCACATGAATGGTCCAGTGAAGTTATTTCCAAAATATGTTTCAAGTCGGAAAACAAATCACTCTTGGATGACATAGCCTCACTTTTAACACTCTTTACTTATTTATTATTTTAAAATTGTTTTGAGCCTTTGTGTTAGGTTAAAAAGTATTATTTAATATCACGCAATACACTTACAAACTCAATTAAACATTTTAACTTGAATATTAATACAATTTTACTATTAAATCTAGAACTGAAGAAGAACAAAAGAATGTAGAAATAGTTATCTTCAAATTGGCGGGGGTGGATTTTTCGAATCGTTTTTAAAAATAATCTCGCAAGATCTCGCGTCTTGCGTTGAACATAGGTTAAATGGAGGTCCGTCGCGAACTTGAAGTGCGGTGTCATTTAAGGCCATTGTGTATCACGTGACTTTATTTCTCTACATCCGATCAAAAGAAATAGTTACCTATGAGTACATCCCTGCTGAAAATTCTTGCCAAGATCTTGCAAGATCTTGCAAGATCTTGCTAAGATCTTGTATTAACCAAGATCTTGCTAAGATCTTATCAAGATCTTGGATTTACCAAGATCTTGACAAGATCTTGGTTAGGTCTTTGCAAGATCTTGTATTAAACAAGATCTTGCTAAGATCTTACCAAGATCTTGGTAATATCTTGATAAGATCTTATCAAGATCTTGACAAGACCTAATCAAGATCTTGCTAAGATCTTACCAAGATCTTGCCAAGATCTTACCAAGATCTTGGTAATATCTTGATAAGATCTTATCAAGATCTTGACAAGACCTAATCAAGATCTTGCCAAAATCTTACCAAGATCTTGGTAAGATCTTGGTAAGATCTTGGTAATATCTTAATAAGATTTTATCAAGATCTTGACAAGACCTAATCAAGATCTTGCCAAGATCTTGCCAAGATCTTACCAAGATTTTTTCAAGATCTTGCTAAGGCCCTTAGGAAAATTTCCTATAGTATATTTTGAAGTAGGTATTCCAAAGTATTATGTAATAACGTGTAGTAAACTATAGTATGTGCTATAGTACTTGAAGTACATGCAAAAACTTACTCCATAATACCATAGATTACTGAAGTAAATTCTACAGTATCGGTGGTAAACTAAAGTATAAACTACAGTATTTTTACTACCGCTGAAATAGACTGTTTTTTACTCTGGAGTAAATATACTTGACCTACTGTAGTAATTGTTGATAAATAAATAATAATAATAATTCTAAGTATGTACTATAGTGTTTTTACTACTTGCGATATATACTGCAGTTTTCTATAGTAAAGTTATAGGGAACGTACTTCACTGTAGTAATTCGAACCACTCCGTTTGAAATTTGCATTGAGTTTTGTATGGTGACGTCATATCAGTGCAGCCCCAGTGCAGCCAGTGGAAAACGCCATTAGAACTCAATTTAAATGTTCATATTTACAAAAGTTGTAAACATACACCAAGATCAACAGATCAACATGCACTCAAAAGAACTCTATTTTTTTCAAAACAAAATTGTATAATGCCCTGCCTAAAAGTATAAGAGAGATACAAAAATATTCACAATTCAAAACCCTTGTCAACAAACTATTAGTAGATAAGGTGTATTATTCTATCGACGAATTCCTCTCGGACAAATATTAATTAATTAATTAATTTATTTATTTATAATGTCTGATTTATTACCTAAATTACCTATTATTGCCTAGATATTACCTATATTACCTAGATTTATTACCTAAATGTAAAATATAATTGTAGCATATATTTAGATATTAATTTGTCTTCATTTCAATGCTATTACTTATACACTAGGTTACTACTAGATTTAGTTCAAGTAACCTTTCCACATACTCCACTAAATGGTGTCAACCAGAGGAGTCCTTTCACTGTACCTCTTTCAAATGTATTGATGAATTCTGGAAATAAAACTGAACTGAACTGAACTGAACAATGGATTGGTGCATACCTAACTCAACTCAACGTGCATGGAACTAGCTTCACACTACTATAGGAGAGGTGGGGACTCTTCAATGCATCCCCATTGGCTATCTTGAATACGAATTATAAGGGAATTACGTTTGAGCAGCTGGCGCTCTACATGTTGTGTGGCAGACACAAGAACTAATTTAAGCTTGCATTTCGTTCCAAAATTCAAAATAGTTCCACTGTTCACCACCTGAGCGCCACCTGCTCAAAAGTTTTCCTATGTTAATCCATTGGTCAATTCCCCATGGAACTGGTATCACCAAGAATGTTCAAGTGTCCCCACCTCTCCTATGGTAGTGTGAAGCTAGTTCCATCCACTTTTCCTAACTTCTAAATTGTCAGGATCATTGGCCTGCTAATGAAATTTTAATTAAAATATAATGACGTTATCTCATAATAATTGTTGAATTGGATCTCAGCCGTGCCTCATCCTGTAGCTATACCTATTTCAACGTAGCATTTCCTTCAATCATCGTGGTTTTCGCACCACGGCAGTGAACAAACTCACGGCAAACTAAATTTGGTGTTCGTCGTATTTTATCGCGACCAAGTTGAAATAGAGCCAACTCTAGTTTTGTATAACCGAAGCGATGGGATGGCTTGACTTAAACGCAATATTACAAGCAAATAGTAAACTAAGGATTGTACCTTCCCTTCCTACTGACAAATAGTAGTAGGTACCTTGTGCACATTACGAAACATTACCTTTATGAAATGTTTATCACCGACTGGTGCAAGTAGCCTAAAGGCAGGTGCTTTCTGGCGATACTACTTTTGGTTTTGGATGGACACTGGACAGGACAGACACAAAACCCTAATCTTGAACACGGACTGGCACTCCAAGGCCAAGAAGTGTGGTTAGAGAGTTACGAGAATTCATTTGTTTGTCAAACCACTTTAAAAGGAATACTTCAAGCAGGTAGATGTGACAGTAATGTAGGGGATACCTAATTAGAACCTCATTTATTATTTTTTCACAAGAATGAATAATCAAATTCAAAATCTAATGACAGTTCTGTTCGCATGAGCAAACTGAGCAAAAAAGATGCAACTGCATCTGAGTAGTGCTGCCAGATTGGACAAGTCGAGTTTCCCTGTTTGGCATGTGAAATTTCCCTTTTCATGAGCAAAATTCCCTGCAGCATTATAAAATCATTGCAAATCAATTTTAATAAGCTTATAGTAATATAGTTATCTTAATTTTGGTTATTTTAAGAGCATGTGGTGCGTATAAATTATAACTGTACACAGGAATAAAGATTTTTTTCAGGAAATAATCTTACAAAATAAAAGTTACATACTTTCCCTTTTTACCTTCAGTACCCTAAAATTCTCTGCATTCCGGTAAATTTCCCTGCATCTGGCAACACTGGTCTGACATCGGTGCATGTTTTTATGCCACCAGCCACAGTGTTGCCAAATGAGAAAAATGAAAATGAGTTAGACCGAGAATACTACGAGAAGTAGGTACTACAGTCACTTTGGCGGGTACATACAACCCCAAACTAATTATATCTAATATTGTTTTTTGACTTTATTATTAAGGTCCACCTACGTAACTCATAAACTAAAGTGTAATACATTTCGAGGCGCAATTTTGTTTTTATCAAGAATTTTGTCAAAATCGATATTTATTTTTTAACTTTAAATTTGGAAGGAATATGTTACTTTCAATATATTTTTGTTTCGTGCCACACAAAAAAATAATCAGCACACTATTACATAAAATGTTTACCGAAATCGGGTAATTATAATCAATTTTTCCCCCAACATTTTCGACTTAGAAATGATAAAATGTTGATTCCCCATTCAATTTGAGATTTTAAACAAACACTATTGTGGAAATCACATAATTAATTTTTATTTCAATAACGTTTTAATTTTCTGTTAATTTATTACGTGATTAATTATTGTTGACAATATACACAATCAAGAAAATAAGTATAGTACCTTATTTTCGACATTGCGTTTGTTGTTTGGCAGATAAATTTCCTTTTAGCAAAATAAACTCAAAAAATCAAAAAAGCTCTAAAACGGCATCCATTTGAAGAAAATTTTTCAAAAAATGTGCATCACGTGGTGCATTATGACAAATTAGAAATTTACTTCAATCTAATCTAACGACAGTGAATAAATATCAGCTAAAGAATCTCGTTTAAAAGCGTCGCAGTTATTTCGGTGTTAAAATTGCAGTAGCATTCGGAAAACTTATTATCGTATTTTTTTAAACGACCTTCTTTATAGTTATTAGTTAATAGTTTTTTCAAAAGTTTAAATAAATATGCAATAGTTGCGTAGCCGAATTTGATTCGAGAGGTTATTTTTAATTTTCTTTTACAAAGACTCACATGTATCAAATGACAGTATTCGTAATATTTGACTAATTCTCATTGCTATTTCGTTAGATTGAACCCCATAAAAAACACTTCGTGTAAAAATACCAGCCAAGTCTCTTCAACTAAAAAAGAAATATGAAATCTAAAAATTCTGCACTGAAAAGTAATGATATCAAAAAATTTGCCAAGTCAAAACTTTATTTGAAAATCAAAAAATACTTGGCGCATCGTGTACATAAATAGCTTGGAAGTATAAGCCAATTATAAATTATACATGAAATATACATATACATAGTATACCTATAATGCCCTAAAAAAAACGATGCGCCAAGTATTTTTTGATTTTCAAATAAAGTTTTGACTTGGCAAATTTTTTGATATCATTACTTTTCAGTGCAGAATTTTTAGATTTCATATTTCTTTTTTAGTTGAAGAGACTTGGCTAGTATTTTTACACGAAGTGTTTTTTATGGGGATATCACTCCTTTTTTTAGTTTATTCTAACAACTTGTGACACATATGAAATGAACAATTAAAAATTCTTTTAAAAATCATCACCCTTTACAATTTCGTTACCACTAATGAATAGCAGCGTATGGTCCTAAATAATTGCTTTAAATGATCTTTCACGAAGAATAGCAAAGGTTTCATTCCAATCAGTCAACCCAGTTCCGAGATATGGAAACACTTCGGTTTTCAAAATGGCTGCTGAACTTACTGCACTGCCACATAGAATGTATATCTATAAATGATGTGTATCATTTTAGGCTTTCTGAATATGTATTTATTATATAGGAGGGGATTATAATAATTTTTTAAATTTGAATGACGTCATTTCCGGTCTCATAAATAGGAAAATTCTATTTGTACTGTTCATATTCCATAGAGATGGCCATCCGAATCGTTTGGCGCTAGTTTCATACCGATTTGTCTACCAGTTTTTGAGATATGACGTTACTTCCGGTTTAAAAATGGCGGCTGAAATCTCTGACCCCTTGAAGTATATTTGAAACATGATTACATTTTATTATAAGCTGTCTGAAATTGTATATTTATTGCATCAACATGTAAATTTGTGAGATTCTTAAAAAGTGTGACGTCATTTCCAGTTTTGGTATGGAAAACTGCAAATATTATTGATGATAATACATAAAGTTGACCGTCTAAATTGTTTAGCGCTGGTTTCGTTCAAATCTATTTAGCCGTTATTGATATATGATGTCACTACCGGTTTCAAAATGGCGGCTTCCGGTTGGTTTTATAACAAGTCAAATGAGATATCAAAAGTACATACGTTACATAAATATCAAAATAATCGGATCAAATTTGTTGCCGAAATGCCAATCGATGTATTTCAAATTTCATGACGTCATTTCCGGTTTCGTTAACATAAATTTTAGTCTATTGCTATTTATAATCCATATAGTTGACCGTCCGAATCGTTTGGCGCTATTTTCGTTCCAATCAGCTCAGCCGTTGTCGAGATATGATGTCACTTCCGGTTTCAAAATGGCGGCACAAAAAAAGTCAAGGGGGGAGGGCAAATCAGACGCCAAAAGTGCACACGTGGTAAAAATGTGAGATCAATCGGTTCAGCCGTTTAGGCTGTGGCCTGTTTACCGGATTTGAATTCCAGGATACTACTACTACTACTACTACTACTAAGATTATTATTATTATTATTATTATGAAAACCGCCCTAAAACACTGTTTTCACGGCCCTCTAGCGCGCAAAGGGCGTAACCTATTGTTCCCAAATTTGGTATATGTTGTAGGGTGGGCCATAGCTCGAAATTAAGATATATCGCAACAATGTGAGATTTTCCAATTTTAAGATCCAGTAGGCCGAAAATGACACTTTGATGCTTACAGTAAAAGTGGGTTTGCTCCAGCCTTTTTAAATGAGTGTGTGCGCGCGCCATACGACTTGGCTGGCGTGGAGCGACCGCTCCACTAGATGTTTGTTTGTTCATAATACCCACTTATTCACTTTTCAGAGCGAGAGTGTATCGTAATATTAAGTGTTTTTTTGTCAATTAAATCCACATGAATAATGAGATATTTCAAGCCAGAATATTCATTTTGTCGGATGTTTGTTGTTTTATTGCTATCCTCGAAACGGCTCGACTAAAAATCAAAAAAATTGCAGAATAATATCAAGATTAAAAATCTAGTGGAGCGGTCGCTCCACCCAGCCAAGTCGTACTGTACACTCACACTCACTCAACAAACCGTAAATGCCTATATAAACTGAGGAGCAGACCAAACACTTTTACTGTAAGCAATAACATGGCATTTTCGGCCTACTGGATCTCAAAATTGGGAAATCTCACATTGTTGCGAAATATCCTAATTTCGAGACCTGCCAACATATACCTGCCAACATATACCTGCCAACATATACCAAATTTGGGAACAACAAGTTATGCCATTTGCGAGCTAGAGGGCCGTGAAATAAGTAAAATTACACCACTTTCTGATTCTGATTCTGATATCAGGAAACGTTGCTGTCACCGCCACAGCCTTAACGGCTGAACTAATCGATCTGAAATTTTTACCACATGTGCACTTTTGGCGTCTGATGATACCTTGCCCCTACACATTTTTTGTGCCGCCATTTTGAAACCGGAAATGACGTCATATCTCAAAAACGGCTGAACCGATCGGAACGCAATTTGCGCCAATCGATTCAGACGGGCATCTATATGAAATAAGAATAGTCAAAATAAAAATGCACTATTACGAAAACTGGAAATGACGCCATAAAAATGCCAAATCTGACTACAATCATCTCTTATAACAATAACTACATATTCAGAAGGCTAATAATGTTACATAACGTTTGTCGTTTATAGATACAAATTTTAGGTGGCAGTGATGTCAGCCGCCATTTTGAAAACCGGAAGTGATGCGATAACTCGAGAACGGCTGGACCGATTGGAACGATGCTTTCGCAATTCATCATGGAATATAATTTTAAGCGTACATTTAGCACCAAACACAATTCTTCTTAGCAACCAAACCACAAAGGCGTATTTTTTTAAAGGAATTATAGTCATTGGTGTCACAAAATATGTAACAAGTTGTAAGAATAAACTGAAAAAAGGAGTGATATCCCCATAAAAACCACTCCGTGTAAAAATACCAGCCAAGTCTCTTCAACTAAAAAAAATAGAAGAAATCTAAAAATTCAGCACAGAAAAGTAGTGATATCCAAAAATGGCCAAGTCAAAACTTTTCAAAAAATACTTGGCGCAACGTCTCTTAGGAGATTAGAGATATTTTATGTATAGATGAGTATATTTGATTTCCGGCCTACTTCTATACTATTTATATGCACGATGCGTCCGGTATTTTTTGAAAAGTATTTACTTGGCCATTTTTGGATATCACTACTTATCTGTGCTGAATTTTTAGATTTCTTCTATTTTTTTTTAGTTGAAGAGACTTGGCTGGTATTTTTACACGGAGTGTTTTTTATGGGGATAATATTTTCCTGTACCAAAATGCACTTCAACCTTTCAGAGGGTAGTTTGATTTGGATATGGGACTAACAAACATCGTTATTATGGTGATTTTGTTTTGCTTTGTTTTTATTATTATTTTGCTTTGTCCCATATTCAAAATAAAATTGTTTAATTTCCTTGAAACTTCTATTAAAAATGAATTAGAAGTGGTGACGGATTGTTCCAATGAAAAACCGTCACCACTGCAAATTCATTACACGATCGTTCCGAAAACGTCCACGACATCTTCTATTAAAAATATTTTTATATTAAAGATGAATTGATTTTTCACTATTTTGAGGATAAACAATTTAATTGGTTCTTTTATAATCTAATATATTTGGATATGGGAATCATATAATCAAATTATTGTGAATTCTTATTTCTTTGTCTCAATTCAAATCGGAGTTCACACTGAAAATATTGGTAAACACTAGGTACCTACCACAAATAACATTTGTTATCATAATACCGGGTGGCACAAAAAATAATCCCCCTGATTGAGATGCTACCTACTATATCGAAACTATTATAGATAGGATTCTGCAATTTGTGCATGTTAGAAAACATACCAAAATTTAAAATGTGTATGTTTCAAAAACATTGCAATTGTAGGAAAAAAGTTACAGTTGTTCAAATTTGGTTGTCAAAAAATTGATTATACGGAGCTCAAACAGCGCTCGTCGAGAAAACTTCCAATGGCCGGGACGCTGTTTCCTTAAAACTACCTACGTACGATATCAAGCTGAAAATGTCGAATTATTTTGAAAATAATATATTAAGATTGATTGTGTAAAAATTTCAATCAATTTGAATTAATGGAACCAAAATTATGGAATCTTGAAGTTGAGCGTAAAATCAGAATATGTAGATTATTTCTAAACTTTTATTACACACGTTATAAAAGTGATTCTTTTCCCACTATTCTGTTTTCAAGCGTAACTGATATTGATACATTGATATTGATGATTGCACTGAATCGGATCCAGCAGAGTCCGAATATATTACGTTATAGACGAAGGCGTGCACACGGGGGGGGGGGGGGCTTGACCCCCCCCCCCCCCAACGGATCACTTTCAACTAAAAAATTATAAAATGTGGTCCTCATAGTGTCAAAATTTTGTTTTTAAAGGGTTACAACAAAAAAATCTCCCTGCGGGGCAGTTTGAAGTTTCTCAAATCACTGGAATGACATACTAGGTTGATCAAAAACACAATATTTTTTAAAAAAAATACCACGAAAACAATGCCTAAGTACCTTCCAAAAACATGATTTTCTCATGAAACGCTATGTTTTAGCCATAAAAATTTATTTTGCTTGTAGCAAGAACTTTTAAATTTCTACCAAAATATTATTTGGAAATTCAAAGGGCCATGTTCAAAACTCATAAAAATCCATCAAATCCACTCGAGGATCACCATTTTTTCCGGGGCTACGCGCCCCAGACCCGCGTCTTCGGAGGGCTTCTACCCCAGCTACCCTTTGTCATAAGAGATTTGGCCTCCACACGTCTCAAAATTGATTTTGAAGTGCCAGAAAACCAAAAAACGCCCTGCGGGGAAAGGGGGTATGGGGGGGCGCGCCCCTCACCCCCTTTCCCGCGTGGGAATTTTTCCCCTGTACTTTCCCCCCTCGGCATTAATCCTGTCGGCGCCCATGTTGGCCCCCCCCTAAGGATTTCTCCTGCGCACGCATATGGTTATAGAATAGCTACCTAAGTAATTAAAAAAGTCCTGATGGTTTTTGGAGAGCAATGTAACTTAAAAAAGGATCTTAGTTCCTTACCACCGGTAACTTTCCAGTTCCTTTATTTGATGAAAGGAACTGGCTGGAACTAATTCTTTGATGAAGTTACCCAGCACTCGTGAACAATATCATTTGATTGTGTTTCTTGTTTGCAGATGCCTGCCCACTGGGGAAGCTGCTCAAAGCTTTGAAGTTGGCTACTAATGGCCTGATGCACGACTGCGATGCCAAGCCCGATCTGGTCCGCTTACTCCGGCGAGTAGCGGACAAGCTGGAGGCGGCAGAGCCTGGGGTATGTCCATTTCAAGTCTTAAAGGCCAGGGTAAGCGAGCGGGAAAAGCAATGTTCGTCAACACTTTTTATTTTTAATTTTTCTTCACTGACATAATTTTCAAAATATCAGATAAGCGACCCATTACAGCTTAATTGAACACACTGGAATGCTTTATGACACCTATGGTACGACCTCAAAGTGTTAACTACGATTATTTTAAGATGTTAGTAGAGACCGATATTTAGCGCAGCGCAATCTACCATTTTCGGGAAGTCAAAATAATATGGAAGATCGACGCTGGAAAAATAAGATTTGTACTAAATGCTCCAACTCAATAACCGTTCGATATAGAAAGCTGAAACTTGGCAAGAATATTATTAATACCAAGAGACAAGATTACGTGCTTTATTGGTATTTCTAGTGCAGTATATTAAAGTAAAACCTGTATGTACCGAAATTTGTATCGAGGAAACTTCAATGTTTGCCTGTGGTCAGGGTAGAAATAAAGTGACCAAATGGCAGCTTCATTCTTCACCTATTTATAACGAGACAATCAAGTAAAGTAACTAATAATTGCTAACGTATCGCTGGAGTTGTTTGAATGCAACAGCAATATTTCTTGACATAAAAATCGAGACGGAAATATTAGAGGTCAAAACGTTCAAGTGAGTTGTAGAATTCACTTCTTTTATGTGCAAAAGTTTGGCAATTGAAACTTTCAAGACTTGACTATTACGAGACGGGCAATGGGTTAATAACATGAAAATATCTATTTGTAGCCGACTGAGCAGGCGTCCAAGGCGCCCGACGAGAAGGCCCCCGCCGAGAAGGCCCCCATCAGCAAGGCGCCCGCCAAGAAGGGCCCCGCCACCGAGGCCCCGGAGAGCGCCAGAGCGGCTGCATCTGCCTCTGCCCCAGCCAGCGCCCCGAGGCAAGAGGCCGGCCAGTCAGCCCCTGAGCCAGCGGTAAGTCATCTCTCATAAGAGTTGTCGATCGTTTGTCGGGCAAAGTTATACGATCGCAGTGCAGGGTTTATTTCAAACCACTTTATGTTTACACTCACAGGCAGACTGTTAATAACAAGTGTGGCCTGTTCTAGCTTTCTAAAATATTTGACAGAAAAAGTTTAAATTTTTGGTAAAATTTTGGTATAAACTTCCAGGCATTGCACCTGACGAAAAATTACATTTCAATCAGTTTTCCAAGAAAGGGCATACGCATCATAGGGCATCTACAGACACAAAACCCGGTTTATCATGGTAATTGCACAGCTTCTACCAAATGGTAGGAGCTAGATTATGAGAGTAAGCGAGAGTAAGTTGAAGAGATTTGGCTGGTATTTTTACCCGGAGTGTTTTTATGGTGTAATCGGAAACGGTAATCGCGTAGCACATGTTCTTGTTTTGGAATTGGCATTCATTATTGTTTGAGGTATATTTCAGGAAAATTTTAAGCATTTAACAAAATATATTAATGGCAGAACTATTTGAGGCAAAATATATCCACACAAGACAACAATAGAAAACTGTTTTTTTCTGTCAATAATAAATAAAAGTAATAATTAAATAATAGTTATTTAATATTATCTTGTTAAATGTTCTGTTGTTGTTCTTATAACGCACCTGTTTCAGGGAAATCTGTTTTGTCTGCTATATGTTTTTATTATATTTGCACATTGTGGAATTTGGTTTCTGTTTGGTTTTGTTTGGTTTGGTTTGGTTTTTAGCAAATCAGGAGAGAAAAATGGTTTCATAAGTGGGTTTAACTTTGATAGGATGTTCACATGATCAGTCTGATTGTATATTAGTAGAACTTTTTCATCTTTGCTTCTTGCCTTGTAAATTAGGCGCCGGAACAAAATTTCCGATACGATTGGAGTCCAAACCCGTTAACCAATTGATCTCAAATTTTAATCATGATTAGATAAAAGACAAACTTAGGGTTATCACACTTGGCACATTTTTAAATTAAATTTCATACGGTACACAGTAGACAAGAAAATATATACCATTTTACACCAAAAATCAACTAATTATTACTACTTAACGAATCAAAATATTAAAAATATACTAAGTGATAAAACCCTCAGTTTGTCTTTTATCTAATCATGATTCAAATAATTTCGTCAACTTATTGTGTCTCCAAACGTATCCAAAAATGTGCCTGCAACAAGCGGCAAAATCGCTCGCTCTTGCACCACCTTAACTGGAATACATTTTCAAGAGTCTTGGCATTTGCGTGAACGACCTGAAATTATCTGTTACAGACTCAAGAGTCCGAGAAGGCCCCCAAGGTCACGGCCAAGAAGCCGTCCAAGTTCGTTGCGGCCATAGGCAAGGTTCTGGGCAAAGGCCCCAAAGCCGACAAGGCCGACAAAAAGAACCCCAAGAAGGCTACGGAGGTCGACAAGCAGCGCAAGAAGGCCACCTTCTCCAAGGTCAAAACGGCCTTAGCCAAGGGAAAGATAGCATTGCAAAATGCCTTCGGCTCGCCAAAACCCATGGTATGTTATAACATTGTGGAAATCAACTCGATGATTGTCAGCGACTCATTCTGTCTTTCTGTTTAATATCTGTCCTTCGCAACTGTATTTCAAATACGAACACACTATGGACATAAGATAAAAGTCTGTTAGCTAGCAACCAGGGAGATGTTGTAAAGAGATGTTTGTTTGAGCAGGAACCAGAGCGCACTTCCCGCTACCCTCAGCGCGAGCGACGGTCGCCTGGTGAATGGTGGGCGGAGTTGAAGTCGGCGGCTACCAGAGCGCGGGAGCGAGCTCAGGTCGTTCCTTGGCGGAAACCCTCCTGGATCTCGTCAGAGTCCAACTCAGACGATGAGCCGACAGTGGTGAGTTCATTCGAGCATTTCCATACATTCCATTGTAGGGATCAATTGTGCAAATAGTGATAGAAACATGAACATTTGTGTACAGTCAGGCAGTGTATTTGTATTTAAAAAGGTAAGTAAGCCGAAGATCTCTAGAGTAACACATATAGTATTCTACCTATCTTGGGGTAAGCTCACTCCACAATTGTCATGGGAAACGCATTACCGTACGGAATCAATGGGGGGGGGGGGGTCTGGAGGGAGGGCCCCCAGAAGAATGCGGGTCCGGGGCGCGTAGCCCCGGGAATGAATTTGGTGCGTTTCTGTGCTTTTTGGAAAATATTTAAACCAATTTTTATCTCCACGAAAATAAGTTTGTAGAGGGCGACCAAATGTGTTGTATTTATAGTAGTGTTATTAATTAATAAAGAGAATATTTATATAAAAAGGTGCGCAAGCCCGGCTTACCCTCCAAAAAGGTGGATAAGCCGGGCTTACGCCCAAATTAAGCACTGCAGTCAGGGAAACTAGATGGTTCGTACTCTGCCTCTCTCTGACCCATAACATAAACATGTTTTTATATGGAGCAGAGAGAGATGGAGTATGAACCATCTAGTTTCGTTGACTATACCAAAGATAATTAAAGCAGGAAGATGTTTCATGTAATGTTAAAATCTGTCTGTGAGAATTTGCGAAAAAAATCAAAGTCCCATGTCTCATAATAAACCTCACCAATAGATGTCTCTGATTCATATATGTCTGTCTTTCTCCCACTTATGTTATTGGACTTCAAAACCCTCAAATACAATGTTGCAATGTCTATCTAATACAATTCACAGTTTACCTTGAAGTGTCCAAGCTAGTTCTGAAGTTGCTTCAAGTTTCATGGCTCAGGTAATCGTCATTGACTAATTAAATGTGTCTTTTCATACACACAATTTTGAGCTGAATAAAATGCAATTGATCTCATGTCATTTCTTTGTGTATTGAGAGAGAAATTAAATAAAACCAAAGTTTTCATGGCAAAGAAACTTTTGTTTGCTATTTTTAATTTTAGCAGGCTATGAAATATTTCACCCACATGCAGTGAAGAAAATGCTGGTGGAGATAGTTAAAAACAGTCCATGCACCTTGAAATCTTGAAATGCAGTGCTGCCAGAATGATCCCCAAACACAGAGACATCTATTGGTGAGGTTTATTATGAGACATGGGACTCTGTTTTTTTCGCAAATTCTCACAGACAGATCTAGTGGAGCGGTCGCTCCACCCAGCCAAGTCGTACTATACACTCACAGTCACTCAACATACCGTAAATGCCTAATAAACTGAGGAGCAGACCAAACACTTTTACTGTAAGCAACAACATGGCATTTTCGGCCTACTGGATCTTAAAATTGGAAAATCTCACATTGTTGTGAAATGTCTTAATTTCGAGCTATGGCCCACCCCACTACATATACCAAATTTGGGAACAATAGGTTATGCCATTTGCGCGCTAGAGGACCGAGAAAACAGTGAAATTACACCACTTTCTGATTCTGAAGATGATGATTCTGATGATATCAGGAAACCCTGTTGACAGCGCCACAGCCTAAACGGCTAAACCGATCGACCTGAAACTTTTACCACATATGCACTTTTGGCGTCTGATGATACCTTGCCTCTTGTGATTTTTTGTGCCGCCATTTTTAACCGGAAGTGACGTCATAACTCAAAAACGTCTGGACCGATTAGAACAAAATTAGCGCCATTCGATTTAGATGGTCATCTTTATGAAGTATCAATAAAAAAAATATTATTTTCTTATTTTCTAAACCGGAAGTGACGTCATAAATACGCAATATTTAACTTATTTCAACAAATTATACTTAAAATACGTACATAATTAACTTACATTGTAACATAGACAATACAATTTATATATTCAAGGTAGCAGTGTTCTCGGCCGCCATTCCTGAAACCGGAAGTGACGTCATATATCTAAAACGCCTGTACCGATTGCAACTGAACTAGCTCCTGCGTATTCATTCTGCTATTTATTTGAAAAATCAATTGTGAAAAATGAATAAATAAATTAATGGTACCGGAAATGGCGGCAGGAACCACTAAATGAAACCGGAAGTGACGTCATATATTACAAACGGCATGACCGATTTTACGGAAATATAGGGATTAGGAATTCAGATGGTCGTTCATGAAGGTATCAACTAGATAAAACTAGATTGTTTTCTTATTACCTATACCGGAATTCGGCCGCTATTTCAAAACCGGAAGTGACGTCATGTATCGAAAACGGCTGGATCGATTATAACGAAACTTAAGCTATTCTTCTTGGATAATCATTTTCATCTTATACCAAACGCAACTTTTCATAGTAACCAAATCGGTCGAGGCGTATTTTTTTAAAGAAATTAGTCCCTGCTCGGACATGTGCTACAAGCTGTATGAATAAACTAACAAAAGAAGTGATATCCCAGAAAAAACACTCCGTGTAAAAATACCAGCCAAGTCTCTTTAACTATAAAAAAAAATAGAAGAAATCTAAAAATTCAGCACTGAAAAGGAGTGATATCAAAAAAGGAGCCAAGTCAACGAATTTTCCAAATTTTAATCGTACCATTGAAATAAAAATATCAACCCCCGAGAAATACTTAAAAAAAGGACTTGGCGCATCGTTTTTTTAAAGACATTTTTCTATTCTTAAGCTTATGCCACTCACATACTACGTAGTTCAGAAATGCCTAGAAAAATTGGGAAAAAACTTTCAAATTAAATATTGAACATTCTGTAAAATATTTTAAATTTAAATATAAGTACGCAAAGAAACATAGCATTGTCTTACAAGCAATAAATACAGAACAGTTGTGTTTGTTATTGGTAGGTACCTATAGTTTTGTGGGTACATCAACATACCTACTACAGCATTATACTTGGAACCTTCTCGCCGTGTAATTAATTGCTATTAATTAACATTTTATACCAAAAAAATTCATAAATTACATAACGTATTACTTTAGATAAAAATCTAGTCAGTAATTATTTGAGCAGCATGGCTCAGTGCACTAGTCACTTATACAAATCTCATTGACGGCCTTCTTGTAATGAGCGCTTTCGCTATTTCCCTCAGTCACGATATTGAGAAGTATGATTGATTAATATGACCCTAGAAATAGTGGCAATAACGAATAGACTAGGCAGCTTCCGTTTATTCGTTATTCGTTTATCCGTTTATTTCCTCTGAATATTGACAAAATACCAAAACTGCCAGTAGGTAAGAGTACTAGTTATATTAAAACGTAGTATGATTCGTCGATAATGAATGTGATATACTCAGGAAAATATACTTGTAGAGTTCTTCCTATACTTTTAGGATAGAAAAGTGTCTTTAAAAAAACGATGCGCCAAGTCCTTTTTTTAAGTATTTCTCGGGGGTTGATATTTTTATTTCAATGGTACGATTAAAATTTGGAAAATTCGTTGACTTGGCTCCTTTTTTGATATCACTCCTTTTCAGTGCTGAATTTTTAGATTTCTTCTATTTTTTTTTATAGTTAAAGAGACTTGGCTGGTATTTTTACACGGAGTGTTTTTTCTGGGATTTTAACATTACATGAAACATCTTCTTGCTTTAATTATCTTTGACTATACCTACTTACTAATAGACCAATTCAGAAAATATCTGGGTGGCTCTGGTTTCAAGATAAATTTACTTGCAGTTTGGTTTTCCAAGTATCTATTGGTGTTTTACAACAATGGGTTACAATACGAACACACTTGGAAAATCATACTGCATGTGAATTTCATTAGAATCCAGAGCCACCAGATAATTTCTGAATTGGTCTTTTCGACCATGAGAAATACAAAAATGTATAGCCCCAAGTTGAATTCCTGCAGCTTTTGGAATAATTAATTAATGAAGTAATACTTTTTGGTAAAATTGTCAAATTTCAAATTATAACCTTCTAGATTTTCATTCTTTATGAATAAAAGACCAAATTAAAAATGTGGGGATTGATTTATATTTCTTCATTATTTAATTGAAGTCTGAATTAATCAAATTTTAATGAAACAATTGACGCATACAATATTCAATTATTTCAAAATTCCCAAAAAGTTGCCAATTTCTAGTGTAATTTGACATTTAGTTGTTTAATTAAATTAGTTACTAATTCTGATAGTTGCAGGAATTCAGCTTGGGGCCATAAATGTTTGGATTTCTCTTGGTCGAAATAGTAAATTCATTTTCATATTTCTATCACTATTTGCACAATTGCTGGAGTTCTGGACATGGAGTGAATCAATCCCAGCAAGTACCGGCTGAGCAAGTTGGAGACGGTGTTGTTGTTGTTTCACAGACGACTCGGAAAGGCAGTAAGCGCCTACGCACGCCAACGCAGCCGCGTAAGAAGCCGGCTCCCCCACCGGCCTCGCCCTCCTCGTCATCGGCCTCGTCATCGGCACATCCACCGGCCTCACCCTCCTCGTCAACGTCATCGTCCTTCTGGGACCCGGCCGAGGACTCGCAAATGAGCGGTAAGTCAAATTTACTAAAAGGTGAAGAGATAATATTCCCATAACATCGCTAAATCTTTTGAGCAATTCAAATTACTAAAAATAATCATTGCTGATTATTTTACAATTTTTTCGTAAAATAAATGGTACCGAAATAATATCTTGAATGTTTACTTCGATTTTGCTGTTTGTTGTAGACACTTTTTGGATACGATTGGAGACGAAATGGGTGGACGAAATTATTTGAAATGTTTACGTGATTAAATAAAAGACAAACTTAATTGATTATCCAATTAGTATGTTTTTATTTTTTTGCTTAGTTAATTAGTAATAATTAGTTTTTTTTGGTGAAAAAGTTGATATTTCTTGTCTCGCCGGGTGCCGTATAAAAATTATTTAAAAAATGTGAGAAGTTAGTCGCGTTTATCTAATCATGATTAAAATTTGAGATCAATTGGTACATGGATTTGATTTCCAATCGCATCCAAAATTTCATAGTTTTGCGCGGTTTTGTTGAATAACCGGTGCCTAATTAATAAGGCACGAAGCAAAGATGAAAAAATTATCAGACTGATCATGTGAAGATCCTATAAAAGTACTTAGGAAACAATGATTGACCTCTCTCAATTTGCTCTAACGGCCGAGCGCTTGAACCACCTTAAGGTAGAGCAATCGATCGATATATACAAAAGTATTTTTTCTTGAAATTACAAGTTCAAAAAACGTTTTCCTACATTTCAACTATATTTAAGAATAACGGATTCATTTAAGGTGGTACCTTCATTATACATATACAAAAAAATAAAAAATTGAAATTACAAGTTCAGAAAACGTTTTACTACATTTCAAAAATGAATCATAAATTGTCATTTAACTTGCAACCCCTGTCGTATAGCGAGGTTTCAATTTATTGCCTTCCGAGAATGAACAAAACTGTAACACAGGAGGTATAGGGAAATCATTCAGTTTTTGGTTGATAACTTTTAAAATAGCACACGTTGGTATTGTTTTCAATTTTTTCCCTAATAGAATGTCCAACTATCTATCTAGAAATCAGTTTTTTGAAAAAACGTTGAACCTCAGTAAAATTCAAAACTCAAAAATAGCATGGAAATCGTCATGATTTTAATGGCCCCCATAAGACTACATGTTTAAAATAGGAATTTATAACTACAATATCTCAAAATCTGGACACGATAAGTTGTTCATATTTCACAGTATCGTGTAAATAGTGATTATTGATACCTTTGCCAAAAATAGGCTTATTTGGAAGATATGAGATATCAGTTGTGCTACCTTAATGTCCTTTAGTTTGCAACTACAGTCCAGCAATGAGTTTTCAATTTTATGTCTTTTGAGAATGAACAAAACTTTAACATGGGAGGTATAGGAAAATAATTTCGAATTTGATTTATAACTTTTAAAATAGCTCACGTTGGTATTGTTTTCAATTTTTTTTCTGATAGTATGTTCATATGTCTACCATAATAAAAAATTTCGTTCAAATCTATCGACGAAAAAAAATAGATCTTCATTATAGCCTAAAAATGACATGATTTTCATTTTCCGCCTTAAGATAACATGGGGAAAACAAATCAATTTATCTCAGAAACTGGACACGCGAATTGTTTAATTTTTTCAGGGAATGAGTTTTTCATAATTATCAATAAGTCCCAAAAATTTCAAGTAAAACGGAAACATTGAGGTTATGGTGGTTATACCTTAACAGGCCTCGTGAGGCAGCGGGTGTTCAATGTGGTCCTTTCAGATTTTACTTCACGCAAACAACAGTTTACAATTCATAATCTTGAACACACATTGCACATTCCCTCTACTAATTAATGCCACTCACTTAAGGTGGCGCGATCACTCCAGGCATAGTCTCAAATCTTCATTTATTCATTTATTTATTTTTATTACAGTTTATAACACAAAACAAATATTTTGTAAAAACCACGTCATTTATAAGCATATTAAAAAAATTTACAAGTCATACATCACAATCTAAACAATATAATAAATATAATAATACATTCATCATACATTAGCCAATATTGAGATTAAAGAAAAAACACTCACAAATAATAACAGATAAGCCTTAGACTAAGGATAAGCTATTAAAATGTTCTTGACATAACAGTCAATTGGCACATAGAAATTCATTGGTAGAATAGAAACATCTATCGATGAGATAGTTTGTCAGAGTTTTTTTAAAAATGGCTCTGTTATGAGCCTCTGTAATAGCTAGCGGAAGCGCATTAAACAGTCGACGTCCCATCTGTACAACACCTTTAGTGGTAGCAGCTAGCCGGCAGTAGTCGTGCTTGATCTTCATGGAGCCTCTTGTGTCATGAATGCTGTCGCTGCCATTGGGAAACAATGGACTGTTGTCCCAGGTGAACATGCACACCGACAATATGTATAGGCTGGGCAGCGGCAGTATTCTATGTCTGCGAAAGATTGGCCGGCATGATTGCATTCTCCGCGCAGAAGTCATGGTCCGAAGTATTCTCTTCTGGGCTATGAATGCTCTTGTTGCAGCCGGTGCTGTGCCCCAGAAGATGACACCGTATGCCAGCAGAGACTGGCAGAGCGCAAAGTAAACGCTCCGAACAATTAAGAAGTCACATTGACTTGCTAAAATCCTCAAGATGAAATTGGTTCTTGCAAGTTTTTGTACAAGATGGCTAATGTGGGGCTCCCACCGTAGCTGACAATCGACTGTCAAGCCAAGAAATCTGGTTTGAGACACAAGGGTAATGGAGTTGGAAGGCAGCTTGACTTCACTCCTCAGAGAAAATATCATCGCTTGCGTCTTATCTTGATTGAGCATCAGTTTGTTCGGACTAAACCATTTAGCCAGATCGTCAAGAACAGTTGTGAGCTCGAGCTGCAGGTCCTGAACACTTTCCGCCTCAACACAAGCGCTGGTGTCATCCGCGTACTGTATTATGCTACGATGTGGATTGCCGACAGAAATGCAAGGTGCCAAGTCATTCACTAGAGCAGAAAATAAGAGTGGCCCCAAAATAGAGCCTTGGGGGACGCCGCAGGTTACAACCTCCCAGCTAGACGAGGCATGCTGATCCATTTTGACGCATTGCGATCTATCAGTTAAAGGCCCCCTGTCATTAAAATGCCATTCTAGATCATGTTTGAGGTAATATAATCACATAAGAGCCACCGTTTGTACGAATACAGCGCCGAAAACCAGAATGCTATACGATATTCCAATCGGAAGTTACAGCGCGCTCAATTCTTGAAAGTGGAGGGGGAACACGTCACCGCTACGGTAGGCGTGGTTTTTCTATAGTAGAGCTGCTAGAACCGTATAACGAAATAATTTGGGTTTTTGGTGAAAAAACGTAGATTTTGGATATGTTGTAGAGGAAAAAATACTCTTTGATTTGACAAGAGGATTCATTTCAAATCTACCCCCGTTAGGGGGTGGCAAGGGTTCAAATTTCGGGGAAGATTTCATATCAATATTAATTCCCACGAATTGTACAAATATAAGATACCACATAAAATGCGATAAATTGTAAAAATGTTCAAATAATATGTAATAAAATATGTAATGTTGACCAAATTTGTAAGGGGGTGGTAAAATTTCACCCTTTGCCTTAAATATTTGTTATCATTCACAGTTTAATTTAAGATTTAAAAATTCAATCGATAAATAATTTACACGGATTAATGATACGATATGTGTTTTAAATTTAGAGTGACCTATGCTCGTCAGGCGGTGATAAGGGTTTAATGTTAGGGGACGATTTCAATTAAAAATAATTCCGATTAACTGAACAAAGACTCTAATTTAAATTGTAACAAGGTCCAAAACAATTTGTAATTATAAAATTTAATATTGAACACAATTTGAGGGGGTGGGAGGGGGGGGGGGGGGGGGGGGTTGGAGGATTTCAACCCCTGACTCATATTATCATCTTCTACATGTGGGCCTCGCTACATTTTATGGCATGCCCAGTGGCATCAATATTTGTACTGCTAATTAGTATTTAAATGAAATCTTCCCGCACACGTCTCCCTCAACTTTTAATCCTTGCCACCCCCAACGGGGGTAGCTAGGTTAAAGTTAAAGTACAGGTCACTTAAAATACAAAACAAATATCATAACATAAATATAATAATTTTATCTAGCAGTTAAATTATCAAAACTTGAAATCGATGCATAAATGGGAAATACAGATAATATGAGGCAGGGGTGAAATTGACAGCTCCCCCCCCCCCCCCCCTCACCATCCACCATTTTAATGTTTGTGAATACTACATTTTATATTGAACTTATTTTGGATTTCGTTGCAATAAAGTAGGTAGTAACTTATATTTTCTTAATTTATTGTAATTAACATTTAAATGAATTCATCCCCTAACACCCTTACGACCCCTTAACGGTGATAGGTCACTCTAAATATAAAACGAATATCGTAACAAGAATCTATGTAAATTTATCTATCGATTGAATGCTCAAAACTTAAAATCGCCCTGTTATTGTGAAAAATAGTAAATAGTAAGAAAAGGGTGAAATTTTACCACCCCTTACAAGTTTTGTTCCATATTAATTTTTTTATTTATTATTTGGACCTTGATAGAATTTATAGTACGTCAAGTGGTATGTTTTAATAGTACAGTTCTTTGAAATTAATAATTATATGAAACCATCCCTCAAACTTTGAACCCTTGCCACCCTCTAACGGGGGTAGATATAAATCACCTCCTGGGGTCACAGCAAATGGTTATATTTTCTCTACAACATATCCAAAATATACGATTTTATCACCAAACCCCGAAATGTTTCGTTAAATGGCTCTAAGCAGCTCGTGTCGCGGCCGTGGGGTTAGCAGGGCAACAGAGCGACTGAGAGAATGATAGCTGGTAGTGGACTGTAAGGTTAGAGATAGGTTTACCTTTACTGGCGTCGCGACGTCGGCGTCTTGCGATGATGTTCGTCGAAGTCTTGGGAACTCTGGGGTGTAAAGCCAGGGTGGATGGACACTGCAGTGAGGTAATACGGGAGTTGCACTTGGGAAATGATGTAGGAATTTAATCGTAGAGAGTTGAAATAATAAACTCGGTAATATCTTCTTGGACTCGGCTTCGATGCCTGACAAGTAATAATATGCGTACGAGGAAAACTAAACACGCGCTGCCTCGATGCAGGCTGGCGAGAAAAACGAAAAATGACTGATTCGAACCAGGTCACTTTACTAACTGATGACCATGCGGTCGGTAAAGGGAAAATCAACCCTAGCAAGGGGATGACATACCTAGATACACGGAACACTGCTTCCGCCATCAACAAGCGGGAAAATATGAAATGGCCCAAACAGCTCGACTATAGAGAAACCACGCCTACCGTAGTGGTGACGTCACGGAATCAGCCGCCTATGGGTTATATGAGAATAACTTTCAAACTAGAGCTCGTAGAGACTTCCCGTTTTCGGCGTTGGACTTTTTAGAATAATTTGCACCTTTTATTTTAATGACAGGGGGCCTTTAAGTAGGATTTGAACCAGTCAGCGGCCGTGCCAGTCACCCCATAATGTTTCAGTTTCTCAATTAGTAGTGAGTAGTCCATCGTGTCAAATGCTTTTGACAGATCGCAATATATTGCTCCGACATTTGATCTCTTTTCCAAAGCTGTATAAACTTGGTTGACAAGGGCGAAAATTGCTGTTGTGGTTGAGAAGCCGGCCCTAAACCCGTGCTGGGCATTGGACACCGCACAACTTTTCTCTATGTGAGCAGAGAGTCGCTTATGCATGAAGCGCTCTGCGATTTTAGAGAAAGACGTTAAAAGCGAGATAGGACGGTAATTCCTCATCTCCGACTTATTCCCTTTCTTGTGTATTGGCTTAACTATCGCTCTCTTCATTTTCTCAGGGAAAACTCCAGTTTGAAAAGAAGCATTAAGTATGTGCACTAAAGGATCCGATATCCAACGACCGCATCTTACTTATAGTTACCCAGTTCTGTCTGTCTATCTGTGTGTGTGTCAGGAACGGTTGCGCGCTTCGATTTGACATTGGTATTTATTGAAAACTATAACTAAGATGGAGGCGTTTTATTGCCATCATGTCTAAAATTACATCTTCTGCCTTTTGTGAATAAATTAATAACCGAAACTCACCTAAGACGAGCACCTTATCTTTTTGTAATTATAATAAATTCATAATAAGATACTAATACGGTCTAAACCAGCACATGACATTAAAAACGTAATCTCGGCAAGAAACTTCAAATGTTATTTTTCTTATTTTCTCTTGCTCTGAATTTCGTAGGCCGTGAACATGATCAAACCAAAGTCGATGGAGTTATATTATACATTTTCTTGGGAAATAATTTTCCTTCGTTTCTTATTTACTAAGAGTGGTGTGTATTGAGTCATGTAAACGACGACAAGTTACTGTTGGTAATGTTTTAAACATCAATGCTTAAATTTTTACATTGCATACTGATAGGTACCTTAGAGGCAGATGGGCGGAAGTCAATTTTAATGATTCTTAAAGTGATCTCAATAACCAGTAATTCTGAGCTGAATTCTTCATCCAATCATATTTGTAATGGTGACATGGGCCTTCTGTAAGGGTACCTATACTTCAATATAACTGTATTTGTTAACATCAGTCCAATGGTAGGTACTTATAGAGCTTGATTACCATTCCAAAAGTGTGCACTGAGAAATCCAAAACATATGACCTTCCGCTCTTATACCTACCTCTGACCTCAGAGAAACGGATATAATGAAGCTCACCATGCATTCATAGTTTGCACGAGCTTCATTTGTTTTTCATCAACAATGTAAAAAAGTAAATTTCAACCATTTTACAGATGTCAAGTCGATTAATGCTAATTATAAGCGGTTAATCAAAGATATTTGGTATATGAGGTGGTTTTATACCCATAAGAATTTCTTCTGCAGTTTATTGCACAGGTAACCATTATATCACCACAATACCGAAACACAGATTGACAGCCGTTCTGACACGTTACACCAATATGGCCTCTCAACAATGAGATGATGTCACGTGCAAACTATGAATTGGTATCACAAATAAAGAATGTGTCGTGTGTATCGGGTCACGATATCAACTTCACCTTTATTTTAACGGCGCATTATGACACTATACATTTTCTTAATTTTCTTACTAATACTAATGGTCATGGTTTACATTTGAAGACTTATGTAATTGATTTACCATAATAGGTATGATTAAATTGCCTTCCTTCGTACCTCATTTACGTATTTTGTTGGGCATTTGGTCTGTTAATTACGTAACGTGTGTATTAACGATGCACAATCTGCTGACATATATATTGCTGTCTTTTTATATTTAATATTTATGCATACCTCACTGGTGCGCATTGGTCATGTTATACATGACGGGACCCTCTAGTTTCTTGAGAAGAGTCATGGGAACATCATCCCATCCAGCGGATCTTTTCGGCTCAAATTTGAGCAGCGAAGATAATAATTCTGCGTGTGTCATCAATGGCGGCTCAAAAACTTCAAAAGCTTCAGGGAATACCGCCTTCAGCTTTTGAATGCTTGCCGTTGTAGTGTCAACTGACAGGTCCAGTGTGTCCCCACCGATAAGAAATGCCGATTAAACCGATCAGCTACATCATTGGGATTAGAGATCTCAACGTCTTTGACGACTAGCTTGATTTGGGATATGGCCTTCTTGACCCCCCCCTGTGAGCGACTTGAACAGCTTCCATGTCGTCTTACTCTTATTTTCAGCTTTTCCTATAAGTTTGGAATGATAACTTTTCTTTTCGCGCTTGATGTCTGCTTTTAATTATTTTCTTAAACTGGTCAGTAAACTCACGTCAGCTTCTCCAGTTTTGACTAGATCGCTCAATTCTCTTTTCCTTTTGCATGCTGCTCTAATCTCTGGAGTAACCCACTTCTTACCCAGAATGTTGGGCTGACAAGATCTATACTTCTTGGGGAAATGTTGCTCAAAGAGGAGCAGAAATGTGCGCAGAAACTCGTTGTACTTATCGTCGACTGATGCACTGCTGTAGACGGTTGACCAGTCGGCTCCACTGAGGTCCATAACAAAAGCTCTCACCGAGACATCCGAGAAGGATCTCGTCATACGCGCGATTCTAGAAGATGGTTTCTCTACTGGCGCCTTATCACACCCTGTTGGGATCAACACAGGTTGCTTTTCGTGGTGGTCTCCTTGTCCATAGTTGATTTCAACAAATTGGTCGCTGTGGTCGGATAGCACAGGATCCACATGTCCCTTGAATGATACATCTGCCCAATTTGCAATAACGATGTCAATTGCAGACGAAGTATGTTTGGTTTTCCTAGTTGCCCCATAGTCAAGAATGTTAAACCCCAGTGAATCAGTGATTTCCTCCACCTGAGCTCTTTGCAAATCATCCATTAGATTAATATTCCAGTCCCCACATAATAATACATTTCTACCATTGCGTGTCAGACTACTTAACATCTCTTCCAAGTTTGACAGAAAGTCCCTGCGGTTTCCTGGGTCTGGAGCGCGATATATAGTGACAACCGTAGTTGGTTTCACTGTTTGGACGTCAATCGCACATACTTCGAATACACCTTCCGTGGCCTCGACGTTCCGTACCTTGAACCCAAGCTGTGCCTCCTCGCGTACATATATGCTTACTCCTCCACCTCGCTTACCTCTTCTTATGAAAGACGAGGCCGCAACATATCCCTGAATATTTAAGAGGTCATCCTGGCCTTCCTGCATCCAGGTTTCAGATAGGCACAGAATGTCTATTTGGTCGTCTAATTCGTCCAAGAAGAACTCCAATTCATCGATTTTTTGTTCCATACTACGAATGTTTCGATGGAACAATGTATTTTTTTCCCTGCGGCCAGTTGACTCCCCTCCGATACTCGCAGCCGCTGTAGAGAAAATTCTTCTTCTCTTCTTCTCCGCGCTGCGAATCAAGTTAGTATTATCATGGACTATCGCCGGAATGCAAGACTCCTGTCTAATATGACCAAAAGATGTTTGTCTTACGAAGTCGGTGAAAGTTTGGCTCGTAATTGAAAAAAACGTTTTATGGCCGCGCCCGCTGGCCAGAAGTCCGGACGACTTAGTCTGTCATATAGAGTTTCGCTTAGTCCCACTTTGAATGAGCTGTACTCCCCCCTAGCATTTAGTTTTCCACAAGTAATCGAGTCCGAAGAGTCATTTAGATTATCTTTGACATATGCGATGACGTCATCACACGTGACTTCTATGTTCAACCGCCAAACATGTAGATAGCTCCTTCTCGCTGCAACTGCTAGTTTCGTTGACCCCTCAGGAGCAGGTGCCGTACCGAGCGTGAACTTTTGACGGGGTCTCCTCCTGGTGTTCACCTCCGTAAATCCATCATGGATCAGTGTAGTGTCGTCAAAACGTGAGGAACTCTCGTTTGTTGTTGTTGTGGTTTCCTTCGCCAGGGCACTCTCATCTGATTCACCCCTCCCCCTGGCCTCATGATCGCAAACCCGCTCGGAACACGCGGAGAGAGGGGAAGCGGTGGAGGTAGGGGGGGTAGGGGTAAGTAGCCTCTGTCACGACTGGCCAGCCTGTTTGAAATTTCCGCCGAATCTGGCTTAGCTCCTGCCACGGTAGTTTCAGCTGCCGTGCGGCGGCTCCTTTGCGTACTATTAAAGAAACATTAGGCGACGCCCCTTTTCCATTTGCCGCAACAGTTTCTTTAGTCATAAATTTGATCTTCTCCTTTAATAAGGTATTTACCTCATTTTGGGCCACGAGCCGTTTTTCTTTCTCCGCAATAATATCCCTCAATAGGTCGATAGTAGTATTATCACCCACCTTGACAGCGGCCGCTTCCAATGTCTCGCCGCCGAACACCAGACCCACACTCTCGCAGAGTTCAAATGTATTGTATTGTATTGTATTTTATTATCATCCCGTGGACAAGTACATAATACATGTATGGGTATCGTCAAGAATGTATGTACAAGTTATGACAAAGTCAGAAATATTTACAAGTCACAATGTTTACAATGACAGTTATATGTACAGTAAATAATAAGACTAATAATAGTAATATTTATAACTAAGAAAAATAATAATAAAAATGATTACATGTAGAATAAATATAAATAAATGAATAAATCGCCTCGGCTAAGACAATGCCGTGTAGTACGTGGCCGATAGTTGAATAGGAAGAACAATGGAACGAGAGTGCTTGAGGTTAAGATGATTGACACTGAAGTGCTGGTACAGTTATGAGTCTAGAAATTCCTGCAGGCTGTAGAATGGGTTTAGGAGGAGGTAGGCATTGAGACTGGATTGGAAGCTGGCCCAGGTGGGAGAGGTGGTGATGTGCTGTGGTAGCTTATTATAGATAATTGTGCATATATAGTGGGGGCTGCTAGTGAATGAGGAGTGAGAGTGAGTGGGGATACGTATGGAGTTTCCCCCTCGAGTGCCATATTGATGAACTGACGAGTTTAGGGGGAAGAGGGTTGGGTGCTCACGAGCAAAGGAGCTGGCAATACGGATGAGAGTGCAGGTGAGAGTCAGGATGTGTAACTTAATGAACTCGGGTTTGGCAGACTTGCGGCGAGAGATGCCGGCAATAATGCGGACTGCCTGTTTCTGCAGGATGAAAATGCGGTTGGCACCGGGAGAGGTGCCCCAGAAGAGGAGTCCATAGGAGAGATGGGAATGGAAATGAGCGTGGTAGACCAGTTTGAGGGAATGGGCGTTAACTATGGGCTTGAGTCGGCGTAGTAGGAAGCAGCTACTCTGGATTTTGGAGACCGTGTGTTGGATGTGCGTAGACCAATTGAGGGTAGCAGTTAGATGGATGCCCAGGAATTTTATGGATGGGGTGCTCGGAATAATGTGGTCATTGATGCGGATTAGGGGAGAGATAGCCGGCTTGTGAGATTGGGTGTGGAAGTTGATGAAGGTTGTTTTGGAGGGTTGGAGAGCGAGCTTATTGTTCGAGCAGTAAGATGACATGATTGCTGCCTGCTCATTGGCTGTCTCGATGAGGGAAAGGAATGATTTGGATTTAGGAGCTGTAAGGAGGTGGTTCGTATCATCAGCGAACTGAAAGAGGTTGCCGTAGGTGATGAGGTCAGGGAGGTCGTTCACATAGACGAGGAAGAGTGTTGGAGCAAGAACGGAACCTTGAGGGACACCGCAGATACAGCTGCAGTTGCACAAATAAGTCTTTCCACTAAGGGTGAGGTTCAAAATAGGAGCTGGTTGGGCATTGACGTCACCATAGGATTTACGGGTTAAATCAAACTTGCCGCGTCAACAAACGAGCTGAAACCAGTACCCATAATGCCCAAGCTCAAGAGGTTAGACGTTCTGATCCAACATGGATGCCTGTATTTCCATTCATTCGACTAAATTCGACTCAAGGTCACGCTCAGGTGCTTACGTCACAATGTTAAAAGGATAGGGAAACTGGGCGACCTGATTCAAAAAGGGTATGCACTCTAAGTCTTCTTTCTTCCCATCCTTGCTGATCCCAGCCTTTTCGAGCACTCGCTGGAGTTCCCTTACTTTGAAATTCTCGATCATTTGCAGCTCGAGCATTTTCTGTCGACTGGCCACGTCGGCCATCTTGGTGTGATAAATTTTTGTGTACTTATTGATATTCATAACATACATAATCCCTGAAAAAATTAAACACTTCTCGTGTCTAGTTTCTGAGATAATTTGAGTTTTCTCCCCCATGTTATCTTATGGCATCCAAGTAAAATCATGTCATTTTTAAGTTAAAATGAAGTTCTATTTTTTTTGTAGCGTCAGATTTTAACAAAAAACTTTTTTTATTGTAGACATACGGACATACTATGAGGAAAAAAATTGAAAACGATACCATCGTGTGCTATTTTAAAAGTTATTAACCAAATTCGAAATGATTTTCCTACCTCCTATGTTAAAGTTTTTTACATTCTCAAAAGAAATAGAATTGAAATCTCATTATTGGGCGGGAGGTGCAAACTTCAGGACATTAAATGAATATTTTATGCTTAAATATAGTTCAACTGTTGTAAAAGGTATTTTGAAATGGTAATTTCAAAAATAAATATAAATGTGCTATATCAAGTGATTGCGCCACTTTCAGTACATTGGGCATCTGGCAGGGGCGGATTACCCATTAGGCTAGTTAGCCCATAGCCTAGGGGCGCCAGCTTCCAGGGGGCGCCGCAGTGTCAAATAAATACCAAATTATGATAAAAAATATGAAATCATAAACAAACTATCAATACAAAGTAGGTAATCTGAAAATATGGTAACCTTGAGGTGGTATACAGTGACTTGGATAGAAAAAGGCGCCATTTCCTCGCTCAAGATTCAATCAAAAAGTGTATGTACATTCTAAAAATAATACCTGTGGGGCGTGGGGCTGTGGGGTGTGGGGCTTCTAAGTTCTAATGCCTTCATTCTCGCGGGTTTGATACCCCATTTTAGGCACTATCTGTGATAACAGCGTCGTTACATGATTTTAAGAAAAAAAAGCATCATTTTAAATTGCAAGAATAAGATTCATTATAAAAGTGTTAAAAAATCAAAATATGAGGACCTGCGGGGCAAGTTGAGGGCTATTGAAATAGACATGGTGGATTGTTTCCTTTCTTGGGGGGGGGGGGGGGGGGGGGAGGGCGCATCTGGTGAATTAGCCAAGGGGCGCCATAGAGTTCAATCCGGCCCTGGCATCTTGCACAGCCTCAAAGTGTTAAAACGATTATTTAACGAAATAATTCGTATTCAACATAGATCGATTTATCAGAAGTGAGTCCAAGCGATCTCCTTGTCTCACTCTAGTAGGGGACCTCACATTTCAATGATAATAACAAGCATTGCTTATTATGGAGCATGACCAGCAGTTATTCAAATTTGTTCATCGAATTAATCGGGCCTACCAATCGGAAGATAACTTTTTCAAAACTCAAAATTTTGGTTAACCAATCAACGGATTTAAAACAAAAAATAGGGTCTGCTTCGCGCAGAGATGGTCCGTACATGTGTGCAAAATTTCAGCTCGATCGGATGAAAACTGTGACCATTGCTCCAGTAACAGAAAAAAATACACAAAAAAACATAGGTCCGTGCCAAAAGAAGCCAAAAGGAGTCGCTCGCTTCACTCGCTCAACTATTTACTCAAAAATTGTAATAAATATTTTCAAACGCCTGAAGATGTTCTCTCTTTCTTCAGATATTACCGACTACATGAATGTCGCCTTCTACACAGAGGCGATTCCGTCGACCTCGACTGAACCTGGTCCGTCGACCTCCTCTGCATTGGTATGTGTTATACGCTCACTTTATTTCATCATTTCACTTGACTTGGGCATAGAATAAAGAATCTGGGGGGTGATTCCTGTACGCATTTTCACTCTCTTATCTTAAAAGTTAAGACAGTAGCAACCGTTGTTATGGACGTTAACATTGGAGTAGGTAAACAAATTTTAAGATAAGATAGCTAACTTAAGAGACTAAAAACGTACAAGAATGACACCCCTGTTTACTTTCTTCTATGCTTATGCCATGTATAGTCCTGGAAATTAGATGGTTAACATGGTTTTTGGTTTAACAAGTGTTGGCAAAAGTTACTTTTAAAATGTAGCAGTGTTACAGTTACAGTTCCTTGTCCAAAATTCTAACAGTGTTACAGTTACAGTTACTTGATTTCAAAAGTAACACCTATACAGTTACAGTTACTTGCTTAATGTCAGCAGTTACTTTCACAGTTACTTTTTAAAAATCTGTGAACCTGTTACGTCATAAATAACACACAAATAAATATAAAATGAACCGAACATAGTTAGAAAGACTCCAAAATCGCATTCCAAGAGACATTTTCAAAATATATAGTGTTTTTTAACCTTCTAAAATTGACTTTTGTGTGTGTACCGACTGGGATATTTAATGGAAACAAAATAAATTTGTAACATGTTACAATCAGTAAAATTACTCAAAAAAAGTAACATGTTAGGAATACAAATACTTTATTTTCAAAGTAACACGTTACAGTTACTTTTACTCGAAAAAGTTAACATGTTACCAGTAACATGTTACTTTGTATCATGTTAATACTCAACACTGTATAATTTCCTTGACTATACGGTGGTGGAAAGAAGACCGTGTTATTCTGCCTCTCTCTGACTCATTACATAAACATGTTCTTATATGGAGCAGAGAGAGACAACCAGCACAGATAAATGTTTCCACGCTTGTACATATATGTTTATGTGCGTTTGGTACGGAATTCCTGTTTAGTTTAGTCAAATCAGGCTTAAAAATTTCCAAACCCAAAACAAATTGTAGCATTTGGTTTTTTGGTGTCATTCTCTTCAGAAAAAATGCTCTCTACAACATATCCAAAATCCGCAAAAATCCGCGAAACGGAAGTACTTTTAAATCACTTTTTAAGTTAATTTCTCATGCAAATTCCATCTTGCAAAAAAAACATTTTTCATGTAACTCCGATTTTGACGAAACTTGGCAGAATTGTTCACCATCCTAAATGAACACAAATAGCTCTCTGAGCGTTTTTCTCTAAATCTTATCGTTTGGGAAATATGGACAACGCAAAACGTCAAATTACACTCGAGTGACCGAAAACTAACTAAAATATGACTTTTCGATGGGCCATATGGCATTTTTTCTGAAGAGAATGACACCAAAAAAGTAAAAACCAAATGTTACAATTTGTTTTGGATAAATCTCTTATTTGACTGGACTATGTTGGAAAATTTGCAAGTACCCGTGCTCGCTCATCAACGCGTTACACTGAGCTTTTTCTAGTGTTAAAACTTCCAATATGAATACAGAATGAAACATTCAGAGGTAATACCAAACTACAAAATAAATACAATGCAAACGCACTGGTATAACGCATTCATAAGCGAGCTTCGTATTGCATGCGAATTAATATTCACGTTTGAGCGAGCGAAGCGAGCGTCTCCTTTTGGCTCTTTTGGCACGGACCTCTGTTTTTTTTGTTTTTTTTTTTTTTTTGTCTGTCGTCTGCTCGTATACAGGTCACACCGTTTATTCGATCGAGCTGAAATTTTGCACACATGTCCAGACCAAATATGAGATTTGCAGACCCTAATTTTTTTGAAATCCCCTGATTGGTTCAAATTTTAAAAAATGTATCTTTCGATTGGTTAGTCCAATCAATTTGCAATTTAGCAAAGTCATGGCAACCAACATTGTAGACAATCATAATAAATTTCAGCCAAATCCTCCCATTGGTTCAAATTTGAAACCATTTTTCCGGTGATTTTTGTAATTTAAACTAGAACCGATTGACCGACCAACTTAAAACTTCGCATGGTCATTGGTGCCAACATTTAAGGTATTTTTGCCAATTTTCAATCTAATCTGTAGTTATTTTCAAAAGTTTTGGTCATTTTAGGGACATTTTATTTCATAATCTGGAAATATTTACTACATTTTCATCCCTGCCTTCTTTAATCTTCTGCTCCAAGGCCTGTAGAGCAGCCAGGCAGTCCACATTTACAATAAAACTAGCGCATATCAAATCGGATGCAGTTCGAAGGCCACATACTCCATTTGGTTTAAGTTTAAATAATATCTTCTGATTGGTCGACAATCAAAATGTTCCGATTAAGTTCAAATTTTGCCTGTAGATCAAGACCAACATTATCTAAAATTTTGCACATGTTAAGCCCAATCAGTAAAGTATTAATTGTCATTTTACGAGTCATGTTATGGGTTGTCAAAAGCTGGAAAAAGTATGTAGGAAAGTCACGACACAATGGATCTAATATTCATCCAGAGTATTTATATGGAGATTGGAAAGTTGCAGAGAAAATAGTCTTGTGACGTGTCGTTTATCGTGACTGGGGATGTTGCATGTTCTGTGCTCGCTCATCAACGCGTTACACTGAGCGTTTTCCTAGTCTAAACTATAATAGACCTTGGACCATCAAGAAGACAACATGCGTCAAATAATTTTGCATTACAATTTATTTGAATTTACGTGACAAATATTTCAAAGCAAGTCCGTAATGTTCGTAAAATGTCAAAAACTCTTGACGATCTCGACAGATTTTACTGAAAATTTACAAAAACGCATAAAATGTTAGACCCTATGACCATACAAACTGTGAAGTTGACCGGTCAAACGGTTCGAGGTTTAATTTTCAATAAATCACGGGATCTCGTTCAAAACATATACCTGGAACCGCTTATGATAATAGAGTTCGTGCAAAATTTGAGATCGATTGGTGGAATCATTGCGCACAAAAGTTAAAATATAACAAATAAACAAACAGAGCAAATTCCGACCATTGCTAAATGCTAAATTAAAATGTCCATGAAATTCAGGTCAAGAAGAAAGTAAACATTCATGAATTTTTTTTCTTAAATAAATCAAATATCAAGCTCCGATATCCTCGCTGTTGAGAGCCATAACCACAATATTTATTTATTTTGATAAATTAACGATAAAATATTCGTGAATAATCGATTTTCCAATATTTCACTTTCCCCAAATGTTGACATGTTTTATGAAGTATTATATCTAAAGTAAATGCATTGTTTTTTTTTACAAAGGTGCTGCTCCAGCCATCTCAGCCCCAGACCAAGCCACTGGAGCCATCACAGTCCCAGACCAGGCCACTGGAGCCATCACAGCCCCAGAATAAGCCACTGGAGCCATCACAGCCCCAGAATAAGCCACTGGAGCCATCACAGTCCCAGACCAGGCCACTGGAGCCATCACAGCCCCAGAATAAGCCACTGGAGCCATCACAGCCCCAGAATAAGCCACTGGAGCCATTTCAGCCCGAGACCAAGCCATTGGAGCCAGCTCAGCCCCGGAACAAGCCACTGGAGCCATCACAGCCCCAAAATAAGCCATTGGAGCCATCACAGCCCCAGAACAAGCCACTAAAGCCATCACAGCCCCAGAATAAGTTATTGGAGCCATCACAGCCCCAGACCAAGCCATTGGAGCCATCACAGCCCCGGACTAAGCCACTGAAGCCATCACAGCCCCAGAATAAGCCATTGGAGCCATCTCAGCCCCAGAATAAGCCACTGGAGCCATCACAGCCCCAGAATAAGCCACTGGAGCCATCTCAGCCCCAGAATAAGTCACTGGAGCCATCACAGCCCCAGAATAAGTCACTGGAGCCATCACAGCCCCAGAATAAGCCACTGGAGCCATCACAGCCCCAGAATAAGCCACTGGAGCCATCACAGCCCCAGAATAAGCCACTGGAGCCATTTCAGCCCGAGACCAAGCCATTGGAGCCAGCTCAGCCCCGGAACAAGCCACTGGAGCCATCACAGCCCCAAAATAAGCCATTGGAGCCATCACAGCCCCAGAATAAGTTACTGGAGCCATCACAGCCCCAGAATAAGCCACTGGAGCCATCACAGCCCCAGAATAAGCCACTGGAGCCATCACTGCCCCAGAATAAGCCACTGGAGCCATCTCAGCCCCAGACCAAGCCACTGGAGCCATCACAGTCCCAGAATAAGCCACTGGAGCCATCTCAGCCCCAGAACAAGCCACTGGAGCCATCACAGCCCCAGCATAAGTCACTGGAGCCATCACAGCCCCAGAATAAGCCACTGGAGCCATCACAGCCCCAGAATAAGCCACTGGAGCCATCACAGCCCCAAAATAAGCCATTGGAGCCATCACAGCCCCAGAACAAGCCACTAAAGCCATCACAGCCCCAGAATAAGTTATTGGAGCCATCACAGCCCCAGACCAAGTTATTGGAGCCATCACAGCCCCAGAATAAGCCACTGGAGCCATCACAGCCCCAAAATAAACCTTTGGAGCCATCACAGCCCCGGACTAAGCCACTGGAGCCATCACAGCCCCAGAATAAGCTACTGAAGCCATCATAGCCCCAGAATAAGCCATTGGAGCCATCTCAGCCCCAGAATAAGCCACTGGAGCCATCTCAGCCCCAGAATAAGCCACTGAAGCCATCTCAGCCTCTGACTAAGTTAATGGAGCCATCTCAGCCCCGGAACAAGCCACTGGAGCCATCACAGCCCCAGAATAAGCCACTGGAGCCATCACAGCCCCAAAATAAACCTTTGGAGCCATCACAGCCCCGGACTAAGCCACTGGAGCCATCACAGCCCCGGACTAAGCCACTGGAGCCATCACAGCCCCAGAATAAGCTACTGAAGCCATCACAGCCCCAGAATAAGCCACTGGAGCCATCACAGCCCCAGAATAAGCTATTGGAGCCATCACAGCCCCAGAATAAGCCATTGGAGCCATCTCAGCCCCGGAACAAGCCACTGGAGCCATCTCAGCCCCGGAACAAGCCACTGGAGCCATCACAGCCCCAGAACAAGCCATTGAAGCCATCTCAGCCCCGGAACAAGCCACTGGAGCCATCTCAGCCCCAGAATAAGCCACTGGAGCCATCTCAGCCCCGGACCAAGCCACTGGAGCCACCTCAGCCCCGGACCAAGCCACTGGAGCCATCACAACCCCAGAATAAGCCACTGGAACCATCACAGCCCTAAAATAAGCCATTGGAGCCACCACAGCCCCAGAATAAGCCACTGGAGCCATCACAGCCCCAGAATAAACCACTGGAGCCATCACAGCCTCCGACCAAGCCACTGGAGCCATCTCAGCCCCATACTAAGCCACTGGAGCCATCTCATCCCGAGACCAAGCCATTGAAGCCATCTCAGCCCCAGACCCGGCCCCAGCAGTTATCACAGTTCGAGACCCGGCCACAGCAGTTATCACAGCCCCAGACCCGGCCCCAGCAGTTATCACAGTTCGAGACCCGGCCACAGCAGTTATCACAGCCCCAGACCCGGCCGCAGCAGTTATTACAGCCCCAGACCCGGCCGCAGCAGTTATCACAGCCCCAGACCCGGCCGCAGCAGTTAACACAGTTCCAGACTAGGCTACAGCAGTTATCCCAGCCCCAGACCCGGCCGCAGCAGGCCCGGGGACATGGCGTAGACTTGAGAGACCATGCAAAACGGGCCCAGCAATTAGGGGTGTGTCTGCCCCGCGCCAGGCCCCCTATCCACCAGCGAGGCCCAAGCACCTCAGTCCTACACGGACACATCTGCCGGCCCCTTAGACGAGCAATACGCAATTTTAAGACTAAAATATCGCACTTCCTCAAGTGGTAGAGATCGTTTTTGAGGTGAGTACATACATTCGGTGGAACCTTTGACATGCAAACTATAAGCCGTTGTAAGTACAGTAAGTTGTAATGTGTAAGTGTCTCGGGGGACTGAGTTTATTAGATGATCGACTGCTCGACTAGGCAATGAGATATCATGCCATCATGTTCGATGTCATCTTTATGATGAGGAGTGACTTTCTCTCCGTGTAGTCCGCTGATTCCCGCTTGCAGTGTTTCTGCAGATGTGGATTGCTGGCGTTAAGACAGCTGAGTAGTGAGTTTGACCTTGAAGAGTTTTTAATCGATTTTTATCAATATCTTGAAGATATTGATAAAAATCGATTAAAAACTCTTTGAAGATATTGATAAAAATCGATTAAAAACTCTTCAAGGCCACGCTCACTGCCCAGCCGTCTTTAGTTCGAATTTCTACTTGCAATTCGCATCGTCTTGCTGAACTGTCGGGGCATTGCGTGGCAAGTGTGTGGATCCCATGCAGCACTGCATTGGTTCCGACAGGTCTAACTGCTGTCATTACTTCCTCTCGTGCAAGTTCCACACTTTCCTGTGATTACATCGCAGTGAAGTGATTTAGTGGCCTTGAAAACGGACGTTTGATGTGTTTGCTGGCTTGTGAACCATCGAGTTGGAAGGCACCACGTTTGATGCTACCATATTCCATTACATCGCCACTTGTTCGTCCGTAGGTACTGGTGGTTTGTCTGTAGGTGCTTGTTTGATTTTATTTCAGCTCCTGTCGCTGGGTCACTTCTTCGTTCTTTTTATTTCAGCTGCAGTTGCTGGGTCACTTCTTCGTTCTTTTTATTTCAGCTGCAGTTGCTGGGCTCTTCTTCTTCGTTCTTTTTATTTCAGCTCATGTCGCTGGGTCACTTCTTCGTTCTTTTTATTTCACCTGCAGTTGCTGGGCCCTTCTTATTTGATCTTTTCTTTCAGCTACTGCTGCTGGGACCCTTCGTCGTTCGTTTTATTGTGAAGTGAAGATGTCGGAAAGTGTCTTCTTCATCTTCATCGTATTCTTCTTCAACATCTTCTTCGTCGTCTTCGCAGAGGTAGTGAAGAAGCGGGGTTGATTACGATTACGATTGTGTCAGTTCGAGTATCATTTCTAGTGTTTGCAAGAGAGTAGAGAATGTAAGAGAGTATTGTATGTATGAGAGGAGAGTGGTGTTGGGTAGAGTATCTAGTAGAGTATCTAGTAGAGTATCTAGTTGAGTATGAATTTGAGTATCAATTGAAGAGCTTGGGAACAAAATGCAAAGCTAATCCACTTTAAAATTATCACAATTTTTTTTTGTAAGAATAATCAGTTACTTTAAGTGTATCAGTTACACTTAATTACTATGTCTCAGAGTAGTCAGTGTGGCCAGCTACTACTCTGAGACTATACAATTATGTATGTTTAGTTCCAATATCAGATTTTTTGAACGATTAAGCTTGATTTGAACAGGCAACATCTAGATCTCAAATGTGTGTTGGGTTAGTTTTGTTTGGTCCCCAAGCTTCTCAATTACAGTGTGAGTTCCATCTGATAATCGAACTGACTGTCGCAATCGTAATTCCTCTTTCACTACATCTTGGAAGACGGTGGAGACGAAATGATGAAGAGAAGACGATGATGATGAAATACACTCTTCATTCTTCGTCATAAAGCTCCTGTTGCTGGGCCCATTTTTATTTCTTCTTTTTCATCTCATGTCGCTGGGCCTCTTCTCCGTTCTTCTTTCAGCTCTTGTCGCTGGGCCTCTTCTCGTTCTTCTTTCAGCTCATGTCGCTGGGCCTCTTCACCGTTCATCTCTCAGCTCCTGTCGCTGGGCCTCTTCACCGTTCTTCTTTCAGGTCCTGTCGCTGGGCCTCGTCTCCGTTCATCTCTCAGCTCATGTCGCTGGGCCTCTTCTCCGTGCTTCTTTCAGCTGGGCGTCTTCTCCGTTCTTCTTTCAGCTCCTGTCGCTGGGCCTCCGTTCTTCTTTCAGCTCATGTCGCTGGGCCTCTTCACCGTTCATCTCTCAGCTCCTGTCGCTGGGCCTCTTATTATTATTAAGTCTATATTCTCAACAGAGCCAGGCTCCACTAGTGAGAATGTAATATAGAGAAGGGAGGAGAGGAAACCCGGTACCGGCATGTAGCCTACTCCTGACGAAAGATACCAAGGGGACCAACGGCTTAACGTCCCTTCCGAAGGACGGTGTAACATTCACAGCACGAGCCTCCACAACCCGCGCCGTCGAGAGACTGATAACAGGTGGAGGGAGGTCGTCACACTAACCCCACTAACCACACACTTTCAGCTCCTGTCGCTGGGCCTCGTCTCCGTTCATCTCTCAGCTCATGTCGCTGGGCCTCTTCTCCGTGCTTCTTTCAGCTCCTGTCGCTGGGCCTCTTCACCGTTCATCTCTCAGCTCCTGTCGCTGGGCCTCTTCTCCGTTCTTCTTTCAGCTCATGTCGCTGGGCCTCTTCTCCGTTCTTCTTCAGCTCTTGTCGCTGGGCCTCTTCTCCGTTCATCTCTCAGCTCCTGTCGCTGGGCCTCTTCTCCGTTCATCTCTCAGCTCCTGTCGCTGGGCCTCTTCACCGTTCTTCTTTCAGCTCCTGTCGCTGGGCCTATTCGTGTTTCATTTTATTTCAGCTTGTGTTGCTGAGCCGCCTCTTCTTCTTCTTCCTCCTCCTCCTCCTCCTCCTCCTCCTCCTCCTCCTCCTCCTCCTCTTCCTCCTCCTCCTCCTCCTCCTTCTTCTTCTTCTTGTTCTTCTTCTTTTAGATGTGTTACTTCTTCTCAAGTGAATGTGGTGTAATGGAATACGTGTAGTGGCTACACGTGGCTATTCTAGTTTTATTCTAGTCTAGTATTCTAGATTATTCTAGTTAACTATTCTATTTTAATCTAGTGGCTTTCCACACTCCTTGTTTCACGGGTCATAACACATCACGTCAGTTTTCAAGGTCATTAATCACTTCACTGCGATGGCCAATCACAGGAAAGGATTGGAATTGCACTAGAGGAAGCATTGACAGTAGTTCGGCCCATTTGAACTGTGCAGGGCTGGTTGTGGGATCCGCACCAACGCTGCACTTTGCCTTGGCAATGTTCATGGCAAGCGATGTGATTTGCATCTAGCAGCTTGCACTTCTACGCGGGCAATTGACGTCTTCGGAAAACTGGAAGTGGTAATTGCCGGATGCAAGGAGAGGAGACGCTTCTCATTGTATAGGTGATATCGAAGCAAGGGCCCTATTTCTGAAAAAAGTGGGAGTGAGTTTGAGAAAAAATAGTGAGAAAATCGTTATTATAGTCACTAAGCCTGCTGGATTCCATTTGGTTGATAACAATTTTGTCACTATTTTTTCTCATACTCTCACTTTTTTCAGGAATGGGGTCCCAGATGGCTTTGTATTTCATTGCCTAGTCAGCAGTCATATGTGTCTAAGTTCAGTTTCTCCCGAGATGCAATACCCGCCAGTTCTACTTTACGATTCAGGCAGGGGAATTCATCTGTGATAATCTTTAGATGGCAACTTACAATTCAAAAATATCTTTATGTGACCTTGGTGTCAGATTTTCTCCGAAAACGAATCATTTTCATTTTAAGACCTAACTTTAAAAAAATAAACACATAAATAAAATTTTATTGAAATAAATCGAGAAATAAAGTGAAGGAAGTTGCTAAAACCTTAGCCAGCCACAGCCACCCAAGTAAAGAAAACAGCACATAAATATATTTTCATTGAAAATGGACCTATGTAGCTGCACTAACTGCTTACATATTAGCGTAGCCCATAGCGTCAGCGAATTAAAGTTACAAAAAATAAGTTACGTTACTTTCCGAAAAAAGGGAACTAGTTAAAGTTAAAGTTCCTCGATTAATCTGAGGAACTGGAAGTTCCTTTTCAACAAAAAGTTCCTTTAAAAGTTACTTGACCATTTTATTACCGGAATGCAGCCAATTTGTTAAAACACAAATTCTGGCTGTAATTTTTCAATGTGGAAAACAAATTTTCTACGAAATCTCTCCCAGTAAGAATGGTTTGCATGTAATTCTGCCCCCTTCCGATGCCACGGCAGGGCTGGCCAAGTGCAAAGTGAGCGGGCGAACTGATGACGCGCTTGTTTTGACTGTCACTAAGCATGCACTGCGTGATTGGAATGCGCTTTTGTGCAGGTGGAGAGAAAATCAGGTCCAGATTTGAGGGGGGAAATTCTGAAGTTTTGAATGTTGAGGAAAGGTACGCAGCGTGGAGTATTGTCAGGGGCAAAGTTGTGAGTTAGGTTTGTTGTTGCTTTCTTCTCGATTTACATACAACTGAGCCTCGCCAGTTCGAGCTCCATCAGATGAGTGGAGGAGGGAAATGTTTATGCTTTGACTTAGGTACATGGTCGCGTGGATCCTTAGAAGTTTTACTCGAAAGTTGACATTCATCCAAAGCCAAGGAAAATTAAACATTTCCTCATTGTCGAGCAAGGTGATCGAAGCAACAAAGTAGTGTCGTTCATCGTTCAATTAATCAATAATTATTATGATTAATTGATTTTAAAAACAAATCAAAACATATCGTGTGACGTATCAAACTGAATGATTTGGTAATTCAATGCAATTCAACATTTAAATTCAAATTGATTAGACAAAGTCATATGGTTTCCAATATTAAACTACATTACATTACGATATTTTTAAATTTTAATAATTGGGAAAATATACATTTATGACGTCTACATAACTATTTAAAAGTATATTGTTCAGTTCCCTTCCACCTAATGCCATTTGACCCCAAAAATCCAGGCCACGTAGTGACTGATAAATATATATTTTCTTGGGTGAAAATTAGCTCCTTGGCCGCCTACGTATTTCTAAGGGCAACGGTCTTAAACAGGATCAAGTTTTATTAAAACTATATGAATATTTTGTATCATGTTCTTCAACGAGTTTCTCACTCTAATAACAATGTCAGACTGCTGAATTGTTACAATTTTTGCACCACTTCGTGGATACGAACTGTCAAATGTGAAGTCTAGCGGATCTAGTGCTGGCCGTGGAAATTTTTCCAGAAAGATTCAGGATATTTTCTGAATATTTTCCAATTTTACATTAAACTCAATTTCAATAGTTTTCACACAGAGTCTTCGCGTGCTACGTGCAGATTTAAACATGCAGTTTATTCAATGGTGTGTTCATAGTTAAAAGCACCCATTGTCAAGCTGATAACGTCAACGTTTTAATTAAAATATTCATAATATTACCTCTTTTCTACAAGAGGAATGTGTTTCATACGCTTGAAACCCTTAATATTGCATCTTCTATAATATCACGTGATATTCTGAGCTCCTCGTAACATTGTGTCTCGCCTAGAAATAGAGTGACATTGATTTTTTGTTTTATCGAATTTGATCGAATTTCACTTATGTGGATTGAGCCCATGAAATGTGTTACTGGGAAAACCCAGTAGGTATTATTTAATTGCATGTCAAGGTTGCCACCGAATGTATGTACAGGTTTAGCTGTCAAGCAAACCTGCCTCCAATAAAACTGTTTATAAAAAAATGAATTCAACCGCATTTTACACCAATGCATTCACTTGCAGAATAATAATATTAATGTAATGTATTTAAATAACAATGGTGCCTCAGACACCTATTAATTCTCAATATCAAAACTGGCCTTTTGACTTATTAAAGGCATGACTGATCTTTCAAACTGTGATTCACTGCTTATAGTGATTTTTCAAGTTAAATGCAAGTGCAATTGTTGCCAAGTAATAGTTTAAGGTGATTTGTAAACGCCTGTGTTATGGTTGTGTCCATTCTGTGATGCTATCTCTGTGATTTATTATAATCTCACAGTATTATCTATCTTTCTAAGGCGTCCAAGTCGCTGCAGTTATACGTTATGTTGCTGCACATATTACGCATTATCACTTCTTAAAATTTACACAAGTTTATCAAATGTTTATTCGCCAACAAAATATGAATAATAAAGTGTTCACAATTTCACCGAATCTGATCACTATATTAATTTGCGCGACTTGGTTCTGATTCCGAAATATTTTGAGTACATTTGTTGACATTTGATCGGTTGCTAGGTCACGGCCAATGAGAAATAAAACAGTTGACAATCTTTCCCGTAAGTATTGCTTATTTCTTTCACTCGTGGCGCCACGGGTGTGAATAGCTGCTGTGCTGTCATTTTCTTTTGTATTATTATTAATTATAATAATATCATGTTAAACCATGTTTTTTTTCTCATACGATATGTTTTGATACATCTTCCTCTGCATATAATTTATTCTGTGAGTTGTGTTTGTTTTTACTTTTGTCAAGCTCTATCTGACTTAATCAACAAATACGGTTATTGAAGTATAGTAATCTCTTACTAAAATGACTCTGGCACATTACTAAATTATGATTGAACGAAGGCATAATCCTACTGGTTTTGTAAAAATACAATCAAGAATATATATTGTAATGGACTTCGGACCATCTACCTCTGAGGTACGGATTAATAATTATATATTATCAAACCATATTTCACAATAATTGGAAATGTTGATATTAAAATCTCCTGTCTATAATTTTAAAACTGATGTATCCAGAATTCTGATGTAATTCGAAAACCATAATATTTTCAAGATATAATTGTGAAATAAACCTGAAATTATCTGATATTGTATGAAGTTGGAGATTGATAACTGATTAACGACAGGAAATATGTTGAAATGTATGTATCCACTGGCCACTGAAGTAGTAGGTGTAGTGAAGTCTCTGAACTTTAATTTTGAATCTTCGATATTATTTGATGTTATAATTTTAAATTCAAGAGAGTTTAAGTTTAAGTGTGCAAATGTTATCTGTTTATGCGTGGATGGTTTATGCAAGTAACTACTGCGTCTTCAAGAAACATCACATTCTTTTTGGATGCCAACTGGAAAATACAAAATATGTTGTACTTTAGTGTGTACATAAAAATACAAATAATCATTCTCAATCAATCATAAACCACACTCTTGCGTTTTTGAATGGTCTTTACATTCAGTGTTAAGATTAGGTCTCGAGTCCGGAGATTTATGCAAATTATAGTTAATTGTCATTACCATTTCCAATTATTGAAAATAGTTTGCACATGTGGTTTGCAGATAATATATAATTATAATTTATTGTGCAGTTAGGTATATATTCATTAATTAGCAGCAGCATTGGTAAAGGGCTTTGTATACCTATCGACCAAATTAATATTTTAATAGAGTAATTCACCCACTTTTATTCGATAAAAGAAATTTTCTAACTTCTAGGATGTATTAGATATGTCTCATTAAATCTTTGCTATAATTGAACACTGATGATGTACCATAAACAAACGATTTCATGATATTTGAAATATCCCGCCAACAATGCGCGTAACTGACAAGTTTCAGATCATTCTGCGCACAGGATCAGGGGTAGCTCCAGCTGCCAGTTATGAACTGTCGCTGCGTATATAACATTTGCCGTGACTGGCCTTCTGTATACTGTTATATCCCTGTTTATGCAATGACTTTTATAACTGCTTATAGTGATTTTCAAGTTAAAACTATGGTTAAAATGCAAGTGCAATTGACCAATGTAGATCTGACCAAACTACGACGTCATAAAACAAAAGTCAATGTTTGGTCACAACCAAAGAGCTTATATACACAACAAATTGTACACATGATATTATTAGAATAATGTTGAATTCGTACAGAATTTAACAGTTTTACAATCAACAAATTGCCGTTAATAATAGTATTGCTTTAAGCTATCTACTTAAATATTGTTTAGTCTTAATTAACTTCTCATAAGAGAGGAAGGACCTTTTTAAGTTGACGAAACTATCCAGTGACAGACGCCATTAAAAAGTAAAACGCTTTGGCAACATACCTGGCAAAATATAATTTGTTTCGTTGTAGCATCCGTAAAAATTGTCCAGCATATCATCAAACATGATTTATATGAGTTTAAATATATTGATTGCACTATTTCAAGTGATAAATTATACTAGATTAGCACCTGTTAGCTATTTCTTTGATCTTTCTGAATTTCATTTGTTTGAATGAAAAATTGTTATTTTCTAAGAATTCTGGAGTTGCCATGGTAATACTTTTGTCTTTCAAAAGGCAACGCCCACCTACATTGGTCAATTCCCACAAATAAGTGATACGTGATGGAGCCACTTCTGGCAAGATGGCTACTATCAGGTGCACATATTAATTTATTTGTTTTTACATTTCGTGTTTCCATAAAGCAGTGAAAAAACAAAACACAAATGAAATTGATATTTAGTTATAAATTTACTTTCTTGGCCATAACAAACAACTATATCAACTATTTGTATTTATATTTATGCCAATGCGCCCTTGATAGCCGCCATTTACCTAGTACCACAAAATCCACCAGAGGTCTGTTGTGTTCCTTATTTTCTCGAATTGTTGCCAAAAAGTCAAAGGTGATTTGTAAACGCCTGTGTTATAGTTGTGTACATTCTGTGATGCTATCTCTGTGATTTATTATATTTATAATGTCACAGTATTATCTATCTTTCTATAATAATATTTGCCACGACTGGCTTTACTAATTTGTGATACCAAATACTCTGTTACTTCAGAGTGTACAATATTGTTTAATTTGTTGTCAATGCCAAGTAATCTAATGTGATTACTGATTAGTACAAGCATTGGCATTGTCCTGTCAATTTTGTGATACTTTCTCAGTTATTTTATTATACACTATGCTGTAAAATATTATATACCTTAAATGCTATTGCTCTAATGTTCTAATTATATAATATATATTTTTGCTAATTTTATAATGCATAATAAAATATAATGTAAATTACTAGAACTAGAATATACTGTTATTGCACTGTTTACAGTGACTTTATCAGCGATGGAGAAATCTCATTTAAATGTTTATTGTACATTTTGTAAACATCAACACAAGTACAAATAAAAAAAACATGCATCCATAAAAAAAAATCAATTGAAGTAAAAAAACTAAAAGATGATGCATTCATAAAAATCAATCAATAAAGGAAAACACAAAAAATGCATCCATAAAAATAAATAAATTGAAGTAAAAAAAAATCAAAAAAAAATTATGCAATCTTAAAAAGCAATCAATTCAAGGAAAAAAATACAAGCAATGAAAACAAAATGAATTAAAAAATAATGTCAGATGTAAATGTCATGTGACATTTTAGCAATGAAACAGTATGTGATACTGATGTATGAGAAGATTATTATGTAATTTCCAAGTCTCCAACAATGATGATGGCATGAATACAACTATGATGTTTACCAGTTAAAAATGGTGCCTCAAGACACCTATCATTTATCAACATAAACTGGCCTTTTGACTCATTCAATGCATAAAAAAGGATTTCAACAAACTATGATTTTTAAGTGAATTGTCAAATGCAATTGTTGCCAGTAGTCTTCTAAGGTGATATGTGCAAGCATTTGGAATGGAGTGTCAACTCTGTGATGCTATCTCTGTGATAGCTGCTATTACATTTATTGCTAACTCTAATATTAACACAATTGCCATTTTCCTACTGGTCTTTATCATTTCTGAGTATTGTTACTCTGTTAGTTCAAAGTTTATTGTCATTTATATAACCAATGAGTTATCTCATTAATTATTTTATAATACCAACACAAGTACAAAAGAGTGCATTTATAATAATCTGTCAATGCAAATTAAAAAATGCATTCATACAAATCAGTCTACACTTGTGTAAAAAAAACAAAGAAAGTGTTCATTCTGTGTTGGTTTCTATTACATTATTATCTTGTTATAATAATATTTGCCACGACTGGCTTTATTAATGTGTAATAAAAAATACTCTGTTACTTCAGAGTGTACAGTATTTTATAAGTTCATTTGTTGCCAAGTAATCTAATGAGATTACTGATTAGTACAGACATTGGTTTTGTCCTGTCAATTTGAGGATACTTTCTCAGTTATTTTATTATACACTATGCTGTGAAATATACTATAACTTATATGCTATTGCTAATTTTATTATAATTTTCTAATTATATTATATAATTTTACTTATGCATAATAAAATATAGTGCATATTACTAGAACTAATACTAGAATATACTGTTATTGCACTGTTTACAGTGACTTTATCAGCGGTGAAGAAATCTCATTTAAATGTGTATTGTACATTTATTTTGTAAACATCAACACAAGTACAAATAAAAAAAACATGCATCCTTAAAAATAAATCAATTGAAGTAAAAAACTAAAAGATGATGCATTCATAAAAATCAATCAATAAAGGAAAAATACAAAAAAATGCATCCATAAAAATAAATCAATTGTTAAGTAAAGAAACAAAAAGATGATGCATTCTTAAAAATCAATCAATTCAAGAAAACAAAAAAAAAGGAAAACAAAACGTATTAAAATATTATGTCAAATGTAAATGCCATGTGACATTTTAGGAATGAAAGAGTATTGTGATACTGATGTATGAGAAGATTATTATGTAATTTCCAAGTCTCCAACATAGAGGATGACAATGAAGACACTGATGTGTTAATACTTAGAAATATTGAAAAATATCAATATTATTGACATAAATCAAATCAGCCCAAGTCTCGCCCATTGAATGTATATTTTGGGACCACCCAGTATTTATATCACATGTAGGACGTAGGTACTTGTTCAGCTTTCAAGCACTTTCAAATAAAACGGAATTCAATTGAATGGACAAACGTAGTATCAACATTTAGCAACGCTTTTACTTAATAATAATAATATTGATAACTTGTTGAATTAAAATGGTGTCTCAAACACACATCAAGTCTCAACATCAACTGGCCTTTTGACTTATTCAAGCCATGACTATGATCTTTCAAACTGTGATCATTGATTACAGAGATTTTACAAATGCAATTGTTGGGTAATAATTTGTTGAAGCATTTATTATGGTCGTGTCCATTCCTTGATTTTCTTGATGATAGTATTATCTATCTTGCTATTACTATCTTTGTTACAACATTTGCCATAATTGAATTGGCCTTAAATAATATACTAAATACTCTGTTATTTACTGTTTACAGTGATTTTATAAACAATTGAGAAGTATATTTAATTTTTTATTGTCAGTTTAAAAATATCAACAGAAATAAAAAAAAAATCATTCATTAAAAGTCTTTCTATGCAAGTAAAAAAGGAAAAGAAAATGCATTCATACAAATCAATCAACAAAAATATAAAAAAAAAATAATTTAATCTGTGATGATTTCACTGTGAATAATTGCCAATATTGGCTTTTTATACCAAATACTCTGTTATTTCACTGTTTATATTGAGTTTTTAAGTACAATTATTTCCTGAAAGTTTGTAAAGGTAATTTATACAAGCCATTGGGATGGTTGTTACATTCTGTGATGTTCTCTGTGATTTATGATGTGAGTAATATCTTCTTGCAAATGCTATCTTTGTTAAATAACATTTGCCATAATTATGGCCTTAATTCCAAATATTCTGTAGTTCACTTACAGTGGAATAATATAATCAATTCTCAATAAATCTACTATCGTTATTTAAAAATATCAACAGAAGTAATAAAAAATCAGGAAATGCATTGATAAAGTCAATCAACACATTTTAAAAAAAATATCAAAATTAAAAAAAAACATTTATATCAATATCAATCAATCCTTTTTATCAATACTTTGTTATTTCATTGTTTATATTGTTTCAATTGCAAATGTTGCCAAGTAATCTATGGTGATTTGTACAAGTCTTTGGTCTTGCCCCAAGGAAGGGTCTTGTCATCTCCATTATGTGATACCCACTCTGTGATTATTCACTATGCTAATTGAAGTATAATAGATACCTTATGCTATTGCTCATTTTATTATGTACAACTTGGCCAATACTGACCTTATGTATACCAAAATACTCTGTTATTTCACTGCTTCGTGATTATTTTAAGCAATGGAGAAATCTTATTAATTTGTTTATTGTACATTTTGTAAATATCAACACATGTAAAAATGAAAATATTCATACAAATCAATGTAAGCAAAAGATAAAAAGATGGTGCACTTATAAAAATCAATCAGTATTTATAAGCAAAAACAAAAATGCGCCCATAAATATCAATTAACACCAGTAAAAAACAATTAAAAAAATAAAGATGCATCCATACCAATCAATCAATACAAGTAAAAACAAAAAGATGATGCATTCAAAAAAATGAATCAAGCAAAAGATCAAAATAATACCAATAAAATGAATTCATAAAATCAAATGAAAATGTCATGTGACATATTGGGATGAAAAACTGTGGTCTATGTGATGTAGCACAAAATTTTTATGCAATTTCCAAGTCTCCAACAATGATAATGCAACAACAATCAACATGAAGACAACTATGATGTTTACCAGTTGATGCCTCAGACACCTACCATTTATCAACAAAAACTGGCATTTTGACTCATTCAAGGCATGGAAAAGTATTTCAAACTGTGATTTTCCAAATGATTTTTCAAATGCATTCTGTGATGCTTTCTCTGTGATAGGTGCTATTACATTGCTATTGCTAACTCTATTATTAGGATTTGCCATAACTGGTCTTTATCAACTGTGAGTATTGTTACTCCGTCAGTTAACAGTTTACTGTCATTTTTATAACCAATGGAGTTCTCTCATTAAATTTTGTATAATACCAACACAAGAACAAAGTGCATTTATAAAAATATGTCAATGCAAATACAATCAAACAATTAAATAATGTACTATAACCAATAATTAAAAGAAGTAAAAAAGAAAAGAAATGGAAATACAAGAAAAAATGCATTCATAAAAATCAAACACACTTGTGTAAAAAACAAATAAAGTGTTAATTCTGTGTTGGTTTCTATTACAGTATTATAGTCTTGCTATCTCTATTATATAACATGCCATCAATATACATACTCATATCTCAATACTCAATATATCACATCATCTTATATCAATTGTGACACTGATACGTGCTCTGTTATTTCAGAGTTACAGTGATGTTTACATGTTTATATGCAATTAATTTTGTATACGTTTTAAATATCAACACATGACAAACGCAATCACCCAAATAGTTCAAATAGGTATCATTAATTTTAAATCATATTGAAATGTCATGTGACATCTTGGCAAGAAAAACTGTTTGAGATGTATGACAAGATAATGATGTAATTTCCAAGTCTCCAACAATGTGTTGCCATGGTAAAGCGGTAAAGCCTTTGTTGCAATGGAAACGTGCTAAATGTCCTATACTTGTAGTACAGAAGCTTTTGAAGAAATGATACTATTCCAATATTTTCACTACCTATGTTCATTGTGGTTATTTAATTGACAGGTTATCTATGTAAGTCAATTCATTCGTCAATGACTGTGTTGTGTGCCAAGCCAACTTCCACGTGTGCATTCACATAAAGTCGTCTTAGAAATGTCAAGTAGACAGCAAGCAGTTTTAGAGAGAGAAAAACGTCATATGAATTGTGTGTCTCTTTAATTTGTCGAAATATCGAGGTTCAGTGGAAAACCTTGGAAACAAATGGGCTTGAACACAGAGACCTAGCTCACCAGCCCAGCTGGAAAGGGGTACCTCTGTGTCAGCCAACTTGAGTAAATTCAAAGAAATATATACAACGTAGTTTTTCTTGTACAATAGAATAGCATCAACTTTGCAGACAATGACGCTTGAACATAGAGACCTAGCTTACAGCAATTGTGAATCACTGCTGAGAGGTACCTTTATGTCTCTTGCCGAGTCAATAAAATAATACATTTAGAGAAAGAATGTGATTTCATTCAGTTATTTCAGAAAGAACATTTTAAAGTATCAAACATTTTAACTGCTGTTGTCGCTTGTTGTTGAATTGACGTGATTGATGGAGAATGGTTTCTAATATAAATCACCTGTTTCATTTACGGGTTTTACAGGCAGTTGTTTGCACACACAGTCACGGACTACAGGGGGTGGGGAGATGCTGGAATGTGGTTCTAACTTCCCTTGCATCACTTTCCCTTTCACTCACAGTCATAGGACATAGGGGTTGGGGGAGCTGATGGAATGCGGCAGAACATTGCCTCACTTTCACTGTCCAATAGGGGTTGGGGGAGATGATGGAATGCGGAACCATGTGAATCGAGGCCGATTGTATTGGATTATTTATATTCTCTCATTAGATATTTACAAGTATCAGACCAGCTGTTTGTCAGTAAATCAGTAGCAAAATGTCTGTTCAAGTTAAATGTTTTATCCTCAAACATGCATTTTATGTGGCATATTTTAAGTTTGTTTAAAACTCAAAACATGTTATTTCAGGAGATTATTTTTCTCTGGGAAACTTGAAGTAATAGATCGAAAAATTACCGAAATATTCAATATCCAGGGTTTCATATCTGATGTTACTAATTATTATACTTAAATAGTTTTGTTACTAATGAGCAATTGTTGCCAATGTTTTTATTATTGAGCGAGCGAAGCGAGCGTCTCCTTTTGGCTCTTTTGGCACGGACCTCTGTTTTTTTTTTTTTTTGTTTTTTGTATTTTTTTGTTTTTGTTTTTGTCTGTTAATAGACGATATACAGGTCGCACCGTTTCACCTATCGATCTGAAATTTTGCACATATGTAAAACCAACCTTCTCTGTTTGCAGGCCCCAAATTTTTTTTAAATCCATTCATTGGTTAAAATTTAAATAAATATCTCCCGATAGGCTGAAAAATGAAAACGGTCTTCGATAATTCTGATCAAACTCATATTTTGGCTATACAGGTCAGAGTTTTTCTTTGATCGAGCTGAAATTTTGCACACATGTAGAGACAACCTTCTCTGTTTGAAGACCATAATTTTTTTGAAATCCATTCATTTGTTAAAATTTAAATAAATATCTCCTGATTGGCTGAAAAATGAAAACGGTCTTCGATATTTCAGATCAAACTCATATTTTGCATGATTATTAAGACAAACATTGTCTCTTATTTTACAAAATTTCATCCCAATTAGTTAAGAACGTATGAACTTATTAACATTTTTCATATCTGTCAGTAATGAAGTATCAAAATGAATGTTTTCCAGTGCCAGTTGAATTGCATCTGATTTGCTATATTTACCAGGATGCTTAGATGTTATTTTCAAGTTTCAATGAAAAGCATAATATGTTGTGTTGATTGTGTGATCATATTTCAATTCAATATGGATGTATATGTTTTCTGTGATTGTGTACGCATTTCCTGTTCGAGAATTTGCACGTCCCCGTGCTCGCTCACCAACGCGTTACACTGAGCGTTTTCCTAGTTATCATTATTTGGTGGTGGTTGATTGTGTGTGTTGATTGTAGTATTTTTATTATATTAGGTACCTACATTACATTACGTACTTCATAAATATGTATTAATTTATTGCTATATTTATTCTCATTTTACAGTATTATTCTGTCCATTTAGTCAATATTTTGTCATTATATTTGTAATGTTGAAGTAGGTAGTTTACTTTTATTTAATCCTTGATTAAATTATTTATGAGTGGTCTATCCTTCATTTCGATCCTTTTGTTATCAGCTATTTCCAGTAGTTGACCGACTTGTAATAAGTCTTTGCCCATCTCTTCATAATGCACTGTTAGGGAAGTTGCGCTTAAAGAATTAGCTCAAGTCCTGTTAGTTTTGGACATATGAAAGCAAAAGTTCAAGTTCACAAAATACAATTATTCCAAATTTGCAGTTAGACCTGCTAAAATCCATTCACTGTAAGTAGTTTTTCAACGTTTACTCTTTAAAAGGGTTGTTCAATGATCTGTCGATAAACATAGTTCACTTATATGAACTATGAGAGAAGTTCCATTTGCGGTAAAATCGCAAATAAACGCAGGTAGAAAATTTGAGGTCAGCTGAACATTTCCGCCGGCCGCGTTGTTTCGACACGAGGAAGCTGATTGGTCACGTGTTGAGATTGCGTATCGCGTGACAACGCAGGCTCGGAAGGAAGTATCAAAGACTCGCTCGGAACGCTCATCGATCAACATTACAACAAGTAAGTTCCTTGTCATGACCAGTGACTCAGGTAATGTGTTGGAGATGGAAATATTCCTCGTTGATGGGCGACAATTCCTAGCTTGCACGAACTTCTTTTGTTTTATCAGCAATGCAAAATTATTGAATTTTCCACCAGGACGGACATAACGTTGTCACGTTGAAGGGCAGATAATAACTTTATTGAGGTCAATCGATGTATTTTTGTAATGTGAGTGATTTCTCTTCGTACTAAAGATATCTCCGGAGCCTATACAATTTCCCAGGTAGCCATTACTAAAATATCGTCAAAAAAGCAGAGAAACACAGCTATTCTGCGAGCCATCAAGATGGTAGCATAGGCAACAATGAGATGACATCTTGTTCAAACTATGAATAGGGCGATGCAAAGATAGGACGTCAGGTCGGTCACTATTGGCGCTAGCGTCGAGGGAGGTCACTTTTAAATCAAAGTATATCTTGCTACACAGACCGTATCTTACTTATAGTTACCCAGTTCTGTCTGTGTGTCAGGAACGCCTGCGCGCGCATCCTCTCAATTTCGCGCGCACACTCTCTACGTTGTATTTAAAATTAAAATGGTCGACGTTACATTGCCCAAATCATGTCCAAAATACATCTTCTGCTCTTTGTGCATAAATAAATACTGAAACTTACCTAAATGGCAATCCTTATCCCTTTGTGAAGAATAACTGTCCAAATCTTTACATTATATTGAAAACGGCACTATTTTGTACTTAAAATGGTGGCCTTTCATTGCCAATCGTGTCTAAAAATACGTCTTTTGCCTTCGCAAAGTAAAGAAATAACCATAACTTACCTAAAATGTAATCCTTATCCCTTTGAGTGTGTAAAAAATCTATTATAACACATAATAACCGTTCAAAAGAGACATTACATATAGAAAACTTCTTCACGCTAAGAAACGTCAAAGTGTAATTTTTCTAAATTTTTCATTTCCTGTGTATTTTAGAGGGCCATGAAAACCAAACAAAGCTGATAGATTTTTAACATTGGCCTCAAGATACAATTTGCAAACGATCAAACGTATTATTTTCTTCCTACATTTAATCAACACGGCTCTGTAACCCTCAAACCAACTAACCGACGAAGTTCTTAAATAATGTTGTTAGATTAATCATTTTCAGTCGTTTCTTATTTCGAAGAGTGGTCTGTATTATTGAGTCATGTATTGACAACGAATTCATGTTGCTGTTGATAAAGTTTAAAGCCCCAATGTTTAAGTTTTACATTGTCAACTGAACATCTATACCTTAATTAGAGGTAGATGGGCTGAAGTCCATTTCAATATTCTTGAAGTGAGCTCAGAGAACTGTATTTCTGACATCAACCAATCATTTGTAATGGTGACATGAGTTTTTGTAAGAGAATACTTCAATATAACGTTATTTGTTAACAGTGAAACGGTACTTGATAGAGCTTGATTACAATCCAAAATTGTGCACCGCAAAATCAAACAAATTTACTTCCGCCCTACATCTGAGGAACGTATATAATGAAACCGTAGATACCATGTTTCTACGTACATTTGTGTGTTCATTTGTGTGTTTCTTCATCACAAATGAAGTAAAGGTCGTGGGCATCAGGTCACGGCATCAACGTAATGTATATATATAATATATTTTTTAAGGCGCATACATTGTTTTGCTTCTTATTTTTACTTAGTACGAATACTTGGTGTAAATTTGGAAACGTATATGAAATTGTTTCATCATAATAAGTATGATCAAATTGCTTTTCTTCGTTCCTCATGTTAACGTATTCTGTTAAGATTGGGTCATCAACGACGTCAAGTGTATTAACGACGCACACTCTGCTGACAAATATTGCTGTCGTTTTATATTTACGCATAACTCACTGGTGCACATTGGTCATGTTTTACATGACGGGTCCCTCTAGTTTTCATAAGAATTGAGAATAAGAATTAATGTTGATATTTGGTTATGTACCGAAATAGTGGATAATTAAAGATGATTAAAGTGTAATGATGATATTTTGAGATCGTGTAATGACGGCTGTCGGTATGTATTTTTGTTTCCAAGGCTATCTTGAAGGGCTCACGGCATAATGGAAACAATGAAACAACTGAGGCGGTGTTGTCTCTTTATGACATGGATTTTGATTTAGTAATTGCAATATCTTCTTATTTGCAAACATGTTAAATAATACTAGAGTAAAAAATGGATATAATATCTAAACAGTAAGTACATTCTTATGCCTGTCAAAAATATTTCGCGCGTTATAGTTTTGAGTTGACCTGTCTCGATGGTAGCGCCATGCAAGCGGGAGAAAGTTAAGCTAATGCCATCCCAGTTCAAATTGTAGGAGATAAAGTTAAGTTACTATTGAAACCTTGAAATCTATGGTCAATCCACAGTCATTGGGCTCAATTTTGAATATGATTTTTAATGATTATTTAGATAATATTGCTGGATTGCAATATGGCTTGACCTTTTATTCCAAGGTCAATCGTTCTTAGGTACGGTGAATATATTATATCACACATTTGTGTACAGACGTGCGATTAGGTACACTTTGCCCAAATAAAATTGATCGCTCAATAACTCTGATTGACTGAATGTTAGATCGCATCATCAGAAGTGAGTCCAAGCGATCTTCTTGCCTCACTCTAATAGGTGACCTCTCGTTTCAATGATAATAACAAGCATTTATTGTTACGAACATGACCAGATGTCATTCACATTTGTACTCCGATCAATTTTAGTTGTGCCGAGTGTGCCAAGGCTAATTGTTCATTAATTATAAAATCCACTCATAGTGCAATTTAAATTTAAAAAAATAGGATTAATAAAATAATAAGAAGATGAAAAAGCCAAGTAATTGGAGTCAAAGTAGATCTAATATAATGTGTATCAGTGCCAGTCAAGTCAGTACAGTACAAATAGTAAAGTATGTACCTAGGTACATCTCTTCAGACTCTTGCAGTCACATTTGTAGGTGAAAGTTTGCATCCCACAGGGTGATGTGATGGGTCCTAGTCGTAGTAATAGTTTACTATTAGACTTTATAGTACCCCCGATAGTAAACGTAATTCAAGTCAGTGACTCACAAATTAAATCACAAATCAATTAATCAAATATTTTACAACTATATTTTGCATTGTTTATGAATATCATAAGATTACTTTGTAGAAATACGATATTTTATAAAGAATTAACAATTATTTTAATTAATTTCATGCAGTACGAATTAAGTACTTGATTTGATTTTAAGCAGTTTCTAGTAGAAACTGGCTAGATTAGGGTACTATTCTTTATTATCTCTTTATTTAATCCCGTATCCCCACATTTTTAAACGGCTAAAATATTGCAAAAAAATCGGCCTTTAAAATGAAATCAATATTTTTACTTTGTAGTTTATATTACGATTTCTACAGAAGATATAAGTGTAATTTTGAAGCTAGATCATGTTATCTTATGGGAAATTTCAAGATTTCCTTTCAAGATATCTCTTAAATTAATCCCGTGGGCCGTGACACATGTTTTTCTTTTCGTATTTGCAATATTTGAGGAAAATTTGAAGCATTTTTATTTAACACGGACTAATGATGGAAGTACTTTAATTGGTCTTCTTAAATTTACACAAATTTGCAAAGTATCTAGTGGAGTGGTCGCTCCACCCAGCCAAGTCGTACTGTACACTCACACTCACTCTACATACCGTAAATGCCTAATAAACTGAGGAGCAGACCAAACACTTTTACTGTAAGCAATGGCATTTTCGGCCTACTAGATCTCAAAATTTGTAAATCTCACATAGGTAGTTGCGAAATACGAATTACCTACTAGTAAGATTGTTTCAATGGTTTCACCATCATAATCCTGTCCCTAGGTGGTATCAATGGTGATGGTAATTCAATGATCGTTGTATGAGAATACTTTCAATAGGTAGGTACTACATTTATGGCAACATTTCTACACCTTAATTAAACACAATTTGTGTTTTGTGTATGTGTTTGTTTTGGTGATTTGACCTAGATTCCAAAAGTGTGAAATCAAAATTCTAATTATACTTGGAAATATTGAACTTTTCATGAGAAAATAAGGTGAAAGAAGGCAGTAAAACCCTCATAGGTAGCTCAGTAAATCATCCACAAACATCTGGAAATGTTAATAAAACGAAACTACCTAGGTACATAAACTACACCTATAGCTGTAGGTACACTCGACAATTCATAAAACGGTATTTGAAATAAATGGATTGCCTGAAAAAATGTGATGGCATCATCTGATGAAGTCTATACTTACTCGTCATCTACCTCTAGTAGGTGAGCTCTGATTTCATTGATAATAACAATGATTGATTGTCAATGAACTTAACCAGCAGCCAATCTGTTTCGTTCAAATACCGTTTTATGAATTGTCGGGTGTACATAACACTCAATGAAATCTACATGTGGGAAAGCAGATAAAACGCAGGACTCAATATCAAGTAAAAGCATTTACATTTGCTCTCTGGGATTCGTGACTGCTTTATGAAATGTTTTCGTCCGTGTTAAGGGTGTTCCAGGGTTACGACATAGGAATGAGAATTTGTTGTAATTCATACCAAAGATTAGTTAAACCATACAACTAGCAAAAAATATTTGCCCCTTACAGTATGATATAATTAGATATTCTTGATTGAATATCACTTTTCCCCCATAAGACAACACAGGGAGAATTGAAATCGTCGAGTAGGTACCTAATATTGGTCTTAAATTGCTCCTGAAACCGCAAAATGAATTTCCAAAAAGTTGCTGCGCGGCATATAAAAAATGTTTTCGACGTAATGAGGTGTTCACTTTTCGGTTTTCCTTCAAATTAAATGCCCCCAAATCATTTTCAATCATCCTAAGAGGGCTGAATATCCAAAAATTCGCTGCGCGTGATTTTACCTGGGAAATTTCAGCTTTATATGAAAGTTGACGTTTCATTTTAAACCTTCCTATGCGAAGCTGATCTAAAAAAATAGCGGAGTAAATTTTCGGAATTTACCAATGGCCATACCTAATGAAAAGTTCTGTGCACGCCTATGATCAGCACAATAATATGACAAGAAAAAGTATGTCTATGCATTGACTAGGTATACCAATACAATGGTCTATGTCAGCGGTAGAGTACTACTCAACCTGCGGCCCACGGGACCAAATTTTGTGGCCCCCCAGTTGATGTTTGAAATACCGATTTATACCAAAATGTGTCCAATGAAAAAAAAATATTCAAAAAATATAAATTCATTTGAGACATATTTGGAGAGTTGTCATGTTAGGATCCACGCATCATGCTGAAAATACGAGGAAAGCTATATCTACTTAAAAATGAAACTTCACACTTGTTGCAACGAAAATAAAGACATTTAACAATTTTCCGAAAATTGTAAAAAGTGTTTGGTTTGGCGTGTGAAATATTGTTCGATTCGTTTCATAATAAACAAAAGACACTGAATGAACCAGGCACGTAGGAAGGATCACTTATTAATTTGCTTATATTCTAAAAAAAAACGTCCTGCGGGGCAACAATTGGAGGATAGTTTGCTTCAGTTCGTGCATTTTAGAGCCCCAGAATCACTTTTAAATTGTTACATTCTAAAAATAAAAAACGCCCTGCGGGGCTAAAACTGAGGGACATAGCAATTTGTGGATGTAAAAATATAATTACATTATTTCATCAGAATATTTCAGGTAGAAAATATTATTAATTTATAGATCAATAATTTATCAAATCCACTGGATGCTACAAATTATATCTATATCATTTGTACCTAACCTAACCTTACCTTTAGGTTTATTAAATAATTATATAATTATTAATACAAATATTTGACCATACCTATATAAAATCTAGGATTATAAGTGGAGTTATAATCCTAGATAAAATAAATCTCTAAAAATGTAAATTTACTGGAATCATAATTCTTGGCGCGAAATGATTAGGCGCATGCGCAAAGGGCACTGCCTACTGCCAGTCACCACAGCCTTCTAGTTCGAATGTTATGATTTATGAATTTGTGGCGCGCCGTGAACTTGTGAATGTGAAGTGAAGTGAAGAACTCATATTTCGAAGCTTTGTAGGTTTATCTTTCCCGATGCCACCGGTCAATGAGCCAAAAACTCTCTTTGCCCTTGCTAGAGAAACAATCAGCGAATTAATCATCACGAAATGTATTGCAATTGAAGACGGTTACAACGCAAGTCGGACGCGTAATCTAACCTATAATAATCCAGCATGTGCAGCTGCAATTCTGATTCTTCATGACGCATTGTTTGATTATGTACCACCAAGGATGTACAATTTCATATGTGCAGCAGTGCAATCGACTCATCGTAAAAGAAAAAGAAAAATTCGAAACTTACGTATTCTCTACGGGGTCTTAGTGAACGAGAATTTGACAAGCCTGAAAGTAGGTGGCCGTATGGATTACGGTGTTGACCTGTGCAGGATTCCTAATTGTATTCCAAGTCTGAAGAACATAGTCAAACTGAATCTACGATATGTAAAATCCGATGTCCTTAACGCTGTCATCAATGCGTGTGAAAAATTAGAAGATATTTCATTGCCTGGCAGCGGACGATCATTGGAAGCAATATGTTCTTTGGCGAACAAGTGTCCCAAACTTCGCATCATTTCCCAGGTGTACGGGTTCGATGGTTCTTTACCCAATGAGACTGCGAAGATTGTGGTATGTACCTACCTATTGGAGCTACACTCATTCATGGTCATGTCCTGTACTAGGTACCTACCTACTGTAAAGTAAAATCCTTTACTCTTTATATTTGTATCAAGTACCTACCTAGTACTTTTAATCATCAACTTTGCCTCACAAACATTATCATTATCAAAGGAATTCCAATCCAACCAACTTATTTCAATAGATTTCACAGTAGCTTCAAATACAATCAATGTATATACACAAGTATGTTATAGATATTTTATGTCCTTGTTGACCACTATTCAAATTCTGCAGGGTGATTGTATAACTTTCTTAGCCGAGATAATGGATCGTTATCTATACCAATTGATGAAAGTTATCATTGTTAACCATTTAAATTGTGCAAAAGCTACGAGGATATGAAATATAATCACATTATTTATCTCAGGAAGGCGACTTTAAGCACTTTGAATTGCTTTACCTTCTGGGCTAAATTACTTTCATCAATTGGTATAGATAACGATCCATTCTCTCGGCTAAGATGTTATACAATCGCACTGCTGGTCAAGTCACAAAATTAATTCTTCTGACACCTATAAATATCAACAAAGATAATTCTTTGATATCAACATGACAGTTCTTCAACTTATCACATTTATGATTCATTCAACATAAACATACAATCATAAGTTAAAGAAAGGATCAACATACCTATAGCAATATATAACTTCTCATCCTTATTTTCACATCCTTTTAGTAGTCTAAATCTATCTTATCGATTCAACCTCAGTCAAGCAAACAACTACCTAGTCCATCGCCTGATAAGGGTGGGAGCTCCCTCCCCCCCACCCCTGCGGACTTGCTGAGACTATATTTTTTTGATAGAGGGTCTATTTGAAGTGAAAATTCACTTGTCTGCACTTTGACCCCTGGTGGGTGTGGTGTACAGGGGGGGGGGGTTAAAGTGCAATTTTTTTTACGTTTTTGAGTAGGTGCTTTATTAATTAATTGTGACAAAACGGTCAGAGATAGAGTCTCTCTGAACACAATTTAGAAATGGGATATAAAACTACACTGCATATAGTATTTTAAAAAATCTCCTTCTACCGTCAAATCAAAATTTTGACTTTTTTCCAAAAAAAATTAAAATGCTTTGAAAATTAAAAAAGTGAAAATCAACCAATAGAAGGTTACTTTGGAAGTTAATATAAGATGTTTAATGGCCCTAATCAGTACTTCCGTAGCTCCCAAAAGGCAAAAAATTCATTTTTTTTACATTTTCAAAAATAGTTTTACATACGTGATCAGAAGAAAATACTGTGATTTTTTTTATCACATTCGGGAGTGGTAGTTATTAAGAGTAAAAAAAATATTTTACATATGCCCCCCAAACCAAAATTTTGATTTCTTCCGCTTTTTGGGGTTTCTTAACTATGTTGGGCGGAATCGCCCCCAACCCATGGGGATTTTCAGCGACCAAATTTTTTTTTGGTAGAGGGTCATATTTTAAGTGAAAATTTACTTGTCTGCACTCTGGCGCCTGGGGGGTGGGGTGTGTAGAGAGGTATAATTTGGGAAATTTTGAGACGTACAAATAATTGTTGTGATGTCCTACCAAACCTTACATTCCCCACTGCCTTCTCAACACCCTTCCCGCCATCTTGATCACACCCCCTTGCATCACTTCCTTTAGCCCAGCTCCCATCATGCACCACACCACCACCAGCTACCCTACTTCCTCTCCCCAGTACAGTCTCTGCCTAGCCTCTCTACACAACAGACATTCAATAAACACTCTATTGTAATCAATCATCATCTTAGTACATCTCTGCCATCCCTCACGTTTACTCACTCCACTCATCAGAACATCATAATGGCGACAAGGATGAGATAAAAAAGCAGCTCTAGAACTCAATCAGCAGAAGAATTAAACAGTGAGTAAAACGTAATCAAAAGTGAGGTTAAGAGATTCACACGTGATGGCTCAAAACATCACAAGCTACCCACACTTCAGCGTGTGCGACCACAAGGCAAACCTTGGCGAGGCATGGCGACGCTGGGTGTCCCGGTTCGACACCTATTTAGAAGCACACGACATCACAGCTGCGGGCCGGAAGCGTGCCCTTCTCCTCACATGCGCCGGGGAGGAGGTGCACGACATCTTCGACATGCTTCCGGAACCAGACATCGCTCTGGCAGTGGGAGCAGCCCAGCCGGACGTCTACACGATCGCAAAGGAGAAACTGGCCAGGAGGTTCGTGCCCTGCGCCAACATCGAGGTGGAGCTACTCCACTTTCGCCAGGCCCAACCGCTGGAGGGAGATTCCCTTGACTCCTTCCACAGCCGGCTGGTGAAGCTCGCTTCGACGTGCCGCTTCCATGACCAGGCCCGTGAAATCAAGACACAGCTAATCCTGCACACGACCCCAAGACTACGCCGGTACGCTCTGCGACACGCAGACGCCACGCTGGACGCGCTGCTCACCGAAGGCCGTCTCCACGAGCTGACGGAGCAGCAAGCTACGCTCCTGGAGCGCGAAGTCCAGGAAGCAGTCCAGGTGGCCAACGCGGTAAACCGGCAAGCGATTAGACAGCGACCTCGAGCCAGGTATGGAAAGAACTGCAGCAACCACAAACCAGACAAACCGGCAGCTCAGCACCAGCAGAGTCATCAGAACTCCCCAGAACCGGCTAACCAACCAGCACGACAACACCCAGGCCATCAACCACGGCACAGACAATCCAACTCACGTCAGTCCTGCCTGCATTGCGGAGGCGCGTGGCCACACGAGGGCGGTCAAAGCCGCTGCCCAGCCCGCAACCAACAATGCAATAAGTGCGGCAAGATGGACCACTACGCAAAAGTGTGTCAATCGAGCCACCAACCAGGAAGAGATCGGGCGAATGCAGCCAACAACGCTCCGCAGGACGCCCAACACTACTCCGGTTCCAGCTCCGAAGAGTCGATGCACCTCACCGCTGACGTAAACGCGATACACGGTGACAGTCGAATAACGGCCAACATCACAATGTTCAACTCCAAAGTAAAATTTCTAATAGACACAGGCACGACAGTGTCCATCATGTCGGAGGCCACGCATAGTACACTCAAGCAGCGCAGTCCCCTCAGGAAGACCGACACAAAGATTGTACCCTACGGGAGCAACAAGAGCCTCGACGTGATTGGCTGTTTCACAACCACGCTGAAATACAACAACCACACAATCGACTCTATCATCTACGTCATTCGAGGAAACGCAACAACCCTGCTCTGCTGCTCAGACTCAATCGCACTAGGGATCATCTCAGTCGCCCAAGCTACGGATCCAGAAGAAACCATCCTAGAGTCACTAGTCTACGACTTTCTGCTAACACGAGACAAACTCCTAGCTCGAGCATTCCAGAAGAAATCAAAAGCGAGTCCTCTGCCGGAGAGATCACCATGCATCCGTGAATTGCTCAAAGAATATCAACGAATTCCGCTCAAGAAGAAGTCATCCACGAGTCCCAAGATCAATCCCGAGCTACACTCCAGCGAGTACGCAAGACAAACAACCACAATGACACAAGCGAAACCAGGTACGATGAAAGTGAAAACCAGACGGACGAAAGAATACAGTTCAGACAACAGCTCCAGCGAAGAGGAAACACTAGCCACGGCAAAAGCAAAGTTACCGACCACCTACGACCCCAACCCTTTCACCATCACCGGAGTAAAGGGAACGCAAATGACGGCCTGACGGGGAACGCAAATGATCACCAGAAATGCATCGCATTTCAAGAAATACGTCTCCACTCCACCACTGACGCCAAGACGAAAAACGATTCCCCAGCGCAAGGCCAGACCACCGCCGGAGGACGACCACTACGATACGCCCCCCGACGAGCAGTCCCGAGCCTGTCACTCCAGCCGCTGTCGCGGAGCCGTTCATCGTAGCTCAACCCGCTGAACCAGCCGAGGACCCGGGACCTAACCCACTACAACCTCGAAGGACCCGGACAGCGCCTGCTCATCTTCACGATTTTGTTCTTTCGTAATTTGTCACTAATTGAGCGAACGTAGCGAGCGTCACCACGGTACTCTTATGGCACTTTCTCTGTGTGTTTTTTTTTTTTTTTTTTTTGTGTGGACACAGCCCAGGTCAAACCGCTCAAGCAATCGATCTGAAATTTTGTACACATACTAACGTAATCTATGAGGTCCCTGGGATCGTTTTTGAACGGGCTCCTGTGATTGGTTCAAATTTTAAAAAAATTATCTTTCGATTGGTTGTTCCGATCAATTAGAAATTTAGCAAAGTCATTTCAACCAACAATTTACCCAATCATAATAAATTTCAGCCAAATCCTCCCATTGGTTCAAATTTGAAACCATTTTTACGGTAATTTTTGTAATTTAAACTAGAGCAGATTGACCGATCAACTTGAAACTTCGCGTGGTCATTGGTACCAACATTTGAGATATTTTTGCCAATTTTCAGTCTAATCTGTCATTATTTTCAAAAGTTTTGTCATTTTAAGGTCATTTTATTCCATAATCTTGAAAAATGTATACTAAATTGTCATCCCTGCCTTCTTTAAGCTTCTGTTCCAAGGCAAGGTCTGTAGAGCAGCCAAGCTATCCACAATGTACAGTAAAATGAAAGCATTTTTGAGCTAGCGCATAAAATCGGATGCAGTACGAAGGCCAAATCCTCTAATTGGTTTAAGTTTAAATAATGTCTTCTGATTGGTCGACAATAAAAATGTTCACATTAAGTTCAAATTTTGCATGGTGATCAAGACCAACTTAATATTAAATTTTACATATTGTAAGCCCAATCAGTCAAGTATTAATTGTAATTTTACGAGTTTAGTATGGGATGTCACAAGAGATTTCTGGAGAAGGTATGTAGGTAAGACTTCACGACACAATGGATCTGTTATTCATCCAGAGTATTATGGAGATTGAAAAATTGCAGAGAAAATCGTCTTGTGCCGTGTCGTGCATCGTTACTATGGGGATGTTGCATGTTCTGTGCTCGCTCATCAACGCGTTACACTGAGCGTTTTCCTAGTGTATTTTGTCATATTCCAGTCTCTTGCATTTTGTACATTCCTGCCACATTCTCTTTAAAGAGGAGGAGGATGTGATGTCCTACCAAACCTTACTTTCCCCACTGCCTTCTCAACACCCTTCCCGCCATCTTGATCACACCCCTTTGCATCACTTCCTTTAGCCCAGCTCCCATCATGCACCACACCACCATCAGCTACCCTACTTCCTCTCCCCAGTACAGTCTCAGCCTAGCCTCTCTACACAACAGACATTCAATAAACACTCTATTGTAATCAATCATCATCTTAGTACATCTCTGCCATCCCTCACGTTTACTCACTCCACTCATCAGAACATCACAATGGCGACAATACGATAATATATTTTATATATCTGATTTTATATTTGTAAATAAGATATAAATATACACTCTTCTGTTTTTTTTTCTAAAGCGTTACCCCCCGGGGTCAAAATTTTGACTTTTTCACATGTTTAAAAAGTAGTGTTAATACATGAAAAACATCTGAAAACAATTAAAACAGTACAACATCGTATTCATTGTTCGCTTTCATCCTAAATGATCTTCTTCAATCATCGTAAACCACCCTCGTTACCTTTTCCATGACTTGACCAGATAACGTTAGACTATCTCCCACACCTCCAACAATTCTTCCATTTTATTATCAATTAATTATCTCATAAAACCATATCGTCTTCCACAAGTTGGTGGCAAACTTCCCTAATTTTCACCCCCGTTTGCGCCGCTACACTAAGTTGCTGACAAAATAATAGGTACATCCATTAAAAGTAGTGTACCTACCTAAATACATATTTTTAAATTACTAGGAAAACGCCCTGTGTAACTCGTTGATAAGCAATACTTCGTGTTGCACATGCAATTTGATATGAATTTGCAAGTTTCTGGTCTACAGACCTTGGAAAGGGCCGACATGAAATGTGTCACAGAAGCAGTGATAAAATATGTGAAGAAATTCCTTCAAGAAATTTGACAAATATTTTAGTTTATTTTAGATGCTAAGTAGGTACCTAAGCAGTCTTGTGTGTGTGTATCGTTTTTAAACATGATCATATGATTATTTTTAAATTTTTAAATAGATCCTTTTGACCTATGACTAGGAAAACGCTCAGTAAGGTAAAACGTTGATAAGCGAGCCTTCACTGCATGCGATTTAATGTGTGTCACTGTCAAATATGTCCAACAGGAATTTCGTACTAAATGCACAGCAACATATTTCAGATCCACTCAATCAACAAAAAAGTATCGGTTTTCTATTGAGACTTAACGTGGCTCAACCGATCGAACATTCCAAAATATTTATTTTTTGAAATAACCATCATGAATTACTTTTTCCACCATTTGAACTCTATTTAAGGATAAACAAATCATAAAATGTCATTTAACTTGCAACTCCTGTCTTACAGCGAGGTTTAAAATTATTGCCTTCCGAGAATGAACAAAACTTAAAACACAGGAGGTATAGGAAAATCATTGCGTTTTTGGCGTATAACTTCTAAAATAGCATATGTTGGTATTGTTTTCAATTTTTTCCCTAATACCAGAAAAAAAGGAAAATCATGAAAATCATGAAAATTTTCATGAAAATTTCAAAAAAAAAATGTCAATAAAAATCCCATCACTAGGCATGATTATTAATAAGTAGACAAAAAATTATGAAAATCTGAGACCATGCCCGATTGGATGAGCCACCTTAAGAATAGCAATCTATACACTTTGGTAGGTACATAAAGCAAAACAGATTCAATTGTGCAGTAAAAAACAATAATTTCGATAGGTAGGTACTTCATTTCTGACAGTTATTAAAACTGTCGATAAGTGCATATGTTCTTGACTGATTGGGCTGAAAATTTGTTAAATATTAAAGACAATGTTGGTCTTTAACGACCATGCAAAATATGAGTTGGATCAGATTTATCGAAGACAATTTTATAGGTCAAACGGTGGTGTGGCTACATGCCATTTTAAGTACAATACTTAGGCTGCACATCAAGATTCCGATGAAATTAATAGAGAGGTTTTGCTGGAAATCATTAACCTTCTGCACTGATAGTAATGAATATTTTGTAAAAAATTTGCCAGATCCGTTACTTCGTTTAAAAGTTAATACAAAATACACTAATAAACAAACCAAAAAAAAGACATTTGTGCCATAAATATAAAAATGGAGACGCTCACTCCGCTCGCTTGATGACTTATCGCATCGTCACTGTGGCCAACATTGACCCGGGTATTTTTGCCCATTTTCAGACTACTCTGTCATTATCTTCAAAAGGTATGACAATTATGGACATTTTTAGCTACCTAATCTTAAAATTTGCAAACTTATGCCAAGAATTTTCAGATATTTTATCACTGCTCTCTTGACGCTTACAGTTCCACGGTAAAGCAGAAACTTGCAAACTCCACGCAATGAAAGCGCCCTTATCAACGAGTTACACATCATCTTCCTATTAGTTTTGAACCTTCCATGACTTATTGTGAAAGTATAATAATAATAAATAATGTAATAATAATTATAAATTGTATAATTAATGAATTTAAAATGCTGTCATTTCATGGCCTAGAACCTTGCAAAACTAGTGGCGAAAGGCTGAACTCTATTCGAGAAAATAAGGAACACGGCTGACCTCTGGTGGATTCTTTGATACTAGACATAAAGTCGTCTGCAGTCGATCTGTAGATTGGAAAAGGGTCATTTTAGTTTCCAGTCCCCTACTTTACCTGCGTGCGCACCATGCCCCATTGTCATGCCGAGCCTTCTCTTGGGTTGAGCTCGCTAAGGGGTTCGTAAAATACCTGTTTTTCAAGTAAATCCCAATCCACAGATCGGTTGCGGGTCACTTTAGGGGGGATCATGGGGATATTATATAAATTAATTATATTAAATTTGCTTATAGTTGTTTGTTATGAGTGACTGAAAAAGTAAACTTGTTTAACTAAATTTCAATTTCAATTGTTTAGCCTTTTTCACTGCACTATGGAAACACGAACTTCAAAATAAAAAAGTGCGTCTAAAAAGTTTCCTGCCAGAAGTGGCTCCATCACGTATGGCTTATTTGTTCGAATAACTGACCTCATTTCCAGCAGCCGTGGCCCCGGTAGAAAAGGGTGGTGGGTGGTGGGTGGGTGGGTGGGTGGGTGGGATAAAGGTATGAAGGTATTAAAAATCAATTGAATTATAATAAAATAAAAGCTGTAATATGTATTAATTGAATATAGTAATAGAGTTCTTTGTACATTCTAATCTTTGTACATGTTCGAGACGATTGAGTGGGTTCAAATGAAAAATTTTCAGAATACGCGCAGTAGGTAGATTGAACTTGCCGCCTTTATAAAGTCGGTTTCCTGTTGGTAGAAATAGTATAGCATAGTGATCTTTATTTGTTGTGATAATGTTGTCGATTTCACGTAAGCCAGAAAGGAAAGTACCTAAGTATAAGATAATCGAATGCAGTTGTAGAATCAGGGCCCGGTATGGCCGACATGGCCACAGCCATACCTAATGCATCAGCCTTGGCATGCAGGCTGCAGGCAGGTTAAAATACTTGTGTATTTTGAAGAAAAAAAATAACAAGGGGGTACATATCACACTTGCCACTATGGGCTGCAACCCGTTGGTGGAACCCTTGTAAGGACCAAATTATCAATTGCGCTTGTGCAAAGACTAAAATTGGTCTCTGCATATGTGCAGAACGATTACGTGAGAAATACACGTGGTTCCAGCCACGAGTTGCAGCCCAGTGTGATACCTCCTTTTTGGTAAGAAATTCCTTTGAACCGGCCAGTTGGTGTGAGATCTGAGGTAAAAATTGGTTAAAAAGGATTTTGAAAATATTATTTTTACTTTGAGCACACTTCACTTCCCTTACCCCACTTGGACCCATGTAAATTAAACCCCCCATTTTAAGCCCGTCCTAAGGTATAGCCAAAAAACTAAAAATTCGCTGCGCGGCATTTTTATGTACACTTTTTATTAATTATCGAATCTTTTTTGTTTTCTTTCAAAAATAGTACATGTAAAATCATTTTACATCCGCTCTAATGTAGCCAAAAACAAAAAAAATCGCTTTGCGGCTATTTTAGACGTGATTTTATTGCTAATGTAAAATCCTGTTTAACCCGTCCTATAAGGTACCTATAAAAATAAAAATAAATCGCTGCGCGGCATTATTATGCGTAATTACTTTTTATTAATTATAGACTTTTATTTTTTCTTTCAAAAATATAGTGCTACCTGTAAAATCATTTTAAACCCGCTCTAATGTAGCCAAAACAAAAAAATTCGCTGCCTTGCTTTTTTATGCATAGTTTTATCTAGTGGAGCGGTCGCTCCACGCCAGCCAAGTCGTACGGCACGCGCACACTCTCATATAAGGCTGGAGCAAACCCACTTTTACTGTAATTACTTTAACACAGAGTAATGTAAAATCATTTTAAACCCGTCCTAAGGTAGCAAAACCCAGGAACTTCGCTGCGCGGCATTTTTATGTGTGTTTTTTCTATCCATTATGACTTTTTCTTTTCTTTCAAAAATCTAGTATACCTGTAAAATCATTTTGAACCCGTTCTAATGAAGCCAAAATCAAAAACTTTTCTGTTTTCCTTCAAAATTATAGTACCTGTTCCAATGAAGTCGAAAACCAAAAAATCGATGCGCGGCATTTTTATGTGTGATTTTATTATTAATACAAGAAGATTTTAATGACATTCTGTTTCCTTCAAAAATATAGTAATGTAAAATTATTTTAAACTCGTCCATAGGAAGCCAAAAACCAAAAAATTCGTTGCGCGGCATTTTTATATGTGATTTTTATACCTGAATGACTTTCCTGCTTTCTTTCAAAAATATCTTACCTACCTATACCTACCTACCTACCTACCTACCTACCTGTACAATCATTTTAAACTCGTTCTGATGTAGACAAATCAAAAAAAATCGCTTTGCGCCATTTTTATTTTTGATTATATTTCTAATATAAATTACTGACTACTCTGTTTTCCTTCAATAATATCGTACCTGCCTGTAAATTCATTGTAATTCCGTCTAGAACCAAATAAAAATTCACTGCGCGGCATTGTGAGGGTACAATTCCTTAAAGAATTAAATTAATTACTTCACAGTTTTTCTATACCTTCAATTAATGTGTAATCAGTTTTAAAGTAAAATAATTCACAGTAATTCACTTTTTTGCTGTGCCTTTATTACAGCAAAAAGTGTTAAAGGAAATCGTTACAATGCACCAAAACGAATGACCTTGAGAAAAAATTTCTTGGGGGCTTCGCCCCCCCAAACCCTCTTTAAACATGGGTGGTGGGTATATGAGAAAAAGATTGGCCCCGCATGTTTTTATGGGTTCAAGCCGCCACTGACGTTAAGTGACCTTATAAGTTCCTTCACGCTGGGTCAGGTCTATTGCAAGTGAGAACAATGTCAGTCTGCTCACAAAATAAACTGTATTCCGAAAAATTCAAATAACATGTTATTGTAGCCCCGCTAAACCAATAGGCTGGCTTGTCTGCGGGGCTACATACATCTACTGGGGCTTCCGCGGGCTTCTTGATCCATTTTCTCGATTTTGCCTCACAAATTCACAACTCTATTCTGGTTTTTTGCCTTTGACATCATTCATACAAATTCAATAGATAATTTTTGTTTTGAATTGCTTTATTTTTGATTTCAGATGCAGAGCCTCCCAAATCTAGAGTATTTCGATTATTACTGTTTGGCCGAGGTATTGAAATCCGCTCAACTCGCAGGACCGCTAAAACTCCGTCGTGTCAATGAACACAGAGCCACTCCGAGCAACGTATCGGCAGCGCTCGCTCTGTGTCCAGATCTTCGTTGCATCCAGTTGACTCCGAGGGACATGAAATACTCCAAGCGTATCCTGGACATACTAACCAAAAGTCCGTTGGAAATAAAACAAGTTCACTTGCTGCGGTTCGATCTTGCAATCCCCAGCGCGGAGAGATTCTTCGTTGACAAAGGTCAACACGTTACAGAGCTTAGCATACGTGACTGTCATGTACCAGACCTAATAAACTTCATCAATTTAATTGGAAAATATTGCAAGAACTTGGAGAAGCTTAGCTTTACTGTTCAGCCTAGTGATTCTGATTTCATGTACAACGTAAGTGAGACTTCATCATTCGATAATGTTAAAATCCTAGCGGTGTACAGACAAAATTACTATGATTTGATTGATAATGACGATCGAATGAAAGTGGAAATGGTCACTGCGTTAATTGCAAACTCGCCGTCGCTTCAGGTCTTCAGTTTGCAACTGTCCCAGTTTGCAATGTCCGATGATGAAATCGAACAAGTATTTTCTGTTGAACGGATTAAAAAGTTACGATTGTTGCATTTCAGCGACCTTGAGGTGACGGAGAGGATTGTCCATTATTTCAGGAATAATGCGCCGAGCATGACTGAGTTCTCTGTGGACTATGAACTAACACCTGATATGGTGACAGTCGTCAATCAGGTAAACACACAAGCTGCTGCCAATAATGTTAATTTTAAGTTCAAGTATAATGATCTTAATGTTTATGACGTTGGGTCTGATTCTGATGGTTCACCAGTCGGTTCTGAAGATGAAGAGAATTAGAGATCTCATTAGGCTAATTGTGAGTTAAATAAGGAGTTAGGTTTGAAAGAATGAGAATGATTCCGATGATAGATATTTAAAAGTGACAACATTTAGACAAATGTAATTGTCAGTAATTATGCACGTTCATGTTTTATCGGTTTTAAATTGATTGACGTTCTGTATTGATGAAATACATATTTGTAGTTTTCTTAAATTTTAAAAATTGGTATTAGTTGTTTCCCAGAATGAAAAGTATTCTTATATTTTTAAAAAGGTATCGACAATATTTTCTTGAAATTATGAACATTTTCTGTTATATTGTTTTTTTGTTTAGCAGGTGTAATCTTTCATTTTTTTAACATATTTTTTTATAATTAATATTTCAATTTAATATTGAGAAGCCAGCAATGCAATCTTTTTAATGATCCACAACAATTTCTCGTTCAAACTTTTTTATAACTGTTTGATTGTGTATTAGTAAAATAAAACTGATTGACAAATTTCTTCATAACTGACGTTTCTTGTAGTTGACCTCTGTTGAGAAGGTTCCATACTAATCCTTACCTATTATTCATCATAATCATTCATACATCCCCATTAGCCTAGTTGCAGAATAGTGTGACCTTAAACAAGTCTTAAGTTGTTTCTTCTTGGTTGATTTCCACAAAAAAATATGCTAATTTTTACTTGATTTTAATTTTAGTAATTTTGTACGATTGGTTGAACAGAAGCATAAATGGGAGTAAGTGCAATATGATTTCGATGAAAATGTCAACAACATTCGTGACAATACTTATATATGGAGAGTGATTAAATTTTTGATATTTGTAAAGTTTTGCAGACATTAATGTTGAAATAAGTTTAGTGAAGATTGTCTGATTGATTCCACCTGTTTGAATTGCTCCCGCTCTACGCAAGGAAAATTCAAGGAGGCTCTGTTCACTCAAGGTCAGTATGGAGTGACAGCTGACATATTAGAGGTTAGGTATCTTGTTTATCTTCATTTTCCTTAAATTGTTTATTGATATTCTTATTTATATTTGACAATGATGATACAATACAGTAGCTTGTTTTATAATGAATTTGAAACCACACCGTGCAAAGGGATTAATTTGAATTATAGGTTATCATTTATGCGTGGAAGTCAATGTGAACTGAAAGAGCAACAGGTGTCAACATGAGATAGTGAAAGTGAACGGCTATGGCACTGAATCCGAGTGGTTTCACCCCACTGCGAGATCTCCAGCGACAAGGCGACACGGTCGAGCTCGAAGTCGACGGCACAGTCTTCACGAGTTTCAGCATCCCTCGCAGCAGCACCAAGAGCAAGCAAGTTGTCGCTGAACAAGCGCCCAGGTCGGTGGGATTCATCAAACTCAACTTCGACAACGTAGCTCATGAAGAACTTGTCGACGAATCTCAACTGTCATTTCCTTCGCAATCATTTACCGATATACGTGAATGTTTCACCGAGTTTGTCAACGAAGAGAGATCTGAAGTTATACAAGTGGACGAAAAGATATCTCAGATTCCTTCTGAACTGTTAAGTAAACCTCTTCAACAGAATATAACGAAAGGACAATATTTCTGCTCGGAATGTAACAAAGATTTCACTACAAAGTACTCTTTCAACTGTCATAATCTGATTCACTCTGGACAAAAACCTTACGAATGTCCAACAGAAGGCTGCGGAAAGAGTTTCCGAACCGTCAGTGATCTTAATCGCCATTCGTTGACGCACACTTCGGAGCGGCCTCACGTCTGCACTTTCAAACACTGTCGACTTCGCTTCCAAACGAAGAGCAATCTAAACGCTCACACAAAGACGCATTCACCGCTACGAACTCACGAGTGCGATTGCGGCAGCAAATTCTCGAATGGGAGGTTGTTGAAATGTCATCGTAGAATGCATTCGCTCGACAAACCGTATGAATGTGAGTTTGTTGGTTGTCGACAGCGGTTCAAAGAGAGGTCTTCTCTGTCGCGACACGGGATCGTGCACTCCCGAGCGCGGAGGAATCTGTGCGACGTCTGTGGGAAGAGGTTTCAGCAAGCGAGTGCGATGAAGAGACACAAGCAGCGAGCGCACGAGAGCGTAGAACATTCGAGAGTGGATGTGGAGCAGGTTGGCAGTCGTGAGGACGGACATGTTGTGATCTTTAGAGTGGAGGGAGAAGAGTTGGCAACATTGCTCACTTGACATTACACATGTGTACACGTCGTAGACAAATAAAAAATTATCAGTGAACAAATTTGAATGACTGCGCTGTTCATGAATCGTAACCATCAATACTTTTTATTATCATTGAAATGAGAGATCACGTACTAGAGTGAGACAAGAGATTACTTATGGACTGACTTCTGATGGTGTGATCTACCTAACTGTTTTCAGCCATTCAGATTTATTGAACGTTCATTTTTAGTTGTACCGACCATAGAATGGGAATAGAATCACAAGAAAATTCCCAATTGAAAATATAATATTACCAGGCAAAAAATAACTATTAGGTTTATCTTATTTGAGACAAAAAAGTACGGAGCAAGTGGGCTCAGACACTAACACTCTGGACTTGAACTCTAGAGACCCAGGTTCTGAGTGAATTGTTTGTAACACACTTATAATAAAAGGGTGGCTTGTTTACACCATTTCATCTCGATAAAAGCCTACTCTCAATGCAGGAAGCCTTTTTAGGTAAAAATACCTGAAATTATAAATTCCGAGTTATTCTTTGTCTGACCACCAAACCAATCTTCCAATAATATTTGCGTACACATGAAATGGCACATTTGAATTAACCCCTGGTGTCCACATACTTTACACCATTGTACTTATTGTACCCAGTTAGTGTAAAATAATAAGTGGGCGGACGCTCGGCGATGTCTGGGATACATATTTGCTTACGAAAACAACGGAGGGTTTGGGGGGAGGGCCCCCCAACATAATGCGGGTCCGGGGCGCATAGACCCGGGAAAATGTTGAATTTCAGAACCAAATTTGGTGCCTTTCTAAGCGATTTGTACACAATTTTAAGCTAATTTTTACTTGAACTATGAAAAATAAGCAGGCAGATGGCGTTTTCCCTGAAAAATGAGTGATTGGATGCGTTTGCCCCCAAATTAACCACTCATTGTACCTACATTGTATCATTGATTGAAGAATTCTGTTCTTCAATCAACGATTGTATGTAGGTACCTATTTAACACATTCTTTTCAGTTTATTTAACAGTTATATATAGGTACCTATTTGATAGATTTTTACAAATTTACTTGAGTTCTTTGGAGATTAGGAAGAGGTTTCGTTTGATAAAGAATTATGTTAATATTGTTCTTTATTACTTCTTACATAAGTAGGTATCTACACAATGAAAATATTCTAATCCTACAATAAAAATTACCCAGGGTACTTTCGACTGAAATTAGATTTATTCTAATGATATGATTGCACAATTTTACCATCTGACCAAAATTAAAACAATCTATTAACTAATCTAACGTTTTTTTGTAAACATGTTTAGTTGGCGCAATTAAAGAAGTCAATGTAGTTGAGGCCGTGATGCCCCATCCAGTCACGGAGATCCCTCATATCATTGGTTTCACAATTCCACGGGTTATTAGACAAATCAGGATAATGTGGGTCTTTTTTACTTATCACACCGTCTTGCGTCGAGTGTTTACGCTCGATGACCTGATGCAACTGTTCAAAGGCCGATATCCCTGTAGAAGTAAGTTTGTTGTTAGAGAATGAAACCAGTGTAAGTTTCGGCAAATGTGAGAGCAAATTGTCATCCAGCGTGGTTAGCTCATTCGAAGCCAAATCAAGGAATATGAGGTTTGGTAAATTTTCAAAGAATTCCGAAGTGATTCTTGTGATGTTACACTGTTGAAGAGACAAGTATTTGAGAGAAGAAATATTCAGGTGGTAGTTGTCAATATGTTCCATGTTATTTTCTGCTAGCACTAATTGTATTAAATTATTATTATTTGTGAATAATTCTCTGTCCAAACGTTCAAGCTGATTTTGTTGCAAATACAGTCTCTGCAGGATTGTTAGGGTATGGAAAGCTCCAACTTGTAATTCCTTGATCTTATTCTCTGATAAATCAAGCTCAATCAATTTACTCATTCCAGTGAACGATTCTGCACTAATTGAAGTTAGCAAATTACTTTTAAGTTCTAATTTAATCAAATCTAATCCTTGGAATATGTGTTCATCGACAGACGTTAATTGATTATTTGATAAATTCAATTCAGACAAATTACGAAACATTTTGAAGGCAGCGGAATCTATGATTGTTATACGATTTCTGTGAAGAAAAATACTTTCAATGTTTTCCAGTCCTGAGAAAGTGTCGGCTGAAATTGACGTTAACTGATTGTCTCCAAGACTAAGGCTTTTTAAGTGAGTGAGTCCACGGAAAGGTTCGGAGTTGAAAGTTGTGATATTGCTTTCATACAAATGCAATTGTTTCAAATTGACAAATGCTGGATCATCCATATCAGCTCGAGTAACAACAAGCCCTGGGCTTTTACAGATCAAAAGGGCATCGAGTGTTATAGGTTTGGAAGCCGACTTCAACGCGCGATTAACGTCTGAAACATCTGTTACGTTCGTGCATTCGACATGTACGCCATGCGTCCAGTCGTATGCAGCGCACGGCGTTGCGGCTTGATCCTCGGTGGCTTGAGAGATGCAGATGAGACTCAGAGTGAGGAGAGTGGCGAGGAGTCGAGACATCTTGACCAGGGATGAACAGAATCTGAAATCATAGACTACGTTGAAGAGAACGTGACATTGGTAAATTTGTTTTCGGTCAGATAAATAAATAATAAATAATAAATATCGCGACCCTGCTTCCAACTACTGTCGGGTCAGGGGGTGGGATGATTCCACCAATGTTCTAGGGCACTTGTGTTCTCAGAGCCGGCTTGCCAAGTCCAACACTCAGTCACTTCGGTCAGATATCTGAAAATATTTGTAAGCCCCGGTGTAAGAAGTCCGTATGTTCCATTTTCATAGTACCTACGAAATAAAGACTGGGAATAATTAAATTTACACTGAAGACATTGGGGAACTCAAAGTTACGCCATTATGAGTCGGTTTTACTCGAAGACAACATTGGAGATAATTTTTCCTAAATATCATCACAACTTTTGTAATTATTCAATATAGGAAAAATTTGAAATTCATGGAAAAACTGAAATTTCTCAATTTCTCAGATTTTCCACGAGTTTGGTCACAAATATTGTCTATAAAGTTAGTGTTTATATTGATAAGCTACCTATGTAAGTTTTTTTCACCATATTTCATATAGCTTGACTCAGACTGGTTAAAAAATTATATAAATATTTAGGAAATAATGTCTTCAATATTTATCTTTTAGTACAGCAGACTCTTAACAAGCAACTCTTAACAACTGATGATGGCACTTTTTAAATTGTCCCAATTTCAATTAGTTCGCTCAACCGATCATTATTTTGAATTTTCAATCATTGAGCGAGCGTAGTGAGCGTCACCAGTCACCACGGTACTCTTATGGCACTTTCTCTGTGTGTCTTTTTTTTTTTTTTTTGTGTGGTCACAGCCCAGGTCAAACCGCTCAAGCAATCGATCTGAAATTTTGTACACATACTAACGTACTCTATGCGGTCCCTGGGATCGTTTTTGAACGGGCTCCCGTGATTGGTTCAAATTTAAAAAAAAATTATCTTTCGATTGGTTGCTTTGATCAATTTGAAATTTAGCAAAAACACTGCAACCAACATTGTACCCAATCATAAAAAGTTTCAGCCAAATCCTCCTATTCGTTCAAATTTAAAACCATTTTTCATGTGATTTTTGACATTTAAACTAGAACAGATTGACCGATCAACTTAAAACTTCGCGTGGTCATTGGTACCAACATTTTAGGTATTTTTGCCAATTTTCAGTCTAATCTGTCGTTATTTTCAAAAGTTTTGTCATTTTAAGGTCATTTTATTCCATAATCTTGAAAAATGTATACTAAATAAATTGTCATCCCTTGCCTTCTTTAAGCTTCTGTTCCAAGGCAAGGCCTGTAGAGCAGCCAAGCTATTCACAATGTACAGTAAAATGAAAGCATTTTTGAGCTAGCGCATTAACTCGGATGCAGTACGAAGGCCAAATCATCTAATTGGTTTAAGTTTAAATAATGTCTTCTGATTGGTCGACAATAAAAATGTTCACATTAAGTTCAAATTTTGCATGGTGATCAAGACCAACATAATCTTAAATTTTACATATTGTAAGCCCAATCAGTCGAGTATTAATTGTAATTTTACGAGTTCAGTATGGGATGTCACTAGAGATTTCTGGAGAAGGTATGTAGGTAAGACTTCACGACACAATGGATCTGTTATTCATCCAGAGTATTATGGAGATTGAAAAATTGCAGAGAAAATCGTCTTGTGCCGTGTCGTGCATCGTTACTATGGGGATGTTGCATGTTCTGTGCTCGCTCATCAACGCGTTACACTGAGCGTTTTCCTAGTATTACTTTTTCCAGCACTCCCGCATCTCCCGTCTTATAAATAGGTGTCAGTTTAACAAACAAAAATTTAACACAAGTAATTTCGGTTTTGGTGAAAATTTTTGCGAAAATTCCTGGTGCCGTACCTGCATTTATCTCCGATGGAGAAAAAGTCACTCAATTTACCTTTTCCTCGGAAACCCTCAGGATTTAATACTCAAAGATGAAATAATATATTTTACACATTGGGCCACCAATAGGTACAATATTTGCTGATTCTCTCCACTAGCATAAATCGTTCAAATATCGAAATACTTAAATGGTTGATTTTTTTTGTCTTCTGTAACTTCAAAATGTCAAAACTCTTTAAAAATATAATTTGGAATTTTAAACAATAATGTTTTCTATATTTGCTGGCGGCGTACAGTCAGGAAAACTAGATGGTTCATACTCTGCCTCTCTCTGACCCATAACATAAACATGTTTTTATATGGAGCAGAGAGAGATAGAGTATGAACCATCTAGTTTCCTTGACTATACATGCATTACAGCTGCTATTTTGTTTCAACTTATCCTCACCTATCAGTTTGAATGCTGGACAAACGTCCCTCGCGTCAAGAGTGGATCACTGAATATAGGCTACTGCTCCATGATCTTACAAGGTCCATGACTTTGTTATACATTTATCTTGAGAGGTCATCTAGACCATTGCCAAAATACAACTTGACAACAATTTCACAATGTTATCTCGATAGTTAATTTCGCATGTTATATTCAATTTTAAGAGTATACCTACCTACCTTATACCCCTATAATACTTGATGAAATCTGTTTTTTAATGTACAGTCGGACGGCCCCTACTTTTTGACCAATTGTCTTCAAATTTATACAGTTTTTAAATGACTATGTCAATGTACTGGATTTTTGACATCACATCTTATATACACCAATTGTATCACACTGGACTTCGTCTCATTTCCTTGTGCTCTGATAAAATATTAGATCATTGCCCCTGTGTGGCAGCAACCAGCGTGACTTTCATGCATTGCTGGTGGTCTATCATCCACGGCGCACACAATTGCAGATCATGCACGTAACTTCGATGTTGTAGCCGCCACTTTCGGGGGGAGGGGGGGGGGGGGGGATTGGGATCGAATTGTACCAAAAAACAAAAAATATGGAGAAAAATAAAGATGCACGTAAATAGTCTGTAACGAATATTTAATTTTTATTTTATCTAAGTACTTATTCATATCATGGTTGGTAATAATGAGTGAATGGCAATTGATTGGAGGATTTATCGTAGCTTGACCACGTTGACACTAAAAATCACAAACTTTTTGCAAAAAATGTGCATCTTTAAATGTGCATAGCACATTTTTAAAGAATTTTAGTTGATAGGCTATTAATAGGGATCCTTAATAATATTCTGCGGCCTGGACCAAAAATTGACGTTATGCCACTGTTTCAAATTACTCTTGTTTTTATTTTCTATGATTAAATTTATATACGATTTGATTTTGGGGTAAGGGGCTGAGCAAAAAGGACGTCACGCTTCAGGGGGGGGGGGGGGGTGCACCAGTATGGGACACAGTGTGACAGGGGGGGAGGGAGGGCCTGGAGCCTTTGGGATGTCACGTTTTGATACAGACAATTTAAAGAATTTTAAACTTCAGTTGATTTGTCGGGACCTCAATTTTCGCTAAAACGGACTCTACATTGATACATTTCGTCCTTGATGTGACGTCCTTGACGGTTTGGAAAAGTGTGACACAGTGTGACAAGGGGGAGGGAGCCAAATAACGTCCTTTGTGCACAGCCCCTATAGCTGATTGAGCTAGTGTCATTTTCTGTTTGTGTTTACTATTTATGACGCTCTGTAAATAGGCCACGGCTTCTCGTCCTCACCTTCCATCCTAACATATTCTTCCTCTCCCAATCATCCTCATAATCATTCATCCGCGCCATCAGCAAGTCGCAGAACAATGCGACGTAGCTCTGTATAGAGTGGAGATGACGCACCGAACTCTCTCCCTGGAGGTCGGTCCCGGGTTCAAGCTACACGCATGGCTATACTGATCGTGGTTTACCGTGATTACAACATCATCTATGCAATGCAATGCTAGGATAGTTGCAACCGCAAGAGTGAGGAAAATGAAAATATGGGTGCATCGTAGGATATTGCATTTTATCCATAATTTTATTTTTACTTTTTATTAAACATGCCCATAGGTAAGGAAAGTCATGGTGTGATTAAATAGTAATCATTTATTAAATATAATTGCCATGTAATGTTAGAAGTTTGTATCGAGCCCTATTATTTATTATTATGATTTTTCATTTTCTATTATTTTAAACTTGTAGGTATACATTTACTTAGTTATTTATATGCATTGGGAGGGGGAGGGGGGCTGTCAATTGTTTTACCCAAAAATAGGTACATTCCTGTCAGTTTCCAAGTATAAATTCCATTCACCATACGAATGACGACCTTGAAATCTACTGTCAAGCCGTAGTCAGTATAAGCTCTATTATGAATGCGAGTTTAATAACGTAAAATATCTATTATGATATTAATAATTTCAATAAATTGTTAATAGATTGCTGGATGACAATCTAATAAATGTATTGACTTAAAATGTTTCAAGGTCGGCATACTTACAGTAGTGAATTGATTTTATCTGCAATATAATGTGCCTAGCAACTATCTTCCAGATATCTAGAGACTGAGATATTATCAGGCATAATTTCTAATGACGCCTCAGTACAAACTTATTGTAGAAAATGTTGTCATGGAGATTGTATGAAAAGGGGAAGGTGCTGGCCTAGAAAACGGCATCCATTCTGCTCCAAGAGGGTCTGGAGGCTTACTCTTTGGCTAAAATGTTGTTAGAGATCTGTATGAAGTAACCTTTTTATTTGGTTGGCAGAATCTAATGCCACTGGGATTAATTATAGGTACGACATTTTATTAACAAAAATAAAATCTGCTAATTACATACCTCTAAGCCTGGTTAGCCGGGGGGGGGGGGGGGGGGGGGGGCAAATATGGCAAGGCCCCCCCCCCCTCGCAAAATAAATTCCTAATTCACTCCGGAGGTCCCGAGGTCGATTCCCGCAGCCATCATTACTGAGATTATTTCGGAAATTCCCTCAGTCAAGAAGTAAATGTTGACAATGTTCCTAACCTCCTACAAACCGTCCATCCAATTCTATGTTTTTTTTTTTTTAATTTTTTTATTTTTTTTAGATCTTTTGTTTTTGATTCGTTTACTTTTTTTGATTCTCACATGATTTTTTATTTTACATGATTTTGTTATTTATTCATCATCTCCCTATCATCATCAACATCATTCATTGATTCATTAGCCTAGCTGCAGAACAGTGCAACATTATATAAACACTAACTAAACGGAACAGGTTGGCTGAGTGGTAACGCTCTGAACTTGTATTCCGGAGGCCCGGGTTCGATTCCCGCGGCCGTCCTTCCTGACTGTAGTGTTTGTGCAGCTAGATATATGAACCTTGCTATAAACATAGATGGCTGTGTGGAATATGTTTATAATTATTGAGTACAATAAAGGACTGAGATGAATGAAGTCATGAATTTTACAATGGAACGATGATGAAGCAGTGCGAGACCGCGATCGGATGCAGAAGTATCGGGCAAAAGTGTACGCCGACTCGACAAGGAGAGCTTCTGAAAACGATATTCAAGTAGGAGACACTGTTCTGGTCCGGCAGGAAAGGAAGGACAAAATGACGACATCGTTTGCTTCAACTCCTTTTCAAGTGATCAGTAGACAAGGAAATGCTGTTACAGTAAGGTCGGCTGAAGGGGTTGATTACAAAAGAAATGTCACTCATGTCAAGAGATACATGTCTCCTGTTGACGACAAACAGAGTCAACATTCTAAACAATCATCAGCATCGACTGTACCAACAGTTCGGCGATCCGCCAGGATCAGAGGTCATCAGACTCTAGATAAATAGATATTTAATTATTGTTGTATTGTATTGTATGTTATTTTTTATAAGACGGAATGATGTAGTGTTTGTGCAGCTAGATATATGAACCTTGCTATAAACATAGATGGCTGTGTGGAATATGTTTATAATTATTGAGTACAATAAAGGACTGAGATGAATGAAGTCATGAATTTTACACTGACTGGGGTTTTTTCGTGGTATTTCCTCTTCTTACCTCTATGATTATATCCTTCCGAATCATAATCATTCATCCGTCGCCATTAGCCTGGCTGCGGAACAGTGCGACGTTAAACACTACTACTAGGCCACGACCGCCTCCTTCCCACCGTCCATCCTTATACTTATCATCATATACTATGCATAGCATATACATATACTATCATCATATAGTATTCATATACTTTTCATATACTTATCAAACATCATCATCATCATCATTAATCAATCATCATTAGTCCAGCTGCAGAAGAGTGCGATGTTAAACACTACTACTAGGCCACGAAGGCTCCTTCCCACCGTCCATCTTTATACTTCGCCTTAGCCTGGCTGCAGTGCAGACCAGTGCGACGTTAACCACTACTTAAGCCCTCAGGTCGCCAAACCGCTTCCTCGTCACCTGTTGACACACAGTAATCACTGTCAAACCTCGCGCAGCGCCTCGGGCGGTTTCTCTGCCGCCTCTCTGATTGGTGTTTTCACTGGCCGTTCTCAATTCCCCGCGCGCTCATTGGTCGAGCGACGAGGGAAAGGAGATTCGAACGTTTTCAAGTAAAATGTGTGTTAGTTGTTGCTGATTTCTTCTTCGGATATTCAGTCAGTGTCGGGACACCAGAAACAGAGGAGGTGTCGCTAGTGACTGTGATTTTAAAACACTTGTCAAGTGCTAATTGTTTTGTTAATTAGTTTTTTTGTGTGACGTGTGTTAAGGATATTTTCCGTGATTTTTCAACGAACACAAAAAATGGTGAGTGACATTAAAACATATTTTTTCAGATTTTCAGATTTTTTTGTCATTGACGAAAGTGACAAGAACATTTTTTTAAATCAAAGTTAAATATACTTTTTTTTGTTATTTCTTTATAGAAATATTTACACAGGAAACGAACGTTTTACGTTTGGAAACATCTGTTTAGTACGTCCTAATTACAGGAAACAATTAAAAAATACGCGAAACACGTTTTAAAACTGGTCCCCCGGTTAGAATTTAGCGTTCTCAAAGACAAAATGCTTTTTAATGACTTAATTATTTATTTGTTTTTAATGAATAATTCTGGGGGGTCACTTCCTGAGCGGAAGCACTTATTTGTAAAGACAATTTTAGGACAACAGCCTTGGAGAATACACTTTAAATTCAACAATGAATTACCAGCTTTATGTCGTATTTACCATTCACCATTGTAACAGATAGTTTTCAAGAATTATTAGAATTCTGTTGCATTTATCAATTAAATTTAAACGGTGTTAAACTGCGCAATACGAATATTATTTTAAATCAAAATGTCGGAAAAATTAAGTTTAAATATAAATGTATCAGAATTTTTCGTTTTTCATAAAATTTTGTGCAAATTAATAAATAGCTACTTATTGTACCGAGAAATGGGAATATGAACATTTTAAACGAAATGATGCCCTTTTATATGGATTCCATTCTCTTTGTTCTCTGTAACCACATAAATTTACACATTTGGATCAATTTAGAGATAAAATTAAGCGTTTTACTGCTTTTAAGTTGGCAAAAGTTCATTTCAAAGTCAAGTAAACCAGAATCCACACAAAAGTACCGATTTTGTGAAAAACGCAAGCGTTTTAACTGCTTTTAAATTGGCAAATCTTCATTTAGTTATAAGTAAGCCAGAATCCCACCAAAATTAATATAGATTTTTTTTAGACAAGTAAGCGCTTTTACTGCTACAGTTGTCAAAAGTTAAAAGTAAAAAAGGCCCGTTGTCGATCTATTCTGACTTTCGTGTACGTGTAATCTGTAACCCGTGTACGTGTGTGTTTTCGTTTTCTGCGTGCACGTACTTGCGCCGACAAGGAGTAGGCAGTGGAGCAGTGGCTGAGACAGTAACCTACTTGGCGTGTACATGCCTACAGCCCGAGGGTACACTTTCCACACACTGCTCCCTGATCACGCGACCACTCGCAGACACACAGAATGTCCGCACTGTTTCTGTAACTCAGAGGTAGAAGGACAGAAGTCAAGTATCTAGACATTGCATTGGAATCGAGCTATCAATATTGTAATTTGTCGGACGTCAAGTAATACAGTTATATTGAAGTAGTATCTCTTGCAAAATAACTGGCTGTTACAAATATGATTGGTTTAATTACTATTTTGGAGCTCACCTCAAGAATAATTGATATGACTTCTGGCCTTCTGCGTCTAAGGTACAGATTGATGTAGGAAACAGGAATTTGTAAAATGTTCTTTATTTCCCAGAACTGAATCACAATTGACGAAATATTACGAAAATGCAACTTTAAATATAATTAAATCTACAAAATGCATAGCGTTTCAAGAACATTTTGACTTCAGATTACCTCCACACATTCCAATACCATTTATGTCTACTTCTTTTTAAGCGGTTATCATTATTTGCTCCGTGGATTTAAAAACACTCTTTCCAAAAGTACATCGTTCCAATTTCTGGAAAGAGATCAGCATTTCACAAAGTTTTGCATATATTATAGTTGACAAGTTAACTTCCCCAGCATTGCAGACAGAGTCGTATAAAAAGTGATTCGAGAAAACAAAATGTCTCAATGAAATATCCATCATCTGCTGCGTTCCAGCTTGGTTGTTCTACCAACGAAGTTGTCAGGACAACTCCGTTCAGTTACCATGGCAACAGCCAATGATCCAGACAAATCCAGAGCTTTATTCAGCCCTCTCATTGGCTGCTAGTCTTGTTCGGAGCTTATTCGTCGAATACTCTCATAAGTCATAACGCTAGCAACATTAAAGACATCTTAGTTGATGCAATTTTCCTTGAAACGTACAGATTGATTAATGTAGCCGGTTACTAAACGTATTGAAATATGAAGTTTAACAACCGAACTGATTTCGTTTAAGTTATCGTGAAAACATATTTAAAACTGCCGATGGCTCCAGAAACAGATCATGACATTCTTCTTTTTGACGACACAATAATTGTTTTCGAGGCAGTGCTAAACTCCTTGTGGAAGGAATGCGAAAGTCACAAGGACACATTTAGAGCAGTTTTGTCTCTCTTGACCTTTCTTGTAAACGAGGTAGCGTTATTAAGGGGGGGGGGGGGGGGGGGGCATTGGGGCCCGTGCCCCTTGACAAAGATTCGGGCGGAGCACATGATTTCTGTTTTCTGGATAAATAATTATTATGATGATAGTGAGTTGATGAATAGGTATGGATGGACGGTGGTCGTGGCCTATTAGTAGGAACCTTCCCATCATTTGCTTCTCGACTGAGGAAAACGGAAGGACTTCTGAGGAAGGACGCTGCTCCAGGAATAGAGACTGAGCCAACTTGCTCATTGATAGAATCTGATTGATCCATTTGAAACTGTCACTTCTAGATCGTGGTGTTCAGCGAAAGTGGATCAGTAACTCGAAGAAATGTCATATTTTCTATAAGAAATGCGTCGATCGTTAATATATCTGCATTCCTTGAACATTTTACTGCTGTTTCTAATAGAATAGATGATTTAGTTTCTACGGTATTCTCATTGGAATGCATATCTATCGGTGCTGCATGACAGAACGCCGCTTGCGTTCGACATGATGTGGTCAAAAGTAAAAGGAAACTTCAATCTTTGTCAACTGACCGACTACTGAATATTTGTTGAATTTAATCCACTTTGTTGTTCTACAAACTCCCAATTCATCACACGAAACAAGTTGACTCAGGCAGTAACGCTCTGGACCTGTAGTTCGGAGGTCCCGGGTTCGATTCCCACCTCCGTCCTTTCTGACTGGCATTAGTCTTGGTTCCCCTCAGTCCAGAGGTAAATGTTGGGAAGGTTCCCTACAAATAGACCACGACCCTCCTTCCCACCGTTACATAATCATTCGTCCGTAGTTGCAGAGAGTGCGACGTTAAACCCCACTAAAGTTGTTTCTGGTCCTGCTTTTCCTCACTGGAGCATGGCCGATATCTGATCACGTGATCGAGATTATAATCTACCTTGATACAGTGTTGCCAATTCAATCATTCCCTTGACTTTTAGCTCTTGCTCGAGGACCTGCCTTTGAATGCAATTAATATTCTAATTGCAACCGACCCATTACCGTGCCTTGTAAATCAGAGTACAACATTAATTGTAAATATGTAGGTAGTATGACCACGTATATATTACCACAATTACATTTCATTTAATTGAGTTATTGCTTTTATGATGGGTGTTGTTCCGAGAAATGGGAAAGCATCCAATAAAATATCTTTTCTACACAACACATCGAATATCTTCCTGTAGGTGTTAGTTTAAGGTGGTTTATAAACAAATTCAGAAAATATCTTGATTTCGTAAAACAAGAATGAGTCTTAAAAATAAAACTGTACACTGCTACTTATACTTTGGTAAGTATTATTACTTGTAGGGATTCGTGACAATTGACGAGATGGATTCGAGTTCTTCAAGTTATTGCTAAATCGCGAAATAACATAATTGTTGTGTACCTCAATATCTACAATCGAATACAATGGCATATTTCATTACAGTATATGCATTTATTTTCTTGAGAAAACTAGACAGATATTGATCAGCCTCCTGAACGAAAGAAGAGTACTACGCCAAACTTCAGTATTATTTTTCGTATTACGTATTTGTAGGCTCTAATCCCAAAATAATCGTCTTTAATATACTTTGAGTCATACTAGAGCGTGATACTAGATAAGACTCCAGTGTGTGGCATTATTTAATCTATTAAGCTGGAAAGGGTAATTAATATCTGATTTTTTAAAATTCTTTTAGACCCGGTCTTTCAATATTCTGCTCAAGTCTCAATTAGCTCTTAACAGTTAGTTAGAGGTCATTCTTGGAATGTCATTGGTTGTTGCCATGACAATACAGTCCTAATCAACAGTTTAAATGTTAGCAGAGCATTAAAAGACTGGCCCTTAGTATCAAGACATATTAAAAACCGTTTTGATGAACCGTTCAACCATATTGTTTTAGCAAAGGGTGTGGATGCTAAGTCACTGCCCAGACGACTGCGAATGAAGCGTGTATATTGTAACTATCCCGCCACGTCGCGTGCTGTCTGCGAACGAGCACGTGACTGCCGAGAGAAACTTGTTCTCCAGCCGAGCGTGTGTGTGTTGTTTCTGGGGGCTACATTACATCATGCACGGCTTTCCCTTCTGATCGGTCTAGGAACTCTTGCCCGCTGTCCGAGGGCAGACTTTTAAACCACACATGATGCGGAAGAGGGCTTCGAACACATGGCCCATGGTTCATACCGGCGGGCCCATAGGAGATCAAATCAGTGCCTAAAGGGCAAGCTTTTCAAACCCTTTGGCTTACCGACCGTTGAAGTTGTTGTTAGCCATGTCAATATGGTTTGAATCGAATGTTAGCTTAAAATAAAAACTATACCTAATGTTCTTTCTTTATGTCCAGTTTTGCAATACTTTGCTCATACCATTAAATAAGTTAACACATCCATTCTAGGAATGTCATTGGTTGTTGCCATGACAACAGTCCTAATCAACCGTTTAAAAGTTAGAAGAGTATTGAAAGACTCTATAGTTAATTAGTTGATTACATAATCTAACAGTTGATTAATAGTATGTTAGTTAATCAATACTTTACCACACAACCGGGCGCATTTACTGCAAATGCTTTGCAAATATCTTCTCAGCTGCACTTATTTTTGTAGTGTTTAACGTCGCACTATTCTGAAACTAGTATGGAGGGTTGGGCAGTGAGCAGGAGGAGGTCGTGGTCTATCCGTAGGGAACCTTCCCATCATTTATAAGTATTGACTGAGGGAACCCACACAAAAACATCAGTCAGGCCCCGGGAATCGAACCCCGAACCTCCGTACCGCAAGTCCAGAGCGTTATGACAGAGCCAACTTGCGTCTGCAGTAGCTATTCCAATGTTTTGACTGCTTACTATGCAATAGTGTTTACTGCAATTATAATTATGCAATGGTTTTTGGAGAAATTGGTGTTTTCGGAGTTTAGACATATTCAGTTTTGAAACTTAATGCTGTTCACATTTAGATGCTTGATAAAGGTTATAAGATAAATACCTTAATTAATTAGTTATGACTGCTGGCTACTGAGCTTGTCCTTGAAGGCTTTTTAAACAGATTTATCGTTATCAAGTGTAATTGTTTTTGAAATTAGGCTACGTTTGCAACTGTTAATTAAGTATTGTTCAGGCTAAATAATGCCAAAATCTGGAACAGCTTGACCTTTCGTTCGTGACATTTTTAAAAAAATATTGCAATCAGCTGTGGGACAAAATAAAACTAATGGAACATTAGTTCAAACAGTTCTCTTATTTCAGACTTTACTAAATTTTGTGACAGGAATGTGAATTTCCATTATGGTTGACCATTTAAATCAATCGATTTTATTATACCTATGTTTCAAAAATCGTTTTCCAACATTTCAACTATACAATGCTCTGTTCAATAATGAGTTTTCAATTTTATGTCATCAGAGAATGAACAAACTTTAGCCTGGGAGGTACTGGAAAACCATTTCGAATTTGGTTTCTAACTTTCAAATTATCCAGATAGTATGTCCATATGCTACTATAAAAGAGTTTATTGTTCAAATCTATCAATACAATAAATCATATCTTCATTATCAATAGCCTAAAAATGACACGATTTTACTTGGCTGCCATAGGATATCAATAGATTACTAAAATATGAAGTGAATCGGAATACATAGGTAATTGTTACAATGTCCCTGCTAGGTACAAAGTGATTGAGAGGCTGTGGGTTTGGAACTCTTCTTCCTACCTCGTCCTTCACTGGTCCCAACTTGAGCAAGTGAAGCGATACAGTTATTGATCCGATTACGCAATCACATCTATTACTCCTGCAGATCGACCTTGAGAGATTGTTACCTTGAAGTCGATACTTCTCGATCTATCATGATCTTGCCAGCGTCAATCAACCCTAATTTCATAGGAAGGACGAACCTTAAGCCGCCATTGTTGAGATTGTGGCGTCTCGTTCAAGATAGACGCGAAGAAAATTCTTCATAACAATTGATCAATGTAGATTTCCTCCCCCTAAGACGTCATCCACAGAAAGCAGATGCTTCTTAATTAAAAATAGGAGAAAAGTTTTCACTGACTTTCTTAGAAATAAGGTTGAATTCCTACAGAATTTAACAGTTTTACCATCTACAATTGCCATTAATAATTGTAATGGATTAAACGATCGACTTTAATATTGTTAAGTTTTAATTAACTCCTTAAAAGAGAGTTAGGTACTTTTTTACGTTGTTCAAACTATCCACTGAAGACGACATTGCCATATAAAACGCTTTGGCAACATAGATCGATTGTACTGTTCAAAGTGCAAACACATGCTATTTCTTTTGATATTTCTGAATTTCATTTGTCAGAACAAAACGACATTTTTCAAACCCTATAGTTACTATCGTAATCATTTTGTTTGTCATCAGTCAACGCCCATTTTAATTAACATTGATCAAAATAATCTCTTAAAATCTCCAAATGCCCTCGCCTAGGTAAAGCCTACTGGTGATTGTCCACGCCGCAAGGAAAGGTGTCGACTTTGCTGGAACTGATGCAGATATCTATCAGTCAGTATTGAGACCTACTCCACCTACTTACAGTATAACGACCTTCCGCTCCGTCTAATTGCACGGTTGCGGTTGCGTTACGCGCGTGCTCCTAGACGTAACGTGTTGCTTATGTCTTGCGTTCACTTCACTTCGCTGCCACACTCTCGCGGTTTTCAATACAATCTCGAGAGCATTGTGTTTGGTTAACCCACATTTATCATTACTATAATAATATAATTAGCCAAGCCATTGTACTTGGCCACACCATTCGGACATTTGTTTAATAGTTTTAAGGCGACTCAGCATAAGGGAAATAATGGAGGGTGGGAAGGAGGTGGTCGTGGTCTATTGGTATGAGCCTTCCAATCGTTTGTCCATATTGTCTCTCATCTGAGGGAAATCACGAAATACCTCTGTCAAGAAGGACTTCCGCCCTTCTACGTCTGAGATACAGAATTAAGGTGGATTTCCATGCTCCGTCGCCGTCCGTCACCGTCCGACGAAAACGACAGAATGCGATCACGTGACCCGTCTCGACCAATCAGAGCTATCCCCAAAAATTTCGGACGGCGACGGATTGGTCGAGACGGATCACGTGATCGCATTCTGTCGTTTTCGTCGGACGGTGACGGAGCATGGAAATCTACCTTAATTCTGTATCTCAAATGTAGAAGGGCGGAAGTCCATTGTCTCAAATTTATTTTCTTTGCACACTTTTGGAATGACGTAATCAAGCTCTATCAATTGCCATTCGACTGATATGTCATCAAATACAGTTATATTGAAGTTTTCTCTTACCAATGACTCATGTCACATTGGATGAAGAACGAATTACTGGTTCATGAGCTCACCTCAAGAATCATGAACTTCCGTCCTTCTACCTCTGATGTACATATCTGTAGATATTCACTTGAGCTTGCGAATGGATTTCTATATACGTGTCAGACTGTAACTAGCAGGTACTAATATAACAGCCTTCAGACCTTTCTCTTGACCATTCACTGTGGTTATTACGCGGTTGTTACTGGACACATTACCAGTCACATGGAATAGTGCATAGAACCAGCAGGCATGCAGTGATCAGTTACTACATAGATAGTTCAAGCTGCTGTTTCAAATGTCGGCGGTCATTTTCTCAAAGGGGTTGTAGTTTTCTGATATTAGCTCGCCTTACGAAGTTATATTCTCTATAGTCAGCGATCAAGCTGAATGATCGCTGTGTTCCAGTTGAGCGAACCACTAAAATATCAGAAAAATATAGACGTATTTATAAACTTCCTAAAGAAAAATTACGGTGATTGAGATAAAAAGTGAGAAAATCTGTATCAACCATGGAATCTAGCTTGATGGATTCTTATAGGTTGATAACTTCTGTCACTTTTTATCTTATTGTCACCTTTTTTCAGGAATATGCCTCTAGGATTGAAACAATATGTAGTTATAGCTTGTTGGGCCGTGGCCTATTGGTTGGACCGCCAGGAATGTGTTTGAGAGCTGCACCGACACCGCTGCGCATCATAAAGCATGCATTATCGAGTGCAACATGCAACGGAGTGATTTACATGAGGCTGAGACCTTCGCAGTGTTTGATGATGCAGCTACGTTGTACAAGCGGGGAATAAAGTAGCTGTGCTGGTTGTCTCTCTCTGCTCCATATAAAAACATGTTTATGTTATGAGTCAGAGAGAGGCAGAATAACACGGTCTTCTTTCCACCACTGTACAGTCATCAGGTTCTTCTTCTGCCGCATGAGTCAGGATTCAGAAGTGAGCAAAAGTACTTTCATGTCATTTGGTTCTGTCGACTTCGGAACAAACACATTTCTTCAGTACTTACCTCAGAGTTAAAATGCTGAAAGTCAATTTCAATGATTGTTGAGATGAACTCTTGTAGGTAATAAGTACCTTCATCCAATCATATATGTAAATGGTGGCATGTCGTTTTAAGTAAGAGACTTCAATCACTTAACTATTTGTTGAAATCAGTCAAATGGAAAATTGATTACATGATTCCAAAAGTGTGCAATTCAAAATCGAGAAAATTGACTTCCGCTCTGAGGTAGAGATTTTAATATTCAAGTTTCTGGACGATGTTTTCGCCGGCAGCGAGAAGTTTTCTTGCAAAGCTGTCTTTCAATACTCTGCTAACTTTTAAACGGTTAATTAGAACTGTACTGCCATGGCTCCAACCAATGACATTCCTAGAAAGACTGTAACTTAATTGCTGGTTTTAGCAGAGTATTGAAAAACTGGACCTAAAGGGACTAATGATATTGAAGTTTGACATCAATGTTGTGTTCTCTGACAGTTATAATGAAGGAGAATATGCATCATTTAGAATTGATTAATCAAACATCTTTTATTATAAAGGGTTTTCACGACTCTATAATTTCATAGCAGGATTTTAAAAACCTAATCCAGTTCTTCAACCATTTATTTCCCTATAAAAATGTCCAATCTAGAATTTTAAACAAATATCTTTTTTCTCACATTTACGAATTGTCTTAGTCAGAGAAATATTCGCCTGCCACGAGTTCCAAGTAGTGACAAGATCGACTTCCTGGTGCTATTAGGATATGCATCCGCCTTGGTCAACGTGTAGTGTAGAGGTTATCACATCACCTTCAGCCTCGTGTTAGTGAGAAGGACGGCTGATGTCCGACATGGTCCAGCCTTCAGCATCCTCGAGTGAATCACCAGATGGACCACACGGCTGTCCGGCAGGTGGAACACGGTGACAGAGAGCGGGACAGATCAGCAGAAGTTGCGGCCGCACATTTGAGGACGTCAGTCCTCAACACCAAACTATTTTTAAAATATGAAAACGTTGTTCACAACAAGTTAAGACGGCTGGGTAGTGAGTTTGACCTTGAAGAGTTTTTTGATCGTTTTTTATCAATATCTTTTACCAATATAGTTAACAAAATAAGGATTTGTACGAGTATTCAGAACCAATTAAAATAATTTCATAGTTTGGAATGGTTTATTAGATTTACTTTGTCCTACAGACGTTTAGTGCCCGAAAATTAGTAAAATTATGGCACTAAACATCTGTTGGACAAAATATAACTAATAACTTATTCCAAACTATGAAATTATTTTTATTGAACTGATCTGAACTCGTACAAAGCCCTATTTTGTTAATTGATAAAAATCGACGAAAAAACTTTTCAAAGTCACGCTCACTATACTCAGTCCTCAAAAATATTTTTTTTTAATTTTCGTGGTGCTTAACGTCGCACTATTCTTCAACTAGTCTATGGCGATTGGCGACTGATAAATGATTATGATGATCTAGAACTGATGAAATCCAGGAACTGTGAAAGGATCTAATCCTAGGGACTCGATGAGTTTATACGACACACCGCATTACAATGGTGTCATAAGAGGGACAATATAAAATATCATTCATTGATACCTGATATACATGTTGCTTGAAAGTAACATACAAGTAAAGTACATGAAAGTAGATACAGCCTACATCGTGGTCAAACAGCAAAAACTACCTAACAAACAACATGATTTATGATCAAACTCAGACATGACTTTAAACTTCGGACTTTCAACAATGTAGTTGGACTCTTACGCTGACAATGTGTCCGTTTAACACTGCATTTATGTGTAACGAACCACAAGTTAATCTTATCTCCACACTAAAGTCGAACAGCAAAAACTTTTTTTTTGCTTTCATTATTAAAGTTATTCGACACGATCCGCAGGACATACTAATTTTTTATGAGCATTTGTCCTGAATAATATTCTGGCATTTGAATCGAATCTGTAAACTATATGGATATACAATACTTATACAGTGTATGAAATATCCCAAATGAACGTAGAAGGGCGGAAGTCCATTTCATTGTTTCTTGAGGTGAGCTCAAAACCCAGTAATTCTGCCTTCATCCAATCATATTTGTAATGGTGACCAAGTCATTGTGTAAGAGAGTCTTCATGGCAATTGATAATGTACTTTGGGTCTGTTAGTGAGTTCTCGCTGTCTCGCGCCACGCTGCTAATGCTGATGAGCATGTTGACCTAGAATGTGCCAGCATGACCCACTGCCTCCTATACTTCCTGATGACAGTGATGCGAGGGCGACGTTATCACTGACTGTTACCAGCAGGCAGTGACATTAGCATAACAGCTGGCCCTTATTCTGTAAGTCTGACATCATTTCACGATTGTCATATGAAATGGTAGCAGACGGAAATGATTTCGTAGTTATAGAATAGGGACTTCATAATCACTCGTCCGTCGTTAGCCTAGTTGCAAAACAGTGCGACGTTAAACACCGCTAAATAATATTTTAAAAAAACAACAGTTCATAATTTCCACTTTCATAATAACTTCATTTTAGTTTCACTACATGAAAACAATCGAAAGTTAATCTATGAAAATACGCAATAAATGTGTCTTAATAATTTATGTAAATGGCCAAATTACTTACAAAAATTGTGTTCAATTACATGCATAACATATTCTACAGCATACCTCAGAGGTAGAAGGGCGGATGTCCAATTTATCGATTTTGGGTTGCACACTTATGGAATGGTAATCAAGCTGCAATTGGAATTAGACTGATGTCAACAAAGCATTTATGTTTAAGTATTCTCTTACACAATGAAGCATGTCACCATTACAAATACGATTGGATGAAGGTAGAATAACTGATTTTTTAACTTCCGGGCATGTTATCCTCGCACTTGGGTTCCAACCGGAAAACAACGCAATCACTCCGCATACAGTCCACTTCTTTCTCTTGTTTGTCTCTTGTCATGCGTTCTGATTGTCCGGACAATACTTGACATCTCTTGTCGTATTCGATGTTATCAGGAGCTGAGTGGAGGAGAAAGCCGTGGTTTTGTCGGCTCGAAGTGCAATGATTCAGCGTGTACTGCGAGTACTCAGTGGTTGGCGCGTGGCCTAGTTACGTAGTCGTGTCGCTTTGTACTGGACGTGGCGCAACGAGACATTTGCAAGACACAATTGAGTGTTTACAATTGGGTTGGATCAGCGATCGTAGCGAGTTCTAACTATTGTAGAAGCACGCGCAGTGAACATTGGAGATAAGATTTCATCAATATTGTCATTACTTTGAATGCACTTTTTTTTTAATGATTAGCGTATAGCTATTTTTTTAGTCGACCTTCGCCATCGGATTATAGAGTTTTTAATGATCTGATGCATACAATTTGTGACAAAAATCGTGGAAAATCAAAATGTATAGTTTTTTATGTTTTTTTTTTATTTTCTTCCTTTTTTCTAGAACCGATTTTTAGAATTGTTTGAAATTTTGCACACACGTCCAGACTGATGGCCTCTATGATTGTGACAAATTTCATCAAAATACCACGGTCATTAAATACCTGATTAATTTTTAAATTTTTCTGAATTGCAATGGTTATATTCCGGTATACTTATCTTCTAATGCATCTACAAAATGTGACATCTCACTTTAGAATGTTGTTCGAAATGGGCCTCTTCAGCCGCAGAGATGGAAAAGCATGATGTCGAAAGATGATTCGGAACAATCTGATAATTAATTTTACACTAATTCACTTCCAGTTATGCGAGATTTAGGAGCGGTCATTTCGAAAGCATTTTTATTTTGTGCTCTTTAACGGCGCACTGTTTTGCAACTAGGCTAATGACGAATGAATGATGGTGATGGTGAATATAGGTAACGCTGGGAAGGAGGGAGTCCTTGGCAAGGGAACCTGCCCAAGAAACTCAGAACCCGAGTTGAACCCAGGACCAGTAAGTTTAGGGCACGGCATGAAATCGTTTTTACCTTGAATATTAGAAAATGTCCAGACAATTGAATTTCGTGATTCTGATTTATTTGCTAACTCATTTGATTGACGAACAAATATGTTATCATTTTTAAATCGCGAAGGTAATAGTTTGAAAGTAAAAGTAAACGCCTGGACAGCTCGGTTTATTCCATGATTTGGAGTTAATAAACTCCACATCGGAATTCCGAACAAAACGTACATTCAGCAAAATATTTGTCACTCCCGAAAATCCGGCAATTAAATTCAAATAACCTTATAATGAATTCTATCATTAGACGAAAGATACTTATTACTTATTAGGAACATGTCTTAATTCTTGTAACCAATTAGTTTATTTGTGACACAAGCTCCGGTTTAGTGTGATACATTCTATCACAATACAGTATTAGTTTCTGAAGCTCGAGACTGAATATCATGAAAATATATCGGATAATTAAGTGAGAGTTGATCAACTAATTGGGCAATTTGTCTGTTCCTTTTTGCGTGCAGCCTGTTCAACATATCGTAATGAAATTTTGAACACCCAATAATGTCACTGTTGACATGTTTTTTTCTGATTGGTTAAACCGTGAATTAACCGTTTGTCCGATCAAATTTTGGTATCCATGGTCATTGGGACCAAACAATTTATCATTATTTTACAAAATATTCGGGCAAAAAGGTCAAGTACCTACTTGATGACTTTGACATTTTGAGCTAATTTTGAAACCTGTCCAAATCGATCAATCGACTGCAAATGTGTTTTTTTTAGATCAGCAACTCATAAACATCAGGTTACACTTTGGTTACTCGTTGCAGAGCGTTTTCCTAAATATTAAATTTTCGGTTTTCCATCTTGCCCAAAGCTTTACTCTTTTCATGTCATTTATTTTCGTGCCTCAGACTGCTTTTTGATCTGTCAACTTTCTGCACTCCAGGACCCCAATTCTGTAACCGCTCTCACTTGACATTTCACGTGAGAACTTCTCACCGCCGCAAGAATAACATTACAGTGACATTACGTCACAGGAAGAATAGTTACAGAATCAGACCGCTAGCGAGTGTTTACTCTCAGCTGTTTAAAATAAGTACTCAGCTCGACAATAAGTAAAACGATATTAGCAACTGTTATTTACTTTTTAATTGTAAAGATAATTACATAATTACAGCATTATTACTGTACTTACTGTTGAATAAGTTGTAATTAAAGTATAGAAGAGGTGTGAGTTATAATTTTGAGGTTAAGGATCGGCGTGCAATGCAAACATAATTCAAGTCAATGGATGAAATCTTTTACGCTAATTGCTTATTATGACACCTACCCTTACCTAATATCGCGAGATGGTGGGACGGTGCTACGTCGTAGCCCCGTCCTACAGTAGCACAGCACCAGGACGATGTTGTAACACCGATCGAGTATACACATCCTACCGACGGGCTACGACAACACGACCACGCCCACTTTCAGCACCAAACGTCATTGATGCTACTTTACCGGCGCATTGTGATTGGTTAATTTTAGCGGGAGGAAATAGAACGAGCTTGAATTTGAATCAATTACAAACTTTGGAACGAATTTTTTTATCGTGAAGTAAAACTTCACCAGTGCCACATCATTTTTCTCACGAGTTTCGTTAAGGTGTAACTTCTAACTTTGTTGATAATTATTTTATTGACTTCAAAATTGGCACATAATATGTAGACATACACTAAATATAAAAAAATTAATTTTTTTTTTTTTAACAATGGACGTAAATATTTAACAATAACTCATTTTACAACAATGAAATTTATATTTCGTGCTACTCCATCAATATAAGATTTTTTAATTTTTTTTCCACTAGAATGTAGCTGACCTGTAGTAGTAGGACTCTACATATAACTTTTTAAATATTCAAATTTGTTTTCAAATTATGATTTTATTTACACCGTGATATTTTTTTCAACGTGATTTTCTCTAAAATGAAGGCATTGTTAATTTTTTTTCTTAATTGTCTGATAAGAGATCAAGAAAGTGATACGTAAAGTCCTTCACAGAGCCCCATGGAACACTCACAAAAAAATCAAGTAATTTGGACAAAATTTGTAGAAGTAGGATACATAATAAATCATATTTTTGTGTACAAACAGGTTATGGAGAAAAAAAATCTTTAAAGCCTGACAATATATAATTCATAAAATAAAATAAAATAAAAATTATCCATCTTAAAATTTTTAATTTATTCTTACTCCATAATAAATCAGCAGTATTCACAAGATTTTGAAATTCAAAATTTTATTAAATATTCTCAAAATTATTACAAATTGCTGAAAACCGCCTCGTTGTAAAATATAAATATTTTTTTAGGGCAAAAAACTTATTTTTTTAAATTTTGGAAACATTTAACTTAAATACATTTATATATCAATGAAAATACAAATAAAAAAAAAATATTTCACTGACTGACATCTGTGAAACATTGTACATCTCCACTCGACTCGCCAGAAACGATAACCCAACTAAAAGTTTGGTGTCAACTGGAATCGCGTGATTCCGATCGTTCTGGCGCACCAAGTCGTCGTAAAGCAGGTCCAAAACATAAAAAAATGACTCTATTTAATCTGGTATTTCTATGCAATTCAAAATCAGTCATATCTGCTACTCTTACATATCGTTTCACATTTTCTACATCTTCATCACCAAAAGCTGCGGCAATGTAGGCGGCCATTTTCGCTTCTTTCGTCGTAGGACCTATCGGTAGCACCACTCTCGACTGGTGCTGAGAAATCGTGCTACTCCAGCACCGGGCTACGTCTTAAATGTCATATTCGATCGGTGTTTGGTCGTAGCACCATGGTAGCACCGACCTAGAGCTCAGCACCGTCGTAACACCAACATTTCGCGATATTAGGTAAGGGTCCAGCACCGTCGTAACACCAACATTTCGCGATATTAGGTAAGGGTCCAGAATTCCACATCAATATTAAATTATTAGCATGTCTTTAGCTAATGGGTTGTGTACCGTCGCATGCTATTTCTCTTATCTCCTAGGTACCTATCTCTGGAGAGAGTTAATTAAATACAAAGCACTCAATTCCTTGAAGTATTTTTATATTTTGAACAGCTTTATGTTGTCAAAATCCTATGAATCAAACACCAAACATGCGTGAAGGGGAATAGAGTCGTATACACGAAATACCTAGTGAATATCTTGTGTTTTAAGTTTATTACTTAACAATGTAAAATGCAGATTCTTTCCCCTTTTCCCACGTCGTCAGCGAATCTACAAAACCTCTAAGTGATATTTTCAGAATTCTTGAAATATGAATTTATTTTGTAAAATACAAACAATGCTTTGTCAGTTGTAATGAAATAGATTCTAAACTTTATAGTTTCATTGACAAAATAATCTATCTAGAGATCGGACTCTATGTGAACATTTATTTATATATTTATAATTCATAACTTACTCTCTAGTTTGGTGGACTGATGTGTAAGGTACATAATTTCCTTTGTGATTTCCACAAAATTATTTCAGCAATTTCTTAAAATGTATAACCCACAATATCTCAAATCTTTTTGAATACTATTAAAGGCACAGCAACCAACATCTTGTTCTATGTGTGATGAAATAGTGAAGATAATGAAAAATGTGAACTTGCAATTCTTGCATTGATTTGCAACCAACATAATGAAGGGAATGATTATCATGATGTTCAAAAGAACTTTACCACAACATTTTACAATATTATTAAAGTCTTTCATCAAGAAAGCAAATAAGTTAGAGCTTGTACCTATACACAAGTTTGAATTAGGCACGTCCTCTCTATGCGATTTCTAGTAGTTGTGGAAAATGAACGGGAGCAAGTTGACTCAAGTAACACTGACTTGCACTTCGACGGTCTCGGGTTTGATTCCCTCAGCCGTCCTTTCTGACTGAGGATTATCGTGGTACGTCTCTCGGTCGCGATTTAAGGGAGGTCATACTTTTTTCCCGCCAATGTTCGGCTTATAGCGGTTTTAGAGGGAAAGGAAAGACGAAATATAAATTGCCATATTTGGCAAACGGTTATGAATATCGAAAAAGCAAGATTTAGGTGACATGTATTGATTGAACCTTTATCTACATTTTCATCGCTTACTGTCATTGCTAATACTATGTGGTCAGCATTTGTCGGGCACGAAAACGTTCGGTGCGAGTGACGGACGAGCGACGGAGCGTTTTCGTGCCCGACATGCTGACTATTTAGTAGGAGCAAAGTTATGACAGTAATCGATGAAAATGTAGATAAAGGTTCAATCAATACATGTCACCTAAATCTTGCTTTTTCGATATTCATAACCGTTTGCCAAATATGGCAATTTATATTTTGTATTTCCCTCTAAATCCGCTCTAAGCCGACCGTTGGTGGAAAAAGGCCCCTACCGCCTCCTTCCCATCGTCCATCTTCACCTATTCTTCATCATCCTCGTAATCATTCATACGTCACCATTAGCCTAGTTGCAGAACAGTGCGCCGTTAAACCTTTGCATGTCCGTCATGCCAAATGCACGCATTTGCATATGTTTTGTTTTCTTTTACTTAATGCATACACTTCAGGATCCATTTTCCGCATGCAACAACTGAAACAATTCATAAGATTTTGTCACGAAACGTAACGCCGCAGTGACGCAAAAGTTCCTGATGCAAGTCGTTGTGCCGATTCACACTCTGGAACTGGGCGACAGTTGCGTCAGCTGCAAGCAATTGCAACGAGGTGTCGGAGTCGAAATCTTAATGGACATGAGTGCGCGATATATTCGGCACATGTTGTCCCGCTTCCCACCGCTGGAGGTCGCTCTTGTCCGAACATGCAGACATGAGACACAGCGGCGTTGCCAGATGTAAACGGTGATGGTTTCTTAAGCAGACAATATGAGTTGGTGGAAGTTTGGAAACGTGGTTCATTGGAAGGAAGACATCGAGAATGACAGAATCATTGATTTCTTTACATTTTTAGTCACTGAGCCATTTAGGAAAGTTGAATATATGAAATTAAATAATATTTGATGGCAATTTACGATAAGGGCCACTCTTTCTTTACTCTGCTAACTTTTAAACAGTTGATTAGGACTGTTTTGTCATGCGGCAACAACCAATGACATTACTAGAATAATTTAATTATTGGTTTAGCCGAGTATTGAAAAACTGGACCTTAGGACCAGTTATTCAGTACTCTGCTAAATTTTAAACAGCTGATTTGGACTATATTGCCATGCCAAGAAAAAATGATGTTTCTTGAATGACTTGTTTACATATCAACTGGCTGTATTGAAAAACTGGGCATAATTTCAAACAGTAAACATTGTAGGTAACTTGAAGCATATTGATTGAAAAATAAAATAGATAAAATTATCCATCAGTAACAATTATTAGTTATTTTTATAACGTCATTTGAGTGATTTATTCGAATCATTGTCATAGAACACAGTGTAACATAATCCAGTAGTTGAGTGTTGCTTGTCACTCGACTCCTGCGCCGGCGCCTCTCTTCTACTCTGCACTCGTCTGGCGCCTGTCTGTCTTCCACTGGTCCAGCAGAGATTCAGTCCCCAGCGAGTCTGACGCGTCGTTCCTGCTAACAGGCCAAGGTCATCACCAGATCAACTGTCAGTACACAAGATATTATTAGGTACAAAACACATGTATGACATATTACACCATTACACCACGCAGGCGATGGAGGGATCTTAAAAAACTACATTTCTGTCCGGTTTAGTTTGATAAAATATGAGAAATAAGGGAGTTTATGCATTTTTTTTTTACGAATAATATTAATATGTTGACGCGTAGATTGTCCGAGCTACTTTTGTTTTACATCAACGATCGATCAGATTTATGTTATAATTGAGAATAAATCCATATTCATCAATATTATTAGGTACAAAACACATGTATGACATATTTTGAATGGTGCCTATACAAGATGGCGTCAAAATTAGTCATGTCACAAGCAAACTATGACATGCAACACTTCTGGCCACTTCTGGATCATCAGAAGACACGACTACTCACATGAAAGACAGCTCCGTGTCTGATGTCTGCAGACACTTGAGACACTGCAGCGAGCGTGTCTGACTAGGCAGGACCTTCGGCGACGTTGTCACATCGCAGTAAGAGAGCGCCCTCCTGACGAGACTTAAGCTGCAGGAGCTGCATGGCAACATTGTGCGGCGGGACAACAGTTCTGCGGAACACAAATCATACTGCTAAACTACTGCTAAATGGTTTCCAGATGGATCAATTCCTGAAATGAATGTGAGATTGAAATCAGTAGATTTTTGTCAAATTTACTGGTTGATTTATGCCACTGTAAAAGCAAGTCGACAAAACTGGGTGAATAAGATAACAGCTCCAGTGCATTTTAGGTCGCTTTCTTACTGAAACACCCCTAAATTGTGAGCCAAAATAGTTATTAATTTCATGAAACCGTTTTGGCTGACATTTTTTCTTGAAAGCTGTTCCAGGAATAAATGCGACCTAAATACATTGGATTACACTCTAAAATACACTCTTGATTTGTGATTTTTTTCAGCTACATTTTCTCTCATATATTAGCTTTGAAGAAATAGTGATATTTTTAAAATAATTTTTCATACTTAGTTATTTATTTTTGAACATTTTGTAGGTACTACTTGCTTGTTCACGACAGGTATTATTTCTGTACCAAGAGATAATATAGAAGGGTGGAAGTCAATGTTATAATTTTTCAAGATTGATTTCCTAGACCAATCTTATTTGTAATGGAGTCTCAGGTAATGGTGAAATACCTTCTTCGCAGTCACTTTGAAAGAGAATACTTCAATAAACCTGCAATCGTTCTTCTCCGTTTCCATTTTGAAACAACTTATCATTCCAAAAGAAGTAAACCCAAAGTGACGATCGATAGAATCTCCACGCCGCCAACAGACAAGTTGTCTCACCTTTCACTTCCTTCGCATCAACGAGATCAACGAGACAGTGAATACCGCCGTCGTCAACACAACCGAGCAACGCCGGCTCCGTCTGCGTGGCCACGTCGCACGACGACGTCAGCGAGGAGGCGGGGAAGTGAGCAGACGAGCACGTCGAGGAAGCCGTCGAGGAGGCGGTGACGTTGTCCCGGCTTGAACCGGTGTCGGAGTTGAGACACGGGGAGGATGGGTGATGGTAGTACACATCCAACTCTCCGCTCACTGCAAGACAACGCGTTGAGGACGCCGTCAAGGAGGTGGTGACGTTGTCCCGGCTTGAACCGGTGTCGGAGTTGAGACACGGGGAGGATGGGTGATGGTAGTACACCTCCAACTCTCCGCTCACTGCAAGACAACGCGTTGAGGACGCCGTCAAGGAGGTGGTGACGTTGTCCCGGCTTGAACCGGTGTCGGAGTTGAGACACGGGGAGGATGGGTGATGGTAGTACACCTCCAACTCTCCGCTCACTGCAAGACAACGCGTTGAGGACGCCGTCAAGGAGGCGGTGACGTTGTCCCGGCTTGAACCGGTGTCGGAGTTGAGACACGGGGAGGATGGGTGATGGTAGTACACCTCCAACTCTCCGCTCACTGCAAGACAACGCGTTGAGGACGCCGTCAAGGAGGCGGTGACGTTGTCCCGGCTTGAACCGGTGTCGGAGTTGAGACACGGGGAGGATGGGTGATGGTAGTACACCTCCAACTCTCCGCTCACTGCAAGATAACGCGTTGAGGACGCCGTCAAGGAGGCGGTGACGTTGTCCCGGCTTGAACCGGTGTCGGAGTTGAGACACGGGGAGGATGGGTGATGGTAGTACACCTCCAACTCTCCGCTCACTGCAAGATAACGCGTTGAGGACGCCGTCAAGGAGGCGGTGACGTTGTCCCGGCTTGAACCGGTGTCGGAGTTGAGACACGGGGAGGATGGGTGATGGTAGTACACCTCCAACTCTCCGCTCACTGCAAGATAACGCGTTGAGGACGCCGTCAAGGAGGCGGTGACGTTGTCCCGGCTTGAACCGGTGTCGGAGTTGAGACACGGGGAGGATGGGTGATGGTAGTACACCTCCAACTCTCTGCTCACTGCAAGATAACGCGTTGAGGACGCCGTCAAGGAGGCGGTGACGTTGTCCCGGCTTGAACCGGTGTCGGAGTTGAGACACGGGGAGGATGGGTGATGGTAGTACACCTCCAACTCTCTGCTCACTGCAAGATCGCGTTGATAAGCGAGCACCGGCGTGTAACACCTGCAACCGTTTGACCGATCAACTGAAAACTTTGCAAGGTCATTGTGGCCAGAATTTTAGATATTTTTGAAATTTTTAATACTAATCTGTAGTTTCTTAAGTTATAGACATTTTACTGATCCATTTTACTGTAAGATCAAACTGTCAAACATCAAACTGTAACATCTTACAGTTTGAAAATATTTGTCAAATTTCTTGAAAGAAATTTCAGATATTTTTTCACTGTTTCTTTGTCACATTTCGTGTCGGCTCTTTCCAATGTCAGTAGAGCAGAAACTTGCAAATACATATCAATTCGCATGCAATACGAAGGAAGGCTCGCTCATCAACGCGTTACACTGAATGTAGTCCAAGTTATCTTACTGGATGGTAGCGAGGAGTCAGTCTGGAAGATCTTGCTCAGCTGATGGTCCAGATGCTGCAGCGGAGTGTCCAGACACTTCTCTCTGCTGGAGATCAACTGATGACGTAGCTCGTGGAGGCTGCGGCTCCTGACTAGGACGAGACATCTTACAATTACAAGAGAGTTCGACTATTGAGGAAGAAGAGGTTGGAAGATTATTGCCAAAGGGAGGACAAACACGACATTGTCCGTTTAGGAAAGAGACAGGGAAAATCTTATCATTTCTTTATAACCGTATCATGTTAGAGATTGTTTAACTATACAGACGGAGCAAGTTGACTCAGGCTGCTATTCCTGGGTTCGATTCCCGCGGCCGTCCTTCCTGACTGAGTTATTTTGTCGTTACCTACCTCAATTAAGAGGCAAATTTGAGAAGGCTTCCTACTAAAGCCTCATGTAGGTATACGCGGTCAAATTTTCTGTCAATCGATTGAATATTTGCTTCAAATCTGTGGCAGATATGGAACATACGAAACCTGTTCTGACAAAATATTTGATCAAACCCTTTGACAGAACAATATATTATCATCAAATTCGCTTGTTTGCACGGTTGAAGCAAAGATTTTGTCAAATTTGCCAGTGTAAGCGGCGTTTTATAGGCCATGACCGCCTCTTTCCCAACGTCTATACATAACTATTCTTCGTCATCATCATAATCATTCATCCCTTGCCATTAGACTATTTGCAGAACAAACTATGGAGAGATGTTAAATGCTATGAATATTGAAACCTTGTTCTTTGCCACTTTTGTTCTCGAAGATATCTCGGAGTTTCAGCTCCAGAGCTTCCAACTCGCTCATCTTCGACGTCTTATCAGCTGACCTCACCTCCTGCTAACGAGTTTAAAACAATACTTTCAAGTGAATGAGTTGAATGACCCAGAAAAACAATTGACTTCTGCGAAAACAGATCATAGTGGTTCTGGATTTCACAATGTTTTTCACAACCAATTGCGCTGTTTACTGCATTCTGAAAAACCTGGCTGCTTCATTCGACAAGAATGTCACATAATATGTCACAGTTAACTAAATCCTGCTTGCAAATACAATGACTTGAATAATACTTTTAGCCTAGTGGTATTACTGAACTCCCTTACTTTTAGCCTAGCCCATAGGCTCTATCTAAAACTTTATTTTTCCTGTTTCGGTCAGAATCAGATTTACGTGGCCATGGATTAAGATTGCGCCGAATCGGACTCAGCAGAATCAGGAATGTTAAATTTATGACATAGGGTCTTAGGTCTAACCTATCTATGGCCAATCTTTAGAAATTATTTGGAATTCTATCAAAACTTCAAGAATGATGGAATTTTGAAACTTATTTTGAAAGAATTGTATCAGATTTATCAAAAAAAGTACATGCACCTTGACCATTTGCAAATTATCGGTTTTTGTTTTCTTCACTCCTATGCCCAGCAAGGCTCGCTTATCAACGCGTTACACAGAGCGTTTTCCTTGGATGAACTACTTATGTAACAAATTAGCAGCATATCCTGTAGAGAAATGCAATTGGAATTTAGGCGTCGCCGGATATGAAATATTATAACACTGTTTATTTTTTAGACCGTCTATTTTTGTTAGTCAACGTAATTGACCTTCATATTTGATTGATTATCAAGTGCATAGATAACTGTTTTCCTAGTTCTTGACCCCTTTTCTTCAGAAAGTCTCCAAACGGTTCTGGAAACTGACTTCTAGATTTACACGGACTCCACCAGGAGGTCTATTCACTAGAACGTTTTCACTTTTCCCAATTCCATTCTGATGGAATCCGGTCACGGCTGTAAGGATTAACATTGCATGGCATCGGATTCCATCAGAATTTGAATATAAAAAGTTCTAGAATAGAGCAAGGACTTTAATTTTTATTTTTTTTTTAAATTTTTTTTATGGGGGAGGGGGGGGGGGGGGGGTAAGAAAACACGAAACTTACAGTGTGCTTTTTTTAATACTTGCGAATGGGGTGCTAAAATAGTTAAATTTTTATCAAAATATGTACAAAATGTATGAGTATGTTGGGAAAGAGGTCTGTAATTAATTGAGATTCTGATTCTTCTTATTTCTTGAGATCGAAATAAAACATACCTATTTAAATCCATAAATGTATTTTTAAAATCCCCCCTCCTGTGAAGAATGAATGATTGATTCCTTGAATCGATCGCACTTTCTCTTGCACTGCACAGAATGTAAGAGTGCAGTTATTGATGTATAAATGCGATTGCAAGAAACACCACGGTCTGATTCCTTTGCATTCTGCTCCCACATTTCAGTGCCGTAGCGCCATATCCTGGTGCGTATATCCCACGTATATCCCACCGTGTCACTAGCATATCCCACCCAGTAACACCATTCACTCGTACCTCATACTGTACATCTTATACAATTGAAGAAAATATACATCGATAAAATCACTGTTATATTTATGGTGCGATCACTAGCATGGTCTCAGGTCTTCATAATGTATGAGTATACTTATTGATAATGATGCCATACATAATCTATGAAAAAATTGCCTAGTCTCTGATAAAAATTGAGTTGTTTTTGTAAAGTTAGATTTGAATAAAATACTTTTCATTGGTAGACGTGGACATTTATCAGGAAAAATTGAAAGCAATACTAACAAGTGCTCTTTTAAAAGTAATAAACCAAATTCGAAATGATTTTTCCATACCTCCCACGTTAAAGTTTTGGACTTTGGACAGGAGTTGCAAACTACAGGGCATTTGGTATGAGTCTTTTTCAGTGTTGGGTAGGAACGGAACGATTTCGTTCCGTTCCTAGGAACTAGTTCCTTTTCTTAGGAACTATGGAACGTCTTAGTTCCTTTTTTCTTGGGAGGAACTAGGGAACGGTTTAGTTCCTTTTTTTGAGGAACTGTAACGATTTTTGCTTAGTTCCTTTTTTTAAAATTTGATGTACTTTTACTCCAAAAAACTGCATAGAAGCCACATATTTTTTTGGCATCTAAAAATAACTCAAACCAGTCGTCACCTACCCTAACACAATGGACATCTATCCCTGTAGTACCTGAAGTAGCGTTGGTCAACCCTTCAGACCAAAGAACTCAATTCCTAGTAATGACCAATGACTCGTGAACAAGTGCAGTGCGCAAGAACACAGATTTCAGATCGTCGTCTTTTTAGCTTTTACTTTGTTTCCTCCTCACATTTCGTTTCCGATCACTGTGTAGGACACATCACATCGCCATTGAATTTTTAGTTTTTACGAATCTTCTTATCTCTCTTATAATCTTTTCGAATCTGCTGTGGTTCAGTGAATGAAATTTGGCAGCAAGAGCAAACAAAAATGTTTTACCATTTAAAAATCGGAGAAAATTTTTCTTTTAGGAGAAAATAATGTGTATTCCGAGTGTTCCAATTAGAAATTCCAATTCCAATTAAAATTACACCTTTCTTTAAAAAGGAACTAAAAGGAACTTAGTTCCTTTTATAAAGGAACTAGGAACGGAATAGTTCCTTTCATTTTTGAAGGAACTGGAACTGGAACTAGTTCCTTTTTTAGGCGAGGAACTTGGAACTGGAACTAGTTCCTTTTCAAAAGGAACTTACCCAACACTGGTCTTTTTGTACATAAAAATATTGAAATGTTGGAAAAATCTTTTGGAAACGGTAATATCAAAACTCTGTACACCCACAAAAAATCTCGATCGCTGCAATTTTCAATAATATTCTCCTCAGTTTGGTTTTCCAGATCTATTCACAATTTACAACATTAAAGGGGAGCTAACAAGCAGCAGCTATTTTCACGTGGCTGTTATAACGGTCTCATGGTATATATATAGTACCATTTTTTCATTTTTACTTCTTGCATTGTTAATTAGGCACCGATTATTCAACAAAACCGCTCAAAACTATGACATTTCCAATACGTGGAGCCGAAACCCGTGTTACCAATTGATCTCAAATTTGAATCATGATTAGTTAAAAGAAAAACTTAGGGATATCACTTGGCACAAAAAATTAAAAATGCACCAAAAGTGATAACCCTAAGTTTGTCTTTTATCTAATCATGATTAAAATTTCAAATCATTTCGTCAACCCATTTTGTCTCCAATCGTATTCAAAAGATGTGCCTGCAACACGCGGCAAAATCGCTCGCGCTTGCAGCACCTTTAAGGAGGTGTCGTCACAACTCACATATGACGTCACAGAGCTAGCGCGTGACCACGACACATGCAGTGGCGTGCGCACGATGCCGTGATGCCGTGATGCCGTGTCGAGGGGATCGGCATTGCACCAGGCAGATGAGATCATTTACATAATACATCCAGCCATGAGCGCCCTTGTTTTCCAGTTTATCACGCTAACATTATTTAATATTAGACATTCATAAGAAAGTGCAGAAGAAAGTTGCAATAAAAAAAAACCTTTTTTTTTAACATTGAGAAATCAGATTTGAATACTTTGGTTGTGAATTTTATTAATCATATTAATCATGAATCGATGTACAATACTCTTTCTCTTGTGGTTTCTTATGATGAATAAGCATGCCAATGGACGACAAATCACCCGTCCGATTCGTAATGGAGGATGCACGATGTGTGGCCCAGTCAGTTGTTCTAATTTGTCCACTAATAGATATTGGCGCATTCTCGTGATAGAATGCCGTATTACTCTATAAAGCGCATGCATGAAAGGGTATACATTTAAAAGATAGCAGAACTTTCATACTTTTCGAGGCTACTCAAGGTCATTTTGTCAGTCATGTTGCAATCAAATTCACAATTAGCTTTATCTCGATGCTTCTAGACATAATTATAATTGTTATTGCTTATGAAACGCAAGTGGAAATATAATAATTTAGCCGCAAGGGACCAATAATCAGAGCAATGCAATTGGAAGTGAGGTTATGTTGTTGTTTTACCTAATGTGTATAGATTTATTCAGAGCCCTGAGTAGGTTAAAGGGACGCACACGGTCCTTCAAAATGTTTTTTTAGTTTTGTCCTCACACTATAACAGAATTGTACAAAATCAGATAAGCTACCATTTCAAGCTTCTGGACTAAATAATGCTAAACACACTATAGGACATGGTATGACCTCAAAGTGTTAAATACGATTATTTTGCTATCAATATCGTATGAGAACGTTCAAAAGGTCATATAATACTCCAGTGGGTGACAATATTTAGGCCCGGTTGCACCATGTCCCGATAAGTAAGATAAAGTTCACTTTAGCCTAAAGATGGACTTGAGCGGTCTAGATGGATGTATTTCATTGGCCGTTGCCATGGTTTCAGCCGATAAATCCTACCGCTAACTTTATCGGGACTTGGTACAACAGGGCATTAGTCTAGTAAGTTGAAATGGTCGCAATATCTGTATTTTTTTTTAATTCTCATCGAGTGAAATCAGAACTTAAAAAACGCTTTGAAGGGCCAGGACCCTTACCTAATATCGCGAAATGTTGGTGTTACGACGGTGCTGAGCTCTAGGTCGGTGCTACCATGGTGCTACGACCAAACACCGATCGAATATGACATTTAAGACGTAGCCCGGTGCTGGAGTAGCACGATTTCTCAGCACCAGTCGAGAGTGGTGCTACCGAGAGGTCCTACGACGAAAGAAGCGAAAATGGCCGCCTACATTGCCGCAGCTTTTGGTGATGAAGATGTAGAAAATGTGAAACGATATGTAAGAGTAGCAGATATGACTGATTTTGAATTGCATAGAAATACCAGATTAAATAGAGTCATTTTTTTATGTTTTGGACCTGCTTTACGACGACTTGGTGCGCCAGAACGATCGGAATCACGCGATTCCAGTTGACACCAAACTTTTAGTTGGGTTATCGTTTCTGGCGAGTCGAGTGGAGATGTACAATGTTTCACAGATGTCAGTCAGTGAAATATTTTTTTTTTATTTGTATTTTCATTGATATATAAATGTATTTAAGTTAAATGTTTCCAAAATTTAAAAAAATAAGTTTTTTGCCCTAAAAAAATATTTATATTTTACAACGAGGCGGTTTTCAGCAATTTGTAATAATTTTGAGAATATTTAATAAAATTTTGAATTTCAAAATCTTGTGAATACTGCTGATTTATTATGGAGTAAGAATAAATTAAAAATTTTAAGATGGATAATTTTTATTTTATTTTATTTTATGAATTATATATTGTCAGACTTTAAAGATTTTTTTCTCCATAACCTGTTTGTACACAAAAATATGATTTATTTTGTATCCTACTTCTACAAATTTTGTCCAAATTACTTGATTTTTTTGTGAGTGTTCCATGGGGCTCTGTGAAGGACTTTACGTATCACTTTCTTGATCTCTTATCAGACAATTAAGAAAAAAAATTAACAATGCCTTCATTTTAGAGAAAATCACGTTGAAAAAAATATCACGGTGTAAATAAAATCATAATTTGAAAACAAATTTGAATATTTAAAAAATTATATGTAGAGTCCTACTACTACAGGTCAGCTACATTCTAGTGGAAAAAAACTTAAAAAATCTTATATTGATGGAGTAGCACGAAATATAAATTTCATTGTTGTAAAATGAGTAATTGTTAAATATTAAGTCCATTGTTAAAAAAAAATATTTTTAATTTTTTTATATTTAGTGTAAGTCTACATATTATGTGCCAATTTTGAAGTCAATAAAATAATTATCAACAAAGTTAGAAGTTACACCTTAACGAAACTCGTGAGAAAAATGATGTGGCACTGGTGAAGTTTTACTTCACGATAAAAAAATTCGTTCCAAAGTTTGTAATTGATTCAAATTCAAGCTCGTTCTATTTCATCCCGCTAAAATTAACCAATCACAATGCGCCGGTAAAGTAGCATCAATGACGTTTGGTGCTGAAAGTGGGCGTGGTCGTGTTGTCGTAGCCCGTCGGTAGGATGTGTATACTCGATCGGTGTTACAGCATCGTCCTGGTGCTGTGCTACTGTAGGACGGGGCTACGACGTAGCACCGTCCTACCATCTCGCGATATTAGGTAAGGGTCCAGATTCTTGGCTCCATTACTACCTACTGGGTAACCACATGGCGTAGTTCTACAAATCCCATAGTGGCGCTTGAGGGCCGGAGCAGTGGTCGAATTGGGGGGGGGGATGCGGGGGGATGGCATCCCCCCATGGAGAATATATTGATGTTTCCATCCCCCCATGGCTAATTTGTCCACTTCACCATCCCCCCATGAGAGATTAAAAATACACTTCAGAACGTCTCAAAATTGATTTCAAAGTGTCAAAAAAACAAAAAACGCCCTGCGGGGCAAGGTTTGTAGAGCATTCCCCGTTGAAAATCAAAATAACTACATCTCAGAACGTCTCAAAATTTATTTCAAAGTATCAAAAAAACAAAAAACGCCCTGCAGGGCAACGTGGGGGGCCCGCCCTCCACGCCCCCCTTTCCGCTTGGCAAGTATTGTTCCTTCACTTGCCCCCCCCCGCCCCCCACCACCGGCAGAAATCCTACCAATACATCATCCCCCCATGGACTGACTTCCAATTCGACCACTGGGCCGGAGCAGCCCAATAACTTTCTCAAATATCCTCCCTATGATTTGGCCCACCGGAAGAAATCCCGTCAATCGCACCGCCCCGGACATAATGACCACTTGACAATGTCTGGGCGTTGCGCTGTCTGTGATTACAGTGCTTACAGTGAAACAGTGAGAGTGATCAAATGTCGGCTCGTGTTGTCGAGCGTGAAAGAAATGTGTCCGTCTGATGATAGGTATCAACTCGGCGTTAAACACGGCTCTGTACTTGGAAGAAAGTTGGGTAATGGGCAGTGCAGTGGTCATTGTTACTTACACTGATGGGTTCACGTGATATGTAGAACATTATGCAACTTAATGCATGTGTGCAACAATCAACGTGTTTCCATGGCGATAGCAGATTCATTTTCTCATTGTTGCATTCGTCATTAATAAGTATCGTTATCATACTTCGGAAGGAAGACCATGCATTTCAAGAGCGAAGCATTATTTTTATTGTATTTTCAATTTGCATACATTACAAGTTCTGCTCAGCGTGTAATTTACCATTCTAGTGGCAGGCCCCCTATTCTATAACAAAAACGAAATCATTTCGGTTTGAAATCATTTCCATGGGTCATAAGGATAACATTGATCTGAAGAGAAATCATTTCGTTTTTGTTAAGGAGTACATCATTTTAGTGTCGCAATATGGCGAAAAAGTATTCTTTTAAAATAAGTCACGCATTAAATCAAAGGGTTTAAAGCCCGATTTACACGGCCACATTCATTGAACAACTTCTCTGACACAGTCTTTGACAAAGTCTTTGTCACATTTCTGGAAGGTAATTAGAACATGTTTAAAGTTCTGTGACAGAAAGTTGCATCGTGTAAATACAAAATTGTATGAAAAATGAGAATGGGACACAGAAGTTGTTCAAGAAATTGTACCGTGTAAATCGGGCTTTAGGGAAGCTTCTATAAATTTGAACTTGACAGATTTGTAACGTTATGAAAGTCAGTAATCTTGCTTAATCTTTTGTTTGTGCTTCGAATGCTTTTATTTTGACAGAATCTGTTATTCGCACCGCGAAGAGGATTAGAATCCACATAAATATGCTCCTTTTAAGGCGTATTTACGTGTTCACAGCATTATCGCTGCCAAATGCTATTTTGAAATCCGGCACATTCTTCACAAATAAAACGTAAAAAACTTAAAAACTATGTTTCAATATATCAATAGAGCCTTTTCTTTGTATTTTCTTTGCATTCTCTCTCGTTGCGGATTGTAGAAAGGTGGTGGAACTGATGAAACGAAGAAGGCTGCATTGTTTTTGGTCTGTTCGTTTTCGCAAGGTCTTTATGATTCATGTTGAGATAAATAATTGCTACAAGACATTTAATTACGAGAACTTGAAAAGTATAGTTTAAGGATTTATACATTCCAACGTAACAAGCCGTTAAGCCGTTGCGGTGAATGATTACGATGATGATGATTGGGAGAAGATGATGATGGAGAATAGGTAGGGATGGATGGTGAGAAGGAGGCGGTCGTGGCCTATTAGTTGACACTTAGGAGAACGAAATCGTTATGTGATGAGTTGATAAGCGAGCACCGGTATGTGCAACACCTCAAACCAAAATGCCTTAGCATACAGAAAACATGTTCTATAGACAAATTATTGTAACATAGTAACATACACCTCTATAGGAAGTGAAAACGATTCCCAATCATTTGCAAGTGATCAAAGTCCAATGCAAGTCTTGTCGATACTAAATTTGACAGCTTTCAAAAAAGTGTATAATGTCAAAAAGTCTCTAATTTCATTAAACTATCTGTAATATTGTAAATTTATAATTTTTATCTTGATACCTAGCAAAATTTCTACTTGGTCGGAACTTACATTTTGATTATTCAATAATCAGAACGTTTTTTTTTTAATTTTAACCTCAGAGGATTCTGTATAAAAACTTATATTAAAATCATGACCAGTGCCTTCACATTTTTGAAAATGTTCAGTTCGATCAGAGAAACGCTGTGAACTGTACCTGCTGTATCTCAGCACGGACAACAGACCTAAAAAGTAAAGACTGTATCCCGCCCCCAGCTTGCGGTACATGTGAAGGTGTAGCTTCCTTCCTCGCTGACCAACTGGCAGTATCTGAAAGGTGAACTTGTGTCGACCTTGCTGCTGTTCAAGGATGGCGATATGATTTAGACCATTTAGACAGGCGACAAGTTGACATCCTCGCGATGTTCTTCATTCGAGGAACATGTCTTTACCTCAGAGGTCCATTTCTCATTTTGCGAGCTCACTTTTGTAATGATAATCAAGCTAATTGCCATATCACTGATATCAAGAAGTTATATTGAAGTATTCTCTTACACAATGACTCATGTCACCATTACAAATCTGATTGGGTGAAGACAAAATGACTGGTTTTTTAACTCACCTCAAGAATAATTGAAATAGACTTCTGCCTTCTACCTCTAATATCACTATATCTACTGCCCCAATAAGGTATTATACTTGTGTGGGTGGAACCGTTTAGTTGTTATTTAGATGCAATCACTGACCTATTAGCAACTGGCATTATAAACTTCAGGAATTGTCGATTGCTGTAATAGTTCATTCAATAATGTAGGATGTTAGTACTTTAATATTTTCTTCAAAGTATATTAATTTCAAATCTCTCAACCTTTACAAAATTAATAGAAGGAATTTTTTATTATTTTTGTAAACGTGATTTAATACAAAGTTTCTCTTTCTGAAAAAAGTAGAGATTAATGTTTTTCCTCCACATTTTTATTTTCTCCTGAATGCATGAAAAGGCTCCAACAGCGGAAAATTGATGACAAATTGGAAGCATATCGAAATATTACAAGACCGTATACATTCACTCAGCGGAGTGCACCTATTAATTACCTATAATTTCTATCACCAGAACGAACCTAAATCGATTTTGCCTAAATTCGATGTACTGTCATTACACACAATTTTACACAAGGAATATGCATTTTGGTAAAATATTTCAATTAGCAATAAGAAAAATTGGATTATGATATTATATTAAAAAAATATTAGTTATCATATATTTTAAAAATAAGGATTGATTAATATGTAATAAATGATGGGATACGGATGAAATTTTCCAAAGAGACCTCGAACCAAAAGATATGAAAAAACACTTGCTTGCCAAAGAATCAGTTCATCTTTGAAAGTCATAGGTACAGTTTTACGACTGTGTAATATTTCTCTTGCAATGAACTGGAATTACACACGCGTAAAACTCCACTGTTACACGGCTATTAAATCTCATAACACTTCTCATAATTCTTCTAGATCAATGTTCCATCGATCGAGACAATGCAGATGCAGTCTCTTTTCTTCCGGAACTTGTCTAAGGAAATGAACAGCGTCGAAGTGGGGCAAAAAACCGCATGCGATTCAATAATAATTAGTGTGCAGTAATAAAGTGTTATGAAGGATATTGTAATTGCAACACTGATCGGCGCCTTTCACCCCCACACTGGAATGGAACAATGCATCTGGCTGGGTTCCGCTTGCTCGCAATTGATAACATCAAACAATCAAGACGCTAAAGTTGCAGTGAGCCGCCAAGCGGCAAACAAATTATGATCTCAGGTGAACAGACAGATTGATGGACTCAGCTCTTTCATGGATGAGAGTTCAGTTCAAGTTATTATTAAATCGCGAAATAATAGAAATTGTTACGTATCTCAGTGTCTACAAACGAATACAATCGGCATATTTCATTACAGAATAATCATTCATTTTCTGCGGAAAACAAAAGCAGCATGTTGAGTTGAGACCACTTACAGTGGCGTGCCGAACATATCTTGAGGACCGGTGCTTATTCATTGATGGGTATATACCCACCCACCCCCAATGGTCAAGAACATAAAATTGGAAGCGATCGCAATGGGGTCTGGGGAGAGGACCCCCCAGTAGGTACATGCAGGTCCGGGGTGCGAGCATAGCCTCGGGAAAAAATTCAATTTCAATACCAACTTTGAAGGTTTTTGGTGGTGAATTATTTTAGTTTAAGCTCTGGGAAGTAATTTATTTAATTATTAAACGGTTTGCACCCACACAAATGCCGCGCATCGATTTTTTTTCTTTTGGTTATAGACGGGTTTACAATAAGTTTACATGCAGGAACGATATTTTTGAAGGAAAACAGAACAGTCAGTATGATTTATATTAGAAATAAAATCAAACTAAAAATGCCGCGCAGCGAAATTTTGGGATTTTGACTACATTAGAACGAGTTTTAAATGATTTTACAGGTACGACGATTTTGAAAGAAAACAGAGAATCCATTCATGTATAAAAATCACACATAAAAAAGCCGCGCAGCGAAATTTTTTATTTCGGCTTCATTGAACGGGTTTAAAATGATTTTACAGGTACCTACTAAGTATAATTTTGAAAGAAAACAAAAAAAAAATGCATACATAAAAATGTCGCGCAGCGAATTTTTTGTATTTTGGCTACCTTAGGACGGGTTTAAAATGATATTACATTAGCAATAAAATCACACATAAAATAGCCGCGCAGCGAATTTTTTTGTTTTTGGCTACATTAGAACGGGTTTAAATGATTTAAGTGATTTAAATGATTTTGAAATGAATAAACAAAAACGCGATTTATTTATAAACAGAAAAGCACACATAATAATGCGCTGCAGTGATTTTTTTGGTTTTCGTCTACCTATAGGACAGGTTTAAAATGATTTTACATTACTCTATTTTTTAAGGAAAACAAAAAAGTTCTTAATTTATATAGGTTAGTAATAAAATTATAAATAAAATAGCCGCGCAGCGAAACTTTTTGGTTTCAGGCTACATTAAAACTGGTTTTAATGATTTTACAAGGTACTGTATTTTTGATAGAAAACAAAAAAGTAAATCAAACAAAAAAAAATGCGGCGCAGCTATTTTTTGGTTTTCAACTTTACATTAGCACACGTTTAAAATGGTTTTTCAGGTACAATAATTGTGAATGATTATTTTTTGTATTAGGCTACCCAAGGGCGTATTCAGGATGAAATTTCGGGGGGGGGCGACATTACTAATATTTTGGTAAATGACCGTGTAAAACAGGGGGTTCGGGGGCGCAGCCCCCGAGAAAATTTTGGATCAAGGTCATTCATTTAGGTGCAATTTTGAATCGCAGTGTATAGCTATTTTGGGAAATTATAAATTACAAAATATCAAAAAATTAGACTAAAAGGTTAAAGAAATTTTTGTGAATTTTAACTCAATTCTAAACAATTTGGAACGTTTTTGATATGATCTATTTATTTTTAAGTTTTTTTCCACATATTATTTTAAATGTGCTTATTTTCTTAGATGAAATCCTGATTTCGGTGGGGGCCATGGCCCCCTCGGCCCACCCCTGAATACGCCCTTGAGGCTACCCAAGGACGGGTTTAAAATGATTTTGGTGCAATTAATTCAACGGATTGAATGGATTCATGTTCGTTAATTTACATCCATCATAAATTATACACAGACAAAATGTATCTCAGCGATATTTAAATTTCCTATGCTTCTTTGCTGATAATAAATACTATTTTCGATCCAGCATGCAGGAAGGAGCATGAAAGAAAATACAGAAGATGATTCTCTAACAGTTAAGCTGTTTTTATGATTCATCAAATCCTTTCAATAAGTACTGAAAATGGGTCAATTCAATATTATTTCATAAATATTTTAGTATCCATCCACCCACCGAACCATCAACCTGCAGTTTTTGCAACCATCCACCCACCTAGACCTACTCAACCCCTAAAATGTATCAATTGCATTAGCACTAATGTACATGTTCACTGCATACATTTATTGATACAAATCTTTTGTTCCCTTTCCTTTATTGATGTTTACCTACAATCTACATTGTTACTGCTTGCTGTGCAACAATACGACGTATACACCCTCATCACCATGTTTGTGTGAATACATTATGTTGTATTAGTGGTGAATGTAATACTGTTACATTATAAAATGTGTCGCAAGGTGGGTAGGTCCCCTGGCGGGGACCACCCACCCCCAAAAAATGACTGTGCTTGAGCACCAAATTTAGATAGGTCGGCACGCCACTGACCACTTATTTTGATGACTATGTGTAACATCACTCTTTTCTTTTAAAAGCGCATTCTAAAGGTGTTTTAGGCTCGAATAACCTGCAGAACTCGGGTGGCAGAGGTCCGACCTACGACCTACGCGCTATCGTACAAAAATATTAACTATATTTTTATTTATTATTTTTCTTATTGTAGTCTGTGTCAGGAAAAGACTGTATGTTCCTATCCTGACAGAAATCATGAGGTGATACCTACATCATGGACACTTCCAATGATTGTTCAATGTCGTGATACTTCCAAATAAAACGGACGAATGGTCACCAAAGATACGACTACGAGTCTATCGTGTCTATTAACGGCGCACACTCTGCAACAAAGCTGTCGTAGCAACAGAAGGTTATTTATGTCGTTTATTTCACAGTCTGATATGTTTTAATGTCAGGGTCTGTGAGCGGTATGTGATGGTGTTTAACAGAACACATTTTCAGAGTATTTCTGAAATTCTGACATTTCGTTGTTTTCTGCGGTCATATTCAATTCAACCCTTAAATCAACCAAAATACTCGTATTATTGCACCCTAAAGTATAGTTCTCATTGTCTCCATTGACTTAAGACGGCTGGGTAGTGAGTTTGACCTTAAAGAGTTTTTTAATCGATTTTTATCAATATCTTTTACCAATGTAATTGTTAACAAAATAAGGCTTTGTACGAGTATTCAGAACAGTTCAATGAAAATAATTCCATAGCTTGTAATGGTTTATTTGATTTACTTTGTTCTACAGACGTTTAGAGCCCGAAAATTAGTAAAATTATGGCACTAAACATCTGTTGGACAAAATAAAACTAATAACTTATTCCAAACTATGAAATTATTTTCATTGATTTGTTCTGAATACTCGTACAAATCCCTATTTTTGTTAACAATTACATTGGTAAAAGATATTGATAATTAATTAAAAAAACTCTTCAAGGCCACCCACCCTCACTACTCATCTGTGACAAAGCGAGTATTCTGTCACATTTCCTGGACTCAGGGAAGGGTCCTGCTAGTGGGCCAGCCCTGCCCTGTGGTCCGAGTGTTGAGACATCCGCCCGGCTAAGTGCGGGTAACAACTGTACCAAGGCTGCGGGTGGGAGGTGACCGGTCCAGCGGTGTACCGGGCAAGGTCATCTGAGAGTGACCACACCCAACAATACTCACTTGAATATCAATTCAAAGACTACATTTTTACACGCGAATTCAAGATGTATCTTGGTTTTCTCTCCATACACACAAAAAGCAAGCCAATTATCTTAGTGAAAGTTTTACGACCGAATCATTTGATCGGACATAACCTTTGATTAAAATACATCTAAACGGTTATGATATCATTTGAGTGAAATTATAATTTTTTATTCCAGGAATAAGCTGGCGATGGAAGTAATTATAGAAATTAATGCTCTAGTCAAAACTAACCGTTATTAAAATCTATACCTTCGAGTTGGCTGGAAGTAGATTTCAATTATTTTTATGGGGAGCTCATAAAACAGTAATTCTGTCTTCATCTAATCGTATTTGTAATGGTGACTTGAGTCATTGCGTAAGAGAATACTTCAATATAACTATATTTGTTGACATCAGCTATAAATGGAAGTTTAGAGCTTGATTACATCATTCCAAAAGTGTGCAACGCAAAATCGCGAGAATCGACTTCAGCCCTTCTACCTCTAAGACACATATATGATTGCCTATTCCCGCATGTGTGCTTCTCTGTGCTGATTGTATTTGACCATTTGTATTGAAGTTGTTTTGAGTGACGTTTGAAACGTGATGTTTGGACCTTCACAGATCATTCTGGATGATTGATATCAGACGAATCAGGCATCGCTGCCGGCAATACGCGTTACATTCCCTGGTAGATTACTTAACATCACGTAGCAGACCATCGGAGATTCAATTGTTAATAGACTGTGTTTTGCGAGCTTGACCTTCAGAGGATCATGTTAACTTTATATCACTTGCATATGTTTTAAAATTAATATTAGCTAAGACACAATGTAGTACCATTTAATGTATTGAATGCCAGTCATAGTCATGGCCCTGTTATGTAACATGTTTTGAAACTTCAAAGTAATTGTTTCATGAAAAAAGACAATTCAACCAAAAGTTAAACCATGATAAACCATCTTTAGAAAGATAGGTCATAACTCATAACAAATAGGTCATCTTATCTCATACATTACTGTGATTAAAAGTTTGCATTACTTTAATCTTTATAGAAATGTCACTGAAAGATATAAGGATTATCAATGTTCGATAATAATCATAATCTGTTTTCAAAAGCGCCGGAGTAATCATATCACTCGGTAAAGTGAATTAACATTCAGCTCATATTGCTCTGCAGGAGAGAGTGTTCAATCTACAGTTAAAAACAAACATATAGTGTGTCAAGAATGTCAACGTCTATGATTAAATCGAAAAAGCCAGCTATCGGAATAGATCTGGGAACTACAAATAGTTGCTTGGGTGTTTGGCGCAACGGTAGAGTGGAGATAGTTGCAAACGACCTTGGGTCGCGTATCACTCCCAGTTGTGTTTCCTTCGATGAAGAAGAAAGGCACTTAGGTAAACCTGCCATCGAACAAAGAACCAAGAATCCGAAGAACACAGTGTACGATGTGAAGAGATTGATAGGTCGTAGGTTCAAAGACCGGGAAGTGCAAGAAGACATGAAGCGCTGGCCGTTCCAAGTGGTGGATGTCGAAGGGAAGCCCAGGATTCAGGTGAAGTACAAGGAGGAGACGAAGAGGTTCGCTCCGGAGGAGATCAGCGCGATGATTCTGAGGAAGATGAAGGAGGTTGCAGATAAGTTCTTGGACTGTGATGTGAAAGACGCCGTCATCTCTGTGCCGGCTTACTTCAACAACGCTCAGCGACAAGCGACGATAGACGCGGGGAAGATCGCGGGGCTGAATGTTCTGCGCATCATCAACGAGCCCACTGCGGCTGCGCTGGCGTACGCACTTAGCGCCCCTCCGGAGAAGAAGAAGAAGAATGTCCTCATCTATGACCTTGGAGGAGGGACCTTTGACGTTTCAATTGTCAACATGGAGAAAGGCCCCAAGATTCAGGTACTGGCCACTGCTGGAGATTCTCTTTTAGGAGGCAGTGATTTTGATGCTTTGCTCTTCAAACACTTAGCTGAGAGTTTAATAAAGAAAATAAGAAAGATGTATTTGGGAATGAAAAAGCACGTAGTAAACTTAATAAGGCTTCCGAAGACGCGAAAATGTCGCTTTCTAATCGACGCATTACCGATATTGAGATTGAGTCTCTTATCGATGGAAAGGACTTTAATCTTAAATTGACCCAGGCAAATTTCGAGGACATGTGTAACAAATTAATCAAGTCAACTCTTACCCATGTGAAGTCTGCTTTGGAAGACGCCAATCTGAAGAAGCACGACATCGACGACGTTGTGTTGGTCGGAGGTTCGACGCGCATCCCGATGGTGAAGCAACTCTTAAAGGGTTTCTTCCCCGGTAGATCCTTGAAAGAGACGATTAACCCTGATGAAGCGGTTGCTTACGCCACTGCTGTCCAGGCTGCTATATTGACTGGAGAAGCCGGCTTCTATCTAGTGGAGCGGTCGCTCCACGCCAGCCAAGTCGTACGGCGCGCGCACACACTCATTTAAAAAGGCTGGAGCAAACCCACTTTTACTGTAAGCATCAAAGTGGCATTTTCGGCCTACTGGATCTTAAAATTGGAAAATCTCACATTGTTGCGATATATCTTAATTTCGAGCTATGGCCCACCCTACAACATATACCAAATTTGGGAACAATAGGTTACGCCCTTTGCGCGCTAGAGGGCCGTGAAAACAGTGTTTTAGGGCGGTTTTCATAATAATCTCAGTAGTAGTAGTAGGGTGGAGCTAAATTATGGTAAACAGGCCACAGCATAAACAGCTAAACCGATTGATTTAAAATTTTTACCACATATGCACTTTTGGCGTCTGAGGTGCCTTTTGCTATAACTGGTTTTATGCCGCTATTTTGAAACCGGAAGTGACGTCATATCTCGTCAACGGCTGGACCGATTAGAACGAAAATTGCGCCAAACGATCCAGACGGTCATCTATATGCATGATAAGTAGCAAAAGACTAAACATTATGTTAAAGAAACCGGAAATGACGTAATGAAATTTGAAATACATCGATTGGCTTTTTGGCAACAAAGATTGATCCGATTATTTTGATATTTATGTAACGTATGTACTTTTGACGTCTCATGTGACTTGTTATAAAACCAACCGGAAGCCGCCATTTTGAAACCGGAAGTGACATCATATATCAATAACGGCTAAATAGATTTCAACGAAACCAGCGCAAAACAATTTAGACGGTCAACTTTATGTATTATCATCAATAATATTTGCAGTTTCTTATACCTAAACCGGAAATGACGTCACACATTTTAATAAGCTCACAAATTTTTATTTTGATGCAATAAATATACTATTTGAGACAGCTTATAAAATTATAATCATGTTTCAAATATACTTCAAGGGGTCAGAGATTTCAGCCGCCATTTTTAAACCGGAAGTAACGTCATATCTCAAAAACTGGTAGACAAATCGGTATGAAACTAGCGCCAAACGATTCGGATGGCCATCTCTATGGAATATGAACAGTACAAATAGAATTTTCCTATTTATGAGACCGGAAATGACGTCATTCAAATTTAAAAAATTATTATAATCCCCTCCTATATAATAAATACGTATTCAGAAAGCCTAAAATGATACACATCATTTATAGATATACATTCTATGTGGCAGTGCAGTAAGTTCAGCAGCCATTTTGAAAACCGAAGTGTTTCCATATCTCGGAACTGGGTTGACTGATTGGAATGAAACCTTTGCTATTCTTCGTGAAAGATCATTTAAAGCAATTATTTAGGACCATACGCTGCTATTCATTAGTGGTAACGAAATTGTAAAGGGTGATGATTTTTTAAAAGAATTTAGTAATTGTTCATTTCATATGTGTCACAAGTTGTTAGAATAAACTAAAAAACGGAGTGATATCCCCATAAAAAACACTTCGTGTAAAAATACCAGCCAAGTCTCTTCAACTAAAAAAAAATATGAAATCTAAAAATTCTGCTCTGAAAAGTAGTGATATCAAAAAATTAGCCAAGTCAAAACTTTATTTGAAAATGAAAAAATACTTGGCGCATCGTTTTTTTTAGGGCATTATAGGTATACTATGTATATGTATATTTCATGTATAATTTATAATTGGCTTATACTTCCAAGCTATTTTAGTACACGATGCGCCAAGTATTTTTTGATTTTCAAATAAAGTTTTGACTTGGCTAATTTTTTGATATCACTACTTTTCAGTGCAGAATTTTTAGATTTCATATTTTTTTTTAGTTGAAGAGACTTGGCTGGTATTTTTACACGAAGTGCTTTTTATGGGGATAGATGTTACCTCACTGTCTCTTGGTATAAGAAACAATCGTGGCGTTGACAATTTCGACGTAGTTATTCCAAAACTAACTTGTATACCTTGCAATAAAGTCAAACCCTGCACTACATCTGTAGATTACCAAAGAGAAGTACTAATTGAAGTGTTTGAAGGTGTAAATAAAAGTACAGAAGAAAATGATTTTCTTGGTGAATTTCGGCTGGACGAGATTCCTCCTGCTGCTGCTGGTGAGCCTAATTCGCATCACATTCAGCCTCGACGAGAATTGTGTTTTGAAAGTAACCGCCGTCGAGGAGACAACGAGCAAGACCATTTCGATTACAATAAACATGGCGGAGACGTGCATGTCGGAAAATGAACTGAAACGAGCCATTTTAGTGCAGAAGGATTTTAACCAGCCACAATGACGTTCGTTCTACAATAGAAGATGGCATTTTGACAATCTTGAAATGTCTGGTTCGCAACTAGGTCTTACAGCTGAGTGAAGTTTTAGGAACGTCATCATTGTATTTATTTGTATTTGCCAAAGATTTTCTCATCTCATGTCCTCTGAGGATGTGCCTGAGCTACATACAACAAATACAAATAGTGTTTTCTTTGCTTTGCGGTATCTGCTATGTACTTTTGTTTAAGTGGCCCTAAAAAGGGACAGTTTCGACAGCTGGAGTTTTCAGCAGATCGGCTGGAGAAATTATTATTATTATTATTATTATTAAGTCTATACTCTCAACAGAGCCAGGCTCCACTAGTGAGAATGTAATAGAGAAGGGAGGAGAGGAAACCCGGTACCGGCATGTAGCCTACTCCTGACGAAAGATACCAAGGGGACCAACGGCTTAACGTCCCTTCCGAAGGACGGTGTAACATTCACAGCACGAGCCTCCACAACCCGCGCCGTCGAGAGACTGATAACAGGTGGAGGGGTGTCGTTACACTAACCCCCAAACACCCCAGTCTCTCTGGCCCAATGGCAGCAACTGGCAAGGCAGAGTTGAATGGTCACCCATCCAATCGCTGACCGCGCTCAATGTTGCTTAACCTCGGTGATCTGACGAGAACCGAGGTATCCATTACACCAGCCGTTGGGCTAATTTAAATGTCGCTTATTTAAAAACGCACATACCAGAAACTTACGTTTCATTAATGTGTAATTAAAATAATGTATGTGAATTAGAAATAATATTAAAAGATATTGATAAGAGACCGTGGTACAAAAACTTACTGCAAGATAATTCTATCGTATGACGATGTACTTCTAGTGTGGTGCATACAATTTTAATTACATTGTCAATTTTTATTACAAATCTCTACATAACTACCGGTTTGGTTTTCAATGGCCAGTTGAAGCTAAAAGGTACAGAGGCGTAACTATCCCAGCCTCTCACAATGTCCCCTTCATTTGAACATCAAGGCCAAGGTGATGTCTGGCTGCTTGACAGAATGGCGGACAATGCATTGCATCTTGTCGTGAAAACTGCAGTTCATGCGTGGCAGTTGACGATTGCGCAACTCTTGACAGGATTCGTGCGCATTCATCGGGGTTTATTGCAAATAGCCTCATTAAAACATGTTCGTAATTGTTTATTGCATTTTGGATAGATATCTGAAATAAGATAATTTGTTTGTGCACCATAAACGCAAGGAAAGTGAGCAAGTGGAACTAATTTTCAAGATATTATATCACTTTATAAATGTGAGAGCCCTATCTTTCAATACGCGGGTTGGAAAAGCACATTCATTTTCATAGTAAAATTATATTTAAACTATACATTCCGCTGATAGATTCTAACGAAATTCTAAGATTTGTATACACCTACCTACCCGGAAGTTTTTAAAAGTTAGACACTATTTTTTTATATATATATATATCTCCTGTGTTAATATGTCATCCATATTCTGAAGATAACATTGAAAACTCAATATAAGTCGAGAGTTGCCAGTCACACAATGACCCAGCTTCCAAATTGTCCACCGTGAAGCCGTCCATCTTAGTTCAACTATCACTAATCTGATTGCTCAAACCAATTTCAAAATAAGTTTCAAGTAGTATTCATAATGGTATTAACGGTTCGAACGTACCAGCGCTACCTGAAAGTGGATAATTCTCGACCGAATGAGTATTACATTTAAGACGGGTTAATGTTTAGATGACATGTTGAGTGAATGCATGGATTTGAAAGTGTGACGCTCGTTTGCTCAATCATCAAATATCAAGTTAATTACCAGCAACAAGACAGTCACTTCATCTTTACGTATATCGCAACATCGCAGTCCCATGCAGGGGCGTGCGGTGGTTTTCCAGCATGACTAGGCACTTGCCAAATTTCAAGCCAAAATATGAATCCCCCCCCCCCCCCCCCCCTTCGAATAAATCACTAATTTATAATTTTTTACATGGAATTAAGCAACAGAATTTTTCTTACCGCGAATATTTTAATCCTAGAAGATACAATTTTCTTTGATGTACCTGTACCAATCTCTCACCTTGTGTTGAAAAACTTTGATTTTGGATTTTCCGATGGCGCTGCATTTCTGTCCACATCCTTAGCCAACGAGAAAATACACAGCTGATCCTACTCATGGATCCCAATGAAATCCCACTGAATACACACGCATGGGATGGGAATACCATAATTACAATGTCCAGCGCAATCGAAATCAAAATTCGACACAACACAGTCAACACAATCAGAACTCACTTCACAAATATTACAATTATAAACCTCTTTGAATGTATAACTTCGATGAGAGCAGTCGTCAAACTGAGTAATTTGCTTGTTTATTGCTGCGTTGCGGAACGTGTCTTCGCATGTATTTTGTGCGTGGCCTTGGGTGGCCGTGGATGAGTGGAGTATATTTCGTGGGAGTAAGTGAGACAGAGAGATTACATCTGGAACATTAGTTGGAGAAAGACAGATAGCACTAGATTCTGCCCTGGCTGATGACGCGGTGTGAGTGACGTCACAGTGCGAGTTTACTCTTCCTCTCCTCCCCGCCCGCAATCAACACAGGAGCGTAGCTAGACTAATCGAGTAGGCTGCTCGGCCTTTCACAAAACATTTTATCAGAACATCGCAACGGCGACGGCGTGGCACGGCTCGCCACGCTCTTTACGTATATATTAAGCATTTCGCGCATATTATAACATTAAGTACGTTCAATTTCAAAATATATCTAATGAACATAATATTATTTCATAAAATAAAATTTAAGATTAGTATGAATACTGGCTGCCTAGACAGTGCCTAGTTTGCCTAGGCTGCACTGCACGCCCCTGGTCCCATGCATTACACTTTCGACTTATCATGAGGGACACTTTGTTGTTTTTGCCATATTGGAAATGTTTAATCTATTCAATTGAGGAAAGCTCAAAAGCACGTAATTCTGCATTCATGTAATGGTGATTTGAGTCAATGTGTTAGAGAATACCTCAATAATTATGTATGTTGTCATCAGTCAAATCAAATGGCGATTGAATGCAACTATCACATCACTCCAAAAGTTTACAACGAAAATCATTGAAATCCACATCGGGCCTTCTCCTTCTGAGGTACAGAATTAGAAAATTAACCAATCTTTGCATTATTGTAGATGCCTGAGAAATACGTACACACAAATTAACGTCGCACTGTTCTACAGCTAGGCTAATTGGCGCCGGATAATTGATTATGATTGGGATGATGAAGGTAATGATGGATGGTGAGAAGGAAGCGGTCGTGACCTATTAGCAGGGAACCTTCCAAGCATTTGCCTCTCGACTGAGAAAACTACGAATAACATCAGTCAGGACGGGAAACAAACCGTGTCAAGTCCAGAGCGTAACTGCCTGAGCCAGCTTGGTTAGCTATTTGGTGCTCAAACTCCTGCTGTAAGCCAGAACAATGATCTGCAAGAGAGATGAAGTGGGAGAGAGACGGAGTATGTGGCAAGACAATGAGTGCAAGAGAGATAGAGTGTATAGCAAGTACACGAGAGCAAGAGAGATGTGAAGTGTCGGGCGGGGCAGAGAAAGTGACACCAGACAAGCGACAGACAGTCATACACCTGTTGCATGTACATGACACGCGGGTTGCATACACACAGGTCACGTGACCTCCTCACCCCAAGTCACTGCTCATTCATTCAGATATGATGATTTAGAAGAAGTACGAGAACATGGTTGCTTCAGAATTCGGTTTTAAAATAGTCATTACCAGGTTCTTTAATATTCAATAATTCGAAAGTAAGTTTAGTATATTTTCTAAAAATGAGTTAGTGTTAGAGTTTGCACTGGCCATGATATCGTTTAGGGCGAATACACCCTAAAGTCACACAAATACTTTTGTGACGTATGTCAAACTATCAAAACACCAGCTTTATAGGAGAAACAGGAGAAACTGCACTCAAGTTACCGAAGTATTTCAAAATATTTGCAGTTGTCTTGAATTTACAAAAGAACATTCTATTTTGTTCTCGTTTGAAAGACAAATGCTGGGATGGTTCCAACAAAGGCTCTCCAGTCAAGTTCATGTATTTCATATTTCAAAGTGAAACAAAATGAATGAATGATTTGTGATCTTCAAAAGAACTGCAAAGCAACATGTATATCAGGGATCCTCATATTACAGATCACAACTTATACCTCTAGTCAATGTGAAGCGAATCATCGAGTAGTTTCTTGCTTGTTTAATTGCATCTCTAATCGGTCGAGTATAAGCATGGATCTTGCGTAACATACTACCACCAACGACGTCTTATGTTACGTTGATTGCCACAAGTAGATGACAGCAGGCGAGCAGACATCGTGCGACCATAGGGCTTCATGGACAATAGGTTGTGGGCTATCGTCATTTAGAATTGCAGGACATTATGACAATCGTGCAAGTTTATTAAGGTGCTGCAAGCGCGAGCGATTTTGCCACGTTTTGCAGGCATTTTTTTTGGATACGATTGGAGACAAAATGGTTCGACGAAATGATTTGAAATTTTATCCATGATTAGACGAAAGACAAACTTAAGGTTATCCCTTGGTTAATTTTTAATTTTTCGCTTCGTTAATTAGTAATAAATTAGTTGATTTTTGGTGAAAATTTGTATATTTTCTTGTCCCAATGGGTGGCGTATAAAATTTAATTTAAAAAATGTGCTAAGTGATAACCCTCAGTTTGTCTTTTATCTAATCATGATTAAAATTTGAAATCAATTGGTTCACGGATTTGGTCTCCAATCGTATCGGAAATTTCATAGTTTTGAGCTATTTTGCAAGGCATGAAGCAAAAATGGAAAAGTGCTACTAATACAATCAGACTGATTATGTGAAAACCCTATCAAAGTTACAACCACTTATGAAACAATTTTTCTCTCTCAGTTTTCTAAAACGGCCGAGCGCTAGAACCACCGCCGGCATGTGAGCACGACATCGTGAGACCAGAGGGCTTCATGGACAATAGGTTGTTGGGCTATCGTCATTTATAATCGCAGAACATTTATGACAATCGTGCAAGTTTATTAACTCATTGTTTCTTGTCGAAAGTATTCGCAATTCGTTTAACTTCCAAGTGTTTTGAATAATGATTGTCGAGGACAGAGATGGACTGGAGAGGTATCTTGGACGACCTCCAATGTAACAACACATGTAACAGATACATCTGCTCCAGGGTCTGATATTATCTCTACGACGTGACTCATCTTCTGGAGGACAAACCAAGCTTCTATCATACATGAAAGCAGGTGTTTTAATGGTTGCTTTAGTAGGACCAGCGATCATACATTTTCCAGAAACGTATTTTTATGATATTTAAAGTCAACTGAGAAATATGATGAGAATTATGATTATGCCAGAAAAGTGAACGATTGGAATGGATTGTTTATAGAGATAGTTCCAGCTAGAACTAGAAACTTTACATTCTCTCGATGGTACGTTCATCATTCAGCATGTATCCCTAACGAGAGTCTCTCTTCATTGACATATCAGTCGGCGATGAAGCTGATCGGTTGGGAGTTCCAGGTAACTATCTGCCGGACTGAGTGTACTTGGACAGGAGAGAAGGGACATCATGTGAGGACAATCATGGAGTCGAGCTCTGGAGTTGCACCTTGAAATAACGAGTCATTCTCAATGTTCGCGAGGACTTTCACTTAGCAAACCAACACGGAAGCCGACAACCTGTCTCACTTGCTGGGATCTTCCGTCTCACTTGTACTAGTACATGCTGGGATCTTCCGTCTCCCTTGCACTAGTACATGCTGTGATCTTCCGTCTCTCTTGCACTTACATGCTGCGATCTTCCGTCTCACTTGCACTTATATGCTGGGATCCGTCTCCCTTGCACTAGTACATTCTGTGTTACACTAGGTAGTAAGTAGGTGCCTAGATAAAAAAAGGCGTACATTGTATATCTTGCGTCTCCCTTGCACCTTGTACAAGCTGGGATCTCCCTTCTCTCTTGCTCCAGTATCCATGTCGAGTCTTGCATCTCGCTTGCTCGGCGCTACATTGATTTCACAGCTATGATCTCCTCCTCCCAATCACTTGCCACGCGCGGATCACGTGACCAAACTAGCACTACTGGATACTTACACAATGTCCACAACACAGCTCCAGATGATCTGGGCTCGATTCCCGCATTGTTCTTCTTGACTGAGGTGTTTCATAGTTCCCTCAGTCAAGAGACAATACAGGGAAGGTTCTCTAGTAATAGGCCACGACCGTCTCCTTCTCACTGTTCATCCTCGCCTATTCCTCATTAATCATCTCCCTATAATCATTCATCCGTCGCCATTAATCTAGCGGCAGAACAGTGCGACGTTAAATACAACAATAAAAATAAACATTGGCTGATAAAGATTTGATAGCATCATCCTAGGTAATCTATACTAACTAGACATCTATAACTCTAGTAGGTGAGCTCTGATTTCATTGATAATGACAAGGATTGATTGTCAAGGAACCTGACCAATTCAGCTAATCCCTTTGGTATACAAATACCGTTTTAACTTTGGCCAAGTGTACCTTGCTCTTCTTCAGACAGATTAGGATTAAGGTTATGTCATTTCCTGGCATCTCAGGTGGATGATGATTGGGTCTGATCCACGACTCAGATCGACACTCGACGGTCATCAAGACAAGACCCAACACACTTGTGACTGTGGCAGTTGTGATTGGAAGCGTGTCGAGTGGCTCGAGTATTACGAGACGGTCAACTCTGTGGCGAATCAGACACAATAGTTTACTTCTACTTGACCGATATTACGTCAAACTCACAGTCATTCTTATCTTGATAATAAATAAACCTTCGGATTTACTGACTTAGACAATATAGACACAGAAGCGGTCATATGGAGCAGAAATTTCACGCCGTTCGAATCAAATTCGCTCAATTATGCGTTTTACTTGTGTAATGCACAATTCAAGAAAGAACTGAAACAATTCATAGTTTGCACATGACGTCATTCGTTACTGCCGCCATCTTGATGGCACCATTCAGATAGATGATTCTATAATCTTCATTCAGATAGATTATTGATAACTCTTTTTCAATAGGCTCCAGAGACAGTATAGCATGCAAAAGAATCATCCCTTCTACTAGAATTCAACGATTATCTCCACTTATAAATTAAATCTGATCTGGTAAAGGTGCCAACATAATGTCCACTCTCAGATAAAATTAAAATTTTGCACTAGCGATGTAAAACAAAAGAAGCGCGCGTATGCTATGTTGAAAATAATAAGTTTTGTGAACAGACCTCGTGAAATGGTCAACATTTTACTATAAATGTAAAATTTATTGCTAACCTTAACCTCACAATAGAAAGCGTATCGTAATTTGACAGACTATATATAGTAATCGTAACAATTGATGAATGTTTTGTGCATTTCACTCAGTTGTATTCAATCGTAATTTTCACTGCAGAGGTTAGAGTTAAACGGTTTAACCTCTGCAGTTTCACTCGTGAAACATGCATATTTAGAGAACAATTGCCTTGTCCAAGATGGCCGACAACATCCACAGCGCATGTCAACTGCGCATTTGTGTTGAATGCAAATCTGAGATGTCCGATTAAGCACCTTTTCGTACAATTGGTTTTTACAGAAGGAGTTAGAATATTACTAAGTTGACATTATAGATCAACTGGAACTGGATTTATAGATTTTCTTGTACAGTTTTTAAGGCACTGCAGTATACTTTTGTATCCTCTTTGGCCTAGGAATGAACAAGGATGGATAGTGAGCATGCAATCGTAGGGAACCTTCCGAACATTCGCCTCGACAGAGAAACCATGAAAAAACCTCAGTCAGGAAGGACACCCGGGGAATCGAACCCGAAACCTTTGAAATACAAGTTCAGAGCGTTGCCCAGAATCAAACGGAGTTCCTGTGAATAATAAGATAATTAAATACGAACTTTAGAAAATTAAGTCGCCAAACAAAATGGTACAAGAAGTTCGTGTTCGAAGATTCTTCTTCGTCATCATAGAAGTTTTCAGAATCCATCGTGGCAAATGCATCCATGTTTATTACAGTAAACGCTGCACAACTACTGCTAATTGCAGCAACAAACAGAACGTGTTCTCGTGAACAGCGTGAAATCCTCTGCAGCGCCATCTTGCGTTGATTTCAGCTCAGTTCGTGAGTCTTATTTCACGATCAGAGCGGCAATTAGCCTAGATCCAGATGGCCGTGTTATACTTCTGCGAGGAACACTAGACGCCGTGACATTTAGTCTGAACAGCGGGGGCGAAACTTCCCATTCGAGAAAACAAGGAACACGACTGCACTCTGGTGGCTATTGTCGTACTAGATAAATGGCGGATGACAGGGGCATATTGCTTTAGTTGTTTGTTATGCCTATAAAAGTAAATTTATAACTAAATTTCAATTGTTTATCTTTTTTCACTGCACTTGGAAACACGAACTGTAAAAACAATTAAATGAATCTGTAAACTTGACAGTAGCCATCTTGCCAGAAGTGGCTCCATCACGTATCGCTTATTTGCGTATAGGACGCTAACATCACGCAGTCAAGTCACACGCTGTAAAGCTCCACTGTACTGGCTTCGCCCTTTGGATCGCAACAAATGAAAATACCTCATTGTTGGGGAAATATCTGGACCACACGACTACACAGTCTTACCAAATTTTAGAATTTTTTCGGTAACCACTGGTCTATGGCAAGGCAAAGATTATGACAGTTATTCAATAAATCTTTGGTAGGTAATGGGGCTTGGCTTTCTCCCATACAAGACGTCCTGTTATGCTTCATTTCATTCTGATTCCAAAATGTTTCATTCATTGATAAAATGACATGACGTGATCTAAACATATTCCACAAACTTCTTGCCAACTGCACCACTGCAATTATTATCAAACGGGTATTGAATGATAATTGTATAATTCAACTCGCTTTCAGTACTGCAATTGCGTCTTTACGTGTCTTGCATTGTAAACACTTTGTAAGAACAAGAAAATAAAGCTGCAATCTGCCTCCAGCTATGGTAAAACATTCTTATACATCACGCAATTAACAATCTGAACATGGAATTAGCTAAAAGGGAGATTGGCATAAGATTCTGAATGATACACTACAAGTTTATATCGAAGAAAAGAGTTTCGTCTAATGTTTGAATGAATTGAGTGATTTGAATGAAATATCACCAGATTAAAGTTCGAGTTAGGCCCGGTTGTACACTCAACAAAACGTACATCGGTATTTGAACCAAACGGATTGGCTGCTTGTCAGGTTCCTTGACAATCAATCCTTGTTATTATCATTGATAACAGAGCTCATCTACTAGAGGTAGTCATGGGACGATGCCATCAAACCTTTTTCAACCAATCCGTTTCTCTAGAATACCGTTTTATCTTTTCTTGAGTGTGCAATGTCGCAATAAAGTTACAGGCAAATGATTTAGTTGGTGTCGGTAAAATCATGTTTATATCTTACTTATCGGGACATTGTACAACTAGGCCTTAGTAACCTCCTAACCTAACTCTACGTAGTAATTAAGTGCCAAGTTCAACATGTACCTACCCGCATGTTCTGTTGTGAGGGCACTAAACTCGGTTTAGTGCCACACATATTATAGTCTGATGTTAATCGGATGATGGTTAGAACAGTTCTATTAATTATCTAAAACTCAGTTAATTGCTTCAGTGGTTTTTAGCGTGACACGTTCTGAACTAGGCTAAAATGATGATGATGATGATGATGATGATGATGATGATGATGATGATGATAAAGAAGATGGGTAAGGATGGACGCTGGGAAGGAGGCGGTCGTGGCCTTTTAGTAGAGAACCTCCCCAATATGTATCTCGTCTCGGGAATCTACCCCGGTACATCCATAGAGCTTTTCTGTTGAGCCAACTTGCTCCATCGCAATCTGTAAATAAATCATTTTCACCATCACGTACACAGGTAATAATTAGCTGCAAATCAGATCACATGTTGCATCACCACGCGGCTGCCCCGGGCGGAATGACGTCACATCCTGACACGTGACCGCCGCCATCTTGGCTCAAGGACGACTGCAGGGCGAGGCAACCGGTTCAATATGCAGATACACTCGAGTTTCCGTTACATTTCACAGTAGCGTGACGCGGTGATGCACGTCGTCTTCATGGCATCGGGAAACTCCGAGAATAAGTTTTAATAGGTTTACCTGGATTTGTAGTAAATACTTTAAATGTGCAGTTACTCGGAAATCCTGCCGGAATATTTGACAACATATTCATCAGAGCAAATACACTCAATGAAAGTTTCACTCAAACAGTAATTGATCAAATATTTACGTAGATCTAAGCTGTAAACATTCTACATAAAAATAACATTAAGATGATATTTACGTCGCATTGTTTTGCAGCTCCATTTGGAGAGGACCTTTCAGCACCCGAGGGCAAATGCCAAAATAAATCGTCAATAAAATGCTGTATACACCTCAGAAATGTGGATTTTCTTTTCTCCTCTGTTGATATGGGGTGAAATGGAGGTATAGTGCCAGAATAATAACCAAAATTAGTGTGGTAAATATAGGAATTCCAAACAGAAAATAGATTTTTCGCTGCCACAAATTCCGTGTCAAACGTATACTTAGGCTAATGGCGACGGATGAATGATTATGTATGATGATTGGGAGATTATGATGAAGATGAAGAATAGGTATGGTTGTGGTCTATTAGTAGGGGACCTTCCCAGCATTTTCCTCTCGACTGAGGGGCCACTAATGGGTGGTTATAGAGGCCTCTCGTGTACTAAACCCGTGTCTCTTGAACTAACGGAATAAGTTGCAGGAGAGAGATGCAGTACAAGCAATGTTCACTTGATAATTACTGAACCTTGGGCTGGGCGAAATATCAGAATCAGGTCGATGCCAATCTCAATTCATAAATAATCAATATTTAATAGGCGTTTGATTACTGATAGCTCTTTAAGTGATGTATTAGTGTAGTCTTGTGTGGGATAATGCAGGCGAATTGTGAAAGATGAATAAAGTTGCAGTGGAAGATGAGGGCTGAATTGTCTTTGGATTACTCAATTTAGACACATCTAAGTCATAAGTATCTAGAATCTTAATGTAAAATCCGCGTGAGGAACATACACATAATTTAGAAAGGTCATATGATTTTCAAATTTGTCCTCAATGTATCTCGTATGTAGTTTACAGTCCTACAAGTTTTTAATGTCAAACTTTTCAAGTAATTATAGTTAGTTTGACCACATTGGATAAGCAGATGTAAAATATCAAAATGTCGTCAAATATATTTATGTATAGAAGGTATTGAGGCCATCGTGCAATGAGGAACAAAATTAATGTGCAGAAACTGTGTATTCAAATAATTACCTCAGAGTTAGAAGGCCGGAAGTCCATTCTTTCGATTATGCGTTGCACACTTTTGGAATCATGTAATCAAGCTCTATCAATTGCCATTTGATTGATGTCTACAAATACAGTTATATTGAAGTATTCTCTAAAGGTGGATTCACACGGCCGTTCCAAACTTCCCAAGTTTGCCGAAGTTTTCCGAATCGCCGTTCCAAAAACTCCTGTGTGAACTATGAAAAGATTCGAACTGCGAAGATTGAGTTCCAAACTTTCATAGTTCACACGGGAGTTTTTGGAACGGCGATTCGGAACTTCGGCAAACTTGGGAAGTTTCGAACGGCCGTGTGAATCCACCTTACACAATGACTCATGTCCACCATTACAAATATGATTGGATGAAGGCAGAAACTGGCGTATGAGAGCTCACCTCAAGAATCGTTGAAATTGACTTCCGGCGTTCTACCACTGATGTATACAGATTTATATTTGTCACCATATGGTTTTCCTATTTCCATCTCATGTTGAAGTGATCCATTGTGTTCTGAGAAACGCATCTGTTTGCTGCATCTTCAAGTGTCAAGAATCAATATAACGATGCACTCGAATGCCCATTGAAATGTGGAACTTTGTTATAAATAGAAGTTGCAGCAGGAAATGTGAAGAAGGAGGCTGTCTGTGGAATCTGTGGAGGTCGAGAAGAAACAATTTACCTGCCAATCACACCTTGTTTAATGAGACCATTGAATATTAAATACCTTAGATGAGACGCTTCGTGTTTGTAATATCAATATCTTCGATTGAGATATCTGTATAGGAAGTGAAAAGCACAGCGAATTAGTGGTTATGTTAGTTTCGTTTTACATCGCATTTTTCTGCAGCGAGGCTAATGGCGCCGGATGAATGATTATGATGATGATTGGGAGATGATGACGAAGAGTAGGTATAAGGATGTACGTTGGGAAGGAGAGGGTCGTGGCATATTAGTACGGAACCTTTCCAGCATTTTCCAGCTGGCACATCAGGGCTCAGTTTCACATAGCTTTTCCTCCGGTGGTTTTCAAATAAACCCCCTTCTTACTGCTTATTACACTACAGTGGGGTACCTACATTATCAATTCCCCCGAGGGAAGAGCTTTGTTAATCCGGGCTCTGGCTGGTTGTACTAACCTCTGATTAAAATAAGAAATACACATTTATTATCAACATAATGGAAATAACCAATAAAATACCTGGAAGGACCAAGTTAAAGTTGGTAAAACTGAGCTTTGAAGTATGTTTTGCAATACATCTCTTGTAAATAAATCTGTGACAAGTACCCTCCAAAAGTCCACAAATCTATGAAACTTATTGAATGCTATTGTATGTATGAGCCCAGCAGGTACAATATCAAGCGACGTCTGACAATGGGTGCTAGACGCGGCTGATGGAGTGGAAAGCGAGCTACATGATGTATATTACAACTATAAGACAGTCACACCCAGCAATCAGCACGTGATTGTCTTACCTAGCGCGTTCCTGGCGCATGCAGGAAGTCACATTGTCCTGACAGCTCACAGCCATCTAGATCGTCACAGTTCCAAACAAGGTCCACTCGATCTCCGCCAGATGGCGGACAGCCGGTTCCACCGCCTAATGTCCGCTAGGCGGAGATCGAGTGGACCTTGGTTCCAAACACTCTGTTCAGCGTGGCAGTGGAATCAGTGTTCATACTCTCTATGAGGTGTGTTATACCAGGCGCGTAGGAACTAAATTGACAGGGGCGAATAATGTTGCAAACGAGCTTTAGCTGAACATACTATTGGCTACGAGACAATGGGGGGTCTTGGGGGAGGGTCCCCCAGTGACATGCGGGTCCGGGGCGCACAGTCCTGGAAATTTTTTGAATTTCATGCAAGAATTTGGTGCATTTCTACGTAGCATAAATTTATCTTGACATATAAATGTATAAGAACATAGAGAGGGGAATTGAATCAGAGTGGGGGGGGGGGAGGGGGATTTACCCACATCCCCCCCCCCCTTCCTCGCGCCAGATTAGTAAGGAACCTTCCGTAAATAACGTCCTCTGAAACACCATCCCTAAGTGAGAGATTTACTAAATTTCCATCATTATCAAACGTCCTCCATGCTGTTGGGCCTTTTTATGCGCTTTTACGTTCTTTCATCACAGAATTGCAGCATGTATTTTATTTCGATGTTTCTATGAAGAGAGAGGGGGGGGGGGGGGGGGGGGTTGGAAACTGAAAGTGGTCTTTGCACCTGTTTCAATCTCACACAGAGACATGTCTGCATCTCTCTCAGTCAGCCGTGTTGTGACTTCGCGCTGTCTTTGTCTCACACATGGACGTGAAGATCATTCAGAAAGAGTTGCTGTTCTATGAACACTCTTCTGCAGCTAGGCTAATGGAGACGGATGATGATGATGATGATGATGATGATGATGATGATGATGATGATGATTGGGAGATGATGATGAAGAATAGGTTAGGATGGACGGTGGGGAGGAGGCGGTCGTGGCTTATTATAATGTAACCATCCCAGCATTTCCTCTCGACTGAGAGAAACCATGAAAAACCTCAGTCTGGAAGGACAGCCGTTGGAATCGAACACGGACCTCCGGCGTGCAAGTCCAGTGCGTAAATACCTGAGCCAACTTACTCATCTAGTCCCTGAATTTGCAGTTTATCAGTATCACACCTTGGCTGCGTGGAGCTAGCGTCCCACCTGACATCTCGCCTGATAAAAGTTACAAAAATTTATCTTGATTACCACGCGGTAAAAGCCAGTACGAAAATAACGTGAAGGAGATCGCTTGGACTGACTTCTAACATTTTTCAGTCAATCAGATATATTGAGCGATTACTTTTGAATTGTGCCAAGTGTATACATACCATACGTGATGTATGTACACTCGACAATTCATAAAACGGTATTTGAAAGAAATGGATTGTCTGAAAAAAATGTGAAGGCATCATCTGATGAAGTCTATATTTACTCGTCATCTACCTAAAGTAGGTGAGCTCTTATTTCATTGATAATAACAAGGATAGATAGTCAATGAACCTGACCAGCAGCCAATCTGTTTAGTTGAAATACCGTTTTATGAATTGTCGAGTGTACAAATTTCTATGTAATTATACTGACTAGTTCGGGTGACTTTCTTAACTGATTCCTAAAAAGGTCTAAATGCGATGATTCCAAATGGTCATGACATAACAGTGTCGAGGGAAAGGCGATGCGTGTAATTAGTCAGTTATAAACACACAAAGTCGGTGATCAGTCACTGGTCCAGTGAAAGCCGTCAACAGAGATCACAGCTTCCGTGCAGCTTCACCGTGGGAAGCGTTACGCTGTGACGCGTTGCTGAGCGAGCAGGCGTAATGCATGCGTGGGGATGTTGATGCTCGATAATAGAACTTGGAAACGGATTATAAAACCTAATCTCAGAATCAAATCCAATGAGAAGCAGAAAAAAATCATTCTACCTGAAAAAAATCACAATTCAAAACATGCTAAAAAATTCAAATGTCAATAGTCTGATAGTTGGGAATATCTCCTAAAATATTTTATTCAATGATAATGAAAATTTTTATGTTGATCGAACAAACCATTTTGTTAGAGTTGAGAAGTTAAGATTAACATTTGATTAAGATTAAAGCCAAAAGCCAATTACACCTGGAATTACTACTAACACAATATTTCAAATCTAGTGGAGCGGTCGCTCCACACAGCCAAGTCGTACCGTACACTCACAGTATCTCAACATACCGTAAATGCCTATATAAACTGAGGAGCAGACCAACTACTTTTACTGTAAGCAACAACATGGCATTTTCGGCCTACTGGATCTCAAAATTGGTAAATCTCACATTGTTGCGAAATATCTTAATTTCGAGCTATGGCCCACCCCACTACATATACCAAATTTGGGAACAATAGGTTATGCCATTTGCGCGCTAGAGGACCGAGAAAACAGTGAAATTACATCACTTTCTGATTCTGATGATGATATCAGGAAACGTTGCTATCACCGCCACAGCCTAAACAGCTGAACCGATCAACCTGAAATTTTTACCATTTATATACAACCGTAATTTAGAAATTTTAGAATAATAGGGACACAACTTTCAATTACATATTATACCTACATACCTACTGTAAAATATTTTCTATTTGAATATGTACGCGATGAAACTTGTTGCCTATATTTGTAATAAATATACAATAGTTATCTTCATATTATTGTTTCGTGGTCAACATAATTAAGTCTCATGCGTTATACCTTCTCACAATGAAATACATTTCTATTAATCCACATTTTATAACAATACATTTCACAAAGTACACAGTGAAGTCACATTGAACAACTATTAAAACCATAATAATATATACCATATAATGGTATAATATATACCATAATAATTTACTGCCATAATATAATAGTGTTCTATAAATAGTTAGTAATTATTTGACAACTTTTCATGATTTCCTTCAGTCATGATCAAATTATGAAAAGATATCCTTCTAATATCACCATATTAACAGTGCTATAAGAATATTATATATGAGCCCACTTCCTTGTTATTTAATTCTACCTCCCTTATTATTACTTCTATTACAGCATGACATCTTTCTTCTATCGCCATTACAAAATTATAAAATAGCCATTACCAAAAGTAGCTTGATTCATAGATACTGGCTCAAATAAAAAGAGGAATATGTACCTACTTGTTAATAATCTTTCCACTTTTAGGATAGAATGATGTCTTTAAAAAAACGATGCGCCAAGTCCTTTTGTAAAGTATTTCTCGGTGTTTATACTTTTATTTCAAAGATACGATTAAATATTTGGAAATGTCATTGACTTGGCTCCTTTTTTGATATCACTCCTTTTCGGTGTTGATTTTTTTTTAAGTAAAGAGACTTGGCTGCCTTTTTTACACGGAGTGTTTTTTTCTGGGTTAATCTATACTGGAAAAAAGTTTTGAAAATCAAAACCAAATACTTATCAGTTTAATTTTTTTACAAATGATGGTTCTTATAATGCTTTTTGCCCTCATGATCGAGTGCATACTTATGGCACTACTTATGTTTATTGACATGCTTTATTTCATTTTTGTATTTTATTTTCCTTTTTTGCGGAATTTCTTTACACAGAGTACACAACATAAAAATATCTTTTAAAGAGTAAACAAGTTGCAACAGTATGCCTAGATGGTAATAGAGAGGGTATATTGAACTGTCACCCGGCAAGTGAGAGGTCCCGGGTTCGAGCCCTGTCATCGTGTGGTTTTCTCTGCAAAGAAGCAATGCGTCGTGTAGAAATGTCTTCTTTTACCGCAGCAGTGTCGTGAGATTTCTCTGTTTCCAATCAGCAGCAATATCTTAGGCAATTGACTGATACAAGACGGTTCATCCGCAATCAAACACACTGATAAGTGACAATCTACTCGTTGCCGTTACTCATTATAATCTCACATTACTGATTTAGCACAGCTTTATCTGGATATTTGCAAAATACACAATTAATTCATAACATATAGAAGAAGATGTATTGTTTTATAAATTGTTTAAATTGTAAATTTCTTATCAATTTGTTTATTGTATCACTTACATATAAAGGTTTATATTTTACCTTCTCTAAAATAAATAGGTACACAGATTCCGTAAAAATACCGTTTTAACCAAAAATATATTTTTTATTAATTAAAATAATACCTTTCCTGTTATCTTGATAATATGCTTGCTGTCATTCAATTTTAATGGGAAGTTGCATGGTTTTATTTAAGCGAGCATTTTAAAACAACAACTCTAACTGGTGCAGTGTTAACGGCACCAAAAATTAACATTTTAGATCATAAATATACATTTTAAATTAAATTGACATTTTGTAGAGGAAACTGTATAAACCTGTTGTGATATCATTTTTATCGACCAACAGTGATGTTGCCATGGGCACAATAAAATATGTCATCACGGAACAAGTTTACTGATTTTCCGCCAAAATGTCAAGTGTGAAAAAATTTGCATTTTGGATTTGAATGAATATTTTAAGACGAAATTCAACAAGTCTTCCATCAACACATTGCAATAAAGAATGTGACAGCATATTATAAGTGAAATAAATGGATATTCGGGAGGATGTATTGATTCCCCGTTTCATTCATTGTTCTGTAACGAGCCATTTTACTTGTCCATGGATGTGTGAGTGCTTCTTGTACTGATGTGTGTTTGGCTCTGTCCCAGGTGGCGCCAAGGATCTGGCGCCTGGCGCTTGTATGCATCACAGTTCTGCTCCTCGTGGACCTCACATCAACAGCTGAAAGTGAGTCGAATCATCTCTTACTTTGTTAACCTGTAGTTGAATCCAACCAATAGTTCTTGCTATATCTACGTCGACCTTCAAAATTGAACTTTATCGATTGCATTGACGAAATTATCGAATCAGAAGTAGAAGGCCTGAAGTCAATTTTCTCGACTTTGCGTTGCACTGTTATGATGTAGGTAATCAAGCTCTATCAATTGTCACTTGACTGTTGTCAACAAATACAGTTATGTTGAAGTATTCTCTTACACAATGACTCATGCCACCATTACAAATATGATTGACTGAACGTAGAATTACTGGTTTTTGAACTCACCTCAAGAATAATTGGAATGGACTTCAGGCCTTTTACTTCTGATGTACAGAAAAATGCACATACCTTAGAAAAAGACAGATATTTACTTTTTTCCTGTCAGTAAATTGGTCAATTCAATTAATGCTTGTGTGATGACAATAGAGAGCAATTGAGAGAGCTTGTTTACGTTTCCAAAAGTCTGCAACTCAGTATCGAATAAATGGACTTCCGGCTTTCTTCCTCTTAGATACATAAATTTTCCTTCCAACTCCCTCTATTATTCACCCTTGTTCATTTCCATCTTTAATTTCCGTATTTCCTTGGTCCACCCACGTGTTGCATGCCCCCCGCCTACAAGCGAATCACAATACTTGTCGGAAACCAGCAGACAAACACCTGCTCATTGAGCCGCATCCTCTTAATGACCATTCATTAGCATCACTTTCCTCCACTTTCCCTCGTCACTTTCCCCCTCGTCCACACTCCAGCCCGATCTGCACGGCCTTGACAAAGAAAGCCATCTTCAATCGGGAAAGTCGAGGTGTCGAACCGGAACACCAGTTCGCCACGCGACGCTCGGACGTCTCGGGGGGCAATTGTTTGACGAGTAGGAAGTTACACATCGGGACGACAGTTCGTTGTGTGTGTTGTATACGACGACGATCGGATGTCTCGCGTGAGATTGTTCCATTTGATTGGGTGAAGCCCTTGTCACCTGTGTGCCGAATACAATATGCATCAATATATCTGCATATTATTATTTTTCTATTTATATAAATAGATATGTATTTTTAATCAGGTTTATCACGATATACAATATGCTTCAGCAGACATTGGCAACAATATGTTTACCTTGACAGATGGTAGGTGCTGGGCAATTGGGACAAGTGTTGGGATAGTTACAACTAATAGGCCAAGACCTGCTCCTCGTCATATAGTCGATATTTGCAGAATATTCAATCCTAAATATGTTTCAAGAAGTAATTTGGATCGGGCAAGACTTGCTGAGGTCCCGGATTCGATTCCCGCAACCGTTTTAACGAGAAGTTAATATTAGAAAGGTTCCATACGAATAGGCCGCGACCGCCTCCATCCCAACGTGCATTCTTACCTGTTCTTCATCGTCATTTCCCTATTATCATAATCATTCATCCAATAACAGCGAAACAAAAATAGATTATATAAAACTATATAGAAATATATATAGATTTATATTTATTATTTATAGATTAATAGAATAGATTAATGAAACACATATAATTTTTTTTAAATTACCAAGCCTTTTTAAGAGTTCGTAAATTTTATGAATTGGATAATTTTAAAATTATTTTTATTATTTCAAATCCTGTTTCCAAAAAAACATTTGGGTCAGGGGGCAGACAATTAATATACATTTTATACATACATTGTCTATCCAGATATAAAGGCTACAAATTGTCTCAACCGGGAGCCGGACCGGTTGAATTATGCTGCTTTTATTTAAAATTAATTTAAAAATGCATAATATTGACTGGTCAGTGTTGATATTCGAATCCTGTGAATTGGCTCTGTATGTGGCTTGCCTGTTTGTTTACTGGCGCGTCATGATGTAAGCAACAGCCATTAGTCTTGACCTTATTAACCAGCTGGTAGAGATGTGAGGAAACTGTTGAGAGCTGAGAACACAATGCATGTTGCATCCTTCAGCTCTGTCCAGTTGACCGGCACAAGTAGACGCAACAGGTGCGATAGTCTTGCGCAAACACAGATTCTAAAGTGGAGATGATACCAGGGTAGCAACAAACACTGCAGTTTTAAACTTTGGAAACCATGAAAAACTCTTCAAAAAAATATTTGCTAAAATGTATTCAAACTAATTATAATAAAATTATCTAAATTCATAAAAGCATAATTATAAAATAAAAATTACTTAAACAATTATGATTCACAGAAAAGCAAATTATCAAATCAATCACAAATTAAATATAACAGACAAATTTAAAAATATTTAAAATGAGACGAGTAAAGAATCGAAATGTACATTGGGAAAAATTATTTCAAATATGCAGCGATCAGGCATTATGATTATTTAGAGTCGGCTGCACTCCAAGGTAAACATTGCAGACAATATTTCCTTAATATATTCACAGATTTTAGTTGATAATTTGAGACCCAACTCGACTCAAAGATGAATAAATAGGGACTAGCTTAGTCAATTTGAGGAACAAATTAGTAATATTTCTGTGTTCAATAAGCTACCATATTCTGAAGACATGCAAATAAACTGTCTACTGTAGACAGTGGCTTTAAATCACAAGTCTTTCACTAAACAAGCTGCTTATTGCTTAAGTCGACAAAAGACATAGTTCATTATTTTTCATGTTAAAAAATATTCAAGAGATGAATGATACAAAAGAGAAGATGTTTCCTGTCCCACCTCTTCAATAATGTTCATAATATTTCTGTATTCAATAAGGTATTCTAAAGACTCAAATGAACTGGCTTCTGAGAGACAATGACTTATTTACCACAAGTCTTTGACTCAACAAGTTGCTTATTCAGCTGAGGTGAACTCACTTCACTATTCATAATAGAAACTAAAATCAAATTATGCACGTAAATATGTTTACGCAAATTTGTAATTTAAAAGACTTAAAGTGAGAGTCGGCTTTGCATTATAGAAATCTATTAGAATATTAATCTTAGAACAGGAAATTGTATTTTGTATGAATTGAATAGTTTTAGGCTAATTTCCTCTGATAATCGTGAAAATATAGGAAGAAGAGAGGTTTCCTTTGAAGCATAATCAATTACTCAGGGGTGTACAATAATCCATTGGACTTTATACATTTGACTTAATACCAGGAAAACGCTTAGTGCAACGCGTTGATGAGCGAGCACCTAAAAGCACAACATCGCCAGCCAAACACGACGTACACGATTCGATTTTCTTTGCGACTTTCCAATCTCAATATAAACACTCTGGTTCTGGAAGAACTAAATAACAGATACAATGTGTCGTGACTTGGGTACTTTTCCAAAATGTAAACTCTTAAAATGGCAACAAGTTCGTAAATACTTGACTGGTAGGGTTAAAAGTTTGTAAAATAAGATAAGAGCTAATGCTGGTCTTAATCACTATGTTAAATTTGAACTTAATCGGAGCATTTTGTTTTTCGCCAATTGGAAGATTTTAAAAAAAATTTAACCGCACGGAGGATTTGGATAAAACTTTGTAAAATATAATTAAATACCTGTTAGTCTCAAACACCTGGAAAAATTTCAAATTGACCCGACCAACCAATGGGAAGATACGTTTTAAATTTGTTCTAATAAACGGATTAATTTCAAGTAATTTTCAGCCTGCAAACACACTTGAGGTGGTCATTACATGTATGCAAAATTTCAGCTTGATCGTAGAAATGGTGTGACCTGTGTGTCGGCAACAATGTGAAAAAATCAGATATCCGTGTCAAAAGATTCAAAAGATTCGCTCAAATAAGTTACGTTGTAACTTTTTTCAAACGGCAAAACCGAGCTTTTGCGATTCATTTGAACCTATAATTACATTGTATACGTCATGTTTAGACCCCACGTGTTGCGACCGGAACTCTGCGCTCTCTGCTTTAGGATATCAGTTATGAAAACAATTATATAATCAATTAGCAATCGAGCGGCTTGGAGCGGCGAGCGATGAACGCGGAAATGTCTCGCGAGCGATTTTGAAGGTGAAAGCGATAAATCGCTGCGATTATCTCTACACCATTCGTCAAGCGCGTCGTGAGTCGTCGGATTCACTTAGACTAAGTGTTTTACAGGGGATTCACTTAAAATACTAAGTGTTTTGCAGGGATCACTTATAAGACTATAAGACTTTAAGACTATAAGACTATAAGACTTATAAGACTTATAGTAGACTAAGTGTTTTGCAGGGGATCACTTAGTAGACAAAGTGTTTTGCAGGGAATTCATTAGAGACTGAGTCTTTTGCAGGGATTCAATTAGAATGCTAAGTATTTTGTAGGGGAATCACTTAGAATTGACTTAGTGCTTTGCAGGGGAATCACTTAGAATTGACTTAGTGCTTTGCAGGGGAATCACTTAGAATTGACTTAGTGCTTTGCAGGGGATTCACTTAGAAGTCAAGTGTTTTGCAGGGGATCACTTAGAAGACTAAGTGTTTTGAGGTACAGAGTTAAATGATCGAATAGTCCTTCAGTTATTCAACATTTCTGTTTTTTAAATATAAATATCAATCTCAAACAAATCTATTAGGTAAATATTTTAGATTTTGAATGATCTTGACGTTTCCTACTTCTTGGAAAAAATTGATAAATATATAAATAATATATATATAATAATAATAATAATAATAATACTATTGATAAATAATAATTTATAATGAATACAAAAATTAAACCTTAAAATTCAGGCTGCAAAAGCGAAATAAAACTAGGAACTCTTGTAAATATTCTTGAATACCTGCAGCAAATTTCTCTACATTTGAATAAATCATAACTTTTCAGCACTTGCAAAATTCGTTTTGTCATGTTTTATCCACATAAAAGCAGCAGCCAGGTCTAAGCATTCAGAACAGAAAAGAGTTATCATAAAATAGCAGTCGTATGTGTATGCAACGGTTTGGCTGCGTGGTGCAACCGCACTTCTATATCAAGAAGAGTGATCATTCATTGGAAGACAACAATTTGTCCACGACGTGATGTGCTCAGGGATAGGTTAAAGCTTCTAATGATGGGTTGAAGATGAAAGTTGACTATCGATATGACCAGGTGATTGACTGAGAATCATTCATCATCATGAATAGAAATCTCTTTGATTCAGCACTCTGGTGTCAGCGCGTGAAATTCCCGACGAAAATCGAACATTATCGAACACTTCATGGCTGATTTATATTGTCTCAACCTCAACCCTTGGAAGAGTAACGATGGGTTTGAAAACAGTGAAATCTGGAGTCAAATAAATCTGTGGAGTCACTTTCAGAACTGATTCAGGTAGAAATTATGGCGGAAATATCGATTATGAATCGAACTGTTATGATTTGAAAATTAGTTTATTTTTACAACTTGTTCAGATCAAGGATCGGCTGCACTAGAAGACTGGAAATACTGGACTGTTAACGATGGAAATATTTCCTAACATTTGGCAAACTTTTGAACCAAATACAAATTATGAACCAATACAAATTATGAATAGATTGAAAATTGTAAACATAGCTATTCTTGATTCACCATACGAAATATGAAAACGAACTTACGATTGACATAATGATTTTGCTCTAATCGACGTACAAAACTGAAATGTCCCAAATAAGGTTTGAAACTAGTTCGGGATCAGAACTATTTTTGATTACTTTTTTATTATTTTATTATTTTAATTAATTTTGAATGCTTCAAACGTTTACAATGTTTACCTGTAAAGCCTAATTTACACGATTCTATGTTCCATTAAATTCATTGAGTTTAGAGCTTGTACGCTTTCAGCTCTTTTCAACTTTTGTAACCGGCGTAGACGCAAAATTAAAGCAACATAAATATTTAGTTAACGACTTCAATACATTGAATAAAACCTGTTCCAAATCAATTAATTGAATGAAACATAGAACCGTGTAAACTAGGCAAGGAGCGAATTAATTTATGTAGGTAATACCTATAAGACCATTTTATTGATTTTGCGTCGCACACTTATGGAATGATGTTATCAAGCCCTATCAATTACTAATTGACTGATGTCAACAAAGACAGTTATATTGAGATATTCTCGTACACAATGACTCGTCATTACAAATGATTGGATGAAGTAATCACTGGTTTATGTATGACCTCACCTCAAGATTGGAATGAACTCCCGGCCTTGTACCTTTGAGGTACAGATTTTAATGTGACACTTGAACGTTAGATTGTGACACGTATAAATATTATCTTTAGCGTAAATTCATTAATAGTGCAGCAAATAGTCGCAATAATGTAAAACGCAAAGAACTCCCGAGTTAGAGATTTCAACGCACGGGTAGAAGATGACTGTTCAGTTTTTATAGCACTTCGCAAATTTACTTTGTCAAGTTATTTAACCTTTTGAGTGCTGAGTAAATATTCTGTGTTCTAGCCCCCTGTGCTGGGTTAATTTTATATAAAGCTCATATTTTCTTTGAAAAATCATACCTTGTTTGCATATGATAGATTTTTCTACTTTTTTTAAGATTTGGATTAATGGTTCAAACAATCATTACAAATATTGACATTATAAAAAAATTGAGGAATGATGAAATTTTAAATTTTTTGAAAATTTGAGCACAATTTTATGACGTGTATACACGTCAGTAGCACTCAAATTATGCTTTACAAAATCCACACAACCTCTTATTTTTTATGGAGAACCAAGTTGACGTCGCTGAAACGTTAAATCTGTCGACCCTTTTCAGGGCCAACATTACAAGACTTGTTGATATGTTTCATTTGTTACATAACTTCGGATCGCATAATATACAAATGTTAATAAACAAAAGATAAACATAAATATCCGACTGAAATTGGTCTGGAAGTGGGGAAAGTGTAGTGATGGTTTCATAAGCTGCCCGTGGCTCGCATGCAATCAGGTCAGATGCGTGGGAGGCTGTGATTACCATGTAAATCATCCAGAGGGCAGTGGTTTCATTCACGACAGCTAATAGGTTCGAGGAACGCACACATGATCTACTAGTGGAGGTGCCGGGTTCATATAGGCACACGCGCTCTAGTTCTATAGTATCAATATGGTCAACATCTCAGAGGAAGAAGGGAAGATCAATTCATGTTTCTTGGGATTAGCTCAAAAACCACTATTCTGCTTTCAGTTCAGCCAATCATATTTGTTAAGGTGACATGAGTCATTGTGTAAGAGAATACTTCAATATAACTGTATTTGTTGACACCAGTCAAATGGCAATTGAAAGAGCTAGATTACATCAATCTAAAATTGTGCTACGCAAAATCGAGAAAATGGACTACCGCCCTTCTACCTATGATGTTTTCATATTGGACCAATTCGGATAGTCAGCCACGCGCATACCTATAGGGCAATGCAAAGCGATATGACTCCCACTGGAGAGTCTTGTGTTTGTATTTTTTTTTTTGCATATTTTTATGTAATTATTCAATAGTTTCAAAATGTGATACTTTTGCTGAGTTTCGCAATATAATTCGGCAATCGAAAAGGCAAGAAATTATACAAATATACAGGGAAAGAACGCTGTGAGTCACATTCGGATGAAACTGAGATAAACGAAGTTTTATGTTGAAACTTGTATCTCTTCCATACAAATCGATATTTCAATTGCATTTTACAAGACTTTCTGGCAATATTTTCTAAAAACCGAGGGTATATTCTGAAAGCTCATAAAAATCACTGCAAGATTACACCTTAAACTCATTTAAAAGAAACTTATAGATAGCGTTCTTTTTCTGTACCTTTCAAATACGATTCGACAGCTAGTGAATTGAATACGATGACAATCACTAGTGATGGGTGATTCGTTGGAACTATCCCAGCATTGATGTCTCGATAGGGAATCAGTCTGAGACATCAGCTGACAGTGAAAGCGACGCCATCTTCTCTCCATCACTCATAGAATTCACACTTCAGGACCATCAAATTCACTCTCACTTAATTCAAACACTTTTTATGCCCTCAGTCTGACCAATGTTTTCACTTGAAACGACACAGCATTATGTCATGAACTGTCTCTTTATTAATTAAATACACAAGTTTTTTTCCCCAAAAATTTATGTGATGGCTATTTACTGTTTATTACCTATGTTTTCTTAATTAATCAAGTTCCACTTGCCATATAAACATCATGGTTAAGTGTCCATGTAACCACGGACCATGTAAACATTTGCATAAGCAACAGGTGAAGGGCGATTCATTGAAAAGTATCTTAGAGTTTTTTTTTAGTCGTTTCGTTCTTATTGACAATACCATCGATTCTTCTAACTATTAATCCTAAAGATCCAAACCAGAACTAACTTTCCTGATTTGCCTGAAAATTATCAAAATCTCCTCAAATGTTGGTCCCAATGACCATGCAAAATTTTAAGTTGATTGGTTCAAAGTTGCATTTCAAATTTTCAACCGATCACAGAATCTTGTCAAAAAAACTATACACGTGACCGCTCTTATTTCTTTAATGTGTGCAAAATATCAGATCGATTGGTTGAACGGTGTTACCAAGCATTGCCTACAGAAACACAGACAAACAAACTGAGAAAATCCCCTAAAGGGTAGTTGCATTATCCTGATTGCTATGACTTCTATCAATCTTTAGGGAAGTCACATGAAATTTTATTCTTGTTAATTTGTAAATATCAACACAAATAACAATGATACACTTATCACCAGCGAAATTTAAAATTTTCATTCGTAAAAATCAAATTCAAATGTAATGGGATATTTTGGCGGGAAAAACGGCAGGCAAGGAGAATCAGGATTGTGATGTCATTTTCAAGTCTCCAACAATGTGTTACCATGGTGATTCCTTTGTTGCCATGGCAATATAGCGGATCGTGATGTCATTGTCAATTTTCCTGTTTTAAAATTGTAAGAAAATTATCAAACTTTGTAACTGAATTTCTCGAAAACTATTCATTTCACAACAAAAATAATACTATATCTGTGTTCAGCAACATCTCAACTTTAATAAAATAGCTATTATTCTGAAATCTAATTGATAAGAGTATTCCCTATTTGCTAGGGAACAGGCAATTTTCAATAATTTAATTATTTTAAATTCAGTTGTGGAAGATAGATATTGAAATAAAAAGAAATACAGAAAAAGTACGAAATAAAATAATCGGATCAAGAATGATAATGATTACTGATTATGTTCCCTAATAAGATGTTGGTGAGGTGTGACGTGAGATGATATTGACATCGTATTGTCCGCAGACACACGACGGCGCATCCGCCGGCCGAGCACTAAGACTGCGGCGGCTGCGCAGACCATCGCCCCCAGCACGACGGTGTTCAAGCCCCGGGGCGACCAGGATGTGTCCCAGCGTGACGTCACATGATATTGCCGTGTAGTAACCGACTGTGATTGTCCGCAGACACACGACGGCGCATCCGCCGGCCGAGCACTAAGACTGCGACGGCTGCGCAGACCATCGCCCCCAGCACGACGGTGTTCAAGCCCCGCGGCGACCCGGATGTGTCCTAGCGTGACGTCACATGATATTGCCGTGTAGTAACCGACTGTGATTGTCCGCAGACACACGACGGCGCATCCGCCGGCCGAGCACTAAGACTGCGGCGGCTGCGCAGACCATCGCCCCCAGCACGACGGTGTTCAAGCCCCGGGGCGACCAGGATGTGTCCGCCAGCGTGAACCGGTTCCGAGTCAAGAACCGGATCCCCAGCAGCATCGCCACACGCAAGTCCGGTTCGGCCGGGACAACGGCGCTAGCGACCTCAGACGGCAAGGGATACAAGGTAGGTCGACACTACTGTCGATAAGCAAGAAGCAAACTAGCTTCCTTCAAATTATGACTTTCATACTCACTTTGCAATTAATTTTCCTAAATTATGACCTCACTTTACTCACTACTCAATTCCCGTAAATTGTGCCCTATATTCTCACTTTCTACTGAACTTCTGTAAATTGTGTCCTATGTACTCACTTTCTACTTAATTTCCGTAAATTGTGTCTTATGTACTAACTTTCTACTCAATTTCCGTAAATTGTGCCCTTTGTACTCACGTTTTACTGAATTTCCGTAAATTGTGCCCTATGTACTCACTTTTTACTGAATTTCCGTAAATTGTGCCCTATGTTCTAACTTTCTACTGAATTCCCGTAAATTGTGCCCTATGTACTCACTTTTTACTGAATTTCCGTAAATTGTGCCCTATGTTCTAACTTTCTACTGAATTCCCGTAAATTGTGCCCTATGTACACCTTTCTACTGAACTTCTGTAAATTGTGTCCTATGTACTGACTTTCTACTGAATTTCTGTAAATTGTGTCCTATGTACTCACTTACTACTGAATTTCTGTAAATTGTGTTCTATGTACTCACTTACTACTGAATTTTCGTAAATTGTGTCCTATAGACTCACTTTCTACTGAATTCCCGAAAATTGTGTCCCATACTAACTCACGCAAGGGTACTTCTACTGAATTTTCTTAAATGATGTCCTTTATTCTCACTTTCTACTGAATGCCCGCAAATTAAGCAAAATGAAGCATAATTGGAAGATTCATGCATTTGACAACTATCTTATTTTCTCCAAAAATGAAGAAGATTGTTTCATTATTCCCCTGTGTCGAGTACTATTGTATGGTTGCTTGTCAGATTGTGTGCTACTACACCAACTGGGCGCAGTACCGCACCAAGCACGGCAAGTTCCTGCCCGAGGACATCACTCCTGACCTCTGCACGCACGTCATCTTCGCGTTCGGCTGGCTGAAGAAGCGCTCATGTCATGGTGTGTTCTAGATTGTGTGCTACTACACCAACTGGGCGCAGTACCGCACCAAGCACGGCAAGTTCCTGCCCGAGGACATCACTCCTGACCTCTGCACGCACGTCATCTTCGCGTTCGGCTGGCTGAAGAAGCGCTCATGTCATGGTGTGTTCTAGATTGTGTGCTACTACACCAACTGGGCGCAGTACCGCACCAAGCACGGCAAGTTCCTGCCCGAGGACATCACTCCTGACCTCTGCACGCACGTCATCATCGCGTTCGGCTGGCTGAAGAAGCGCTCATGTCATGGTGTGTTCTAGATTGTGTGCTACTACACCAACTGGGCGCAGTACCGCACCAAGCACGGCAAGTTCCTGCCCGAGGACATCACTCCTGACCTCTGCACGCACGTCATCTTCGCGTTCGGCTGGCTGAAGAAGCGCTCATGTCATGGTGTGTTCTAGATTGTGTGCTACTACACCAACTGGGCGCAGTACCGCACCAAGCACGGCAAGTTCCTGCCCGAGGACATCACTCCTGACCTCTGCACGCACGTCATCTTCGCGTTCGGCTGGCTGAAGAAGCGCTCATGTCATGGTGTGTTCTAGATTGTGTGCTACTACACCAACTGGGCGCAGTACCGCACCAAGCACGGCAAGTTCCTGCCCGAGGACATCACACCTGACCTCTGCACGCACGTCATCTTCGCGTTCGGCTGGCTGAAGAAGCGCTCATGTCATGGTGTGTTCTAGATTGTGTGCTACTACACCAACTGGGCGCAGTACCGCACCAAGCACGGCAAGTTCCTGCCCGAGGACATCACTCCTGACCTCTGCACGCACGTCATCTTCGCGTTCGGCTGGCTGAAGAAGGGCAAACTCTCCTCGTTTGAGAGCAATGACGAGACTAAGGACGGGAAGGTCGGACTTTACGACAGGATCATCGCCTTGAAGAAGGCGAATCCCAAGCTCAAGATACTCATGGCGATCGGTCAGTGAAACCTTTATCACGTTCAGAGACTGCTTGGCGTAAAATATGAGAAGAATTAAATTGTTTGAAACAATTGTATTTTCTAACAAGATTAGGGAAGACATTACAATTTTGCAAAGTTATTGACCACTGAGAAATTGCCCGGGTGGCTCTAGTTTCAAAATTGTCCAGGTTCAAAGCTTACACGATATTTTTTTGTTTTACATGAGCAATGAAAAATAATAACTCTTCCTTCAAGATGCATGTCAGAAATAAAAGTAATCGATGCATTTTTTGCATTTTAAATTCCTCTTTTTTTTAAAGATTTTTAATGAGCCTGGACCCTTACCTAATAACATCTTTTCACTAAAGACGGTGTTACCTTGGATCAAATTAGCTTCAAACCTCACAAACCTGAATGGTTGTAACTTCGAACAATTTTTAAAATATTGTATTTATTTCCTAAAAATCCTGATCAGTTCCATTACATTTTACGGATTAGTATGTTTCCCCTTCAATTTCCTAAAATATGTCTGCAAATAAGCGGTTCTACGAGCCTTGTTCTTACAATGACAATGTGTTTCGTGGCTCAGGTGGATGGTCGTTCGGCACACAGAAGTTCAAAGTGCTGTCTGCCACGCGGTATTCCCGTCAGACATTCATCTACAGCGCCATCCCCTTCCTGAGGGACCGCAACTTCGACGGTTTGGACATGGATTGGGAGTATCCCAAGGGATCCGACGACAAGAAGAACTTCGTGCTGCTGCTTAAAGGTGAGCTCTCATCTAATGCACATCAACTTTAACTTACACCTGCTTACACTAATAGACGTAGTGCAAAAAGTAAACTGTACCAAATTACAACAATACATTCAATCATTTCGATTAAATTTACACTTCGTATTCAGTCAGCCGTATTTGTTTTACCACAACTTGTTATATGTATGAGATCTTCTTTGTTTACTTTTTATTCATACAGGAAGATATATTTTTATATATTTATTTATTTAACTGCTTTTGAAGGTACCTATATTTAATATTTGTATATGATTTTTTTCTGGAATTATTACCTACGTATAGTACTTACCTACCTTCTTTCTTATTAGAAATACTTTTTATTTTTTGTAATTTTTCTCTTTTTTATTTGCATTTTTTGTGTAGGTACCTTATTTATTTATTTATTTATTTATTTATTTATTTATTTATTTATTTATCAGAGTGTATTATTTCTATAGAATTTTATATACCTACGGTTAGATATTTTTGGCATGTAGGTACCTATTGTTATATTTTAATTGCTAATTGTTAGTTTTGTTCCTTGGATAAATTAAACGTATATTTACTTAACACTTTTAAATCTCAGTTGTCTAAAAAAAGTACCTACCAAAATTAATTATCTCTCATGTAAACGTTGATTTAATAGCCCTGAACATTACAATGTTCTAGATAGGTACCTATTTGGAATGACGCAATCGTGTATTGAAATGCAAGCGGCGCGCGTAGCTATGAAGTAGTACAGAACATAGCATTGTTCCCCAATGCTTCACAATGTTTATAATAGCTGCTAGAAGTGGGACATGCCTGGTACAAGTGTACCATTGTTCACCCAAAACCATTCATTCACTGCGCCAAGTTCACGGCTTCTTGCTTTGTTTCACACCGTATCATTAAAACAATCTCAAACACTTGCATCTAGCAATCTTTTCGTAGTGTCTGTAGACGACGGAAATACGCGAGTATATTTTCAAAATACGTCAAAATTTTTGAACTATTGACCAACTATTGATAAGTCACATGTAGTTGATTTTTCAGATCTAGTATATTTTTATTTTGACCAAATCAAGGAATAGATTTAGTCGACCCTTAAAAACGCTATAAAATGCGCTTTTGAAAGAAAAGAAGACTATGGTACACAGTGATGATTTCAGACATTTTCACAAGAGGGGGCAAACCAAAATTTAGGGTGGGCACAACAACTTTTGAAAACAGGTAATACTTACTCTCTGAAGTTATAAAAATATACAAACATTACCACATTCACAAAATACACATGAAAACAATAAGGGGACTGGCCTTGTGGGTCCGGGGCGCAAAGCCCAGGGAAAATTTTGAATTTCTGGATTGGATTACGGGATTTTAAGCATTTCTGAAGTTCTACGCAGCAATATTATTTAATTTGTTGAAAAACGTAACATGACCAATGCAAAACACCGATATTTCGGAGTTTTTCTTTAAAATTTAACTTGATTTTAAAACTCTCCAAGGGGGGGGCACTAATAGGTACAAGGGGTGGCTTAAACCCCCTTGGGTATGCCTGGAATCATCACTGATGGTACAGGACTAGCATAGGGCTGGGTCCAAAAAGACCGTTTTTCCGTTTTTTTCTTAGCCCAATACGATTCAAATTCTGTCAAAGAAGCCGCTTTTGGTGAATCATAGTTTTCGCAAAGAACTGAATGTGTGCTGTTATGAAAATATGTCGATTGTATTTGATTGTAGACACTGAATTATAAACAATTTGTGTTATTTCGCGATTTAGTAGTCTATGTTTAGGTAAATATTTAAGTTAGAATTTAAATTTAACCAGTGGCGGCGCAATGCAAATTTTAGATTTAAACCTCCAAGATACAGTGGAAATTAGCACAAGTTTATATTTTATTGATTTGTTTATTTATAGACTCTTTTTATTTTACTATATTTTGTACTAATTTGTGTTATGTTGGTGCATCATGCAAACATTTTATTGATTCCAAAGAATGGCGATATATTTTGAATAGAATAAACAGTACTTCGCCGTCTATTTATTTAGCTCTCCGCACGGCTTGTTTCTCTCTGTTACTTATTTGTTTTGATTTTTAAGAGAGAATTGTAGACAAGGTTCGTCGTTGTCGCGCATTGTTGATACTAAATAGCGAAAGTTGTGTACACAGAAACCAGAAATCCGTCAAGGTCTTCTGTTTTGAACAATAGCCGTGTAAACATGGATCAGAACTTATTTCAGAATACAATCAGCCTTTTTATAGTTATTCCGAGATGCATTGGCCTACAAAATATTAATACACGTGAGATTACAATCTTATAGAATAATAGAAACAAACAAAACATGACAAAATATAAGATACTAATCTGATTATATTATACTGTTGCCTCCATTGTAATTATTTTGCATAATTTGGAACATTTGAACAAATATGTAGGTTTCGTTTTATACATTTGTTTCACAACTATAAAATACAAGGTAGACAACAGCAGAAAACAGAAAACTGGAATGAAAGAAACGTTGACAGATATCTGGAAATGCATGGAAAATTTACAATTAAAACCAGGGCCTCTTCCGAATTGGTATATTTGTAGTATATTTATATCTATTTATAGTTTGCACTAAATTATCTCATTGTTGCAACCATCTTGATGTCACCATTCAGAATATCTGTGACTATCTGTTTCTGTTTCTTTTGCGATATTAGATGGTTTTAATAGTTGGTTAACCCACCTATACCTCGGAAATTGTAGGCTCCGGGAAAATCTTTAATACGAAGAGGAATAACTCCCATACTTAAATACTTCAATTTATCTCCATTTATAAGTTAAACCTGACAGCCAAAAATTCAAAAACAGTTTGTAATTTCGAGAATTAAAACGACAAAATAACTAAATTAATATGATGACAAAGTAATTGTTTTGTTGGAAACAATGAGACGTGACTGCATGAAGAAGCACTTTCATATTGACATCTGAATAACAGATATTAACATATTATAGCACGGTTGGGCGCTAATCAAATGACAATATAATAATATTGTTTATCAACCGTATCTGATGATTTCTCTGAGATTTATTTGTACAAGAGTTTGACACTTGGGTGTGCCACATGTCACCCCAACCATAATAACACACAATAGAAGAAGATACTTCATCAAGTATTGACAATAACATTTTTCAAAAAGTGTGACTGTGACCAAAGAATAAAGGTGCCTACTTAAAAGTTCAAAATTCCACTGGACAGTGTGCAAATGCTCTAAACAAAGAACCTATACCGTACAAGCAAAATTTCATAGATTTTTTTTTTAATAATTCGAAATTTTTTGAGTACGTACGTGTCGTAATATACAAAAAATAGTTAGTTCTGAATCACTTTACTATAGGTACACCCACGGTCAGAAAAATTGACGGTAAACTGCAAAGTTGGAGCTCGAATTACCGTCAATATTTGTAGAGCGGAGAATTAATCATTATGTATGAGGTGGTTGAATGGTTCTTTTAATCAAACCCTTCAACCCCACATGCTCGAAATCTGCGTTCACCTTCGTATTTTCGTCTAATTAATCAAGTTTTGAAAATAACTTAGAATTTTGCAAGCAATTTCTGTGACCGCGGGCTACCTACCACACTTGTTGCTTATTTAAAGATTTAAATTTATTTTCATATCTTAAAAATTATATGGAGATTTTGGCAAAGGGATAATCTTTGAAACCACAATTTGCATTTTTTTAGTACCTATACAACTTCATTTAAAAACTTATTTTCCGATAATACGTATCCCCATAAAAAACACTTCGTGTAAAAATACCAGCCAAGTCTCAACTAAAAAAAAAATATGAAATCTAAAAATTCTGCACTGAAAAGTAATGATATCAAAAAATTTGCCAAGTCAAAACTTTATTTGAAAATCAAAAAATACTTGGCGCATCGTGTACATAAATAGCTTGGAAGTATAAGCCAATTATAAATTATACATGAAATATACATACATAGTATACCTATAATGCCCTAAAAAAAACGATGCGCCAAGTATTTTTTGATTTTCAAATAAAGTTTTGACTTGGCAAATTTTTTGATATCATTACTTTTCAGTGCAGAATTTTTAGATTTCATATTTTTTTTTTAGTTGAAGAGACTTGGCTGGTATTTTTACACGAAGTGTTTTTTATGGGGATATCACTCCTTTTTTTAGTTTATTCTAACAACTTGTGACACATATGAAATGAACAATTACTAAATTCTTTTAAAAAATCATCACCCTTTACAATTTCGTTACCACTAATGAATAGCAGCGTATGGTCCTAAATAATTGCTTTAAATAATCTTTCACGAAGAATAGCAAAGGTTTCATTCCAATCAGTCAACCCAGTTCCGAGATATGGAAACACTTCGGTTTTCAAAATGGCTGCTGAACTTACTGCACTGCCACATAGAATGTATATCTATAAATGATGTGTATCATTTTAGGCTTTCTGAATACGTATTTATTATATAGGAGGGGATTATAATAATTTTTTAAATTTGAATGACGTCATTTCCGGTCTCATAAATAGGAAAATTCTATTTGTACTGTTCATATTCCATAGAGATGGCCATCCGAATCGTTTGGCGCTAGTTTCATACCGATTTGTCTACCAGTTTTTGAGATATGACGTTACTTCCGGTTAAAAAATGGCGGCTGAAATCTCTGACCCCTTGAAGTATATTTGAAACATGATTACATTTTATTATAAGCTGTCTGAAATAGTATATTTATTGCATCAACATGTAAATTTGTGAGATTATTAAAATGTGTGACGTCATTTCCGGTTTAGGTATGGGAAACTGCAAATATTATTGATGATAATACATAAAGTTGACCGTCTAAATTGTTTTGCGCTGGTTTCGTTGAAATCTATTTAGCCGTTATTGAGATATGATGTCACTTCCGGTTTCAAAATGGCGGCTTCCGGTTGATTTATAAGAAGTCACATGAGACGTCAAAAGTACATACGTTACATAAATATCAAAATAATCGGATCAACCTTTGTTGCCAAAAAGCCAATAAATGTATTTCAAATTTCATTACGTCATTTCCGGTTTCTTTAACATAATGTTTAGCTTTTTGCTACTTATAATGCATATAGATGATCGTCTGAATCGTTTGGCGCAAATTTCGTTCCGATCGGGCCAACCGTTGACGAGATATGACGTCACTTCCGGTTTCAAAATGGCGGCATAAAAGCAGTTATAGCAAAAGGCACCTCAGGCGCCAAAAGTGCATATGTGGTAAAAATTTTAAATCAATCGGTTCAGCCGTTTAGGCTGTGGCCTGTTTACCATATTTTAGCTCCACCCTACTACTACTACTGAGATTATTATGAAAACCGCCCTAAAACACTGTTTTCACGGCCCTCTAGCGCGCAAAGGGCGTAACCTATTGTTCCCAAATTTGGTATATGTGGTGGGGTGGGCCATAGTTTGAAATTTAGATATTTCGCAACAATGTGAGATTTTCCAATTTTAAGATCCAGTAGGCCGAAAATGCCACTTTGATGCTTACAGTAAAAGTGGGTTTGCTCCAGCCTTTATATGAGAGTGTGCGCGCGCCGTACGACTTGGCTGGCGTGGAGCGACCGCTCCACTAGATTCAAGGACAAAGTAACAGATATAAAAAATGCAGTAATTGGCATATTCCATTTATTCCAATTTCATTGAAACCACAAAACATAAGACTCGAGCTCGGTGTAATGTGTTGTGGTTGTGTTGGCAGAACTGCGAGAAGCGTTCGAGGCCGAGGCTCAGGAGGTGAAGAAGCCGAGACTGCTGCTGACCGCTGCCGTTCCCGTCGGTCCGGACAACATCAAGGGAGGATATGACGTTCCGGCCGTTGCCAGGTAACCAGATGCTCTTACCTCGTTGTCAAGTAAACAGCGTCAACGTAGATACCAAGGATAATCCTTGACAATCTCATAAGATAACGTTAATAGAAAAAAAGAGAGATACAAAATGACACATTATTGAAGTATTATTATTTCGTATTAAATAATAACAAATAATGATATCTGTAATTTTAATGTATAATTTGAATTAAATTTGAATAAACAAAAATATTTTTTTTTTTAAATAATGAAAATTGTGTAGAATAATTAGGATGAAAAGATAAAAATAAGATCAATAAAACAATTTGCCAGTTGTAGGATTAATAATATCATTAGCCACATCATTCAGAGCAGAGCGATTTTATGTATTGCGGGAAAGGGGTTTTCAGACTAAAAAAATCTTAGATTTGGCTTGACCCCAAGAGAAAACACACACAAAACTGATGTGAATTAAGCCGATGTCTTGATTGTGTCCAGCTACTTGGACTTCATCAACCTGATGGCGTACGACTTCCACGGCAAGTGGGAGCGCGAGACCGGCCACAACGCTCCTCTCTACTCGCCGTCGTCCGACAGCGAGTGGCGCAAGCAGCTGAGCGTGGACAACGCGGCCAGCATCTGGGTCAAGATGGGCGCCCCCAAGGACAAGCTTGTCATCGGCATGGCGACGTACGGACGATCCTTCACCCTCTCCAACCCCGATGTCTTCAAGGTCAACTCCCCGGCCAGTGGCGGAGGGAAGGCCGGAGAGTACACCAAGGAGGCAGGATTCCTGGCGTATTACGAGGTAAGCTGGATGCTTTGGTTAACCGTTGGGGTGTTAGATTTGTGTCATTTTTAAATGGGATCAAGAGGAATAATTCCTACGTTGGTAATTATTATTTAGAGCGCTCGTAAAATTGTAAATTTCTTTGAAAACAATTAGGTATAGGTATTCATTGAATTTAATGCATTTGAGACAATCTCTTGGAAATATGAACAACATCATTCGACCAATCAAAAGCAAAGTACTGAACACTGAAACTGCTGAAATTGTACACTGCTATGGACATCTTCCAGATTCCTCACTTCATAACTTTCAAATTAACAATAATTCTATAAAATAAATAGACGCAACAATTCTAGTTTTCAGTGAGTTTGACACAATATTTTCAGTATTACAGCACTGTTTTGAACGTCTACCAATATTTAAACATACCAGCCCTAAATAAAATGTACTAACTTTCCTGGGGAAAGAGAAACAAAACTTAGTGATCTTTTTCATGTATTTTTCTATTTTATTTTGGTCTTTTTATATTCCCCAAAATTTAAAAATTTAAAATCTGAAAGCTTCAACAAAATGTTTAAGAACTCAAAACATTTCCAAGCAATGTAATCTAGCAAGCTATCTAACCCCGAGACACGTTGTTTGTCCGCAGATCTGTGAGATGCTGAACAACGGAGCCACGTACATCTGGGACGAGGAGATGAAGGTGCCGTACATGGTGCAAGGGGACCAATGGGTGGGCTTCGACGACGAGCGCTCCATCCGCAACAAGATGACCTGGGTCAAGGACAACGGCTACGGCGGCGCCATGGTGTGGACCGTCGACATGGACGACTTCACCGGGACGCAGTGCGGAGGCGGAGTCAAGTTCCCGCTCATCGGGGCCATGAGGTACGGCAACAACTCACTAACTGCACGGCCGACAGATCCTCTGACCAAGCTCATAGAAACAACACATTCTGATGCCACACTTCTTTCAAATTCTTTGACTGAATGACGAATATGGTTCATTGAGCTCATATAAATTGAGACTTACGTATATTTAACAATTAATCAAATTTGATAAAAAATGGAAGTTCTAATTCTTTCAAAAGGGTAGAAAAGCAGAGGTCAAAGATTAGGAGGATGGCGGGTTTTCCTATTAATAACCAATCAAAAGTTTTGAAACTACTTGAGGTAGACTTGTGATTGGTTACTAGAGAAATTCGCAACCATAACACCAACATTGTAACACACAGTCAATATAAAAGGGTGAACCATGTGGTTATACAATAATTAGTTCATATTGGATCTTTCTAAAGACCAGAAAGATCAAAATATCATAAAATAAATTTAGTTTCATGTTCAAATTGACAGTTTAAATTGAACCTTTCCAACACTTTATCAACACATCATAACGGATATTGTTTTCTACATGCAGAGAGGAGCTGCTTGGAATCCCGCGACCGAACAACGCCAAGGACATCGACTGGAGCAAGGTTGCGAACTCCGTGAGCGTGGAGACGGCTCCGATCCCGTCCGCCATCAAGATCGACGTCAAGGAGCTGCTGAAGAAGGCCAAGATCCCGCAGAAGTCGGCCGGAAGTTCGCTGAGTGCCGTCAGCAGTCGAGGTGAGAACACTTGTTGATCATCATCCGAGACCTATTCGATATGTTCGTTTTCCATACGGTTTCGAGTTAATGTGAAGTCAGACCAAACAAAATAGCATTCAAGCTGCCAAATCTATTACTTTGTTCCGTGTGTTGTCACGAGACCGTGAATTCGTAATGGAAAAATGACTCCGATTCGAAAATACTCTAGGCTACAGATATCGGATCCTGTCTTACTTTCGAGTCAAATCACTTCATTTTTAACTAGAAATGAAGAATCAAGATTTTTGTTTCGATAGAATATTTGAAAAAATTGGTTTTCTGGTCGACAGAAATTGAACATTCACAGTGAATGCGATGTTTTCGGAGTAAAAGTAAGATCAGTAAGAATTTTCACCTCCTACTTGGATCATAATCCCATAGGTACCTTTTCAGATCAACAAGAAGAGTAGGTACCTATTTTACTTTAAAAACAAAAAGGTATCATTTTTATGTCAGTTTACATAGAGACAAAGCAGACAGTGTCTTTGCTCTCATAAACTTGAAATTGAGAAAGAAAGAATGCATAGATTAATCAATGCTTATTAACAATGATCTATTTATTCAAATCAACAACATGAGATATTAAAAATTCCACAAAATGATTAGTAATCTATCAATAGTAGGTAGATACAGGATAAAAATTGTTATTTATGTCCTACAACTAGACTTTAAAACTGCTACAGTAGACTTGTGTTTTAGACCAAGTAGTAGGCTATAATGTTTATCAACATTAGGGATTAGGGAATGATTAGAAGTTCAAATCTTCCTCAGTGTAAGGTAGCAAGAGATCACTATTTAGCTTTCAACTTTCTACACGCATTAGATCAAGTTTTCAGCTAACACTGGAGGATGGTAGTATGCTAATTGATTTCTTTCTAGTTTTTACATTTGTAAAGATTGGCCTGTGTACGGGCCTTGGAATGCTAATAGTTTTCTTTTTGACAAGTTTCCCATTCCTAACATACTGAAAGGTCAGTGTACACGGTTTTGATACAGTTTCATTCGGTTCGCATTTCACTGTGCCTTCGCAGTTCGGCTTGAGGTTAAATGTGTTCGTTTCAAGAACATTTTGAGACAGATTTGGAACACTTTTTGTTGCTTCACACTTTACAGGGTTCAGAATCGCACTTTTCAGGTTCGATTCACAAATTACAGTGCTCGGTTTTAGCACATCTCGATCTGTGTCCGGTAAAAGAGATCTTGGTTCGGGCCTAACCAATCTTGAACACGGATTTCTATGAGCCTTCTGATGCGAAGTCAAATCCTTCTTCTCCTTAAACAGTTTCTGGCAGAAAACAACGTCACACTTCCACGGTCTAACCATCTCGTGTGTTCGTACGTGTTGGAGTAGACTTCGGTTACCGGCCAGTCGCAAATCGCACACCGGGCACTTAAACTCATCCTCGACGTGCTTCAACATGTGCCGTCGCAGATCGTTCGACATGCCGAACTGCCGTTCACAGATGTCACATTTATACGGTCGCTCGCCGGTGTGCCAGACGATGTGCTGGTTTAGTAGAGAGACAAAACGGAAGATCTTCTTGCAATATCGACAAACTAATTGACATTCTTGGTCGGGATATTCGGTTTGAAAGTGTACTCTAAGCAACTCTTTAGTTTTGAAATTCTTTTTACAAGAGTTACAATTGAAACCTTTGGGTTCTTGGATTGTAGTGTCGGTTTCAATCGTCGAGGTAGAAGGTACACTTTGAGCAGGTTCATCGACTTCCGCTTTGAATGTAAATTGTGAATATTGCTCTTCAAAGGGAGCTAGTTCTATTGGTGAGTAAGTGTCCATCGGTTCTTTTTTTACTTCAACCTTGATTTGGTCCAGCAAGGAAATATCTCGAATCTCCATTGTGGGGTGATTGATGGATTTGGAAAGCAACAAAATTCTGGAACAATCAGACAAAGTTGATAGAAAACACAATAAAAACAAAGTCATTTATAAAGTAAGAACAAAAGCTGGTAACCTACCTAAAGATAGGAAGAGTTTTGAATGTTGATTTTGAGGTTAGGTTTGTTCTTGGTCAAAACACAAATAACGCAAAACACCTTATAGTACCTAGTTATTTCGAGTCGTAAACATTGTTATTAGATACAAACACGAATTCACTGCGACTTTTACAAATATAAAATGTTGAATTAGGATGATTTATCAAGTGTTATCCTGACAAGTGACAACTGATCTCACCTCATAACAAAACAATAACAGCTGATGACTGATGAGAAGTTCAATGACCTTCGCCGTGCAACCTTCAATTTCATTGGATACTTTTGGAGGCAATATTTTAAACAGATTTTTCTGAACTGAAGTCTTGAGAAATTTTATTTTTGTTAACTGCCTTACAAACTGAGTTGAGAAAGCTAATTTTATTGGTTCTAAAATAATTTTAAAACTTTCAAATACACACTTTGATGTAATTGTAACTTTGCAGTTTAATTTATTTTCATTTGAAGAAGAGATATTTTGGAAAAAATGCAGTATAAAGATTTCTTATTTTTAGAACACCTAAATTCAGTGGCCAAAGAAATACAATGATGAATCTTATTTTTTTTTTTTAAATGTGTTCTTTTGCTCTAAATCACTGAATTTGGCATATTTTCTGAAAAAACCCGCAGAATATTTCGGTGGGTCCGTCAACACCGAAGAGCGAATAGTGATCAACACGCATGTATGTGATTGGATGTGATGTTCTGTGCAGCGCGCGCACCGCAAGTGTTCTGTTACATGACGCGCTGGTCGCAGAAGCGGCCCGGCTCCGGCAAGTTCACGCCCGACAACGTTGACGCCACGCTCTGCACGCACGTCATCTACGCCTTCGCCACGCTCAAGGTACAGTATTTAAACCAGGTGCAGCCGCGTAGGAGGGGGGGTTTTCCCCCTACTCGAGCAGTCTGCGTCACAGAAACACTTAAAAATGGTTTATATTAAAAAAGAAACACCCTGCGCAGGGGCGGATTCAAGGAGGGGCGGAAGGGGCGATCACCCCCCCCCCCCATTTAATTTGTTAATTTGGTTGATTTTTAATTTCCTCATTTACAAAAATGATGTTATCATGGCTTGTTTATGTACAACAATTAATATTCTTGAATTAATATTAATGTTAATTTATATTTATATTATTTTATTTTATATTAATATTAATTAATATAATATTAATTAATATTAATTAATATTAATATTTCAAAAAAAGTCGCCTTAGGCGATATATTACGTCTTTGGCAGCTGGGGGCATGGGCGTCCACGGGAGGGAAGGGGGGGCAAGGATGTCAGGATAACATAAGAATTTTGTGGTGTTTTAAGTATAGTTCATTTTGTAAACAAAAAACTCGAAAAACGTTAATTTCCTAGTGTCAAAAAACAAAAATACCCTGTGGGGCAAGGTGGGGGCAAACCCTTCACAACCCCCAAGTGTCAAAGTTTAAAAAGTATCGAATTGTTAAACAAATTAAACCGCATAACGTCTCAAAATTGATTTCAAATTGTCCAAAACAAAAACGATTTTCCTTGCCTTGCCCCACCCCCTGGCAGAAATCCTGTGCACGTCGTGGCTGGGTGAACCACAAGACCCTTTTCCATATTTTCCATAATCGACCCCCCCCCCCCCTCCCCTAGACGAGAGACTAGATCCGCCCCTGGCCGTGCGGGGCAAAAACTGGGCAGTTAGTTGTTGTAATTTGGCAGTTTAGTATCCCAGAATCACTGTACATTTGTTTACATTGAAGCACAGTATTAAAAACTGGCCCTTACTATATTAATTGTGAAAGGGTCGCTAATCTCTGATTAAAAAAAAATGTGTTTGCCGATTAGATCACAAATAATGATCTCCACGAGAAATAAGTTAAATACCTTGACAAAGGGCGTCCGCGTCCTCCCCTGTCCACCCCCATTAACCGCTCATGCGCCTGCAGGACCACCGCCTGGCGCCCGCCGACGAGGACGACACCGCGATGTATGAGAAGATGGTTGCGCTGCGCGAGAAGAACGCCAACCTCCAGGTGCTGCTCGCCATCGGCGGCTGGGCCTTCGGCTCGACCCCCTTCAAGGAGCTCACGTCCAACACGTTCCGCATGAACACGTTCGTCTACGAGGCCATCGAGCTGCTTAGGGAGTACAAGTTCAACGGGCTCGACGTGGACTGGGAGTACCCGAGGTCAGTTCGCAGCTACTTGTTGCATTAGTTGGCGGGGGGAGGGGGGGGGGGGGGGGGGGGGGGTGTTACGACGCTCTTGTGAATTTAATGTATACAATACATGGCATTGGACTTAGTACACATCCTTGAGGAACACCTGCAGATGTTTTCAATTCCGTTGTTTTCAACAGTTTCTTTATTTTGAAGGCATACTTTTTTATACACGTAAAAGAACGTTCCCTAATTTTTGTGTACTACATACCTGAATATAATGTCAATGAAACTCCAACTCCAAAATAAATGTTATAACATATTTTTTTTTGGCTTTTTGAATAATTGGAGCTGAAGAGTTTTATAAAAAAAATTATGGAAAAAAAATCTGCCAACATTTTGTTACAGTGCGTTGTTGTCATATGAAGTAAAGCAACGTTTTGCAGTATTTTTCCATCCTTTGAAACTCTAAGTGAGGAAGGGAAAATCTCCCATTTATTGGTCAAGGCATCATAGAATCCTGATTTGCTAAGCTTATTTCTTTTCGTCAAAATAAGAATTAAACACGTTCTAATATTGACATACCGATGTATTAGAAGAGAACTAATAAAGTGATATCCTTCACCAGGGGCTCTGACGACCGTGCTGCCTACGTGAACCTGCTGAAGGAGTTGAGGACTGCGTTCGAAGGTGAAGCCAAGAGCTCGGGACAACCGAGACTGCTGCTGACAGCCGCCGTTCCTGCCAGCTTCGAGGCCATCGCTGCAGGGTGAGTTAAACATCCTGTAGTGGTCCTCATGTTACATCATATTATGCTGTCACCTTAGCGCAGTGGTTGTGTTGGGTGTTAGCTCATGATCCACTGAGCTAGACCAGCCAATATTTATTCTCCTGAGTATGATTTACTTACCCATGTCGGACTGTGGTGAGGTTAAGACAAAGAGCAGCCAGGGTCGACTACCCATGTCCTCCCTCGAATCCGTGGGCCCTGGGTCGACCTCCTTTAGACGGACCCCCCCCCCCCAAATCTGGAACCGCCACAGGTCCGTTCCCGTTCGGGCCTGGTCTTCTCACCAGTGCCGGACTTCCCAGGACCGGGTCCCTTTGGTAGATCCCTCCCCAGTACCTCCCTTTATGATCAACAAAATAAAAAATATTATGTGCGCAAAATGACTCAGTTGTCGACGCGTCACAATATTAATCTAATATTGATTATCAAGAGACATCCTCTTTTATAACTTTGTGGATCAAGTTGGCTCTGGACATGGACTCAGGGGTCCCGGGCGCGTCTTTCCATACCCTAATCGAGCCCAACTCAATACAACTGTTTAGAGACTAAAGAACTGAACAAAATATTTTCTATCTATTCAAATTATTTTGTGTCGTCCTTCTAGTGACTTCCTACTGTAAATTCTTAGTACCTTAGGTAGTTACCTAAGCACCTAAACACCTGGTACCTGTTTTGTAACACAAAAACACTTGGACCTACAATAAACCTAGCTGACAATATCAGAGAATCTATTCTGATCCAAAACATTCGTTGGTATTAATAAAAATAGTCCAAAAGTAGTTGGTACTTCTGCGTAGACCTATGGGGTTGACCTGAAATATTGGTCTTAATTTAATTTTCATGATTATTATAATTATTGATTAAAGCCAACCTCTTCTGCTCATTTTGTTTCGCCTTGCTTATAATCAAATGCATTTTTGTCTCGTGTCCGCATTTTGTTATCCAGAAATTTGTATCTCCTTATAAAGTGTTTAAATCTCTTTCCGAACAATGTTCTTTACTTTCAAACTGTCAACAATTACGTGAGTAAAACCTTCAATATTGATGAGAAACCTCACTTATCTGCTTCATTATGAATGGGAGTGTTAGAATGTTTGGTTATACCGAATAGATTCGGCTTTAAATGCGCGTAAAATGCAAAAAATCAAATCAATGAGTTGGGCTCGATTAGGGTATGGAAAGACGCGTCCCGGGCTCGATTCCCAAGGCCACTCTTTCTGAACGAGGTTATTAGGTGCGGTTTCGCTCAGTCGATAGAAACAAATGACGGAAAGGTTCCCTACGTCCATGTCTTAACTGTACAGCAAGATATGTGGAGTGACGCGGTGTCTATGTGCAGGTACGACGTGCCAGAGATCTCCAAGTATCTGGACTTCATCAACGTCATGACCTACGACTTCCACGGCCAATGGGAGAGACAAGTCGGACACAACGCACCGCTGTATCCACTGGAGAGCGCCACCAGCTACCAGAAGAAGCTCACTGTTGTACGTACAAGCAGACTGATACATGATGGGTACAGCGCCTCTGTGTGTTCTGATATCATCCAGTTAGAACACCAGTCTTGCAAGTCATCCATCTGTATACAAGTATCTATCTAGTTAGGCAACTACCTAACACTATACGTGTGTGTACGACTGGTGTAGCCACTGTAAGGGGCAAATTTTATCTGGACATATGGAGGTGACTTACGGTAAAAAAGGAGGTAATCAGGCTACTGACTATAAACGAGAAGAACGATGGTGGTTTGGAAAGTTATTCTTATTTTTTTAAAGCTCAGTTTTTGTACTTTGTAGATACACTTGGCTGAACTAAAAACGGTATTTGAATGAAACGGATTGACTGCTGGTCATGTTCCTTGAGAATCAATCCTCGTAATATCAATGAAATCTGAGCTACCTAATACCTAGATTACTTAGATGACGCGTTAAGCCAATCAGTTTCTTTCAAATACCGTTTCTACTTTGGACAAGAGTACATAAAAATACGACAATTTGAAGTTAACACTTTTTGTTCAAAATATGGACTTCAAAATGTATATTTTATAATTAGGAGACTCATCACTGTGTCTTGTCTGTAGGACTTCAGTGCTCGCGAGTGGGTGAAGCAGGGAGCGCCCAAAGAGAAGCTCATGATCGGGATGCCGACGTACGGTCGCAGCTTCAGCCTTGTGGACGCCGACAAGTTCGACATCGGCTCGGCGGCCAGCGGCGGCGGCTCGGCGGGTAAATACACGGCCGAGGCGGGCTTCATGAGCTACTACGAGGTGTGCGACTTCCTCCACGGAGACAACACCACGCTGGTCTGGGACAACGAGCAACAGGTGCCCTTCGCGTACCGCGGCGACCAGTGGGTGGGCTTCGACGACGAGAGGAGTCTCAAGACCAAGGTACAGCATCATATCCGGGGGGAAGGGGGGGGGGTGAATTAAAAGGTAGAGAGGGTACAAGAAATATAAAAATAACAGAGTAGCCACAGGAAAATGTTAATTGTTATATTTCCCAAAATGGAACTAGCATTGAAAGTTCAAAATGATGCTTTCTCTGTTATTTTCCTCACTTTTGAAAGAAATGTGTGCCATTGAAGGTTTATTAGTTTACAAGTCATGGACATTTTGCTTGTTATTAGCCCAGATTGTCTTGAGAGGGGTGGGGAGGATGTGGTGGTTATAAAAGCAATACGCTTTAGAACATTCACGTCAGATGTCCCAGATTCGTGAACCGCGGACTTCTTTCCATGACTGAGCATTTTTTGTGGTTTCTGTGAGTCAAGAGACAGGTATATTTTTGACGTGTCACTTCTATAGGCCACGAGCACCTCCTTCTCACCGGCCATCCTTACCTTTTTCTCCACCATCACTTCTTATCATCTTCACCTTCATCATCATCTTCATCATCATAATCAACCTTCCATTGCCATCAGTCTAGTTGCAAAACAGTGTGCCATTACCCATTATGAAAGTACCTAGTTGTCGTAAGATCTTTATTAGCAACTTTGTGCTATTAGTACAAAGGTAAACACCCTTGTCCTAGAAAGTTGATCTTTCACCTGGTTTGGAGGACAGTTGGTTACCTTTAACAAATTTTGAATAATGTAGCCTAAAAATCTTTTCATTATCTAAATCTGTAATCTCTTGTGGGATTTCACTAAACATTTTTATCCCCTTAGCAATTATTGAATTTTCTTGAAATTGTGTCAATGCAAGTCCCCAAGAAAGAAGGTCGATTGCCAATGTGTGGTTTGTCTTGCAGATGTCCTGGCTGAAGGAGGAAGGCTTCGGCGGCATCATGATCTGGTCCGTGGACATGGACGACTTCCGCGGCTCGTGCGGCACGGGGAAGTACCCGCTGATCAACGCCATGCGTCAGGAGTTGGACGGATACAAGGTGGACCTCGAGTACGACGGACCCTTCGAGAACTGGCGGCCGGCAAACAGCCAGTACACCACCAAGGACCGTGAGTACTGGCCCATTCACTTGCCAGCCAAGTCGTACGGCGTGCACACCGGCACACGACATAGAGAAGCATGGGAGCTACTGTATACTTTTACCAAATACAGCTTAGCTTTAAGCCTAGGCATCTAAATGGAAGTTGCGGCCTACCGGATCATAAAATTGGAAAATCTCTCATTGGCGTGAAATATTTTATTTTGGAACTATGGCCCACTCTACCATATATTCCAAGTTTTCCAACAAGAAATTAAGCCATTTTCTACCAAGATCATTGGCGTTCGGAATTAAAGACAAAATAAAAAAGATGCAAATTTACATTTGGTGGCAGAAGTAGGTCTTTTAGATATGGTATTTTTGTATTTGAACGATCACTTTCCTATAATTTTGGAAATATTAAAAACTAATATTTTTAATAATCTTCATGTTTTAAGGACCGGCATTACTTCCCTAAATACAAGATGGATAAAAAAAAATCCCCCTGTTTGAGAGGTCACTGTTATAGAACTATAAGATACAGACTGAAACTTTCATACATTGGTATAATACTTATGAAACTTTAATGTGCAATTAACAGAAGTGTTTGAATAATGAGAAAAAAAGTCACAGACATATGGATTAAGACGTTGAAAGACAGTTTATACCAGCGTAATACAACTTTAAAAGAACTTAAAACATCACTTCAAACATAAATAAAAGATTCGTGGCCACTAATTCCGGTACGATTCAGAAATCTATATTACAATAAAAACATCGTTTGCGCATAGTCCACAAGGAAAATGATGGACCAAACAGCATAAATTCACCTAATTCCCACGAAGTAGCTCCATATCAATTCTTCAAACAAGTCAATTTATCTGGTTTATTCTGTTTTTTAACTCTACCTTCAATCATTGCTAGCATTTTTCCTATTCAACAAATATGTATGAAGCTTGCACATTATAACATTTTGGTATGTTTTAAAAAATGGGCAATTTTTCAGAACTCCAGCTTTAATAGTTTCGATACAGTGACCTCTCAAACAGGGGGATTTGTTTGCGCCACCCGGTATTGGACCAAGCTGGCGACACACCTTAGATCCTGGCATAGACGTCCACGGGGGGGGGGGGGGGGGGGCAAGGGGGGCGCTTGCTCCCTCCTGGATGCAAAGATCTTATGGCCTGAATGTCAGGAAAAATATTGTTTTTGGGGTGATTTACCTAAGTTACATTTTGTAAACAAATAACTCAATCAAACTGATTTCAAAGAGTCAAAAAACAAAAAAATGCCCTGCGGGGCAAGGTGGAAGCATGCTCCCAACCACCCCAAGGTGTAAAATTTTTAAAAAGTATTGAATATTTCAACAAAATAAGACTCATAGCGTCTCAAAATTGATTTCAAAGTGTCCAAAAACCAAATAATGCTCTGCCTTAAACAGGAGAAAATTGTTTTCCTTGCCTTGCCCCCCTCCCCCCTGGCTGACATCCTGCGGGCGCCCATGGACCCTGGTCGAAAAAATAATAAGGAACACGACTGACCTCTGGTGGATTCTTTGGTACTAGCCATAAGGGAGATAATGGAGGATATCACGGGGATATTTATATAAATAAATTATATTAAATTTGCTTTAGTTGTTTGTTATGGCTGAAAAAGTTAACTTGTAACTAAATCTACATTTCAATTGTTTCTCCATTTTCAATGCCCTATGGAAGCACGAACTTAAAAATATAAAAGTGCATCTAAATCGTTTCCTGCCGGAAGTGGCTCCATCACGTATCGCTTATTTGTTCGAATACTAATCCTTGTCATCTTGCAGCTAACGTGGTGGTGTGCTCCGAAGAGGACGGCCACATCTCCTACCACCCCGACAAGGCCGACTGCTTCATGTACTACATGTGCGAGGGAGAGAGGAAGCACCACATGCCGTGTCCCGCCAAGCTGGTGTTCAACCCCAACGAGAACGTGTGCGACTGGCCGGAGAACGTGGAGGGCTGCATGCATCACACAGTCAAGCCCCCGACGAGATAGAAGCTCTCTGGAACATGAACACCAGTCCAGTTGACACGCTTACATCAGCAACATCTTGAAACAGTTATCACTGCGGTTTGAACAAAAGTTTCAATTATCATCCAGTTCAACCATGATCGAAATCAAAATGGCGGTAAGGTTAAAGTCGAGCTTGTAAATGCCTGTAATATGTGCATAAAAGCTTGATTAATGACTTCAAATTATCTTCCTTTTCAAATTTGTTTGTCTTTTAGTTTGGCATTGTTTTCAATCATGATTGAGATTTCGATCATGATTCAATAACTCAATAGACGATTCCATAAAATATCTGAGTGGCTCTGGTTTCTGAAATAATGCATATATGCAGTTTGATTTCCAGTTACCTATTGTAGTGTGTAACTCATTGTTGACACACTACATTAGGTAGGTGGAAATCAAGCAGCAAGTGACATTTTCTTAGAAACCAGAGCCTCTCAGATACTTTATGGAATCGTCTATTGACTTGTAGTGATGGAAATCTGCATCTTGATTGAATTCTAGGTCAAGCAAAAGAAATTATGGATTTTAAAATAAATAACTAACAAAATCATGCTCAAATTTGCTTGTAACAAACATTTTACGGTTCGACTTTGTACTTGTCGCCATTTTGATTTCAATGGGATTGAACTGTATTATGATTGAATCTTCAGTTTGGAGAGGGTTAAATATCGTAAGATATGAATCTCCTTATGATGTCTTATCTTACTGTGTGATAACTTATTAGAGAATAGGGACCCAGTTTCTAAATAATTCCACATACAGTTTGGTTTTCCCGATATCTATTGACCTGTGTAACCAATAGTAAGTCAGTAGATTTCAGGACAACGTGAATTGTTTTAGAAACCAGAGTCATGTCTGGATTGGTTTATTGATTCATCACAGATAGAAGTTCAAATGTTTTCACATGATGACAAATTACCGTTTGTGAGATTATTGAGAAGTTCTAATCTCAACCCTGCAAATGTGAGTTTGCTTCATGAACAATAATGTAATTCTTTCCACCTTACTTTACTGTTAGTTATTTTTGTATTCATTTTCTTAACAGCGGCTATTCTGCAACTTTTTGAGCAACAAGTTGAAGCATTGTGACGTTTACAATAACATGATAAACTGTTCATATCTGAACTATTGGAATTATTGATTCAGCTGCAGAATGTAAAAAAATTACAAAATTGTATTTATTTTCCGGGTTATATTTCAGTTTATGGTTCCCTCGACTATTCTGGCACAAGGTTTGTCGAAACTGCAATAAACAATTTATTTGACAGAATATCACAAGATTCATGCTCGGTCGTAGATTCCTTTATTAATAGTACTGGAGATCGTAAATATCCATACGGTGACATTTAGTTACACTTGGATGTTTAGAAACTTTGTTGACTTAGAAAGTTCTTAACAACGAAATTAAAGTACTTTAAAAGTTTTTAAGAACAGAAAAGGCATAACTTTGTAAAGCCAATTTTTCCCGATTTCTTTTTTAAAAATTACTTTGTTTATAAAAATCCGCAAAATAGGTAGATTGAATTCTTAATCAGCCAAAGTTTAAACTCTGTTATTTATGGCTTTACTTTCATTTTATGACGTTGACATTCCACATGAGTGTATGGACCATTGCATAAATTATCTAAGTGGCTTTGGTTCCTAAACATTTAACATGCAGTTTAGTTGTCTTTGGCTTTTCACAAAATAAAACTATACGATTTTATTTAGGTTTCAAAGACAACGAGATAATTTAAGGATTGATTGATGGAATTACCGGGGAAATGTTTCAATGTAAAATAATTGCATTGATGTAAACAAAGATTTTTTTTGTATATTAAAAAAAACACTAGGTTTTCTTTGTTGAATCGACGCAAAGTGACGAAGAATGGTAAATATTTTCTGCTGTTACAACGGCAAAGTTGGTTACGTTATTATGTTGGTGTATAGCTTCATTTTAACAATGTAGTTGATATATTTCAATTAACTATTACCTAAACTGTCTGTAATTACTTCATAGTATGTTTAAATGATTTTGTGTTTAACTGAACTTTACCATTTACACCGGAAAGTGGTGACAATTGTTTATACACAATCAATGAATGAACAAACTTAGATTGCATTTTCTACCTTTTCGAAATGGAAATACAGTTAGTGATATAATTATTTATATTTCCAGATGCACAATGTATCTTTTACGAAGGAAAATATATGTAAATTTCAAAATAAACAATTTTTATATTAATATTAAAAATATGACTGCATCAAGATCCCTTCCATGCCCTTCCTCACTGGATAACTATGAGAAAAATAAGAAATTGTAAGAAACTAGTACAGTTGATGAGCCAGCCTTCGCACTGCACCCGATTTGATATTCGTTTGCTAGTCAGCTGATCCACAGACTTGGAACTAAATCATCAAGAAAGCAGGGACGAAAATTAACTAGACATTTTTCAAATATTTCAAGATTATAGAATAAAATGTCCATAAAATTACATAGACTTTTGAAAATAACGACAGATTAGTCTTCAAATTGGCAAAAAACAACTAATAATGCGAAGTTCGGTCAAACGGTTTTAGTTTAAATGTCAAAAATCACAGGAAAGACGGTTTTAAATTTTAACTAATGGGATGATTTGGCTGAAACTTTGTAATATTGGGGAAAATGTCGGAAGTAATGTTTCAGTTTTATTTCCAATTTTGTAAATTTTCATGACCCTTGCGAAACATGGATATGTCCTCTTATGTTAGGGTATTTTGGTATGACTTATCAAAATTTCAAATTGATCGAACCAACCAATCGAAACATACATATTTTGTTTTAAATTTGAACTAATCAGCGGATTTCCAAAATATTAGGGTCTGCAACGTCCAAAAATGTGTGCAAAATTTCAGCTCGATCGAAGAAAAACTGTGACCTGTAGCAGTAGTAGCAGTAGTTTTTTTGTTTGTTTGTTTGTATTTTCTTTGTGGTCACACCCCAGGTCAAACCGCTCAAGCAATCAATCTGAAATTTTGTACACATACTAACATACTCTATGCGGTCCCTGGGATCATTTTTGAACGGGATCCCGTGATTGGTTCAAATTTTAAAAAAATTATCTTTCGATTGGTTTGTTTTATCAATTTGAAATTTTTACAAGTCATTACCACTAACATTTTACCCAATCATACAAAGTTTCAGCCAAATCCTCCCATTGGTTATAATTTAAAATCATCTTTACTGTGATTTTTGAAATTTAAACTAGAACCGTTTGACCGATTAACTTAAAACTTTGCATGGTCATTGGGATCAACATTATCTGTGTTTTTGACAATTTTCAGACAAATCTGTGTTTAAATCCAAAAGTTATAGACATTTTACGGACATTTTGCTTGTTGCTATGGAACACGGCAACATTGACGCCTCAGTTCCAATGTTCCAAGGTAGTTAGAACAGAAACTTTCAAACGCATAATTACAGTGTTTTTCCAGATAACAAAAAAATTATCTAGCTAAAGATAAGATAACTCAGTTTTTTGTTATCTAGATAAGATAATAGATAATTTTTTAAGACGTTATCTAGATAAGATAATAGATAACTCTCAGTTATCTAGATAATAGATAAGATAATTTTAATAGAGGAGTTATAGGGAAAATGCTTGAACTAATTTTGCGAGACAATATTGAGTTCACTAATCAACATGTTTATATTTCAAAAGGACTAGCCTGTATTGTGCTTTTAAACAGAGTCTAATAACCAGAATTCATTACAATAGGCCCAACTTTCAATACTCTGCTAAATTTTAAACAGTTTGATAATAAATATATTGTCATGGCAACAACCAATGCAGACATTTCTTCAATGATCACTAAGTGTTAACGTTTTTAACAGAGTATTGAAAGACCGGCCCTTGTTGTAATCCAGATTCTAGACATTGAAAAAACATGTTATTACTTATTATACGTTACAATATGCCACAGTTAAAAAAAAACTGGCAATGAGGGCGTTCGATTTGAATAAATCGTGGGATAATATTTAATATATAAAATACATTTTTTAGACATTGTGTAATTAATTTGGCTGAAACGCAATATTAAATTATTGTTATCTATTATCTGGGATTTAGATAATAGATAACAGATTTATTTATCTAGATAAGATAATAGATAAATGATGAAATATTTATCTAGATAAGATAATAATAACAGAAAGTTATCTAGATGAGTTATCTAGATAACTTTATCTAGATAAGGAAAAACACTGCATAATTATGACACTAATAATCAACAGATCGATCGATCTGATATTGTGTAAACCACGGCCTCCTTTATAAGTTTTGTTTTTTTGTTTCACTCCACGTTCCCGGCCTGTCCACGAACTGAAAAATTGAAGTTACATATTTCGCCAAGCGCCTTTTTCAACCCTAGCATTGCACGCCCTACTTGATGAAAATGTTACATGTCGATTGTAGGGAGGTTCTAACAAGAATAATAAATTTATATCAACATTCTGTTTTCAACGGTCTCTACTAGGCGTTATGATATAAAAAAAACGCGAAACGCGCTTTATGTGAAACCGGCTTCACATAAAGCGCGTTTCGCTTTTTGCGTTTCACTTCTTTTTTATAGACCAATAACAAGTCCAGAAACCGATCACGGCAGACTTGTGATTGGTAATAAGAAAAGACGCGAAACGCAAAACGCGCTTTATGTGAAACCGGCTTTAATCTTTATGTGAAACCGGCTTTAAGCCCGTCTTCCATGAACGTGTTATTTAATCGCAGTGCAGTCTTTCATCGTCGCGGTGGTCTCTCAGCCAATCAGCGCTCGAATCGCAGCATCGCGTGAAGTCACGCGAATCGCTGCGAATCGTCGCTGAAAGTAGAACCAACTTCAACAACCAACGCAGCAAATTTCTAACGCAACGTTGTGCGCATGCGCGGTTACCGCTGAACTACCTCTGGACAAATGGGGGAGTCGGAAATACATGACTCGACGGCGAAATCATCGCGACCATGGAAGACGGTGACTGAAAAATCGTGCCGCAAAGCAACATCGCGACGTAAAACATCGCATTCATGGAAGACCCACTTTACAGTTCGTTTTTCCTATGTTTGAACTCTCACAAGATAGAGCCACCTTACTCTGTTAGGTAGTGTGACTTTGGCCTAGATAGGTAACAAAATGACGTCATTTCCGGCTTAGATTTCCGGTTCAAATGTAGCAAACCACAACTATCATCAGCTGTCAGAATTAGAGCACAGAGTGTTAACATTATTAAAAATGACCCAAAAATAAAAAAAAAAATATCCCAAAAAATGTACATATTAAAGGTGTACCTAGCCTGAAGTCATCTCTTGTTTTCATGGGAAAACTATTTACTGGGCAGAGATTTAGAACCAGTGTTGTGATTAGATAATTTTATTTTTATCTAGATAAAGATAAAGATAACCTGCCAAAAATGTATCTATATAAGATAATAGATACATTTCCAAGAAATCATCTAAATAATAGATAAAGATAAGAAATAATTATCTAGATAATTGTAATAGATAATAGATATTTTTTTTACCAAATACTAGGTACTGTTCAATAATCATTTTCGAATCCTAAATTCGGAACTCGAGAATTAAAAAATGGGCCGTCAAAACAAGCCAACTAATGCGACTAAAGGGTGATGATTTCCTTTTCATCATCTGAAATTTGAGGTGCGAGCATGTTCATACACACAATTAATGTATTTTGCATTTAATATTTTTTATCTACATAATTGCCAGGTAGATAACAATATTTTTATCTAGATAAAGATAAAGAAAACCAATTATTTAATTATCTAGATAAGATAATAGATAAAAAAAAAATTATCTTGATAATTTTATCTTGATTAGAACGCGGCAAGATGACGAAAATTTGAAAAATGGAAACTATGTTGGGCCGTCAATGTTGACATTTCGTTTTACAATGATATTATGCACCTAGGACACTGTAATTTACGATTACAACAGACTACCTACCAAAGATTTACTTTTAAATTTTGGCGCCAAATGAGTCAGCCAATCATGTTCTAGCACCAAGGTCGATGTTTGACAGCTTGACTGACGTCGGCCGGTTTAACCTCAAAAAGTGCAGGTAAAACTGATTTCAATGGCACCTCAAAAACAACCGCTCAGCTTGTTAACACTAGCACGAAATGAAATTGGTAAACTAGTGTTGAAGACTTGTATCGATATTGATACAGCCTACAGCTTTGGTGAGCCATCATGGCACGAAGAAGTAGACAATCTGCAAGCATTTTTGTGTCAGTACATTCCAGCCTGCGAATGGGATCCGATTTGTAGCGCAGTATTCCGATATGCTTCATCAGACAAATCCGATTTGAAGGACAGTCGTGTAATCTATGCAACGCTGGTACACAGATATATGAAGACATTAGTTGTAAAACCACTGTGTCTGTTAACGAAGAGTTGCCGATTTTACTCAATCTCAAGCGATGCGTTTGCAGAAGAGGATGAAATTCACCGAAAATTCTGGCTCGAGCTTATCCGCAAGCTTGTCGACATTGTGGATTTAAATATGATGTGGATCGACTGTGACCGTATCTATGCGGCAATCGGCGCACACTGCAATCACTTGGAAAGACTTACCTATCGAAGTAATGGACTTGAATTTGTCGCATTACTGAGAAATTGCACAAAGTTACGCTATTTGAGGAATTATATGGTGTTACCAGATGAAGATTTTTTGAGGGTAAGTTATTAAATTTTCAATTCGGGTAGATACACTCGAACAAATAATAAACGGTACCTCGAAAGAAAAGGATTGTCTGATAAAGGTTTGATGGCAGCATCCCATGAAGTCTGAGCTAATGCATTATCTAACTCTAGTAGGTGAGCTCTGATTTCATTGATAATAACATGAATTGAGTGTCAAGGAACCTGACCAGCAGCCAATCTGTTTTGTGCAAATACCGTTTTTAATTGGTTTGAGTGTAGGCTACCTACTGTGTAGGTAGGTAACCTGTTCCAAATTAAATCATAATTTACCTACCATGATGATTCACGACTTTCATTCTGAAAAACCAATAAGTAATCTTTCACCTACTTTTGGTTTTCCGTTTAATGTAGCGTGTCAGAGTCACTTATGTTTCACCTTATAAAATTGCAATATGTCATTAGAGGAAATGGTGAATGTTGAATTGATTAGTTATTACTCATGTTGGATGAGCAATTAGTCCGAAAGAAAAGCCAAAAACCCACGGGTGCCGGGCTCATGCAATTACTGCATTCGAGCCAACTTTGTTCCATTCCTGAATAACTCTACCGATCAAGATTTGAGATGATCTCTTATTTTCAAGGTTCAGGGAAAGAAAGCTCTGGAGGCGTTCCCCGACCTCGAGGAATTCGACTACTACAACATGGCCGAAGTAATGGAGGCCGTCGTCGTGTCCAGACCGCTGAATCTGCGCCGCTTCCGACAAGTCAACTGCTCTCCGCTGGACGTCTCCATCATGGTTCCGCTGTGTCCCAATCTCATCGATCTCGACGTCGATCCTGACAGCGTCCACTCGTCGGCAGAGATCTTCAAGATGCTGGCCGTCAGTTCACTTCGACTCACACATCTTAACATTCGCAACTTCATCTTTGATAAAAATGTCGAGGATTTCTTGACAGCGAAGGGTAATTTCATCGAGTCCTTCTCAATGGTTTGTTTCAAGTCTAATTTAAATTCTGCCGTTCTCTGCGTCGCCTTGTCCTGTAAGAATTTGTCAATTTTTCAAGTTGATGATTATCGAAACAGTTTTTCAGTACACCAAAACCCAATTACAACTGAAAAGCGTTCTCTTTTCAAACATCTCAGCCACTTCTCGTACAGAGGAAGAGTTGGCCTAATGGAGATTCCAGAATTTTGCCTCACTCAATCATCTTCACTTCTAACCTTGACCATCGCTATGAGGTGGTATGATGATGATGAAATGATCGCACTCTTCAACGTCAAACATTTGACAGAGGTCATAGAGATTGACTTCTCGGGAATCGTCACGGCGAAACTTCTGAATCACATTTACAAACACTGTCCGAAGCTGGCGTCCATCAAGATCGGTGGGTTTATGGACCGCGAGGTAACAAACTGCATCGAACTATTGCAGAGGGAAGCAATTGATAACAACTTGGACCTTTCATTTGAAGAGTCGAAGTATGGTTTTGGAGGACAGTTCTGATGAGATATTAACACATTGAGTTCAAGTCAGAAATAATAAACTGAGTGGCTCTGATTACCAAACAATTTCACCTTTAGTTTGGTTGTCGAGATATTGTTGTGTGTTTTTGTAAAACTTCATGATAATTTTAACAGCCACAAACAACCTAAACGTGGGTGGTTAATCTAAATTTCCTTGTCATCGCGTATCACTACCATGTCATATTGATAGCACTCTAGTGTGCAGTGAGACCGTATCAAGTGAAACAAGATGACAGGGAAACGTGTTGTCTTGGAAAAGGAAATGTAGAAGAAATAGAGAGGAAAGGAAATTTAGAATAATCCTCCAGGAGGACTTTTCTAAATTTCCGTGTTGTCTCATTTCACTTGATCACATTACAAAAATGCTTCGATTTACCTCAATACAATAATGTTATAATCTGACCATCAACATGCCAAAAAAATGTCCGTCTCTGGTGGAAAATTCAATAATTTTGCATTGCTTATATAAAACAAAAGAAGTTCGTGCAAGCTGTGAATTGATTCGAGACGACGAGGAAATTTAGAATAACTGCCCTGAGCTCATTGGAAATTGGTCTTAATTTTTGCCACTAATTTATAAACCAGAGACTGACACAAATATTGTGATTCTCCAGTTCTCACTTGAAGTTCAATTTATTATTCTAATTCCACTACTTTTATCACAAAACGTAAATTCGGTTCCATCAACCATGCATTCATTTGTGTATCTCATTATATTTTTAATCAAGTGTACCTACGTAGATAGAGTAATGGAGAAGTATTGTCCTCCGATTAATCTGATTCAGATTCTTTATTTTTCATACATAAACAGTTGTTATAAACTAACAATATTAATTGTATGTAGGTAAACTAAGAACAAGTCTTAAATCTCTATATTTTGACAGGAGTGTGCGAATTATGGTTTTTCACATCAAGTACCTACGAATATTGAATAATTGAAAAAGATTTTTCGAATATCGATTGTATAGATTGGACATGATATCAAGTAGGTAAAAATATACCTATTTATGAATGATGAAAGGTAACTATGAGCTTAAAAAAATATAGTGGAAAATTCACCGATGGAAAAAGTGTCAGAACATTTTGAGTTTAAAATTTATGAATATAATGCGAAATCTGGAAGTATTTGAAATTTAAAATATATTTTGAATACTGAATCAATATTTTCAAAGTTAATATTTTTGAATACTTATTTCGAAATTTTTGAATATTTGCACACCCCTAAAATTTTGTCTTACAGTTCCTGAGATAGGTATGCAGTATTTAGTTGCAATAACATGATTATTGATATTTCTGTCATAACTTTTCTAGATTATAATAATTACTTGTCTGTATTATATTGTTTTAATTGAATAATTTAAAAATCAGTGTAAGCAAGTTCAATGGTTAAGTGATCATCTTCTTTCGACTCTTTAGTTTGGCGTTTTTTCTGGTTTCTGTTTCTCTGATTGAGCATAAATTTTGCGTAAAATCCATCGATTATTCAGACCAATTGTCATTAAGACCAACTTTATAAGTTTCAAACCTTTTTGTAATTTTTGTCAGTCTGTGAAGAGTTTAAAGAGATGTTGAGACAGATGCTCGCTTACCAAATCAATGTACTGAGCGTATTCTAGTTATTAAGCTGACAAAATGTGAATGTGTAACCCTCCAGTGGCTCTGAGCAACACATTTGGATTGAATTTAATTGTGTTCAATATTCTATCAAAGTGAGATCGCAATCACTTCTAGTTGCCGGTAAATGTTCTTTACATGTTTAACTTTATATGTGTCGCAGAGCTTCCGAGTTATTGTTTCGTTACAACCGACTACCGAGAATAATGCCGTAACAATTGCCAGGAAATTTTTGTCTTCTGAGGGAAAACTAAGATATTGTTTTAACACTACACTGGAGCAACAAATATTTCACAGATTCAAATCGTTGCCAAAGCTTTGCAAACGACCAGCGATATAAAACACTTTTTGTGACTGACTTATACTTATATTTAACTTGAACTTAAGCTGTGTTCATCAGAGGTAGAAGGACGGATGTCTGTTTCAATGATTCTTGAGGGGTGCTCCACCAGTAATTCAATCTTGATTCAATCTTATTGGTAATTGGTTAAGTGAGTCATTGTGTAAGATAATACTTCAATTATATTGGTATTTTTTGACATCACCCAAATGGCATCATTGACAGCCTTCTACCTCGGAGGTACACTCATATCTCGTTGAACGAGATCAGTTTTAAATTACTATTATTTTATGAAGTATCATCTTTAGTTCAGACTTTACTAACACTGAAAATATCATGAATCAATATACCAGAAATTAGCGTGCGGCGCAGGTTTCTAAAACGGTAATACTCATGCATTGTTTCCCTGTCATTTGCTAGGTACTATTATTGATGTAAAACACAAATAATTTCTGGACAGCAAGACTGATATGAAATTATTTAAAAACATAAGCCACAGATTATATTAGTCCAAATTGCACAGTTACAAAATTAATTTTTAACAGGAAATATTGTAAGACTACAGCTGTAACTCCGTTAAACGTTGTAACTGTATCTTTTATTCGATGTATTTCTTGACTCTCATGTACTACGATCTTCAAAATCCCTTTTGAATCTAGAGGACAAGGGGAATGAAGACTTCCGATAGATATATATTATTAATGTTATATTATAGCTATATTATTCTGCAATGAAGTTGAACGTGATTTGTAAATACACTGCTTCATTGCTCAAGAAGTTTTCCTAAGCTATCATGTGTTCAGATTCTTAATTTCGGTAACACAAAAGCAAAGTGATATTTGACTTGTATTACGTGTTCAGAATCAATAAAGAAATATATATTTTTAAATTTTAATATGTTTTATTTATTTGGATTGTTTTTGGTTAATTAAATGAAGTATGCAGCATCCAAAAAATTTTACCCAATTGTATTATTTTGTTTTTTTATTTCCCACTGAATGAAAGTTGGCAGGTTATATAAGTAAGTAACTGTGGAAAGTGTGTACAGTTATGGAAATATATTCGGTAATCCTTCCACTCACTCCCGCTCCCACCATATTCAAACATCTTTTCCCGATGATACCACAGTTGAGGGGGAGAGAGTGCAATGTAACGAAAATGCATGGAAAGGGGGATGGAGGGTTTACCGAATATATTTCCATGTCTGTACGTATGCAATGATAAGTCTTAATGTTCGAAAAATCTATGTGTGGTCGCTCTGTGAATATAACATAAGTGTGGAGCTCCTGTGAATATACCGAAATTAGTAAACATTTTAGGAATCCATACCTAGAAGTAGGCTCTACCCAACGTCTATACAATACTCTCTTATAAAGGTTGATCCGAACGAGGGATTTCAGTGTTCGGAAGTATTCGGCTTTTCCCACTTCGTGACGTCAACACAGCCGGCAACTGCTTGATAGTCTGTATGTGCTGGCATGTGATTTAGATAGAAATGTCCTACTCCATGACGTCACAGAGTAGGACAAAGCCGAATACTTCCGAGTACTGAAATCCCTCGATCGGTTCAACCTTTAGAAGAGAGTATTGTATAGACGTTGGGCTCTACCCAGAATGGTGTGAAATCTGAATCTCAAACAATAGTTTTGACATGGAATCATATTTCAAAAATCATTTATAATGGACTGAATTCTTAGTGATATCCGCTAAGATGAGATTGACTCCGCCCTCGCTACAGCTCTACACTAGAGTCGGGGACAGGCAAAGATGAACCCAGTTTAACATTGCCAGGTATAGGCCAGCCCATGCTAGAGCGGGTTCAACTTTGCCTGTCAAAGATGAACCCAGTTTAACATTGCCAGGTATAGGCCAGCCCATGCTAGAGCAGGTTCAACTTTGCCTGTCAAAGATGAACCCAGTTTAACATTGCCAGGTATAGGCCAGCCCATGCTAGAGCAGGTTCAACTTTGCCTGTCAAAGATGAACCCAGTTTAACATTGCCAGGTATAGGCCAGCCCATGCTAGAGCGGGTTCAACTTTGCCTGTCCCCGACCGTATGTCACTAGAGATGATTAGCGTTTAAACATTTGACATTGTTATTATTTATCAATTTCCCACCAGTTGTCTCTGTCTAACGTACACTTGGCCAAAGTGAAAACTGTATTCGAGATTGGCTGAGCTTCACCATCCGATGAATCTGATTTCATTGATAATTTGAGGACCTGACCAGAGGCCAATCCGCTTCGTTCAAATACCGTTTTTACTTTGGGCAAGTGTACATAAAGTACCCATGATGTGAATACTAGATCAGCATACGGTCCTGGTGAGCTGGGAAGAAAATTTATGGCATGTATGTAATTGCAACATAATATTGAAAGATGTGAATTTTTAAAGAAAAAATTATTGAGGAAAGTAGGGAGTATCAAGCTTTACGGCTCTCTTAGCTTTTCTTTCAACCTGTTGACAATTTTCCTCTTTTAATTGTAAATCTAAGTTTCATTTATTTCCTTGAGTTCCCAGTATGAAAATTCGATATTATGAATAACACAAGAAACAAGTTGCACTGGTAAGTGTCATGTTTACCTATGAGCTTAGAGTAAGGAGGAGTGGCTCCTTTTTCTCAGACCTTACTCATGAATTCTGGTAATGGGCTTGTTCACACAAAACTATTGTAGATGGCTGGCGCGTACGAAGTGGAGGGGGTTTTAGTAAGATCTCGAAAGCAGAACAGTCAATCGGCAATGATGTACGTACGCTCCGATGCATCAACTTAGAACTGCACGTAATAGGTTAAGGGGACCCGGATAGCTATATACTTCCTATGCTAAATTTGTAAACTTCATGTACCTTTTTCTGAGAACTGGTCAGTTCAATTCTTTTGAGATTTTTTATATATATTATTGAGGGTATTACTTAGATAAAGTCACACGTTTTTTGTGATAACATGGCTATTTTTTAATTTACAATTTTTTTCAATTGGTCTTATAATTTTTCTAATTTTCATATAAAAAATATTTTTTAAATCCTTCATTTTTAATATTTTTTATAAAGGATGTGACAAAATGTTTAAAACATGTAAATACATATGCTGTAAAAAAATCAAGTCATTTGGACCAGCCACTTCTGAGAAAAAGGTACATAAACATTGAAAATTAACATTAAGAGATATTGGCATTTTAAATTACTCATTCAGTTTTGAAGCAAGTTCTGTTACATACATCCTTGTACGCAATATTTGTGATATTTAAGTATAAAATGTATAATATTATATATTTATATACATGTATACATATATAGTATATAAAGAAAATACTTACATTTTATATATTATATATATAAATATATAATAAATATAAATTTATACAAATATACATATGGACATTTTGCATATGAATGTGAAGAAGCCTTCATCTAAATATTTTTTGTGAACGAATCTTTTTATTTACAAACTTGTGTTTGGTATCATTTTAAACATAAAACTTTAAGGAATAATAAGAAATTATAATATACATTTTAAGATTATTTTTATTTTTAAGGGCTCCGGGTCCCCTTAATGTAATTGGGACGGAAGTTTTGAGCACCACAACACAGTCACACGGAGGTTTCGAGTGCTTACGCCAAATCGGGTATAGACAAGGATAGAAGAAGTCGAAATATTTGACGGTCTTCAAAGTTCAAAGTAAAAAAGTTCGCTGTAAAGTTTACGTTCGGCAGAACTTGACGCGGGAAAGTTTTTGGTTAATGATCAAACTATTGTACGATAATTATTTGTCAATATTCGCAATACTCTGGAAGAAGAAACGAGTTATTTATTCACTCTGAATTTTCCGTTTTGTAAAAAAACTGTAATTTCCGGTTTTGGGCACGAGAAAATTTTATTTTATCGCTTAATATTTCATAAAGATGACCATCTGAGTCGTATGGCGCTAGTTTCGTTCCGATCGGAAAATGTCTCTTCGAACATATGACGTCACTTCCGGTTAAAAAATGGCGATACAAAATTTTTTAAGGACAAACTATCATCAGATGCCAATTTTTCATATCGGGTAAAGGTTTTTAGGTCGATCGGTTGAGACACTTTTTCAAAATTATGTATTCAAGGTTTAAAAAAAAAATACACTTCCGGTCAAAATATTTACGATTATTGTACACCATGCCACATCAGATTTTTGTCTCTACCCTACAAACACTGGGCGGCCCGGGCTTCTGCCCATCTAGCGCCCAAGTGGGACGTCCCGGGCGGGAACTACTAGGGCATGCCCTGGGCCTGCCCAACGGAGCCCAACCGATCCGTTTTATCTGGCTGTAAAATTTCTAGGAATGTCCCGTCTTGGTCCCGCCCGGGAATGGCTAGGGACGGCCCGCGCGGGCGCTACGACTGTTTGAATTTGAGCTGCTCTAATGACTTATTTTTTTCATATTTATAACTTCATTTCTATAATAATTACATCTACATTTCACATGGATATATTGATTTAAGAATAAATATGTTTACAATTCCAAAGCAAAGTATTCATACCATTTTAAACGTTATTAGTAAAGTTTCTTTTATGAACTCGGCAGTCGGCCATCTTCGTGAATCAACTTGTTTCCATTCTCCCTTCTTCATTTCAAACGCGGCGTTTGACGTTTGTTGATATTTTACAGAGTGTCATGAGTGTGTAGTTTACGTCCTTTTGAGTGATTTTGAATGTGATTTCAATTATTATCTGTGTCCGTGAATGCAGTGTTCACTGCTGAATAGTTTGTCTCAGTTCAAACCATTTAATGTGACACAAATCGTGAAATAATTACAGTTTTGTTGTGCCTCTTTTGCTTGGATTTTCATCACAGAGCCATACAACCCATTAAAGGTGAGTCTTCATCACAACTACCTACATAAGTATCCAGGCATTAATCGTTGTTACTTTAGTTTTGTATGCTGGGGATACTAATAAACCAATAGGTAGTGTGACCAATGTTCAGTAAACATTAACCTCACATGTAAATTTTTGAAATGTAGCAATTTATGCAAAGTAAAATTTCCAACTAGGTAGTTTAGGTATTTATAAAATAAATAAAGTAGGTAAACAGTTTGCTTGGCGTGGTAGTCTATACATATCAGTGGTAGTAGTCAGTAGGAAACCCTACCTGTAGGTACCTAGTACGTACCTCCGCCTATTTTGGGAATATTTTCACCTCTACATTAACCAATAACCATCCCACATACCTACCAAGGTACCTACTGCAGTTTTAATAATGTTACTTGTTAAAGGTGAATCTACTCTGGAAGAAAATAGGCTATTAAGATATTGAACTCCAGAAACAAAGCGCGTATTCGTCCTGCGAGCGAACCAAGCTGTATCGTCAAACCGAGCCGAAACATTAAGAACCGAACCGAGCAGAGTGGTAAATATTTTCATTATTTTTAATTATTTAACTTTATCAAGGATTTTAGATATACATCAATTATTTTTGTTTATGTAGGTACCTTACAAGGCCAATAACAAACATTTTTGCTGTGATCCGAAAGTAAAAATTATGTTGCATGGAAATTACATTCTTGTCGGAGGTAGTAGATACATACATTGAATGGTGGTCCCGCTTCATTCAAATACGTAGTAAAATTTTTGAGATTGAATGTTGTCATCCAAAAAAATAAACCGCACCTTTTGAATTTCCTCTAACGCGCCGGTGGTAAGAGAGCAGCCATTCCATGCGAATGCAGACATATTATGCCACATAATACATGATGACTGCTGAATTATTAAATGTAAATAAATCAGCATGTTTTTATATTAAATTCATGGTATTTTCTTGCTGATTCCAAATATGTAATCAGTTTTTTTTTAAGTTTGAATAGTTATTTTGTTATCAGTAAAATTGTGGGACCGCATTTAAATTTAAATTTCGTGTCGAACCATGTAAATTACATAAAAAATTTAGAAGGCTGCACAATGATCCTAGAACTATTTTTATTTTGATGAATAAGATGCCCGTACACCCGTAACACGGAATGGCTGAGAGGAAATTAATTTGAGTTGCTAACTTTCACCTTACTTTTTGTAGGTTCTACAGATTCACCGTGAACTTGCCCTGCTCTTATTCTAGAGTCGATTTAATTGCCTACCTACTTCAATTAAAAAGTAAATTTACTTCTTGGCAAATTAGCGAGAATTCTGAAGATGCACAGGACTTGGGACTTCATCGAGTTAATGGATTAAATGTTACCTACCCTACAGATGTAATGATTCAGAACTCTCTGATGGTAAGCCACATTTTAGTATTTTATATGTGTAGTATTTCCTCTAACCTTACCTATAAATCACATTTATGCAATATAGAATGTTTCAAATTTTTATTGGGGTTTTAAATAAATAGTGTACCTAATGGTAATAATTGTACCTCAAGTGATTATTGTGGCAGGTCACACAACACAAAAGTGATTTTTGTATTATTCATTGCCAAGAAGTTTATCCTATCAATTTACAAATTCTTCATTGAATCTATCTTTCTTTTTTTTAGGGATCACTCTGTGCCAAAAATTCAATTTTTAAAATTTTTGTAAAGACTGTTATTTGCAGCTATCTGCTATTGCAGTTATTTACATAAATAGTTCTTGTGTAGTAGGTAGAAACTATTTGCTAGGCAGCCTCATGCTCAAAAGAAGTTGCATCCACGTAGATTGCGGATGTCAGTCCTCGACACCACAAGACCGTGTGCTAATAATTTATGGATGGAATCCAGTATCTGGCCATTAAATCGGAAAATTCTTTTGAGCATAGCATAATAATAGTGTTAAATATTGACAAAATTAACAAGATCTTACTGATAACAAGATCTTGTAAATGTTGGACTTTCATTGGTCTGACCGAATAAAAATTTACACAAAAAATAAAAAACACTTCTAACAATACGCTGCATGATCTTGCTAAACTTTTCAAGATCTTGTATAAATCTTGTTTAGGTTAGAATCTGTACCTACAATAATAAATAATTGCAAATATCTTGCGAACATTATTAGTACAAGGTACATTACCTAAATACTTTGCAATTTTATTTTTTCAGATGAAAGAAATACGTATTCAATAGCATTCATTTTCTTGAAAAACTGAAGATGAAAAATTGTGCCAACATATCCGTGAGTGAAGTAAAATCCGAATTGTGTCTTGTCGATAAAGAGACAGCGTGCCAGACTCACTGCCAGGTAGTACCTACCTCAGAATGTTTTGATACTATGTGACGTGTGAAGGTTGAAGGACATTTAAAAATTTTAAGTGATGTGGTAGTATAATCTTTTACAATAATATACGTTTATATTATATGAAACTGTTTTTTTTTTAATTTTCGTGTGTTTTCCTGCTCTTTATTATTCCTAAAATTCAATTGCAGTGAATCTCCTATGTGTAGCATTTTATTTTTTGTAATTTATCAAAACAATATAGTACCTAAGTAAGTAGGGAAGAGTACATGAAAATTTTTTTATTGAAACGATTCAATCGTCCTGTAAGAGATTATCAAAAAATAATTGCTAATTTCAAAATCCAACAACTGATTCATAAACAAAAATTATGGATCTTTTTATCCTTCTTCATTTTTTTATGAATAAGGTAGGTAATACTTAAGTCTCTAGAAATTTTGTTCCAGTAAGTTTTTAAATATCAACGCAAATAATTACTGACATTTGTCACCCGCGAAATGTTAAAAATTAATTCATGCAAATGAAATTCAATTATAATGGGACTTTTGGCGGGAAAAACGACGTATTACAAGAATCCACTTACACTAATGTGTTACCATTGTGGATCATCTGTCAATTTTCTGTAAATTTTCCTGTTAAAAGTAATCAAACTTTGTAAATTCATTCCTTGAAAACTATTCATCCCACAGCAAAAATAAAATCACATCTGTGTTCAGCAACATAATCAACTTTCATAAAATAAGGGTCTATTATTCTGAAATCTGAATTTCACGAGACTTCCCCATTATGTGACAGTCAAGTTGAGGATTTCAAATGATCCCAAAATATTTCCTCCAAATAAAAATGCGTTAAAAATAAAAACAGTAGGAGGTACCTTAGGTAATGTGTCAGGTCAGTGGAACAGCTTTCAAACAATAGGGAAACATGGCGAGATAAAATAACTTCCAATAACCACTGATTAACTTTATAATATAGGTACCGGCTATTTTTTTTTATTAATATTTGACCATTTAAGGTGATACTAGCGCTCGGCCGTTTTAGAAAATTTAGAGAGAAATATTGTTTCATAAGCGAGTGAACTTTTACAGGATGTTCACATGACCACTCTGATTGCATATTAGTAGCACTTTTTCATTTTTGCATATTGCATCGTTAATTAGGCGCCGGTTATTCAACAAAACCGCGCAAAACTATGAAATTTGCGATACGATTGGAGACCAAACCCGAAAACCAATTGATCTCAAATTTTAATCATGATTAGATGAAAGACAAACTTAGGGTTATCACTTGGCACATTTTTGAAATTTAATTTTATACGGCGGCCAGGGAGACAAGAAAACAGCTAATTTTTCACCAAAAAGCCACTAATTATTACTAATTAACGAAACAAAAAATTAAAAATGTACCAAGGGATAACCCTAAGTTTGTCTTTTATCTAATCACGATTAAAATTTCAAATAATTTGGTCTACCCGTTTCGTCTCCAATCGTATCGCAAAAAGTGTCTACAAAAAGCAGCAAAATCGCTAGCGCTTGCAGCACCTTAAATGCATTTCTAATGTGTTTGAGTAGGAACCTACTGTTCTTCTAGTTGACATAACAAATTACAACTGTTGTGAAATATTCCGTGAACTGTGAACTAATACATTGACCCTGGAAGAAAATACCTGGATTATTTTTTTCGTATGGCAACGCCCACTCTCCGAAATTGTGAAAAAATCCCGTTTCTCGTGTCACTCACGTTTGCAATTAATTATGTCTTAATGAAACGTATTTTTTCCAGGTACATTCGCATTCAAAATTAGTGCCTATATGCACGTGTCTGGATCAGAGGCACGTTTTGTAGGTACTGCATTTTGAATGAGAGTGTACCTAGCAAGCTAGCACGTGACCGTTATGGAATGTGCGTAGGGGGAGGGGGCTACAAAGCGAGCAGCTGCTCCCGCGCGGGCCGCCCGGGAGGGTCCAGGGACGGCCCATACCTCCCGCGCGGGCGTCATGGGACGGCCCAGGCCGCCGCCCGGGCTTATTCCCAGTGGCAGGCCCCGGGAGTCTCACTCCATGCTAATCACCCATAAGACGGGAGGTCCCTGGGCAGGCCCGTACGCCCATCTGGGACGGCCTAGGACGCGTCCAGGGACCTCCCAGTGTTTGTAGGGTATTTTTGTGCGAAATTTCAACTTTCTAGGCCGAACCGTTTGATCTGTAGAGAAGCGCAAAGCTGGTTGGGACTAACTAACTAACCTAGGATTATAACTCCACTGTCGTGGGGATAGGCGACATGGTGACGTCACCCACGTCCTAGTAATCCTAGAACTAACTAACTAACCTAGGATTATAACTCCACTGTCGTGGGGATAGGCGACATGGTGACGTCACCCACGTTATTCAAATGGCAAGCTTTATTTTTATCATGGCGCCAGTTGGTAGCAGAGCGCCTAGCGTAATTTCTCCGAACTACCTGAGATCAACATGGCGCCCTTTTTCTTTGCGTGAGGCTCGATCATGGTGGTATATAGGTTAGGTGAGAGAACGCCCTATCTCGTTCCCATTGCCCGCGCGGTCTCAAAAGGCACGCTGTTCACAGTTCCACCGCCAGGCGCGTGAGCGTCACCCGGTCTGATGAACGGCGGGCTGATAGTCGCGGAACAGAAGTAAAACATCACAACTTGGCGGGAAGGTCTGTCAAAAGTTGCCAACGTCGATATTCCTATGTATTTTGACGCGTTAAATCCAAAAAGAACCGTTGGCAAGTTGTGGTTTGACTCCTTCACCCTTAAATTCAACAAAAACGGGGATAACCACCCTTATTCATAAAATCAGCTCTATGTCCAAAACTAGACGAGCTTAAACAAATCTTAAAAAAACATAATATAGCTGGCAATGTCATGAACATATTTGTCGCTGCATGTATGGTCAAAATGTCAACATATAATGGTCAAAATTATTATTTTTATTTCGACTTGATTAAAATTCCGCAAAATTGAAAACATAACACTCAATTCCGGCAAGAATATACAAACCAAACAGTTGCCATTTTTTCGTAACATTCCCAGCTTCTCGACTGCCATAACAAAAGAAACGGCATGCAAAAATATTGAATAGTTTCGTCTACACAAATTTTCAAATACATTTGCCTCAGATCGCGGCCGCCTCGGCTCGACTCACGCGGCGTAGACCCCGCCTTCCTTTACAGCCATTCAGCCAATTAGAATAAAGAATGACATCATGTTGATCAGCTGATTCCTAGCTTCTTCAGGGTTTTCTGCATAAAAATGCATTTGTTTTATTATGATAATATGATATAAGTATGACATTATGTCCTTACGTATCTCACGCGGCGAAGGTATACATATAGATAAATGATATTTCACAAGATCACAATGAAAGTATAGATAGCAAAGCAACACATGAAAGACTGGACAATATGTCACATAATTCTGTCTGTGGAAAACATAATTGTAATTAATGATAATATTAATATGATAATAGTAATACGATATCGACTTATGCCATATGAACGTGACGTGTCTACGCATTGTCCGATATTATCATTAATTAAAATCATACTTTTATGCACAGTGTTGAATGAATTCCAACAATTTAGCCCGGGGGGGGGGGGGGAGGGGGGGGGGGGGGCAAACAGATTTTGCAAAAATAAGTGGTCTAGCCGTGCTCAATGGGTTCTTGACACCCAGAAAACTGCCGCGCGGCGAAATTTTTTATAACTGACTATCTTAGATTAGTTTCAAATTAACTTATAGAGCATGTTGGGTCTGTCATATCTGCAATCTAAAGGAGGTCTATAATGACAAGTTTGACAGTGCAAAAGGTGTCAAAGTAGGGAAAAAGTAGGGGTTGTAAAATGTTCGGCTCCCCCCCCCCCCCCCCCCCCCCCCTTCAAGGATGCCATGATGCAACCCTGTTTGTGCATACCAAATGACGAAAAATTATGTTCACCCTGAGATCACAATGAATGTAGATGTCACAAAGTCAAGACTATAGATAATATCTTACAAATTAAAGGTAATGTAAAATATGTTTTATCTGTGGACTGATAATAGCCATCTTGCCAGAAGTGCCTCCATCACGGGAACTTAATGAGCCCAGATTGTTATGAAGAATCATTGAAAAGTGTATTTGGACAAAGGGCAATTAATTTTTTCGTGTGCTCACAAAGATGATGTTGATTATTCATAACTACATTTAAACTAAAGAATGCGACAACTTTGCAAACAAACAACAATGTCTCTGAAGTGAAATCAAACCAAGAAAAAGTTATCAAAATTAACGACATCGTAAAACATAATTTTAATTGCCTACCTATGTGTTAATTACTTAATTAGTAATAGTAACATTTCAGTTTGAAATAGTTTATCGTGTGCAATTTCAAATATCAACCATTCAGTGCACAGTACTAAAAAATCAATGAAAACAGTGATAGAACATTAATTGTATTTTTACATAAGTATAACAAATAGCGTATTGCTTAAACTGATACGTAAACAATTATTATCGTTTGTGAACACAAAATATGCGTAAGTGTAGAAATGAACGCGGCGTGAAATAACACTTTGCCGTCAGCGAAATCCTCGTCCTTGCATATGCTTGCATTACAAGCGTCAGACCGGGTGATCGCAGCGCGCGCTGCGGCAGCGCGCGGAACCGCGTGCGTTCTTGTACCACTGCCTCAGCTTTGGTTCACTCACCTAACCTATATACCACCATGGGCTCGATAATAAGCTTATTCTTTATTGCATATTTTCTTCATCGGCTGGCGTTGAAAAGTAATGTGTGCTATCGTAATATCTTCATGAAAGATCAAAGCAGGAACTGACGTAATTTCATTTGAGTGTATTTGTTTCGTTAGTTTTGTGCGAGGTGTGCAGTGTCGGCGTAGCCAGTGTGTAGTTACAAGAAAAATGCGAAGTGCAAAATGTCAGTTAGTTTTTTTTACATTTGCGTCGATTCGAGACATTAGACAGTTGTCCAACATGTTCTATCGTCTTCCTGACAGTTCAACGAAAAAATTGATGTTTTTATGTTGTATCTTTTTAAAGAATAAGAGCTGTTATGAGCTGTAAAAAAGATGTAAATCACGGCTGAAATCAGGCAGTCAGACCAAACAGACCAAAAGTAGCTTGAATTATACTGAAGACCTCTCAAGGCCAACAGCTGACACAGCGTAACGCTGATTGGTCGAAATATCTCGTTCGTGATTGGTCAGCGCTTTGTCGGCAATTCTTTTGAGACAGAACTTGCGAATACTAAACTGGGAAGACGCCTATCCCCACGACAGTGGAGTTATAATCCTAGAACTAACTAACTAACTAACTAATGACCATGAAAGTTATTTTCAGCATGTTTCACACCAATTTTTCTCCCTGAAGGGATGATCGTACAGCTTTGAAATTTGGTTTGTGTTGTCATGTGGCTAAATATACTCGATTACCACAGTTTTGAACTTTCGTTTCTTTTTGCGTCTATGGTCGGCGGAACCGTGAAAGTGGCCCTGAAGCCTTTCCAGTATAACTCGCGTAGTGGTGTAGCGTAGTGCTTGGCAGCGTCACGCTAACGCGCGACTAGATAATATCTTTGATATTAGGTACAGTGTTGTGACCTATCTAGATATAATTATCTAGATAATTATCTAGATAGATATTTTTTTATCTATTATCTTATCTAGATAATTGGTTATCTTTATCTTTATCTAGATAAAAATATTGTTAAACTCCATTCACTATAAGAATGGCAACCTTGAAATCTACTGTCAAGCCATAGATATTTAGCTCAATTTTGAATTCGATTTTAAGGTACTAGTATACCCTTGAAATGTAAGATTTGTCAATATTTTCACAATTTTCATTTTTGGTGCCATTATATTAGTTGGTTTGTCCTCTATTAATAAAATTAAACATCATAGAAATCGCATTGGTACATTTATTACAAATAAATAATCATTCAACATATCTCAAGGGTATAATGACTTATATTTTTCCAAGAAAAATAACTGGTAACATATATAACAAATAATAAATATATATAAATAAATATATATATATATATAATAACATAACTGGTGTAGTCATGTTGGACTTGGAGTGCTTGCAATCGATGGTTTCCCCTCTAGCGTGCCCCGAGTGCACCGTCGTCGGAACATTGACACTTATCGACGAAGAGCGAAAGCGTTGTGGTAGCGCACTTTCTCTATATGTTCAGTGCACTTGTGGTTATGTTGGTGACTCAATATTCACCTCCAAAAAGCAGGGCCAACATTTTGAAGTCAATCGGCGAATGATTTACGCCATGCGTTCTATCGGTTAGCGATGATGACATTCGCGATGACGATCAGCCGCCGCAACACCGCGACGCGTTGTTGCGCTTCACGGTGTTGCGGCGGCTGATCATCGACGCATTGAAGTCTGTGGCCGACAAGCTGCACCAGCTACGAAGACTCGTCGGCGATGGATCAGAAGCGCTAGTAAGAGGACCGCCGATAAAAATTCTGCAGTCGAAGGCACCACATATGCTGCTGGACATTTTGACAACTGAACAGTGTGCTTAGTGACAGTGATTTTGGCCTTCTATTCATCTTTTACACCTGTTTACTCAGAATCTTAATTTCCACAAACATAAGATTGCTTCAACATCAGAAAAGGATAGTAAATTTTGTGATAGAGGGCTCATTTTTGTTTTGTTTTGTTTTGAAGATAATGTTTTTGTGCATGTTCTGTCAGGGCTAAAATACGTATTTTTTTCCTAACATAATAATACAAAATTGATCAGGTGTTAATTTACTTGAGAAAACCATTTAAATCAGCACCTACTAGTAAAAAAAAAAAAAAAAATTGTTCTGGGTATTTTAGGATCAAAATTACAATACAGAACACAGACATACCTTTCATGATCATTTTAAATTGAAGAAAAAAAATATTGGATGAACACTACCTTGGCTATCAGTGTTGACAATGCCACCAATTATTTTTTATAAAAAAATTCATTAAAATTTTAATCAAAATAATTAAAAAGGAAAAAAATTTTTTTGAGACTTATATTAACATGTTTTCTTTGAATTAAAACAAAAATTTCAACTTTTTTCAAAAATGCCGATTTTTTTAACAAGGGTAGACTAGTACCTTAATGACTGTATAATATCTGTAATGATAATTATAATGTGAATAAGTTGTTTCCAATACATTGCTGGATGACAATCAAATAAAAGGCTTAACTTTATGTTTCAAGGTTGCCATTCTTACAGTGAATGGACTCTATCTATTGGCAATTATCTTGATAAAAAATATAAAATTCGAAATATGCATTTGTGTGTATATGAACATGCACGTAACGAGTGCGTAATGTTTGAATCTTTATCACTTACCAAAAATTATTCCCATTGTAGGTAGTTTGGAATTTAAAGGAACATTATTATTTTCATTATTTGACTTTGCATGAAAATAATTTTTATTTATGTTAATGGTACTCAAACTTAGAAACGAACTTTTGAGGCCCCCCAGGAGCCCAAGTCTTGAAAAAAGCGTTTTGAAACCGTCTGGCGTTTTCATTGATCAAAACGTAAAAAAGTTGACGACTATACCTTAGCCTTCAGCTTTTTTACGTTTTGATCAATGAAAACGCCAACGGTTTCAAAACGCTTTTTTCAAGACTTGGGCTCCAGTTGATGCTTTATAACTTACTAGAGAGCCCCGCCATGCAATACATGACACAATGAGCTCTCTTCTGGGCAAGGCAAGGCACAACAGAAGATGGACCGTGCACCATTAAAATTAAACTAATCTTATATGTTGGCAAAGAATTGTCTCTCATGACAATTTTTTTTACCCTCACGGATGACCTATCATTAGGGTGTCCATTCGTCCCGATTTTGCCGGGACAGTCCCGTTTTCTAGCAACCTGTCCCGCTGTCCCCACGACCATCAAGCGGGACGCCTTTTGTCCCGATTTTTGACATGTTACCGTGTTTACGTAAATTCATAATTTGCCGCACGGCGAATAGTCTGCTGTGCCTCTGTGAATGAACAGTTTGTTCACAGCCGTCTCGAGTCTCGACAGCCACTGTCCACTTGACTGACAGCCAGCTGACTTTGTCCAATTTGCTTTGACTGTTATGGACATCAGGGTTGCGAGATTAGGCGACTGACCCTACCATATCGCGACCAACTTTTTGTTGTTGTCGCCGATCGCCGATTTGGGCGACTTTGCAATATCCTTCCACAAAGCAAATTTTTGAGAATATATACGGAAACTAATACTTTGAAACATAATTTCTATAATTGTGAACTAGGAATTTCAGGTGATGGAAATCGCTGAAAATTTAAGTACAAAACGCATAGAAATAACTCTATTTCATTCTTGAATTTCAAAATTTTCCCGGGCCTGCGCGGCCCGGACCCGCGTTTTTCTGGGAGGCCCCCATTGTAACCCAAAACTGTCCCGATTTTCCAATTTCTAAATATGGACACCCTACCTATCATAAATGCAAATCAATGCTTGTTATAGTAATATCTGTGGAAGGTACACACCTGTGCACACCAATGCACACCTGTTGTGTATACATACACGTAAGAACATGTGTAACTGTTTTAAAGATACGAAACAGGTATATGGCTGCGTGGTAACGCTTGGAACTTGTATTCCGGAGGCCCGGGTTCGATTCCCGCGGTCGTCCTTCCTGACTGGGGGTTTTTCGTGGTATTCCCTCAGTCGACAGGCAAATGCTGGGAAGGTACCCTACTAATAGGCCACGACCGCCTCCTTCCCACCTTCCATCCTTACCTCTTCTTCACCATCATCTCCCAATCATCATCATAATCATTCATCCGTCGCCATTAGCCTCGCTGTAGAACAGTGCGACGTTAAGCCCCAGACAAAAAAAATGTTTTGAAGATATTTAAATAAATCGTGAATAACTTAATATTAAAACATTTTAAGCTTGATAAAAAATATGAATATACGACTCAATGAAGATTAAATACAAAAATTGCAGTTGCATGGAATAAAGAATTAAAATAATTTGTATAATATTTGAAACAACAGAATAAATTATGTCATTATGATGATCGAATTTAGGTTATAAAATAAGAATACATATTTGAAACTTAATTAAAACAAATATGCACGATGATTAATAATAAAATGGAATAATTTGATTTGAAATATGATGAACGAAAATTGGTACCGAGATTTAATCAAAGTTTGTCACTTTTTATGTAACAACATATAGAAAATTACTGACATTCCAGGTTACGAAAGGGAATAATAGAAATCGACTCAATTTTATGCAGGTTTCCACTTTATAACTTATCCTGATTATTTGATCGTTCGCATCTCTGCACACATCAAAACATCAACAAACTATTCGATATCATTTCGATTCCTAAAATATACAATTCACCTAAAATGTTTTAATAAAATGCGAAGTTGTGACGTCAGGCGGATAATGTATGTCCTCGATTGATCCTTGTTAATAGTTATTATATCAAATGATAGACGTATTGGAAATAAGGTCCAATATCAAAAGGTAACAATATTACAGTGTGGATAGAAATGTTCCCTTATGCCTCCCTCCCCCATAACCCACCCCAAAAATGTCTGCATTTATTCACATGAAATGTTGCTTTGCCCATGTTTCAAGTCAAGGTCACCAGTGGAAATTCCAATATTTTCTTCACTGCCATATGGATTCACGGTTTCCTACATATTATGGAAAGTTTCGAAGAAAGTGACTTTTTCAATGACAATTTGGTTTCTATTTAATATCTCTCTAAATACTTATCGGATCCAAACGAATCTTTTTGCTTGGCAGTTCGCTTGAAATTATGTACGGGAAAAGTCAAGTTTCGTAGAAAATTGTGCAAAATTTCTCGATGTCTATAGACGCGAATCGTAACGCAACTTCCGAGCTCCGGATTCCATGGCCAAATATTGTTCTGGTCGATTTTGGAAAATTAGTTTCACCGCCTACTAAAATTCATTTTCACTGCACAATTGAAATTGACGTTTAAAATTAAGACATCAGAATAAGCGGTGTTTTTCACGAATAACTCGGTAAATACTGAACAGAATATCGCGAAAGTGTTACTATAAATCAAGTCACGTAATTATGTACATTACTGGCGAGTTTCAACTTGATCGGTGGAAAATTCAAGATTTGTATAAAGAACGAAATTTTCAGCCACGTTGCTACGGGGAGGACGTTCTTCTCTTTTAAGCATATTATAGTAAAGGATTCAAAAATATGTCCACAGTGAAAATAATATTAAAAAAATTATAATTTATCGTTTCATTTGAGAGAAATTTTGAGAGTTGTCATGTTAGGACCCACGCATCGGGCTGAAAATGCGACGGAGGGTTCTTAAATGTAAGTTCATACTATTTAACAATTCCAAAAATTGTAAAAGAGTGCATACAATACCTACATGTATTGTTTTGGCGTGTGAAACATTGTTCGATTCGTTTCCTAATAAACAAAAGACACTGAATGAACTGAACCAGACCCGTAGGCAATAATTCGCCCTGTGGGTCTAAAACTGAGAGATTCGCCCCCCAAGCCCCCAATGAAAAAGTAGTTCCTATGTGCCTGGAATGAACCTACCTGACCACGTGAGCATTGTTGTACTTTTTTTAAAAAATACGGCCCGCCAACAAAAGCAAATTCGTATTTTTGGCCAGCAGGTCAAAAGGTTGAGTACCACTGAATTATACTATTGTTTGGTAAAAAAATTATCTATTATCTATTACAAATATCTAGATAATTATTTTTTATCTTTATCTATTATCTAGATGATTTTTTTGAATTTTATCTATTATCTTATCTAGATAAATTTTTGGCGTGTTATCTTTATCTAGATAAAAATAAAATTATCTAATCACAACACTGATTATAGGTAATATCATGCTAAAAATTGGCATTCTATCATTATAAATGTTTATCTGAACAATTATAAGGGGCATGTGCATAAAGGACGTCACGCTTCAGGGGGGGGGGGGGGGATTGCACCTGTATGGGACAGGTGGGAGAGGGGGGGGGGGGGTCTGGAGGCAGTAGGACGTCACATTTTGATATAGATATTTTCAAAACATTGTATGCTGATGTTAATATTAGTTTTTTCGGTCATTAAGTTACCTATACTTCTTTGTGAATTCAGTCACAGATACATTTTAGCCCCGCGGGCGTGGGTGGGGGGGGGGGGGGGACGTGGTCCTCCAGAAAACTGCCGCGCAGCGAAATGCTGGAACTAATCTTATTGGTATAAAATCAGAGCATGTTGGGTCTGTCAAATCTGCAATCGAAAGCGAGGTCTAGAATCACAAGAGTTACAGTGCAAAGGTGTAAAGCAGTGTTTGAAAAATGTGTTTGAGAATATGAAAATGCCGTGATATATGAGCTATAATTTGAGATTTGAGAAATAGTTACCTTGTACCTAGGTAATTTAAAAAGATATAAAAATTATTTGTGAATTGGGAGAAGTACAGAAAAAAGGTGTCTGTGGAAATACAATATTTTCCCGTGGGAGCACTGGCTGGAATCCGCATGTGGCTGGAATCCGCGTTTTCCATACACATTGAAATAATTACTATAGTGCAGTCCATAAACCGAACAATAGTGCAAATAGTGATTGAAACATGAAATGTTCTAACTAATTCGAACATGAGAAATCCAAAAATGTATGGCCCCAAGCTGAATTCCTGCAACTTTCGGAGTTATTAGCTAATTAAATTAAACAACTAAATGTCAAATGACAAAAGAAATTGGGGACTTTTTGGAAATTTTAAAATTGAATATTATATATAATTGTTATTTAAAATATAAACCGTCAATTGTTTCATAAAAATTTGATTAATTCATACTTTAATTAAATAATTAAGCAATCAAGAAATAATCAAAATCTAGAAGGCCTGATTGAATCAAGGTACCGAATGGGGCTCCACACTTCAAGCTTCGAATAGAGGGAGCTAGGTGCGATTGTTCCCCGTTGCTATGGCAACAGATCAAATGTTATTGACATTTGCTAGATTTTTCTGAATTGAAAACAAAAGAAGTTGTTTAACATAAAGTGATCTTCTAGTATAAAAAGGAAGTAATTAAAACTATTTCTATACATTTAAGTAGTATGTTACATTTAAAAACAAATACCTTCACTCCGAACACAACAGTTTGGCATTATATTTCAAATACTAGAAGTTTAAAGTGAGCTGTCATCTATCTGTAATTTTGTACAGACATGCGTGGTAGGAAAAAAGGACAATTGTAGCTAGCGCTCCGCAGTGAGAGCAAATGGCAGCGTGGAAGCCCATTACTTTAAAACAGCATGTAATTTGACAATTTTACTAAAAAGTATGACTTAATGTATTAAATACTCCAAAAGTTGCAGGAATTCAGCTTGGGGCCATACATTTTTGGATTTCTCATGGTCGAATTAGTCAGTTCACACATTTTCGTGTTTCTATCACTATTTACACTATTGACCCCTAAATTGCAGTTTATGGACTGCACTAGGCGACCGCAATGCAGTTGTAGAATCGTTTCTGCGCATTCACATTATCCCACAAACACTTTACTTTATTATAACATTTTTACAATACCATTTCTTTTTTCGAAAAAGTCTTGGAACACGTTTAGTTTGGCGGTATGTTTTATCTTCGCTCTTGTTGGCTACTACATACTTGTAGTGCCTGAATTTTCAGATACCGTACACATAATGTTTGTACATAACTCTGTCATGACATTTGGAAATTATAAAAATTGTAAAACATTGACACAAATTTAGACTATAGGAGTCAAGAGTTAGGAAGTAACATCAGCCAGTCTGCTGATTAGTGGATTTCCATGGTCTCCGAGTGCTGCGTAGAACGACTCTCTCTGATTTTCCATGACTTCGTGGAGATAGGCAAATCCTATATCTTGGTGTATGCTCTTCGTCCGGGTGAACATCGGAGTGCGCAGGGCGATCTTGAGGGCCCTGTTCTGCACCCTCTGCAGCATTGTTCTCGCTCCCGCTGAAGTCCTCTCGTACCACACTGGTGAGGCGTACGTCAGTGTGGGCACGATGACGCTCTGGATAAGAAGCAGCTTGCTGGTGAGCGGCATGGATTTGCTTTTGAGCAGTGGGAACAGCGCCGCCGTCTTCCCGTTGGCCTTGCTGGCAATCTTCTCAGCGTGGGCCTTCCAGGAGAGCTTGGCATCCAGGGTGACACCCAGGTAAACATTGCTGGGAGACCAGGAGACATCTGTACCAGAGATGTTTATGGTAGGGGGTTGAAATTTCCGTCGCTTGGTGAAGAGTGTTGCCTCTGTCTTAGATGAATTTAGGGCTATACGGTTCTCTGTATACCAGTGGCTGAGTACGTCTAATGCTTTTTGCAGAGGCGGGCCAAGTTGATTAGATGCCATAGATTGGCAGATGACTGCGGCATCGTCAGCATAGAAAGCTACTTCGGTGTCCGGAATGTTAGTTGGGATGTCATTGGTGAAGATGTTGAAGAGGATGGGGCTAATGATAGATCCCTGAGGAACTCCAGCCAGAATAGGCCTCGCTGAAGAACAGGCACCGTTGATGTGTACGGTGAAGGATCTTTGATTTAAATAGGAGTGGATGATATTGATTAAGTAGTTGGGGAATTGATATTTAATTAGTTTTTGTAGTAGGCCTTCATGCCAAACTCTATCAAATGCTTTAGCAACGTCCAGGAAAACTATACCAGTTCCTTTCAGCTTTTTAAATCCATCGTTTATCTTGTCAACCACACGTAGAAGCTGATGTGTTGTTGAATGCTTCTGTCGAAAGCCAAACTGCTCATTGATCAGCAGCTTTGTAGCGTTTGCGTGGCCTCTAATTCGAGCATGAAGGACCTTTTCAAAAAGCTTCGATAGTGATGAGAGGAGACTAATCGGCCGGTAATTTGCAGGGTCACGAAGATTCTTTCCCGCTTTCGGGAACACAATGACTTTGGCTACTTTCCATTGGGTGGGGAAGTGTTGAAGACGGAGACTGGCATTAAATATTTCAAGGATACGTTCACCGGCAGGTATAGGAAGTTCTTTAAGAATCGTGTTTGTGATCTCGTCAATACCAGGTGCCTTGCCATTTGCAAGTTCATTTAGATATATAATTACTTCGTCCATAGAGCAGAGAACGACTTCATCATCTTCAGCCTGCGCCTTGTGTATAGCAAGATGGGTTCTTACTTCAGCCTCGATATGTGCTGATGAATTAGTCGGCGGGTTTGGGGAAAACTGATTTTGAAGCGAATCTGCTAGAACTTCTGCCTTATCATGTGGGCTGCATGCAAGGTGTGTACTACCTTGAATGGGTGGATTTGGTTGTTTGCTTCTTGTCAGTCGTTTTGCCATGGACCAGAGTGGACGACTCCCTGGTTCTAGTGTGGCTACAGCATCTTCCCACCTCTCTCTCCTATGGCGACGAATTAATTCCTTTACAGATCTGTCTAAGAGCTTATATTCTTCATGTAAATCAGGTGTTCTGAGCGCCTGCCATCTCCTACGTGCACGGTTTCGAGTGGCTATTGACAGTTTAATTCCACGTGGAAGATCAAATATTGTGCACCTTTTTGTATTACAAATGGGAACACTGATCGCTCTTGCTTCCATAATATTTTCCGTTAATTTATTTACTGCTAAATCTATATCCTGATGCGAATCAAGTGGTCCACTCTCCAACTTATTTGATAAATGCTCTCTGAACTTTTCCCAGTCTGCTTTTCTGTAATTGAATCGAATGATGGGATCAACGGTCTCGTATGAGTCCCCTACGCTCAAAAGTACAGGATTATGATCTGAAGACAATTCTAAAAGTGTTTCTAATTCAATGGAATGTCGCAGATTTTTCACCACCGCAATGTCAAGAACATCAGCTCTTCCTGTAGGGATATGAAGATGTGTCGCTTCTTGCGGTCCAGTCACAGTAAAGTCACTTATACGGGAGAGTGAAAGGAGAGTGCGGCCATTGGCGTTGACAACTCGCGAGTTCCAGGCTGTATGCTTAGCATTAAGGTCGCCACCGAGAATAGTCGGGTAATTCGAGTCCATTAATGCTTCTATATCTGCTGTGAGAAGCTTAGTTCGCGGAGGACAATACGTGGCTATAAGCCGTAGTGGACCCAGTTTAGTAAAAAGCAGGATAGCGGTAGCCTCTATTGATTTCGTTTCAGGTAAAACAATCTCGTAGTGACTTACTCGATTGTCAATGATGATTGCAGTCCCTCCTGCTCTCCTGTCTCCTGGACGATCAGTTCTATACACTGAGTGATTGGCAAGCTTAAGCTTGTCCTTAGGGTTAAGATGGGTCTCACAGACAAGGGCAGCCATTAAATTTCGTGATTCCATCAATAGAAGTAATTCGTCTTTACGAGAACTTATGCTATTAGCATTCCAAATGATTAGATTAATTGAATTAATCGCTGGCATTGCGATTTTGTACAGACAAAAGAAGAGTTGGCACAAAACTTGCCAGAGACGTAATGATGGGGTGAATGTTCATATTAACTATAAAAATTGCAATGCCGTTTATAAGGGCTATCCAATCAATAGTTGATTGTTGAGGTACTACCGGTTGTACGAGTTCAGGAAGAGCATTGGGTGGCCTCTCTGCTTCTTCTAAGGCAGTGGTGTTTGAGGACGAGGGTTGCTCTGGATTTATCTGAGTGTTCAAAACAGAAGCAAAAGTCCGTGGTTGCGCCAATGAGACTCGTGGCACGGGCGTGGGTTGCGTCTGAGTATTCCCTCGGTTATCATGCTGTGGAGAAGAGCCATCTTGCTGCTGTGGACGTCGGGCTCGAGTAGCATGACGAGTTGCTGCCTTGATGACATCACATCCTCGGTAGCAAGCGGCATGCTGCTGATTGCAGTTACAGCACTTTGCTGTTTCTGGTGACTCCTTACACTCCTTAACCTGATGCACACCTCCACATCGAACACATCGTGGCTGGCGATGACAAAATTTGGCCGTATGACCCACTCTTTGACAATTAAAACATTGTATGACATTAATCTTCTTGCTCCGTGGGGCCTCGGTGGAGACCACGCAGTAGAGGAGTCTCTTGATTTGGCTGAGGTCCACTGGAGCCTGACCACTCGTACTTACTAGCGTACATTCAAAAAGGGGCAAAAGACGTGTACTGTCTCCAGGCATCTTCATCTGCCGCACAGAGCGGACATTGAAGCCTTGCTGCTTCAGCTCCTCTTGAATGTCTTCTGTTTCAGCAGATTGTGGCAGACCTCTCAGAACAAAACGCTGTGATCTAGTGCGCTCAGTTGGAAACGTGTAGTACTCTATTCCCTCAGTCGAGTCTAGGGCGGAGGTAATTAGTTTGTACGAGGTAATATCTCTAATGATTACTCGAGAAACTTCGAGACCAGGTTTGATTATGAATGCCCCTTGTTCTGGACATACAGCGGAGAGCAACTCAACTAATGCCTTATGAGATTTCATATTTTGAATCACTATTGGTGGGATTTTATACTTCTTATCTGGCAAAGTCTCCGCCGTCATCGGGGTCGTGTCCATATCATTTGCACTTGCAAGCGGCTCAAATGAGTTCTGCGTACGCACAAGGTTGATCACTCTCTTGGATGATGGGCCTGAAGCATCTGACCCAGATGATCGTGTGCTGGGACGATCGTTACAATTACGACGCCTTTTATTTCCTGTCACCATCGTGAAACCATCGGGAACTATGTTCAAAGACATCTCATTGGTTGCAGACTCAACTTGCATTAGCTCCGTGTCCGATTCATCACTAGACGAAAAATCATTTATAGAAGCTCCTATGGGTTGACTAGAAATGTTTATGACATTGTCTACAGCTGAAGGGGCCTCTAGCCGGTTTACTTCATCACTCCAAACTTTATATATTCCACTCATTGCTCACATTACTTCAAGTCCAAATCGGCGGTATGTTTTTGAATTATAATCTGATTCAAGAAGGCCGTAAACTGCCGCGAGTTTGATTGAAGCGCCACAGGAAAGAATGGTGGCGTTCAACTGAACTGCGGAGTGCGGTTGAAAACGTTGGTTAAATGAAAATTTTGTCAACACAACACGGAAAACACAAAGAATCAGAAAGATTTGTCAACCTGTTGATTGTCAGGTAAGTTCCCAATTTCCTGTTAATGGCTTATTATTGTACCTATTCATTATCGGTATTAAATATTAAAATTAATACATGCTTATCTCATTACAAATGTATTTAATAGGCATGAGCAAATTCTAACCCTACTTTTACATGGTGCACATGTTGAATTTTTGTAGAGGTAGGTAGGCTAGGTAGGTACGTACTACTACCTACCTAGGTACGTACATTGCTTATTTATCTACTAAAAGAACAGGTCACAGGGACACAGTTACATTTGTATTATTTGTGAAAGCATTATTCATGATTTTGCTTCGAAGTTCGAGATAATTTTTAATCACTTCCTCATGCTTTCTTGCACACACAAGTTTTGGAAAGAGGTGAACTGCGGTTTTCCCTAAATTGTCTGTGTTAATACTCAGATTCTCTGAATGTTCTCACTCTATCAACAGTTTCTATAGCAAATAATTGAGCGAGCGAAGCGAGCTTCTCCTTTCTCCTCTTTCTCCTTTCTCCTCTTTTTTTGGCTCTTTTGGCTGTTTTTTTTCTCTTTTTCTCTTACTGACAATATACAAGTCACAGTTTTTCTTTGATCAAGCTGAAATTTTGCACACATGTACTGACCATTTCCGGGCGTTGCAGACCCTAATTTTTTTGAAATCCCCTGATTGGTTCAAATTTAAAAAAAATTATCTTTTGATTGGTTAGTTTGATCAAATTGAAATTTTGACAAGTCATTACCACTAACATTTTACCCAATCATACAAAGCTTTAGCCAAATCCTCCCATTGGTTAAAATTTAAACCATCTTTACTGTGATTTTTGAAATTTAAACTAGAACCATTTGACCGATCAACTTAAAACTTTGCATGGTCATTGGAACCAACATTATCTGTGTTTTTGACAATTTTCAGACACATCTGTGCTTAAATCCAAAAGTTATTGACATTTTACCGACATTTTGCTCGTTGCTATGGATCACGGCAACATTGACGCCTCAGTTCCAATGTTCCAAAGTAGTTAGAACAGAAACTTTCAAACGCATAATTATGACACTTATAATCAACAGATCGATCTGATATTGTGTACACACACTTATCATATGAGTGGTCCCAGGTATATTTTTGGAACAAGATCCTGTGATTTTTGAAAATTAACAAGGACCCATTCAATCATAAAGGTTCAATCGATTGACTTAACCCTTTATAGGTTACTGGTAGCATAGTTTACCACTTACAAAAAAAAATTCTGAGCTCATCGTTCCTTGGTATATTATCTTACCACCTTATGAATAACTTTCAGTTTAAATTCTCCCGCCTTATTGCCATTGGTCGGCACATGCTCAGACATGTGGCGCTGCAGTAAATGTAGAAAGAACTATGAGGGGGTAAATTATTATACCAATGACCACCTGTCAACTTTGTTGGCTGACATGTGCTAAAGTGTATTCAGAAATTAATACCTGGTGTCTACAAATCTGTCTAATAAATGCACTATTTGGGATATATATCAAGATAAGTAAATATTTAATCTGTATTTAAAATTTGAAGCCTCTATATTGGTTGAAAATGTATAAAAAATTATTTTGAAGTCGCGCCTTCATCAATAATGGGCGGTTCCACGATTTCATGACATATTTTCAATAATTTTCTTTACTAGTGTAACGTGGCAAATTTAAATATATTACAACGCACGCATATTGCTTTGCTTATAAAATTTCATATAAAAAATGGTATCATACTCTACTGAATGAGCAAAACATGTTATTGCTATTTTATTATGTAGCAGCCCAAAAACTGCCATTTGCCACGGGTATAACCTCACTTTTGTCGGAACCGTTTTCTCATGTTTATTACTCAAAGGCAAGCCAAAACCGTTGATCCAAACTCATGAAACGTTTATGAAATGCTTGAAGATGATGACGTCATAAGCCTACATAATTTTTAAATTAATTAATATTTTTAATGTCAAGAATGTTAGGTGTGCTAATCGAGCACTGGTATAATAATTTACCACCCCAAATTTTCCAAAATAATAAAAAAAAATATGTTTTTGTATTTTTCCAATAATGCTGTACCCATATCCTATGCCCAAAATTAATTTGGTACAAATCCTAGAATCGCCAGAGTCTTGCCCTATAAAGGGTTAAAACTTTGTATGGTTATTGGGACCAATGTTTTTGGAATTTTTGAAGTTTTCATACAAGATTTCGGTTCGAGGTGTTGCGCGTATCCGTGCTCGCTCATCAACGCGTTACTCAGAGCGTTTTCCTAGTGTAGGTACTATTCACATTTTCATTTTAACATCCTATGCCAACTTGTCAATACAGTTACCTAGAGGTACTTCCTACCTCCCTAGGTACATACCTGTAGAGTCTGCGTCAACTGAAGAAGATCTACTACCGGCTTAGCATGGCAGGAGATAGGCCGATGTGAGGCTATGCAGGTATCCGTATTGGTGCACAGGTATTTGTTGACTTGTACTAGATTTGTGTTTATTGGTTTTAGAGGTCAATTCATTGACGGCACTGTAATGGCTGGCCGCAAGGAATGTGTGCCAAGACATTGCCAGCGCAGTATTCCAAGAAATGTCCCTGCAGACGGTCCTGACACATTTACCCGGACATCGCATCTGATTGAGGTAGGTCATTCTCATCTAGGTAATTCACTTTTCAATTGGTTGAACTACCTACTCTACCATCAGTGGTTAATTTGTAAAATAATAAGTGGGCAAACGCTCGGCGATTGTCAGGGGAAATATATTTGCCTACGAAACAATGGGGGAGGGTCCCCCAAAATGATGCGGGTCCGGGGCGCACAGCTCCGGGAGAATTTTAATTTCGGGAACAAATTTGTGCCTTTCTACGCGATTAGTACACAATTTTAAGCCAATAAATTAGCTTCCTTGAAAAATAAGTCGGTGGTTGAAAAAAGAGTGAGGGGACGCGTCTGCCCCCAAATTAGCCACTGTACCTACTCTACTACTCTACTATACTCTACTATACTCTACTCTACTATAAGATGTCTATGGTTCTATGTATAGTAGGTAGTTCATTATTAGTAGTAGTACGTGTAGATATCTCAGTGAAAGAATAGCACTTCGCAATTGTTTAAACCAACCCTGAAATGAATTGGCTTCATTGGACGGACTGAATGAATTTCTTTCCCCTCAATTCGAGCGGCCATAGCTATCTCACACTGCATTCATGGGCGCCCGCAGGGGGGGCAAGGGTGGGGCGCTTGCCCCCCCCCCCCCCCCCCCCTAGATGTCAGGAAAACATAAAAATATTATGGGGTTTAACGTATAATATCATTTTGCAACCAAAAGAACTAAAAAAAATTGATTTCACAGTGTAAAAAATCCAAAAAATGCCCTGCGGGGCAGTTTTGAACATGTCCCCCACCACCCCAAAGTCAAATAATTAAAAAATATTGAATATTTCAACAAAATACACCTCAAAACATCTCAAAATTGATTTCAAAGTGTCCAAAACCAAAAAACGCCCTGCGGGCAGGGTGGGGGGCGCACCCCCCACACCCCCCCTAAAACCCGTAAAATATTGTTTTCCTTGACCTGCCCCCACCTGGCAGAAATCCTGCGGGCGCCCATGACTGCATTGTCACGATTACATTGAGTTCTCTCCAGTATTTGCAGACTCAGTGAAGCAGTGTCCAAGTATCGTATGATTTCTACCGACTTCTTCTTCATATTCACAGTTCTAAACTTCTGATCAAGCATTTTGAAAGGAACCAAGAACCTAAACAACACAATCACTGTGATATCTAGGTAACCTTGAAAACTTGAACACAGCTTGACTTTCAGCTATTCCGATTCCGATTTGTCACCTTTTGTTACATGATCTCTATTTCATCCATTTCAGTCTCGAAAATAGAAACAATTTTCTACCTATCTCCAATCACAGCAATTGGTGCGACCGACAACTCCCACCGAAGTAATTTCCTTGCCACTGCGTAAGCGTTATATTATTCTGTTCGACCTATAAAGCCAATGAATGCCTGTGAGACCGGCTTTAGTACATATCTTTTTGTATACAGTACTGTATTTAGGGTTGCCAACTTCCCAAGAATTTAATTCCAGACATTGCAGAGCTTCTAAAATTCTCAGAGTAAAAAGGCCTCACAAATATTGAATTTTCGGGAAACACGTGTACGAAAAGCGGACCTCGCATGAAAACAATGGGGGTGTCTGGGGGAATGGCCTTCCAGTCATGCGGAACCGGGCCGCACATTCCCGGGAAAATGTTGAATTTTGAAAATTCATTTGGGCCAGTTCTTTGCGTTTTGGGCTACAATCTTCGGCGTTTAGATACCTAATTTAATTTAGTATTGAATTATGTATACAGTGTAAGTTTCATATTTTCAATAATTCCGGACATTATCCTGTCCGGAATGAGGTAATTCCGGCATTCGGACAATATTGTCCAATTCCGGAGTGTCCGGATAAAATGCAGATGGTTGGTAATCCTAACTGTACCTTGTGCACGGCAGAGAGATATATATAGATTTACACTTACACTATAGCAGAGGTATTCCTTTTCGACATGAGAAATATTGGAGTATCCTGGCATCGTTGGCGCATAATCAGCTACTATTGGTAAAAATATAAACTAACATCTAAATTTACCCATTGAGCCGTCGTTGCATTTATATGCTTTGCACGATGTTCTTTTGTTTTATATCAGATATTTACAATTAAACTATAAAATGAACTATACAACCATTAAATATCGTCAAATAACAGCTATTCTGCGTGCTAGCAGGCACATCAAGTGTAAACTATGAATTAGCGGTTGAGCCATCGTCAGAGATTGGTCATCAAGTAATTAACTCTTCACGCTAGAGACGTCGCTCAAATCACGGGGGCCCACCAGATTTCCCCAATCACAGGGTCTAAAAAGGCTTCACTGCGGTCAATGTTATCAGTATAGGAGTGAGACAACCGTCTCTACTAGTATGAATGTAGTAATGATGTCCATGAATCTTGCCTTGTGTAAAGGAAAAATAAACTGAAACTGAAACATAATACATTCATTAATTATCTTCTTCTAGGTGCTGCAATCTCTGAATGACCAGAGAAGTGACGCCAGTTTCTGCGATGTGACGCTAGAAGTGGAAGGAGTGAAGTTTCCTGCTCACAAAGGCGTCCTGGCTTCATTCAGTCCTTACTTCAAAGCGATGTTCACCAGCAGTCTAGCCGAGTCGAGGCAATCTGTTGTAAACATCAGCGGAGTGGAGTCGGGGATCATGTCCCTGCTCATGGACTACGCTTACACCGGCACGGTTAGTTACAACGTTTAGAATGAATATGGCATGTCAAAGCTAGGATGAAACGTCCGCCGTATGCGTCACGAGCAGTTTGTGGAAAAGAGTGTTGTCATGTCTTTTGGTTCCATTCTCTTTGAAAGATAGCTACCACAAATAATATGATGTGAATAATTTGATGTGGATCAGTTATTTGTAAAATGTACTTATTTACCTACTATTTTAGATAATAAAAATATTTACTATTTTTTATATTTACTATCACCTTATTTTGGATATTTTAAACGCCAATTCAATTACATTGTTAATTGATATATTAAACTAATTTTTCACAACATTTATTGAAATATTTGGGAAGATGTACTATATTTTTAAAATCAATTCACTTTCCTAATGCAATATCCTTGTGTACATTACAGACTGATTACTCACTTAGTTTCTCTCCACATCCCAGGTGCTCCCTCTATAGGATCATTGACTAACACCTCTATAACGGGATATGAAACTGCCATGCCAATACCACTATAACGCACGGCCCTCGTTTGTTCCATTGCGTGATACTCTGATCCCGCCTCCCGGGCATCCAGCCACTGCAACCGTCAGATTTGACACAGCGTAAAAACTTATTTCCGTTATGAAAACTCAGAAGACCATGTCTAGTACACTTTTCAATCATCTGAGAAGGTATTGCTCACATGTTTTGTGAGATTAAGGTATTTAGGTATAAGTAGTTTGGTGTAATTCATTCGCATCTCTAGAACAAGTTGCTACGGAAGTCCCGCCCCCTCCTTCTCTAGACGTGTTGTGATTCGTGTGCGGCATTTTGGCTTTGACTACAACCGTCGTGCCGTGAAAAGTAAACAATTTGCTTATCCCCCAGTTTAAATTGTCAATGGTTGGATTCTAGCTTTGCACCATGTCCAATGCCTATAACACTAAGATGTAACTAAGAATGGCTGTTAGAATTTCTAAAATGCCCATCTCTGGAACCTAGCAAATTGGCTTATCTAGTTACACCTAATGTCTAGTACACCCACCTCCATATATTTTTTCTAATCGTACCCGACACCAATCACTTCTGTTATTGATCAATAGTTTTTGATTTGTGACAAGCAGAAAATTAGAAAAAAATTATTTATAAACTTGAAAATTGTGTTTGAAAAGAATGACTTCGTGTGCCATTTTTCACTTCATTGAGTGTACATTTGAAATACAAACATTGTGTGGTTGATGGTCATAAAGTGTGTTTAAATACCTTCAAAGTAAATTCATCTGTGTTGCCTTTAATTGGTCAAGATTCCTAGAACTCGGGTTGCGGGGAGAAATTGTGACTCAAATTCCCAGACTAAGGCGGGGTCAAGAGGTTGCGAGTATGCAGAATTCATAACAAAACGCGATATTTACACTCTCAAGTACCAGCTGGTAAAATATAAAGTGGAGCATAATATGAGATTTTATTAATTGCAGGTAAAAGATAAGCGCTATAATTTTGAATAAAATATGGTTAGGAAGAGGAAGATTTGTTTGTTCTTTTCATCAAAAGCTTTATCCTGGGTTACACGTAGTTTGCTCACACCAAATATTTGAAGATGAAAATCAATGTTACACTGTAATACTGACTCGCCAAGTTTCACAAGGTCATTCTTTTATGTATCATTTCAAGACCATACGCGTTACGCTGGATGTTTCAACACTGCGCCAATGTGCTTAAATCCCCGAACATCAATGATAGTAAAATTTTGATTTTTGGGTTCACTGGCCCTATAAGAGCACAATGTATAAAACGGTAGGAACACTTGAAGGCGGGTGTACAGTCAGGGAAACTAGATGGTTCATACTCTGCCTCTCTCTGACCCATATCATAAACATGTTATTATATGGAGCAGAGAGAGATAGAGTATGAACCATCTAGTTTCCTTGACTATACACATGGCACATTCAATCAAATTGGATATTGTGTGGCTTTTATTGTTTAAATTGTTCAAGGCCACACATACGCAGTGTGTGTGATACACTATTATAGAGACGGGTTCTAAAGTCCAGGATCACATCCAATGTTCAAGGTGGATGTGTCGTGTTTCGATTCCCGTGACCGTCCTTCCTGGCTGGTCCTCGGTGGCCAGGCTAACAGCTTTCTCCATTCGAGAAGCAATTGCATGGGAAGGTTCTCTATTAATAGGCTTCGGGTATCTCCTTTCCATGATCCCTATTATCTCTTACCATCATTGATCCATCGCCATTAGCCTTGTGTGATGTTAAACGCCTCTGAACTGTTCCCACAGGTTGTGATTACGCAAGACAATGTGCAGTCGCTATTGGCCGCTGCCGACCTCATACAAGTGATGCCGGTACGCGAGGCGGCTTGCACGTTCCTCGGCCGACAGATTGACTCCGGCAACGCTATCGGCATCCATTGCTTTGCGGACGCTCATGCCTGCACGGATCTTGCTGCCAAGACATGGAACTTTCTGCTCAAGTAAGCTAAACTACAGTATTTTAGAACGTATACTTATTATATACATACATATACCGGGTAAATCTAGCCTAGGCTAAAGCTTGACGAGAGCTTTATTTAGTATAATAAATTTAAAAGCTGTATCTTTAGGGCAAGTGACAGTGATATTTGAGAATTTGACATATCAAATCTAAAAAGCTTGTCTTCAGTTATGTAGAGGCAATATTTAATTGATAATCCTCTTTAAATAGACAGTGGTTAGCAATAGCATGGCCAGCGAGATTTGACACATACCTTATGGAAAATGTAATGTTGGAATCAATCAAAATCCATTATCATTTATCATTGATTGCATTGTATAACCATTAAATATGAACACTATGGATAGGATTTGAACACGAAAGCAGATGTAAAATAGTAGAAAAATACTAAAATAAACAATTTAAAACCCGGCTGTCACATTTGACTTTTGTTTCTTGGGGACTGTCATGGCGAAATTTAGGCGGTTAAGAAGACCGTGAGCTTTCTCGTGCATACTCCTTAAAGCCCTATCATACTGAGTTGCAACCCGTGTATGGAACCGGCGGTTGCAAAATATGGTTGGCCGCGCATGTGCAGAGACTGAATTTGGTCAACCCACGGGTTGGTTTGAAAAATAGAGAAGTCTCTATTTTTTCCGGTTCCAACAATTTGTTGTGGTACCACGTGACGTGAACTTACCAATAGGATGCTATGAATAATAGCTATAAATCATATTTATTAGATGAATATTTAACTTGAACATGTGTACGGGTTGCAACTCAGTGTGATACCCACTTTATAGGTACCAATCAGCCAGGGAGACTAGGTTGTTTGGGGGGTTTGTGTGACAACCTCCTTCCACCTGTTATCAGTCTCTCGACGGCGCGGGATGTGGAGGCCCTTGATGTGAATGTTCTTTGGATGGGACGTTAAGCCGTTGGCCCCCTTGGAATCTTTTGTAGGGACTAGGCTACATGCCAGTGCCGGGCTTCTCCATTCTCTTTACATTCTCACTTGTGGGGCCTCGCTCTGTTGAGAATATAGAAAATAATAAAATAAAAAATAATATAACTGCAGCATCATTAACTCCTGCCAATGTAGCACATTTCTGCCACCCACCAGACTGTAATGTCATAGAGAATTATGTCTACACACGGTCCCTGTAGGTGTTCTGGCTTGAATGGAAGCTAACTGTTGCATGGATAAAGCAGGTATGTTGTGTCTCCTAGGAACTTGGATGAGATAAGCTCTACTGAGGATTTCCTCACACTTCCGTGGTCCAAGCTGGCCGACATCTTCGACAGCGATGAACTGGAGATGGCTGAAGAGGCGGTGTTTGAAACCGCCGTGCGATGGTACGAACACAGTCCGTCTGAGAGGCTCAAACACTTCCCCAAGGTAAGAGTGTCGGAAAACCTTCCAATGAAGTACTTGTTTCTTAAGGTGCTGCAAGCGTGAGCGATTTTGCTGATTTTTTATACACCCTTTTAGATACGATTGGAGACGAAATGGGTTGACGAAATGATTTGAAATTTTAATCATGATTAGATAAAAGAGGGCACTTGGTAATTTTTTTAGGTTTTGCTTAGAATAATTAGAAATAATTAGTTAATTTTTGGGGAAAAATTAGCAGCTACTATTTTCCTGGCTTGCTGAGTGCCATATAAAATTTAATTTAAAAATGTGCCAAGCAACAACCCTAAGTTCATCCTAGAACAACACACTCGCAAAGTTTGAGATCAATCACGTGTTTGGTCTCCAATCATGTCGGAAATTCATAGTTTTGAGAGGTTTTGTTAAATAACTGGTGCCTATTCAACAAGGCTTGAAGCAAAAATAGAAAAGTTCTACACTATTATAAAATCAGACTGATCATGTGAACATCCTACCAAAGTTACACCCACTAATTAACCCCTTGGGGTCAGAATATTCTATCCATTTCTAACTAAAGAAAGTGTATTTATTTCGCCCGTGTAGGCGCCTAATCGTCATCACTTGCCGAAGTATTTACATCGCTTTAATCATAATTATATACATCAATACGTTCATCTTAATAAATAAAATCACTCTCACTACTATTTATTTCATTAGAACTGTCCAAAAGAAGGTTTAAATTGTCATCGGAAGTAGAAATTGTATACTTGGTAGCCATCTTGGTTGTGCAAATGTCAAAAAGATTTCTTGATCGACTTTCATGGATCAATATAAATCGATAGTTGCATGTATCGATATGAGAAGCGGACTGAAATGGTGCTACATTCACACTCTTCCAAAAGAATGCATTGCAGCGCTATCTTACAACAACTGAATCAACTCTAAAGTGAAATTAGTAGCGCGGGATATATGACAATCAGAGATCGTCAATGGACCGCAAGGCCAGGCAAAACCATGACGAATGCCGATCGTCAAAAGACCCCAAGGGGTTAAACAATTTTGTCTCTCTCAATTTGCTCCAGCGGCCGATCGCTTGCACCCCCTTAAATCCATTGGAAGTTTCGAGGTCTGTAACAGAATGTTCACCTCAATGAAAATGAAACTAGTATGAGATCTAGTAGGAGGTGGATTATGTCAAAAAAACTTAGGGAGCAGTCTTTCAATACTCTGCTAAATTTTAAACAGTTGATTAGGTTAGGATTAAATTGTCAAAGCAATAACCAATTACATACCTTAAACTTACTAGTTTTATCAGAGTATTAAAAACTGTTGCTTAGTGGAAAAGAACAGTGCAATGGGGTTGTTCACGCAAAACTATTGTAGATGGCGCTGCTGTTCTAATCGTCCGGGAGAGAGCCAATCAAAATGCATCTAGCGGAATGGAAGGTTTTTAAACCTTGGCGGGAGTTTGATTCATAGATCTTGGATTCAGAGACCAACCAATCAGAGAGAGACTACTCCATTGCTGCTAGCGCTGCGAGTGAGAGCAAATGGCAGTGAACAAGCCCATTGACCAATTTAAAAATTTTCTTGGTGGCTCTGTTTTTTAATAAAATTATTGTATGCAGTTTGATATCTAGGTACCCAAGTCCCTGTTTCAACAATAAATAACACATACTTGACCCTGAAATCAAACTGCACCCCACCAATGGACTGCCACCTTGACGCGGTGGTGGGGCTTAAGGGGCCGCCTCACATAACGAGTGTTGGTCCCAACTATGTGCAGTCCAGGGTCGGCCTAGTCCCATGCCCTCCCCAAATTCTCGGGCCCCTCGGCCGGCCTCCCCCCTCGAGATGCTGATCCCCCCCCCCCCCCTGAAATCGGGTCCCACCGGCCCAAAGTCTCCCTCCCGGTTTGTCCCCATTCTGTGCTGGCTTTCCCACCAGTTTCAGACTCCCCCGGATCGGGACCGTTAGGTCGACCCCTCCCCATGTCCTCCTCTAATGATCAACAAAGTTAAAAGTAACCTCAAATGTGCGCAATATAACCTCGTCGTTGACGCGCCTTTAAATGATAATAATCAAATCAAATCAATCAAACTGCATATGATTTTTGTTAGAAAGCAGAGCCACCAAGATAATTTTTAAATCAGTCTATGCCTGGAGGCCAATTCTGGAGATTCACGTTGAAAACCGTTTTACGTTTAAATTGTATAAAACTTGAACGAGTTGACAACTATTGGTTAGCCTTCAACTTTTTTACGTTTTAAACAAAAACGTGAATCTCAAGAATTGGCTCCCTGAGCCTTGGAAGAATGGAAAATTACCCAATAATTTCTATAATGTTTTAAATTCTACAAAATAATTGTTCTATTTTGTTATATTGTGTCAGATTCTGGAGAAGGTGCGGCTGTGCCAGCTGAGCGCAGACTTCCTGATCGATCACGTTGAGAGTCACCCGGTGGTCCGCAAGTTGCCCGAGTGTCGCCGTCTAGTGGATGAAGCCAAGAACTACCACTTGCTGCCGAAGCGTCGTACGCAGATGCAACAGTCTTGCAGAGCCAGACGGCACAAGAGTACCATGGTCAAAGTAAGTATTACAGAGTGCCGGTACTAGTGAGCGGACAGGCACCAGTAAGCGGACAGTCTGATTATTGCTTGGCATTAAGAAAGGTGTCCTATACCATCTCACATTCGTTTTCTGTTACAAGGTTATTGATGGGTAGAGCCCCGTGAGAGTGGTTTTATTTTTTAACAAATTTCGTTTAAAAAATAAGAAATTTCGCGTTTTGGCGGTGTTATTTATATAGCCCTTTCTGACTCCCTCAAGTATGTCTGGATTCAACACTGCACTGATGGTAGTAACTTAAAATCTGCATACTAAATTACTAATCAATGACACCCTTATATCATGACACCACTAGATGCCAAGGAAGCGGGGTGGGGGGGAGATAGTATTTGAAGGCCTACCTATAAATCAGCCACTTTATGCTTTCGCTCATGTCCTCCCACATGTCGCGAGTTCTGAGTAGGCAGAGCACTTGTGTCGGAATTACTACCTTTTTAAAAAAAGGCAAACATATTGGTCTGCTTCATCTTTGAAAACACTCTAATCTCAATCTGGCACAATATCTTCAAAACTCCTTACATCAGAGGAGACAATGTCACGGAAAAAACTGAAGTAAAATCACACGCGGCGCGGATCGACGTGGAAACAATCCTTACATCAGAGGAGACAATGTCACGGAAAAAAACTCAAGTAAAATCACACGCGGCGCGAATTGACGCGGACACAATGTCTTCAACTAAAAAAACTCCTTACATCAGAGGAGACAATGTCTCGAAAAAAACCCGAAAACAATGTCTTGAAATAATAGATTATAGAACTTTACTTCACAAAGAACGCAATGTTGTGAACACACAGAAGAATCAAGTCCAGACGTGTCAAAGCGTCTCATTGCACCACTGAATGCAACCTTCACTTCGGCTAGACTCGGGAATTTTCCGAATTCCGTTCGTAATCGTGGCTTGTTGCATCAACTCAAGTGGGTGGGTGGTGACATCTGATATTATGATATTATGATATCTAAGGCCCGGAATAACCAAAGTTAAATTGTGCTGGATTAACTAACTTTTCATTAAATTCAATTGTTTCACTCATTTTGAGGTATCTGATTGGCTGTGCTGCCAATTTAGTCCAATATTTAGTTAATCCGAGTAAAAGTAATTAACTTTGGTTATACCGGCCCTAATGGAATTATACTTATCTACTTTATTATCTCAGATTGTTAACATTCTTTATGTATTTTAATTAGAGGTCGGATTCGGGTAATGTTTTGTACCCGGGTACCATGGTAAAAAAAAAAAAAAAATTTTTTTTTTTTTTTTTTTTTGGAAAATGTTTTGAAATTTGTTGCATTGAGCCCGCCGCCCTATCCGTGTCCTTGGGGAGAGATACACAACGTCCATACAATGGAAGGTTGAACACAATGCATCCCCTCCATCAATAATCCATCCTCAACTCACCAGCATTCTCATGAAATTACTAACAATGAATTTACAAACCAATTATTGGTTGGGATTGTTGAGATTTGGGAAATATGAATAAATATTAAATTCAGTTTATATAACTATAAACAATGCAGCTGGTGATTAAGTGGCAGCATTCGCAAATAATGCAAACAAACCTAATAACTAAAAAAAAAAAAAAAAAAAAAAAATTTTTTTTTTTTTTGATACTTGAGGACCCGCCATTGTACCCGGGTAATGGCGTACCAGGGTACCCGGTTTGTACCCGGGTACCCTAACTTACCTCTAATTTTAATGGTTAATTTATATAATTTTCTACTCACAAGCAAGGCATTTTGCGAGCTTGCGAGTGGATTTTCCGAGGGTTGTAAGTATAAATACTATGTATAGTATAGTGCTAATGGTCCATACTCAAGAGTATAGAAGCCGAAGGCTATACAATGTCTATGGTATACTATAGTATAGTACAATCACTATGTAATGCGTTAAAAGCTACCAAAACATGTTCAGGTTCCCGTCCCTGTTTTTGAGAGCGTCTTTTATTTTGTAATATTTCCACACTGCTTTAATGACAGCGTGATGTTTCCAGGGCCAGGCTGTGTTTGCTCTGCTGGGGACGGCCAAGAATCAGGATGAGACTCCGCCTACGGTCGACGTCTACGATCCGATATCAAACACGTGGAAGTACCTCAACACACTGCCTGACAACATCCGGTAAGACATTACAAGGTTTCTTGATGCTTGGCAAAAGATGGGGAAATAAAATCAAATTGCAATTGACCTTGAGCCTGAACAGCGCTGCGGTTAGAGTAGGAATAATGAGAGAATGTATTCGGGTGGTTCATCTGTGTTGCGAGGGCTTTTGCCGTTCTCAACCATGTGGCTTGTGCTTTGTATGGTCGGGGACAGGCAAAGATGAACCTATTCATGGCCAGGTAAAGGCCGGTAGAGCGGGTACATCTTTGCTTGTTCATAGGTACGCCACTTACATTTTCGACTTATTTTATGTTTGAGTGAATAATAACAATTGATAAAACACTAAAGGCTCATTCACAATGCACTGATAACTTCATCATGAAACGATAATGTTAACGTGAACTTTAACTTGATTCTATTCAGAATGACAACGGCAACTTAAACTATTAGCCAATCACAACGCTTCAAATAGAATACCTCAAGATTAGGGGTGTGCGAATATTCGAAAATTTCGAATATTTCGAAAATATTTGGTTTGAACATTCAATTTGATATATTCAAATAAAAAATATAAAACTTTCGAATAGGTACCTACCTATTCGAAAGTTTTATATTTTTTACCTACTTCAAAAATTAGAATATTCCAAATTTTGAAAACTTCGAAAATTTGAATATTCAAAAAAATTTGTATTTTCATTCAAAATTATCCCGCCATTTCTCGTTTGGGCGTGTTTTTCAATGATGCCAACTGCTGCAAAGACTAAAACTACAGCCGAAATGTCATGGACACCATTTTGATTTGAGGGAACAGGTTATTGTTCCGCCAGGAGGCCAATTCTTGAGTTTTCATGTTTTGAAACCATGTGTGGTTTCATTGTTTAAAACGTAAAAAAGTTGACAACTATTGCTTAGTCTTCAACTTTTTTACGTTTTAAACAATGAAACCACACATGGTTTCAAAACATGAAAACTCAAGAATTGGCTTCCAGGTAGACCTTCCTTCATTCCTTTTGTTTCCTTTCATTTCATTATTTGTGATGAGTAGGTAATGACAGCAATATATGAAGTTATAATTAGTAGGTTTTCTCACTTATTTAAAAAAAAATAGGTACATTTCATAAATGTTTTGTTCACTATAATAAGGTACTTTAGCCATCTTCATTCTTGGAATAATGAAAGAGTTTGGTTGCCAATTGTTTTTTTATGTACCTTATTTACTCGCATATAAGCCGCGGGTATATTCAATTATTCACTACCTTGAAATCCTACTGCGGCTTATATTCGTGCGCAAAAACGATTTTTCCCATTTTGAATGAATTTAAAAGTACCAATTATTCGATATTCAAAATATTTTTGTCAATTATTCGATATTCGTGTTCGAAGTCAAAAATCACAATTCACACACCCCTACTCGGGATTCTTCGCTTGACCTCGAGTATCTTCGTATTGTTGCCCGATTTCTATTGGTTAAGTACTTGTTAAGGTCGACGGCTGACGTTAACGCGAATGTTTGGATTAAAATGTAACTTTCACGTTAACGTTTCAAGTTAGTGTTCTGCCTTTGTGAATGCTACCCAGTGATCCCGTAAAACAAACATTCTTAATTTAACGTTTCAAGTTAGAGTTAGCGGTGAATTGTGAAGAGCCTTTAGTCTTACCTATTATTTTTCTTGCATCCTTTTCCTCAAATCACAATGCTGTAAAACAATATTTAATACTGGACCTCTCCACCGCCATCTTGAACCATGGTAGCAATAAGTAGCGAAAGTGCACCAACATTTCAAATAATCCACTAATAATTAGTATTTAGGGTGTTAAATGTACTTAAACTATATCGTCGTTGAAGTGGCAATAACGCGTTCACTTTTGACAGATTGTTCAGGAGGCACATAAAACTAATTTGTTTAAATTTTAATAACACATCTATGATGGTTCCATTGTACCCTATTTCCATTGTGGGACATACGAACACCAGTGTGTCAGAATAATATGTACAAGAGGATATTAAATTGTATTGTTGCAGGTACCCCGAGTTGGTTGCGCTGGAAGGCACAGTATACCTTCTGGGTGTTACAATTGCCGACGAAGAACGTTTCAGTCGCTTCTTCCGCTACGATCTCATGAACAACACTTGGGAGGAGAAGATGCCGATGACCCCCCCTCGCTTGGGGCCAGGACTTGCTGTTCTGGACGGTTTGATCTACGCTGTCGGCGGAAGTGATGAGCGCAAATCTCTCAATACGGGGGAGAGATACGATCCCAAGACAGACTCCTGGCAGCTTGTCAAGCAAATGAGAACAACAGCGTCGGGTGCTGCGGTTGTTGCACATGATGGACTCCTCTACTTTATAGGTATATTATTTTATGCCTATGAAGTGTATTTCATAGGAACTCTTGGAACGGCGCTCGTAAGCGCACTGCCGAATGCAATCGCTTTTTGCCTGGAGATTTGCCGCCTGGGAGGAGTGGCGCATAGCCGGGAGTGGCTTTCAAGTTGTAGCGTATGCTGGTACATAGAGCACTTGGCCCTTCCAGCAGGATATAACTTAAACCTCCTTGGTGTAAACCAGGGGTCGGCAACCTGTGGCTCCTTGGTGGTTCTTGAATTGAATGGCTCTTTTTTTAATTTAAATAAAGATCTGGAATCAAAAAAAAAATTAGAAAATAAAAAAAAATGCCCTGTGGCGTAATTTGATTCAATTCGTTCATGTCGATCGACCATTTTTTCAGATAGTGTTCAATTTTGCTGTACTCACTCATCGGTAGAGCCAGTTTTAAGTGGTGATTTTATTTCTCAAAATTCGTTTTTAAAATCATCAATTTCGTTTTTTGTGTTTTTTCTGGAAGAGGGATTTCGCGATTTTGTGGTGATATTAAATTGGTTATAAAACACATTGTAATAGCCCCCAGAAACCATAATTAGATGAAAAACATGTATGCCACTTTGGAGGAGGGATTGGAATGGATTGGTCATGCACTATTAGCACTGAAATAGGCTTGTCTAGAATGGCGTCTTTAATGCTCTGTACTGTATTTTCCCCAACCCACATTTTCTCTGTATAGATGATACATATTTAAAATTTCACGACGCAAAATGTATAGTTTGACAATATTTTCTTTCCCAATCCAACAATTTTCAGTGCAGTAATTGTTCCAAAATATCCTTCTGTGTAAGTAGACTATTGATGAATAGTTGCGACTGGTTGAGGGTGGAAGGGGGGTTGGGAAAACCGGACGACGTTGAACAGATGGGGGCGCAAAACAAAGCAGCCTGGAGGCATCATCAACTGGTTAGACTGGTCTGGTTCACTTTGAGGGTGGGTAGCAAAGTGTCTGGCGAGGGGGAGGGGGTTGAGTGAGTAGCACATGGAAAGAAACTGGTTTCGTTTGTTGTTGTGTGACCTGTTAGGGGGATAAAAGCAGTAATTTTAATAGAAAACCTTTATTTCGTGGTCATTTCGCGGAAAATGTTGAATATCGCGATCAGGGTTGGATTTCGTTTTTTTTCGCGATGTAAAAATGGTAGATTTGGGATCTATACACAATGAAATGGATTTTAGTAGAAGAAAATAGTGCAATCAGAACAATTCGCGAATTCGCGCATCACCATTTAAAACTGGCTCTACTCATCGGTATCCCCTAAACAACACTTCAAAAAATAAAATATTTCCCGTGTCTAGTTTTCGAGATAGGCGAATAGGAAAGAAGTATTTTCCGCATGTAATCTTATGGCAGGTTTGAAAAATATGCTACAAATGAAGATTTTATTTAATTGGCTCGATAGATTTTCAAAAAACCTAGATATAAAAAAGAATCTTTGATCTATTTACTTTCATTAAAAAAATATAAACCAATATCAATGTGTGCTAAATAAAAAGTTGTAGGCGATTCAATTCAAATTGCGAATCAAGTCGAAATACTTTTGGCAACACGGGAGTGCTCAAGGTAGTTAGAAGGCACTAAATGCCTACCAAAGAAACCTTGACTTTTCATGAAAGTCAACTCTAGGTGTAAGCTCAGCAAGCTCAGCCATCATGACTGATCATGTGGCAAATTAAAATTTCCAAAGTATGATGTTGCTATATTGTACCGTATTGTTAAAATTATAGAAAAATTCAATATCCAATTCAAAACTAACTTCTTTGTGGCAGTTTTTTTTTTTTTATAAAACGTTTTATTCACATTGTCATACAGAGTTAATAATTAAATAATAATGTTTGTAATACAGGAATACATAGAGAAAAAAAGCTCTTTAACTTCCAGTCATAAAAATGATAAATTAACATAAATATTTCTGTCAATTAATGAAGTTATATAATAGAATAAATTTTCGGAAAAAGTGAAAATAAAACCGAAATACTTTGTGCTTAGGTTGTGAAAGAGATTATAGTACTAGTTTGAATGATGAGCTGAAAAGAACTAAAAGTATTACATTAAAATATACAATGGTCTCTTGTGCTTGTATTTTTTACTCATATATAAACCTAAGGATGAAATTAAATGGTTATGATTACTCATGTTTTTTTTTATAGAAGTTAAATGCTAATTTATTAATAAAGTTATGAATTGAAGGAATGTTGTATTTGGTTTGCAGTAACGATGATCTTGTTTTTCTTGGGTAGTTGCCCGCTATTCTTAGGCATCTTTGTGGCAGTAATACTGCTCTAAATTATAAGATAATGACAATGTATAAATACCATTTAAATGTTGTCTATTTATAACTACCCAGTATATTATTATAAAAGTAAATAATGTGCTTAAAGAATTTATAAACGTGATTTTTTTACACTTAATAAATTAGTAAAAGCTCTCCAATACTTCAGAAAACTGATTGATCCAGCCCCCTTAAAAGTACTAGAATCAATTTTTTATTTGGTTTGTTCCGATGAAAATCGGATGAAACAAAATCGGTTTGTTTCATCGGAACAAACGTCACCACTGCCATGCAATCACCCAATGGTTCCGAAAACGTCCACGACACTTTTAAATTGTTGAAATTCTAAAGTGGCCCTGCGAGTTACCATGTGAAATATACTTGTTAATATACTTTATTAATCATTCATACATCTTTACAAGTCATTTCATCAAGACAACAAACACTAGACTCTATCTAAAGGTGTACTGTTGACTCTCATAGGTCAAAGAGGCCTATGACCTCATAGGTCATAGGAAGACCTAATGTGAAGGTCTTCCATGCATTTCAAAACTCGCTTATCGGTGCAGAGACATGGTAGTAAAACGTAAGATGTTTTCTACAGGTGGATCATATTCCAAGCTGGTGAGACGCTACAACCCCAAGACCGACAGGTGGACGAGCATGTCTCCGATGCTGCGCCAACGCGGTGACGCGGCAGCTTGCGCGCTCGGCCAATACATCTACGTCATCGGTGAGTGATTCATTGACAGCTGATTACAGATGCGCCATGTGGCTTTGTAAATCATTTCAATCTTGAATTTATCAAGCATGGCAGCCATTTTGTTAAATACAGCTAAAAATATGCAAAGAATATCAATTATTTTATCACTGCTATCTCTTGATGCTTTAGTTCTATAAGCCCTGTAGAGCAGAGACTTGCAAGCGCATATCAAATCGCATGCAATATGAAGGCTCGCTTATCAACGCTTCATACAGAGCGTTATATTAGCAATGAATATAGGTAGTCATTCAATGCGATGGCCCATCTTTAAGCTACATTTGACTCAACAGTTCTAATTATAGAATGAGTTGTTTTGGATTCTGAACTTATAGAGAGGTTACCTCACCCAAACCTACGATCAACACTCTTTACAGGGATTGGCAACAAGCAACCAAATCACCGGATGTATAGCTTGGTCATTGAACAAAACGCATAATATTCCGCTCTCTTGACACATGTCTTTATCTTTCAAGAAGGCACTGGATACCGTCAGATGTCTTTGCTTTTTCTTTGTCAATGACCTGTCAAAATCAAAATGTAGCAACGATCGGCACAGTTTGTTGAAGCTTGAGTTAATCAAAATAATAATTCAATAAGTTTCTTCATTTCAAATATCACGCAAACATTTCCATTATTTTGTGATTCAAGTAATATGCAAATATGTAATGCGCGCGAATACACGTCATGTGATGGTGGCATGTTTTTCACTCTGGCGGCAATGTATAAAGCAACCCGAAAGTGTGTGTGCAATGCGTGTGCAATGCGTGTTCAAAACAAAATTTAAAACTATACATCCACCGCGTCCGTTTAACATTGGTCTTATGGGAATGACGTCACATATGCGCAGACTGGTTGCTAATCCCTGTAAAGAGTGTTGATCGTGGCCCAAACAAAGTATAAGATTTTGTACATATCAACAATAGTGACTTTGTGTGAATTGTAGTTGGTGTTAAGCGTGATTGTGAGTGATATGCACAGCCCGGCTTGAGTGAATTATTATTTTGCGTGACGTGACCGTGGTGCATGAGAAAAAAATCACTTGAGCGCGTTCACCTCTAACTGCAAGGTTTTGTCTTGCAGGGGGCGGCACCCATCCCAGAGATGATGTCCAACGTTACGACCCTCGCACCGACACTTGGGAGCTGGTAGCGCCCCTGGCCGTCAAGCGAAGAAATGCCGGCGTCGCGGTCATCGATAACAAGATATTCGTGCTCGGCGGCAATAAAGGTGAGTCATAGTTCAGTTCCTATTGATTACACAGGAAAACAAGTAGATACGTAGGATTATCTGCCCAAGTGGACTGTAAAAGTATACAGTAAACCCTCGTTAATTCGAATTCAAGGGGACCCAAAAAATCCCAGTTCAAATGAAAAAAGATCGAAATATATTTAAAAAAAAAATAAATAAAAAAAAATTATTACCTACCTACTGTATTGATTTGAATATAACGCGATGTATTTTCATTATTTTTTGCCTTCAAAAGCTAACTCGTACTATATACGCGGCAAAATGCTTTCAAAATCTTGAATGAAGTTTGAATATTCCCGCCTTAAGTGTTCCAGGGTAGGCAAACCTGTATACTAAAGAGACTAGACCTACGCTTCCCCCACCCCAACACAACAGAGAGCAGTTTGACTACTCTCTTTGTGACGTGACGCCATTGGAAACATTGGAAATGTGTAGTTTGAGTTTGTTTTTTCGAAGTTTGTTCGCGATTATTTTGTCAGTCCTTTTGCAAGTTCGAATTAAAACAACTGTATGCAAGTTATAACATGGGCTGGGACCAAAATTCAGTTCGAATTTCGAAATAACCTAAAATTCGATTTATCAAAATTATTTAACATTGTAAAGCCTATACTGAACACTGGGACCATCCACCTAGTTCGAATTTACCCCTAAATTCGAATTATTGAAGTTCGAAATAATGAGGGTTTACTGTAGTTTGGTGAATGTTATGGACCGGAATACCGGTAGGCTTTGCATAATTTTTTATTGTAATAGATTTTATTGTTGTGTAGTTCACATTAATTGAGGGTCCGCGTCGATAAACCAGCTAACTAACATTGGCTCACGCCATGAAAGCCATACTTTCAATAATGTGTATACTTTTATTTCTGACAGATGGAGCCTTTCTTATGTTTTTCGTAGATAGATTTCTTCAATCCGTACCAAGCCAGACATAGCCTTGCCCATTTGGTTGCATTTTAATTGATGTTAAAAATCACGAAATAGGTACACATGAAATACATGAAATTTTGTATTCATTGGGACCAATAGGGATGGCACTTTTACCGGGTCTGAAAAAATCGGTAAATTTACCGGTAAATTTTACTGGTAAATTTAACGGTCAGCGGTAAATTTTGAAAAATGATGGCAGATACCAATTCATGACTATACTAAATACAAAAATGACCCTACTTTATTATTTGACCCATTTACAAAGATTACTGCTGTCAGGACAATAACAATACCTACCTACATCTATAACAATGTTAATGACAATACTCCATATTGATAAGGGATGATATAGCCGAATAGCATTGATTCGACCTTCTAGTGTAGGCTATGCCATGCTGCCTGTGCTATTCTCCCATAAGAGGAATTGTCGACCACCAATTTGATCAAGTTACAATCTGTGTCTGCTAAACAAGCAAACCTGAAGAGAGATTCCGACATTGGAAGTAATGGTATATGGATGGAGTTATCATTCTGAATGATTGAGGACAACCAAAAATCAACGTAAAATATGCCTAACTGCTAATATTGTCACACTGATGTTTCCTTATAGACTTATAGTTTTTACTTAAAATTTCATATCTCCATTCATACATTGGAGAGGATCAAAAAAACAAAATTTACCATTTTTTTACTGGTAAATTAATAATCGGAAAAATTTACCGGTAAATTTACCCTAATTTACAGGTAAATTTTACTGGGTGCCATCCCTAGGGACCAACATTTAGGATTCTCAGTTATATCTAAAATTGTAAGTTAGCTGGTTTATCGATTACAGGTCAAACAAAATGATGAACAATTTATTCTCGAAGGATTCATTACCTACTCTCCTTTCTAACTCCTATTGATTTAGGGTAGGTATACATCTAGGTTTCATCAGGCAATTTGTTTTGATCCCCCCAAACAACTGGGTTGGAGTTGCTGCCGTTGGGTTGGAGAGACTCAGGGTGGTCGGGGGTCAGTACATCGATCTCCACTTGTTATCAATCACTCAAAGGACGTTACACCGTCCTTGGGATGAGATCTTAAGGCAGCGACCCACTCGCTTGAAATCTGGAGTTATAGATCCTCAACAAACATCACCTCCCATGTAATGGCACATTGTCAAAGCAGTAATGTTGTTGAGGTGGCAAGAGGACTGCAAGTCATGTAGCGATAATTGTAATAATGCATCGTCTGGTTCCATTGCAATGGTCAGGCGGTGGGTGTTCCCACCAACACTAGGGCCCCAGGGCTCCTGGAAACCGGCTGGCCACACCTGGCGTCTCCACCTTGTTCTGTCCTTCACTGTCTGTCAGCCTCCAACTCACTCCCACTTCCTCCTCTCTCCAACACATCCTCCTTAATAACTCCGTCCGTCCAACTATATGTGGCCTTGAAGTAGCCCACTCAAACACCCGCTGTGGCACTCGCCCTGTTCCCATCCTCTTCATGTGGCCAAACCACCGAAGCCTCTCTCTGCCTAGTTTCAACCCCAATCTCTCTACCCCCAGCTCACTTCTTATCTTCTTACTTCGAACCTTGTCCATTCATGTGACTCCCTTCACTCTTCTAAAGAACTTCATCTCAGCTGCCTGTAGCTGATCCATTTCCATTCATCCCGCTGACCACGACACTGCCTCGTACGTTAGAATTGGCAGGAAATACATTTTATTGAGCGAGCGAAGCGAGCGTCTCCTTTTGACTCTTTTGACACGGACCTCTGTTTTTTTTTTTTTTTTTTTTTTTATTTTTTTATTTTTTATTTTTTTACTTTTGGCTGCTATCTGGAGCAATAGAAGTCGCACCGTTTCACCTATCGATCTGAAATTTTGCACACATGTAAAGACAACCTTTTCTGTTTGCTGACCCAAATTTTTTTCGAAATCCATTGATTGGTTAAAATTTAAATAAACATCTCCTGATAGGCTGAAAAATGAAAATGGTCTTCGACAAATGTGATCAACCTTATATTTTGCATGGTCATTAAGACCAACATTGTCTCTTATTTTACAATTTTTCAGCCAAATCCTCCCATTGGTTAAAAATTAAAAAAATATTTCATGTGCTTTTTGAAATTTAAACCAGAACTGTATGACCGATCAACTTAAAAATTTGCATGGTCATTGGGTTCAACATTATCAGTATTTTTGACAATTTTCAGACTAAACTGTGTTTAAATTCAAAAGTTATTGACAGTTTACGGATATTTTGCGTGTTGGCTGTCATATTTCTCTAATTTCACATTTCACGGCATCTTCGAATCTTCAGTTCAAGGTTGTTAGAGCAGAAACTTTCAAACGTATATGAAACTGATGACCGTTTAAAACGAGATCCTGTGATTTTTGAAAATTAACAAGGAATCGTTCAATCCCAAAGGTTTAATCGATCAACTTAAGTTAAAAAATTGCGTGGTTATTGGGACCAATATTTTAGGAATTGGGACATTTTCGATAAACAGAATTTCGGTTCGAGGTGTTGCGCGTATCCGTGCTCGCTCATCAACGCGTTACTCAGAGCGTTTTCCTAGTTTTATACATTATCCTTTTACACAATTCCGTTACACTCAACTTCCGATAATTGTCAATTATTACTTCACTCTTCTCTTCCCTTATTCACAAACCCATCTTCCCATCTCGTCACTCCACTTATTAATGTTTAACTACACTTCCTCCCTAGTTTCTTCCCACACCATCACATCATCCGCATAAACTAATTTTCCAGTGACACTATAAAAGAATGTTAAATAATAACAATAATAATAATTTATAGTACTGCTTTCCTGCTGATAATCTGAGATGCTCATAATCTGAGATAATGTGTTCACTCGGTGGAGTTCTAGTGTGATACAAGTGCTCGGCCATGGATGTTCACATGTTCAATCTGATTGTATATTAGTAGCACTTTTTCATTTTTGCTTCATGCCTTGTTATTAAGGCACCGGTTATTTGGTACATCGGTAAACGATGAAATTTCCAATACGGTTGGAGACCAAACCCGTTAATCAATTGATCTCAAATTTTAATCATGATTAGATAAAAGACAAATGTTGGGTTTTCAATTGGCACATTTTTAAAATTAAATTTCATACGGCTCCCAGTGAGACAAGTAAATAGAAAATGTTTCACCAAAAATCATCTAATTATAACTAAGGCCCGAAATAACCAAAGTTAATCTGAGCCGGATGAACAAAATTTTGGACTAAATTGGCGGCACAGCCAGATACCTCAAAAAGATTGAAACAGTTGAATTTAATCCAAAAGTTAGTTAATCCGGCACAATTTAACTTTGGTTATTTCGGGCCTAACAAAGCATAAAATTAAAAATGTACAAAGGGATAACCCTAAATTTGTCTTTTATCTATAATCAGATTAAAATTTCAAATCATTTCCTCAACCCATTTTGTCTCCAATCGTATCCAAAAAAGTGTCTGCAACAATCGCTGCAACTATCGCCTGCAAAATCGCTCGCTCTTGCACCACCTTAATTGAGCGAGCGAAGCGAGCGTCTCCTTTTGGCTCTTTTGGCACGGACCTCTGTTTTTTTTTTTTTTTTTTATTTTTTTTTATTTTTGGCTGCTACCTGGAGCAATAGAAGTCGCACCGTTTCACCGATCGATCTGAAATTTTGCACACATGTAGAGACAACCTTTTCTGTTTGCTGACTCTAATTTTTTTTGAAATCCATTCATTGGTTAAAATTTAAATAAATATCTCCTGATAGGCTGAAAAATGAAAACGGTCTTCGATAAATCTCATCAAACTCATATTTTGCATAATCATTAAGACTAACATTGTCTCTTATTTTACAAATTTTCAGCCAAATCCTCCCATTGGTTAAAATTTAAAAAAATATTTCATGTGCTTTTTGAAATTTAAACCAGAACCGTTTGACCGATCAACTTAAAAATTTGCATGGTCATCGGGTCCAACATTATCTGTATTTTTGACAATTTTCAGACTAAACTGTGTTTAAATTCAAAAGTTATTGACAGTTTACGGATATTATGAGTGTTGGCTGTCATATTTCTCGAATTTCACATTTCACGGCATCTTCGAATCTTCACTTCTAAGGTTGTTAGAGCAGACACTTTCAAACGTATATTACGAAACTGATATGACCGTTTAAATATTTTTTGAACGAGATCCTGTGATTTTTGGAAATTAACAAGGAATCGTTCAATCATAAAGGTTCAATCGATCCACTTAAATCTTTGCGTGGTTATTGGAACCAATATTTTGAGAATTGTTGGAGATTTTCATACAAGTCTGTGGCAAAATTCAAGAATTATTGGCTTTTAAGGACATTTTCGATAAACAGAATTTCGGTTCGAGGTGTTGCGCGTATCCGTGCTCGCTCATCAACGCGTTACTCAGAGCGTTTTCCTAGTTAATAATTATATCCCCACGTTATAATGGTACTAACAAACTACCTGTGTATGTCACAGATTGGGGTACCGCGCACCACACAACTATCGAGTGCTACTCTCCAGACGACACCAACACTTCGCAAGTTATCGGCGATCTCCCGCCGGGTCGCACTTGTTACAACTGTGTGCCGATACTTCTCGGCAATTCTGCACTCACCGACACGACGTAGAGTGACAAGGAAATCTCTAGCTTGTTTCTTATGCTCTGTTCTCACTGATGTTTCAATCATGATTCAAAATCCCAAACATGATTGAAATACGTATCTGCAAACACAATTCAATCCAACTTGGTCATGATTTAAATAGTAACATTATCAAAATCTGAATTGTGATTGACATTTATAAAGTGGATTTGGTGTTAAGGGGATCCAGGTTTTTGGCATAAGAAACAGAATAAGTTGTATTAAATAATGAATGAGTGAAACCATACCAACACATAAAACTGGCACAGAGTCGTTGCCCCTTACTGTATGATGGAACTAGTATAGTTTCTTGATTGAGGTCAACTTTTACCACATTTGCTAACACAGGTAGACAAATTAACCGTTAAAATTTGAAAGTAAATTCCCTGTTTCAATCAGATTCAGATCATGGCTGAGGTGCATCTGAATTTTTACATGCATTACTTTAAATTACTCTTTTGCATTTCAATGAAGAATAATATGTAATAGTGAGGGATGTAAGCACAAAAACAGTGCAAAATGTGATACTAATTTTTCATTTAGCAGTCTTATAGGAAATTTTCCGCTCTTTCTTAATTTCGATATCCTCAAAAAATCGGGCGGCCATTTTGGGCTCCAGGGCTGTTCAAAGTGCCAAAAGGAGTGTATTTCAGTGAAATTATAATACTTTGGTCAATTTATTGTTCTTTTATAATAAACGATGTGTCAGGAAGGTACGATAAAAAAATAAAAATTCTAGGTCTAACCAAAGTTGTATTTATTCAAGAAATTAAAGATGTCGGCGGATAAGCTCTAAAATGCCAGTAATTTTCAGGGAATTCGTTTTTCAAGGTTGCAGTTGCTTATGTAGGTTAATATTATGGACCTTTATCTTAAATATTGATGGATCACGAAATTCACCATTTGGGGGGTGAGGGGTGGAGACCTAAATGTTTTGATATCAGTAAAATAAACGATAGTAGATAGGGACTAATAATTCCTTGCATACACTAATAAAATTGTACTCTGTTCGAAAAAAATCACAAGATCACAAAATTATGTCGCCATCTTGAATGAGACGCGATTATATTTAGTTCTTTTGTGCTCAGCAGTTAAAAAATCATGATAAATTAGCTGTTTTGGTCATCCCTTGTTCACTGCAAATGTATCGAGTCACCGCCTCCTGAACTAACATTACATGCTAAACTCCCTATCCTGGGACGTTTTTTCAATACAAGAATGCAATTTCAATGAGAACGGTTGGAGATACAGAAAATATGCAAATTACAAATTTAATTATTAGTATTAGGGCTATATTTTATGTCAAATAAACTTTTTCGTAGTGCTTATAAAACTTACTAAATTTTACGAAAAATGAAAAATAAACTCTTTTTATCCAAGATGGCGGCATAATTTTGAGTTCTCGTATTTTTTTTTGAAGAGAGCACATTTTCTTTAGTATGTGCAAGGAACCATTTTTCTCTAGCCAGTGTGGGCTATTGTACAGATATCGAAACCTTTAGGTCTCCACCCCCCACCCCCCAAAGGGTTAATTTCGTGACCCATTGATTTTTAAGTTAAAAGTACATAATATGAACCAACATAAACAACTGCAACCTTGAAGCACAAATTCCCTGAAAATGGCGGTTTATTTAGAGCTAACCCGCCGACATCTTTAATTTCTTGAATAAATACAACTTTGGTTAGACTTAGATTTTTTATTTTTTTATCGTACCTTCCTGACACATCGTTTATTATACAAGAACAATAAATTGACAAAAGTATTATAATTTCACTGAAATACACTCTTTTTGGTACTTTGGACAGCCCTGGAGCCCAAAATGGCCGCCCGATTTTTTGAGGATATCGAAATTATGAAAGAGCAGAAAATTTCCTATAAGACTGCCAAAGGAAAAATTAGTATCACATTTTGCACTATTTTGCCTAATGTATGTGCTAACAGCCCTCACTATAAGGGGCTCTTCTATGTGTCAAACTTTCATTAATTAATTAATGTGATTTTCAAATAATTCTCATAATATGTAAAATCCTGGATCCACTATGATGTAAGTCAGGGTAAGGGTTGAAGACCGATGTTATGAAATATTACTATTTACAATCCTTAAAGTTGGAGTGCCAGAGTGGGTTTGAAGTTTCTTTGGACACCCCTATATTTTTCTTACATTCTTATAATTTTATATGTTTTGTGAATATTAGGTAATATGTGCCAATTTTCACACTTACGATATTCACAGAAGTTCCTAATGGTTGAATGAATTGATGGTAGGTATCAAATTAGCCACTGGACTAAAGGCAACACCTCACTAAATACAAATAAAAAATAAAGAAATAACATCAACATTTATGGGAATCGGCATCTAAATCTAATTACGAAATAAAAAAGTGTTAAGTTTTCGTTCTATACGACACATTACATCAATAATTGAATTATGAAAAGTTTTATAACAAAGTTTTATCATTGACTACTGCTCAGTATGGGACTCGTGACTGCTATAGCTGCAGCACTGAATACTTCCGCCGATGTCTGAGGCCGCACTACAAACCACGATTCTGGCAATATAAAGACATTATTATTAATTTTGTTCAATGCTACAACATGCCTTCATATTTATAACATAGGCCTAAATTAAGCTTATTGTTGTGCTGCGTCAGCTTTCCGTGCAATCTTTCCAAATGTAAGACGATCTCAGCCGGACGAGTGAAGATTGACCTTGGTCTGTACGTAGAATAGAATAGAATAGAATAGAATAGTGATTTATTTACAACTTAAGAATTACATGTAACTTTGGTAATACACACAGTCAATGGCAGAACCTATGCTATAAGTTTACATTTCCGGTGGTTGCAATACAGAATTAATATATTATAATATTATTTGTTAACTTGTATCTAAAAGTTAAACATAATGATAATTTACTGTAGTCTAAGTACTAAGGCCGGGTAGGACCAACTCTGGATTAAGTTAACTCTCGAGGGTTAACCAATGAAACAAGTTGGCGCGAATTCCATAGCCAATAAGATTCACTAATTTCCACTATTCATCGAGAGTTAACTTAATCCAGAGTTGGTCCTACTAAAACACAAGGCAAGAATATTTGTAAAATATATTTTATTCAATCATTTATTCCAAATATTTGTAACATTTTAATTGAATTGCAACTCATAATATCTGCTATCTCATAATATCTGCGTAAGAACGGGGCGGTTCCGTTTGTCACTAGACATCGACGACAGATGACTGGCCAGTCGCATGTCCCCACCCCCAGTGTACGTCAATGGTTTTATATTGTATTTTATCTTTAGAATTGAGCTGAAATAATAAGTAATTTAGCAGATATTATGAGTTGCAATTCAATTAAAATGTTACAAATATTTGGAATAAATGATTGAATAAAATATATTTTACAAATATTCTTGCCTTGTGTTTTAGTACCTAATTCAAAAGCTAGTTGTATGTTTGTTTGAAGTGAATAATGTGAACCCTTCCCATCCATTAAAGAATGGGTTGCAAAATGGCTCAGGCACTGACTTGCCTTATGGAGGTCCCGGGTTCAATTCCCGTTGGTTATTTAAATTTAGCTAAGCTAAATGTATGTTGATTTCATCTTCTAGCTAACCCCAACTAGAAGTTGAAAGAAACCTGTTAACCCCAACAAGAACTTACAAACATCTAACATAACTATTATGTATGAGGGTGACATTATAACAGTGTAATGCAACTTGGTAGAAAAAATTTTGAATCTGGATTTCGTCTTGTGAATGGAAAATCTGTCATTTCTCAACTATGCTCTTAAGCTCAAATAAAGACTCCCAACAATATATAATGCTGAACTCTTGTAATTTCACATATTTTTCGCTCATATTGCATGAAATTGTGCAATTATATGTGCTGAATCAGAAAAAAAATCGTTGGTACTTTAGATGAATTACTGTTGCTTGGAGAACTTGAATATACATTATCATAATAGTGAGGGATGTAAGCACAAAAATAGTGCAAAATTTGATACTAATTTTTCCTTTGGTAGTCTTATGCTGGCTTTCCATGCTCCGTTATTTTCCGTCAACGTCCGACACCGTCCGACGAAAACGACCACGTGGCCCGTCTCGACCAATCAGAGCCATCCCCAAAAATCTTGGACGGCGAGGGATTGGTCGAGACGGGCCACGTGGTCGTTTTCGTCGGACGGTGTCGGACGTTGACGGAAGATGACGGATCATGGAAAGCCAGCTTTATAGGAAATATTCCGTTTTTTCACAATTTCGATATCCTCAAAAAATTGGGCGGCCATTTTGGGCTGTCCAAAGTGCCAAAAGGAGTGTATTTCAGTGAAATTATAATACTTTTGTCAATTTATTGTTTTTGTATGATAAACGGTGTTACAGGAAGGTACGATAAAAAAAAAAAAATTCTAAGTATAATAAAAGTTGTATTTATTCAAGAAATTAAAGATGTCGGCGGGTATGCTCTAAAATTACCACCATTTTCAGGGAATTTGTGCTTCAAGGTTGCAGTTGCTTATGTAGGTTCATATTATGGACTCTTAACTTAAAAATCAATGGGTCACGAAATTATCTCTTTGGGGAGTGGGGGGTGGAGACCTAAAGGTTTCAATATAGGTACAATAGCCCACACGCCCACACTAGCTAGAGAAAAATGGTTCCTTGCATATCCTTAAGAAAATGTGCTCTCTTCAAAAAAAAAACGAGAACACAAAATTATGCCGCCATCTTGGATATAACGAGTTTATTTTTAATTTTTGTAAAATTTAGTAAGTTTTATAAGCACTAAGAAAAAGTTTATTTGACATAAAATATAGCTCTATTACTAATAATTAAATTTGTAATTTGCATATTTTATGTATCTCCAACCGATATCATTGAAATTGCATTCTTGTATTGAAAAAATGTCCAAATATAGGGATTTTAGCATGTAATGTTAGTTCAGGAGGCGGTGACTCGATACTTTTGCAGTGAACAAGGGATGACCAAAAATAGCAAATTTAGTATGATTTTTGAACTGCTGAGCGCAAAAGAACGAAATATAAACGTGTCTCATTCAATATGGCGACATAATTTTGGGATCTTGGGATTTTTTTCGAACAGAGCACAATTTCATTGGTGTATGCAGGAAGTTATTTGTCTCTATCTACTGTCGTTTATTTTACAGATATCGAAACGTTTAGGTCTCTACCCCCCACCCCCCAAAGGGCTAATTTCGTGACCCATTGATTTTTAAGTTAAGGCCATTATAGTGAGGTCACGGGGTTCCCACAGCCAATCAGCGATCAGCGATTTATATCATTGTTTATATTTTCCTAAATAGGGGGCGAAGGGGTTATTTTCTCTTTCCATATGTGATTATATGACTCACGTGACCAATTCCCCCCCTCTACTCCTTCTATAAAAGCAAGAAACGTCTGTTTTTAATCTCAGTCGCTCGCAGTTAGCCACTGAAAGAGTACCTCTGTGACAGTTTTGAAACCAGAACACTTTATCGTCAATGTTTTGAATTCATGCTTATTTATGACCTTTTCTTCGAAAGCTGAGCCTCGCCTCGGCTGGAGCCGGCAGTCGAGTCGAGAATGCAATGTTGCAATTTTGTCACTCAGCAGCGAAGTAATGTGCCCGAGGCAATCTTTATTACCACTCCACGCATGATGGTGATCTTATAAATATTTTTTAAAGAGGGTCATATATTGAGTAAATTAACAATTGTTCTGGGCACTGTTGAGTGGGGGTTTAGGGTAAAAGGATTGATTTTTGTGATTATATTTTATAAATTAAGATGAAAGAAAAATATTAGTTATTCTGATTACATAATTGGAAATGGGACACAAATAAACTACGCCTTAGCCTCTTTTGAAACACTTCCTCCTCTCATTACCTATCCAAGTTTTGACTTTCTTTAGGTATACAATTACGTACAACTAGGAAAACGCTCAGTGTAACGCGTTGATGAGCGAGCACAGAACATGCAACATCCCCATAGTAACGATGCACGACACGGCACAAGACGATTTTCTCTGCAATTTTTCAATCTCCATAATACTCTGGATGAATAACAGATCCATTGTGTCGTGAAGTCTTACCTACATACCTTCTCCAGAAATCTCTTGTGACATCCCATACTAAACTCGTAAAATTACAATTAATACTTGACTGATTGGGCTTACAATATGTAAAATTTAATATTAAGTTGGTCTTGATCACCATGCAAAATTTGAACTTAATGTGAACATTTTTATTGTCGACCAATCAGAAGACATTATTTAAACTATAACCAATTAGAGGATTTGGCCTTCGTACTGCATCCGATTTTATGCGCTAGCTCAAAAATGCTTTCATTTTACTGTACATTAGCTTGGCTGCTCTACAGGCCTTGCCTTGGAGCAGAAGCTTAAAGAAGGCAGGGATGACAATTTAGTATACATTTTTCAAGATTATGGAATAAAATGACCTTAAAATGACAAAACTTTTGAAAATAACGACAGATTAGACTGAAAATTGGCAAAAATATCTAAAATGTTGGTACCAATGACCACGCGAAGTTTCAAGTTGATCGGTCAATCTGTTCTAGTTTAAATGTCAAAAATCACATGAAAAATGGTTTTAAATTTGAACCAATAGGAGGATTTGGCTGAAACTTTTTATGATTGGGTACAATGTTGGTTGCAATGTTTTTGCTAAATTTCAAATAGATCGAAGCACCCAATCGAAAGATAATTTTTTTTAATTTGAACCAATCACGGGAGCCCATTCAAAAACGATCCCAGGGACCGCATAGATTACGTTAGTATGGTACAAAATTTCAGATCGATTGCTTGAGCGGTTTGACCTGGGCTGTGACCACAAAAAAAAAAAAAAAAAAAAAAAAAAAACACACAGAGAAAGTGCCATAAGAGTACCGTGGTGACGCTCGCTACGCTCGCTCAATTATGGAACGTATTCTATAAAGGATGTAATGTAAGCTGCAACAAAATAATACTCACTTAGCTCGCAAAATACAAAGAAGCCTAATTTGGGGCCATTTATTAAATCCAGGATTTATCGTCCATTTGTTTTATAAGATGAATTTTACACAATTTACGTTGTCCTAATTACTGTCTGGTTATGCTTCACAAATTAAAGGATTGAACGCATGGCCCCGCAAATAACATAAAAACAATGTCTTCTTTGAAAAATACTATATTCATTATAATTATGACGTCGGTACCAACAAAATTAAATGTATACCCATCACACCACTTATTACTTACTGTAATTAGTCTTGATGTCATTAATATTTGCTAATTATTATGTCACAGTCACCAGTATGAACTCAGCCAAAGAAAGATTTCACCGCTATTTTCATGCGACGGAACTTCTGCGACCAAGGAATCTCACTAGTCCCGGCAGATACCATCCCTACAAACACTGGGCGGCCCGGGCTTCTGCCCATCTAGCGCCCAAGTGGGACGTCCCGGGCGGGAACTACTAGGGCATGCCCTGGGCCTGCCCAACGGAGCCCAACCGATCCGTTTTATCTGGCTGTAAAATTTCTAGGAACGTCCCGTCTTGGTCCCGCCCGGGAATGGCTAGGGACGGCCCGCGCGGGCGCTACGACTGTTTGAATTTGAGCTGCTCTAATGACTTATTTTTTTCATATTTATAACTTCATTTCTATAATAATTACATCTACATTTCACATGGATATATTGATTTAAGAATAAATATGTTTACAATTCCAAAGCAAAGTATTCATACCATTTTAAACGTTATTAGTAAAGTTTCTTTTATGAACTCGGCAGTCGGCCATCTTCGTGAATCAACTTGTTTCCATTCTCCCTTCTTCATTTCAAACGCGGCGTTTGACGTTTGTTGATATTTTACAGAGTGTCATGAGTGTGTAGTTTACGTCCTTTTGAGTGATTTTGAATGTGATTTCAATTATTATCTGTGTCCGTGAATGCAGTGTTCACTGCTGAATAGTTTGTCTCAGTTCAAACCATTTAATGTGACACAAATCGTGAAATAATTACAGTTTTGTTGTGCCTCTTTTGCTTGGATTTTCATCACAGAGCCATACAACCCATTAAAGGTGAGTCTTCATCACAACTACCTACATAAGTATCCAGGCATTAATCGTTGATACTTTAGTTTTGTATGCTGGGGATACTAATAAACCAATAGGTAGTGTGACCAATGTTCAGTAAACATTAACCTCACATGTAAATTTTTGAAATGTAGCAATTTATGCAAAGTAAAATTTCCAACTAGGTAGTTTAGGTATTTATAAAATAAATAAAGTAGGTAAACAGTTTGCTTGGCGTGGTAGTCTATACATATCAGTGGTAGTAGTCAGTAGGAAACCCTACCTGTAGGTACCTAGTACGTACCTCCGCCTATTTTGGGAATATTTTCACCTCTACATTAACCAATAACCATCCCACATACCTACCAAGGTACCTACTGCAGTTTTAATAATGTTACTTGTTAAAGGTGAATCTACTCTGGAAGAAAATAGGCTATTAAGATATTGAACTCCAGAAACAAAGCGCGTATTCGTCCTGCGAGCGAACCAAGCTGTATCGTCAAACCGAGCCGAAACATTAAGAACCGAACCGAGCAGAGTGGTAAATATTTTCATTATTTTTAATTATTTAACTTTATCAAGGATTTTAGATATACATCAATTATTTTTGTTTATGTAGGTACCTTACAAGGCCAATAACAAACATTTTTGCTGTGATCCGAAAGTAAAAATTATGTTGCATGGAAATTACATTCTTGTCGGAGGTAGTAGATACATACATTGAATGGTGGTCCCGCTTCATTCAAATACGTAGTAAAATTTTTGAGATTGAATGTTGTCATCCAAAAAAATAAACCGCACCTTTTGAATTTCCTCCAACGCGCCGGTGGTAAGAGAGCAGCCATTCCATGCGAATGCAGACATATTATGCCACATAATACATGATGACTGCTGAATTATTAAATGTAAATAAATCAGCATGTTTTTATATTAAATTCATGGTATTTTCTTGCTGATTCCAAATATGTAATCAGTTTTTTTTTAAGTTTGAATAGTTATTTTGTTATCAGTAAAATTGTGGGACCGCATTTAAATTTAAATTTCGTGTCGAACCATGTAAATTACATAAAAAATTTAGAAGGCTGCACAATGATCCTAGAACTATTTTTATTTTGATGAATAAGATGCTGAACATAGCATCTTACACCCGTACACCCGTAACACGGAATGGCTGAGAGGAAATTAATTTGAGTTGCTAACTTTCACCTTACTTTTTGTAGGTTCTACAGATTCACCGTGAACTTGCCCTGCTCTTATTCTAGAGTCGATTTAATTGCCTACCTACTTCAATTAAAAAGTAAATTTACTTCTTGGCAAATTAGCGAGAATTCTGAAGATGCACAGGACTTGGGACTTCATCGAGTTAATGGATTAAATGTTACCTACCCTACAGATGTAATGATTCAGAACTCTCTGATGGTAAGCCACATTTTAGTATTTTATATGTGTAGTATTTCCTCTAACCTTACCTATAAATCACATTTATGCAATATAGAATGTTTCAAATTTTTATTGGGGTTTTAAATAAATAGTGTACCTAATGGTAATAATTGTACCTCAAGTGATTATTGTGGCAGGTCACACAACACAAAAGTGATTTTTGTATTATTCATTGCCAAGAAGTTTATCCTATCAATTTACAAATTCTTCATTGAATCTATCTTTCTTTTTTTTAGGGATCACTCTGTGCCAAAAATTCAATTTTTAAAATTTTTGTAAAGACTGTTATTTGCAGCTATCTGCTATTGCAGTTATTTACATAAATAGTTCTTGTGTAGTAGGTAGAAACTATTTGCTAGGCAGCCTCATGCTCAAAAGAAGTTGCATCCACGTAGATTGCGGATGTCAGTCCTCGACACCGTAAGACCGTGTGCTAATAATTTATGGATGGAATCCAGTATCTGGCCATTAAATCGGAAAATTCTTTTGAGCATAGCATAATAATAGTGTTAAATATTGACAAAATTAACAAGATCTTACTGATAACAAGATCTTGTAAATGTTGGACTTTCATTGGTCTGACCGAATAAAAATTTACACAAAAAATAAAAAACACTTCTAACAATACGCTGCATGATCTTGCTAAACTTTTCAAGATCTTGTATAAATCTTGTTTAGGTTAGAATCTGTACCTACAATAATAAATAATTGCAAATATCTTGCGAACATTATTAGTACAAGGTACATTACCTAAATACTCTGCAATTTTATTTTTTCAGATGAAAGAAATACGTATTCAATAGCATTCATTTTCTTGAAAAACTGAAGATGAAAAATTGTGCCAACATATCCGTGAGTGAAGTAAAATCCGAATTGTGTCTTGTCGATAAAGAGACAGCGTGCCAGACTCACTGCCAGGTAGTACCTACCTCAGAATGTTTTGATACTATGTGACGTGTGAAGGTTGAAGGACATTTAAAAATTTTAAGTGATGTGGTAGTATAATCTTTTACAATAATATACGTTTATATTATATGAAACTGTTTTTTTTTTAATTTTCGTGTGTTTTCCTGCTCTTTATTATTCCTAAAATTCAATTGCAGTGAATCTCCTATGTGTAGCATTTTATTTTTTGTAATTTATCAAAACAATATAGTACCTAAGTAAGTAGGGAAGAGTACATGAAAAATTTATTATTGAAACGATTCAATCGTCCTGTGGGAGATTATCAAAAAATAATTGCTAATTTCAAAATCCAACAACTGATTCATAAACAAAAATTATGGATCTTTTTATCCTTCTTCATTTTTTTATGAATAAGGTAGGTAATACTTAAGTCTCTAGAAATTTTGTTCCAGTAAGTTTTTAAATATCAACGCAAATAATTACTGACATTTGTCACCCGCGAAATGTTAAAAATTAATTCATGCAAATGAAATTCAATTATAATGGGACTTTTGGCGGGAAAAACGACGTATTACAAGAATCCACTTACACTAATGTGTTACCATTGTGGATCATCTGTCAATTTTCTGTAAATTTTCCTGTTAAAAGTAATCAAACTTTGTAAATTCATTCCTTGAAAACTATTCATCCCACAGCAAAAATAAAATCACATCTGTGTTCAGCAACATAATCAACTTTCATAAAATAAGGGTCTATTATTCTGAAATCTGAATTTCACGAGACTTCCCCATTATGTGACAGTCAAGTTGAGGATTTCAAATGATCCCAAAATATTTCCTCCAAATAAAAATGCGTTAAAAATAAAAACAGTAGGAGGTACCTTAGGTAATGTGTCAGGTCAGTGGAACAGCTTTCAAACAATAGGGAAACATGGCGAGATAAAATAACTTCCAATAACCACTGATTAACTTTATAAATTAGGTACCGGCTATTTTTTTTTTTTATTAATATTTGACCATTTAAGGTGATACTAGCGCTCGGCCGTTTTAGAAAATTTAGAGAGAAATATTGTTTCATAAGCGAGTGTAACTTTTACAGGATGTTCACATGACCACTCTGATTGCATATTAGTAGCACTTTTTCATTTTTGCATATTGCATCGTTAATTAGGCGCCGGTTATTCAACAAAACCGCGCAAAACTATGAAATTTGCGATACGATTGGAGACCAAACCCGAAAACCAATTGATCTCAAATTTTAATCATGATTAGATGAAAGACAAACTTAGGGTTATCACTTGGCACATTTTTGAAATTTAATTTTATACGGCGGCCAGGGAGACAAGAAAACAGCTAATTTTTCACCAAAAAGCCACTAATTATTACTAATCAACGAAACAAAAAATTAAAAATGTACCAAGGGATAACCCTAAGTTTGTCTTTAATCTAATCACGATTAAAATTTAAAATAATTTGGTCTACCCGTTTCGTCTCCAATCGTATCGCAAAAAGTGTCTACAAAAAGCAGCAAAATCGCTAGCGCTTGCAGCACCTTAAATGCATTTCTAATGTGTTTGAGTAGGTACCTACTGTTCTTCTAGTTGACATAACAAATTACAACTGTTGTGAAATATTCCGTGAACTGTGAACTAATACATTGACCCTGGAAGAAAATACCTGGATTATTTTTTCGTATGGCAACGCCCACTCTCCGAAATTGTGAAAAAATCCCGTTTCTCGTGTCACTCACGTTTGCAATTAATTATGTCTTAATGAAACGTATTTTTTCCAGGTACATTCGCATTCAAAATTAGTGCCTATATGCACGTGTCTGGATCAGAGGCACGTTTTGTAGGTACTGCATTTTGAATGAGAGTGTACCTAGCAAGCTAGCACGTGACCGTTATGGAATGTGCGTAGGGGGAGGGGGCTACAAAGCGAGCAGCTGCTCCCGCGCGGGCCGCCCGGGCGGGGGCCAGGGCCGGCCTATGCCTCCCGCGCGGGCCGCCCGGGAGGGTCCAGGGACGGCCCATACCTCCCGCGCGGGCGTCATGGGACGGCCCAGGCCGCCGCCCGGGCTTATTCCCAGTGGCAGGCCCCGGGAGTCTCACTCCATGCTAATCACCCATAAGACGGGAGGTCCCTGGGCAGGCCCGTACGCCCATCTGGGACGGCCTAGGACGCGTCCAGGGACCTCCCAGTGTTTGTAGGGATCCTTGTCGCCGCGAGATAAGAAGCTTGTAATCGGTCAACATTTCCACGCACACATTTTTTTGTACCTATCTCATTCTCTCGTAAAACCAAACCAAAAAGGTTACTGTCCTCAACTTATTTACGGGTTTTATTTCAAAATAGCTGACAGAAGTCCATGAACATACCTGCAGAATGTAGAAACAACGAATTGTAATTGTTGGGGTAGATACCCCAAAACTCTACTTGACTCTACTTAACAGGACACACGATTATATCTTCATCTATAGAATATTTAAATGAGCTCGTTCCCTTGCGGTCACCTCTCCTTGCATTTGTGATTGGGACCATTGTTTCGCTCATGTAATATAGACCAGAAAAAACACTCCGTGTAAAAATACCAGCCAAGTCTCTTTAACTATAAAAAAAATAGAAGAAATCTAAAAATTCAGCACTGAAAAGGAGTGATATCAAAAAAGGAGCCAAGTCAACGAATTTTCCAAATTTTAATCGTACCATTGAAATAAAAATATCAACCCCCGAGAAATACTTAAAAAAAGGACTTGGCGCATCGTTTTTTTAAAGACACTTTTCTATCCTAAAAGTATAGGAAGAACTCTACAAGTATATTTTCCTGAGTATATCACATTCATTATCGACGAATCATACTACGTTTTAATATAACTAGTACTCTTACCTACTGGCAGTTTTGGTATTTTGTCAATATTCAGAGGAAATAAACGGATAAACGAATAACGAATAAACGGAAGCGGCCTATAGTCTATTCGTTATTGCCACTATTTCTAGGGTCATATTAATCAATCATACTTCTCAATATCGTGACTGAGGGAAATAGCGAAAGCGCTCATTACAAGAAGGCCGTCAATGAGATTTGTATAAGTGACTAGTGCACTGAGCCATGCTGCTCAAATAATTACTGACTAGATTTTTATCTAAAGTAATACGTTATGTAATTTATGAATTTTTTTGGTATAAAATGTTAATTAATAGCAATTAATTACACGGCGAGAAGGTTCAAAGTATAATGCTGTAGTAGGTATGTTGATGTACCCACAAAACTATAGGTACCTACCAATCACAAACACAACTGTTCTGTATTTATTGCTTGTAAGACAATGCTATGTTTTTTTGCGTACTTATATTTAAATTTAAAATATTTTACAGAATGTTCAATATTTAATTTGAAAGTTTTGTCCCAATTTTTCTAGGCATTTCTGAACTACGTAGTATGTGAGTGGCATAAGCTTAAGAATAGAAAAATGTCTTTAAAAAAACGATGCGCCAAGTCCTTTTTTTAAGTATTTCTCGGGGGTTGATATTTTTATTTCAATGGTACGATTAAAATTTGGAAAATTCGTTGACTTGGCTCCTTTTTTGATATCACTCCTTTTCAGTGCTGAATTTTTAGATTTCTTCTATTTTTTTTTATAGTTAAAGAGACTTGGCTGGTATTTTTACACGGAGTGTTTTTTCTGGGATATCACTTCTTTTGTTAGTTTATTCATACAGCTTGTAGCACATGTCCGAGCAGGGACTAATTTCTTTAAAAAAATACGCCTCAACCGATTTGGTTACTATGAAAAGTTGCGTTTGGTATAAGATGAAAATGATTATCCAAGAAGAATAGCTTAAGTTTCGTTATAATCGATCCAGCCGTTTTCGATACATGACGTCACTTCCGGTTTTGAAATAGCGGCCGAATTCCGGTATAGGTAATAAGAAAACAATCTAGTTTTATCTAGTTGATACCTTCATGAACGACCATCTGAATTCCTAATCCCTATATTTCCGTAAAATCGGTCATGCCGTTTGTAATATATGACGTCACTTCCGGTTTCATTTAGTGGTTCCTGCCGCCATTTCCGGTACCATTAATTTATTTATTCATTTTTCACAATTGATTTTTCAAATAAATAGCAGAATGAATACGCAGGAGCTAGTTCAGTTGCAATCGGTACAGGCGTTTTAGATATATGACGTCACTTCCGGTTTCAGGAATGGCGGCCGAGAACACTGCTACCTTGAATATATAAATTGTATTGTCTATGTTACAATGTAAGTTAATTATGTACGTATTTTAAGTATAATTTGTTGAAATAAGTTAAATATTGCGTATTTATGACGTCACTTCCGGTTTAGAAAATAAGAAAATAATATTTTTTTATTGATACTTCATATAGATGACCATCTAAATCGAATGGCGCTAATTTCGTTCTAATCGGTCCAGACGTTTTTGAGTTATGACGTCACTTCCGGTTTCAAAATGGCGGCTTCCGGTTGGTTTTATAAAAGGCACCTCAGACGCCAAAAGTGCACATGTGGTAAAAATTTCAGGTCGATCGGTTCAGCCGTTTAGGCTGTGGCGGTGATAGCGACGTTTCGTGATATCATCAGAATCATCATCATCTTCAGAATCAGAAAGTGGTGTAATTTCACTGTTTTCTCGGTCCTCTAGCGCGCAAATGGCATAACCTATTGTTCCCAAATTTGGTATATGTAGTGGGGTGGGCCATAGCTCGAAATTAAGATATTTCGCAACAATGTGAGATTTACCAATTTTGAGATCCAGTAGGCCGAAAATGCCATGTTGTTGCTTACAGTAAAAGTGTTTGGTCTGCTCCTCAGTTTATTAGGCATTTACGGTATGTTGAGTGACTGTGAGTGTATAGTACGACTTGGCTGGGTGGAGCGACCGCTCCACTAGATCATTATAAATTACTGTAAAGAATCACACGTTATAAAGCCAGCGATAAATGTAGGTGTACCCTACCTAGATGTTCACGATTGAAAATATATTTTGTTACAAATGCAGTTCCCTCTCTAAAGTCAACAATATAATATTATAAACATAAAACATCAGGAAGTTTATCCGTGTACTGCACAAGGAATGACAAAAGGACAGCACTGTAGCAATCAAGGGAACAATCACTAATGTTGATACAACATTAGTATCAAATAGCATTCATTACGTTCTATTTCAAGTATATCTTTATTTTGTCCACGAGCATATATAAAACATTACGGTATAGTGATCCTTAAAAACAAGCAAAGTAAACCATTCGACTCAGGAAAAATAAAATTACAATATCAAAAAACTAAAAGAATACAATGATAAGTGATAACATGAATTATCAGGTATGAATAAATTCAAAATCATTAGTATAGGCCTTGAGTATGAAGGTAATGCCGTGCAGTGTTCTCGTGTTTTAGTTATTTTCAACTGACACAACATCACACATCCAGAAGTAAGCTACCACAATATCAATAATGTACTTAATTTTGTTTTGATATGGAAACAATAAAAAATCTTCCTTCGATGAAAATACTGTAACTGTAAAGACATTTCAATTTATAAGATATGGAAATTACCTTTGGTGTATGGCTTTATTATAATATACACCCAATGGTCTAATTGGTTTTGTTACAAAATAAAACACTTGCCCCATGTCAATGGATGGGGTGGGGGTCTGGGGGGAGGGCCCCCAACACCATGCGGGGGGTCCGGGGCGAACAGCCCTAGGTCAGAAATGAATTTGGTGCATTTCCACGCGATTTTTACGCTATTTATGTCTATTTTTTCTCGACAAATAGCCAATAAACAAAATCTCTGGACATGATATTATTTTAGGTACATAGTACATACTGTTTTTAAATCTCTCATGGGTGTATGGTGAAGTGGACAAATTAGCCATAGGAGGTTGAAACTATTAATATACCCCCATGGAGAATGCCATTGCCCCCCCGCCCCCCAATTCGACACTGAATACACCTGAATTAATCATTGATACTTGGAAGAAAAGACATAAATTGATTATGGTCGGTTTAATTATGAACTTTCTCAGCGCAGGAACCTAAATTCTCAATATTCCAATTCCATTAGTGCCACAAAATATTTGTTGCTATCTATTATGCACTCTACATATCCCAGGGGCGAGGTACAAATCACTCAACAAATGATAAAACGGTATTTGAAAGAAATGGATTGGCTAAAAAAATGTTACAGCATCGTCCGATGAAGTCTATGCTAACTCATCATCTACCTCTAGTAGGTGAGCTCTGATGTCATTGATAATAACAAGGATTGGTTGTCAAGGAACATGACCAGCAGCCAATCGGTTTCGTTCAAATACCGTTTAATGATTTGTTGGGTGTACATGAAAATAATTCATATTTATAAAGGCTTTTCGGTTTCGTGCAATTTTGAATAATGTTAGGACACGAGTTGCTAGGAATACATGGCATGAATCATTCTTGTTGAGCGAGCGTCACCACGGTACTTTCAGAGGTAACCTGTGAAATAAAAACGCGCACCCCGACTGGGAATCGAACATGCAAATCAAATTTGCATGGCAATCAAGACCAATATTTTCTAATATTTTAAGAATGGTCAGCCCAATTACTGGCGTTACTTCGATGTTGCAGCCCCCCACATTCGCGGGGGGGGGGGGGGAGGGGGGGGGCTAGGGGACACTAAAATTTGGATTGAATGGAATACCATAAATATAACAAAAATCGATAAGAGTGTACGATTCACTAAAATTTCCATTATTATCAAATATCGATACACGATGGTAATGATGATAATAGTAATTTTATGAATTTAAATGATCAAACAGACCATAAGTTGTGATAAAATCGCGTTAAAATGCACTTAATTCTATAGTGAAATTCGACATTTTTCCGGGCCTGCGCGAGACTCAAATTGGACCTATGGATTTTATAAAATTGAAAATGTGTCATAACGTATTTAAAAATTAACCCAAAAAGATGCACATATTATAACCGATTTTTACGGTATAGTCAATAAATAAGAAGGTTAGAAGGGCCCTGAAAGATATCTTGCGGGGGGCCGAAATCTGGAAGGTACAGGCGCGTAGGAAGGGGGGGGGGGGAGTGGGGGTCAATGACCCCCCCACTTTTCATCTTGACACCCCCAGATATCACCCCCACATATACAAAAATGTTGATAAAGAGATCCAAAAATGCACAGATTTGCTCCATTATGAGGTTGAATTCTCAAAATTTTCCCAAGTTTTGCAAAACTAATTGAACAGAGGTATTATCCAATGAGACAATAAATCATTTACAAATGAGTTCTTGTCCAACATGATTATCCTCATGATTGAGGATCATCCTATCATCGTATGATACCAAAACATATACAGATTTTTCTTATTGCTTATTGGTTATTGCAACCGTTTTCAAAGGAATTCCAAAATCGATTCATAACGATTCTCTTTTACTAGAAATTCAAAAAATTCTCTGCGGGGCCATTAGGGATTTAATCGAATAACAAAATGTACAGATTGTTATGCATTTTGTCTCAAGTTTCCCAAGAATATTGCATATCATACATTTTAAATTTCTTTGAAAAGGATGCCAAAATAGCTTCAAATTTATTCTTTTGTATCAAAAACTGAAAAAATTCCCTGCGGGGCCAATGGGGATTCTATAAAAACAAATAGTTACTTACAGATTATATTTCATTTGTCGTTTCCAAAGGATATTGCATTTCATAAATTTTAAATTTCTTTGAAAAGTATGCCAAAATAGCTTTAAACTCGATTATTTTATATCAAAAACCCAAAAAATTCCCTGCGGGGCCAATGGGTATTCTCTAAAACAAATAGCTACAAATTATATTACATTTGTCTAAATTTTCCACAGAATATTGCATTTCACACATTGTACATTTCTTTGAAAAGTATGCGAAAATAGCTTCAAATTCGATTCTTTTGTATCAAAAATTCAAAAAAAGCCCTGCGGGGCAATTTGGGGTGCGGGCCCCCAGACACCCTTGTAACGGCGACTACTTTCCTCACATTCATTGATCCCGATAATGTGGACCCCCCCACTCAAAATGAAGTTCCTACGCGCCTGGGAAGGTACGCCACTTAGCCCAATCGGTAAAGAGTTTATCTGTTTATAAGAAATGACATCTCGGTTTCGCCTTCTTTAAATAGGCACAATTTGAATATTCGTTGAATGCTTTTTATTCTGTGAGGCTAACTGGAATTGAATTCTGATCTGAATGGAACGACATAGGTAACTTATCTTCATACAAAAAATGGTTAATTGTATTAAAACACACGATTCTTAGAGTCAAGTAGGTAATGATGTATTACATGAAAACATTGTAGTGTTGGCGCGCCTGCGCTAGGTCTTTAGAAGGGGCTGGAGTTCTATCATCAAGATGGCGACCAGCCTCGTTACTATGTATTTACCGTCATAATAAACACGCTATAAAAGTATATTGTTGTACGTGTATTCCTTACCAGTGTTCACGTTGAGGAGTAACACCACATGGTGTCAGCCAGGAGTAAAACTCGCGTCAAGATTTCAATCGGTTCACGTATATTTTGTCTAAAATAAGTGACGATGGCTGGCGGAAAAGACGGAAGGGAGCAACAAGCATCTACGCACCAGAGTTCAGCGGGATCGCAAAGCAGCAGTGGTACCAACTCAGATATGACCGCGCGTGAAAGTCACTATGGTTCTTACCAACTTCAACCTCCGTCACATTTCGATTTCTCGGAACCAATGTCATGGCCAAAATGGATTCGTCGTTACGACAGGTTTCGAATTTCGACAGGATTGGATACAGAACCACAAGTAAAGCAAGTTCACAGTTTAATTTATTGCATGGGTGATGATGCAGAAGACATTCTAGCATCACTGCAATTATCAACAGATGAGGGAAATTGTTATGCAACTGTTGTAGACAGATTGCAGTCACACTTCATCAAGAGACGCAACGTGATTTTTGAAAGGGCCAAATTTCACCAACGTGTGCAAGAGCCTGAAGAATCAGCTGTAATGTTTATTACTGCGTTATATTCACTAGTGAAACACTGTGGATATGGTGAGCTACAAGAAGAGATGATCCGTGACAGGTTAGTGGTCGGATTAAGAGACGTCAAGCTGTCAGAATCATTACAAATGGATTCAGAGCTGACTTTACAAAAAGCTATTGACCGAATTCGTGTCAACGAAGACATCAAGGGGCAGCAGAAGGTTCTCCGAGGCTTCCAGTCAGACGGTCAAGCTAATGTCGATGCATTCAAGGGTGCAGTGAAGAAGAAAGAGTCATCAGCTGCTAAGAATGATCAAGGTCAGAAGTTTAATTATTCAAAGCATGCAAGTCAAGAGAAATGTGGTCGATGCGGTCGCGCGAGACATCCACTCAAGGATTGTCCGGCCAGGAATGTAAAATGCCGATCGTGCAACATTCAAGGACACTTCCAACAGCATTGTCGAAGCAGGAAGTCAGGTCAGTCAAATCTTCGAGAAGTTCAAGTCAATGCAAACCCAGATGAAGTCTTTCTAGGGGTAGTTGATACTTCAGAATACAATGAAGCATGGCACGTCACAGTGGCTGTTAACCACAAGCCTGTAAAGTTTAAAATTGACACAGGTGCGGACGTCACCGTAATTTCAGAAAGAGAATACAATGCTAAATTCTCTACGCAGAAGCTGTTTCCTGCCACGAAGCGATTAATAGGACCAGGTCGAGCTGAGTTGCAGGTCAAAGGTCAGTTCCGAGCATCGATGAAATTCAGAGAGAAGACGTCGGTCCAGGATGTTTTCGTCGTAAGCAAGATGGATGACGCTTTGCTGGGTAGACCGGCAATTTGCAGTCTTAATCTCGTCAGCAAGGTCGCAGCTGTGCAGCTGACCGGGACAGCAAGTACACAAGATGTCAAGAAGACATTTCCTTCACTTTTTCAAGGGTTGGGGGAAATGCAAGGTGAATACAAGATAAGTTTACGTCCAGGTGCGTAGCCGTTTGCTATAGCAACGCCTCGTCGTGTAGCAATTCCTCTACTGCCGAAAGTTCGTGAAGAGCTGCAGAAGATGGAGAATTCAGGGGTCATCTCGAAAGTTGAGGAGCCTACTGAATGGTGTGCAGGTATGGTTGTAGTGCTCAAGAAGAGTGGCAATGTAAGGATTTGCGTTGACCTCCCTGCTTGAAAAAAACATGACATTTCTGATAAAATCTGGAGTATTTACCAGACATCTCCAGTGAATTTCAGACAATCTCAGAATCCAGACACACTTTCACCAGACTCTTCCAGAGTTTACCAGAGTTTACCAGAGAAGCCCGAGACGCCAGAATTATTCAGGCATACTCAGTATAAACCAGACAAATTAGTCAGACTAACTCAGAGTTTTCCAGACAACCAGAATTAATTAGGTATAGCCAGACTTTACCAGACAAAAGAAGTCAGACTGACTCAGAGTTTTCCAGAAAGGTCAGGAAATCCTTTACATAAGAATAACTCAGACTATACCAGACAAAATGAATCCAGAGTTATCAAGATAGATCCAGACAAATCAAGAAATAGTAAATAACCAGAAAATATCAGACAAACCTGTAACAAATCTTGCCAGAACTTACAAGACAAAACCAGAATGAATCAGACAATTACTTTCACCAGAATATACCAGAAGATCAGACATAGTTTTAACCAGACTAAACCAGACAATTCCAGAATGCCACCAGATCAATTTATTCACCAGAAAATCTCAGAATCCTCCAGACAATTATACAGACAAAACCAGACGATACCAGACCAGCTACCAGAATACACCAGATCCAGAAAATATCAGAATATACCAGAAGAAATCAGACATAGTTCAAACCAGATTAAACCAGACAATTCCAGAAAAATACCAGATCAATTTATTCACCAGAAAATCTCAGAACCCTCCAGACAATTATCCAGACAAAATCAGACGATACCAGACCAGCTGTCAGAATACACCAGATCTAGAAAATATCAGAATATACCGGAAGAAATCAGACATAGTTATAACCAGACCACCCCAGACAATTCCAGAATAACACTAGACCGTAGTTCATTCACCAGAATATCTCAGAACTTACCAGACAAGCCAGACAAAATCAGACGATACCAGACCAGCTACCAGAATACACCAGATCCAGAAAATATCAGAATATACCAAAAGGAATCAGACATAGTTATAACCAGACTAAACCAGAAAATTCCAGAATGAACCAGACCATAGTTCAGCACCAGAATATCTCAGAACTTACCAGACAATTATCCAGACAATCCAGACGATATCAGACCAGCTACCAGAATACACCAGATCCAGAAAATATCAGAATATACCAGAAGAAATCAGACATAGTTCAACCAGACTAATCCAGACAATTCCAGAACCACACCAGACATTGTTAATTCACCAGAATATCTCAGAACTTACCAGACAATTATCCAGACAAAACCAGACGATACCAGACCAGCTACCAGAATACACCAGATCCAGAAAATATCAGAATATACGAGAAGAAATCAGACACAGTTCAACCAGACTAAACCAGACAATTCCAGAACTACACCAGACATTGTTAATTCACCAGAATATCTCAGAACTTACCAGACAATTATCCAGACAAAACCAGACGATACCAGACCAGCTACCAGAATACACCAGATCCAGAAAATATCAGAATATACCAGAAGAAATCAGACATAGTTATAACCAGACTAAACCAGACAATACCAGAATGACACCAGACCATAGTTCATTCACCAGAATATCTCAGAACTTACCAGAAAATTATCCAGACAATTCAGACGATACCAGACCAGCTACCAGAATACACCAGATCCAGAAAATATCAGAATATACCAGAAGAAATCAGACATAGCTCAACCAGACTAAACCAGATAATTCCAGATCTACACCAGACATTGTCAATTCCAGCAGTCTATTTATGCAGAGGCAATCGAATTAAAATGGAAAACCAATTGCAGCAATTTTTTTTCATTGTTTCCCTTATTCTATAATGTGTGTAAGTTTCAGCACTTCATCTTTGATAGTTCTGTCGGAGTGACCTCAAACAGGGGAATGTCTTTTGTGCCACCCGGTATAATTAATAATAGATTATAATCGCAAAAATAAAACTAGTTAAAAATTCAGCAAATAAAAGAAGTTTCAATACAAAATTTAGCAATCATAGTTTAATTATTTTCTTGGGGGGTGGGGGGTGGGGGGGGGGGTCTTAACGTCGCACTGTTCTGCAGCGAGGCTAATGGCGACGGATGAATGATTATGATCATTCATGGTTTAATAATCATCAACAAACACAAATGAAGAATCGATTGATTACCTACCCAAAAAAATGTCATGCCATTTTCAATGTCAAAGCTGATTGTAATTATTAATTATAACCAGCAGACTGCACAAAAAAAATCTCCCAAAGGTTTTTAAAAGGTTTAAAAACAACCTTCAGGGAGACCCTGAGGTTTTGTTTCTGTCCTTTACGCAAAATTTCTGCCAGGTTGGGGCAAGGCAAGGAAAACATATCCCCCCCCCCCCCCCCCCCATTGTTTTTTCGGACTTTGAAATCAATTTTGAGACGATATGAGGTGTATTTTGTGGAAATATTCAATATTGTATACATTTGACACGGGGGGGGGGGGGGGGGGGGGAGTTAACTACATGGCCCCTGAGGCATTTTTTGGTTTTTCGACACGTTGAAGTTATTAGTTTGTGTATTTTTTGTTTACAAAATGAAACTAGGTAAATGTAAAACACCACACAAATTGTATGATTTCCTGATATCCAGGGGGGGGGGCAAGTGCTCCCCCCCTTCCTCCGCTGTGGTCGCCCATCCATGTAAGTGTCAAACATCTAAGTGCAATTTTACCGTGCGAGGTAGGAAACTCTCCGCCCCAGGTGGCAGGGTGACATTTTTGTATCTACCTACTATTTGTCAATAAAGTGTTAGGTAAATTCAATGCAAGATGCTTACAGTATTTGGGGAGTTTCAAAGGAGTAGGTATAATTGAAATGACTGCTCTCTTACCGTTTTCCTGATAGCTCGTACCTATGTATTCCAAATTGTGTTTTTTCACTGCTGAGAATCCGCGTAAAACTAACAAAAGAATTATGTTTTTCCAAATTATACATAAACAATTGATTAATGTATTTGAATGCATTCACTATCACACTGTATAGAACCGAGCGTTCTTACATAAATCACAATACTGATTAAAAAACCGCTCGAACTTCACTCTGCAGTCTCCACCCGCCTGGCTGGGGACTGACTGACTAAGAATTTGATGTCGATGCAAAACTAGCTCGATCCAGTTCAGCGTGAGAACAATGATGAATCATATTATTCAAAAAAACCGTTGTATCAGAGTTATGCAGATAAAGTCAGAATAGTCAAGACCTGATGTCAGACATAACCAGAAGGATTCAGAACGCACGAACATTTCCAGAACATACCAGATAATACCAGACGCTTTGAGGCAATGTCTATCCAGACCAAGCCAGACAATACCAGAATGACACCAGACCATAGTTCATTCACCAGAATATCTCAGAACTTACAAGACAATTATCCAGACAAAACCAGACGATACCAGACCAGCTACCAGAATACACCAGATCCAGAAAATATCAGAATATACCAGAAGAAATCAGACAGAGTTCTAACCAGACTAAATCAGACAATTCCAGAACTACACCAGACATTGTCAATTCACCAGAATATCTCATAACTTACCGGACAATTATCCAGACCAAACCAGACGATACCAGACCAGCTACCAGAATACACCAGACGCAGAAAATGTCAGAATATACCAGAAAAAATCAGACATAGATCCAACCAGACTTAACCAGACAATTCCAGAATGACACCAGATCATAGTTCATTCACCAGAATATCTCAGAACTTACCAGACAATTATCCAGACAAAACCAGAATAGACAAAACCAGCTACCAGAATACACCAGACCAAGAAACTATCAGAATATATAGAAGAAATCAGACATAGATCCAACCAGACTAAACCAGACAATTCCAGAATGACACCAGACCATAGTTCATTAACCAGAATATCTCAGAACTTAATTTACCGGACAATTATCCAGACAAAACCAAACGATACCAGAATACAGAACCAGAATACACCAGATCCAGACGATTTTCAGAATTTACTCGAAGAAATCAGACATAGGTCTAACCAGACTAAACCAGACAATTCCAAAAAAAATTACACCAGATCAGTTAGATCACTAGGTTAACTCAGAAAGTACCAGACATTTAAGTCCAGCAGACTAAACCAGACGAAACCAGAATACACCACATCCAGAAAATACCAGATAATATCAGACGTTTTCAGACATTGTCTATCCAGATCAAGCCAGACGATACCAGAACTACACCAGACATTGTTAATTAACCAGAATATCTCAGAACTTACCAGACAATTATCCAGACTATACCAGACGAAACCAGAATACATCAGAACCAGAGCATACCAGATTATAGCAGACTTATTCGACAATGTGTCATTCTGGTAGCTGGTCTGGTATCGTCTGGTTTTGTCTGAATAATTGTCTGGTAAGTTCTGAGATATTCTGGTGAATTGACAATGTCTGGTGTAGTTCTGGAATTGTCTGATTTAGTCTGGTTAGAAGTATGTCTGATTTCTTCTGGATATTCTGATATTTTCTGGATCTGGTTTATTCTGGTAGCTGGTCTGGTATCGTCTGGTTTTGTCTGGATAATTGTCTGGTAAGTTCTGAGATGTTCTGGTGAATTGACAATGTCTGGTGTAGTTCTGGAATGGTCTGGTTTAGTCTGGTTGGATCTATGTCTGATTTCTTCTGGTATATTCTGATATATTCTGGATCTGGTGTATTCTGGTAGCTGGTCTGTTATCGTCTGGTTTTGTCTGGATAATTGTCTGGTAAGTTCTGAGATATTCTGGTGAATGAACTATGGTCTGGTGTCATTCTGGAATTGTATGGTTTAGTCTGGTTAGAACTATGTCTGATTTCTTCTGGCATATTCTGATATTTTCTGGATCTGGTGTATTCTGGTAGCTGGTCTGGTATCGTCTGGTTTTGTCTGGATAATTGTGTGGTAAGTTCTGAGATATTCTGGTGAATTGACAATGTCTGGTGTAGTTCTGGAATTAGTCTTTAGACTAATTGGTTGGTCTAAAGTCTGGTCTTTAGTCTGGTTGGTTGATCTATGTCTGATTTCTTCTGGTATATTCTGATATTTTCTGGATATGGTGTATTCTGATAGCTGGTCTGACATCGTCTGGTTTTGTCTGGATAATTGTCTGGAGGGTTGTGAGATTTTCTGGTGTCATTTTAACAAAGATAATTATTTCAAATTGGTATTTTACCAACTACAAGCTCATCGAAGCGTATTGAATAAGTTTAGTTTCAGCAGTTTGGAAAATGTTTACAGAACTTGAGCGTTCTCGAGCGTCGTAACGCTCTTGAGAAGAAAGTTGCAAATTTTGTCGTGTTCATTAATACAAATCCAAAACACCTATAGCCTAAGCCCATAGCCTACGAACCATATAGCCAAAATTACACGTTTAGTGCACGGCAAAATTTTCTGTCATATCATTTTGATTAAATCATTGCTTGAAAGAAATGTGTACATGAAAAAAACCCGAATATGATGAAAATATTATGGTCTGTCAAAGAATTTGATCACTTTTGTGTTAATGTTGTAAAGCATACGTTTTAAATGTAGGTACACTCGGCAAAACAAAAAAAGTTATCACATAACTTGATCCTTTGAAATAGGGTTGTCAAAACCGGTAAAATAATCGGTAAAATGTATGCATTGTTTTCTTATTTCGTTAATATGAGGTCAAGCTCAACTAATATTCAATGCATTCTAAATAGATTCTGAAAATCTTGGTGAAACCCAAAATTAAGTGCTGCAATTCTGATAGATCTTGACTTGACCTAAACTTTAATTTTCAAAAGAGAACCCACCCACATTTGCTGTGTACCTATACTATACACTACACACTGTGTAGTATAGGTGGGTATAGTAGGTGGGTGTAGTATAGGTATAGTATAGTATAGGTACATACTCTATAATATACACTACACACTGTCTTCTTCTTCTTCTACCCGCAAAGATTGGGCTAAAAGCCCGTTCCGTCCTCAAGGTGCAGCCCATCTTTTCCTTGGCCGGCCAATGTCGCGCCTGCCCTTCGGATCATAGTGAAGGGCCCATTTGGGAATTCTCTTATTCGACATCCTTTCTACATGGTACTGTGATATATTCTTATTGATTTCCTTCATTCCCAATTCGGCCCTTATATCCTCATTCCTGATCTTATCTAACAAACAACACCCTTTTACCGATCTCAAAAAGCGCATCTCAGAACACACTGTGTAGTGTATATTTATAGAGTGTTTTCTTTGCTAATTTACAAAACGGGAAAAAAACGCAAAACGGAAAAAATCCACATTTTTGTGGGTTGGTTCCTTTTCACTATTAAAATTTATACATTCACAACATTTTTATTTTATTTATTTATTTTATTTCATAAGCCTTTTTTCCACGTTACAATAAAAATTATACAAAATTTACGAATGTATAAAAGTTGTCAAGTAAAGCATAAACATATCAGTCAGCTGAACGTAACCAATTAAAAAGCGTACGTACTTACATATAATAAACAATAATTTCACATTGATCAAAAAGGAACCAAGCTACATTTAATAAATTTTTGAAGTAACCACAGTGTGATTTAATTATTAGTAATTACAAAAAATATATAAAAATTCTGCCGATATCAAACAACAGAAAAATCACTGTAGTCCATACATTTTAAAAACTATTATGTAAAACGCGTTTTCCTTAATATCTCAGTTCATGATACCTGGGGTATGGTTCCTTCTAGTTCATTTTTGCATTTAATTTGTTTAAAATATGGTAAAAAGGAACGTCACAAATTTAATATTTTACTTGATGAATACCAGAAAGTGAAAGTATCTACAGTCAGTTACTCAAAAAAGTATCTAGATAATGATTTGATAGAAAATTTTACTGTGTTTTACCGTGCATGTGCGTTAAATTGTAATTATTGAGTAAGTACACCCAACAAATCATAAAACGGTATTTGAAAGAAACGGATTCGCTGCTGATCAGGTTCCTTGAAAATCAATCCTTGTTGTTATCAATGATATCAGAGCATATTATCCACCTACTAGGTAGATGACGAGTTAGCAGAGACTTCAACATTGATGCCATCACATTTTTATCAGCTAATCCATTTCTTTCAAATACCGTCTTATCATTTGCTGAGTGTACGGTAACTACACAAAATAGGAAATTTTATAAGTGTGAAAATGTGATCGCCTACATTCGTGAATTTCGATATTTAATCAAATTCAACGCGTATGAATAACAGAATATACAGTGTTGTGTTACGATGAAGAATGGAGGAACAGCAAAGAACAAACATCTCTGTCTTTGGAGGTAAGTGTACGACCTACAAGTGGGTAAATGTGTGAACCTGCCTTTTCTAAATTCTCCTTTTGACTCTTTTGACACGGACCTCTGTTTTTTTTATTTTTTTTTGTTTTTACTTTTATCTGTTAACTAGAGCAATAGAAGTCGCACCGTTTCACCGAGCGACCTGAAATTTTGCACACATGTAGAGACAACCTTCTCTGTTTGCAGACCCAATTTTTTTTTTGAAATCCATTCATTGGTCATTGGTAAAATAAATATCTCCTGATAGGTTGAAAAATTAAAATGGTCTTCGATAAATGTTATCAAACTCATATTTTGCATGGTCATTAAGACCAACATTATCTCTTATTTTACAAGTTTTCATCCCAATCAGCTGAGAATGTACGAACTTACTTACATTTTAAATAGCTGTCAGAAATTAAGTATTGAAAATTAATGTTTTTCCACTACAATTGAATCAGATTTGCTTTATGTACCAGTGTGTTTAGATGCTGTTTACAATTTTCAGTGAAAACCAGATACTTTTATGTTGATTGGGTGGATAATATTTTAATAATTCAATATAGAACGTATTTCCAAACAGATCATTTCAAGTTTTCGCAAAACTAAGGACCTTGATGAACTTTTGGCAATTCGTAGTTCTGATGGCCGTGCTTCCTGTGTGTTTCATAGAGTGGCATTTGTTCTCTTCTTGTGATCATGTCATTTCAAATCTCTCCAGCATTTTGCTTATTTTCGTTAAAAAGTTTGGCAATTTGGTGTTCTTTGTGAAGGTTTTAGTAAAGTTTCCTCGCTTTTATAGCAGGTGAACATTATTTATCGAGAGTTTTTGTCAGAACATTGATATTTCATTTCTTAATAGTCTTCTTCTACCAATAGGTATACCTACTTGTGAAAACGTTGGATTCATTCCGTTTCTGAGCGTCTGTCTAGCCTGACATTTCCTTGAAGGATGCTAATTTTTTTTAAAGGTTTGATTCATTCAGTTTAAAACACTACATTGTCTTATTGTAATTGTGGAACGTTGGATTCATTCCGTTTCTAAACTAGGTAGAACTGTTGAACGTTTAATCTATAGGTTTAATAACGTTAAAACGTGTATTAGTTTTCTATGTGTTAACGCATCTTCGGTTCTATGTTTGCGCACGTGTCCGGTGCTCGCTCATCAACGCGTTTCACGGAGCGTTTTCCTAGTTTATCTTCTATAGTCGTAAAAAGACAAATGTAAATTTACGTACCTATCAAAAGTTCGTTCTAATGTCATTGTGGTAAAAGCTTGGGTAAAAGAATATTTGCGAAATCTGAAAATCAAATTTGATGGCAGATCCCATTTTCTTTCACTCACATAAATATATTCTATGAATAGAGTTATGTCAACAAATTCAAGAACTTGTGCTTGAATTTGTTCAACTAATATTCAATGCATTCTAAATAGATTCTGAAAGTCTAGGTGAAAGTTGAAACCCAAAATTAAGTGCTGCAATGCTGCAATTCTGATAGTATGTAGTAGTAGTAGTAGTATGTATTATGTAGTGTATGTATGTACTATTATTCCGTCATGAAACACTGTTTTGAATGGTAATTAAGGACACTTCTAAAACAGACACTGATGTAATATTCAGGCAATATCTGAGTATAATAATAATAATAATATCAAAACGATTGATTTATTTCAGAAAAACTTGGGACATGGCATTACTACATTCACCACATGATGTGATAATACCCAAGAAGGGACTGCCCTGCTGAAACACTTGCCAAGATCTCGCTTATCAACGCGTTACACCGAGCTATTTCCTAGTTTAGTAAGTTGAAGATATCCCTGCTGAAAAATCTTAGCAAGATATTGTAAACAAGATCTTGCAAGATTGCTAAGAGAGAGAATTTTTAAGAGAGAGAAAAGATTGCTAAGATCTTGCCAAGATCTTAGCAAGATATTGTAAACAAGATCTTGCAAGATCTTGGCAAGATCTTAGCAAGATCTTAGCAAGATCTTGTACATTTTGCTGCCAAAAAAACGTTAAAATTTCATAAAAAAATAAAATTTTCTATATTTATGAATACTCATTTGCATTCGGGAAACCTCTTCTGAAGTTTTGGACAAGGTTTGATTACACATTTCAATTATAAAATCCCGTGGAACCGCCGTGTTTTGAACCTGCGATCTCGTGGTCCGTAGTCGAGCGTCTTACCGAGTAGGCCACCGGTGCAGACAAGACTTAGCTGCGCTAATAGTGATCATATTGAGTTTTCATATTTAAGTGAACATATTTATATTATTTAGTGGATCATTATATTGTTATTTACATGATAAAATAGGAGAAACGATAAATATTAAGATTTATTTATAAAGTAAATTGATCTGTGATATTTCCCCATAAAATATATCAGCTCACGCTCTGTAGTATAATTACTATTGTTTATTTTACTAGGTGATGTGGTGCAAATTTTCTAAGTCAATGAAGTAAAAATTCTGTAGTTTATACACCTTACTACTACAAATACTGTAGTAAAAAGTCAATGAAGATACTTCAGAATTTACTAAACTACAATATAAATCGGCTATAGTAAACATACTGTAGATTACACTTTTCTTTACTACAGATGAGATACTATAGATTTTCAATGAAGTATATATACTACCTATAGAACTTACTATAGCAAACTTATTCTGTCTGTAGTCAAAGTACTCTAGCTACATACTTCGAATTACTACAGTGAAGTACGTTCCCTATAACTTTACTATAGAAAACTGCAGTATATATCGCAAGTAGTAAAAACACTATAGTACATACTTAGAATTATTATTATTATTTATTTATCAACAATTACTACAGTAGGTCAAGTATATTTACTCCAGAGTAAAAAACAGTCTATTTCAGCGGTAGTAAAAATACTGTAGTTTATACTTTAGTTTACCACCGATACTGTAGAATTTACTTCAGTAATCTATGGTATTATGGAGTAAGTTTTTGCATGTACTTCAAGTACTATAGCACATACTATAGTTTACTACACGTTATTACATAATACTTTGGAATACCTAATCAAAATATACTATAGGAAATTTTCCTAAGGGCCTTAGCAAGATCTTGAAAAAATCTTGGTAAGATCTTGGCAAGATCTTGGCAAGATCTTGGCAAGATCTTGATTAGGTCTTGTCAAGATCTTGATAAAATCTTATTAAGATATTACCAAGATCTTACCAAGATCTTACCAAGATCTTGGTAAGATTTTGGCAAGATCTTGATTAGGTCTTGTCAAGATCTTGATAAGATCTTATCAAGATATTACCAAGATCTTGGTAAGATCTTAGCAAGATCTTGTTTAATACAAGATCTTGTAAAGACCTTACCAAGATCTTGTCAAGATCTTGGTAAATCCTAGATCTTGATAAGATCTTAGCAAGATCTTGGCAAGATCTTGGTTAATACAAGATCTTAGCAAGATCTTGCAAGATCTTGCAAGATCTTGGCAAGAATTTTCAGCAGGGATAACTGTGCTACGTAAAACATATGAGATAATATCCTCAGTTATTACATACCTTTGACTGTTTTCAATTTGTATTTGTATATTATTTTGATTAATGTTGTACGGTGTCTATTTAAATAAGTAATTTCTGTTACAGAATTTTTCATTGAACAATCCAAGTAACATGATCTAACAAAACAATGGCACCAAACCAATTCCGTCATGAATGTGCTATTTAATGGTAATTAAGGACACTTCTAAATCATATCACTGATGTTATATATTCAGGCAATATCTGAGTATAATAATAATAATAATAATATTAACATAACGATTGTTTTATTTCAGAAAAACTTGGGACATGGCATTACTACATTCACCACATGATGTGATAATACTCAAGAAGGGACTGCCCTGCTGAAACTCTTGCCAAGATCTCGCTTATCAACGCGTTACACCGAGCTATTTCCTAGTTTAGTAAGTTGAAGATATAACCAATTACTTTAATAAATTAACACACATTAATTAACATACATTAACTATTATTAATGTATTTGGTAAAACATATGAGATAATATCCTCAGTTATTACATACCTTCGACTGTTTTCAATTTGTATTTGCATATTATTTTGATTAATGTTGTACGGTGTCTATTTAAATAAGTAATTTCTGTTACAGAATTTTTCATTCAACAATCCAAGTAACATGATCCAACAAAACAATGGCACCAAACCAATTCCGTCAAGAATGCACTGTTTAATGGTAATTAAGGACACTTCTAAATCAGATCACTGATGTTATATTATACTCAGGCAATATCTGAGTATAATAATAATAATATTAACATAGGTAACGATTGTTTTCTTTCAGAAAAACTTGGGACATGGCATTACTACATTCACCACATGATGTGATAATACCCAAGAAGGGACTGCCCTGCTGAAACTCTTGCCAAGATCTCGCTTATCAACGCGTTACACCGAGCTATTTCCTAGTTTAGTAAGTTGAAGATATAACTGTGCTACGTAAAACATATGAGATAATATCCTCAGTTATTACATACCTTTGACTGATTTCAATTTGTATTTGTATATTATTTTGATTTATGTTGTACGGTGTCTATTTAAATAAGTAATTTATGTTACAGAATTCTTCATTGAACAATCCAAGTAACATGATCCAACAAAACAATGGCACCAAACCAATTCCGTCATGAAACACTGTTTTGAATGGTAATTAAAGACGCTTATTGTACTAGTCTATCTAAAACAAATCACTGATGTAATATTCAACGATTCTTTATTTCAGAAAAAAACTTGGGGCATGGCATTACTACATTTACCACATTCAATGATGTCGTTTTAGTACCCAAGAAGGGACTTCCCTGCTGAAACTATTTCCAAGATCTTAACAAGATTTTGTCAAATATTAACAATTTCATTGTCTGAATCAGCGATTCTTAAATTATGGTCCGCGGAGGCCTCACAGGGGGTCCGCGAAGACTCAAGAAATAGCATTGAATATTTATATTGGGTTTAAATATAAAATTTAAAATACACTTAAACTCAATAAAAATATAGGGTAGGTATACATGTTTAAGTGTGTGCTTCTTCTCCCCTTCCTCCTATTGTGGAGTAATTCTTAACTCTACGTCACTAAAATTACATTAATTTTTTTTAAACATGTTCTCATTATTGTGAAAAAATACTTTGTAAGCCAAAAATAAAAACGACAAAAATTATTGTCCAAATCGCATAGGTAAATATAGTCCAAATTCACTTTCGAATTTCAAAAATTTCCCGGTCTTTTCGGACCTATCCCTTGTCGCTAAGGGGCCCTCCCCACATTGTTTCGTGCGCAAAATGTTTCCCCGTAATTAGTCGTGCCGTACTAATATAGAATACAAATATTTAAATGAAAAATAATGCTACATTCCAATAATTTTTATTATTTCATATTATTATCAAAGTTAGACTATCTTTGGGAATAAAGAATAGAATTCTAATCTGATATGATGAATGGGGGAATATTCCAAAAATGTTACGGGTAAGTTTTGGGGGTCCGCGACAACAAACTAAACTACCTATGTTTTAAGGGGGTCCGCGGGGTAGAAAAGTATAAGAAACGCTGGTCTAAATCAAAAAAAAAAAAATCTAAACAAGAATACAAGATCTCGCCAAAAGAAGTAAAATATTATCATTTAAAAAAAAATTAGAGTCAAACTTTCTAGAAATACAATCAAGACAATATTACAATGATCTTGGCAAGACTTCTCAGCAGGTAGTGTGCAAAGGCATGCACACTACCTTCTTACTCGTCCCTCTATACCCAGTACCAAGATTTTTTATTGTGACGGTAATGAGATAAAATTATTTTTAATGTATCTCGTGACTACTTTTCTCTTCATTTCATTTTACAGGACATATAGCCACAGCCTCTTTGAAAGCCGATGACAAAATTCCATTGTATAGAGGCGAAGAACTGCAAACCAGGATCGGTAACCGCTCCATCCAATGCATTTTTATATTTTGTAATTATATTGTTTCCATTTGTCTATAGGTATTAAATTTTTTACAGGGCCAAATTGAGTTGTGAGTTAATTTTTAATAGTGTATTACAATTATTACATTATGATTAATAAAAACAGTTTCATATTTCAACACAAACATGAAATATTATTGCAACTGTTGAATGAACCATCGTTTCCATTTGTCCTTGATTTTTAGCGTTTTTATTAAAAGTTAGATGTTAAAACTTTGTAAAGAATGTTGAACCCATAAATTAATAAATTCCCACATGTTGAATAGCTTGAATGCTGTCAAAATACTCTCCTGGTGCCATTCCCCTCCACCCCGACACAACGATTATTCACATAAAGACTTTCACATTTATTAGATAGTAATTAAAACCAATAATTTCTTTAATGTTAAATTAATGGTTCAATACTTTCTTTTAAGCCAATTGTGTTCATTTCCGAACAAATTTCCTTGATCTCATGCGCTTATAGAACAGGACCTAGTGAACCCTGCATGAGAATGCATACGGAAGATTGTTTTACTAAGATTGAAATAGGTGGTCAACGACTGGGTCTGATTCAAGGGGCCAATGGTACCAAATATTCTCCAATATTATGATATCATGCCATAAGTCAGAGCTCGGAGGTTATGACAGTGATTGGCATTGCACCTTACTGTGCACATGCTGTGCACTGGCTCTTTTAACCAATATATTGTCTCCAATGTTGATGTAATGCATGTAATTAAGCAAAATATTAAGCGTAAGTACATACAGTCTAGGAAAACGAGTTTCCATTCTAATTTTTTTTTAAAGATTTCATTGAGATTTTGTGTGGAAACGTATCCCTTGTGCAGATCTTGTATAATATGTATGGGCATATTTATAATCATTTTATATAAAAATATTTTGAAAATAGATTCAATTATATACAAAAATGATTTACATACCCATTGCATTTATATTATTGTGATATTGACATTCTACATGATAATTATATAATATGCAAGTAAGTAGGCACCTGTGCGAAATATCTAATGATAAAATAAATTTACACTAAAAGTGTGATATTAATTTTGGCCACACACATGCTCTTCTAAATTCTTGATGAATTCAAATCTATGGGCTGTTGAATGCATTACGAAATAACACCTAGAAATGCTTCGGAATTATGGAACTTTTAAGACCTTTTATTGTTCTGAATCTTTACATACTCGTATTTTGTTCGATACTGTTTTTCAACATTCATCAATCTTACATTTGTAATGGTATCATCCTAGTGGAACACATCTGGATATCTGGTTTTAGGTATAATCGGTCTGGTAATGTCTGATAACTTCTGGAGCTTCTGGATATGTCTGGTATACCAACTTCTATAGACACCTTGGTCTGGTATAGTCGGTCCAACTCCGGTAATGTCTGATTAGGTCTGGATATATCTGGCATAATCAGTCTGGTAATGTCTGATAATTTCTGGATATGTCTGGTATAGTCGGTCTGGCAATTTCTGATTAGGTCTGTATATATCTGGCATAATCAGTCTGGTAATGTCTGATTACTTCTGGATATTTCTGGTATAGTCTGGTAATGTCTGATAACTTCTAAATATGGCTGGTATAGTCGGTCTGGTCATGTCAATAGGTCTGGATATTTCTGGTAGTCAGTCCGGTAATGTCTGTATACTTCTGGATATGTCTGATAATGTCTGATAACTTCTGGATATGTCTGGTATAGTCTGGTGATGTCTGATAACTTCTGGATGTGTCTGGTAATGTCTGATAACTTCTGGATGTGTCTGGTAATGTCTGATAACTTCTGGATATGTCTGGTATAGTCTGGTGATGTCTGATAACTTCTAGATATGTCTGGTATAGTCTGGTAATGTCCGATAACTTCTGGATATGTCTGGTATAGTCTGGTGATGTCTGATAACTTCTGGATATGTCTGGTATATCGGTCTGGTAATGTCTGACAACTTCTGGATATGTCTGGTATAGTCTGGTGATATCTGATTACTTCTGGATATGTCTGATAACTTCTGGATATGTCTGGTATAGTCCGGTAATGTCTGACTACTTCTGGATATGTCTGGTATAGTCTGGTAATGTCTGATAACTTCTGGATATGTCTGGTATAGTCCGGTAAGGTCTGATAACTTCTGGATATGTCTGGTATATCGGTCTGGTAATGTCTGATAACTTCTGGATATGTCTGGTGTAGTCTGGAAATGTCTGATAACTTCTGGATATGTCTGGTATAGTCTGGTGATGTCTGATAACTTCTGGTATAGTCTGGTGATGTCTGATAACTTCTAGATATGTCTGGTATAGTCTGGTAATGTCCGATAACTTCTGGATATGTCTGGTATAGTCTGGTGATGTCTGATAACTTCTGGATATGTCTGGTATATCGGTCTGGTAATGTCTGACAACTTCTGGATATGTCTGGTATAGTCTGGTGATATCTGATTACTTCTGGATATGTCTGGTGATGTCTGATAACTTCTGGATATGTCTGGTATAGTCCGGTAATGTCTGACTACTTCTGGATATGTCTGGTATAGTCTGGTAATGTCTGATAACTTCTGGATATGTCTGGTATAGTCCGGTAAGGTCTGATTACTTCTGGATATGTCTGGTATATCGGTCTGGTAATGTCTGAATACTTCTGGATATGTCTGGTTTAGTCTGGTAAGGTCTGATTACTTCTGGATATGTCTGGTATATTCTGGTAATGTCTGAAAACTTCTGGATAGGTCTGGTATAGTCGGCCTGGTAATGTCTGATTAGGTCTGGATATTTCTGGTATAGTCAGTCAGGTAATGTCTGATAACTTCTGGATATGTCTGGTATAGTCTGGTAATGTCTGAGAACTTCTGGTTATGTCTGGTGTATTCGGTCTGTTAATGTCTGATTACTTCTGGTTATGGCTGGTATATTCTCGGTCTGGTAATATCTTATTATTTCTGATAAATTCTTGTCAGTTCCAAGACATTTGTCTGGTAAAGTCTGATAGTTTCTTGTAAGTTCCAATTCACTTTCGTCTGGTTATGTCTGATATGTCTGGACGACTCTGATAAAAGAAAGTGAAATGTGTTCTGTAATTGTCTGGTATTGTCTGTTATTGTCTGATTCTGATTTTGTCTGTTCCAATTTCTGGAGTATGTCTGGACACCATTTCTGGTCTTGTCTGACTAGTTCTGGTGTCTGGACTTACTCCAGAAACTAGTCGAGATTTTTCAAGCAGGGCTTACTCAGCTGAACCGAAGTGTCAAGCGAGAACAGCACATAATGCCTGCAATAGACGAGACTCTCGGACACTTGGGAGGTGCAAAAGTGTTTAGTAAACTAGATGCCAACAGTGGTTTCTGGCAAATAAAACTTGCAGAAGAGTCGCGTAAGCTTACTACCTTCATCACACCAGATGGGAGGTATTGTTTCAACCGTCTTCCGTTTGGTATCACGTCTGCACCGGAAGTCTATCAAAAGAAGATGTCCGAGTTACTCGCAGGATTACCAGGAGTTATCTGCCAGATGGATGATGTACTCATTTTCGGCAAGAACAAAAGTGAACATGACGTACGTCTTGCGTCAGTCCTGAAGAAAATCAGTGAAGCAGGAATCACTTTGAATGAATCGAAATGTACTTTCGGGGTAAATTCAGTAAAATTCCTAGGATACATTATCAGCGAGTCAGGAGTAAAAGTGGATCCAAAGAAGACATCCGCGATTGAAGAAATGAAAAATCCGCATGATGTTTCTGGTGTAAGAAGGTTGTTGGGGATGGCAAATCAGTTACTCAAGTTTGTGCCAAACCTGGCAGAAATCACGAAGCCAATTCGCGAACTGCTGAATAAATCCAATGAGTTCCAGTGGGGAGCCCAGCAAGACGCAGCCTTCAAGAAGATTAAGGAAAGTTTGTCCACAGCTCCTTCATTGATGTTTTATGATGTAAATCAACCTGTTCGAATCACTAGCGACGCCTCGTCGTTTGGGCTAGGTGCAGTGATGGAGCAAACTGATCAAGAAGGTGAGTGGCATCCGGTTGCATACGCATCACGAGCACTTACTACAACTGAAACTAGATACGCACAGATTGAGAAAGAAGCTCTGGGGATCGTCTGGTCTTGTGAGAAGTTTCAGAACTTTCTGTTGGGTAAAGAGTTCCATGTCCAAACCGATCACTTACCACTTGTACCGATTTTCCAGCAGAAACCGCTGAGTGACTTGTCACCTAGACTGCTTCGTATGCGGCTTAGGCTAATGAAGTTTTCATTCACCATCGCACACGTTCCAGGCAAGTTTTTGTTCACAGCCGATACTTTGTCTAGAGAGCCAGTCGGCATGGCTTCCGTTGAGTGTGTTGCGCTCCAGGAAGAGATTGAGGAGTGTGTGAATCAAGTCATCAGCTAGCTTCCAGCGTCGGACGAGCGTTTAAAGGAGATTCAGTGTGAACAACAAGCCGATCACACCTGTGTTCAGGTGATTCAATATGTCAAGAATGGTTGGCCAAACAAGAACAATCTAGTACCAGCGTGCATGCCTTTCTACCAAGAACGAGGGGACATGACTGTTCAGCATGGACTTCTCATGAGAGGTAAAAGATTAGTAATACCTGTTTCTCTGCGAAGGTCTATTTTGCAGAAGATCCACGAGGGACACCTCGGCATAAACAAATGCAGGGAGCGCGCCAGAGAGTCTGTCTGGTGGCCGCAGATTGGACAACATATTCAAGATCTGGTTTCCAATTGCCAGAGCTGTATGCAGTTCCGAGAGAATCATGCCGAACCGTTGATGTCAACACCTCTGCCGGATCGACAGTGGCAGAAGGTCGGTATGGATCTTTTTGAGATAAGTGGAGTTCACTATCTGTTGATTGTTGACTACTACTCAAGGTTTCCAGAAGTTCTGTTGTTAAACCAGACAACCAGTAGTTTCGTAATTCAGCGAATCAAGTCTGTATTCGCAAGATTTGGTATTCCTGAGGTCGTCATGTCGGATAACGGTCCTCAATTCAGTTCAGAACTTTTTCGGGAGTTTGCACAGTCATGGGGTTTCCGTCATGTCACAAGCAGCCCGAAATTTCCCCAATCGAATGGTATGTCGGAGAGAATGGTGAAAACCATCAAGTCCATACTTCAGAAAGCAGGAGATCCGTACCTTGGTATTCTTGCCTATCGTACGACACCACTAGCTTCAGGCCGCAGTCCAGCTAAGCTTTTGATGGGACACGAGTTGCGTACAACTTTACCGTCAACGCCGGAGCGACTTCATTCACCAACCAAGGAAGAGGAGAAGTGGAGGCAGATTGAGTGCAACCTTAAGCGAAAGCAAAAAGTCAACTACGACCGTCGTCACCGTTCAACTGATCTTCCACCACTAGAAGTAGGTGACTCTGTTTTTATAACAGATCAGAAGAAGAATGGACAGGTGGTAAAAATAGAAGATTCGCCTAGATCGTATTGCATTTCCACTCCGCAAGGTATGGTCAGACGAAACCGTATGCATCTTCTAGCCAATCCACACGTTGAGCAAGAAGCGAATGAACCGATGCCTGAAGATCATATCGTGAACAGCCCCGTTCCCAAGTCACCCGAGAAGACTACGTCAACTCTGTTTACAAGGAGCGGTAGGAACATTTGCAAGCCCAAGAGATATTTGGAGTAATGTAGTGTAATACTTTGTAGTTTTATTTTCAGCATACATAGCATGTTTTTTGCAGTTATCATGACATTCATATATCAATACTAGTTATGTTCAAGAAACATGTTCTGATTAATTCCATTAATGTTCTTATCAAGTGTATCAACCAAATGCTATGTAATATCAAAAGGAATGGTCTCTACCCGGAAAAAGGGGATGTAGTGTTGGCGCGCCTGCGCTAGGTCTTTAGAAGGGGCTGGAGTTCTATCATCAAGATGGCGACCAGCCTCGTTACTATGTATTTACCGTCATAATAAACACGCTATAAAAGTATATTGTTGTACGTGTATTCCTTACCAGTGTTCACGTTGAGGAGTAACACCACAAACATAAATGTTATAATTTTGTCTGTATCACCATTCATTCTTTATTGGGTTCCTATTTCGTACAACGTGTTATTTGTATCCTACTTGGCAACAGCGCTCTACATGCAGTGTCAACTGACAGGCGGGTGGGGCGAGAGGTGTGGATATATCTAGTGGAGCGGTCGCTCCACGCCAGCCAAGTCGTACGGCGCGCGCACACTCTCATTTAAAAAGGCTGGAGCAACCCACTTTTACTGTAAGCATCAAAGTGGCATTTTCGGCCTACTGGATCTTAAAATTGGGAAATATCACATTGTTGCGAAATATCTTAATTTCGAGCTATGGCCCACCCTACAACATATACCAAATTTGGGAACAATAGGTTACGCCCTTTGCGCGCTAGAGGGCCGTGAAAACAGTGTTTTAGGGCGGTTTTCATAATAATAATAATAATAATCTCAGTAGTAGTCTCCTGGAATTCAAATCCGGTAACAAGGCCACAGCCTAAACGGCTGAACCGATTGATCTCACATTTTTACCACGTGTGCACTTTTGGCGTCTGATTTAACCTTCACCCCATGAATTTTTTGTGCCGCCATTTTGAAACCGGAAGTGACGTCATATCTCAACAACGGCTAAACCGATTGGAGCGAAAATAGCGCCAAACGATTCGGACGGTGAACTATATGCATTATCAGTAGCAAAAGACTAAACATTTTGTTAACGAAACCGGAAATGACGTCATGAAATTTGAAATACATCGATTGGCATTTCGGCAACAAAGGTTGATCCGATTATTTTGATATTTATGTAACGTATGCACTTCTGATATATCATTTGACTTGTTACAAAACCAACCGGAAGCCGCCATTGTTAAACCGGAAGTGACATCATATCTTAATATTGGCTAAATAGATTTGAACGAAACCAGCGCCACACAATTTAGACGGGCAACTTTATGGTTTATCATCAGTAATATTTGCAGTTTCTTATAGCAAAACCGGAAATGACGTTACACATTTTAAAAATCTCACAAATTTACATTTTGATACAATACATACTATTTGAGACAGCTTATAATAACTTAATAAGATGTTATCATGTGTAAATTAAAATTCAAGGGGTCAGAGATTTCAGCCGCCATTTTGAAACCGGAAGTAACGTTGTATCTCGAAAACTGGTATACCGATCAGTACGAAACTAGCGCCAAATGATTCGGAATGCCATCTTTATGGAATAGGAACAGTCAAAGTAGAATGTTTTTATTTATGAGCCCGGAAATGACGTCATTCAAATTTAAAAATTATTATATTCCCCATTCTATACAATGAATACATATTCAGAAAGCCTAAAATGATACACATTAATTGTAGATATAAATTCTATGTGGCAGTGCAGTAAGTTTAGCAGCCATTTTGAAAACCGAAGTGTTATATGCCATATCTCGGAACTGGGTTGGCCGATTGGAATGAAACCTTTGCTATTCTTCACGAAAGACTATACATGAATATACAACAGATTTTCATTAGTAGTAACCAAATCGTAAATGGCGATTTTTTTAAAAGAATTTAGTAATTGTTTATTTCATATGCGTCACAAGTTGTAAATAATAAACTAAAAAAAGGAGTGATATCCCCATAAAAAACACTTCGTGTAAAAATACCAGCCAAGTCTCTTCAACTAAAAAAAAATATATGAAATCTAAAAATTCTGCACTGAAAAGTATTGATATCAAAAAATTTGCCAAGTCAAAACTTTATTTGAAAATCAAAAAATACTTGGCGCATCGATTTTTTAGGAAATTATAGGTATAATATATGTATATGTATATGTATATTTGATGTATATTTTATATCTGGCCAATACTTCTAAGCTATTTATATACACGATGCGCCAAGTATTTTTTGATTTTCAAATAAAGTTTTGACTTGGCAAATTTTTTGATATCAATACTTTTCAGTGCAGAATTTTTAGATTTCATATATTTTTTTTAGTTGAAGAGACTTGGCTGGTATTTTTACACGAAGTGTTTTTTTATGGGGTTTAGTTTACAGCGCTCCGTCGCACCAAAGCAGTAACAAGGTCATGAAACGCGCGATCCGAGATGAATCTGTTATGATCCGTGTGCTTTTGCATTCAAACATCTCCAGCGACCGCAATGATCACTCTAGAGACTTGCAAGTGGGCTCATTGTCTTCGTTATGAATACGCGCAAAAATCGACTAGGAGTTTTTGTCGATAACTACATTTGGACCCTGACCACAGGCAATACAAAATGGAAGTTTTCTCGATACAAAAATTCCGGGACTTTCCGATTTTATTTTAGAAATATTGCAATCGAAATATAGAAATAACTCGTAGTCGTTCTTTTCGTATATGTATTAAGAAAATTCATGCCAAGTTTCAGCTTTCTATGTTGAACGGTTATTCAGTTGGATCTGTTTATATGAATCGTATTTTTTCCAGCTATAATCGTCCCGGATATTTTTTTGACTTTCCAAAATTGGTAGATTTCGCTAAATATCAGTCTCTACTAACAAAATATGCCCTAAAATTAACATCTCCTACCCCACTGGAATGCCCTTAAACATTTCATATAAATATACATTGTGATTGATATCGGGCTCATAGTAATGTAATAACAAAACTTTATTGATGGAGCGTCTCCATCGGCACTTTTGAACATTGTCACAATTTCACATTGCGAGCGTTGCCCTCTGATTGGTTGAAAAATGAAAGTGGCCTGTCGCTCACACCGTTTGACCATAGAGTAAGGGTTTGACCAATCAAATGAAAATGTTTCACAGTTTTTGAGACCGTTTTATAGTTTTATACGTTTCATGGAGATTCGTCGATTTGTTAAAATTAAATAATTTTTCCTTTTTGGATGAAAAATTTAAATGGTCAGTTTAAATGTTCCAATTTTGCAGGGCCATAAAGATTACAATTTTCTGTTATTTAACAAATTTACAGGCCGTATATGCACTTAGTGATATATTTAACTTTTTGAATAGCTGTCATAACTGATGATATCGAAATGGGAATCCACTGCAACTTACTGATTGGTTACCCAGAGTATAGGTCTATTCTCAGTTTCATAGAAAAGCAAGTACTTTTATGTTGATTAGGTGCATCATATTTCAATTCAATATGAATGTAGGATGTTTTCTGTGCGTTACGAAATTCTGGTTCGATATATTAGATTATTATGGTTTAACGGCGCGTCAACGACGAGGTTATACCATTGACTAACACCTTTATACCGGGATAAGCAAATCGTTTACTTTTCACGGCACGACGATTGTAGTCAAACGAAAATGCCGCACGCGAATCACAACACGTCTAGAGAAGGAGGGGGCGGGACTTCCGTAGCAACTTGTTCTAGAGATGCGAATGAATTACACCAAACTACTTTTACCTAAATACCTTAATCTCACAAAACATGTGAGCAATACATTCTTAGATGATTGAAAAGTGTTATAGACATGGTCTACTGAGTTTTCATAACGGAAATAAGTTTGTATGCTGTGTCAAATCTGACGGTTGCAGCCCTACAAACACTGGGAGGTCCCTGGACGCGTCCTAGGCCGTCCCAGATGGGCGTACGGGCCTGCCCAGGGACCTCCCGTCTTATGGGTGATTAGCATGGAGTGAGACTCCCGGGGCCTGCCACTGGGAATAAGCCCGGGCGGCGGCCTGGGCCGTCCCATGACGCCCGCGCGGGAGGTATGGGCCGTCCCTGGACCCTCCCGGGCGGCCCGCGCGGGAGGCATAGGCCGGCCCTGGCCCCCGCCCGGGCGGCCCGCGCGGGAGCAGCTGCTCGCTTTGTAGCCCCCTCCCCCTACGCACATTCCATAACGGTCACGTGCTAGCTTGCTAGGTACACTCTCATTCAAAATGCAGTACCTACAAAACGTGCCTCTGATCCAGACACGTGCATATAGGCACTAATTTTGAATGCGAATGTACCTGGAAAAAATACGTTTCATTAAGACATAATTAATTGCAAACGTGAGTGACACGAGAAACGGGATTTTTTCACAATTTCGGAGAGTGGGCGTTGCCATACGAAAAAAATAATCCAGGTATTTTCTTCCAGGGTCAATGTATTAGTTCACAGTTCACGGAATATTTCACAACAGTTGTAATTTGTTATGTCAACTAGAAGAACAGTAGGTACCTACTCAAACACATTAGAAATGCATTTAAGGTGCTGCAAGCGCTAGCGATTTTGCTGCTTTTTGTAGACACTTTTTGCGATACGATTGGAGACGAAACGGGTAGACCAAATTATTTGAAATTTTAATCGTGATTAGATAAAAGACAAACTTAGGGTTATCCCTTGGTACATTTTTAATTTTTTGTTTCGTTAATTAGTAATAATTAGTGGCTTTTTGGTGAAAAATTAGCTGTTTTCTTGTCTCCCTGGCCGCCGTATAAAATTAAATTTCAAAAATGTGCCAAGTGATAACCCTAAGTTTGTCTTTCATCTAATCATGATTAAAATTTGAGATCAATTGGTTTTCGGGTTTGGTCTCCAATCGTATCGCAAATTTCATAGTTTTGCGCGGTTTTGTTGAATAACCGGCGCCTAATTAACGATGCAATATGCAAAAATGAAAAAGTGCTACTAATATGCAATCAGAGTGGTCATGTGAACATCCTGTAAAAGTTACACTCGCTTATGAAACAATATTTCTCTCTAAATTTTCTAAAACGGCCGAGCGCTAGTATCACCTTAAATGGTCAAATATTAATAAAAAAAAAATAGCCGGTACCTATATTATAAAGTTAATCAGTGGTTATTGGAAGTTATTTTATCTCGCCATGTTTCCCTATTGTTTGAAAGCTGTTCCACTGACCTGACACATTACCTAAGGTACCTCCTACTGTTTTTATTTTTAACGCATTTTTATCTGGAGGAAATATTTTGGGATCATTTGAAATCCTCAACTTGACTGTCACATAATGGGGAAGTCTCGTGAAATTCAGATTTCAGAATAATAGACCCTTATTTTATGAAAGTTGATTATGTTGCTGAACACAGATGTGATTTTATTTTTGCTGTGGGATGAATAGTTTTCAAGGAATGAATTTACAAAGTTTGATTACTTTTAACAGGAAAATTTACAGAAAATTGACAGATGATCCACAATGGTAACACATTAGTGTAAGTGGATTCTTGTAATACGTCGTTTTTCCCGCCAAAAGTCCCATTATAATTGAATTTCATTTGCATGAATTAATTTTTAACATTTCGCGGGTGACAAATGTCAGTTATTATTTGCGTTGATATTTAAAAACTTACTGGAACAAAATTTCTAGAGACTTAAGTATTAGGTACCTACCTTATTCATAAAAAAATGAAGAAGGATAAAAAGATCCATAATTTTTGTTTATGAATCAGTTGTTGGATTTTGAAATTAGCAATTATTTTTTGATAATCTCTTACAGGACGATTGAATCGTTTCAATAATAAATTTTTCATGTACTCTTCCCTACTTACTTAGGTACTATATTGTTTTGATAAATTACAAAAAATAAAATGCTACACATAGGAGATTCACTGCAATTGAATTTTAGGAATAATAAAGAGCAGGAAAACACACGAAAATTAAAAAAAAAAACAGTTTCATATAATATAAACGTATATTATTGTAAAAGATTATACTACCACATCACTTAAAATTTTTAAAAGTCCTTCAACCTTCACACGTCACATAGTATCAAAACATTCTGAGGTAGGTACTACCTGGCAGTGAGTCTGGCACGCTGTCTCTTTATCGACAAGACACAATTCGGATTTTACTTCACTCACGGATATGTTGGCACAATTTTTCATCTTCAGTTTTTCAAGAAAATGAATGCTATTGAATACGTATTTCTTTCATCTGAAAAAATAAAATTGCAAAGTATTTAGGTAATGTACCTTGTACTAATAATGTTCGCAAGATATTTGCAATGATTTATTATTGTAGGTACAGATTCTAGCCTAAACAAGATTTATACAAGATCTTGAAAAGTTTAGCAAGATCATGCAGCGTATTGTTAGAAGTGTTTTTTATTTTTTGTGTAAATTTTTATTCGGTCAGACCAATGAAAGTCCAACATTTACAAGATCTTGTTATCAGTAAGATCTTGTTAATTTTGTCAATATTTAACACTATTATTATGCTATGCTCAAAAGAATTTTCCGATTTAATGGCCAGATACTGGATTCCATCCATAAATTATTAGCACACGGTCTTGTGGTGTCGAGGACTGACATCCGCAATCTACGTGGATGCAACTTCTTTTGAGCATGAGGCTGCCTAGCAAATAGTTTCTACCTACTACACAAGAACTATTTATGTAAATAACTGCAATAGCAGATAGCTGCAAATAACAGTCTTTACAAAAATTTTAAAAATTGAATTTTTGGCACAGAGTGATCCCTAAAAAAAAGAAAGATAGATTCAATGAAGAATTTGTAAATTGATAGGATAAACTTCTTGGCAATGAATAATACAAAAATCACTTTTGTGTTGTGTGACCTGCCACAATAATCACTTGAGGTACAATTATTACCATTAGGTACACTATTTATTTAAAACCCCAATAAAAATTTGAAACATTCTATATTGCATAAATGTGATTTATAGGTAAGGTTAGAGGAAATACTACACATATAAAATTATAAAATGTGGCTTACCATCAGAGAGTTCTGAATCATTACATCTGTAGGGTAGGTAACATTTAATCCATTAACTCGATGAAGTCCCAAGTCCTGTGCATCTTCAGAATTCTCGCTAATTTGCCAAGAAGTAAATTTACTTTTTAATTGAAGTAGGTAGGCAATTAAATCGACTCTAGAATAAGAGCAGGGCAAGTTCACGGTGAATCTGTAGAACCTACAAAAAGTAAGGTGAAAGTTAGCAACTCAAATTAATTTCCTCTCAGCCATTCCGTGTTACGGGTGTACGGGTGTAAGATGCTATGTTCAGCATCTTATTCATCAAAATAAAAATAGTTCTAGGATCATTGTGCAGCCTTCTAAATTTTTTATGTAATTTACATGGTTCGACACGAAATTTAAATTTAAATGCGGTCCCACAATTTTACTGATAACAAAATAACTATTCAAACTTAAAAAAAAACTGATTACATATTTGGAATCAGCAAGAAAATACCATGAATTTAATATAAAAACATGCTGATTTATTTACATTTAATAATTCAGCAGTCATCATGTATTATGTGGCATAATATGTCTGCATTCGCATGGAATGGCTGCTCTCTTACCACCGGCGCGTTAGAGGAAATTCAAAAGGTGCGGTTTATTTTTTTGGATGACAACATTCAATCTCAAAAATTTTACTACCTATTTGAATGAAGCGGGACCACCATTCAATGTATGTATCTACTACCTCCGACAAGAATGTAATTTCCATGCAACATAATTTTTACTTTCGGATCACAGCAAAAATGTTTGTTATTGGCCTTGTAAGGTACCTACATAAACAAAAATAATTGATGTATATCTAAAATCCTTGATAAAGTTAAATAATTAAAAATAATGAAAATATTTACCACTCTGCTCGGTTCGGTTCTTAATGTTTCGGCTCGGTTTGACGATACAGCTTGGTTCGCTCGCAGGACGAATACGCGCTTTGTTTCTGGAGTTCAATATCTTAATAGCCTATTTTCTTCCAGAGTAGATTCACCTTTAACAAGTAACATTATTAAAGTGGTACTGTCATCTTCACGAAACTTGGCTAATTAGTTTATTGCATTATCAGAACATATTCTAAGAAGAAGAAAAAAATCAAAAAAAATCGGAAGGGTCCTAAAAGAACATTCTCGCTCGCCCCCAATCCTACGTCACAACTGGTATGGCGCTATTATACCTGCTCCGTCCGGTCTATTCAAAGTCTCCCCAGTTTCTTGGCCCTTCCCTCAAAATCAGCTCAGTCCCTTTGTTCGCAAGTCAATAAAGTGTAGATATTCAGTTTGACTTTTCAGTAATCAGTATGTTATGTGTTCATTCAAATCATTATATACTTTATAGTACCGTTTGTGTATAGATGGTTTGTGAAAGTTTAATTTTTTGTTAATTTTAAATATTATTGATTTGTTTCATTTTGTTTGTTATTCGTTTGTGGAAACAATATATCACGTCATTCGTACTGGGTACTATTTATTTGTATGAGAAGACAATTAGGTATAATAATCACTGTTACATTGCCGTGGGTAAACGTGACAGGCAGACAGGAAGGCAACTGGACGGCGGGTGGGCGGTCAGCTGGCCAGAGGGGGAAGAAGTGAGTCCTGAGAATTAGGGGTGTTTTGTTTCTATACCAGTTCCTACGTCATTCAGTTTGCGCGGCAATTCAAATATCGCATAGTTGAATCACGTATATATCCGTCATCTATGATCGAATATTTTTTATTCTTTTTTGGTAAATGATTTTGATATAGTAGAACGCAAAAAAAGGGTTTTTACCAAGATGTAAGGTCTCCTTTAAAACTGCAGTAGGTACCTTGGTAGGTATGTGGGATGGTTATTGGTTAATGTAGAGGTGAAAATATTCCCAAAATAGGCGGAGGTACGTACTAGGTACCTACAGGTAGGGTTTCCTACTGACTACTACCACTGATATGTATAGACTACCACGCCAAGCAAACTGTTTACCTACTTTATTTATTTTATAAATACCTAAACTACCTAGTTGGAAATTTTACTTTGCATAAATTGCTACATTTCAAAAATTTACTATGTGAGGTTAATGTTTACTGAACATTGGTCACACTACCTATTGGTTTATTAGTATCCCCAGCATACAAAACTAAAGTAACAACGATTAATGCCTGGATACTTATGTAGGTAGTTGTGATGAAGACTCACCTTTAATGGGTTGTATGGCTCTGTGATGAAAATCCAAGCAAAAGAGGCACAACAAAACTGTAATTATTTCACGATTTGTGTCACATTAAATGGTTTGAACTGAGACAAACTATTCAGCAGTGAACACTGCATTCACGGACACAGATAATAATTGAAATCACATTCAAAATCACTCAAAAGGACGTAAACTACACACTCATGACACTCTGTAAAATATCAACAAACGTCAAACGCCGCGTTTGAAATGAAGAAGGGAGAATGGAAACAAGTTGATTCACGAAGATGGCCGACTGCCGAGTTCATAAAAGAAACTTTACTAATAACGTTTAAAATGGTATGAATACTTTGCTTTGGAATTGTAAACATATTTATTCTTAAATCAATATATCCATGTGAAATGTAGATGTTATTATTATAGAAATGAAGTTATAAATATGAAAAAAAAAAAGTCATTAGAGCAGCTCAAATTCAAACAGTCGTAGCGCCCGCGCGGGCCGTCCCTAGCCATTCCCGGGCGGGACCAAGACCGGACATTCCTAGAAATTTTACAGCCAGATAAAACGGATCGGTTGGGCTCCGTTGGGCAGGCCCAGGGCATGCCCTAGTAGTTCCCGCCCGGGACGTCCCACTTGGGCGCTAGATGGGCAGAAGCCCGGGCCGCCCAGTGTTTGTAGGGAGTGGCTGGACGCCCGGGAGGCGGGATCAGATTATCACGCAATGGTACAAACGTAGGGCCGTGCGTTATAGTGGTATTGGCATGGCAGTTTCATATCCCGGTATAGAGGTGTTAGTCAATGGTTATACTGCGCACGCTAATTTTAAATTTTAATCTTGTTGATCATAAATGGAGAACATGGGGAGGGGTCGACCTAACGGGCCCGATCCGGGGGAGTCTGAAACTGGTGGGGAAGCCAGTTCAGAATGAGGACAGACCGGGGGGGTGAGGCTTAAGCAGGTGGGACCCAATTTCAGGGGATCAGCATCTCGCGGGGTGAGGCCGGCCCGTGGGCCCGCGAATTGGGGGGGGGGGGGGGGGGGGGCATCATGGGACTAGGTCGACCCTCCCTGGACTACAGTTAGGTGGGACCTGCAACACGTAATGTGAGGTGGCCCCTTTAGCCCCACCACCGCGTCAAGGTAGCAGTCCATGGGCTAGTGTGTTGAGCTACGAACAAGTCGATGAATTGTTGCATCTCATTCTCTCATCTTATCACGAACTAATCTATGCTCGCTCATCAACGCGTTACATCGAGCGTTTTCCTAGTTAATTTAATTATCGTTTTCTTTTTAAGTTGATTTGTTTTAACTATGCAAGATCAGTCTAAGGAAATAGATTCTTGGTAAATGAGTTAGTCCCTTGTAGTCTGAACTATGTCATGCTTTTATATCCATACAGTCTTGTCCTAGTGACAAATAATAGAAATTTAATTATTTATAAATTCTTCTGTGAAATAAGAAATCTTACCTCTTGGGAGATCAGGTCACACACCAGGCACACGGCATAGAGTTCCAGTAAAAGACCAACGAGAAGTGCAAGAAATATCACCTATACTTCATTGTCCAAGCTTCCACCTTGAAAATACTGTGTTATCAGTAAAATATTAATTGGGAACGTGAGCAAAAAAAGAGATAAAATGTTTTGTAAGTGGGTGTAACTTTGATGTTAACATTTGTTTTTTTGGGTGTTTACATGATTCGTCTGATTGTATATTAGTAGCACTTTTTTATTTGTGTCTCGTGCTCTGTTAAATAGGCGCTGGTTATTCAACAAATCAGCTCAAAACGATGTTTTTCGGATATGATTAGAGACCTAACATAACATGTGAACCAATTGGTCTCAAATTTTACAAGTGTGTTGTTTAAGGATGAACTTAAGGTTGTTACTTAAAACAGGTTTTTAAATTAATTTGCATCCCTCGAGAAAAAAATAAGCTCATTTTCACAAAAAAATTATGAATTATTACTAATTAACGAAGCAAAAATTTAAAATGTACCAAGGGATAACCATAAGTTTGTCTTTCATCTCATCATGATTAAAAATTTAAAAAAAATCGTTCCCCCATTTCGTCGAAAATCGTGTATGCAACAAGCAGCAAAATTTATTCAAATGATAAACTCATCATACCAATTGAAAATACAAGTAGATCAATCCAGTACCAATTAGGTTAGTCACAAATTGGTTTATGAAGACAAACTGCAGCTCCTTCTCAATTCGATGTGCATAACTGAAAACAGAAATAATTCCTATACATTCATGTGCATACTAAGTAGGTACCTGACAAACAAATTGCAACAAACTGTATCAGGAATTGAAAATCCTCATAATCTTGTAGCCTACAAGGGAAGATTGAGGGATAGCGTTAACTTTGTAGTACAAAGTTCCCAGTAGTACAATAACCTTTTTAGGCAGAGCAAGGGGCTTTAGAGCGGCAGCATAAAGATTGAAATTATTGAGCGAGCGTAGGGAGCGTCACTACGGTACCCTTCTTATGACACTTTCTGAGTGTGTGTTTTGCTAGCCGTATTGATTTTTTTTAATGTACACTTGAACCTTCTGACCAAATAACTTTCAAGTTTTGCATGGCAGTCGGGACCATCATTTTAGAAATTTTAAGACTAATCAAACAACTACAAAACTCAAAAGTTATTTACATTTTACGGACATTTAATCAGTATTTGGAAATATTTGTCAAATTTCTTGAAGGAAATTACAGTTATAGTACCTAGTAGTATTCTTTATTTAGCTATTTAGCTATTACATGTTTACATAGGTATTATACACTCAGTACTATAAGGTTTTTGTCTAATAATACATTTTTAACAATTATAACACAATTAAGAGATAATTAAGAGATAAGGTAAATAAGAGATAAACAAGAGATACACAATTTCACCTATTCCAAAAACCTTGGCTTAGGGCCTATCCCAAAAGCCTACATTTATATTTGCTACCCTGCTTGAAAAATCTCGACTACTGTCTGGAGTAAAGTCCAGACACCAGAACTAGTCAGACAAGACCAGAAATGGTGTCCAGACCTACTCCAGAATTTGGAACAGACATAATCAGACTCAGACAATAACAGACAATACCAGACAATATCAGAACACATTTCACTTTCTTTTATCAGAGTTGTCCAGACATATCAGACATAACCAGACGAAAGTGAATTGGAACTTACAAGAAACTATCAGACTTTACCAGACAAATGTCTTGGAACTGACAAGAATTTATCAGAAATAATAAGATATTACCAGACCGTGAATATACCAGCCATAACCAGAAGTAATCAGACATTACTAGACCGAATACACCAGACATAACCAGAAGTTCTCAGACATTACCAGACTATACCAGACATATCCAGAAGTTATCAGACATTACCTGACTGACTATACCAGAAATATCCAGACCTAATCAGACATTACCAGGCCGACTATACCAGACCTATCCAGAAGTTTTCAGACATTACCAGAATATACCAGACATATCCAGAAGTAATCAGACCTTACCAGACTAAACCAGACATATCCAGAAGTATTCAGACATTACCAGACCGATATACCAGACATATCCAGAAGTAATCAGACCTTACCGGACTATACCAGACATATCCAGAAGTTATCAGACATTACCAGACTATACCAGACATATCCAGAAGTAGTCAGACATTACCGGACTATACCAGACATATCCAGAAGTTATCAGACATCACCAGACATATCCAGAAGTAATCAGATATCACCAGACTATACCAGACATATCCAGAAGTTGTCAGACATTACCAGACCGATATACCAGACATATCCAGAAGTTATCAGACATCACCAGACTATACCAGACATATCCAGAAGTTATCGGACATTACCAGACTGTACCAGACATATCTAGAAGTTATCAGACATCACCAGACTATACCAGAAGTTATCAGACATCACCAGACTATACCAGACATATCCAGAAGTTATCAGACATTTCCAGACTACACCAGACATATCCAGAAGTTATCAGACATTACCAGACCGATATACCAGACATATCCAGAAGTTATCAGACATCACCAGACTATACCAGACATATCCAGAAGTTATCAGACATTACCAGACACATCCAGAAGTTATCAGACATTACCAGACACATCCAGAAGTTATCAGACATCACCAGACTATACCAGACATATCCAGAAGTTATCAGACATTATCAGACATATCCAGAAGTATACAGACATTACCGGACTGACTACCAGAAATATCCAGACCTATTGACATGACCAGACCGACTATACCAGCCATATTTAGAAGTTATCAGACATTACCAGACTATACCAGAAATATCCAGAAGTAATCAGACATTACCAGACTGATTATGCCAGATATATACAGACCTAATCAGAAATTGCCAGACCGACTATACCAGACATATCCAGAAATTATCAGACATTACCAGACTGACAGACTTGGGTAGTAACGTAACGAAAGTAACGCGTTACTGTAAAGAAATTACTTTTTTGGGTAACGAGCCAGTAAATTCATTACATTTTTTTTTTCAAGAAATAAGTAATTTATAATCTCACTACATTTATCAGAGTAATTTGACGTTTGTAACGCGTTACCGTGAGTCTCGCCCACATTTTCCCGCTTGTATGTTATTTTCAAAAATATTGACAGATAACAACACTCAGCAGGCTTATTTTTGAATTTCCACTACGCAAGTCACACAAAGTACAAAATAATGGTAATAAATTGTCAAACGGAAACGCTTAAAATGACTTTGCTCTTATTATGACTTCTCAAACACTCTTATTTTGTATCCCCTTCCAATAATTTTCGCTTTGGTTAAAAATTCGGGAAAAAGTAATTTTTGAGAGTAATTTCACTACTTTTTCTCTTAAAAAGTAAAGTAATTTCATTACATTTTTGAAGTAGTAATTTACCAGTAATTTTATTACATTTTTTTCCAAGTAATAAGTAATATAATCTCACTACTTTTTAAAAGTAATTTACCCAAGTCTGCAGACTGATTATGCCAGATATATCCAGACCTAATCAGACATTACCGGAGTTGGACCGACTATACCAGACCAAGGTGTCTATAGAAGTTGGTATACCAGACCTTACCAGACATATCCAGAAGCTCCAGAAGTTATCAGACATTACCAGACCGATTATACCTAAAACCAGATATCCAGATGTGTTCCACTAGGATGATACCATTACAAATGTAAGATTGATGAATGTTGAAAAACAGTATCGTACAAAATACGAGTATGTAAAGATTCAGAACAATAAAAGGTCTTAAAAGTTCCATAATTCCGAAGCATTTCTAGGTGTTATTTCGTAATGCATTCAACAGCCCATAGATTTGAATTCATCAAGAATTTAGAAGAGCATGTGTGTGGCCAGAATTAATATCACACTTTTAGTGTAAATTTATTTTATCATTAGATATTTCGCACAGGTGCCTACTTACTTGCATATTATATAATTATCATGTAGAATGTCAATAACACAATAATATAAATGCAATGGGTATGTAAATCATTTTTGTATATAATTGAATCTATTTTCAAAATATTTTTATATAAAATGATTATAAATATGCCCATACATATTATACAAGATCTGCACAAGGGATAAGTTTCCACACAAAATCTCAATGAAATCTTTAAAAAAAAATTAGAATGGAAACTCGTTTTCCTAGACTGTATGTACTTACGCTTAATATTTTGCTTAATTACATGCATTACATCAACATTGGAGACAATATATTGGTTAAAAGAGCCAGTGCACAGCATGTGCACAGTAAGGTGCAATGCCAATCACTGTCATTAGCTCCGAGCTCTGACTTATGGCATGCTATCATAATATTGGAGAATATTTGGTACCATTGGCCCCTTGAATCAGACCCAGTCGTTGACCACCTATTTCAATCTTAGTAAAACAATCTTCCGTATGCATTCTCATGCAGGGTTCACTAGGTCCTGTTCTATAAGCGCATGAGATCAAGGAAATTTGTTCGGAAATGAACACAATTGGCTTTAACGAAAGTATTGAACCATTAATTTAACATTAAAGAAATTATTGGTTTTAATTACTATCTAATAAAGGTGAAAGTCTTTATGTGAATAATCGTTGTGTCGGGGTGGAGGGGAATGGCACCAGGAGAGTATTTTGACAGCATTCAAGCTATTCAACATGTGGGAATTTATTAATTTATGGGTTCAACATTCTTTACAAAGTTTTAACATCTAACTTTTAATAAAAACGCTAAAAATCAAGGACAAATGGAAACGATGGTTCATTCAACAGTTGCAATAATATTTCATGTTTGTGTTGAAATATGAAACTGTTTTTATTAATCATAATGTAATAATTGTAATACACTATTAAAAATTAACTCACAACTAAATTTGGCCCTGTAAAAAATTAAATACCTATAGACAAATGGAAACAATATAATTACAAAATATAAAAATGCATTGGATGGAGCGGTTACCGATCCTGGTTTGCAGTTCTTCGCCTCTATACAATGGAATTTTGTCATCGGCTTTCAAAGAGGCTGTGGCTATATGTCCTGTAAAATGAAATGAAGAGAAAAGTAGTCACGAGATACATAAAAAATAATTTTATCTCATTACCGTCACAATAAAAAATCTTGGTACTGGGTATAGAGGGACGAGTAAGAAGGTAGTGTGCGTGCCTTTGCACACTACCTGCTGAGAAGTCTTGCCAAGATCATTGTAATATTGTCTTGATTGTATTTCTAGAAAGTTTGACTCTAATTTTTTTTTAAATGATAATATTTTACTTCTTTTGGCGAGATCTTGTATTCTTGTTTAGATTTTTTTTTTGATTTAGACCAGCGTTTCTTAAACTTTTCTACCCCGCGGACCCCCTTAAAACATAGGTAGTTTAGTTTGTTGTCGCGGACCCCCAAAACTTACCCGTAACATTTTTGGAATATTCCCCCATTCATCATATCAGATTAGAATTCTTTTCTTTATTCCCAAAGATAGTCTAACTTTGATAATAATATGAAATAATAAAAATTATTGGAATGTAGCATTATTTTTCATTTAAATATTTGTATTCTATATTAGTACGGCACGACTAATTACGGGGAAACATTTTGCGCACGAAACAATGTGGGGAGGGCCCCTTAGCGACAAGGGATAGGTCCGAAAAGACCGGGAAATTTTTGAAATTCGAAAGTGAATTTGGACTATATTTACCTATGCGATTTGGACAATAATTTTTGTCGTTTTTATTTTTGGCTTACAAAGTATTTTTTCACAATAATGAGAACATGTTTAAAAAAAATTAATGTAATTTTAGTGACGTAGAGTTAAGAATTACTTCACAATAGGAGGAAGGGGAGAAGAAGCACACACTTAAACATGTATACCTACCCTATATTTTTATTGAGTTTAAGTGTATTTTAAATTTTATATTTAAACCCAATATAAATATTCAATGCTATTTCTTGAGTCTTCGCGGACCCCCTGTGAGGCCTCCGCGGACCATAATTTAAGAATCGCTGATTCAGACAATGAAATTGTTAATATTTGACAAAATCTTGTTAAGATCTTGGAAATAGTTTCAGCAGGGAAGTCCCTTCTTGGGTACTAAAACATCATCATTGAATGTGGTAAATGTAGTAATGCCATGCCCCAAGTTTTTTTTCTGAAATAAAGAATCGTTGAATATTACATCAGTGATCTGTTTTAGATAGACTAGTACAATAAGCGTCTTTAATTACCATTCAAAACAGTGTTTCATGACGGAATTGGTTTGGTGCCATTGTTTTGTTGGATCATGTTACTTGGATTGTTCAATGAAGAATTCTGTAACATAAATTACTTATTTAAATAGACACCGTACAACATAAATCAAAATAATATACAAATACAAATTGAAATCAGTCAAAGGTATGTAATAACTGAGGATATTATCTCATTATGTTTTACGTAGCACAGTTATATCTTCAACTTACTAAACTAGGAAATAGCTCGGTGTAACGCGTTGATAAGCGAGATCTTGGCAAGAGTTTCAGCAGGGTATTAGCAGGGCCTTCTTGGGTATTATCACATCATGTGGTGAATGTAGTAATGCCATGTCCCAAGTTTTTCTGAAATAAAACAATCGTTACCTATGTTAATATTATTATTATTATACTCAGATATTGCCTGAGTATAATATAACATCAATGATCTGATTTAGAAGTGTCCTTAATTACCATTAAACAGTGCATTCTTGACGGAATTGGTTTGGTGCCATTGTTTTGTTGGATCATGTTACTTGGATTGTTGAATGAAAAATTCTGTAACAGAAATTACTTATTTAAATAGACACCGTACAACATTAATCAAAATAATATGCAAATACAAATTGAAAACAGTCGAAGGTATGTAATAACTGAGGATATTATCTCATATGTTTTACCAAATACATTAATAATAGTTACCTTCATTATTAAAGTAATTGGTTATATCTTCAACTTACTAAACTAGGAAATAGCTCGGTGTAACGCGTTGATAAGCGAGATCTTGGCAAGAGTTTCAGCAGGGCAGTCCCTTCTTGAGTATTATCACATCATGTGGTGAATGTAGTAATGCCATGTCCCAAGTTTTTCTGAAATAAAACAATCGTTATGTTAATATTATTATTATTATTATTATACTCAGATATTGCCTGAATATATAACATCAGTGATATGATTTAGAAGTGTCCTTAATTACCATTAAACAGCACATTCATGACTGAATTGGTTTGGTGCCATTGTTTTGTTAGATCATGTTACTTGGATTGTTCAATGAAAAATTCTGTAACAGAAATTACTTATTTAAATAGACAGCGTACAACATTAATCAAAATAATATACAAATACAAATTGAAAACAGTCAAAGGTATGTAATAACTGAGGATATTATCTCATATGTTTTACGTAGCACAGTTATATCTTCAACTTACTAAACTAGGAAATAGCTCGGTGTAACGCGTTGATAAGCGAGATCTTGGCAAGTGTTTCAGCAGGGTATTAGCAGGGCCTTCTTGGGTATTATCACATCATCATTGAATGTGGTGAATGTAATATCTAATGACATGCCCCGAGTATTTCTGAAATAAAATAATCGTTATGTTATTATTATACTCAGATGTTGCCTGAAAATTACATCAGTGATCTGTTTTAGAAGCGTCTTTAATTACCATGCAAAACAGTGTTTCATTACGGAATTCGTTTGGTGCCGTTGTTTTGTTGGATCATGTTGTTCAATGAAGAATTCTGTAACAGAGTACCTACATACATACAACATAAATCCAAATAATATACAAATATAAATTGAAATCAGTCAAAGGTCGTAATCAGGCGCGTAGGAACTTTATTTTGAGTGGGGGGGTCAAAATTATCGGGGATCGATGGATGTTAGTAAAAAGCCTTGCTCTTCTTCAAGGGGGTCTGGGGGGCCACACCCCCCAGTTAGCCCCGCAGGGCTTTTCTAATGTTTAATTTAAAATAAATAACTGACTATTTTCAGTTATCAATGACAACTCAATTCAATCCCTTCAATAGTAAAAAACTTGAAGGAAAAATGCTAGTAAATTTAAAATGTGTGATATGCAATATTCTTGGGGAAACTTGAGACAAAATGCAATATAATCTGTAAATTTTGTTATATGATAAAATCCCCAATGGGTAATTTTTTGAATTCTAGTAAAAGAAAGAGTATAGATTATGAATCGATTTCGGAATACCTTTGAAAAAGGTTGCAATAAGCAACAGCAAAGCAAGAATAAAAATGTGTATGTGTTTTGGTATCAAATAGTTTCACGTGAATTTATTAAATGTTATGAGGGTGATCATGTTGAACATATGAGTAAATGAGTTGTCTCATTGGATAATACCTAGCTGTTCAATTAGTTAAGCAAAACTTGAGAACATTTTGAGAATTCAACGTCATAATGAAGCAAATCTGTGCATTTTTGCATCTCATAATCAACGTATGTGAATATCTGGGAAGGTGATATCTGGGGGCCAATTCTTGAGATTCACGTTTCGAAACCGTGTACGTTCACTGTTTAAAATTTAAAAAAGTTAAATGCTAAGCAAAGTTCAAGTTTCAAGTTCAAGTTTTATATGCAAACGTAAATGGTTTCAAATCGTAAAAACTCAAGAATTGGCCTCCTGGTCTCCTGGGCAAGGGGGGTCAGGATCCAGTCAGCAGGGCATCGAACCCGATCGTTTACGGGTTCAGGTTCGGGTTCGGGTTCAGGCAAAGCTATGATACGGGTTCGGGTTCAGGTTCGGGTTCGGGTTCGGGTCCGGCTCCACACTTAGATTAATCCTACATACCTACATCTTTGTGTTCCAAACCAATACATTTTCTGGTGTACAGTTTATTAAATTTGAATTACATCAACAAACTTCATTAATTTGACTTAAATTTTATTTTTTGGTCAATGCTTTATCATTGAACGCATGTCGAACTGACGTATGGGACTCATAGTCGTACTCATGATAAAGCATTGAGGGGGTGGGTGAGGGGGGGGGGGGACTGAATGATCAGTCTGAATTTACGCGATTTTTGGCATATGATTTGTAAAGGCGTTTTGATTTTCTAAAAACTTTTGGTAGACACAAAAAAGCTTGTCGTATGCTGGGTTATGTATATAATTTATATATCCTCTAAAAAATTTCGAGTACCTATAGCAGAGCTGTGATGTGATGATTAATGCGAAATGAAGGCAGAATTGGTATTTCAGACATCCAGTTTGCCCCGCAGGGAGATTTTTCATTTTACTTCCTACTAAAACGAATTTGTGACACTACAGGCCACGAGTTATATTACTTCATAGAAAAATATTTTTAGTGTAGGTTGAAGCATGGGGGAAGGGCAGGAACCCACCTCGTAAGTAAAAAATTAGACAAAGTCCCTTTATAATTCTTAAAAATATCTCGAATAATACTACTTTTCTTCTTCCCCATTTCAAAATTCAGAGCGGAGACTCAAGACAAAGCTATTCGGCTAGGTTATTTGGCGTGGAGACACAACTTATTATAATTCATGTTTTGTACCCTCACATAAAAATATATCTAAGTAGGTAGTATACTTTGAAAATGAAATATGAACTTAACATTTTTATTCAAATTATTAAATATTATAAAATGTATTTAATTTAATTTGAAAACCCATAAAAAACCCTAAATAATATGGGTTCGGGTTCAGGTTCGGGTTCACAAATATATTTTATAAGGGTTCGGGTTCGGGTTCGGGTTCAGACAAAAAATTAATACGGGTTCGGGTTCGCAAAAAATACGTTTTTTTCGGGTTTCGGGTTCAGGTTCGGGTTCGATCCCCTGCCAGTCAGGGGTGTCCGTTCCCCCCGGTTCCCCCCCTTTAATAACTGAGAATATTATCTCAGTTACGGCTCGACAGCTGTAGTTACCTACTACTTATTTATTGGCAATGGACACTATGACGAGCAGTGTTGTGAAGTAACATGATACAAAGTAACATGTTACTACTTACTTTAAAAATGAGGTAATTGTAATTGTATTCAGTTACTTTCTTTATTGAAAATAGAAACAGTAACTTTTATCCCGTTACAATTTTGAGTAACTTTAGTGAAATGTAACGTGATGCATTTAATTCATCTCTGAATAATGTAAAATGTCCAATTCAGTAAAAATAAAAAAATAAAAAAATCAGCTCTAGAATGAGAAGGCATTACAACAAAATTCTAAAATGCCTTTGGCCTAGACATTTTTCTTGTCCTGTCAGCCCTGTTCACTATTTTCAGTTATCAATGACAACTCAATTCAATCCCTTCAATAGTAAAAAACTTGAAGGAAAAATGCTAGTAAATTTAAAGTAACTGTGAAAGTAACTGCTGTCAATATAAAAGTAGGTAACTGTAACTTAACACTGATATTTGTCGGTGTTACTTTTGAAACCCTTGTAACTGTAGCTGTCTGTAACACTGTTAGAATTTTGAGCAAGTAACTGTAACTGTAATACTGCTACATTTTAAAAGTAACCACAACTCTGGACGATAGCCCTGCCTATAGATATTCTCAATTGAATCATAATTTCATATTTAAAAAATATATACTTACTTTCTTTGTATTGTAAGTATTTTTTTCTCAAAATGAGTGCATACCTAACATGACAATTTAGGTAGTACAACTTATTCACAATGATGAATTGAGATATGTCAACAAATTAATGCACTTGAACATGCTGAACCATACAAAATATTTTGTAAATGTGAAAGAAAATTGGATCTGCCATCAAATTTTATTTTCAGATTTCGCAAATAATCTTCTACCGAAGCTTTTACCTCTAATGACATTAGAACGAACTTATGATACGTAAATTTACATTTGTCTTTATACGACTAGAATACAAAATTCACACAAATTTTAAAAAAATATTTAGAGGAGGCAGGTTCACTCATTTAACCCTTTATAGGTCACTGGTCTGGGACCCATTTTATTGAGCTGAAAATTAAAGCAATTATCAAGGTCGTCAATATGAATATAAGGCGGGGAAAAGTGGGAAGCAAATTTCCCACTGTACATTTAGGTCACAACCATGGTGGGAAGATAATGTCCCAATAACCTATAAAGGGTTAAGCCGGTTTCACATAAAGCGCGTTTCGCGTTTTTTTTATTGACCAATCAAAACCACCGAAAATTTCGCCGCACGCGTTTTATTTTTAAGCCGCCCCATCTCGATTGTAGGGAGGTTTTTTCAGTACCGCGCGTGGCGAAAATGACGTCACGACCTAGCAGCTAATCACGTGCGACTACGAAAACTATAAAATAAGACTATAATGATAATAATTACTTACCTCTGCATATTATTCCATCTAATCATACCAATTATAACACCCAAATTGTTACTAACAAGAATAATAAATTTATATCAACATTCTGTTTTCGACGGCCTCTTCTAGGCGTTATAAAAAAAGACAAAACGCGATATCGCAAAACGCGGCACGCGCTTTATGTGAAATGGGCTTTACCCAAGGGTAGTAAAATTATTTTAGATACCTTGGGCTGTATTTACCCACTTGTAGGTCATACACTTACCTACCTTCAAAGACAGAGATGTTTGTACTTCGCTGTTCCTCCATTCTTCATCGCAACACTGTATTTTCTGTTAAATACGCGTTGAATTTGATTAAATATCGAAATGCACGAATGTAGGCGATCACATTTTCCCACTTATAAAATTTCCTATTATGTGTAGGTACGGTACACTCAGCAAATGATAAAACGGTATTTGAAAGAAATGGATTGGCTGAAAAAAATGTGTTGGCATCAAAATGTTGAAGTCTGCTAACTCGTCATCTACCTATAGTAGGTGAGGATTGATAGGTGAGGGTTGATTGTCAAGGAACCTGACCAGCAGCGAATCCGTTTCTTTCAAATACCGTTTTATGTTTTTTTGGGTGTACTAACTCAATAATTACAATTTAATGCACATGCACGGTAAATCACGGTAAAATTTTCTATCAAATCATTATCTAGATACTTTTTTGAGTAACTGGCTGTAGATACTTTCACTTTCTGGTATTCATCAAGTAAAATATTAAATTTGTGACGTTCCCTCTTACCATGTTTTAAACAAATTACATGCAAAAAGGAACCAAACCCCAGGTATCATGAACTGAGATATTGAGAGAAACGCAGAGAGTTTCATAGTTTTTTAAATGTATGGACTAAATCAGTAATTTTTCTGTTGTTTGATCGGCAGAGTTTTTATATATTTTTTTGTAATTACTAAATATTTAAAATATACTGTGGTTACTTCAAAAATTAATGAAATGTAGCTTGGTTCCTTTTTTTTTATCAATGTGAAATTATTGTTGTTAATGTATAATGTAAAAAGGAACCAACCCACAAATATGTGGATTGGTTCCGTTTTGATCAATGTGAAATTATTGTTGTTACTGTATAAATTTAAATTGTGAAAAGGAACCAACACCCAAAAATTTAGATTGGTTCCGTTTTGCTTATTGTAAAATAGTATAGAAAACGCTCAATAAATATACACTACACAGCAAACGTGGGTAGGTTCTCTTTTGAAAATGTAAGTTTATAGGTCAGCAACTAAAAAATAAAAGGGGTTTAATACAAAATTAAGCAAGCATGATTTAATAATCATAAAACACCAAAAATGAAGAATCGATTGATCACCTACCATAAAAAATGTCATGCCATTTTCAATGTCAAAGCTGATTGTAATTATTAATTATCACCAGCAGATTGCACACACAAAAATCTAAAGGTTTTTAAAAGGTTTAAAAACAACCTTCAGGGAGACCCTGCGGTTTTGTTTCTGCCCATGGACGTCCGCAAGGAAAACGTATTTTCAACGGGTTAAGGGAGGGTGTGGGGAGCGCGCCCCCCCCCCCCCCCCACTTATTGGTTTTTCGACACTTTGAGACGATGAGGTGTATTTTGTGGAAATATTCAATATTGTATAAATTATAAATTTGACACTTGACACTTGGGGGGGGGGGGGGAGAAGACATGTTCAAACCTTGCCCCTCAGGCATTTTTTGGTTTTTCGACACTTTGAAATTATTTGTTTGTGTATTTTTTGTTTACAAAATGATCACCACACAAATTGTATGTTTTCCTGACATCCAGGGGGGGGGGGGGGAAGACAAGCGCCTCCCCCCCCCTCCCCCTGTGGACGCCCATCCATGTAAGTGTCAAACATCCAAGTGCAATTTTACCGTGAAATAGGTGCCTCTCCGCCGCAGGTGGCAGGGTGACATTTTTACCAGCTATTATTGTATCTACCTACTATTTGTCAATAAAGTGTTAGGTAAATGCTCAATATTCAATGCAAGATGCTCTCTGTATGTAACAGTAATTGGGGGTTTCAAAGGAGTAGGTATAATATAATTGAAATGACTGCTCACTTACCGTTTTCCTGAGAGATCGTATAGGTATTCCAAATTGTGTTTTTTCACTGTTTAGAATCCGCGTAAAACTGTGTACATTATACTAACAAAAGAATGATGTTTTTCAAAATTATACATTAACAATTGATTAATGTATTTGAATGCATTTACTATCAGTAGTTACTGTAAAGAACAGAGCGTTGTCACATAAATCACAACTGATTAAAAAACAGCTCGAACTTCACACAGCAGTCTCCACCCGCCTGACTGGGGACTGACTGACTGAAGATTTGATGTCGATGCAAAACTAGCTCGATCTAGTTCAGCGTGAGAACAATGATGAATCATATTATTCAAAAAAACCGTTGTATCAGAGTTATGCAGATAAAGTCAGAATAGTCAAGACCTGATGTCAGACATAACCAGAAGGATTCAGAACGCACGAACATTTCCAGAACATACCAGATAATACCAGACGCTTTGAGACAATGTCTATCCAGACCAAGCCAGACAATACCAGAATGACACCAGACCATAGTTCATTCACCAGAATATCTCAGAACTTACAAGACAATTATCCAGACAAAACCAGACGATACCAGACCAGCTACCAGAATACACCAGATACAGAAAATATCAGAATATACCAGAAGAAATCAGACACAGGTCTAACCAGACTAAACCAGACAATTCCAGAACTACACCAGATCAGTTCATTCACCAGAATATCTCAGAACTTACCAGACAATTATCCAGACAAAACCAGACGATACCCAGACCAGCTACCAGAATACACCAGATCCAGAAAATATCAGAATATACCAGAAGAAATCAGACATAGGTCTAACCAGACTAAACCAGACTATTCCAGAATTACACCAGATCAGTTAGAACACCAGGTTAACTCAGAACGTACCAGACATGTCAGTCCAGCAGACTATACCAGACGAAACCAGAATACACCACATCCAGAAAATACCAGATAATACCAGACGTTTTCAGACATTGTCTATCCAGATCAATCCAGACGATACCAGAATGGAACCAGACCAGTTCATTCACCAGAATATATCAGAAATGATCCAGTCAGTTCTACCCAGACTATACCAGACGAAACCAGAATACACCAGATCCAGAGATTTCCAGATATACCAGACGTATTCGACAATGTCCATCCAGACCAATCCAGACGATACCAGAAGGAAACCAGGCCAGTTTATTCACTAAACTATACCAGAAGTAATCAAAAGTAGTTCTATCCAGACCCAGCCATTCTGGTATCGTCTGGCTTAGAATAGAATGGAATAGAATTTTCATTATTTTGCTTGCTGGATAAACAGTGTCTGATACGTCTAGTAAATTCTGGTGAATGAACTGGTCTGGTTTCATTCTGGTATCGTCTGGCTTGGTCCGGATAGACCGTATCTGAAAACGTCTGGTAGTATAATCTGGTATATTCTGGATCTGAAATGTTCTGGTTTCGTCTGGTTTTGTCTGGATAATTGTCTGGTAAGTTCTGAGATATTCTGGTGCTGAACTATGGTCTGGTGTCATTCTGGAATGGTCTGGTTTAGTCTGGTTAGAACTCTGTCTGATTTCTTCTGGTATATTCTGATATTTTCTGGATCTGGTGTATTCTGGTAGCTGGTCTGGTATCGTCTGGTTTTGTCTGGATAATTGTCTGGTAAGTTCTGAGATATTCTGGTAAATAAACTGATCTGGTGTCATTCTGGAATTGTCTGGTTTAGTCTGGTTAGAACTATGTCTGATTTCTTCTGGTATATTCTGATATTTTCTGGATCTGGTGTATTCTGGTAGCTGGTCTGGTATCGTCTGGTTTTGTCTGGATAATTGTCTGGTAAGTTCTGAGATATTCAGGTGAATGAACTATTGTCTGGTGTCATTCTGGAATTGTCTGGTTTAGTCTGGTTAGAACTATGTCTGATTTCTTCTGGTATATTCTGATATTTTCTGGCTCTGGTGTATTCTGGTAACTGGTCTGGTATCGTCTGGTTTAGTCTGGTAAGTTCTGAGATATTCTGGTGAATTAACCTGGTCTGGAGTAATTCTGGAATTGTCTGGAATTGTCTGGTGTCTGATTTCTTCTGGCATATTCTGATATTTTCTGGATATTATGTATTCTAGTAACTGGTCTGGTATCGTCTGGTTTAGTCTGGTTAATTGTCTGGTAAGTTCTGAGATATTCTGGTGAAGACCTGATGTGGAGTAGTTTTGGAATTGTCTGGTTAAGTCTGGTGTCTGATTTATTCTGGCATATTCTGATATTTTCTGGATATGGTGTATTCTGGTATCGCTGGTTTTGTCTGGATAATTGTCTGGCAAGTTCTGAGATATTCTGGTGATTGCTGATCTTGTGTTATTCTGGAATTGTCTGGTTTAGTCTGGTTAGAAGTATGTCTGATTTCTTCTGGTATATTCTGATATTTTCTGGGTCTGGTGTATTCTGGAAGCTGGTCTGGTATCGTCTGGTTTTGTCTGGTAAGTTCTGAGATATTCTGGTGAATGAACTATGGTCTGGGTCATTCTGGAATTGTCTGGTTTATTCTGGTTTGATCTATGTCTGATTTCGCCTGGTATAGTCTGATATTTTCTGGGTCTGGTGTATTCTGGTAGTGGTCTGGTATCGTCTGGCTTTGGTGAATGAACTATGGTCTGGGTCATTCTGGAATTGTCTGGTTTATTCTGGTTTGATCTATGTCTGTTTTCGCCTGGTAAAGTCTGATATTTTCTGGGTCTGGTGTATTCTGTTAGCTGGTCTGGTATCGTCTGGCTTTGTCTGGATAACTGTCTGGAGGGTTCTGAGATTTTCTGGTGAATAAATTGATTTGTTGTCATTCTGGAATTGTCTGGTTTAGTCTGGTTAGATCTATGTCTGATTTCTTCTGGTATATTCTGATATTTTCTGGGTCTGGTGTATTCTGGAAGCTGGTCTGGTATCGTCTGGTTTTGTCTGGTAAGTTCTGAGATATTCTGGTGAATGAACTATGGTCTGGGTCATTCTGGAATTGTCTGGTTTATCCTGGTTTGATCTATATCTGATTTCGCCTGGTAAAGTCTGATATTTTCTGGGTCTGGTGTATTCTGTTAGTTGGTCTGGTATCGTCTGGCTTTGTCTGAATAACTGTCTGGAGGGTTCTGAGATTTTCTGGTGAATAAATTGATTTGTTGTCATTCTGGAATTGTCTGGTTTAGTCTTGTTAGATCTATGTCTGATTTCTTCTGGTATATTCTGGTGAAAGTAATTGTCTGACTCTTTCTGGTTTTGTCTTGTGAAGTCTGGCAAGATTTGTTTCTGGTTTGTCTGATATTTTCTGGTTATTTACATTGTCTTGATTTGTCTGGATCTATCTTGATTTGTCTGGATTCATTTTGTCTGGTATTGTCTGATATATTCTTATGTAAAGGTTTTCCTGACCTTTCTGGAAAACTCTGGGTCCGTCTGACTTCTTTTGTCTGGAATAGTCTGGCTATGCCTGATTAATTCTGGTTGTCTGGAATAATCTGGAAAACTCTGAGTTAGTCTGACTACTTTGTCTGGTTTATTCTGGTTATGCCTGAATAATTCTGGTGTCTCGGGCTTCTCTGGTAAACTCTGGTAAAATCTGGAAGAGTCTGGTGAAAGTGTGTCTGGATTCTGAGATTGTCTGAAATTCACTGGGAATGTCTGGTAAATACTCCAGACATTATCAGAAATTGCATGTTTTTTTCAAGCAGGGTATCACTCCTCATACAAGTCAACAGTGACGTGTACCTGACGAAAATGGAAAAGAACATAATTTGTTGAGAAATTTTTATACGTTTTATTAAACCGGGCAGTTGTTTCATTGTTTCCTTCCTACATACATTATAATGTTGTAACCATATAAACTCGCAAAAAGCCAAAATGGCAATGCGAAATGGAGATGACTGCTGCCACTCACCCTGCAGATCACCTAACTCAGTACTGATGCCAGCTTTAACTCCAAACTCTTACCAGAGCTTTATGAGACAGTTCCGCGGAGATGACTGCTGCCACTCGCCCTGCAGGCCAACTCCATATTGTGTGACTCCGCGCTGCTGCCACCCCCTCTACAGGCCAACTACAACTCCACGTTCTTACCACAGCTTCATGAGGCAGTATAGCAACAGGTGAACACGACCCACATTCAAAGCATCAAATAGATTTTATATTCGTGTTGAGACAAGAATAATGATATCTTTTGAAGAATCTAAATAAATTAATTGCTAATAAGTAATAACACAAATAGCGGTGAATCATGACATAAAACTTCATGCTAGCACGACAAGAACTATTCTGTTTGGAGATTTCATATTTTTCTGAACTGCCAAAGGTTCATTGACTCCCCACTGAGTAAACCTGTGGCAATGGCAAGTTACTTATTTCAAGAAGTGAATATTTCAGATACTGTCCCGAGTGCACATCTGATCGTGCCCCACGTCCACGCGTGCCCGACGAGGACGAGGACGAGGAAGAAGTCTCCAGCAGCTGGCGGTCAGATGACCCTGCAGAGCGCATGCGCAAGTCCAAGGACCTGTGGGACCTGCGCTGGAACCGCTGGTGGGGCTACAACTGGCGGCGCAGAAAAGACGAGGGCGTCCGCAGGCAAAAGCAAGAACTAAATGAGAGGTTAGTTTGCCACATCCCGAGCCCGGCCTTTTCCCACTTGAAATGATCAGGCTAAAATTAGACATTTGAGGGAAATTATGGAGAAAGCAATGTTTTCACTTTTAGTGTGAAATTCTGAACAAAATGTAGAGTCTGCTGAAGAATTTCAACTGAATATTATGCCTAATCTACTAAAAAACCACATAAATCCATTAGGTAAATACAAAATTTTCCAGAGGCTAAAGCGCCCGACCCGCTTATGGCTGCTGGTTCTCCTCCAATGCTTTCATGCGTACCTATGGTCGGGGACTGACTAAGTTGAACCCTGTTTAGCATTGCCAGGTATAGGCCGGCCCCTGCTAGCGTGGGTTCAACTTAGCCTGTCACCGATTATAATATTGTGTGTGCAGATTTTTTTTCCTGCTGTTAATTATCAGGTTCTAAAATAATGTTGTGTATAATATGTTGTTGTAATTTACCCCCCCCCCCCCCCCCCCCCCCCCCCCAATACCCTCTGAGAAAAACGTCTGAGTTCTCTCGGCAAGTTCAAAAGTCGTAGTTGCGTAACTTTTAATGAAGTCTCTTCTATTTTCCAGAAGAGTTGTGGACTTGGCCGAAGTAAGACCTCCTGAAGATGATTGTTCTGAGACTGCGCGTGCCCAGAAAGGAGATCGTGATTTGAAGGAGACAACCCCGACGCAGCAGTCGGAATGGAGGGCGAAGTGCCGACGTCAAGTCTCAGTAATGTACAATGTGACGCTCAACAGCGCCAAGTCGTGGAAGATCAAGATTCAGACGAAATTCAGATTGATGCGCGAGAAAATCAGAGCCAGACAGAGAGAATTAAACCAAGGACGCAATTTAATTGATTTAGATATTTCCCCCATGTCAAATGAAAAGCTACAACAGTCGTTAGCAGTTGATCTTACGCAATCAAGTGGAGAAGAATCTGCTCAGAACGGAACAGAACGCAAGAAGAAGAGACATTTAGAAAACACGATTTTCAATACATTTTACAATGATGGCATTGATAACGAAACATTTTACTCGAAAACCACTTTTAGTAACAAATATGCAGAGCAGTCAATGAACTCTTTAGCTCGTCTATCTGTCCAACTAAAGAATTTACAAAATCAATATCAGCAGTCAAACAATTGGATTCATCAACAATGTCAAGACTGCAAAAGTCGTGTTGCAGCGGATGAAGAAGATCTGTACCCGGGATATCAATACATTCGAGACGACGACACTGCCAAGGAAACAGAACACAGTGACACTTCTTCAGATGAGTCGATATATCAAATGAAACCACATGCACCGCAGCACGTGGAACTGAAGAATCTCGCACACAAGCTCCATGTTTTGCGCGCGACACAGGCACGTACATGAGATGAAGACCTGAACATTCCTTCATGACATGATCATGAACCACCTGTTGCAAGCACATGAGATGAAGACCTGAACATTCCTTCATGACATGATCATGAACCACCTGTTGCAACTCACAGATACGATAAGTGAGGTTAGAAAATATACTTGATTTGGCGAAAAATACTCGCTTATTGACATTTGTATCGAAATTTATGGAATAATCTGGGAAAAGAAACAACCCCATAATCGTATATTTTTATTGTTGTTGAAAAGATTGAACCTTGGACAGAATATACTATTCTACAAATGAGGATCTTTGTGCTTGTCCCTTTGCAAGCTGCATGGAAATTATTGACTATTTTGTCTGTAACACAAATACCACTCAACCACTCTTTTATGTAATTAATTTTCGTGTTTTCTTCATAACCGTTGAACCAAAGGTACACTTTCAAATCCAAACCATTACATTATGTAAGAACAATACAATCAAATTATCTAACAGTAACAGCCGCAACAGCCTACATTACCTACAGCAAACATTGCGTGTGTGTTAGTTCAACTTGTAATTTATTTATCTTCACTCACTGCCCTCAGAGTTGCGATTATACAACTATTTTCGATTGCTGGCGGAATATCAATCTGTAGAAAGCCCATGGCAAAATCTCATTGCTAACGAAATTGCTACCGCTTTGCAGTATAGAATGCCTACATAGCTCAATATAATAATGAATTATGCTGTATTTCTTTCTGAAAACTTTTTTACATGCAACGCCGTTCCTGAAAAACAAGGGAGTATTGAACGGCATGGCTCTTGACTGACACATTGTAATCCTAATATTTCACCCTTCATAATATTATTAATTATTATGTGTCAATACAAACAGGCGATATTCAGACATTGAGCCTGATCTTCCATATAACCTTTACTTTACCTATAGGTACCTAATAATAATACTCTATAATACTCAACAAGAATAGCAAGTAAAAATAAATTGACATATATAAGACAGGTCAGAGAGGTCATTTATATTTTGGCAATTCTCTTCAAGGACTATTTTTTTCTCTTGGTCTCTCAGCAATAAAGCTTTATATTCAGATTTAAAAATTAATACGGACGAGGTATCTTTTAAGGTTGATGGTCAATTATTCCATATCCTCGGACCATTGATAGAAAAAGAAGAGGAGGATACGGAGTTGTGATGATTGAAAACCAGGTTATTACTTTGTCGTGTATAGTGATTATGTAAATCTCTAGAGAGTTGAATTTTATCATAAAGATAGGCTGGTGACTTGGTATTTATCAATTTATGCATAAAAGTTGCAAGATGTAGTATTCTGCGGTTTTCCATGCTAAACCAGTCAAGTTTTATAAGATGAGGAGAGATCTGTTCCCTAAAGGGTGTATTTAATATGAAACGTACACATGAATTCTGTATTTTTTGTATGCGCTGGGATGTGGATTTGTTTATTCCCATGTACACTGCATGGCAAAAGTTAAACGATACAACCAGCGATTCAGCGAGAAGTTTCTTAGTATTTATAGGTAAATATATCTTAAATCTGTTGAGGTATCTAATAACACCGAAAGCTTTATTGCAGCACTTATCTACATGAACCTTCCAGGTCATATCCGTATCGAACCAAACACCTAGATTAAACATAATTTGTTTGTACAAGTGAGGAAAAGAAAGGAAGTAATGATGTTGTGCAGTAGGTAAAAATGTATAACAAATATTATATAAGAATAAATAAGCGTTTTTTTTTTTTTTTTTTTTACAATGCATTAAGTAGTTATTGGCTGCTATTTCATAACAACAGATATTGAACAATATAACAATGTATAAATTTATTTATATAGCAATACAGCGATAGACACCATAAAAATTAACTAGAAATGTCTGCGGAGAAAATATATCAAATAGAAGCATGAAATGTAAGTGTTTGAAGCTTCTAGGAATCCTCGCTGTAGACGACGCCCACTTGTTTACGAATCATGTCTTCCAACTCGGCAATGACTAGACTTTCAGCATGGGTAACCTTGGGACTCTCAATCAAACCTGAGAAAAGCAGAGGACAAAAACATAAACAAAAGTGATTACAGCAGTAACACTAGTGGCGTTTTCGACTGGCCGCACTGGTGCTGCACTGAGGTTGCACTGAAATGACATCACCATACAAAACTCAATGCAAATTTCAAACCGAGTGCAAAACTAGTGCGGTCCAGTGCGGCCAGCCAAAAACGCCATAAATATAGTGGTTTGTTTGCACTTGCAGAGAGTACTATTATTTATCAGTAATTTTTTAAGAGATTTTGTATGACATTAGTTGGCAGTCAGTGTGATTGAATTGCAACTTGAAAAACTAGCTGCTCTCGTAAAATATAATATGTAGAAGCTTCTTTACAGGCAAAAGAGTAAACGAGTCAATACAAAAGATATGCAGAACTTGGCAAAACCAAATGGTATTTGTGCAAGGCAAAAGTTTCCTCAATCTGAAACCTTAACATAAGTTCATAACTAAATGATTAACTAATAAAAATTAGGTATTCATTATCCAATTAAGAATACAACTCTTTTGATTTTACTTACCTTTTTGAAGACATCGTCGCACTTCTATAGCCTCGTAACTCAAGCCCGAACTGTTGTCGAAGTTGTATTTCCCATCCGTCACCGGGACAGCAAAGAATTCTTCCTTAGAGGGCGTTATCACTTTGGTAGGACACCAGAAAGGCGATGGAATCTAACAACGTACAGATAAAAACTACTGTTAAACTGTGGAATAGTTTCTAAAGACAAGATTTATGTGTGTGAAGATAAAAGCCTGTACCTTAATGGTGCCCTTTGATCCTACTACGAATGCCTCATTAGGAAGCCTTGCTTTTGTATGAGTGGACAGAATTGCAGTTTTCCCGCCTCTGTACTTGAATATTGCCGCCATGTTGGAATCTGCTCCGTGCTCGTTCAGGTTTCCGGTTGCAATCACTTCCGGCACGGAAATGCCGAGAACAAACACGGCGAACTGAATGCAATACACGCCGAGGTCCAGGATGGATCCACCTCCCAGCTCTTTGTACCTGTTGCAAACAAAACACTGACTTTAAGACATCTCATAGTCATTCTTGTATGCACTTTATACATTTTGATCATTTCAGTTTGGAAAATATGCACTATAAACTATATCTGAATTCTATAGAATTCTTTGAAATCATTCAGTGCCGCAAGGATATACCTGATAAATTATTCCGGACACAAATAGGTACAAATCAGCTTATGAGAAGGCTCATGATTTTAACTAGGAAAACGCTCTGTGTAACGCGTTGATGGCGAGCACCGACACGCGCAACATCGCCAATTGAGCACGATCCTTTTAATCAAAGATAACTAACTACCTACATCGTTACTGATTTTCATCGCAACTTTCCATAAACGGTCTGGAAACATTTAATAGTTCAGGTCAATGTACCATGAATTGATAGGTACTTCTCCATCAATCTCTGAGAACAGATACTCAAAACACTTAAATAAGTATGTAAATTTTTTACCCATTGGGTTGGAATAATGTGTAAAATATGTGATTTTACATCTAGTCAAAACGTTGCTTCTAACATAACTGTGAAACACGATCAATATTTAAAAAAAAACTATGAGGCATACTTATACATAATATACATCCCTTATGAATTGTATTATATTCCACACAGTCAACAAAAATATGTTTTTCATTGAAACTCAGAATAGCTATCTATATACACTTTGGTCATAAATAAAACAATCCGGAAAGCGGTGGAATTTCCCGATACATACCTACCATCAATAGACAACTCATAAATTATCTAGTTAGCTCTGCTTTTCAAAAAATTTCATATGCAGTACCGTGATCCAAGTATCTATTATGGTTTTTCAACAATGGATCATAACCATAATAGATACTTGGATCACGGTACTGCATATGAAATTTTTTGAAAAGCAGAGCTAACTAGATAATTTATGATGTTGTCTATTCTGACAGTTCCAAACATAAATAAAGGTCAATAAGTGCATAAGTGCAATGGTTGGGCTGAAAACATGTAAAATAATAGAAAATGGTAGTCTGAATGTCTATGCAAAATATGAACTTAATCGGAACATTTTGATTTTCGACCAATCGGGAGATTTTTTTATTTTTGAACCAATCAAATGGCAGCTCTCAAAAACTATACACGATCAAGTTAGAATGATATTAGTATGTGTGCAAAATTTCACCTCGATCGAAAGAAAATTGTGGCCTGTGCCGTCGGTCCAAACACACAAAAAAAAAACCAGAGAAAGTGTCCAAAAGTGCAGAATGGAGACGCTCGCTACGCTCGCTCAACAAATTATAACCTGTTATGTTGGATTTTGGAAATAAACTAGGAAAACGCTCGGTGTGACGCGTTGATGAGCGAGTACTGACAAGCGCAACATCGCCAATCAAGCCCGATCCATTCAATCAAAGATAATTAACTAATACATCCTTACTGATTTTCATCGCAACTTTCCATAAACGTTCTGGAAAAATTGAATAACAGATCAATGTACCATGAATTTGATAATTCTCCATCAATCTCTGTGAAAATATATGCAAAACACTTAAAATAGCAATAAGCCTGAAACCTGCGGGATTTGGCTCAGAGGGTAGAACACAAAGAATCAGCAATATTATAATTTGTTTATTACAAAGAAAATAAATGTTCATTGATGTGAAAAGAGCAATCAAAAATTATGAAACAATATTACGTTCGATACGTCGGCAGTAGTGATGATGTCGTCTGGTTTGTTTACTTCCGCGTAAACAAGTGGATGGCGTTGACTCTTGCGTAGTGTGTCCCGTGAACTCCAGTCCACCAGCAGAATGAAATGACTGGATATGTCACCTCCTTCAGCTGCGATGCGATGATGTTGTCTAATAACCCCTTGGTTACCAGGACGTCCAGCAGTCCGTGCACAAGGAGTGACCTCCTCGAGCAGTTGGATCAAGTTGGCTCAGGCTGATGACGTTCGTGGCTGCAGACTCGTCGGTTTCTCCCGGAGTTGCAATTCACTAACTTCTATACTTCGATCACATCGGCACTGTCTCGCTGAAATTATACTATGTTGTGTGCACAAGGCTTCACGGTTCGCGAGGCAGGTCTCACTGCTCTGAGAAAACTCCGACTGATGAAGTTTGGCTGGTAGCCTGACGTTTTATACCCTCTGACATCGTTTTCCCTCCAAAGAATCTGATTGGTTGGTTTCGTACACGTGATAGCTAATTTTAGACATTCTGTCATTTCTAAAGCCCGCGAAACGACTTTCTTTCTGCACGTAGGCCCATGCTTTTCTAGGAATCACTGAAAACTAGTCTGGCTGACTGGTTTTGTAGCGTTATCACAATGACTGGTTCACTTGTTATTACGTGGTGACATCACAATTTAGGTAAGGTCACATACTTTTTATATGGATTCACTCACTTTCTTGATATAATTGCACATTGTTAAACTTGTTTGATTGCTCGTTATATTTTTGTCTATATTTTGATTGCTGTTGAATTTTAAGATTGTAAGTTTACATAATGATTCTAATTAATTACTTTGTGTTCAGTTAACCTTGACTCTAAGAATGCCATGCTACAAGCTTGTTCATTCTTTAAACCTATTTCAAGCAAACATTATTATTTTTAAAGTTAATTTTCTAACCTAGATAGGCCAACTTGTTACAAGCCTGTAAATTCTTTGACTGATTGGGCTGGATATGTTAAATATGAGATATTACATGTGATATCTATAGTCGAAACGTTGCTTAACAATGAAACACGGTCCATATTCAAAAAAATAATATAATATACCAATGTAAGTATACATATTCATACATAGTACACATCCCTTATGAATTGCAATTATAATCCACACAAACAACAAGAATATGTTTTTCATTGAAACAGAGAATAGCCATCTGTACACTTGGGCAAGCACTTTAGTACCTACATAAAACAATCCAGAAAGCAGTGGAATTTCCCGATACCATCAATTCTGACAGTTTCAAACATTGAAAAATGTCAATAAGTGCGTAAGTTATCTAATGATTGGGCTGAAAACTTGTAAAATAATCGAAACTGGTTGTTTTAATGACCATGCAAAATTTGAACTTAATCGGAGCAATTTGATTTTCAACCAACATGGTGAGATATTTTAATTTTTGAACCAATCACAGGTCAGCTATCAGAAACTATACACAAGTAAGTTAGAATGATATTAGTATGTGTGCAAAATTTCAGCTCGATGGGCAAAAAATTGTGGCCTGTGGCGTCGGACCAAACAAACAAAAACAAAAAACAGAGAAAGTGTCCAAAGGTGCAGAATGGAGACGCTCGCTACGTTCGATCAACAAAAGTGATCTCGATTTTTTGTGACACAACCACAAATTCACTTGAAAGCTGTGTTCCTACCTATAAGTATAGTACCTAAAGTAAAGACTAAGTAAAGACTAAAGAGTACAGTATGTTGTACAAAAACAAAAACTTGTATATAGACTGCCAAGCACCATTCCCCCTAAAAAGATTGAGATCTAAAAGAAGGTCGCAGCAATAATATATTGTTGAAACATTTTCGCACTTAAAATTCGTGAAATCATTTCGCCCAGTTACTGCCGCCAAGCACAACATTATAACCCAAACATTGTACCCAAATTTGAGATTAAAAAAATCTCTATGTGAACCATCATAGTATAAACTTTAAAACAATTATACTCATTTAAAACTAAAAATAGAAAGTATTCAAATTTTAAAAACGTAAACAAAATCAATTTAAAAACATTTTTTTTTACATAACTTAAAATACAAATTAAAAAAAATTATTTAAAATTAAATAAAACAAAATAAAAGTAAAAAAAATAAAAATAAAGCTTGGCGCATTGTGTCAAGGAGGGGGCAACATAAAAAGAAAATGTCGACCAAGGAGACGACGAAAGAAAGAGGAAGAAGAAGGTGATGAAGGAAAGAAGGAAGAAGTCAACATGACGGTGCAAATTCAATGCGCCAAGCTTTATTTTTATTTTTTTTACTTTTATTTTGTTTTATTTAATTTTAAATAATTTTTTTTAATTTGTATTTTAAGTTATGTAAAAAAAAAAGGTTTTTAAATTGATTTTGTTTACGTTTTTAAAATTTGAATACTTTCTATTTTTAGTTTTAAATGAGTATAATTGTTTTAAAGTTTATACTATGATGGTTCACATAGAGATTTTTTCAATCTCAAATTTGGGTACAATGTTTGGGTTATAATGTTGTGCTTGGCGGCAGTAACTGGGCGAAATGATTTCACGAATTTTAAGTGCGAAAATGTTTCAACAATATATTATTGCTGCGACCTTCTTTTAGATCTCAATCTTTTTAGGGGGAAAGGTGCTTGGCAGTCTATATACAAGTTTTTGTTTTTGTACAACATGTCACATGAGGTGGTAGTTTACAGCAGCTTTCATTGATCATTGAGTGTTACCTATCATTACATTGTTAACGCCAACAACGTCACTTCTTGTCTAAAAATTTCTGTTTTTCTTCCAATAGTTCCCAAGTTAGTATAACGAAAGGGTCAATTTCTTTTGGTTGAATATGAGTTATCTCAACTTTTAAATTGCTAAAAGTTCACAACTTGTGAATAACGTAAATTGTAGGTGTATTGTTCCGGTGTAGACCGGAATTTGTGCGTCATCTCGTACTACGCATATTAGTTGCCAGTTGGTAAACTGAAAGGTACACGAAAGGTAGATGATTGTAAATGCGTTTCCTTAATTTTAAATTCTTCTAAGTTCACTTTTTTGTGTAATTTAAACTCTATTGGTATAGCGTTAAGGCTTACAGATGTTTACAGCACATTTTAAATAAAATCCGGATGTGTTTTGGAAGGCAATATAACTTAAAAGGAACTTATTTCATAAGTTAACTTTCCAGTTTCTGGAAACTTTCCAGGTAGGTAACTAACCAGTTCTTTATTTGAACTGGAACTAGTTCCTTTTTTTGAGGAACTAATCCAACACTGCTGTTTAGTGATAGTTCCATAACATGGATTATGCCGCAAATTTTTCCGCCAACAGTTTAAAAACGTACCAAAGATCACGAGTGGGGTTATGCAGAATATGCATATATAATTTTCTATTATTACCTACGGGTGATTTTTTAAATTAGGGGATGTTGGAAGGGATCAAGTATCATACGGTATGGGTTATTTCATATAGAATGAGTACACCAAATTTGGTTGAGATCGGTCAAAGGGTGTAGGAGAAAATAAGAACGTTCATACCAAGAAGCCTTTTCCTTTGTTCATGCGCAGAGAGACACTACTGAAAGTTAAGGTGGCTCATCCAATCGGGCATGGTCTCAGATTTTCATAATTTTTTGTCTACTTATTGATAATCATGCCATACACAATCCCTGAAAAAATTAAACACTTCTCGTGTCTAGTTTTTGAGATAAATTGAGTTTTCTTCCCCATGTTATCTTATGGCAGACAAGTAAAATTGTGTCACATTTAGGCTAATAATGAAGATCTAATTTTTATGTAGTCCCAACTTTGATCAAAAAACTTTTTTTCTGATAGATATATGGATATCCTATTAGGGAAAAAATTGAAAACAATACCAACGTGTGCTATTTTAGAAGTTATAAGCCAAAAACGCAATGATTTTCCTATACCTCCTGTGTTAAAGTTTTCTTCATTCTCGGAAGGCAATAATTTTAAACCTCGCTGTAAGACAGGAGTTACAAGTTAAATGACATTTTATGATTTGTTTATACTTAAATAGAGTTCAAATGTTGGAAAAAGTAATTCATGATGGTAATTTCAAAAAATAAATATTTTGGAATGTTCGATCGGTTGAGCCACGTTAAAGGAATTACGGCAAAGGATGTGGCCATTTGATATTGCCTTGTTGTGAAAATTGATTTTGAAGATGTCAACCTAGAGTTCCTTTAAGATTAATTAGCTGAGCCACCTGGTGTTTATAGTGCTGGTTGGGAAGGAGTAGGACGTATATCATTAACAGTCACAAAACACACCAACACACGAACAAACCAACAAAGAACGGTCAACCTGATTGTACCTGACTGATTGCCAAGATACCTGAGAAGCTAAAGCACTATTTTTGCCGGAGAACAGACGCATAATCCTTGATCACACGCTTATAAATTCCCTAAGGTGTCTACCGCTTACATCGGTATGTACGAGGGACAATCAATTAAAAATCAATGTACCTACCCATATTTTGTTTAAATCTCACTAAATGATAATTAACATAAAAAATCTCAAATGATTAAAAAAAAATATATATATATATATATGATAACAATGAGAAAAAATGGTAACACGGAGCGTATTTTATCTCCTCGGTCCCATTCAGTGCGTACCTATACATTTAAAAAAAACTGTTGCTCGTCAAGACTCAAGTGAAAAAAACATTGTTTAAAATATGACTTTATCCAACACGTCATGTAATATACAAGCTAATGTACAAATTCTTTTAAAAAGTACCAAAAATAGTTATGAATGTAATTTATGAATAAGATTTTTTTATTTCATTTTGAATGAAATGGCTTTAAATAAAAGTCCTTTACGATTACTAATTTTACCCTGGGGACGTCTTCGAACGAGTCGTGTGCTTACTCATTGTCTTGAAGTATACAATTTTACAATAAATAGTGTGAAAATAAGTTATTTGAAAATACAATTGTGCTAGAAGACAGCCTCCTACTGCAGCAGAATCTATTATGTTATATTCCAAAACAAGTGTCATCTACGTACATTTGTATTCGTTTAAAAGTGTCAAGACAACATAGGAAACCAAACCTCTGATACGCTCACAACACAACCCCCACCCCTAATCCACCAGCCACTGAATAGATCTGAATGTGAATGGTTTATTCTCCAAGCAATGACGATTCACGATATCAAATGACCTTTTATTGTTGTTGTTTATTGATTATGGTGTGTGTGTGGGGGGGGGGGGGAGGGGGTGTATGTGTTTATTACGCATAGATCATACAATCAATTAGTCTACCGGTCTTTATTCCTGATAGTGATGGCATATTGTTGATGCATCTAATTGATTTATTGTTTGTTTTGATATTTTAGACAGTATGAATTATTTCGTGCATTAGGTATTCTTTTAAAAATGCCATTGCATAATTGACCATGTTTGTAAACACCTTTCGCACAAGGCATTCGATTGGCGTCAGAATACCTTTGTTCATTGTGCGTAGTTAATCTATTATTCTTTATTCTACACAAAACGAAGTTTCCATACTCTCGAAACTGAAATAAACTTAGATATTATAATATTCATACGTGAAGTAGTAGAAATAAAGATGTCATTATGGAACGGAATCGATGTCTGTTATTCGTTTGTATTATTGTCCCAATACTTGAATATCCATAAATACTATCCAAACTAGTTTTCTCAAATGGTTGATACTACGTCATATTCTGTCGTCATATTGAGGTACCTATTTTTGAGGTTTGAATCTTTCAATGTGACAAAATTATGAAGTGCATAATGAATTCTTCTATGAACAGCACAATTAGTCGACAAATATCTATCGAGACGCAGTCTGCTGCCGATTTCTATAACAAGCAAATGGGCGAAGATTTCAACATGCATTAAGTTAGTAGATGAAGGGGAAGAGCGGAACGCTTAATATTGATAAATTTTCCACTTCCGGTTTGATATTTTTGTTTTTTCTTGAAGTGGAGTGTCTAGCAATACATTGTCTTTAATGTTGCCAAATTTCAAAACTGTCGATGGACCCGTTTGACTTTTGAAAAAAATTAAAATTTAAAATTGGATAAATTCACTTCCGGTCAAAATATTTCAGATTTTCTTTCAGAAGTACGCGTGAGAAGGGGGACTCTATGTGTCTACCAAATTTCAACTCTCTAGACCAAACCGTGCAATCTGTAGAAAAGGGCAAGCAAAACGACGTGCCTAGCTAGCTAGCTAGCCAGCCAGCCAGCCAGCCAGCCAGCCAGCCACCATGAAAGTCAATCCTTGCATGTTTGAGGCCCAAAATTCACCCCGAAGGGATGAACGCAGCACTTTGATATTTGGTTAGGTGTTGTCAGGTGGCTAAATATACCCGATAACCATGATTTTCAACTTTCATTTCTCACTGCATGTATGCCTGTCGACACCTCGTTTCGACCACTTAAGCCGTTGCGGTATAAGTCTCTGGTAGTAGCTCGCACGTTGTATTAAAGCGGTGCTTGGCAGCGTCGAGCTAACGCCCGACTAGATATAGTTATGAATGTAATTTATGAATAAGATTTTTCTAAAATTATTTTGAATGAAATAGCTTTAAAGAAAAGTCCTTTACGAATACTAATTTTACCCTGGGGAAGTCTTCTTCGAACGGGTTGTGTGCTTACTCATTATCTTGAAGTATACAATTTTACAATAAATAGTGTGAAAATAAGTTATTTGAAAATACAACTGTGCTAGAAGACAGCCTTCTACTGCAGCAGAATCTATTATGTTACATTCTAAAACAAGTGTCATCTACGTACATTTGTATTTCTTTTGTGTCAAGACAACATAGGAAACCAAACCTCTGATAATCACAACACAACCCCCACCCCTTATCCACCAGCCACTGAATGTTTATCTCTAGATCTGAATGTGCTTTGTGTATTTTCCAAGCAATGGATTCACGATATTAATTGACCTTTTATTATTTGTTTATTGATTATGGTGTGTGTGTGAGGGGGGGGGGGTGTTTATGTGTTTATTACGCATAGATCATACAATCAATTAGTCTACCGGTCCTTATTCCTGATGATGATGGCATATTGTTGATACATCTAATTGATTTATTGTTTGCGTTTCGATATTTTAGACAGAATGAATTATTTCGTGCATTTAGGTAGGTATTCTTTTAAAAATGCCATTACATATTGTTGACCATGTTTGTAAGCTCACAGACGGAAGATTCCGCGTGAGGCAATTGATTGGCGTCAGAATACAATACTATTGTTCATTGTGCGTAGTTAACCTATTATTCTTTATTCTACACAAAACGAAGTTTCCATACTCTCGAATAATAATAATAATAATCTTCCTCCCGGTTCCAAGAGTTGGGTCGGGGGGTGGCGAAGCCACCATTACTAGGGCCCGGACTCCTAAGCTAGCTGGCCAGGCTTGGCTCTTCCTCTTCGTTCTTCTTCTCTACCAGTTTTTTCCACTTCTTCCTGTCTTCCCACCACCTTCCTTCTTCCACTTCTTCCCACTTCTCCAGTCTCTCTTGTACATCTTCTGCTACCAGCTCTCTCCACTTTTCCCTCGGTCTTCCAACTCTCCTTTTATCACTTCTCGCAGCTTCGAACTCCCGACGCGGTATTCTCTCCCTCTGCATTCTCTTCATGTGGCCAAACCACCGTAGCCGCTCTCTCCCCATTTTAAATGCCAACCTCTCTACCTTCAAGTCTCCTCTAATCTTTTCACTCCTGATCTTGTCCATCTTAGTTACTCCTTGTATGCTTCGTAAAAATTTCATTTCTGCTGCCTGCAACTGGCTCTCCTCCTTTCCTCCAATCGCCCACGTTACGGAACCATAGGTGAGTATTGGCAGGAAATAGCTTTTGAAAAGGAGTATCTTGCATTTCTGGGGGAACTGCTCATTCCAAAGAAGTTTCCTGACTAACTGGAAAAATGTGTTAGCCTGTTGTACTCTTGATGTTATCTCTCTTCCTATTTTTCCATCCTTAGTTAGCCAGCTCCCCAGATACTTAAACTCTCCTCTCTCCGCCAGTTCCAAGCCCCGTAGCCTGATCTTCACATTTCTTGTTGCCTTCCTCTCCACTACTAGTGTCTCACTCTTTTCCTGACTTATTCGCATACCGTATTCTTCAGTCATCTGGCTCCATCTATCAATCTTTTCTTGAACACATTCGCTGGTTCCTCCCCACACTACGATATCATCTGCATATACCAGTGTATTCGTCTCCTGGTCTTCGCTTGGTTCTACTTTTCTCAGCAGCTCATCCATGACAATGACAAATAGTGTCGGGGAAAGAACGCTGCCCTGTCGAAGTCCTTCCTTCACCTCAAACCATCCTGACTTCCCCTCCACTGTTTGTACACAGCTCTCGTTCTTCTCATATGTGCTCTTGATTCTCTCAATCAGACCCAATCCCACCCCCTTCCGCTTCAGACATTCCCATACTTTCTTCCTTGGTAGGCGATCGTAGGCCTTTTCCAAGTCTAGAAAAACCATGTACAGTTTTTCTCCACTCTCCCACTTTCTCTCCATGACTTGTCGGATAGTGAATATTGGATCAATGGTTGATCTACCTGGCCTGAACCCATATTGTTCCTCCCTGAGCTTTTCCTCTACTACTTCTTTCAGTCTAAATTCCACCACTTTTTCGAATACTTTGGCACACTGACACATCAAAGTAATTCCCCTGTAGTTGCTGCACTTCTTCCTGTCACCCTTTTTGTAGATCGGTACAATCACTCCCTTTCTCCAATCGTCCGGTATGGTCCTCTGTTTCCATGCCGCACTCATTACTCGAAACAACCATCTTTTTCCAATTTCCCCAGCAGCTCTTACCATCTCCACTGTTATCTCATCTATTCCGGGTGATCGACCATTCTTCATCTCGTTTAGCGCTTTCTCCACTTCTCCCTCTCTCAAAGCACACTCCTCCTCTTCCTCGTTCTCACTCTGTAGTATTCTACTACTTTCTGGTAGTGCCACTCCATCAACATTCAGTAGTTCCTTGAAGTACTCTTTCCACAGTGCCTGTACTTCTACTGGGTCATTGATCAATCCTCCGCAAGCATCCACCATGCATGCCTGTCCAACTTTTCTTGTCCTCTTTTCCTTTATTATGCCATAAAGCATCTTTTTATTGCCTTCAAAATCCGTTTCTAGTTTACCAGCAAGTTCTTCCATGGACTTCTTCTTTTCTTCTTCTACTGTCTCTCTTACTCGTATTTTCCACCTTCGGTATTCGGCCTTGTTGAGGGTAGATCTATCGGCCTCGTACGTCTGCCAGGCGGTTCTCTTCTGATGCACTGCTTCTCGGACTATTTCATTCCACCATGGTGTTTCCTTCTTCTTGCTTTTCCCACTTGATCGCCCACAGACTTCCTCTGCACAGTCAACAAATACCTTCTTAAATGCTTGCCATTCCACTTCCACCAGTCCAACCTCTCCTCTTCTCTCTTTACTAGCTATCTTCTCTCTAAACTCTTGTTGTACTGTACCGTGTTGCAGCTTCCACACTCTTATTCTGCCATTCTTTTTGCTTCTCTTCTTGGTTGGTCTATCTTTTTTGAAGTTAAACTTTCCCACTAGAAGTCTATGGTCGCTATCTAGAGCCACTGAAGGGATAACCTCAACATCCTCCAAGAATCTCCGTAACTCATTCCCCACACATATGAAATCTATAACGGACTCGGTCGCCTCTTCGCCGTGTCCATATCGTGTAATCTTCTTTCTTTTTTCCTTCTGAAACATACTGTTTCCCACTTGCAGTCCGCTTCTTCCACACATTTCTAACATCTTCTCTCCATCTACATTCCTCTTTCCCCATCCATGGTGCCCCATGACCCCTTCAACTCCTGTCCTGTCCTCCCCAATCTGCGCGTTAAAATCCCCCATCACTATTATGGCATTGGATGTGATGTTGCTCTCCAGCTCCTGGATGAAGATCTCCTTCTCCGCTGCTGGCCGTCCTGTCTGTGGCGCATACACTTGTATTATGTCGATTTTCACCTTGTTCTTCATTAAGAGGCTAGCTTTGATGCTTCTTTCACTATGGTTTTCCACTTCAACAATTAACTCCTTCAGACTCGGGCCAACCATAAACCCCACTCCATTTCTTCCCGCAATCCCCCCTGACCAGAATAGCTTATATCCTCCTCTACAATCCTTCTCGCCCACTCCTTTCCACTTTGTTTCACTGATGCCCAAAATCTCTATTCTTCTTTCCTCCATCATGTCTATTATCTCTTCAATTTTACCATTTAATGTCACGATGTTCAGTGTACCAATCTTAATCGCATCACCCTTCCTCCTCTTCTTCATCGACTGTTTTCTTCTGTTCTCCTTTCCTACTATCTTTCCCACTCTGTCAGGTCCTACGCTGGCTTCCCCCACACCACTCGACTCCAAAAACCCACTGCCTTTTGCCTATCAGTTTTCTCCTCAATGGTCTTTCGCAAGCTGGTTCCAATGCTTTGGTGCCACTCCCATCTCCTTTCTTCAAGTTTGGCTCTCATTCCACTTATGTGCCACACCCCTGTTTCGTGGCATAAGTCCCTGAGTTTAGCATTAACCTCTCTGGGCCATATGCCACGAGATGTCAGCATCCCTGACAAGAACAGTTTTGCTTCTGGGCCAAACTTTCTCTCGGCTGCTCTTATCAAGTGCCGGGTATCCTCTAGTATCTCTGTCATATCATTCCCATCCCTCATGTCCCTATTCCCAACAAACAGCACAACATTCTTCGGTGTATCCCGGATTACATATTTCTCCACTTCCTCTGCCAGGCCCCTTGTGCTGATTCCGGGGAATGTGTCCGCTCGGAAATCATCCTCGCCGCAGAAACCAGTACCTGTTCCTCCACTGATGTCACCGATCAGCAGGGCCTTGATGCTGCTGCATCCAGCGTCGCATGGTGTTACTTGCTCCTGTTGGATGCTCATCGCGGCCGGGATCTCTCCGGGAAATGTGTCCGCTCGGAAATCATCCTCGCCGCAGAAACCAGTACCTGTTCCTCCACTGATGTCACTGATCAGCAGGGCCTTGATGCAGCTGCGTCCAGTGTGGCATGGTGTTACTTGCTCCTGTTGGATGCTCATCGCGGCCGGGATCTCTCCGGGGAATGTGTCCGCTTGGAAATCATCCTCGCAGAAACCAGTACCTGTTCCTCCACTGATGGCACCGATCGGCAGGGCCCTGATGCTGCTGCATCCAGCGTCGCATGGTGTTACTTGCTCCTGTTGGATGCTCATCGCGGCCGGGATCTCTCCGGGGAATGTGTCCGCTCGGAAATCATCCTCGCCGCAGAAACCAGTACCTGTTCCTCCACTGATGTCACCGATGTCACTCATCGCGGCCGGGATCTCTCCGGGGAATGTGTCCGCTCGGAAATCATCCTCGCCGCAGAAACCAGTACCTGTTCCTCCACTGATGTCACCGATCAGCAGGGCCTTGATGCAGCTGCGTCCAGAGTGGCATGGTGTTACTTGCTCCTGTTGGATGCTCTCATCTTGTGTCATGTCTTTCTGGTCCGCTGAGTACAACTCCACTATATTGACCTGCGTCACATTCGGGATCTCTTCTATGTTGTTTTCCACCTCTTCCGTCTGTGTCACGTTCAGACTCTCTTCAGCGTTGTTCTCCACTTCTTCTGTCTGCATCGCGGCCGGGATCGTGATCCTGTAGTCTTTTGTCATCCATTGTTTTAGTTCTTCGTACTTCTCTTCCATCTCAAGGAGCCTTTTCTTGGTCCCAGCTAACTGGCCTGCCACATTTCTACATGATTTCATGATTCTCTTCACAATACCTTTGTACTCTTTCCTCATCTGATGTTCTCTGTAGATCTTTATTCCTATTTTGTATCTACCTATCACTCCTTTTCCCATTTGGGAAGCACCTTTCCCGCCTGCACCACTGAGCACTTCCTTTTGCCTAATTTCTTTGCCATTACTCTCACCACCCATGTCAGATTGCTTTGCACATTGGTCCACTTCTTCATTATCACACTTCTTCACTTCTTCTTCATTCACTTCTTCTTCTTCATTAACACTGGTAACTCCATTCACCTCACTGCCTTTTTCTTGCATGCTGCTCTTCCTAACCTCACTTCTACAGCCACATTCCCAGCCACTCTTTTCACCATCCTTGTAGCCTGACTTCTTCGCTCCCACACAACGAAAATGGTACCAAACCTGGCACAACTCGCACCTCAACCCTCCAATCACTCCAATATTGCACAAAGGGCACTTATATCCTCTTTTCACTACTTTTTTGACTGCCTGCCCTGAACTCACACACACTTCGTCCGCCATCTTTAATACACATGAAAATAAAAATGAAACCGAAAATGAAACCGAAAATGAAACCGAAATAAATTTAGACATTATAATATTCATAGGTACGTGAAGTAGTAGAACTAAAGATTTCATTATGAAACGGAATCGATGTCTGTTATTCGTTTGTTGTCTCAATACTTGGATATCCATAATAACTATCCAAACGAGTTTTCTCAAATGGTTGATACTACGTCATATTCTGTCGTCATATTGAGGTATATTTGAGGTTTGAATCTTTCAATGTGACAAAATTATGAAGTTCACCTAGAATTCTACGAGCGGCTAGAGACCGAAGGTGCTCCAGGCGGCGTAGGGCGCGCGCATAAGTTTTACTGGGCAGCCTAAGGAATAAAACTCTCTATGGGTATATACAAAGTCGAACTGGCGAAAATTAAAACTGTGCAACTTAAAAAAATAACTCTATGGTTAGGCAGAATTAAAACTTGTAAAAATTGCAAATAAAAAAGTACGACCCCGGCCGGTATCGAACCGGCGACCCCTAACACCGTAAGCCAATGCACTGTCTATTGCGCCAACAGGACGGCGATACTGTATGCCGTTCGTAACCACTAAACTAGCAAATGGGCGAAGATTTCAACAAGACGCAATGTCGCTCGTCATACCTGCAGCATTACCTACGAACCTGATACTATCTGTGATCGCGATGGCAATCGGCGTGCCGCGATGGCGATGTTTCGGGTTATTGATGATCTACACAGCATCCCTCGACCTCTCATTTGAATATATATACTGGAAGGTATCATCGCTTACACAAATTAAAAAAGGATGATGTGAAAAAAAAGTTTTTCTAGGATCGGGAATCGAACCCGTTATGCAGGAACACAAGCCAGCTGCCTCCGATAATTCAGCTATTCAGGCCGACAGGATATGTGGAGTTGACAGCGAAGCTGCTGTGTTGGTAGATGAAGGGGAAGAGCGGAACGCTTAATATTGATAATTTTTCCACTTCCGGTTTGAAAATTTTGTTTTTTCTTGAAGTGGAGTGTCTAGCAATACATTGTCTTTAATGTTGCCAAATTTCAAAACTGTCCATGGACCCGTTTGACTTTTGAAAAAAATAAAATTTAAAATTGGATAAATTCACTTCCGGTCAAAATATTTCAGATTTTCTTTCAGAAGTACGCGTGAGAAGGGGGACTCTATGTGTCTACCAAATTTCAACTCTCTAGACCAAACCGTGCAATCTGTAGAAAAGGGCAAGCAAAACGACGTGCCTAGCTAGCTAGCTAGCCAGCCAGCCAACATGAAAGTCAATCCTTGCATGTTTGAGGCCCAAAATTCACCCCAAAGGGATGAACGCAGCACTTTGATATTTGGTTAGGTGTTGTCAGGTGGCTAAATATACCCGATAACCATGATTTTCAACTTTCATTTCTCACTGCATGTATGCCTGTCGACACCTCGTTTCGACCACTTAAGCCGTTGCGGTATAAGTCTCTGGTAGTAGCTCGCACGTTGTATGAGAGCGGTGCTTGGCAGCGTCGAGCTAGCGCCCGACTAGATAGTAAAGAGTTTCCAATTTTAACTAGTAACTAATAAGCTATATATATTATATAAACATTGCTAGTACATAGTTAGATTTGATTTCTAATTGATCAAGGTATTCCTTAGTTATATATTAGTTGAGGGAGGTCTATCAAATGTATAAAATACAAATGTAAAATACAAAAATAAAATACAAATGTACAATACAAAACCGATGTTAGATTGTTCATCAAATGCTTACTTGATTCGGTCAACATCTTCAATGGGAACTCCGAAGTTAGCAATCACCTGTTGAACGTCACCGATTGCTCCATTCTCTATCTCTCTCTTGACCACATCATAGACAGGGAAACAGCGGGACCAAATGGCCTCCATTAGAAAGAGGTTCTTCTTCCTTGCAAGTGCAATCAATTCCGATGTTTGCTTCAAGTTTACTGTCAGAGGTTTCTCACAAAGGATCGGTTTGCCGTTTTCAAGCATCAACTTGCTCAATGTATAATGTTGGGGATGAATTGATCCAATGTAAATTACATCTGTTTTGGATTAAAAAAATAGATTGGACAACCAGTTTCAATAATGACATTATGTAAGTAAAGGCTAGGCCACAATTGTCGTAATGCATAATGTTTAATGTTTAGTGTTTAATGTCAAAGAGAAATGGATGATAGGGTTTATGTGATATGGGCCACAATATGCTATAATAGTGATTAGTGTTTAGTCACAGTGGTATAAGAATTGAATAAAATGCATTTCTTACAACAAAAACCTTACGACAAGCCAATCAGAATAGACTTTCTACTACTGCTGCCGCGCCATGGCAAAATCCAGAACTTGCAAAATTATTAGGTCGTCAATATATTCTTCTTGGTCCATTTTTAATAAATAAATTGTAACACTTATGGCAATTTCTACTGGCCGCACAGGGCTGCACTGAAATGATGTCACCATACAAAACTAAGTGCAGATTTCAAACTGAGTGCAGAACTAGTGCGGCTCAGTGCGGCCAGTGGAAAACGCCATTAATTTGCTGACAGCAGACTTTTGTTTGAAATAGAGGCGGTAAAACTTCAGAAGACTCTGGAATGTCATGCAATTCAGAGAGACACTAGCGCTCCTGCAGTTAAAATAAGACCCTATTGTGGCCCTCCTTACACATTAGACATTAAGCACTATACTAAACCGTAAACATTAAGCATTGCGACAATTGTGGCCTAGCCTTAAGCAACTTTAGTGAATTTCTGTAAAAGTTATGTTACAATTACATTAATTAAAACTTTGGATGAAGACTTGAGCTCTAGAATTGATTGAAAAAAATCATCCCAATTCAGATGTATTAATTATGAGTGTTATCAAGAAGTAATTGTTTACGTTTTCATACCAATATTTTCATCTTTAGCAAGCTCCTCATAGCTGCCGTAAGCCGTTGCAATCTTGTGTTTGAGAGCAAAGGCTCGAGCAGAATCCAGGTTTCTGGCGGCAACAGCGGCGACCACATGTTCGTCTCGAGACAGTGAGCTGACGGCGGTCACAAAGTCATGGCTGATCTTGCCCGCGCTTACTATTCCCCAACGTGTTGCCATCTTATATCACAGCTCTAAAACAAGAATATCAGACTTGTTAAGTAACAAGGAGTAGGTTCAGACAGAATGGACTGATTGGTTTGGTTGATTATTGCTAATGCTGTGTACTTCTACTTCCAACCAACTATAACAATGTTGGTCTGATGATAATCTCTAGTTACCAAAAAAATGAAAATAGTATTGAAGTGGCATAAAGGCCACACTATATATTATTACCTTGTCATTGCCACTTGAGAACATTATCAGTTGACTATTATCAGTATATAATTTTTTGTTTCAACTATATTGGTTGGTAAATACCTACATAGCACCAACGGACATTTTTGACATTGATATTATTGATTTCATTACTGTACATTCAGTTCGATTCAGAAAATATTTAAAACTCAATTACGAACAGGGAGGGTGGGGAAGTCTAGTGTTGGGGAACTTGGGACAGGTCAAAGCCTGTTGAATATTTTCATGAAAAATTTCATACAAATTTTCAATAAATAAATAAATATCGCGACCCTGCTTCAATAATTTAAAATAAAATAAATACCTATCCTATTGATTTTTTCTGTAAAAGTTTTATATTATTTTCAGCTTATCTTTACGTAGTGATGTAAAATGCTCGAGCATATTCTTTTTGAGAATATTCTCGAGAATATTCTCAAGCACGAGCATTTTCTCGAGCATATTCTTAAAAATGCATCTAAGCTTATAAAAACTCGAACTTTTAGCTCAATTCCAAAAAGTATGTACTTTTATGGATCTTGCATATACATAGTATTGTTATGGAGAACCAGTCGGGAATCGTTACTGAGGCTATACAGGTGAGAGTTTTCTTCGATCGAGCTGACATTTTGCACACATATAGGGAACATTTCTGGGCGTTGCAGACCCAAATTTTTTGAAATCCCCCGATTGGTTCAAGTTTTTAAAAAATATCTTTCGATTGGTTTGTTCGATCAATTAGAAATTTTGACAAGTCATTACGACCAACATTATCCCCAATCTTACAAAGTTTCAGCCAAATCCTCCCATTGGTTAATATTTGAAACCATCTTTCCTATGATTTTTTAAATTTAAACTGAACCGTTTGACCGATCAACTTAAAACTTTGCATGGTCATTGGGACCAACATTATCTGTATTTTTGACAATTTTCAGACTAATCTGTGCTTAAATCCAAAAGTTATTGACATTTTACCGACATTTTGCGTGTTGGCTGTCAAATTCTCGAAAATGTTTGATCACGGTAACGTCGAGACTACTTTCAAACACATATGAAACTACTGATGTTCAACAGATCGATCTGATATTGTGTACACACACATATCAAATGAGTGGTCTCAAGTATATTTTTAGAACGAGATCCTGTGATCTCGTTCTAAAAATCTGAGATTTTTGAAAATTAACAAGGAACCGTTTGATTGTTAAAACTTCAACTGAAAACATGGATATTTGGACCAATATTTTAGGAATTTTTTGAGATTTTCATACCAGTCTGCGACGAAATTCAAGAGTTATGGGCTTTTAAGCACATTTTCGATAGACAGAATTTCGGTTTGAGGAGTTGCGCGTATCCGTGCTCGTTCATGCTCGCTATCCCTGCCTATGTATTGCACAGCCTTCCAAGGCCATAAAATGGTGCAAAAACATTCAAACTTGAACTTTTTATATGTAATAATAATTTTCAAACCTCTGGTGAGAATATTCTCAAATATTCTCGGAGAATAATCTCTTTGAGAATATTCTCGAGAATATTCTCGAGCACGGAGAATATTCTCATGAGAATATTCTCGGCTTACATCTCTATCTTTACGTCACATCATGTTGTGACCCGTGTGTTAAGAATTGAAACATGTACTTTTGTCCAACCAACTCGACTAAAATCTGTAGTAATTTATCTGTGTAAATTTCCATTCTTTCCGTCGCCATTAGCTTCGCTGCAGAACAGTGCGACGTTAAGCCTAGACAAAAAAAAACATTCTTTACAATTCCAAATAAGTTGCTAAAATCATTGGCACTAAAATAGGTACATGACTTTGCAAAATAAAATACGGTGCAATTATCATGTAGGTAATCGAATTCCCAACTTTAAAAAAAATTATGAATATTTTCACAAAAAAATGTCTCGAAAATTCTAAAGACTAGGAGAGAGTGTGTGTTTTATTCAATGATATCATGACATGTAGTGCAGTGTTATATAATAGTGTAATGGAGTCATTAATTCTGAATTCATTTAGTCAACACTTATTAAACCCTGTAAAGCTACGTTTACAGCTCGACGCGCAGACACACCGAAGTGCTGACCTTGAAAGATGATCATGGTTTAGGTACTATCTTTGACCTTGAGCTCCCGAAGAGCCGGAGCGCAGGTGATAAGACACCTGATTGGCTAGCGTCGCAGTGCGAGCGCATCTGTTGTCAAACTGTAATGTAGGTAGCTTAGTTTTGAATAAACTATGTTTACAGCTCAATAGCGTTTGACCATTGGTTTGACAACTCAAGTGTGCAGTGGAACTTAGTCGAACACACATTTCTTTTTTGATTGGCTATTTTTAATTCTTTAGCATCGCTTGTCCAACCTATTGAATATTGTTGCATCACATGAGGGCTTATCGTAACTCACGCTTTGCGTCGACACCAAAGCGCTGACCTTGAAAGATGACCATGGTTTATCTTTAACCTTGAGCCTGCTGGCGATGAGCTACCCGATTAGCTAGCGTCAAAGCGCCTGTTGTCGAACTGTAAACGTAGCTTTACGCATACCTAGTTTACAGCTTGACATTGCCGCGGTGGCGTTATCGCTCACCTTGAAAGATAAACATGGTTTATCTATGGACTTTCAATGCCCAGCGCTCGGCGTTAAGCTATCTGTTTGGCCAGCGCCAAAGCGCTGAACGTCTGTTGTCGAGCTGTAAATGTATCCGGCAGTGACCCATTTGACCAAAGGTAATTTTAGGTTAGGATAGTCATTGACTTTATCTAGAAACTTTTTAGAATGTTAGTAGGTAGCTTTCTGCTAAAATAATTCGAGTATGTCGTGGTATTGGTACCTATAAAAGTATAATTTGCATTTTTCCTCAAGTGTGTTCTGTTTTACCTGACTTTATGTGGTTCACTGCAAACTTCACGCACCTGACCTAGACCTGACATGCACAGCAAGCAAACGGTCAAGTTGTCAGATTCAACTTTCAAGATGTCAGCCGCCATGAAGAAAGCAAGGGTTTACAGAATGTATTGCACATAATGCCATAATACGTTTAGTTTACTTTATTTTCTTTGGATTATCATTTATTTACTACGTATGAAATATGTCTGTCCCAGATAAAAGTGATTTATTGGAGACATCGTGCTTGGATCTTCTGGATTTTCTTGATATCAGTAATCGCCAGGATAATGATGTTGATGTCAACAGGTTGCCAAGTAAGGTTAATTTCATAATCGGAGAGTTATGTAAGCAATTGATGTCGCGCTATGAAAATGAGGGAACTGAGCTGCTCTGTGCCGATATCGTGGCATTCAAAAGTGTATTGAACAGACTTCACATAATGTTGAAGATCCACCTCAATCCATCATGTGAACGTCATGGAGAGGGTTATGTCTCCCCTGATTGGGGAGAAATTCTTGTAAATAATTGTTTACATGTCTTGCATCACTTTCACTACAAAATCAAAGAAGATACCTGTGTTCCAGTTCTTTGTGATATTCTGAAACTAAGTCTCCTGCATTTGGAACAGATTAATCCCAGCATATTTTGGAGGACAATTTCGAAAATAACCACAAACTGTAAAAGTGCACTGTTGATTCACTCCTTGGAAAGCTCGATGTTGGAAGACAATTTTGCCATGAGCAAGGAGTTAATGTGCCCTGGAATATTAAAAACAACTATAAACTTAAAAGTACTTGAAACGGTGGTGGATGTATTATCGAACAGCAAAAACTCTCTGAACGAAGATTATGTAACAAATATTCAGAATCTATTGAATGATGAATCTTTACTCTCTTTGATTCTTGAAATAATAATCCATGCGAATAAACATGTTACATCTCTCATATTGTTGGGCATCGTACCAAAGATTGTGAAATGCACAACAAGCAACTTATTGCTTATGAAGATTTGGACACACTTCTCAACAGGAAATGATATTGTAAAAGTCTTCCTTGTTTTATGCACGCTTGCTGATTATTTCATACCAGATGGGTCAAATTCACAATTATTGCTAACCAGTTTGACTCTGGTCTCAAAATCCAAATTTTGGAAACTGTTACGGTTTGGTTTGGTTCATGATGATGCTTTGATTAGGAAACAGGCTTTGTACATTTCAAAAAGAGCTTCCGACATAATCAGCTCTAGTTGTGCATCCATTCATACTGAAGATAATGTTTGTGTTTGGGATCCACATTATGTAACCGAACTGAAAAAGAAATGGGAACGTTGCTTTCTCATCCTCGAGACATTGGAGGAGAAACAGATTCATTTGATCAACCCAGTGTTGCCATTGGTTGAAAAATTTATCAATACATCATCAGTGTGTTCTCTTTTCCATTCACAATGGGTTCTCTGCATACTGCAACGAATGCTCAAACACGATAATGGCTCAATTGTGAAATGGGGGGTTTTGAATTTATTAACACTTGATTTGTTGTACTTTCAGTCAGGTGATTTCACACCAGTTCTTAAGCTTCTGCTCATTACTCTTAATAATGCATTCCTCTTTATGAAAGATGTAAATGAGATGGTGTCGGAGGTTGGAGTAAAGCTGACTGTTTTCTTGACAAGATTAACATCCCTCCCTCCTGAACCTCGGTTGGCTGTGTTTTCTGATATTATTCTTAATTTGACTGTAATATCCTGGGACCCAGTGCCTCTGCTGTATGTGCTTCATGCTCTGGCAGCCATTCCACCTACACCTCTCTGGAGTGAAGAGACCCTGCTGGTCGTAAGGTCTTTCATAATAGATGCCCTTGGCACTCATAGTGTCTTCATTCGCGGGGGAATCCAATGCCAGCTCCTGAAGGCAGTGACAAGACTGGCTGATGTCCGGAATCTGCATTTACAAGTTGCTGCCGATGTCCTGGGAAGTTTTCACAGAGAAGAATCTCTGAAAAGAGGAACTCATTCCTGGTCATCTGTTGTCATCTGGCTACAGACTTTCATAGATCCTGTTACGGCTCAAAATCACATTGCACAATCTCTTTCGAGTATTTCCCAATCTGACGTTCATGCAGCAAATTCAAAATCAATTGATCTGAGGTCAATTGCTCGAATAATTCTGCTTCTCTCCGACGCTGAATTGCTTCAGTTTGAGTCCAGCGACGGTAATGTTAATTCTGCATTAGAAGTAATGCAGCAAGCATTGAATTGTTTTGAAAATGCTGAATCTCGTCTTTATTCTTGTGAAGATCAGCAGGATGCTGTGTTGGAGCTGATTATCCACATACTACAAGAGTTTCAATCTCACAATAATGCTGCTATCGCTTTGCCATCAACACAAGCTTTGCTGCTCCTCATCCGACATTCTGTTCCGGACATATTCCATTACGTCAGACGAAGAATAATGCTCATTACTCACCTTCGAGAATTACACACATTAAACCTCTACTTTGATGCACTTGAATCATTTGCCAATTCCAAATTCTATGCTGAAATTGTTGAAAGCATTGAAATGTTTCAAACGATGGCAATGAAAATGCACAATACATTGTGCGAACCAAATGTCATCTTGACCGAAGGACAAATCAGCGCCAATTTGAGAGTGTCAAATTCCCCTCTTCACCAATATTCAGCAATAAGAATAATGGTCTGGGTAGCGAGCCGTATTAAGGAAGGATTTATCGAACATGACATCATTAAGAAAAATCAAAACAATTTTGTTCAAGAAATGATACAATCTAAAGCCTTGAATAGAGTGATTGTAAAGAATGAAATGAGTTGCGAGTTGACACGAGATCTGAATATGCTTTGGGGCAGGCTTGTTGGCAGCTATCTGCAAGGCACTTGGGCAATTGTTGCTTTGTATTTGGAGAACCAACGCGATATGTCCTCCATTGAAGATATCTCAAATCTTTGTGAAGATGCATTAGAGTGTTTGGAGATCGGGGGCCGCAATGTTCTGGTTGACATTATGAAGGTGTTTGAACAAATTCTCTCAAATATTTCGAATGAACTGAATTTGGAGCTGATAGCAAAGTTTGTGACCACTTGTTGGAAAGCAACATTTGAACTGAGGAAGATTGAATTATTCTGGGTTGCATTTCGGCAGTTCATTAAAATGATCTATCAGAAACAAGTGATAGGAGCACCATGGTTTCAACAATATTTGCCGCAGGTGTGTAAGTGTTGCTTTAATTATCTTTGGTGTTGCTTTACTTTTACATCAAAACTTAATTTCTTTTATACTGTTTGGGAAAATGGAACACTGTGTTTATTTAATGATTGTGATTGAATTCCAGTTTGCCCGTGAAATATTTGAACATGGCCAGGCTATAATGGGCCTTGCCAACATTTTGATGAATCGATTACTGGAGGAAGTTTCTGTGGAACATCTGCCATTATTTTCTGAATGTCTTATTGAGGCATTACTGTTTGGTCCCATGCACAGACGCAATCAAAAGTATTTTGCTCTTTATTTGAAATATTAGTTAAAACACAGACTCATGTATAAATGCTATAATATATAATCCAACTGCAGGTTTGAAGAAGATGCCGTGGCTTTCATACAACAACTTGGGACTGACTGTTCCGTCAACGAGCTTGTTTCTGTGTGAGTCATCGAGAATAAATCATGAACTTGGTTAACTTGAATGTTTCTTCAATAGTAAATATTATGTTAACATTATTCTCTCTTGGTCTTCGTGTGCAGTGAACATCAACTGGACAACAAAGTTCGAGCATTGGGTGTTACCTTGATGCATCAAGTTATCAACAGCAGCAATTGCCATCAAATAGCTGCAGACTTGATAGAACGGCTGTTGCTACGAGATAAAGATATTCGAAACACTCGCTACTTCAACAATTCTTACGTTCACCGATTCAAACATCGAGTCATGCAGGTGTTGCTAATCATAGAACCAGCATTAACCAGTGTAAGATTTAAACATTCAAGATTATTATTATTATTATTAAATGTTTGTGTTGTCTTCTTGGTGCATGATGCTAGAGAATACTACACATATTATGTAGCTAAAATTTTAATGGGTGGGGAAGAAGGCTTGTATCAAATAATACCCCCTTCAACTACTTTGGTACTCATTGCGTATATTTGAACAACTAATCTCATACAATAGTGTATTACAGGTAGGTACCTATACGTTTTATATTAGGTAACCTACCTACTTATTTAATTGGTGAAAAGTAATGTGTACCAAAAGTCTAAAAGAAGTTGACACAAAATATATTAGTGAAGCTCCTAAATGGAAATTGAAACCAAGACCAACACTAATAATAACAATCACAAGAATAAAATACGATTATCATGCGTTATTAATCTCCAAATTGAATGATCTTGTCAATCATCAGTTAGCTTTTAAGAGGGCTGATTAAAAAGATTAGCATTTTTCTCTCAATCAGGGAGAACAGTAGGACTGCATATTTATCTAAACATTCGTTACAGGTACACCCCACTTGTGGTTTACAAACCACTTTTAATGGATGTCTAATAATATTAAAATTACATTTATGGTCTGTCTGTAATTTGTGCTACATCTGATCTCCGTAACGTAACGCAATGCACTTAATTTCGTTTAGAATGATGGGCACAGCTTGATTTCGTGGCTAAGTACCAGCCTGCTCACTGAGAACCACCAGCCGAGTGTCCGATACCAGCAAGAGTGGCTGTTGGCTCGAGTGTTGCTGCGCATGGAGGAGGCTCGCCCGACCTTTTGGAGTGTGTTCCGGAGCGCGGCTGATGTCCGACCAGGGAGCATGAGTTCATTCGTCGCAGTCGCGTATCTCGTGGCCGTCGCACTTCACTCTCCCGAACAAGAGGCCTTCATCAACAAGGCCATGGCAATGATCCTTCCGTGGTGTATGGCCCAACACTTCAACGTCAGGATTTATGCTCAGGTAAAGATGAGTCTTGTGGCTGTTAAACAGTGAGATGATAGAAGAGTGTGGCTAAGGTACACATTTATTGAACAAACTTATTCAGGGTGTCTATAAAGGGCTCTTGTCCAGGGAGAATATTGACAGTGGAGAAAACCTAACTCCAAACCATGGTTTCTGGGACACAACACTGAGGCCTCACGACTTTGTTGAACCAGTTAGCCACACCTCTACTCTCCACTGTCGCCACCTTGATCACTTCAATCCATTTCTCTCTTTGCTCCAGTCCCATCAAGAAAGACAATTATTTTATGTATAATAAATAATAATATTAATAATATATCGCGACCCTGCTTCCAACTATTGTCGGGTCAGGGGGTGGGATGATCCCACCAATGTTCTAGGGCACTTGTGTTCTCAGAGCCGACTTGCCAAGTCCGACACTCCACACTTCTTCAATCTCTTCTTCCAGTTCTTCAGCCTCCTCTCTTTCCACCAGCTCCCTCCATCTCTCTCTGTCTTCCCACCACTTCTCTGTTGTAATTACTCCCCAACACTCTCCTCTTTCTTCTGCAGCTGCCTCTATTCCGTTGATCCATTTGGTTCTAGGTCTTCCTGCCTTTCTTCTGACACCCATGGCTGCACGCTCTGCCTCTCTACATGGTATCCTCTCTTTTCCCATCCTCTTCATATGTCCGTACCATCTTAGCCTCTCTTTTCCAAGTTTAAATCTAAGAGATTCCACTTCTAGGTCTTTTCTAATCTTTGCACTCCTCACCTTGTCCATCTTCGTCACTCCTGCCACACTTCTCAGGAACTTCATTTCTGCAGCCTGCATCTTCATTTCTTCTTTCCCTCCCATTGGCCAAGTTACTGCTGCATATATTAAGATTGGTACAAAGTAGGTTTTGTACAGTAATATCTTACACCTCTGTGGTACATCTTCATTCCATAGTAGCTTCCTTACACTCTGGTAAAACACTTCTGCTGCTCTCACCCTCCTCTCGATCTCCCTGTCCACCTTTCCATCCTTTGCCACTACCTAGATATTTAAACTCGTCTTTTTCCGTAAGTTCCTCTCCTCGCATCTGCATCCGGCACAGTGTCTTCTGTTGCCTTTCCATAACCATGGTTTCGCTTTTTTCTCTACTGATTTCTAGTCCATATTTTGCTGTCACTTCTTCCCACCTGTTGAGTTTCTCTTGCAACTCTTCCTCGGTCTCTGCCCACACAAGAACGTCGTCTGCATATATGAGTGTGCGGGTGTCCTCTTGGTCCTCCGGCTCAACCTCTCTCAGCATCTCATCCATTACTACTGTAAATAATGTTGGTGACAATACACTCCCTTGCTTCAGTCCCTCCCTCACTTCGAACCAGTCCGTTTTTCCCACTCCCGTCTGCACGCAACTACTGTTCTTCTTATACATACTTTGGATTCTTTGTATCACTCCACTGTCCACACCCTTCTTCTCTAGGCACCGCCACACTTCTTCTCTTGGCATTCTGTCGTACGCCTTTACCAGGTCCAGAAATATCATTCTCATCCCGTTCCCTTTCTCCCATCGGTCTTCCATGATTTGTCTCACTGCAAAGATGAGGTCAATCGTTGACCGTCCTCTTCTAAAACCGTATTGTTCTTCTCTTAGTTTACTCTCAATACTCTCAGCCACCCTCCTTTCGATGATCTTTTCATACAATTTAGCTGTTTGGCACATCAAAGTTACTCCCCTGTAGTTGCAGCATCGCTTTCTGTCCCCTTTCTTAAAGATAGGAATAAGTATTCCCTTCCCCCAATCTTCTGGGACATCACACTGGGTCCATGCTGCTTGAATTACCCGGCAGAGCCACTCAATTCCCTTCTGCCCTGACGCTTTCAGCATCTCGACACTGACTTCGTCCATTCCTGGGGCTTTTCCATTCTTCATCTTCTTTAGCATTTCTTTCACTTCCATCTGTCCTGGTATTTCACCCGCAACCCCCTCGCTTTCCTCTGCCATTCTTCGGTTTGTCTCTCTGTCTTTCCTTTGTACTGCCTCTCCCTGAAGTAGCTAATTAAAGTACTCTTTCCACATTGTTTTTATCTCCTCCGGTCTGTTTGTGAAACCACCATCCTCCTTCTTCATTATGGTTTGAGTCTCCCCCGTATGTCGTTTCGCCTTGATTAGACTGTACAGCAGTCTCTTATTTCCATCAAAGTCTGTCTCCAACCTGTTTGCAAACTCTTGCATTGATATTTTCTTCTCCTCCTCTACTATCATCTTTACAATTCTCTTGCTTTCCCCGTAGTCCCTGATGTTTTCTTCCGTATGGGACTCTTCCTTCCTTCTCCATGCCTCCTTTTTCCTCCTCACTGCCTCTCTCACCCTTTCATTCCACCATGGTGTTTCTTTCCTTCTCTTTTTTCCTCCAGCTCTCCCACAGGTCTTTTCAGCTATGTCCACTAGAGCTGCTTTAAATGCACACCATTCTTCATCCACTCCACCTAATGCTCCCTCTGGTGCCCTCTGTGCTATCTCTCTTCTGAACTCTTCCCTGACTTCTTTCTGTTGCAACTTCCATACCTTTATCCTGGGTGCTTTGACTTCCGTTACGGTCCTCTTTCGTCGCTCTATTTCTACCTTTGCCACCAGCAATCGATGGTCGCTGCCTAGTGCGACTGATGGTAGCACCTCCACATCTCTCACCAGTCTCCCCATATCTCTGCTGACACATATGTAGTCTATAACTGATTCCCATCTCTGATTATCAGCTCCATATCCATATCTCGTTATCTTCTGAGCTCTTCTTTTCATAAACCATGTGTTTGTGATTTTCATTGAGGTTCTTGCACACCACTCTAACATCTTCACTCCTTCAGTGTTTCTTTTACCCCAGCCATGTGGTCCCATTACCTCTTCGCAGTCCTTCCGCTCCTCTCCTACCATGGCATTAAAATCCCCCATCACCCATACCTCCTTTGCTTGCACCATCTCATCTAGTTCAACCCAGAAAATGTCTTTTTCTTCGGTAGATCTTCCAGACTGAGGTGCATACACCTGTATCAGGTGCCGCACGCTGCTTCCTATTACGATACTGATTCCGATCATCCTGTCATTCACGGCATTTACATCCAGGATGTCACCAGCGTAACGGGGGCTTACCACAAAACCCACTCCATTTCTTCCCTCTTCCCCTCCCGACCATATCAACTTGTAGTCCCCTCTGAGCCTCTTCTCCCCCTTTCCCCTCCACTTTGTTTCACTTAGCCCCAGCAGGTCTATCTTTCTCTCCTCCATCATGTCCACTATCTCTTCCAATTTCCCTGTTAGTGTAACTATATTGAGTGTCCCCACTTGCATTGTTTCTCCTTTACAACACTTGTGTCTTTTCATTAAGTTCCGTCCTCTTGCGCTATTGCTTCTGGTACCATTATTTACACAGTTCTCTTCATTGCTTGTCTCCATAGAAACCCGTCTTGCCCTTGCTACCTCACTCCGTTCCACACCCACCTTGTCCGAAAACCCGTTTCTCTCTTATTAACACTCCGCACTGATTTTCCTCCAAGTCCCCAGCACTCTCGCAACACTCTCCCTGCCTCGTACTCCCATTTTATAATGTCTTTCATGTACCCTGGTACGAAGGGTACATTTAGAAACTCCCCGGCTTCTGTTGCCACCACTTGTTGCAGCCTCTCATTTAGGCAACCACCTGCCACACTCTCTAGGCTGCACACTACCACCCTGGTTTCTCGTCCAAATGCTGTTTTCGTTTCCGCCACTAGGTCACCAATGTCTTTCATTATTTCCTCTTTGTTCCTTCCCTCTCGTACTTCCTTGTTCCCCACTTTCAACATAATGGTGGCATTCTCGGTGTTCTTGCCATAATATCCTTCTTTCATCCTTCGTGCCATTTCAACTATTCTAATTCCTCGGTCTGTTTTGGCTCCGTTTCCATTTCCCTTGCAAAACTCTCCGGCTTGCCTTCCCCTCACATCTCCCATTAGGATTGTCTGTGACATACCTGGTCCTTGCTGACGGTTCTCTGGCATCTCATCTTCTTGTACTCTCTCCCTATCTATCCCAACCATCCCAATGTTCTTTTGCCTGACCCCAGTTATTTCGCTTATGTCGCTGCTGCCGTTGCCCTGTTCATGTGGCTCGCTGATGTCGCTGTTGCCGCTGTCTTGTTCATGTGGCTCGCTGATGTCGCTGCTGCCGCTGCCCTGTTCATGTGGCTCGCTGATGTTGCTGCTGCCGCTGTCCTGTTCATGTGGCTCGCTCGCTGCTTTATGGTATAATAAATACCATAAAAAAACACTCTGTGTAAAAATACCAGCCAAGTCTCTTCAACTATAAAAAAATAGAAGAAATCAAAAAATTCAGCACTGAAAAGTAGTAATATCAAAAAATGGGCCAAGTCAAAACTTAATTTAAAAACTAAAATATACTTGGCACATCGTGCATAGATAGTTCAGAATTATAGGCCAGATGTGAAATATACATCAAATCTACCTACATCTGTACATACAGTTTGTTTTTCCTTTGTTTGAACTCTCTACAGACGGAGCCACCGTCAGTTGTTCTGTAAGGCCGAGAAAGACAACATTGCAAGGTGAGCGCGCATTGCGCAATGAAGTCTTTCTTGGCCTAGCAGAACAACTGACTGTGGCTCCATCTGGTGAGAGTTCAAACATAGGAAAAAACGAACTGTACAATCAACGTCAATTTCAATTGTGCAGAGAAAATTAATTTTGGTAGGCAGTGATACTAATTTGTAAAAATCGACCTGAATCGACCGAATCCGGAGCTCGGAAGTTGCGTTACGATTCGCGTCTATAGACACGCGAATTTAGCACCATTTTCAACGAAACTTGACTTTTCCTGTACATAATTTCAAGCGAACTGCCAAGCAAAAAGTTTCGTTTGAATCCGATAAGTATTTAGAGAGATATTAAATATAAACAAAATTGTCATTGAAAAAGTCGCTTTCTTCGAAACTTTCCAAATGTAGGAAGCCGTGAATCCATTTGGTAGTGAAGAAAATATTGGATTTTCCACTGGAGACCTTGACTGGAATCACGGGCAAAGCAACATTTCATGTGAATAAATGCTGATATTTTTCGGGTGGGTTATGGGGGGGGGGGGGGGGGCACAAGGGAAAATTTCTGTCCAGAGTGTATATTGTTACCTTTTGATATTGGACCTAATTTCCAATATACGTCTCTGATTTGATATGTATGACTATAAACAAAGATCAATCGAGCAAGAAAGAACATAAATTTTCTGCTGACTTCACAAGTTAGGTAGCATTTTATCAAAAGAATTTAATTGGTAGGTACACACCTACATAATACTGTATCGTTCGTTGATGTTTTGATGTGTGCAGAGAATATGCGACCGATTAAAATCACGCCTATTTGTTTTAATTCAGTTTCAAATATTTATTCTTATTTTGGAACCTGAAATGATTAATATTAATCATTTTAATTCTATATACCATGCAACTGAAGTTTTTGAGCGAGCGAAGCGAGCGTCTCCTTTTGGCTCTTTTGGCATGGACCTCTGCTTTTTTTTGTCTGTTGTCTGCTCGTATACAGATTGCACCGTTTATTCCATCGAACTGAAATTTTGCACACATGTCCAGACCAAATATGAGATTTGCAGACCCTAATTTTTTTGAAATCCCCTGATTGGTTCAAATTTAGAAAAAATTATCTTTAGATTGGTAGATCCAATCAATTTGAAATTTAGCATAGTCATTTCAACCAACATTGTACCCAATCATAAAAAGTTTCAGCCAAATCCTCCAATTGGTTAAAATTTAAAACCATCTTTCATGTGTTTTTTGAAATTTAAACTAGAACCGATTGAACGATCAACTTATAACTTCGCATGATGGTTGAGACCAACATTATCTGCATTTTTTTCAATTTTCATACTAATCTGTGTTTAAATCCAAAAGTTATTGACATTTTACGGACATTTTGCGTGTTGGCTGTCAAATTCACGGCGACTTCGACTCTTCAGTTCAAGGCAAGGTAGTTATAGTGCAGAAACTTTCAAACGCATATGATTTGGTTACTAAGAAAAGTTGCGTTTGGTACTAAATAATGCTTAAAATGATATTACATGAAGAAAAGGGAAAGATTTGTTCCAATCGGTCCAGCCGTTTTCGAGATATGGCACCACTTCCCGTTAACAAAATGGCGGCTAAAATCTCTGGCACCTTAAATTTATTTATAAAATGAATCATAACATTTATTGAATATGTAGTTATTGTAGTAAGAGGTGATTAAAGTCTGATTCATCATTTTTATGACGTCATTTCCGGTTTCGGTAATAGTAATTGTATATTTTGACTATTGATATTTCATCAAGATGACCATCAGAATCGATTGGCGCAAATTTCATTCCGATCAGTTCAGCCATTTTTGAGATATGACGTCACTTCCGGTGTCAAAATGGCGGCTTCTGGGTAGTTTTTTGAAAAGGCACCTCAGACGCCAAAAGTGCACATGTGGTAAAAATTTCAGATCGATCGGCTCAGCCGTTTAGGCTGTGGCGCTGTAAACGGGGTTGTCTGATATCATCATCATCTTCATCAGAATCAGAAAGTGGTGTAATTTTACGTATTTCACGGCCCTCTAGCACGCAAATGACATAACATATTGTTTCCAAATTTGGTATATGTAGTGGGGTGGGCCATAGCTCGAAATTAAGATATTTCACAATTTTGAGATCCAGTAGGCCAAAAATGCCATGTTGTTGCTTACAGTAAAAGTAATTGGTCTGCTCCTCAGTTTATTAGGCATTTACGGTATGTTGAGTGAGAGTGAGAGTACAGTAGGACTTAGCTGGGTGGAGCGACCGCTCCACTAGATCTGTGTCCCATATCCAACACAATGTTGGGTCAGGGAGTCGAATTCCAATGTCAATCTTAGACTTTCACTTCAGTGATGTCCTGACACATCACACTCTTCTTCATTTCCTCTACGTCTTCCCTCTCCACCTCTCTGTCCTCCCACAATCTTCCTGCAGTCACTGTTCTCCACTCCTCCCCTCTTTCCTCGACATCCCACTTAACCTGGTCCTCCCACTAGCTCTCGATCTGCCCTTTCTGCTTTCCCGCTCTCTCGCTCTTTCAAATTCCCTCTCAGTATTCTCTTGGGATCCTTTCTCTTTAAGGTGACCATACCAGCGCAGTCTATCTTCCTATTTTATTGTTGAGGCTCTTGACACCCAGCTTATTTCTTATGTCGGTAGCTGCAGGCGCGTAGGAACTACTTTCATCATTAGGGGGGGGGGGGGGGATGCGACACAGACGGAAGGGAGGTCTGGGGGGTAAAGTCACCCAGTTCTTACCCCACAGGGCAGTTTTTAGAATTTAAACCAGTGAAAAGTGATTCCGGGGCTTTAAAATGCACAAACTGAAGCGCAAAAAAACTCCAATTGTTGCCCCACCACAGGGCAATTTTTTGAATATAATCTTTTTAAAATCGATTCTGGGATGCTCAAATAACAACAAAGAACTCCCCACTTTTGCCAATTGCCATGCAGGGCGTTTTTTTTTTAGAATTTAGGTTTTTTAGAAGATAGGTACTAAACTTAATTTTGTATGGTCAATGGGGGGTCAGCCTGCTTGAGTCCCCCCCCCCCCCCCCCCTCCTATGCGCCTGTCGGTAGGTTAGGTACTTCTTTGTTTCTCCATCTTAGACACTCCAGCGATGAGGAATTCATTTCGGCCGCCTGGACTTTATTTTGAGGACTTCTGAAAATTATTTGATATTGATAAAAATTCAGGGCTTTGCCATTTATTATGACTTGTTGTTATTAAGTAGTCTCATGTATAAATAGATATTCCTGTTTTTTAAATAGGTATGTATATGTAACTTCTTTTCAAAATACATCTAGTGGAGCGGTCGCTCCACGCCAGCCAAGTCATACGGCGCGCGCACACTCTCATATAAAGGCTGGAGCAAACCCACTTTTACTGTAAGCATCAAAGTGGCATTTTCGGCCTACTGGATCTTAAAATTGAGAAATCTCACATTGTTGCGAAATATCTTAATTTCGAGCTATGGCCCACCCTACAACATATACCAAATTTGGGAACAATAGGTTACGCCCTTTGCGCGCTAGAGGGCCGTGAAAACAGTGTTTTAGGGCGGTTTTCATAATAATAATCATAGTAGTAGTAGTCTCCTGGAATTCAAATCCGGTAAACAGGCCACAGCCTAAACGGCTGAATCGATTGATCTCACATTTTTACCACGTGTGCACTTTTGGCGTCTGATTTAACCTTGTCCCCATGAATTTTTTGTGCCGCCATTTTGAAACCGGAAGTGACGTCATATCTCGTCAACGGTTGGACCGATCGGAACGAAATTTGCGCCAATCGTTTCAGACGGTCATCTATATGGATTATCAATATCAAAAGACTGAACATTATTTTAAATAAACCGGAAATGACGTCATGAAATTTAATATACATCGATTTGCATTTCAGCAACAACTGTTGATCCGATTGTCTTGATATTTATGTAACGTTTGTACTTTTGATATTTCATTTGACTTGTTATAAAACCAACCGGAAGCCGCCATTTTGAAACCGGAAGTGACATCATGTCTCAAAAACGGCTAAACAGATTAGAACAAAACCAGCGCTAAACGATTTAGACGGTCAACTTTATGTAATCAGTAATATTTGATGATTCAAATATCGAAACCGGAAATGACGTCACACATTTTATGACCTATACCGGAAATGACGTCATAAATATGCTAAATGACGCTAAATTCACCACTTTATACTTTAAAATAGATATAAGTAAACGTACTTTGTAAATAATTATAAATTCAAGGTTGCAGTGTTCTCGGCGGCCATTTTTAAAACCGGAAGTGACGTCATATATCGTAAACGGTTGTACCGATTGCAACCAATCGGTTGCAATCGGTTTGGGTCCAATTCTTTATCTCTTATATGTGAATAACATGCCTAGTTATATTCAAAATTGTAAAATTTATATGTACGCAGATGACACTGTTCTAGTATCTGCTCATAAAAATTTAGAACAGGCTCAGATAATTCTTCAGTCTGATTTCAATACATTGTTGATGTGGACTCATGATAATGATTTGTTAGTAAATAGTACAAAAACTAAGTTAATTCACATTTGTTCACCTTCAATTGCAAGTAGGTTAGACCCTGTAACATTATTGTGTCATAGTTTTAATTGTTTACATACATTAGATTTTGCTTTGTGTACTTGTACTGATCTGATTGAGGAGGTTGATACTTGTTTATATTTAGGTATAACAATTGATAAATACTTTTCCTGGAGACCTCATATAAATAGCTTAGCTTCCAAATTACGTTCTTGCTCGTTTCAATTGTTTCATGTAAAATCTTTTTTACCTGTTAGAATTTTAAAATTAATATATTCTGCTTTAGTGGAATCTGTAATTTCTTACGGTTTACTTGCTTGGGGCAGCACATCCAATGTTCACCTTCAAGTCATTCGATCTATACAGGATAGAATGATCAAGAATTTGACCCCTGATGCCGTTAAGCTCAAATGTAACAATAACACTCTCTTAATGTACGATCATCTTAACTTCCTTCCAATATCTGATTTGTATAAATATAAATTCATAATCAAATATTTTTATTCGAACGAACTTAAAATTATCTACAATCATTCCAGGGCCACTAGATCAATGGTGAATCCAGTTTCTTTAATACTCCCCCGATTTACTAATAAGTATGGAAAGCGATGTTTAAATTACTCTGTCCCTTTTATTTTCAATCAGTTGCCTCAAGAAATTAAGTCTTTAGATAATTATAGTAGTATTAAGAAAGAAGTGAAATCTTGGTTGTATGAATACTCTGATGATGTATAAAATATTATTTTTTTCTTCTTTGTTAATCAGTTTATTATGTATTTTTCTCTCTTTTCTTGTATATTGTTTAAACATTTTTGTATCCACTAATTTTCTTTAAATTAATCCACAGAAAAGCCGTTTTGGCTTTGTGGAAAACGGAATGTATGTATTTTTGTGTGTTTACAATAATAAATAAATAAATAAAATAAATAAACCTAAGTTTGGAAATGTGTTGGACTAATAATTATGAATTCAAGACGACATTATTTTCGGCCGCCATTGTTAAAACCGGAAGTGACGTCAAATATCGAAAATGGCTGTACCGATTGCAATCAAATTTTGGAAATGTGTTGTACTAATAATTATGAATTCAAGACGACATTATTTTCGGCCGCCATTGTTAAAACCGGAAGTGACGTCATATATCGAAAATGGCTGTACCGATTGCAACCAAATTTTGGAAATGTGTTGTACTAATAATTATGAATTCAAGACGACATTATTTTCGGCCGCCATTGTTAAAACCGGAAGTGACGTCATATATCAAAAACGGCTGTACCGATTGCAACCAAATTTTGGAAATGTGTAGGAGTAATAATTATGAATTCAAGACGACATTATTTTCGGCCGCCATTGCTAAAACCGGAAGTGACGTCATATATCGAAAACGGCTGGACCGATTGTAACGAAACTTAAAGCTATTCTTCTTGGATAATTATTTTAATCTTATATACCAAACGCAACTTTTCTAAGTATCCATTCGGCATAGGCGTATTTTTTTAAAGAAATAAGTTCTTGCACGGACACAAGCTGTGCTACAAGCTGTATGAATAAACTAACAAAAGAAGTGATATCCCAGAAAAAAACACTCCGTGTAAAAAAGGCAGCCAAGTCTCTTTACTTTAAAAAAATTCAACACCGAAAAGGAGTGATATCAAAAAAGGAGCCAAGTCAATGACATTTCCAAATATTTAATCGTATCTTTGAAATAAAAGTATAAACACCGAGAAATACTTTACAAAAGGACTTGGCGCATCGTTTTTTTAAAGACATTTTTCTATTCATAAGCATGTGCCATTTATATACAACCGTCATTTTGAATGTTTAGAATAATAGGGAAACATCTTTCAATTAGGTACATATTATACATACCTTCTGTAAAATATTTTCTATATGATTATATACGCTATGAAACTTGTTGTCTATGCTTTCTATAAATATACACAATAGTTATCTTCGTAATATTGTTTCGTGGTGAATATAATTAAGTCTCATGCGTTATACCTTCTCATCATGTAACAATTTCTATTAATACACATTTTATAAAAATACATTTCACAAAGAAGACAGTCATATTGAATTTCTATTAAAAAATTTAACTTTATACACTTGACACTTCAAAAATATATAATTGTGTTCCATTAGTTAGTAATTATTTGACAACGTTTCATGATTTCCTTCAGTCAAGATCAAATTATGAAAAGATACCAGTCTAATATCGCCATATTAACAGTACTGCAAGAATATGTATGAGCCCACTTCCAATTGATATGAAGGGATGTGTGTTGTGAAAAATATCCGACCGAACCGGTGCACGAACTTGGGACCTCTCACTTGCCGGGCGAGAGCTCTACCAACTGAGCTACCCGATCGGACGGGCGGACATTAGACACAACACACTGATGAGGATCCTGACTCCTGACTCCATGGAAGTTTTCCAAAGAAACCTACATTCTCACCACTTCCAATTGTTATGTAATTCTTTCACCCTTATATTACTTATATATTACAGCATAAAATCATGCTTCTATCGCCATTGACAAAACTATAAAATAGTCATTACTAAAAGTAGCTTGATTCATAGATTCTGGCTCTAATAGAAAGAGGAAAATGTACCTACTTGTAAATTTCTTTCCACTTTTAGGATAGAATGATGTCTTTAAAAAAACGATGCGCTAAGTCCTTTTGTAAAGTATTTCTCGGTGTTTATACTTTTATTTCAAAGATACGATTAAATATTTGGAAATGTCATTGACTTGGCTCCTTTTTTGATATCACTCCTTTTCGGTGTTGAATTTTTTTAAAGTAAAGAGACTTGGCTGCCTTTTTTACACGGAGTGTTTTTTTCTGGGTACAAATTACAGTAGATATTTCTTTTTGAAGGTGACAATGCAAAAGCTCTGGGAAATCAGCAAATCAAAAAACTACTCCAGCATTCTGAATAACTATGGACTGATAATATCAAGCCTACAAATAAGTATTGACCATGGGAATGCTTTCAAAAATGCGCAAAAACTTCAAGAGGACTTCTACTTGAACACTTTCAATCCGGTGGAGCATTTCTCACTCGCTACAATCTACTATGAATTACCACGCCTGGCAAACCTGTCGCACAGCGAACTTATTTCAACTGACGTATTCATTGCCTGTGGCCTAACAGATTCAGAGAGTATTGTTCCGTTAAGAAACAACGATGATCGCTTAAAAGAGTGCACCGTTGGATCTTGGGCTTTAAAATCGAGCGGTAAGATATAACAATACTCATTTACAATGTAGGTACACTCGGCCAAACAAAAATTGAACGTTGACCAAATTTGAAAGACTGCTGGTCATGTCCCATATAACCAATCAAAGCTTGTTATTATATCATTGAAATGTGAGGTCACCTACTAGAGTGAGATAATGAGATCGCTTAGACTGACTTCTGATGGTGCGATCTTACATTTATCAGCCTATCAGATTTAATTTTTGTTTGGCCAAGTGTACCTACATATTTGTGTGTTTTTTCTATAATATAACATTGTTTTTTTAAATATTATGTGCAGGAAGTGCCGAGCAGGAAACAGGTGAAGATGCAGAGTGCACTAATTTTCAAAAGAAGATCATACCGTGGACGGCAATGATACCTGATCAGAACGTTCTACTAGGAGCAGATTATCTTCTTAATACCAAGAAGCGTGCTACAAACAATGGCCTTATCGTTCTGAGTTCGCTCATTGATAGACCACCCAACCTGGGCGGCCTCTGCCGCACATGCGAAGTGTTTGGAGTCTCGGAATTCATTCTCGGCAATTTAAAATACGTCGAAGACAAACAGTTTCAAAGTCTGAGTGTCTCAGCGGAACGATGGATTCGTATCTCGGAGGTAAGCATTCATGTTTTGTGTTTTATCTAGAAGACATTGACATAATTTTACCTGACCAAGGTCAACTATGCAAGGTCAGCGCACCACCTATGCTGTGTGCTATGGCTGCCTCGTTTAGTGTCGCCCTATCAGTGCGCCAGAACCCACTAATAACATGAACACGAGTCAGTTACTAACTTCTGCTCATTTTTAAAATGTGTACTATTCTAACTTTTGTTTTACTTGCAGGTGAAGCCACATTTATTATCTAAGTTCTTGCCGGCCATGAAGCTCAAAGGATACACAGTGGTCGGGGCAGAACAGACGTCAAACAGTGTGCAAATCAACGAGTTGAAGTTTCCTAAGAAAACTCTGTTGCTGCTTGGGTAAGTAATCACATGGTCTAAACAAAATGCATCGATTTTCATTTATTTGTACAGAAAATGAAACTCCGAATGTAGCTGAACGGAATAATTCAATTCGTTTGATTGTCACTATGTATTGAACTGTGCTGTGAAAGAAGCCCCACACATCCTAGTGAAGTCTTGTCCAATTGAATTTTGTTATTTAGTCGTCACTCTATTATTTATTATACCAACCCAAAAGTGTCAACTGTTTCTGGGGGGTTTACACTTTGCTTCCTTGGTTCCAGCAATGAAAGGGAAGGTATTCCTGCAGACCTCCTGCCTCTACTGGACGTGTGCGTTGCCGTGCCGCAGCAAGGCCTCGTTCGCTCTCTCAACGTCCACGTCACTGGTGCAATATTTATCTGGGAGTATAGTAAACAACATCATCTGTAAATCCAAGTGCTTATCCCGTCAGATACTTTTTACCATTAGAAATGTTGAACTATATTTTGAAAATAAGCCTAGATTGACATTTTAATAGCTTCGAATTACTCACTATTTATCACCCTCATGTTTGAGAGAAGCCGAGTCTGTGTGTAGATATAAGCGGTGTCCGTCCAAAACACCACAAGACTGAGGACTTATCTTATGGATAAAACCCAGTCGACTCAGCATTGGTATGTAATACACATTACACTGTGATAGCTACATTGTAGGGCAATTGTCCCATTGACACTTGGAAACTTTCTTTTTTATGTAGCTCAGCTAGAGGTCAAACTGTTACTCTGATTTAATAACTCAACTTTTTTATTTATATGGCTGAAGAGCTGAATTTTTTAATGCCATCTCCGCTTGAGTGAAAAATGAAATTCCCAGCTGCTTGATGCATTCTCTAGAGCATGGTTGTTGTAGGTAATCGTCACGCCTAGATAACTTAATGTAGGGGAGGCTTTGCCATGACAGAATACAATATTATAATTCGCTGATGAAAGATAGCACTTTATTATTTGATTTCCTTTTTACTAATTTTCAAATTTGTGTCAGTATCGAGTAAACTTAAGACTATTGGTTTATTGCTTAATTAGTTAGGGATTAAAATTTAAAACACATTGGATGTGGCAAAGATTGTACAGTTTTTTGCTTAGTTTTTCAATGCTCTATGTAACAGTTAAGCTACGTTTGCAGACATACTGGTGCCCGAGCGCCATGCGAGCACGAACTGTCAACTAACCTTTAGTTAGTGGTCATTCTAGAAATACCATTAGCGGAGCATTGAAAACCGGCCCTGGTCTCTTTGAACAAGTATCAAAATGCACCATTTCCATAGACTTTTAACAAGGTGTACATTCACTACTCACAAGCCACTCACTTCGTCATTCTGCTTCAGTGTACTTTTCAGTAACTTTCAATTTCGTGCAAATAATGACTGGTTTAAAAAATTAAAATCTTGTGAAGAGTCAAGAACATGATCGACTCTTCAAGTAAAATCATTGACAATCAAAACTAGGGGATAAGCAAATCGATTACTTTTCACGGCACGACGGTTGTAGTCAAAGCCAAAACACCGCGCGCGAATCACAACACGTCTAGAGAAGGAGGGGGCGGGACGTCCGTAGCAACTTGTTCTAGAGATGCGAATGAATTACACCAAACTACTTTTACCTAAATACCTTAATCTCACAAAACATGTGAGCAATACCTTCTTAGATGATTGAAAAGTGTACTAGACAATATGGTCTACTGAGTTTTCATAACGGAAATAAGTTTGTATGCTGTGTCAAATCTGAAGGTTGCAGTGGCTGGACGCCCGGGAGGCGGGATCAGAGTATCACGCGATGCCTCAAATGAGGCCGTGCGTTACAGTGGTATTGGCTTGGCAGTTTCTTATCCCGGTATAGAGGTGTTAGTCAATGGTAAATGTGGTTGGTTCCAAGTCGTTCACATGGTCTTAGGTATATTTATTATTTACTTAGGTACTAAAAGTGTTGTACATGATCTTCTCCCTACTCTAATATGGCACATATTAGAAATACTTTAATTTGCATTTTCTATTTTAATTTATCATTTTAATTTAAAATAAAATAAAATAAAGAACAGTTTATTCTCTGCTATGAAGTTGTGAAGACTACACCACATTCAGTTGTTTGTAAAATAATAATTATTAGAATAGGTACTATTAGCCTCGCTAACAAGTCACCAAAAACAATTCTATCGTTATAGCTTTATGTTAAACATAATACTAATAATAATAATCTTTCTCACAGTCCAATAATTGGAATGATGAATATTTTCTAAATTATATCATTGTTGATAATTTCTCCTCGGAGAGCAGAACTGGGGGAATCAATATTCCCAATGAAATGTCAAAAGAAGTTGGAAAGAAAACTACCATGAGATTTTTAACCTCTTTCACACGTAGATTGCAATTGAGCCCAAAAACTGAAGGCACAGACGTAACCTAGATGAAAACGCAATTTAATTTACAATATTAATTTATTCAAATAATTTTCACGTTGCCTAAAGATGGCATCACATTGATTACCTAACTGACTCAGTAAATCCAGGAGACATCCGTTTATAATTTTACAGTAATGCTGAGAAAACCATTTCGTCTAACACTGTACAATCTTTACAAAAGTCTTTCATGCTACAATCAATATATATTAGTGCAGTCAGTTTGCTATATAAATTTGTTTTAACATAATTAGTTGTATTTAGAAAACCACTTACTTAGTATGCTAACATAATTGCTGAATATTGGAAAGCCAGTATAAATCTGAACAATAATGCTATGGACCTGCGGCTTGAAGAAAGATTGTTGACTTTTCACTAATTCTCATTTGCAAGTATGAAGAAGTTATAAGTAATAACACTAGTAATCATTTGTAACAGGTCATTATATACACAAATCAATGTTTAATTCAATTGATCCACCTGCTGTCCAATGTGGATATTTGGGTTCTGATGTGGATCGAAGCTTGGGTCATCCTCTGTGGACATTCGTCCGAGCCAGGAGAAGACGATGATCATGGTGCAGAGTGCAATCAAGAAGAGAATAGCTGCCATCCAGAACCGCCGATACAGATGGCCTCCGCTAGATCGCCCTCTGATTGGTGGACCAGATATTGACCTGCAAGCAACACAATAGTACCAATGTTGTATACTTTTGTAACCACCAATGTTGCCCTGCAGGGCATTTTTTTGAATATAAACATTTAAAAATCCATTCTGGGCCTAGCGGGAAAATGCAGGGCTATTTATGCCCGGCAGGGCAGTTTTTTAGGATTTAAATAATTTGTAAGTGATTCTTGGACACTACACTTAATTATGTATAGTGAATGGGGGGTCAACCTGCTTGAGTGGGAGGGAGGATAATCCACCCCCCCCCCCTTTCTACGGCCCTGTACTTTTGGCAGACAGCGTGGAGCACTTTGGAGAATCCATTAAGGTGGCTGGGTCGATCGACCACATTTTCAGATAGTGTTCAATTTTGCTGCACTCACTCATTGGTATCCCCTAAACCAGCGGTCGCCAACCTTTTGGACCTCGCGGACCACTTATATGACAATTTTATATCTCGGGGACCACTCAGGCGCGTAAAATACGTATGACGGGAAATACGATTGGTGAGGGAGACAATGGGGGGTCTGGGGGGAGGGCCCCCCAGCACCAAGCGGGTCCGGGGCGCTTAGCCCCGGAAATTTTTGGTTTTCAGGAAGTCATTTGGCGCGTTTCTACGCTATTTCAGCCAACTTTTTTTTCCAGAAAAAGCGTTTAAAATAACTCTTATAGGTATTGGAAAAATACTCGGAAACTGATATTATTTTCATTATAGAGCTAGTGAATACGTATAGTTGGTAGGTAGATACTTTGTAAAGGCATTATTACGTATTGAAACATGTCCGAATTCAATACATTTTGTGTTGTGCCATTTTTCTAAATTAAATAAATTGCATGGAAACTTAAAAGTAAACTTCCAATTTTCTCTGCGGACCACCAAAATTTTCTCGCGGACCACCAGTGGTCCGCGGACCACCGGTTGGCGACCGCTGCCCTAAACAACACTTCAAAAAATAAAATACTTCCCGTGTCTAGTTTTCGAGATAGGCGAATAAGAAATAAGTATTTTCTCCATGTTTCCCCAAGTAAATTATGTGCTAAAAGAATTTATAAACGTGATTTTTTTACACTTAATAAATTAGTGAAAGCTCTCCAATACTTCAGAAAATCGATCGATCCAGCCACCTTAAGATGAAATGGGCATTTGGTATTGTTTGACAGTTTTACTCTGAAAAGATACCAACAGTTTTATGGCCCGTCACCCCCTCCCCTTTCACATACAGTGTTGTCAAGATTAAGATATTTTGCATATCTGAATAGAACTACCTATAGAGAATTGGTATTTTGCACCCCAAAAAACAGCCCTTTCCCAAACAGCTGCATTGGTTAGAGTCTTAGAGAGATTTACAACCAAACACACATCAAAATACTTGGGATTACACCAATGTTGAATTTTTCACAGCATTTTCTGAAACCCCTATGGGGCGATGTAAAGCTAGGACGACAGGTCGGCCACTTTGGCGCTAGCGTCGAGTGAGTATTTTACAAATCAAAGTATTTCTTACCCCACAGTCCGAATTTTCATGTTATATTATAAGAATTAATGTTGATATTTGGTTATTTACCGCAAGAGTTGATAATTATTAGAAATTATAGTGTTATAATGATATTTTGGTCATGAAATGACAGCTGACAGAATGATTTTTGTTTCCAGTGCTCTCTTGTACTAACTCACTGCATAATGGAATTTTGTAACTTTCAATTAAAACAATTGTGAGGGTGTCGCTTCAGATTGAAATAGAATTTGCTTAAGATATTGCACTATCTTCATATTTATTTTTAGACATTTTATTATACTATAGTAAAAAATATACTATATGTATCTAAACAATAAGTAGGTACATCTTCTTACACCTGTCAAAATAAAGTTTCACGTGTTTTAACTTTGAGTGGCACGAACAGCTTACTTCAAAGCTTACTTCACACTTCATACTCACAACTGACGGCAGCGCTGCAGCAACCTAGCGGGAGAAAGTTTGGCTAGTGCCCTATCATTGGTAAGAAGTTTGCCATCGATTTCTATTACCAGACAAATATATTGCAGACCACTGGAAAACAGTTCAATCGATCTACCTATGGTATATGACAGGTATACCAGATATGATTACACAAAAAAAGTTTTTGCTGGACCCAGATGTAGTAATAATATAATAATATCGCGACCCTGCTTCCAACTATTGTCGGGTCAGGGGGTGGGATGATCCCACCAATGTTCTAGGGCACTTGTGTTCTCAGAGCCGACTTGCCAAGTCCGACACTCCACACTTCTTCAATCTCTTCTTCCAGTTCTTCAGTCTCCTCTCTTTCCACCAGCTCCCTCCATCTCTCTCTGTCTTCCCACCACTTCTCTGTTGTAATTACTCCCCAACACTCTCCTCTTTCTTCTGCAGCTGCCTCTATTCCGTTGATCCATTTGGTTCTAGGTCTTCCTGCCTTTCTTCTGACACCCATGGCTGCACGCTCTGCCTCTCTACATGGTATCCTCTCTTTTCCCATCCTCTTCATATGTCCGTACCATCTTAGCCTCTCTTTTCCAAGTTTAAATCTAAGAGATTCCACTTCTAGGTCTTTTCTAATCTTTGCACTCCTCACCTTGTCCATCTTCGTCACTCCTGCCACACTTCTCAGGAACTTCATTTCTGCAGCCTGCATCTTCATTTCTTCTTTCCCTCCCATTGGCCAAGTTACTGCTGCATATATTAAGATTGGTACAAAGTAGGTTTTGTACAGTAATATCTTACACCTCTGTGGTACATCTTCATTCCATAGTAGCTTCCTTACACTCTGGTAAAACACTTCTGCTGCTCTCACCCTCCTCTCGATCTCCCTGTCCACCTTTCCATCCTTTGCCAATACACTACCTAGATATTTAAACTCGTCTTTTTCCGTAAGTTCCTCTCCTCGCATCTGCATCCGGCACCGTGTCTTCTGTTGCCTTTCCATAACCATGGTTTCGCTTTTTTCTCTACTGATTTCTAGTCCATATTTTGCTGTCACTTCTTCCCACCTGTTGAGTTTCTCTTGCAACTCTTCCTCGGTCTCTGCCCACACAAGAACGTCGTCTGCATATATGAGTGTGCGGGTGTCCTCTTGGTCCTCCGGCTCAACCTCTCTCAGCATCTCATCCATTACTACTGTAAATAATGTTGGTGACAATACACTCCCTTGCTTCAGTCCCTCCCTCACTTCGAACCAGTCCGTTTTTCCCACTCCCGTCTGCACGCAACTACTGTTCTTCTTATACATACTTTGAATTCTTTGTATCACTCCACTGTCCACACCCTTCTTCTCTAGGCACCGCCACACTTCTTCTCTTGGCATTCTGTCGTACGCCTTTACCAGGTCCAGAAATATCATTCTCATCCCGTTCCCTTTCTCCCATCGGTCTTCCATGATTTGTCTCACTGCAAAGATGAGGTCAATCGTTGACCGTCCTCTTCTAAAACCGTATTGTTCTTCTCTTAGTTTACTCTCAATACTCTCAGCCACCCTCCTTTCGATGATCTTTTCATACAATTTAGCTGTTTGGCACATCAAAGTTACTCCCCTGTAGTTGCAGCATCGCTTTCTGTCCCCTTTCTTAAAGATAGGAATAAGTATTCCCTTCCCCCAATCTTCTGGGACATCACACTGGGTCCATGCTGCTTGAATTACCCGGCAGAGCCACTCAATTCCCTTCTGCCCTGACGCTTTCAGCATCTCGACACTGACTTCGTCCATTCCTGGGGCTTTTCCATTCTTCATCTTCTTTAGCATTTCTTTCACTTCCATCTGTCCTGGTATTTCACCCGCAACCCCCTCGCTTTCCTCTGCCATTCTTCGGTTTGTCTCTCTGTCTTTCCTTTGTACTGCCTCTCCCTGAAGTAGCTAATTAAAGTACTCTTTCCACATTGTTTTTATCTCCTCCGGTCTGTTTGTGAAACCACCATCCTCCTTCTTCATTATGGTTTGAGTCTCCCCCGTATGTCGTTTCGCCTTGATTAGACTGTACAGCAGTCTCTTATTTCCATCAAAGTCTGTCTCCAACCTGTTTGCAAACTCTTGCATTGATATTTTCTTCTCCTCCTCTACTATCATCTTTACAATTCTCTTGCTTTCCCCGTAGTCCCTGATGTTTTCTTCCGTATGGGACTCTTCCTTCCTTCTCCATGCCTCCTTTTTCCTCCTCACTGCCTCTCTCACCCTTTCATTCCACCATGGTGTTTCTTTCCTTCTCTTTTTTCCTCCAGCTCTCCCACAGGTCTTTTCAGCTATGTCCACTAGAGCTGCTTTAAATGCACACCATTCTTCATCCACTCCACCTAATGCTCCCTCTGGTGCCCTCTGTGCTATCTCTCTTCTGAACTCTTCCCTGACTTCTTTCTGTTGCAACTTCCATACCTTTATCCTGGGTGCTTTGACTTCCGTTACGGTCCTCTTTCGTCGCTCTATTTCTACCTTTGCCACCAGCAATCGATGGTCGCTGCCTAGTGCGACTGATGGTAGCACCTCCACATCTCTCACCAGTCTCCCCATATCTCTGCTGACACATATGTAGTCTATAACTGATTCCCATCTCTGATTATCAGCTCCATATCCATATCTCGTTATCTTCTGAGCTCTTCTTTTCATAAACCATGTGTTTGTGATTTTCATTGAGGTTCTTGCACACCACTCTAACATCTTCACTCCTTCAGTGTTTCTTTTACCCCAGCCATGTGGTCCCATTACCTCTTCGCAGTCCTTCCGCTCCTCTCCTACCATGGCATTAAAATCCCCCATCACCCATACCTCCTTTGCTTGCACCATCTCATCTAGTTCAACCCAGAAAATGTCTTTTTCTTCGGTAGATCTTCCAGACTGAGGTGCATACACCTGTATCAGGTGCCGCACGCTGCTTCCTATTACGATACTGATTCCGATCATCCTGTCATTCACGGCATTTACATCCAGGATGTCACCAGCGTAACGGGGGCTTACCACAAAACCCACTCCATTTCTTCCCTCTTCCCCTCCCGACCATATCAACTTGTAGTCCCCTCTGAGCCTCTTCTCCCCCTTTCCCCTCCACTTTGTTTCACTTAGCCCCAGCAGGTCTATCTTTCTCTCCTCCATCATGTCCACTATCTCTTCCAATTTCCCTGTTAGTGTAACTATATTGAGTGTCCCCACTTGCATTGTTTCTCCTTTACAACACTTGTGTCTTTTCATTAAGTTCCGTCCTCTTGCGCTATTGCTTCTGGTACCATTATTTACACAGTTCTCTTCATTGCTTGTCTCCATAGAAACCCGTCTTGCCCTTGCTACCTCACTCCGTTCCACACCCACCTTGTCCGAAAACCCGTTTCTCTCTTATTAACACTCCGCACTGATTTTCCTCCAAGTCCCCAGCACTCTCGCAACACTCTCCCTGCCTCGTACTCCCATTTTATAATGTCTTTCATGTACCCTGGTACGAAGGGTACATTTAGAAACTCCCCGGCTTCTGTTGCCACCACTTGTTGCAGCCTCTCATTTAGGCAACCACCTGCCACACTCTCTAGGCTGCACACTACCACCCTGGTTTCTCGTCCATATGCTGTTTTCGTTTCCGCCACTAGGTCACCAATGTCTTTCATTATTTCCTCTTTGTTCCTTCCCTCTCGTACTTCCTTGTTCCCCACTTTCAACATAATGGTGGCATTCTCGGTGTTCTTGCCATAATATCCTTCTTTCATCCTTCGTGCCATTTCAACTATTCTAATTCCTCGGTCTGTTTTGGCTCCGTTTCCATTTCCCTTGCAAAACTCTCCGGCTTGCCTTCCCCTCACATCTCCCATTAGGATTGTCTGTGACATACCTGGTCCTTGCTGACGGTTCTCTGGCATCTCATCTTCTTGTACTCTCTCCCTATCTATCCCAACCATCCCAATGTTCTTTTGCCTGACCCCAGTTATTTCGCTTATGTCGCTGCTGCCGTTGCCCTGTTCATGTGGCTCGCTGATGTCGCTGTTGCCGCTGTCTTGTTCATGTGGCTCGCTGATGTCGCTGCTGCCGCTGCCCTGTTCATGTGGCTCGCTGATGTTGCTGCTGCCGCTGTCCTGTTCATGTGGCTCGCTGCTGCCGCTGCCCTGTTCATTGGGCTCGCTGATGTTGCTGCTGTCGCTGCCCTGTTCATTGGTCTTGCTTAATGAAATAAATATAATCAGTAAAAGTGAATAAACAAATACTTACTTCCACCATCTGGAAAACCACTCCAGTGCTGATCTGCGCTTGTACTTGTTCTCATCGTGATCAAATGTGATGTTCTTTGAATCATCAATAGCTTGGAAAATGCGCCTTGGAGCTTGACCTGATGGACAAAATGTGTTGTTGATTAGTTGATTAAGATTCATCAATTACTGTAGAAATATATAAATGCCCAATACATATGACTAAGAGACGTTGCAAATCCTAGATCCAGTCTAACTGATCTTTCTGTCTGCAGTCATTCTACCTCTCCCTATTTTAAAACCAAAAGAAGGTAGGTAGGTACCTATTAATTAATTACCTACAATACTATTATTGTATGCCCAAATCACAGCCGTCTGTATACTCGTCGTTCGTCCCTCCCTCCTCCTGGTAGCTGCCTGTCGTCTGAGCAGTTCCTCACTTGCCATCCCGGGATGGGGGCGCCACCGTCTATGGTTATTTAAATGGGCGACAGTAGTGACCCCATCCCGGGTGGCAGGTTTGGAACTACAATTTCTACTCAGAAGACAGGCAGCTACCAGGAGGAGGGAGGGACAAAAGACGACTATACAGACGGCTGTGGTCCAAATAATTGTGTAAAATTTCAAGCAACAATCAAATTCAATTCAACAATTCAAGAGTATGTTCAAGCTTGAAAGTATATGAAATCCTTCAATATTTTATTTTAATAATTGAAATTCATAATATTGCACATTTGCTTAGCATGTTTGCAATGCAATCTTCAAATTTCAATTTTTAGATTCTATGTTTTTCTAGGAATTTTGCAAGTAACTTTTGTCCATTTTGTAACAAGTCCACTATGTAACGTTCTACTTTTAAAAAGTGGAAAAATGTGTATAAATTATGGAGCAAATGCATAAGTCGGTAACATATTCAGAATGCAGGTTTTGCAGTTCAGCCAAGACTTGATGTGTTTGCACAAGTTTAATAATTTTTCAACTTTGTGACAGTCATTTTCGTAACGAAATGTCCATTTTGTAACACATGTCCACTTTGTAACGCAAATGAAAGTGGTGAATTTTTGTAGGTAATAAAATTAATATCAGAATAAACTGAATTGAATTTGTTAAATCAAGGCCATATTATATTAATTAGAAATGAAACATATAATTGTTATCACTTACTCATTCCCATTATTATTTAATTTTTAATTCTTCGTTACAAAAAGGACAATTTGAGTGTTTCAAATTTTTAAATTAAGCAGGAAATGTCCAGGCGGCCGAGATGAAATTCCTCAGAAGCATCGCTGGAGTATCGAAGATGGAAAAGCAAAGAAGTACTGACATAAGGAAGAAGCTAGGTGTTGAGAGCCTCAACTATAAGATTGGAAGAAACAGACTACGCTGGTATGGTCATCTTAGAAGAATGAATCCCAAGAGAATACCGAAGAGAGAATTTGAAAGAGCGAGAGACCGGGAAAGCAGAAGGGGTAGACCGAGAGTGAAGTGGGAGGACCAGGTGAAGTGGGATGTAGAGGAAAGAGGTGAGGAGTGGGGAACAGTGACTGGGAGGACAGAGAGAGGTGGAGAGTCATGGTGGAGCGGCAGCAACCAGAATACGAAGAGGAGGAGGAAGAAGAAGAGTGTGATGTGTCAGGACCGGCCACCCGACATCACTGAAGCGAAGGCCCAAGATGGATGGTGGAATTCCACCCCCCGACCCGACATTGTGTTGGAAACGGGAGACAGATATTTATTATTATCATTTTAAAAAGTTCACTGCTGAATGCCATTTCATATATGCAGTATAACATACTAACATGCTACACCGACAAATAGCATTTAGATCAATTTTTTTTTAAATAAAAAAAAGTATCAAATCTACAACATTTTTGAAAATGACCCATAAACCAGCTCAGAATGTTTTTTTAAGGAGATATATTTCCAATTTATTTATTAACATTGATGGGCCTGACCCACGCCGAGATCGTGACGTCAGCTCAAATCAGTCTATTGCGATGTAACGTTATATCACATGCACCTCACACTTATCTTATCAATGCGAGCCATTTGCAAGCATATAATTAGCAATTTGCTTCCACAAACCAACCTGCTGTTGGAAAGTTCTCGCTGCGACTAAAGGCGGAGGGATTGTCCTCTACATGGACGACTGAATGTGGAGTCCCATCGCGCGCCACGGGAGTTGCGTTTGAATGATTCTGGGTGAACGCTGGCATGTTCGGTACAGACAGACGTTTCGGTGTGCCTTGTCGCTGGTTGGCCAGGTTCGAGGAGATTGCAGCTGATGTAAAATGTTGCTCGTCAAGATGGCTCTTTGTCGAGGGCAAACTGTCTTCGTTGCCATTGGTAACCAATTGTCTAACCTCGCCAGATGGTTTGTGCTCTCGATCTTCCGTTAACTGATTGATAAGAAATGAAACAGATATTAAAAAGCATGACAATACAGACAGAGCTTTGTGGTCTAAATGGTTACATCTGAGAAATAAGTCTATGCAAATCATTGTCTACTATGTAATTTATTTTATACATAATTTACAAATTAAATCTTCTCCCCAGTTTCAGACACTCAACAATTTGTTTCAACCTTCTAGGCTAAAACTGTTGCGACTTGAATGGTCCAAAAATTTACCTACTCTATTCTTTGGTCGTAAATGCCAATCGGCATGTAATAGAAGAATAACTATTTTGAATAATATCAAAAATATAAAACTTTTTCCTCAAATTTTATCCAAAAAACCTTTTTTAAAATTTAAAATAAAACTTTTAAAAATGAAGCTACAATCAACTCAAGGGAAAGTGTCTGAATGTGCTGTCAAATCCTCAAAAACAGCAATGTAACTGAAACAACTTTAGAGTGTCAGTGTACAGTCGTGGAAACAAGATCGCCACACTCGGCCTCTCTGACCCATACCATTACATGTTTTTATAAGAAGCAGAGAGAGATAGAGTTAGAGACAAACAACTTATTTCCTGGCTTGTACTAACACCTAATCCAGTTAGGTCAGCCATCTATAAAAACTCACCAATGGGAGTCCCAGTCCAGCTCGAGCCCAGTTCACACCTGCCAACTTTTCTTTCAAAACATCAGCTACAGGTGATACTAAATTCCCTGCTGGAAAGAGTCCGACTTTGCATGAGGGGCAAGTGTATCCGGCCGGTGCAGTGGTGGCCGGCAGTTGGCGCGCGTGTTTATCAATGCAGGTCCAATGATACACATCTGAAATACACCATCAAGAAGTAATGATTCCATTTCCATCGTCATCTAAGTACCTTACGAGCCATTGGCTCATAGTCCATTTCAATGATTAAAGAGAGTTCAAAATTAAGTAGGTAGGTAGGTATTCTGCCTTCGTCCAATTTAATGTAATACCTGTTATTTTGAAAAAGAATATATTACCTAATATTTGAACTGCACATTAAATTAGATTATAATAAATTCCATACACCCAAGACAAAGCATAATTATTTATGCTTAAGGGTCACTGACAATGCTTGTATACATTACTTGTAATGTTGAAATGGAAATAAACTTACTTACTAACTTACTTACCTATTTGTGAACTTCAGTAAATTTGAAATTGATAGCCCTTAAATAGGTACTTGATTCTACATGTGTGTACCTACTTATCTAAAAATCGAAAGACTGGAATTCCGGCCTACCGCTTTGCACAGATATTTATCAACTAGGAAAACGCTCAGTGTAACGCGTTGATGAGCGAGCACGGGTACGTGCAAATTCTCGAACCGGAAATGTGTACACAACGCAAAGAAAACATATACATCCATATTTAATTGAAATATGATCACTCAATCAATAAAAAAGTATAATTATGCTTTTCATCGAAACTTGAAAATAGCATCTAAGCACCCTGGTAAATATAGCAAATCAGATTCAATTCAAGTGGCACTGGAAAACATTACTTTCGATACTTCATTACTGACAGATATTAAAAATTTCAATAAGTTCATACGTTCTTAACCGATTGGGATGAAATTTTGTTAAATAAGAGACAATGTTGGTCTTAATGATCATGCAAAATATGAGTTTGATCAGAATTATCGAAGACCGTTTTTATTTTTCAGCCTATCAGGAGATATTTATTTAAATTGTAACCAATGAATGTATCTCAAAAAAAATTAGGGTCTGCGAACAGAGAAGGTTGTCTCTACATGTGTGCAAAATTTCAGCTCGATCGAAGAAAAACTCTGACCTGCATAGCCAAAATATGAGTTTGATCAGAATTATCGCAGACCGTTTTAATTTTTCAGCTTATCAGGAGATATTTATTTAAATTTGAACCAATGAATGGATTTCAAACAAATTTGGGTCTGCAAACAGAGAAGGTTGGTTTTACATGTGTGCAAAATTTCAGCTCGATCGAAGAAAAACTCTGACCTGTATACCCTCAGGTAACAGAAAAGACACACAAAAAAAAACAAAAAAAAAACAGAGGTCCGTGCCAAAAGAGCCAAAGGAGACGCTCGCTTCGCTGGCTCAATTAACGAGGCATGTGCTCTGTTCTTTCAATCTCACAATGAATATCACAGAAGGAATGAGTTAGACAAAAAAGAGTGAGACCCTAGTATTGGAGAGGAAGACAACAAGGAACGAGAAGATTAAACTACGAGGCATGGAACTGGCGGAGAAGGGAGAGTTCAAGTACCTTGGGAGCTGGTTAACGAAGGATGGAAAGATAGGAAGAGAGGTCACAGCAAGAGTTCAGCAGGCTAACTTGTTTTACCAGCTAGTGAGAAAGCTTCTCTGGAATGAGCATTTCCCTCAGCATGTGTAAGGTACTTCTTTTCAAGACCTACTTTGTCCCAATACTTACATATGGGTCGGTCACCTGGGCTGTTGGGGGAAAGGAGGAGAGCCAGTTACAAGCAGCAGAAATGAAGTTTCCACGGAGTGCGCAAGGATTAACGAAGATGGACAAGATCAGGAGTGAGAAAATTAAAAGGGACTTGAATGTGGAGAGGCTGACTTTTAAATTGGGTAGAGAGCGGCTACGGTGATTTGGGCACATGAAGAGGATGCAAGAGAATAGAATACCAAGGCGAGAGTTTGAAGTGGCCAGGAGTGGCAAAAGGAGAGTGGGAAGATCGAAGGAGAAGTGGAGTGAAATGGTAGCAGAGGATGTGCGAGAGAGATTGGAGAAGTGGGAAGAAGTAGAAGAGGAGAGTTGGTGGGAAGACAGGAAGAAGTGGAAGAAGCTGGTGGAGAAGAAAGAAGAAGAGGAAGAGCCAAGCTTGGCCAGCTGGCTCAGGAGTCCGAGGCCCTAGCAAGTAATGGCCTTGGCCCCCCCCCCCGACCCAACTATGGAACCGGGCGAAGGATTATTATTAATGAGAAAAGGCACTCACGGTAGCAGATAAGTCGGACACAGTCGTCGCAGGCGAGGTCCTTGGTACACAGTTCACAGATAGGATTGTAATCACTATCTTGGAGCCATTGTAGGTACGATTGTACGATACACTAAAAAGAAAATATACTTTTTTTAAAACTTGAAATATTGAACTGTGTTGAAGATTCGTTACCTACTCAGGATTTCAAGCAAGTGATTTGAGTCGTTAACCCTCGCTCCGCCCTGCTGGCATAAAAGTGAGAGACTGATCTTATCAGGTGGAGTGGTGTCGGGTCACTAACCCCCAAACACCCCAGTCTCTCTGGCCCAATGGCAGCAACTGGTGGTCAAGACTTTGAATGGTCACCCTACCTTAAGCGGATCCTTTTAAGCTTCAAATTTACGGTTTGGTGTAGCACTTGGCACTGACACTAGTTTTATTAACCTTGAGCGCTAGTGCTTGGGCATTCTGCAATAGAGCCTCCTGATTGGTCAACGGTTAAAAGCCAGAGCAGAGTGGTACGTAGGTAGCGCCTACTCCAAAGGGTAGCCAAGTACTAGGTACATAATATGAACCTATTTGCTATAAATGCCTAACAGCAAGAAAATGTAAAAGTGTTAGCCATGCCATATGAGTAGATTTGAAATTACCTTCGGATGGTTGCTAACCATACAGTGTTCGCAAACATTTACACGATGTTCAAAACAAAATTGATTTGTAACTCTCCTTTTAGGACACTTACACAAACCCATCTTAATTTAAACAAAAATTATCCAGATTTTGCCCACCAGTTGAATTACTGATCTCTTTCACGTTGTTTCAACTTATCTAAACGTCAGTGTCAAAAGGAGAGTAGAGGTGGTAGCCAAGGTAGGTAGGTAGGTAGTCTGCAAAACATTAGCCGGCGAAAATGTCGTAGAGCAGTCTAGAGTTAATAGTTAAAAAAAACTCTCCGGCGAAATTTTAATAAAAATATAACGAATTAACTATATTATATTGTTGAAAGATACTAATAAAATACAACTCGACATCCTTTGCTCAGGCCACGTCCATGTCCGACACTTTTTTTTACATACATTTCTGGAGGGGGAGGAACGGAAGTTGCGAATTGTGAGCAGGATTGCCAACTGCCACTGAGTTATGGCGCGATCGCTTGAATACAGACATAGTATATACAGATTAGCAGAGCTGGGTAAGTTACCAAAAAAATAGGAACGCGTTAAAGTTACGTTACTTTCCGAAAAAAAGGAACTAGTTAAAGTTAAAGTTCCTCAACTAATCAGAGGAACTGGAAGTTCCTTTTCAATAAAAAGTTACTTTGAAAGTTACTTGACCATTTTATTTCCGGAATGCAGCCAATTTGCTAAAACACAAATTCAGGCTGTAATTTTTCTCTGTGGAAAACAAAATTTTCAACGAAATTCCTCCCAGTAAGAAGTCTTGCATCTAATTCTACCCCCTCCCCCATGCCACGGCAGGGTTGGTCAAGTGCAAGTGAGAGGGCGAACTGGTGACGCACTAAGCATGAACGGCGTGATTGAAATGCGGTTTTGTGTAGGTGGCCTAAAATTCCTGATCAGAGAAAATCAGGTACATATTTGAGGGCGGAAATGGTGTAGTTTTGAATGTTGAGGGAAGGTACATTCTGCTCTAAAAGTAACTGCAAGGAACTTTTATAAATGTGAAAGTTCCACAACAAAAAGGAACTTTCCACGTTACTAAGTTACTTCTATCATAGCAGGAACGCGTTACTGTAAAAGTTACAAAAAAATATCTCGTTACCGGTAACGCGTTACTTTCGTTAAGTTACTACCCAGCTCTGCAGATGAGATGAGAGAATTTATTATCATCAATCACCTACTTATTACATGATATGGGTATAAATGTCAAATGATTGCTGTTGGTCGTAGACCATAAAAATTAATGATAAATCTACTGTAATTAAATATAGAAAATTCTATTCCTTCCTACAATTGGCGTTCCTTTGTTGTTTTAAAAAATATTTTAGAATTAGTACCTACCTAGCTTATTAAAAATTTTAATTAATTACGAGGGGTTAACAACTCCGGAAATCTGGTGTACACCTAGCCAGGAAATCTTAGGAAATCTTTGGAAATCTGAGAAATCTTTGAAATTTTTAAATCTTTTAAATCTGGGAAATCTCAAGAAATCTTCGGAAATTTTTGGAAATCTTTGAGATCTGGGAAATCTTCAAAATCTTCGAAATCTTAAAAAATCTTCGGAATCTGGGAAATCTTAAGAAATCTTCGGAAATCTTAGAAATGTTTAGAAATCTTGGAAATCTTCGGAAATCCGAAATCAGGTACCCCAAAACTACTAGTTGTTAACCCCTACTATTTTATTTATTTTATAACTAGCTGCACTGAAGTGACGTCGCCATACAAAACTCAATGCTAATTAGTAATTTCAAACCGAGTGCAAACCCAGCGCGGCGAGCCGAAAACGCAATAAATGAGCGACTTCTTTGGCATGGACCTCTTGGTTTTTTTCTCATTGTTGGCGACATACATGTCACACCTGCCTGCCCAATCAAACTGAATTGTTGTAAATACCACCTGAAGTGTTTGCAGACTGAAATCCGTTGATTGGTTTAAATTTAAAAAAATTGTTTTCCGATTTGTAGGTACGATCAATTGAAATTTCACCAAATCATTTCAACCAATTTTGTCTCAAATTTTAACATTTCTCACAAATTTAAATAAATTTTTTGATTGGTCGAAAACCAAAATACTCAGATTAAATTCAAATTTGGCATTATGATATAGGCCAACATTATCTCTTATTTTACACATTTTCAACCCTATCGGTAAAGTATTTACAGACTAGTTGCCATTTACGAGTTTAGAAAGAGTTGACAAGAGATTTGGGAAACTATACCAACTCAGGACACATGTAATTCAGTTCTTCCAAAACCAGAGTGCATATATGGATATCTGAAAGTTGCAAAGAAAAATGTATCATGTCAGGCGCGTAGGAACTTTATTTTGACAGGGGGGGTCAAAATTATAGGGGATCGATGGATGTCAGGAAAAGGTAGTTCACTGCTACAAGGGGTCTGGGGGACTCACCCCCAGTTAGCCCCGCAGGGCCTTTTTTGAATTTTTGATACAAAATAATCGAATTTTAAGCTATTCTTCTCAAAGAAATGTAAAATGTGTGATATGCAATATTCTGTGGGAACTGAAGAAATTTTGTTTTTATAGAATTCCCAATGGCAGGGCATTTTTTTACATCTTGATAAAAAAAAATCGAATTCGACGCTTTTTTGGCATCTTTTTTAAAGAAATTTAAAATGTGTGTCCTATGCAATATTCTTGGGGATACAAGAGACAAAATAAAATTGTGTTATTGACAAAATCTAGACAAAATTCTAGTTTAAGATAATCGATTATGAATTGATTTTGGAATCGACCTTTGAAAAATGTTGCAAGAGCAACAGCAATAACTGCTATCAATAAGAAAAATCTGTATGAGTTTTGGAATCTATTAGTTAAACTTGTAATTATATAATTTCATTAATGAGGATGATCATGTTGGACAAATGAGTAATTGAGTTGTCTCATTGGATAATACCTCTTTTCAATTAGTTTTGCAAAACTTGAGAAAATTTTGAGAATTCAACCTCATAATGGAGCAAATCTGTGCAGCAGGGGGGGGTCAGGCTCCAGACAGGGGGGGTCCGTTCCCCCCTTTCCCCCCCTATTCCTACGCGCCTGTATCATGTCATCATGTACTAAAGGGACCAGCACCCGATCTGTGGATTGGATTGGAAAAGGGTCATTTTATTTTGCCAGCCCCTACTTTATCTGCGTGCGCACGATGCCCCACCAGTGTTATGCCGAGCCTTCTGATAGGTTGAGCTCACTCAGGGATTCACAAAATACTGGAGTTTCAAGAAAAGTCCAATCCACAGATCGGTTGCGGGTCACTTTAGGTAGGCTCTCTAACTTCAGGTATCGTGTTTGGTTGGAGATGTTGCACTTATCTGTGCTCGCTCATTGTTACACCGAGCGTTTTCCAAATAATAAAAATGAAAAATGATGCTGTATTTTTCCCACATTAAACCATCCGATGACTTCAAGGACCGCATAAACTGAGCCTTTTTTGTTGGTTCTATTCTACACTCACTATTATGGTAATTGTGATGGGCGAGTGGTTGCTAAGAAAAATACTCAAATTTACGTAGGTAGTAATAATTATTATTAGAATAGGTATTACAGTTGAACTTGACAAAACTTTCCATTTGTGTCCAGATTCAGAATCGCGATTATGATCTATTAAGCTGTCACAGACAGGTTATAATAAAGTTTACCTAGGTATTAGAATTAGACTAGGTACACTCGGCCAAACATAAATTGATCGTTGATCAAATTTGATTGACTGATAAATGTTAGATTGCACCATCCAAAGTCAGTCCAAGCGATCTCCTTGTCCCACTCTAGTAGGTGACCCCACATTTCAACGATAATAACAAGATTTGATTGGTATGGGACATGACCAGCAGTCATTCAAATTTGATCAACGATCAATTTATGTTTGGCCGAGTGTACCTACTAGGTATTCATGCAAATTTTAATTAAATAGGACCCAAAATGATATTGTATTTAAAAATGTGAAATAATAAATTCTTCTAACAAGCCATAAAAAACTAATCTCTTCAATGTTTGGAATTTGTTTAAAATTTAATTTTGCAACAAATTGATTAAAAACTGGTTTTTGCTGTACTACATCCCCCCTCCGTTGTCAGCCTGTTACTTGATGACATTACGCAGCATGCAGGTTGTTGTACTGTGGACATCTAGTGTGGTACAGCATATGATCTTGGTTCTTGCGCTGACTGAAGTTTGATTGAGTCTTCTATCCACTGGACATCTACATGGCGCGCTTGATTTGGCCATGTCAAGTCTCCACAGACGCCTTCAATGTGAACCACGTGCGTCGATTGTTCTGCCTCACTCGCCGCTAGGGACTCACCGCCATAAGATACGAAGTGTCTCTCCAAGGAATGTTTCACTGATTTTGGTAGAATAAGTTTCACTCCATGGAAAACATTGGGAAGTGGTTGTTGAGGACTTGTATGAAACAGCTTCTTTCTTTTTACTGGCAAAGATTCTCTGGAATTGTGTGTGTTATTTGTAGTTTCACTGGAACTTTTTTTCTTTGGCGACTGTTTTATGTATTTTGTAATTGTTGATGTTGTGTTTTTATTAGGAACTTTACTTGAAGATGGTCTTGCAATTTTTGATGGTGACTTTTCGGGGCTTACTTTCCCGGTTAAAGTAAAGTCACCACTCTCTTTTGATTTATCAAATAAAAGATTTAATTCTTGTAGCGATGTGGCAGTTTTCCAATCCTTGTCGTCTCTTATTTTTGTGACTCGTGGGAACCGGATGGAAATCCCATGGGCTGTGTGAACTTCATGCTGTGTGAACTCGGCTCCCGTCACCTCCCAGACTGGCATAGTGTGTGGGTCCGAAGCAATGAAGTCAGGAATCATCGACTTGGTGGCGTTCAGCCAATCAGGTGCTCTCGCTGCATCCTTGCTGATCTTCACCATATCCAGCTGAGTCTGCAGCGAGGCGAGAGTAGCGTCGTCGTGACCGCCGTGGACTTTAGTCACTGTGCACCACTTGTTGGAGACATTATCAAACACTCCCATCAGGAAGGATGACATCATTCCTCCCTTGCTGCCGGTGCCGTACCAAGCTCCCAACACCAGCAGGTCGACGCTGTCGGCCATCGCTCCTCCAAGTAGATAGTCCTTCTTCACCTTCAGCCAATGTCTCTTCCCAGGCTCGTAAATGCTGCACAGATCCTTCAATACGAGACCTTCGAGACCTAATTTGAAGACTTTTGTAATCATTTTTTCCAGATCCTCTCTTGTATGAATTTCCTCCAATTCCGATAGCACAATGTGATGTTTGATCTCTTTCATATTCTCTTCCAAAATTTTACGTCGTTCATTGATGGGGGTTTTCATGAGCACTTGACCATTGTAATAAAGACAGTCGAACACAAAGAGGCACACATTAGCATCCTGGAATGCTGTTTTCTTGTGCTTTCCAAGTGTGCCAAATGGTAAGGGTTTTTCTGTTTGCGTGTCTATCATCAGGATTTCAGCGTCCAATATCAAATCTTTTCCATGCGGAAATGCATCGGGAATGTATTGCTTGAAGTGGGCAATCTTGTGCTGCAAAACAGGCTTCAGAGATCTCGAGAAGTATTTAAACTCGTTTCCACACTTGTGAACCTGAACTCTTTCTCCGTCGTACTTGATCTCCGAGAACATGCCATTAGGACACTTCTTCAAAGCATCTTCTACTGCCTTGCATGGCTCTGCTAGCATTGGCTGGACAGGAGTCATAACTGACACAGAAATCATTTCCTTACTGAGATTAGTCGATTGATGAGTCACTCGAGATAAGATGGCTGTAATATCTCGTGATGTTTGGAATGCTTGATAAGCCTCCTCATGAACTGCTTCCAAGATGTGTTTTGGTCCAGCATTGATACGAAGATCATGTTTCACTAAGCGTACAATCATTTTCATGTCATTTGAGGTACATCGTCCAGCAATATTTGTGAAATGAAGTGCTTGGTCATCTTCTTTTGTCAATTCTGAAAGTTCTGACAGGAAAGTGTCAACTTCAATTAAGGAAAGAGTGCTTTTCTTGGTGGGCTTTAGACTTCGGCTTTTCTCAAAAAATATTCTTATTGTCTCTGCTACATCTCCCTGCTCTAGATCAGTGAGCATTGCATCAAGATCTGTTTGCAAGATTCTACTGAACAGCTTAACGAGTTGCTTGCTCTGCACATTATAAACTCTCTTGATGGCACCTGGCAACAGCAGCCGACACCACAACAGCATGTCTCCTTTGAAACCCGAACCATCCGAACCCGCAGTAAACAGCTGCTTTACAAGGGCAGTCTTTCCAGTATAACTGCTCTCATTGGAGAGGTCAGCACACAGTCGGCGAAACTCACGGAAAGAATTGTCCTTGTGGTCTGCAAGTTTTGTTTCAGGCATTGTTGAAGTTGTTGGTTTTGTTTTGGCTATTTGTGGAAGTACTTTCTTATTCACTTTTTTCTGGGGATCTTTCAAATTTGGTAAATCAACATTTCCATGCATTTTCTTGGTTGGACTATTAGTGGGTTTATCTGGCTTTTTCTGTGATGCATCTGTTGAGCTACTATGCAAGTGCTTTAAAATCTCATTCTGATCCTCTTCACTCAAGATTTCCCATCCTCCTACATCATCGGGGGAATTTATACGTGCAGTAGTAGCTCGTTGGCGTTTGAAGACTTCGAACATACAAGATACATGATGCCACATTTTCATCTTGCCGTCGCCAAAAGGGTTAGCACCCAGCTTTGCTATCCGAAGTGAATTTGATTCGATCTTCTGTTTACACTTTTTGCAATTGGCTCGTCCAGTCTTTGCCCGATCAGTACAGAAAGGTTTTTCTGATTCAGTTTCACCCCCATCTTCACCACTCATGACACCTTGATTGAGGTTAGGATTGAAACTCAAATCCGTTACAGTAGTACTACCTACCTAGGTAGTACCAGTGACTATTACTTATGTAATTTACTGTCTTTTAGAAGTAACTAAACCAGAGGGATTACACACGGATAAGACAACACTACAAGAGCTGATAAAATATTGATAAACTTGACCATGTCGAGTGACAGTAATTCAGGCCAAAACCTAGTCAGTCAGCTGTGTTGGCCAACCTGTTCTGTTGACTGTTACCTGCTACTCCTGTGTCCGGGAAATTTGAACAACAACGCAGCTCAGTGAACGTTTATTGAGTTTGGTTTTAATGATGACAATGTGTTCCCCTCTATTTAGATGGAGGGTTATTATAAATTATTATATTGAGTGTCATATTGTTATAGAGTAAAATGTGCAGATCATGATGAAGAAAAATAAAATATGCAAGAAGGCTATCTACTGATTTTTTTTTAACGTGGCGCGATCACTCGATATAGCACATTTTTATTTATTTTTGAAATAACCATTTCAAAATACATTTTACAATAGTTCAACTATATTTAAGTATTAAAGGCTCATTTAAAGTCCAGTAGTTTGCAACTCCCGCCCAATAATGAGTTTTCAATTTTATGTCTTTTGAGAATTTACAAAACTTTAACAAGGGAGGTATAGGAAAATAGGAAAATCATTTCGAATTTGGTGTAAAACTTTTAAAATAGCACACGTTGGTATAGTTTTCAATTTTTTTCATGGTAGAATGTCCGTAGGTCTACCAGAAAAAAGTTTTTTGTTAAAATCTAACCGTACAAAAAAATTAGGACTTCATTTTACTTAAAAATGACACGATTTTACTTGGCTGCCATAAGATAACATGGGGGGAGAAAACTCAAATTATCTCAGAAACTAGACACGAGAAGTGTTTAATTTTTTCAAGGATTATGTATGGCATGATTATCAATAAGTACACAAAAATTTATGAAGATCCGAAACTATGCCTCGAGTGATCGCGTCACCTTAAATTCTTTTCATAGACTAATGAATCGTGTTTGAACTTTGCCAAAATGTATACAATTGTGAAAATAGACATTCTATTCTGAATGAGCGTTTAGGACAAGTGATGAATCCAGTGTAAATTTTTTGTGTTTTTTGGAAAATACAAAATGAAGATTATTAGAATTAGTACTGTCCAACCTAATTAAATGCAAGTCACCGTTGGGCATACAAGTAAATTTTCCAAAAAAACAATTATTTGCTTTTCGGAAAAAAATCCTTCACATCAGAAAGAAGTTATACAGTTTCAAATTGACTCTATCAAAGTCATCAAGGGAGGAGGCATTTGATTGGATATTCTAATTTACATCAATAAATGCGTTAACTGTGTATATCATAATATATTGACAAAACTGAAAACCAATACCAAACTAAATAAAAATAATACTTAATATTCTAAAACAAAAAAATACTTTAATAAAAATTAAAAGTCATTAAAATATATGGAGATAAACTACATAAAATAAAATACATAACAGCACATGACTTACAGAGGCAGTCCAAAATATTAATTATACCTTCACTTTTATGGCTGAAATTTTTCAGCAGATGTTCATAAGCTATTATGAAATATATGAATGAATATGGATCATAAATCATATTAGGTATATAAAATGAGTTTTATTTTATAGGTTCATTTCATACACTATGAATTTCATACCATAAATCAAATGATATAACATGTACCTACTCCATTTATAGCTAACACATGTGTACAACTCAGATTTGATTTGACTCGGGTTTGACAGGTTTGATAATTTTTTAATTTTTCATCTAAAGAAAACTTAATTCACTGTGCCAATAATAAAGGACCTAATAGAAAGAGGTTATTGGGTATTATTTATGTTATTTCTCAGTTTCTAGATTATTGCAGGGGTAAATTAGTAGGTATGCATTTTTCTTAGATACACAGTTTTGTGTCAATACCAGGGACTGGAAATGAATATCGGTTCCGGTTTCTAGAAAAAATAAAATAACGGTTCTGATTCCGGTTCCATTTTAGTTCCATAAGGGTTCCAATCGGTTCCATCAAATTCAGATAATAATTGATTTTTTTAAAAATCTACTTTTGGGAACTTACATGCTCAGAAATGTTTAAAGCCTGATTTACACGGTCACATTTATTGAACAACTTCTGTGTCACAGTCATTGGCACAGTCTTTGTCAAATTTCTTGAAGGAAATTAGAACATGTTTTAAGTTCGGTGACAGAAAGTTGCTTCGTGTAAATACAAAATTGCATGAAAAATGGGAATGTGACACAGAAGTTGTTCAAGAAATTGTACCGTGTAAATCGGCTTAACATTAATTTGACTCGGTGATAATTTATTTGGAAAACTGTAAATGATAGTAAATAATTTACTATTTAAAAGGCAATGTAACAAAAATTCAATGAAATTAATTATTTAAGGAACCCTTATGGAACCGTTATGGAACCCAAATATTGTTCATCATTCATTATTAAGGGTTCCGGTTCCGGTTCCGGTTCCGGTTCCAGTCCCTGGTCAATACCTTTAAATTATTATTTCAAGCAGTTTACCAACCCGGTTGGATTAAGTACGTCACCACCACCAACATAATATGATGCAATTATATCACAAAAAATTAGAAACTAGTTCCGAAGCCCCAAGAATGCTGCAAACAAAAAACGTCTTCAAATTGTGATCAGGATGTATAATATATATGTGAGGTTGGTAAGAAATTTTGGTGAATAATGTATTAAAAGTAGCAAACACGAAATAAATAAATTTGACAAAAAATAGAATGAAACAATAACTATTGAAAGTGGAATCAGATCTGTGGTAATTAAGATTTGAATGAAACGTTTTTAAAGTTTGGATGCAACAATCTTGGGGGCTAATTGTCAGGAGTTATCAAATCTGATGGACATGCTGTTGGAATTGCCCGGCTCAGCCACGTAGCCGAGGCTTGTGTAAAATGGAACCAGCTTGTCTTTACAGTCCAAAGTCATCTTGTAGCAGTTCAGCTCGGCAGCCAACAGCGTCACAGTTGTGATGATGCTGAAAGAGATTCAGGCAAATATTTGAGTACACAGAGTATTGGACTTAGTATTTGGAGTATTGGAGTCGATGCAGAGTACGGCTGCGACGCTGAACATCTTGTCAGAACAGGCCAGTACTGGGATTGGTACCCATCCATCAACATAATGTCCTGGATGATAAAGTTCAATGACCTTGACCTTTATGACGAACTAGTCACTAATCCTCTTTAAAAAGTCTTGGAATAAGTCCAATACTCTGTGTACTCAAATATGTTTTGCAATAGGTTCTAACAAAGTGGTCTTGACCTTGGTGGGGAAATAAAATTAATAGGTAATCTGTATGTAAACTTACAGTTTCCCCAGCTGTTTTCCTCTGTAGGTATCATTCACAACGACATCTTCCAATCGCCCTCTCTGTGAAAATTAATTTTTGGCATAGATTATTTGATTAGGATTTATCTGGACATATTATACTTTCCTGTATTTTAACTTTTTTACTATTAGTGGGGTTACCAGTGTAACGTTTTGTACGTTTTTAAGGATTTTTGTGAAGGAGGTTGCCACCCAATGCCATTTGATAAAGCATGATTTTAGATGTATGAAAAGTCTAGGTGGCAACCTGGCAACCCTTTAAGGGAGCGGGGGCGGAGTGGTCTGAGGGCCACTTTCCAAAAATTGAACGGTTTCATATAAAATTCTGAAAAAAATTGGGTATACTAAAATTGAATTGAGAAATTTAAAAAAAATAGTTGAAAAAATGTGAAAAGCCGCCATCTTGGAAAAAAATGCGCTTTATTAATACTTTTGTATACATACTGAACAACTTAAGCCAAATATAAAAATTTGTTTCATACAAATTTGATAGCCACAACAATGTATGTTCGAATATTTTTTTGAAATTGAAAATCGGTGCAACAATACTCTGTATTGACGAGTTTTTGTAAAAGAAGAACGAATACCTAGTCAATTGATAGTCCAGAGTCTAAACACTTTGACCCATCACTAATTGCAACAGAAGGATTTTTGATGTTAATCGATGTATAAAAGTGCCATCTATAACACATCAAAAGTTTTCCAAAATTTGATTGAGGTGGGTGGGCCAAAATGCAAAATTTATTCAAAAGAAATTGTTGTAATTATTGATAATCAAATTATATCAACATAGGCGAGTAGCATATCAAATTAAATCTTATGTTTAGTACAATTAATAAAAATATATACCACCATTATAAAATTGATACAGAGGTCACAAGGGGTCAAAAAGTGGTCAAAATCTCATTTTTGAAGTGTTCCAAGACAAGTGCGATATCTCCATCCCTAATAGAGACAATGCATACTTCTTTATTCATCTTCATTTATACTTCATTTATTCTTTATTCATCTTCTTATTCATCTATCCGAAATGAATATGTTTATAACTCATAAAGAGAGCTCCGAATTTTAATAAGGGTAGTTGGGCCTAATTTCTAAATTTGGCAAAAACTCATTGTTGTCATTATCAAATATTATCAAATTAATATCAACCTAGACGAGTAGCATATCAAATGAAAGCATATGGTAAGTGCATCATATTAAAACAAGTATGACCATTAAAAAGGTCATACTAAGGTCATGAGAGGCCAAAACGAGGTCAAAATGCCAAATTTTTAGTGTCCAAGGAAGTCATCATTATGTCATCATTAATGAAAGTAAAATTATACATTTTGATACCAATATAACCGTAAGAGATGTAGTTTATGGCATATAAAAAGTCACAAAAATAATTTTACTGTGGGTGAGTCACTTAGTTTTTAATTAAATTTCAAAATCGTGAAATTTTTTTGCTGGTATAATTAAACGTATCAAATGAAGGATAATCGTTTGAATACGTATAAGTTTTTTTTTACTGTGAGCATAGTGGTGTTTGATTTATTGTATTATTTTCTATATAACTAATGTACATATTGGTATCCTCGCAGTGCGATTATCTGTCAATAAAAGCTTTATATTCGATTTTCCTTCATATAATATCACTCTTATAAATTAAATAATAACCTAATTGGCTCTCTCACGGTCAAATAATTAATAATGAATAATTCAAATGCCACAAACTATATCTCTACGGTTCGATTGGTATCAAAATGTATAATTTTACTTTCATTAATGATGACATAATGGCAAACTTCCTTGGACACTTAAAATTTGGCATTTTGACCTCGTTTTGGCCTCTCATGACCTTAGTATGACCTTTTTAATGGTCATACTTGTTTTAATATGATGCACTTACCATATGCTTTCATTTGATATGCTACTCGACTAGGATGATATTAATTTGGTAATATTTGATAATGACAACAATGAGTTTTTGCCAAATTTAGAAATTAGGCCCAACTACCCTTATTAAAATTCGGAGCTCTCTTTATGAGTTATAAACATATTCATTTCGGATAGATGAATAAGAAGATGAATAAAGAATAAATGAAGTATAAATGAAGATGAATAAAGAAGTATGCATTGTCTCTATTAGGGATGGAGATATCGCACTTGTCCTGGAACACTTCAAAAATGAGATTTTGACCACTTTTTGACCCTTTGTGACCTCTGTGTCAATTTTATAATAGTGATATATATTTTTATTAATTGTACTAAACATAAGATTTAATTTGATATGCTACTCGCCTAGGTTGATATAATTTGATTATCAATAATTACAACAATTACTTTTTAATAAATTTTGCATTTTGGCCCACCCCCCACAATCAAATTTTGTAGAACTTTTGATATGTTATAGATGGCACTTTTATATATTCATCGATTAACATCAAAAAACCTTCTGTTGCAATTAGTGATGGGTCAAAGTGTTTAGACTCTGGACTATCAATTGACAAGGTATTCGTTCTTCTTTTACAAAAACTCGTCTATACAGAGTATTGTTGCACCGATTTTCAATTTCAAAAAAATATTCGAACTAGCATTGTTGTGGCTATCAAATTTGTATGAAACAAATTTTTATATTTGGCTTAAGTTGTTCAGTATGTACAAAAGTATTAATAAAGCGCATTTTTTTCCAAGATGGCGGCTTTTCACATTTTTTCAACTATTTTTTTTTAAATTTCTCAATTCAATTTTAGTATACCCAATTTTATTCAGAATTTTATATGAAACCGTTCAATTTTTGGAAAGTGGCCCTCAGACCACTCCGCCCCCGCTCCCTTAAAGGGTTGCCAGGTTGCCACCTAGACTTTTCATACATCTAAAATCATGCTTTATCAAATGGCATTGGGTGGCAATCTCCTTCACAAAAATCCTTAAAAACGTACAAAACGTTACACTGGTAACCCCACTATATACTTTGGGGAAGGTTTAGATTAGGCTAAATATTAGTAATGCATATAATCTCTTTTTGCCTGCTAATTTTAAGAGGTGAAGTTAATCAATTATTATGTTTCTGCAATGTTTCTGTTATGGTCAGGAACATAACAGGTAAAACTGGCTAGCCAATAATACGTAATGATTTTATCAATTAAATGAAATTATGAACTTACTATAGCGCAGTCATGTATGAACTTTTTCTCAATAATAAGCGAGGCAGCTCCGATTACTTGATTGGTTTCCACATCTTCCACCACCGTTACATAATAGGTGTTGGGGCAAGCTTTCATTTCAGCAAACCTATCTGTAACAACCCAGACATTGGCTAAAATACAATTCCAAATTGTTTGAATGTTGTAACTTAAAATGGCTTGTTGACTCTCCATTTCTATCGAGGAATATTTTCCTGTAAGTCGAGGAATGTCGACTGTAGAGTATAGTAATGGGGTTGCGTTAGTGGTTGACATTTCAAGGGCACTCTGTCTGATTGAGGCAACCGAGTGCCTTGCCCAAAGATATCAATTGAAGTTAATGAAGCAAAGAAAACATACTGTCATGCTATTTGAAAATAACTTGCATGGATAAATTGCCATTTACTTTCGTAACATTCCTGCAATACAGCACTAACAACCTGTTAAGAAGTTTCAAGAAGAAATAAATACAGGCATTCAAATGCTAAGATCAGTGTGTTGCATTTTTCCGCTTACTGCAGGATGCAATTAAAATTGGACTATTAAAAAACTATTGCTTAATTCTTACCTAAAAACTGCTTTCGAGTTATTATTCCAACATTTGTCAGTTGACTCAGCAGCTGAAGAAATCCTGGAAAAAACACAGTTTATATATTTTTGGCCATTAACAGGAAACATCGAGCATCCGTCCGACATGGTGAAAAGGTTTGAGGTTTCACAAATGGAAATTATAATTAATTGGTACTTAACAGAACATGTGTCACAATGACTTTGGGGAAGAGCAGGCCAATATTTCAGACTGTATTTGTTTCACGACAAGGGCAGGTGGAAACCAACCTCTGTCATAGTCTCCAGGACATAGAGGTCGTACACGTAACCCCTCGCCAGGATGTTTAGCCGATATAAGTGGCTTAAACTTTGTTGTACTCCTGGAGAAGTCCAGACGCTGGAGAAGCTCAGGATTGTACAATGGCTCTCTACTGTCCAGCAACCCTATCTGAAACAGATGGAAAGACACATAGATGTTTCAAATAGTTGTTTAAATATGCATACATGTGGCACAACCAGTTCCGATGAAATATTTTGATAAAATTTGAGAACAATCGACGCGAAAATCTCAACATTCTTGAAAAACCTACATGATCAGTTTCTCTCTTGACAGTGACGGAAAGATTGCTTATCATTCATAGATAGGAAAACACTCATTATAATGCGTTGATGAACGAGCACCGATACGTGCGTCGTGCAACATCTCCAGCTGAACATGATACACGGATACGGTACGAATTTCTTTGCAACTTTCCAATACACTCCATACACTTCATGTATTCATGAATTGAATAACAGATCCATGTGTTGTGACTTTTCCAAAATCTCTTTTGAACTCTTTCTAAACTCTTAAAATGGCTGCAAGTCTGTAAGTAAATACTTGACCAATTGAATTGGACAATTGGGTAGAAAATATTTAAAATATGAGATAATGTTGGTCTTGATCACCATGCCAAATTCGAACTTATAGAGTTTTGATTTTCGGGCAATCGAAAGTTTTTTTAAAATTTAAACCAAGGAAAGGATTTGGCTGAAACCTTGAAAAACTGGAAAAATTTCAAATTGATCAGACCAACCAACTGGGAGATAATTTTTTCAAATTTGAACCAATCAACGGTATTTAAAAAAAAATAGTTTCTGCAAACCCCCCGAGACAACATTTCAGCTTGATCGGAGAAACGGTATAACCTGTAGGTATTTGTCAGTAACACAATAAAAAACAGAGTTACATCTCCGTGCCAAAAGGGCGGCTCCTTGTATCTTCACCCCATACAAATGACCTTGTTTAGTACCTATGATGGTGCAAGTATTCTCAAGTCGTTGCTTAGTTATTACAAAGGTTTTCATCATCCTCTCCTAATCTTAGTCAGGAGTGGGTGGGTTGCTAGGTTACGGGATGGATTATGTTAACACCTTATCACTTAATCTATGTTCTAATCTCCGATTAAGCTCTGAAGATGTTGCACCATCTCCTCTTCTACACTGCAACAAGTTCCAGTCCAACTCTTCAACCATTGCTCTTCAGTTTCATTTTTACTTTTAGTTTTACCAAAATTCCTGTTTAAGGTGTAACCGCTGAGGTGTACTCCTAAAACGTTTCCTATTCTTCTCTCCTGACTGTGTCTCCTGCTATACAACAATGTGCGTCAGCATCACACAACACTTCTAATTCATACCCCTTTACTGCTAGGTACCTAGGTACTTGTATTAAAATATAAAATAACAAATTTGTAGGTAATTGAAGAATATGAAATTGTTGAAACTTACAGACCAAGCCACAGGTAACAGTCTAAATTCATTACAGGTACCAACTAGGTAGGTACTAGGTAGGTAACTTGTATTTTTTAAATTTGACATTGTCCAGGCCCGTGTGGGCCGGACCCACAGGTGCCAAGGGACCCTCTATTTTCAGATTGCTTGAGTGCTTGTATAATCGAGCGTGGCATCCAAGTGATGTCATACCGAACGAAATATCATTCAAGCTGCCGAATCTGTAGGTCAATTATATTGGATGGTCAGACCATGTCAGACATCAGGATGTGAATCCATAATGGAAAAACAAATTCAACAATCACGAATAGGGTTCCGGGTGACTAAAGACCCTCTCCCCATTATTTAAAAAAAAAAATCTGTGAAAACAGGGACTATTTGCGTGAATTTCGGGTGAGGAATTGGCTAAATACCGCTTTTGAGATAATGTAGGTACCTAGTTCCTTCTTTAGACACCGAGCCTTTTCTTCAATTCAATTCATTTTTTCCTCTTGCCTTTAGAATTCTAAAGAGATAAGGTAGTGCAAACAACAATATTCATGATGTCATTCATTTATCTTTCAGCCACTGGAAACAATTAATACATTACCTGTGCCATAACTATTAGTACCTTTATGTATTGTATTCCTAAGCATGAATAAACAAATTGACTTGACTTGAATATAAAATATAATGTACCTAAAGAAAAATAATAATAGTAGGTAGCCTACCTAATAGACCAAAACATAAACTAGTGGCACCCTCAAAGCGAACTAAAAAAGGGCGTGTCACTATGTGTGACCACTCTTTAGTGCGCATGTTCCAAGTCACTTAAATGTCAATCTTAAAGAGTTCAGTAAAAGTTATAACTAGGAAAACAATCTGTGTAACGCGTTGATGAGCGAGCACGGATACGCGCAACACCTCGAACCGAAAATATGTCTATAGAAAATATCATTAAAAGCCAATAATTCTTGAATTTCGTCAGACTCAAGTATAACAATCTCAAAATATTCCTAAAACATAAGTCCCAATAACCATGCAAAGCTTGAACCTTTTGAACCTTTCTGATTGAACTGTTCCTCGTTAATATTCAAAAATCACAGGATCTCTTTAAAAAAATAGACATGGGACCACTCATGATAATATAAGTGTGTGTTCTTACACAATATTAGATCGATCTGTTGAATGGTCATATCAGTTTCATACGTTTGAAAGTTTCTACTCTAACTACCTTGGAACTATAAAGAGTCGAAGTAGCCGTGATCAACATTTTCGAGAAATTTGAGAGCCAACAAGCAAAATGTCCGTAAAACGTCAAAAACTTTTGGATTTAAACACAGATTAGTCTGAAAATTGTCAAAAATACAGATAATGTTGGTCCCAATAACCATGCTAAGTTTTAAGTTGATCGGTCATACGGTTCTAGTTTAAATTTAAAAAATCATATGAAAGATTTTTTTAAATTTTAACCAATGGGAGGATTTAGCTGAAACTTTGTATGATAGGGTAAAATGTTAGTGGTAATGACTTGTCAAAATTTCAAATTGATAAAACAAACCAATCGAAAGATACATTTTTTAAAATTTGAACCAATCACGGGATCCCGTTCAAAAACGATCCCAGGGACCTCATAGATTACGTTAGTATGTGTACAAAATTTCAGATCGATTGCTTGAGCGGTTTGACCTGGGCTGTGACCACAAAAAAATAAACAAACAAAAAAAAAAAAAAAAAAAAAAACACACAGAGAAAGTGCCATAAGAGTACCGTGGTGACGCTCGCTACGCTCGCTCAATTACATCGCGAAATAGGGTTGGGACTTGACATCGATTTTTCGATTTGACATCGATGTCGAATGATATTTTGAGTTTCGATTCGACATCGATTTGAATTGTTTAATCAAATAATCGTTTGACATCGTTTAAAAAATTCCGAGAATCAGCGCGCAGTATTGTAGAGCTGGCAACAGTGCAACGCGCCTCTCAAGATCAGCTGAGTGGCCTGCTTCCGCCCTTCCTGCATACCGCGTGTGCGTGCAGTTGAGGGTGGGTTGGTCAGTTGTCTCTTGCCATTCAGCGCGTGTTGTTTTTATTCTCTCGTGAAAGAATGTTTCCACGCAAAAAAATAATCCCGCCGTGGAGACGAAGTGAATTGTGGAAAGTTTTCGAGTTTGAAGTGAACATTACGGGCAACATTGCTAAAGGATGTTGAATGCAGACAATGTTACCTATGCTTCACGGGATATATTCCGGCAACAAGTCTAATAAAACCATGAATTTGCAACTGGATTTGCAACGAAATTTTTTCATTAATTGTTCCCTTTTACATAAATAAATGCTTGTACGTTATTTGAAATGAAAAAGTTATTTATTTCAATCATTTCCTCGTCATTTGTTGCCGCGAGGGGGGTGTGAGAGGGACATCTCTAGCGCTGGAACATGGCCTTGGGCAGACGCAATTGCAGTGTTGCCACATTTCGCCGTAATTATTTCGATGTGGCCCATTATTACGATGTCAAAATTATTTCGATGTCGAAATTATTTCGATTTGATGTCGAAATCTTCAGTTTGACATCGATTTAGCAAATCAAATCGAATCCCAACCCTATCGCGAAATAACAGAAATTGATGCTGACCTCAGTGTCAACATTCAAATACAATCGGCATATTTCATTTCAGCCCATATTCATACACATTCTTGTGAAAACTAGATGTCTATTCACCAAAAACACCATTTGACATATCGCATTTTTTTTATCACGGCTATCTGAAACTTTTCTGAATGAGCTCATTCAGAAAGGGAACGGTTCAGAAGACCGTGATAAAAAATGCGTTTGTCAAATGGTGATTTTGGTGAATTGATATCTAGTTTTCACAAGAATGTGTATGAATATGTGCTGAAATGAATATGGGTACGTCCATTGTGAGTCTTCGGACATTTGGAGCATTTTTTGTAACTCTGTCATACAATTTGAATATGTTACAAAATACTTTTGAGGTATCTTTCTGTGGGAATATATTCAAGTAGTGATGGAGAATAAGGAGTAACAGTTTGATTTTGTGAATTTCTCAATATCAATTCTTTATTATAGATTTTGTAGTGCGTGAGTCTCTGGACGAAAATTGGCCAATACCAAATCTTCATATGTTAGCACATTCAATTTCTCCTAAACAAGCACACACATCTGTGTAATGATTTTTTTTATATTATAATGTAAATGTCAAGTTAACATAAATGCCATAATATGTGCAAAATTCTAAAAGGACAATTATATACGAAAAAAAATGTGCCACTACAGCTGTGAGTCTCCGGACGTGAGTCTTCGGACAGAATGGCTCGGCATAGATTATAATAAGAAACTAATGTAATATCATCATAGTATTTGATAATAGGCAATAAAATTAACAATATATAATTTTGATATTGATATGGTAACCTTTAGAGAGTTGAAATGTACAAATCAAGCACCCCTATACTCATCTGCTGGAAATGAGTACAATGCATGACGGGAGTATGAAATGAGATCAGGGGGACACTCAAATAATACCAGGGCAGACTCAAATACAATTGTGTCAATATCATCTTTGTCAGGCCATAAGAATCTATTCGGCCCTGCACTGCGCATGAATTTGACGGTAACTTTTCCATCGGGCAAAACAGCGTTAATTGTCCCTGGTACCCATCCGTCATCATATCTTACTGCAATCCAGTTCCCTTGAATTGGGATGGTGCTACTAATAGTTGATGGTAGAAAGAAGTGCTAGCCATCGGCTGATGTTCCAATCTGTTCACCATTATCATCATCCTTGTCAGGAATGTCTTGCTCGATGTCGTCCTGATCGGAATCGCATTGTCCGTCACGTCATTAGAATATTTGGGATGCCGGCTAGCTCCCATGGAATCACACTCGGTGGAAGTGTAGTGTGAAAATATACCTCAATATTTTGAGAGGCATTTGCATCCTTCTCTGCTTTTCACTTGAACCGCTTTCTCTGTGCATCTTTCGCTCTACGAAGTTGAGCTTCGTGGACAGTCTCCTTTTTAAAAAGGAGGGGTATCTCCTTATTACTCAGCTGCTTTTTGTAATTTTCTTCTTCAAAATGTGCATCGTGATACCTTTTCATCTGTTCTTTTGTGGACTTCGGCATCTAACAAGATAAAGTTTAGGTTACCCTTATGGTCATTCAGCCCATTCGTTCATTCAGCACAATGTTCATTCAGCTTTACTGTGACGAAATAGATGTGTAACAATTACATAAATATTGTTCTTACCTATTTCTGGTTCTAAAACGAAATGTACTCTTGACACTTACACTTTTATAGCATTCAACACGTGCTTGTGTGAGTCTTTGGACAGGTTCTGTGAGTCTCTGGACACATTTTCATTTCAATATAGAAGGCGCAATTTGAATGATAAACTATATCCTGCTGGTGCCATCTGTGTGGCATAATGTGAAATAGCAACTCAGAAAGTTTAAACATGAAGGCAGGAGCCAGTCAGTTCTTATGAAAACATTTCTATCTTTTCGTGAGTCTTCGGACATTTTTACAACTTTCAATAAAAAAGTATTTTTCATAAATCTGACAAAGCAATTCATGTCAAAATGTATTGATTATAAAAGTTAAAGTATACCCAAACAATTATTCACTAACAATAATCTCATATAATGTTTAATAATAATATTTTTACACTAAGGAAGTGACCGATGTTTTTTGTATACGCACACTCTGAAAACGCCTATATTTTAAAGAGCAAATATTGATGTAAATATTAATATTTACCAGTGTCGAAGCTTAGAAATGAGTAATTTGAACATTTATCTTTAATTTAAGATCAATATAAAAAATATAGAAAATAAAATAGAATTTTAAGAAAATTCCACATTTCGCTGGACGTACCCATATGCCGATTGTATTTGAATTTTGACACTGAGGTAAGCATCAATTTCTGTTATTTCGCGATGTAAATTACATCATTATAAGTTATAATTACATCATGTAATTATAACTTTTACTGAACTATCGTTATACGATTGACATATAAGTGCCTTGACTGAATGTCACACATAGCTGGAAGAGAAAATGGCGGATTGGGCATGCGCGTTTAGTTTATGTTTTGGTCTATTGGATTGGATGATTGGCCGATGCCCTGAAAAAATCTACTTAGGTAGGTACTAGGAAAACGCTCATTGTTATGCGTTGATAAGCGAGCACCGATACGCGCAATGCAGTTTGAAATAAATTGAAATATTTTTAACAAATATATTTAGTACACTGGCAAAGATTTACCGAAATTCAAGATCAAAAATTGATTCCCATCAATTTTTATTTGACATCCATTTGTGTTGTCAAAAATATCAAAATCGTATTACCTACCTACTTTAAAAAGTTTGCAAATTATTGACCCCTCTCTCATTGTAATGAAAGAAAAACAACCGTTTTCTTAAGGCCAGTCATATATTTTATCCCGCCAAAAGTAGTTTTGGAGCGGTTTTAGAGGGAAATTCAAATATAAATTGCTATATTTGTAGGGCTCCCATAATCTAAATGTGAAAAAGCGGGACAAAAAATTCCCGATATAAAATCCCGTGCGACAACAATGGGGGGGTCTGGTGGGGTGGCCCCCCAGCTTAATGCGGGTCCGGGGCGCATAGCCCCGGGAAAAATTTGAAATTCATAACATGATTTAGAGCAATTCTACGCACTTTTGACAGGAAATAAATTGTGTTTCTTTTTATTGAACGTGTGTAGTTTTGTTTCCTTGAATAGGTACCTACTAATTATTATCATGTACCTATTACCTCCCTATTTTAAATGTCTCCAAAGAGGTTACGTTTGTTTTGTATAAAAGATGAGGGATAAACCAAAGTAAGTCAATGACAATCATGATTTAGATGATATTATTATTATATTCATTATCGATGCAGAGTGCTTTTGAATGAAAATGAGCGGGATTTTTGACTTGTTAGAAAAACGGGACAAATACAGGGTTTTTAAAATGTTGTGGGGACAATGGGACACTACCTCAAAAGAAGGGACTGTCCCGTCAAAAACGGTACGGATGGGAGCCCTACCTATATATTTGGCAAACGGTTATGAATATCGAAAAAGCAAGAAAGAAATGACATGTATTAAACCCTTATCTACATTTTCATCGCTTTGCTCCTACTATGTGGCCAGCATTGGTCGGGCACGAAACCGCTCCATTTGAGCGACGACAAAAAACGGTCGAGAAACGGAGCGTTTTCGTGCCCGACTAATGCTGACCACATAGTAGGAGCAAATTTATGACAGTAAGCGATGAAAATGTAGATAAAGGTTCAATACAGGTCATGTCTTTCTTGATTTTTCGATGCCAAATATGGCAATTTATATTTCGATTTCCCTTTAAAACCGCTCCAAAACTACTTTTGGCGGGAAAAAATATATGATCGCCTTTAATGGTTGGGGGCTGGCTGGTCATAAGTGGAGGAATGGGGTGGACAGGAAGGGACTTGGGTCACTCAGCACTCAGCAGCAGGGTATATAAATCAAATGATTTAAATCAAGTATTTTTATATTTATTTTTATATTTATATATTATATGATTTAAATCAGATTTTTATTGATTTAAATCAAAAATATATATAAAAAAGTGCAGAAGATGAATGAAATATTTGTGAAAGGTAACTTAACACTTACGAAAGTATAGTACTATTTAGTAGTACTACCTACTTTCACAAATATTTCATTCGTCTTCTGCACTTCTATATATATTTTTTTGATTAAAATCAATATAAATCCGATTTTAATCAATAAAAATCGGATTGAAATCAAATTACCTAATCAAAAAAATTGATTTAAATCGATTTAAATCATATAAATTCAATTTTTTGATTATTATTAAAAAAAATCAAAAAAATCACATACCTACCCTGCTCAGCAGGGTGTTGCGCGGCAATGGTAATAAATAAAATAATCAACTTTTAGATTCGAATATTGCTAAAAAAAAATACCAGCCTATGATATTGTGTGTTTAAAATTTAAGTTTGATTGGTCAATCGGACCATCCAATATGCTACAAACCTAGGACGATTATACAAACAAACAAAAAAAAACAACACACAAACATAGAAAGTGGCATATGAGTCTCGTAGAAAACGCTCGCTAGGTACGCTCGCTAATTACAAAAACCCATTAGACTCGATCTTAGGGTTTCCAGCACCCCGACCATGTAACTATTGTCAACAGTCGATCGACATCTCTTTGGGAGAATAACATTGAAACTTCATTAACGATCGACTGAAATGTTGAGTCAATGTTATTCTCCCATAAGAGATATCGATCGACTATTGACAATAGTTATGGTCCCTGTGCAGGTAGGTAGGAATAAGGTAGGACTTAGTACCATATGCTACAACGATTCATGAAAGAGTAAAACAATATGCTAGGGACCTGCTGTTGGTAGGTAGGTACCTACTTACTTCATTTCGGCCCATGATTGCCGTTTTCTCTATTCCGCCAATCTTGATTGTTTTTATATCATTTCTCCAACAAACTTTAGATCCCGACGTTCACACGTACGATGAACGTGGTGTGCCGTCTTCTTACTCAGCAAGTTGCACTTGTTTTCGATTACGAAATGTAGCTGCAAGCGCAGCGAAGCAAAAACAACAATCTCTCTATTTCTGTCCACTGTGAACTGTCACTTTTCGATTCCTCCAGCTGTTGAATGAATGTCGCAGAATGTCGATGGTGACGTTCATTCATGCTAGAAAGATCTCAGCGCCAGCCATTATATCTGACGTCAGAGTCAACCTTTTGGCCAATAGACGTCGACTTGCGTTTTATTTGACGTAATTATTTGGTCACAGCCAATCGTGTCTCACTTTGTAGTCTGTTACATTGGTTTGGTCTGTGCTAGCACGGTATGTGGCACATGTGTACATATTTTGATGTGGTTTTTATAAGTTAGTTTAGTATGTGAAGAGGTTTTGCTTTCCTACAGCAACAGGTTTGTGGGTATAATACTACATTTTGATTGATGATTTAGTGGGCAGGTGGGCATCAAATTATGAATGGGCTTTTGGTTGTTGCAATGTAGTACTACTACTATTTTTATTTACATTCTATACTCGAACTCCTCAAGGTGTGAGGTTAAGATACTTCCTTGATCATGATTGACACTGCTCAAATTAGGTATAATATCCTGCACAGTTTTTCTTTCATTAACAAGATGGGAGAGTCTCACTCTCATCTTCTTCTAATAGATGCATTAAATTCTTTGATTTGACAGCAACTAAAGGTTTCTTGTTTAGTTGTCACAAGGTCACAAAATGGAATTGTGTGTTATACAGTCACGGAAATATATTAGGTAAACGCTCCTTCTCCCTATCCATGCATTAACATTATAGAGTTTTCCCCTGGCCGCACTGGTGCTGCACTGGGTTGCGCTGAGAGCGGGTGTCTTTTTCCACTGGGAAATCCAATGTGCACTGGAGTGGTTTTTTCGTTTTTCACTGGCAAAGTTGCACGCTCTGAGGGCACATTAATTCTTGCTCTGAGAAAATTCTCTAACATAACCTAAAAATGGCAATGAATTTCATAGAATTCGTTTTAGATCATCCATTGTTGGTCAATTAATCTATCACTGTGATTTGAAGATTCAAATAGGTTATAAACAACA